>CM052964.1:11371453-12742906 GCA_028554685.1 Agrotis ipsilon
TGGCATCGAAACCATAATAATTCAATTTTGATAATAATAGTGGAATATTAATACAATCAAATGCCCTGGAAAAATCAAGTAGAACTAATAGAGTGCACATTCCTTTGTCTTGGGCTGCAAGTATATTGTCTGTAACGTCCAATAAAGCGGTAGACGTACTACGCTGTTTTCTGAACCCTGATTGTAAATCTGGTAAAATTTTATTTTGTTCTAGAAAACATAACAATAAGTAAATACAAACCTACAACCTGTTGCAAGTAGTTCCACCCGCGTGACTCGATATCCCACGGGCACGGGCAAGAAACCTTTGAGCAATGTTTCAGCAAGATCCGTTTAGCTAGGGTTGCCATCCGTCCGGGTTCCCCCGGATTTGTACTAGTTTAGAGGCTGTCGGGGGAGCATCCGGGGGGTTTCATTTGTAGTCCGGGTTTAAAAAATAATAAAAAAATAAAAGTTTATTTCTGACATTTTTAACTGTTTATCATAGCACTGACTGTTTAAAAAACCTGTTATAATGTCCGGGTTCCGAACTTTAAAATCCGGGATTTTCAGGCGTCTTGTCTTGGCTTCCAAATTTTAGAGATGGCAACCCTATGTTTAGCGGTTCTGACGTTATTCAGTAACATACATTCATCTAATCCATATAATATTAGTTGTACAACATATTTTTCCTTTTCATAAGGTTGTTAGTTCTCAAAGGTCATCTTCTCTGTTATTTACATTTTTTTGGTACCCACGAATCTAGAAATGGGAAGATAAATCAAGGGCTGGCAATAAAGCAAGTCATTCTGCAAGACCCTTTACGGATCTTCGTAATACAGATAAGGTAACGGAGTAAACATTTAAATGGCTATCTTCTTTTAGAACCAGTGGGTAGGATATATCAGTGTGTTAAGGCTTTATTGCTTTCTAGAAGCTATCCTTATCGTGTAAACTCAACACAAAAGTCTCAAAATGGTTAGGATAAAAAGTATTGTGGATATATAGGCCAATACAAAAAAACATAAACATTATCCGTCTTACCACAAGAAAGATAAATATGTGTTGAACACTTGTCTAAAAAAACTGTCAACGTCAAAACTACATTTCAAGTTGATATAAGGGCTGTTTTTCAGTTACACTTTTTTAGACAAGCGTTCAACAGATGTTTATCTTTCTTTTGGTAAGACGGTAATCTTTTCAATGAACCTTGAACTTTCTTGTAGGTATAAATAAGGCTCGTAAAGTCTTTCTCTGACCTTCATGGCAACTAAGGTGCGACCTTTCCTATCACTGTTATGGCGCAGTAGATAAACCCAAATGTGATTTGGTCATAAATTCTTACACTCTAATAAAATAACCATTTTTAAAAGCGGTCAACACGATCATATTTTATACTTACCCAATGCTCAGTTTACCTTCTTTTTATCACTACATTTTTGCGTGCATTCATTGAGATTCTTCGATTACTATAAAATTGTTGTCTCGTATCAAATGTGATAACAACACCTTCGATAAAAAAAAAACTTTTATTGAAGATTAAAAGAAGGGATGGTGGTACTTGCTGGATAAAAGACACGACAATCACAAGTGTTCTACAATCGCCCTGGATTGAAAAATAGGGAGACAATAGAGCCATTTCTCAGAAGAGCCCTGATGTAGGTCAACAGGAGTTTGCTGTACTTGTTTAATGTAAAGCGTCTAAGTTACCACTCAGACGCATTACGTTAAACAAGTAAAGCCGATTTACACATAAGTAAGTAAGCAAGTTCAACTGTTGTAGGACTTATAGCATTGTCAAAATAGACAAAAATAAGTCATAAGTTAGAAAAATCGCATAGTACTGAAAATTGGCAGAGACGTTAAATGCAAATCATGTAAATAAAATGTCAAAAATCTCCTTCAACTGAAACGTACAAAATTACGGTATTTTTCTACATGAAAATAGGTTTGACAAAGTTGTTAATCATACTCTAGGTACAAAAATGTGCCAGTCACTTTTACTTTTACGACATTCGTGGGAAATCGAGGTTTTAATCATTACATAATTCACATTTAATATAATATACACACATTTCCGCAACACCTATGGAGGTTTTCAACGGTTTTGCTGACCGTTCTAATTTAAATAAGATTTTGTTACAAAATACTTGGTTTTGGACAACATGGGAATCTATAAGCACAATTGCACAATTGATGAAATTTACTTTGTTAAGATAAATATCAAGAACAGGATTTAAATGTAGATATGATGCAATTTACTTTTTTCTCTGTAGCTGTCCATTTTCTGCATTATTCTTCCTTCCAAGAAGTGCTTGGGAATTGAAAAAATAAATTTACTATTTCTGCTAGTCTTTTTGCAGTTTACAACACAAAAACTGCTGTGACCTATTTTAAGCGGAACAATGTGATTATAAAACACCGAACAGATTGGTTCGTAATTAACAGATGACAGAACTGAATGGCTCAGGCGCAAAACGTCTCTTTCGCAAAATGTCCCCTGGTCGTAAAACGTCTCTTTCGCAGAATGTCTCTTTCGTAAAATGTCTCTTTCGCAGAATGTCTCTTTCGCAAAATGTCGCGCCAGGGACTTATGAATAAAATTTTGATTTTCAAAACAAAAAATCATTTATTAAAATTATAGTGCAATTATGATGTTAACATTTTGGTACTTTTTACTTAAGTATGTATTCCATGGGCACGCCGCAATAGCGGCGGTAAGACCCCTCTTTGAGGAGTGGCTGGATAGTCGACACGGCGACCTAACCTTCCGCGTGACGCAGGTCCTTACCGGACACGGATGTATAGGGAGGTACCTGTGTCTAATGAGGAAGGAGGAAACGCCTCGGTGTCACCACTGCGTAGATTGCCCGGAGGACACAGTCGAGCATACGGTGCAGGATTGCCCCGCTTGGGCGGAGCACCGACGTGTCCTCACGGCGGCGATAGGCGGTGACCTCTCGCGCCCAGGGCCTGCAGTCTCTACATAGATAGCGATTCGATCGATACGTAGCGATCGCTAAATATTAACGAAAAAATTCGCATGCCATAACGACTGTCAAAAGTCTAGCGTCCGAGATAGCGAGCAAAGTCGGTAATTATCTTGGCTTTGCGATGTCGCTATGCTTACGAAAATTGTATTCATAGAGTGGTAAATTAATCATGTTTTTGTCAGGGATTCTAGGCTTTTATACCACTAATGCAGGTATACATGTGCACTAATGCTGTAAAATATTGGCAGTTGAAAAAAACTTTTATTTACAGGGAAAATTGAAAGATAAGATACTCTCAAAAATATATTTTCCTTATAAAGTTGTGCATAAAAAAGGTAAACCCTATCATGTTAACACTTTATTTCATCAAAATGTGTGAGATTCTTAAGCCGTATTTAAGAATAAGTACTCATAACCAAGAACTTATTCGTTTGTTTCCTTGCAACACCTAAGTAGACGTTCAACATGTCAAACAGGCAAACTGTCGTTGTCAAGTTTGATTGTACAAAAACATTGTTTCGCATAATAATATCATAATTATTATATTTAAAATAACGGAAATAAAACGGTGTTTCCATGGACAGCTATAAAGGCGGAGGCCCGCCGTGTCCCAGCAGCGTGAGCGTCAGGTAAGTACAACCTACGACTATTTCAATCCGTATTTTTGGTTCTAAATTGAATACTTTGTTTACATCCAAAGTATTCTATGCAGTGTCCGATCAACACTGATTTTGTATTATATTGATGCCCTAAGTCATCCAAGCCTAAGGGCGGGTGGGGGGCTTACTTATACTTACTACTGTTTTCTACACGAACCTTGGTATATTAATGTTTATCATTTATGTTCATTCATCGTCTATTGAGTTCTTCGCCAGTCAATTTCAAACAGCCTTTCATGTGCCAGCAAATAAATTTAAGGCGCCCCCTGAGACGTGATGCCCTTAGCAATTGCTTAATTTGCTTAAGGGTTAACCCGGAACTGATTTTTTGTTTACATGATTAATATGTTTCAGTGTACGCCACGTGTTACATCTGCTCAAATTGATGCGCTTTTGGCGCAAGCCAATACCTGCTGATATAGGCTGAGGCAACCAAGGTACAAGCCGAGGCGTCGCTGCTAAATAGCAAGAATGTGCAGGCAGCAAGCAAAATAGCTGATACGATTGCTAATTGTGTAAATAAAAATAATAAATGATATTACTTGGTTTTTTTATTTGAAAATAGAGTATACCATAAAATGAAAATATCTAGTAGGTATTAAAGGTTCTTCTTCATGCGCTCTGTCCTTTGTCCTGTATAAGAAAATTAAAATTTCTTGAATATTCGCAAAATGGTGTTAGGTACACGTATCTGAATGTTTGTAGTAATTAACAAAATAAATCAGTCGATAAGTTACCCATCATCATGGACTTTACCATTGTCCACCGATGTGGTGTATTCTGATTTCTGTTATCTATATTTAATCCTGATATTCTGGACTGGATAATTATAAGACAGCAGTATACTGCTGATGTTCCTGGCTAAGCAGTGTGTTTTGGTATATTTATACTCCGTTGTGCCAGGGCGTCAATGTTTATGGAAGTCATTCAATCACGGTTCTAGAGGATATCCATCATCACCTAATGGGCAACCTCTTCTAGGCAAATTTTTATGTTCATTTATGCTTATTCATCTAGAAACGGGAAAAAGTACGGCAGTCCCCACTAAGGAGCTCGTGAAAATTCTATATAGATTAAGAAATTGTCCATCCTTCAAATCCAAGGGAATTACGTTTTCTCCCCGGTTTCGTGCTGTTTGCCGCCTTATTAACACATCGCGTCTGTTCTCGAGCACAACTAAGTCCTACGCTAAATATTCTACCGGGCTTTTTATTATTTAAATACTATTTATTAAATATTTTCGTAATGTAAAATCCTACTAATATTATAAACGTGAAAGTTTGTATGTATGGATGTATGGATGTTTGTTACTCTTTCACGCAAAAACTACTGAACGGATTTGGCTGAAATTTGGTACACAGATAGTTTATAACCTGGATTAACACAGGATAGTTTTTATCCCGATTTTATGTGCCCGTGGGATAATTTTCGAGTTGTAGCGGGTGAAACCGCTGGCAGCAGCTAGTAAACAAATAAAGCAATGGCGTGCAGTCTTGTCAAATTTTAACGAAAAAAATCGCCTGCAATAACGACTGTCACAATGAATGCAAGTCTCTACATCCGAGGTAACGAGCAAAGTCGGTAATTATGATGATTTTGCGATGTCGCTAAGTTTACGAAAATTGTATTCATAGTCCGGTTAATTATTAGTATTTTAGAAAAAAACTTTTTATTATAGGGAAAATTGATGGATAAGATATTCTCTAAAAATATTTTTTTCCTAAAAAGTTGTGCAGAAGAAGGTATAACGTATTAGGTTAACACTTAATTTCATCGAAAAGTGTAAGTTTCATTTACCGTTTTTAAGAATACTCATAACAAGGAACTTATTAGTTTGCTTCCTTGCAACACCAAGACGTTTAACATGTCAAACAAGCATACTGTCACTGTCAAGATTGTTTGTGCAAAATCAATGTTTCGCAAATTTAAAATAACGGAAATAAAACGGTATTTCCATGTACAGCGATACAGATGGATACAGGCGCAGGTCCACCGTGTGCCAGCAGCGTAAGCGGCCGGTAAGTACGACCTACAATGACAATTTTTATTCGTATTTTTGGAACTAAATTTAATACTTTGTATACCTACATCCCAAGTATTCTGCGCAGTGCTGGATTAAGACTACTTGATGCCAAGCAATCCCAGCGTATGGGCCCCCTACCATTTTTACTATGCTATTGGATATACACGCTTATCTTATAAGTTCATTCATAGACGGAGTTCTTTGTTAGTCAATTTCAAAAAGCGTTTCGTGTGCTAGCAAATAATTTTCCGGTCCTGTTTATGGTGCCCCCTGAGACGTTACGCCTTAAGCAATTGCTTAATTACTTCAGCTAGGGTTAATCCGGAACTGATATTGTGTTTATATAATGAATATTTTTATGTTTCAGGTTTAAGCGTACGCCACGTGTAACATTGCTCAAATTGATGGATTCTTGGCACAATCAGACGCTGCCAAAATGTAGTCTGAGGCAACCACGGTACAAGCCGAGGCGTCGCTGCTATTTGCGCAGGCTGCAAGCAAAATAGCTGAAGCGATTGCTAATCTATCACAATTATTTTGTAAATAAAAATAATTAATGATTTTACATGTTTTTATTTGAACAGGGAGAACACAGAGTATATTAAAACTAGTATTTATGAGTTTTCTTCTTATGCGCTCTGCATCAGCTCGTCCAGAGCCTGCATAACAAAAATAAAATTTCATGAATATTCACAAAATGGTGTTAGGTATACGTATCTATTTATTTATAGTAAAATAACAACACAAATCAGTTGATAAGTTACCCGTCATCATGGACTTTATCACTGTATATACGGTTCGTACATCTGTTGGCGTTTTTTGGGATTAACAACTAAATACAGTTTTTACCACACCGAAGCATATTTCTATGATGTTCCTGGCTGAGCGTACTTCGGTAATTTGTAATCCGATGAACCAAGGCTTTGATGTTTATGGGAGTTATTAGCCACGGTTCTAGAGGTCCACGGTTTTATCAATCATCACCTAAAAGATTAAACATATAAAGAAATAATGGGCAACCTCTTCAACACATTGTTATTCTCATTCATTGGTACTTACCAAGCAACTGCTGCTTCATTGTTGAGAGCACTATTGAATTTGCCCACATTTGAGCTTGCTACTGGCCATCGTTCATTAACATTTAAAATATTTATATCAGAGTCACACTCCTGTAATATATCAAATAATCATGTAAAAAGGTACATACTTTTAAAGAACATTTTAGATTTTATAGAACGGAAGGTCAACTTACAACTTGCACATTACATGAATGGCCCTAAACCATTGTCAACCATCTGCATGGATGTGGTGTTCTCTGGTTCCTGCAATCTATATTTAGTCTTCATATTATGTAGCACTGCACATCCATTAATTCACTAAGGAGCCCGTGAAACAGGTCCTTTGATATCAAAGGTATTTTCGTTTTTTCGTCGGTTTCTTGGTATTTGTGGCCGCATTAGGTACATTGCGTTTCTTTTCAAACAAAACTAAGTCCCACGCTAAATATTATACAGTTATTATTGTTTAAATACTATTGATTTAATATTTTCGTAATGCCAAAACACAATATGGCAATGGTAGCGATCGTAGCTATCTCCTAGCGTGCCTTCAAAAACGGTCGCAAAGAAATTGACATAACTTTACGAAAATCGTTATTTTTGCGAAAATATTGTCAAAGTTTGCGATGACACTCGATAATTTTGGGAGTAGAGACTACCAAAAATCGTTACAATTGGGTCGTTAGGACTTAGCGACCGATTTTTGACGCAAAGCGATCGCTATGAATGTCGAGACTACCGCCAGCCGTATCGACCGTAGCTATCACTTAGGAGGCTGTCAAAAATGGTCGCAAAGTTAGCGATGACACTCGGTAGTTTTGGCAGTTGAGACCGTAGAGACTACCAAAAATTGATAGAATCGGATCGTTAGGACTTAGCGACCGATTTTTGACGCAAAACAATCGTTATGTATGTCGAGACTGCAGCCCCAGCACTGGTCGCGGCCATGCTGCGGGGCGAGACGGACTGCGAAGCAGTCATGCTCGCGAAGGAGGAGGCGGGCCGCGTGAGTGAGAGTACAATGTCCTCCCTCCGCCCCACCCGCGGTGGTCGACGCCCACGGCGTCGGACGTCGCAAGATGATCTCCGGCCACCGTAGGCGCGGGCATCAAAGAGCGTCATCATAATGACGACGCCCCCAATCAAAGGGCTAAAGCCTGCCGGGTCGCGGGACTTATACCATCACCGTGACCCTGGAACATAAAGGGCTATTGAAGGACACCGTGGACTTTTAGTCAGTACAAGCCTGACAGTCCCTCCCGCCCTGCCCGGGGTGTAAAGTATGTATTCCAAATACAAAACAATATCAATAGATATCAAACATTTTACACACATTCAAAATTTAGATCAAAAGAATCAATACTGTTAGTAAACATATCCACAGATGATATTATTACTAATAGTAACTAAACATTAACTAAGTATATTGCAAATGAAAATATTTTTTTACTCTTTTTAAAATGATTAAAAAATATATATGTTTATCAAGTATTGTATAAAAAAAAACATTTTCATATACTATTAACATAACATTATTGATTAAAGGAAAATATAAATTAATGAAATATCTTATACTTAAGTAAAAAGTACCAACATTTTAACATCATAATTGCACTATAATTTTAATAAATGATTTATTGTTTTGAAAAACAACATTTTTCTTAAGTCCCTGGCGACATTTTGCGAAAGAGACATTCTGCGAAAGAGACATTCTGCGAAAGAGACATTTTACGAAAGAGACATTCTGCGAAAGAGACGTTTTACGACCAGGGGACATTTTGCGCCTGAGCCAACTGAATGTACTCTGAAATAGAGCCGTCATCATTTCTACTTTTTGTCAGCATGAGCGCTGCAATCGACTCTGATCCCATCTAGGACTTCACACCGAGCGAATAAGGGTAGTTTTGCAATTACACTTTCTTTGGACAAAGTGTTCAACAGATGTTTAACTTTTTGTAGTAAGACTGACTGAGTCTACACTCATAATGTTCGTACTGTGCAATATCTTCCCATCATTGCACTCCTTTCGTTAGATCATAGCTATGAACCTTCCAGTGACTTAAAAAAATCATTTTTAATGCATCCTACAGAAAAATGTTTTGGGTGCTCATGTCTGATACTTATTAGTACAATAATTAATTTAGGTAAAATTAAAAATATTCAAAATATATTTGGATATGTACACATGGCTACACACATCAATATGCAATATGCAAAACCATTTATTATAAGGTAGCCGTTGAATGTGCAGAAAAATATACTATGTACAAAGCGATACCTCGAAAAACTGGTTTTCTATAGTTTTATGTGTAGCCGTGTGTACACAATTTTGAGCGAACTAACTGGAATTTACTAACATACAATTTAAACGGTTGTGCGTTGATTTATAGACAATTGAAATTGGTTTCACAACTCATTTCATTTTGTCATAGAATAAATCAATGCGCATAACAGTCATTTCATAGAATGACAATTCAACGAATTTTTAATCTCATTTTTAGGGTTCCATAGTCAACAAGGAACCCTTTTAGTTTCGCCATGTAAGTCCGTCCGTCCATCCGTATGTCCACATCTTAGCGCAGAGACGCTCAGTACTAGAAAGCTGTAATTTGGTGTCAATATACGGATCTGTGGCGCCAAAAAAGTGGTAAAATAAAATCTCGTAAAATATTTTTTTAGGGTACCTCCTGTACACATTAGAAAAAAAGCTGGAGGCTGTCCTCTCCTGGCTACTCAATCCAATAGGGAAACAGTGTTTACGTCGGGAATATACACATTTAAGGCAAACTTAACACAACACTACCGGAGCGCAAACGCCAACAGGACGTCACCTACAAGCGGCTACTAACAAATGGCGAACTGTTGGCGCTTGCGCTACATTATTAGTGTGTTACGTTTGCCTTAAGTATGTTTCCTTATACACCGTTCCTTTATGTTTAAAAATCACTTCCCACGTTTAAATTAACGTCTCTGAAGATAGAAAGTAAGATTTCTGGATTATTTTAAGCAGTCATTAGATACGGGTTCCATACTAAACCTGGTTCTTTTCAACCACTTTTTATTATGTGTACCAGATAACAAGTATGTATAATAATTTCGTATGAATGCGCCATCTTCTATAAGGGGGATAACCAACCGTTTTACTGTCTATCTATCGCAGGAGCCATGATTAAAAAGAAATATATATCCCATACAATCACTCCACTGGTGTTGAACAACGAGCAAATATTCGGCATTCTGAACAAGCAGAGTAAGTTAAAAACAAATAAATTCGCAACGAATATTTAGTAGGTGCACGTAGTCAAACATAGTTTATTTTTCAGATTACCCGACACGTTTTGCATTTAAATCCAAATATTTGGATAATTGACAAGCCTGTTGGTCTAGTGGTTAGTGACCCTGACTGCTATGCCGGAGGTCGTGGGTTCGATTCCCACCCAGGACAAATGTTTGTGTGATGAGCATGATCATTTATTCTATGTCTGGGTGTAATTTATCTATAACTAGCTTCTGCCCGCGACTTCGTACGCGGATCTTGTTGCTTATGCCAGCGACTATGGGGTCGGCAAAATCGAAGATCTGAAAAGTCTGATACCCAACTCCAAGAGCCCGGGTAAAATATTCATGGGAGTTTGGCCAGTAGAATAAAAATTGTATTAATATATTAATCGTCATCGAAAATCAGTCCGTGAAATTAGTGATAGCTTTGATTTCCATATCAGGTGTTCCATATCTTTTTTCATTCCAGATCTTATATTTTAATACATCAATAGATAATGCTCATTAGGCTGAACAGCTCTTTCTAAGACGTCATTCCTATACAGGTTGAATTTTTCAACTGGGCGTTGAGTTGAACAAAAATAAGCATGATATCAAAGAAGAAAAGGTTAACTTAAGTTTCGAATACAGTCATCGCCTTGAAGATTGATCAGTTTTTTTTCAATAATACGTTTTTCTTAAGTTTGCCGTATATGATTACTTCCCAGAATTGTTGAAAGGAGTCTTCAACATTTTTCGATTTTCCTCATAGTTTCGAAGATAGCCATCCACGCCCAGTTGAAAAAAATCATGTTATAGTGTAGCTGGTCTCTTTTTTTTTCGTGGTAAATCATCAAATGAGTCCTCCCACCCCAACTGTCAGACTTGTACTGACTAAAATCCACGGTGTCCTTCAATAGCCCTTTATGTTCCGGGGTAACGGTATAAGTCCCGTGACCCCGGCAGGCTTTAGGCCCCGTCATTATGCTGACGCTCTTTAAGGCGCGCGTGGAACACGACGCGCCGTCCATGGTCGGACGGCGAGTTGCCCTTTGCTCGACGCCCACATGCCCGCGCTTACGGTGGCCGGAGATCGTCTTGTGACGTCCGACGCCGTGGGCGTCCACCACCGCGGGGTAGCTGGGCTCTTGGAGTTCCACATTAGGTGTTCCAGATCTTCAATTTTTATACGTCAACAGAGAGTGCTCATCAGTCTGAACAACTTTGCTAAGTCGTCATTCCTGTACATGTTATAGTGTAGCTGGGCTCTTGGGGTTCCACATTAGGTGTTCCATATCCTCAATTTTTATACGTCAACAGAGAGTGCTCATCAGGCTGAACAACTTTGCTTAGACGTCATTCCTGTACATGTTATAGTGTAGCTGGGCTCTTGGAGTTCCACATCAGGTGTTCCAGATCTTCAATTTTATTCTCTCAGCAGAAAATGCTCATCACGTGAAACACTTCTTGCTATCGCACCATTTTTGTATCTCTTATAGTTTAGCTGGTCTGTTGCGGTTCTGCGCCAGGTGTTCAAGTTTCCAGAATAATTTATAGCCTATGTTTTGACCAGACTTAATACCTATACAACAAAAAAAGAATCATTCAAATCCGTCCAGTACTTTTTGAGTTTATCCCGGACATACATACAGACAAACAGACAAACAGACAAAAATTCTAAAAACTATATTTTTGGCTTCGGTATCGATTGTAGATCACATCCCAAATATTCTTTAAAAAAAACATTCAATGTACAGTTTTGACTTTCCTACTATTTTATTATTGTATAGATATGTATGTATTTAGAAATATTTAAGTATGTTTATCAGTTGTCTAGTACCCATAACACAAGCTCTGCTTAGCTTGAGACTGGATGGTGTTGGGTGATGGTTGTGAAATAATAATATTATTAATTCATAACTAGATTTTTTTTTTTTAAATATCATAAATAACTTCTCCCACTCTGGTCTGAGTGGAAGGGAATCGGACTTGTACTGACTGAAACCACTAAATTCTTCTTCAATCACCTTTTGTCTTCCAAGGCTGCGAATACTCCTTCTAATATCCTAACAATCCCGGCAGACATACGACCAATAGCAGGTCCTGTCAGTTATGTTGACATAATTTTGAGGCGTGCGTAGATGTGTGCGACATGCCTACAGAATTAGTAGAGAGTATACACTGACATGCCGTGGACTCTGGTCGTTATCAAACCATGAACTACCCATTGCTCATCTTCGGCAAACCCGTAATTATCGTATTCATCAAAGCTTTAGAATTATATTACATTTTATTCTTCTTATAAACTGTCTTACGCCATTTTATCTCAGTGTCACTGGATAAGAAAGTTAAGGCCTGGCCCGTCCATAAAAGAGGCTTTTATGTCGAGTTTTTATAGGTGTATCGTCATCCAAATGGATAAGCTATTACTTTCATTCAAATAACATTATTTGGTGTTTTTGTCGACAGTAGGAAATATGGAGGAAATAAAATAATGTGTCATATTATCTATGACAGTGACAGGTTGGACCTTTTTGGGGTCTTAGTTATTTCGTTTATCATTTTTTTGTATAAAAGATTTTGCTATCCTGTGTATTTTTTCGACTGAACATAACATCAGGGACAATTCACGGTATTCGTCAATTTCAATAGAACAAAATGCTAAATTCAGTGTGAATAATATTTAAACTTTTTCGATTAACAGTTAAATTATTAGCCAGAATATCTTTCCGTCTCAAAATAGGTTTATCTATACTAATATTATAAAGAGGTAAAATTGTTTGTTTGTATGTAATGGGTAATCTCCGAAAGTAATGAACTGATTTTGAAAATTGTTTCACTGGTAGAAAGCTACATTATCCCTGAGTGCTATAGGCTATAAATTATAAAGATACCATGCATATTATCTGAACTATCTCAAGTTTTGTTTAGCCGGGCGGAAAAAAGTTGCTCTTCTAACAGAGTTATTAGCATGCGCTGCCTAAACAGTTGCTTGAAATTGAAAATAATGTACGGCAAAAATGTCCGCTTTGAATAGTTCTACAATAAAGTCCGCGAGACCATATTTCTATCTTTTATGTTTTAGTAGATATAGTAGCTTTTACGAGTTAAAAAAAGTATTTTTCGTCATACTTACCTTTGGACGGTTTTTTAATGAACTATATATTAAACCTTATCCAAAAAAATATTATTATAATCACAAGAACATCATAGAGATAAGATTTGCCCCAAACAGTATGTCAATTGGTTAAGTAATTTCGAAGATAACATACAATTACTAAATCGCAAAATGCCGCCGTCCATTCTCGAACCACATTATACCTTTGGACGGTTTTTAAATCAACTAAATATTAAACCTTAACAAAAAAAATATTATTATGATCACAAGAACATCATAGAGATACGATTTGCCGAATACAGTAAGTAAATTGGTTAAATGGTTTCAAAGATAATAATATATAAAATTACTAAATCGCAAAATGCCGCCGTCCATTCGCGAACCGCATTAGAACATGCTTTGTACGGACGTTTTATCCATTGGATCATCGCAAACGATGGCCCACCTTCTCAATTGTACTCTTTGTGATTCCACCTGCACTCTAAGGGATCTATCCGAGGCCACCACCATCGCCGTCAACGTGGCAGAGTTTTGGTCGAAACATACAATAAAAAGGAATCATTGACACGACAAAGAAAGATCCATTGGATGGCGTTGTGCAATTACGCGTTGGTCTTTTTTTAATGTGGTTAAATCATCAAATGAGTCCTGAGCCCTGGGTGAGGCGGACTGTCAGACTCTTACTGACTAAAATCCACCCATGTTCCTTTCGATGCCCTGTACGTTCCGGGGCCGCGGTATCCTGGGTTAAGAAAAACCCGCGACCCCAGCAGGCATTTGGCGCGAAACACGGCGCACCACCGACCCGGGCTTGGTCCTCGGTCGGACGGCGAGCCACACATGCCCTCTGCTGATCAGAGGGACACACGTTGGAGCGTTCACACGACATGCTATTCACATAGGGGCAAAGAGACCCCTTAGGCACACAGTGCCTAAGGAAGAGTTTTTGACGGGCGCACGTGGAGGTTTCCTGTCTTAGCACCTCTTGAAAATCATCAGCGCCTCACGAGGAATAGAGAAAATATTTTGCAAGCACGCGCTGGGGAATGTAGCTCCTAGCATTCACAGCGTCTTGCCAACCAAAGCTGGAGAACATCGAGAACATCTAGCGCTGAGCGCTCGCAGATGCTTGCTCCCCTCTTTGAGGAGTGGCTGGATAGACCCCACGGCGTCCTCATCTACCGCTTGACACAGGTCCTCACCGGACATGGATGCTTCGAGAGGTACGTGTGTCTGATAAAGAAGGAGGAAACGCCCGAGTGTCACCACTAGGAGGACCGCCCGTAGGACACGGTGGAGCATACGATGCAGGACTGCCCTTCTTGGGCGGAGCACCGCCGTGTCCTCACGCAGGCGATAGGCGGAGACCTCTTGCACCCGGCATTGGTCGCGGCCATGTTGCGGGGCGAGACGGAGTGGGAAGCGGTCTCCTCCTTCTGCGAAGCAGTCATGCTCGCGAAGGAGGAGGTGGAATAGGTGAGAGAGAGGACAGCATCCTCCCTCCACCCCAGCCGTAGTAGTAGACGCCCACAGCGACGGATGTCGCGGGACGATCATCGGGCATGCGGGCTTCGAGTAAAGGGCAACTGACTGTCCGACCATGGACCATGCCCGGGTCGACGGCGCGTTGTGTTCCACACGCGCCGCAAAGAGTGTCGGGATAATGACGGGCTATCGAGGGCCATAGCCTAGCCAGGGTTGCGGGACATACGTATACCGCGACTCCAGTATTCAAAGGCCAACCGAAGAACACCGTGGATTTAAGTCAGTACAAGTCTGACAATCCCCCCTCCCACTCTGCCCGGGTTGGGAGGACTCATTTGATGTCACGAAAAAAAAAGCCAAAGGGCGAGAACATCGCAAACCGTGCTCGGGAATCTAGCGCTGAACGTGCGCAGCGTCTCAGTGATTTAAAGCAGCATATCTCAGCAACAAGGGATAGGGACACTCGCGCTGAGCGCTCGCAGTGGCTCGCTAACCAAACAATGAGAACATCGCAGGCCCGTGCTCGGGAATCTAACGTTGAACATGAGCAACGCCTAGCAACAGAAAGTCGGCTGGCGGTTACTGTCAGTATGCAATAAAAACATAATCCTCCTTCTGGCAGTCAGGAAATAAATCATAGCACTCGGCACTCAGTACTAACCGAACCACACTCATCATTTCATCACAAGTTAAAATTTTTACCGCCCAACGAAGTGGGCAAGGGTCAGCTAGTAATTAATAAAATGCGTGTTAAATCCAACGTGTTAGGAGACAAACATACCGCTATTTTGTAAACACAAATTCTATCTGCTAACAGGAATACTTATAAGCAGTTTGTAGAGTCTTTAGAGCAGTTTGCAGAGTTTTGTCGAACTAGAATTTGCAGTTTCAGTTAAGAAAATCTTTTGAATAATCACGAAACTGCAAATAAACTTCTAACTTTCGCACTACACAATAAAGAAAAAGACATCCACCTGTTGAAAAGTTTCACGATAAAGGTGAACGGTTTAAAATTAAATTCACTACTAAATGAAAACGACAAAATGAACTAAAGAAACTTATTAATTTATAGCTGTGTGCCAGAATAACCACTTTGTGGAGCTCTGGCACAGCCAGAAGGCGTCTCGGCAGACCTCGTAGTAGATGGCGGGATGAGCTGGATAAAACCAACGATCAATGGTCCACTGGGGCCTGGTTTACGAAAACTGGAGATCATAGGGAGAAGCCTTTTCCCAGCAGTGGGATGAAGTAGGCTAACAGTATCGGTATTAGTAACTCATTCAGCTCATGATTACAGATGAAGATAAAATTAGGAAAATTTAATGATGCAAGACAAAAATGACTCTATTATAGAAAGTCTCAAAGTTATCTTGTCTTGAAAATCCCACCAAAGTAATAGAATACCTTCACCTCCAATCAAGCGGATAGACATCAAACACCTGAACAGTGATTCATTATTAATAGCCACCTAGATCACGTGAACTATCACACCAAAACAGCATCAAAATCAGATCATTCACTTAGGAGGTACGATGCTACAAACACACGACCGTCAAACTTTTAAAAACATGTAACATATCACTTTAGAAACATTTCAACAACGTGACAGATTACTCTATTCAGGGGTTTAACAGTGAGAGAATAATGGTCTTAACGTTACCAGGCTATAATGTATATAATGAAAATCTAATTCCATTTAGAAATAAGATGTCTCGTTGCTCTCTATTATTAAATCCAATTAACATTAAGAAAATAAGATATAAAAGATCCTTTGTGTGGTTTTAGAAAGCGTATAGGTCAATTGACAACAAAATCTAATTTTATAAATAACATCGCTGCAAAGCGATAAAATGAAAAAGCATTTTTTATAGGAGAAATAAAAGCTATTGTGTTTCTTGCAGCGTACAGTGAACCAAAACATGCATTAGAAATTGTCAAACGAAAGCCATTTTTTTAACCAATCTTAACGTTTTAAAAATAATTGTAATTGAATAGATTTATTTAATGAAATGATTGAAAAAATGTATAATACAAATTATGGACGATATTGTTTCAATCGCAACATCATTAATGACTTTATAAACAGACCTAACACGTAACCGGCGATTACTGCTTAGTTGCCCGGGGCCAGCGATATCGTTGCATCATTTCTCGTTCGGTGTGAATTGAACCTAAGTAGGTGACGTGCCATGGCACCTCGTAGCATAAAGGCACCCTAAAGGTGCCAGGAGCATACGTGTGTAATGTTACATTACACATTCAGCTTTGAGCCTTACATTGTAATAATACTGCCTCCCTGACACCGTATGCTTGTCGCCGGACGCATTAAATTACAAGTGGAGCGCATTAAAATTACAAATTTATTCGCCGGATACATTGTATCATTACAAGTTGCATTGTAATGCTTGATTTTCCTTCTTCACTAATGTACCTAATACTCATTACAGGCGAATGACCCCGATGACGGAGCACCATCCGCGGTCATTTTATGTGCAGTAGTTATATTTGTTGTTGTTAGCTTATAGATATTTTTGTTACATGGGCCTTAGTTGTCTGAATTAAAGGATTAAGTAAATAAATAAGGCCTGTGCTGTGTCTAGTGGCTTTTCCGCCCGACAATCACGTGTGCTATATGTTTTAAATTCGCCGAGAACTTTAATTTCGTGCGGATTTGGTGTTTTTTCCTGCTACTCGTATTGCTCTATAGATGTCGGTAGCTATCTTTTTTAAATACTAAATTATATCCACTGTAGTCTCATATTCATCATCATTATCATCACCCCAGACTGAAATTCAGCCACTGTTAGGTTTAACTCGGTTAAAGCCTCGGCTTTGCTAATGAACATTGTCAGATTGTAGCCCCTTTTGGACCACGATTATGGACTATGTTCGGGTCAACGGATGGAGCGTCGTAATCCACACGCACTTCAAAGAGCTGTCAGCATCTGACGCTGATAGAGGGTCAAACACCTGCCGGGGTTGCAGGACTGTCTAAACAGGTAAGCATGACCCTGTAAAGGGCTGTTGAACGAAAACCGTGCATTTTAGTCAGTGCTCGTCTGACAGTCCCTTTCGAAGTTCCGTTCCGCTCAGAGAAAATTTTAGCGTTTTAAAATCACCAATGAGTCACTCATTTAGTGATTTTAAAGCGCTTTGATAACAAAGGTCAGACACTAGGCACACAGGTAATTGTGACATTTAAATGGTAAACCAAGTATTTACTGTTTTCATTAGCTATATGTAATTTCACATGCATAGGAAATTTTCACATAAGAAAACAAGTTGAATCCATATTAAGGCTTAATCCCAAAAAAAAAATGTAGCATTATATAAAATAGTTCTACTAAATATTTTTCATGTAGACTAAAACTATATTTATTACACTGTAAATGCGTAAATAATAAATTGTAAGAGTAAAATGCGCCTGTAGTAACTCACACTTTGTAAGTTGTAAGTGACAACATGAAGTCAATTTATTGAACGACGACCCTTCTTTACTAGAAAACTGAGTCCGGATATTACAGAATCTCCGCAAACATTCTTGCTTATGGACGCCTCATTTTCTTGATCTCATAAATATTGTTAAATTATGATTATTACTATTAAACGGAAATCTGAATGAGCAGGCAAAGCTGCTGGCAAAACTAGTTTTTTTTTATGTTGTATAATCAATCAAATGAGTCCTCCCACCCCGGGCAGGGTAGGAGGGACTGTCAGACTCGTACTGACTAAAATCCACGGTGTCCTTCAATAGCCCATTATGTTCCGGAGTCGCGGTAATGAGATAAGTCCCGCGATCCCGGCGGGTTTTGGCCCTCTGGGGGCCCGTCATCATGATGGCGCTCTTTGAGACGCGCGTGGAACACAACGCGCCGTCGACCCGGGCATGGTCCATGGTCGGACAGCGAGTTGCACTTTACTCGCCGTCCGCATGCCCGCGCCTACGGTGGCCGGAAATCGAAAAAAAACTTTTCCACACTAGGAATTACTTAGAGCCTATCGTGGGTGAGTTTATAAATTTATAAACTTGTATACATCAAATATTCAGACCCGGAAAAACTACTTACCTATAAACATTTTCTTCATGTGGTAATCGAACTCACGACACGTTGCGCAGCTGTCTATCGCTCAGCCACTACACCAATCATACCGTCATTGTTCCAGCTGGACGTATTCATTTTATGTTGTCCTAGTTAAATTAATAAAATTGTGTTCAGTATGGTAAATACTTTTCGAAAGTACACAAGTCTACACATCAAGCTACACAAAACCCAGTTTATCCTGGTCTTACTTTGTTGATCTTTCCGCGCATACAAAGGTCAGCTTATACTGATTTTGTATATTTTGACTTGTAGTCGTTCAGTTAAGCCGGCTTAAGCTCTTAGTTCTTTGACGCTGATCAGTGACCCAAAAGTGTGACAAGTCTTATCAGGATGAAATGGTTTTTGCCTTAACTAACTAGAGGTTGGACACGCATTAGCTCTTTGTACGTTATGTACTCGTATATAATTTACAAATACAGTACATACATTCTTTTCTCGTTCACCTTTATAGATCTGGCACCTGACCTTTATGTAGAACCTCACCATTAAGGTCAGTATAGTTCTATCTAGGTCGTCCTGTTACGTTATGGGATGTTGGCAACTTTAAAAAAAAACACTTTTGATGGATTTTTTGTTTAATTAATTTATTGAAAATAATTTGTTAATTGAGCAGTGGCTCATTAGTATCGCTCTCGACTTACGAATTTTAGGTCGTAGGGTCGAACCCAGCAAAGCAAAGCAAGCAAACAAAGTAATGCTACTTTGTGTCAATTATTTCATCACCACTGTTTTCAAAACGGTGAAGGAAAACATAGTGAGGAAACGCATGGAATGGCATGTGTTACGAGTATAACCAATTCGAAGACATGTATACATACATACATCTACCAACTCGCACTGGGCCCACGTGATGGATTATGGCCTTCTTACAGAGAGGAGGCCTGAGTTCCACCTGTGGGTTCTTGTATAGGCTGATAATGAAAATTGCGTCAATTAGGTATCGTTACTATCCATGTAAACAACTTACAATCTAAGTTGTTTACATGGATAGTAACGATACGTTTCGCAATACGATGCTATATCGAAATCTTAAAGTAATCAAATTGGGCCAGAAGCCTTAACACAAGACTTCTGTATTTTGAAGTATTTACTGCGTTTATTGTATGGAAAAATGTAACAGCGCCTCCATGAACGAACGAGGAACTATTTTATTTCTTGAATCTAATAAACTTGATCGACAATTACATTAAATGTGATTCTGGTGAAGAAGGCATTATAACAGTTCCCTAAAGGCAAGTAAGTTTTCTGTGAGCCTGTCTGGCGCCATGGCGCAAGCAGCGCTCCCTATTGGTCGGTTGCCGCGCCATTAGTGGCGTCATTCTAGGCGTGTTTTATTAAAAGTACTTTTTATATAATTTATTTTATCACACACGTTTTTATACTATAAAAATTATGGATATAATTTTATTTAATGTATTTAATACACTTCACTTTTCCTTCACACATATATTTGTTTTTTTATCAAGAAAATTTAAATATTTATTTTATTTGCCAACCCTCGTCCGTGTGTCACTGCGTGGTGCCAACTGAAAACCAGCGCTGGGTGTCTTTCGCCCAGCATATGCTGAGTTGGTAACCCTTTTGGTGTGGACATGCTCAGCAAAATTGTTATTGTATTATTATTATTATTGTTTTTTTTTTTATTATTTCTGTGTGTGTGTCCTATATCGAATAAATGATTTTCTATTCTATTCTATTCTATTCTATAAGTCACATTTAAATTTCTTTTATTAGCCGCGCTTCACTAATCCGCTCAGCATGACTGAACTATTTAAGCATGCTCTCTTTTTTAATTTCGAGTCTACGTTGCTCTCTCTTTTAATAATCTGTTAAACTAGAACTCGAGGTATTATAGAAAAGATTATGTGAGTACTTCATAAGAAGCTTTAGCGTTTTCATGAAATGTAAGTAATTTAATTAAAATTCAGTATTTAAAACAGTACCCATCAAATTCCTATTACATTCAATTCAAATCTTTCATTGATTTCAAAGTTTGAAACTTGTGATGATAATTGTAAGTTTCAACTTTGATCATCAAGTAATAACTTTTGAAATTATTTTAACTTGTTTGAAACTTTCTCTTTTCTAGAATATTTTGTTGAAAAATACTTCGGCTTCCTTAATTGGCCAATTCATGAAAGGGTAATTTAAAGTTTTCATTGGCTGTGAAAAGTACATTCGTTATTATTATTTCCTTTATTTATTTTTCTTATCATTTTCTTTAAATTATTCTAAATGGCAGTCCACCAGCATCAGGGACCAGATAGGCCTGTTTATTATTTTTGTAATAATTATTTTAGTCTGTTTAGTTCATTTATATTTTTCAGGAATAAACCAATTTTCTTTCAGTTGCTAATTATCAACGCTTATCATTTGCTGAAACGCATAAAATTTTTCGTTTTTTATCTATTTTTGCTTTCGTATGTTAGAATACCGAAAATGTTTTTATTAGTTTACTGCTACAAGGAAAACCTCCTTTATTCACGTGTGAATTTTCTAACTTTTCCATTTCCAATTTTACCGGGCGTTCTTTGAGTGAAATTGGCCAAGTGCCTTTTAAAGAGCCGAGTAGTGTTTCAAACGATATATTGCCAAACAACAAGGAAAAATGTGAAGATGGAAGTTATAATGAAATATTTTTTTGGCATCATCAGGTGCAGTTGCACCACAACCACCAACGTGTGGTTACGGCTTAATAGTAACTCCCGTGGCGGTGATAGGCAACATCAGGCCCTATAGCCAAACAACGGTCAACAGCAGACAAAAATCGTTATCGCTCAACAGACACTAATACATTTTCAACTTTATACCCTAGTGCAAAGAGCTAAAAATCTATTAAAGACTGCTACGCGATAACAAACGAAGCAGACGAAAACGATCTGTAAACTCCAATATGTTTTTAACTTTACTCGCTGGAGTTTAAAGTTGAAAATGTGACAGCAGTCATCGCTCAGCAGAGCGATAACGATTGTCGTCTTAAATGTATCTGAAAATCAAAACTGTACATTTTTTTTTTAAAGAATACTTGAGATGTGATCTACAATCGATACCGAAGCCAAAAATATAGTTTTATAGAACTTTTGTTTGTTTGTATGTCCGGGATAAACTCAAAAAGTTCTGCATGAATTTACTTCAAAGGCACGAATATTATTAAGAAGTCTGTTCAACATATTATCACGCTATCACCTACGGGGAAAGAGCAGTGCACCTTAATTTCTTCAACGCATTCTACGGAGACAACTTCCCGGGCAGCAGCTAGTAAATAAAATAAAAGTTAATCCAACCATAGCACAAGAGACCAAAAGTTATATTAAAAATAAATAGACAGTGGCTTCCTCAACAAATATCCACTTTGATCTACTAAACCTTTTTTTTGTTAAACTCTAGTATACATATAAAAATGATACACAGTATATAAGTATAGAGGTAACTATAGGTATTGAAACGATTTAATAATAAACGATTAATTTCTGTTTGAACTAAACAGTTTGTTATGCAAAAAGAACAAGCACTAGACAGAAATTGCTGCTCTTCAACGCAATTGAACTGCTAAGGGTGAAGTCAAACGAGCGTAATTCAGTCGCAGAAGTTCAGTCGCTTTCGCGGAAAAAGTCTTTCGCGACTCAAAATGTGTGATCTGCACAGTACGAGAACACGAAATTACGCTACTCACCACTCAAAAATGTACGCTAGTCTGTCGTCAGCCTAAGGGTCAATTCACAAGACGGTCTTGACAGTGACGCGACGATACTGAAAGTGTGTATCTTTTCGTGTACTAAATAAAGTTTAATTTTAAGTCGCTATTAAAATGTACGAGGTATTTCACAAAGGGCACCCGCTGATAATGGTAGCTGAGCTACTTGCACCTTATCTATTCGACATAAGACTCCTGTCAAAAATTTTCGCAGGTGCCAGGAAGGGTACGTGGAATACCTGAAATGTATATACGCGCGGCGGGCATTGCTCTTAACCGACTCAGGGGTCAAAAATATATCTTTTCCTGTATTTAATAAAGTTAGATTTTGAGTAGCTCTATTGAAAATAATGTTTTCGCAGCATCGCATCTCGGTGTGAATTCACCCCAACTTCTAGTGTCATTTATTCGAAAGTTCTTGTCAAAGGATAGTTTTGCGAGCAATAACTGTGAGAAAAGTTTATCAGAACTCAAGAACTATAGGTATATCCATAACCTTAGTTTCTTCATTGAATTATAAGAGCAGTAGCTTTTTCCAGCGGTTTAACTCGCATTGTCGGGGCCGTCCAACCTCCACGGTAATGACAAACCGACCGGCAGACTATAAAAAATAACATGACTGATGACAAGAACGAAAAGCGAAGATTTGAAAGACAGGAAACAAAAGAATTATAAAAATACGAGCACTCCGCCCGCGACTTCGTCCGCGTGATTTTCGAACTTTGCTTTTGTGAATTTTTACTCCCAGCCACCCTCTATAAGAGTTACTTTTCGAAAATCTTTATCAATATTCAACAAAATTTCTATCTCCTCGCAGTATCCCGTCTTGGGTGGTACCTACGTTCTTAAAATAACCCCAATGAATATATTGGGATTCCTTGCTAACAACCTCAAAACTGCTCTTAAGGGGTTGAATTTCGCAAGATCCTCACTTAGTGAGAGCCTATGTCTAAAGTAGATCCTCCTGTATAATTTGAGACCTCTAACTATCAATACATCAATCCCGTTTTAACTATCACTTACGTCTTGAGACTCCTAGCACTTGTAGTAACAAAGTTTCATACAAACTATCAACCCCAAAAACAACACCTTGGGGGTCGAATTTCGCAAAATCCCTTCTTTAGTATCACTTACGTCTAAAAAAGAACCCATATGTAAAAAATGAAGTCTCAAAACTATCAACCCCAAAAACAACCCCTTAGGGGTCGAATTTCGCAAAATTTTTACCTTGTTGAGCATTTACGTCTTAAAATGAACTGGCATACAAGATTTGAGACGCCTAGCACTTGTAGTAACAAAGTTTCATACAAACTAACGTCCCAAAAAAAACAAACCCCTTAGGGGTCAGATTTCGCAAAATTCCATCATAGTGAGCATCTACGTTCTAAAAAGACACCCCATGCAAAATTTGGAATTAATAGCACCTGTAGTAGCGAAGTTTCATACAAACTATCAACCCCAAAAACAACCCCTTAGGGCCCGAATTTCGCAAAATCCGTTCTTAGTGCTCACCTACGTGGTATAAGGAAAGTTTCTGCCAAATTTCAAGTTTCTAGGCCCAGCGGTTTGCGCTGTGCGTTGTCAGATCAGTCAGTCAGTTTTGAATTTTATATACAGGGTGTTTCTTTTAAATTGGCCAAAAGGGAGAAATCTGCATCCATAAGAGATACGGGAAAACTTTCTTAGGAACCTTTAGCTCTTTTTTGATACTGATAATTTTGGCGTTTTTATTTTTTTGGTCAAGTGTGAGCTGTCCACAGAAATGAGTGAAATTGACCAAAATTTTTTTTAATGCCGTTCGACTCTGTTTCATGTAAGGATCATTTCATTGTATCGGAAGAAAAAAATCGGGACGGCGGAAGTTGGTCAAATTTAGCAAAATATTTTTTCATACAAATTGTATGAACGAAAAAAAAATACCATTTTGCCGTATATGATTACTTCCCAGAATTTGATCCTTATTAGCAACACTATCGAACGGTATAATAATACAGGGTGTGATTTTTTTTTCCAAAATCAGCGGGTTCGATTCCTGACCAGGATTTTTGATTTTTCTTAAATCCAATGATGCAGTTTTAGTTTTCGTCAAAATCGGCCTCGAGACTCCTTTCAACGTTTTTCGATATTCCTCATAGTTTCGAAAGTAGCCATCCACGCCCAGTTGAAAAATTCACCCTGTATAGATATTGAATTTAATAAAAATAATTAGTTTCTTTAAAAATACACGACGACAAGACCGTTCACGCATAGAGTTTCGTAATAGTGCTGCCAACACTTTATGTAGAACACTTTTTGTCTTTGGGTAACTCTGAGTATCCGTTCAGTAATTTCGTGATAAAAAGTAATATAAATGATAAATCCAACCTCACTTAGGTATCTCATAATAGTAATTAGTAAACGGTAACATTCTTTATGATGCATCATACTCAGTAATTTCATTAAATCGATGCGTTAATAAGCTAATTAATTAAAAACAAACATAGCAGCCGAGATCGTGTTTACTTATGTTTATGCGCCGTTTTTGCGGGCTCTGTTATTTGAGCTTTTTCTACACGTCTGTTCTAGGAAAATGTAATGAATGTAAGAGATTTTTTTTATTTTTTCAACTTAACCCCACACTTGGGATTTCTCCAATATTGTTATTGAGATGCATTTACAAATATTTTAGCTTACATTACACAAACAACCATATCCAGGACCAGCTAATCGTAGATAATATTTGTTCCATGTGTGGGAATCGAACCCTTGACATGCAGCGCAGCAGTGCATCGCTGTGCCACTGCGCCAACCGTCTCGTCATACTCAAGATCATAAACTTATAAAAGTAAAAATCTGAACACAAAACCATTAAGAAAAAAAGAAAGAAAATTCCATAATATTTAGCAACTAATATAGTATTTTATTAATCGTTGACATTTCGTCTATATTAGATATAAAAATCACATCAATTATAATGTTGCCTTACAGAACTATTAGCTCTGGAAGATAAGTCCATTGATTCCCGATCTGATGATTTCGAAACTTCTTTGTTTTTAGAAGTACTGTGAACGCACTGAAGCGGCCCTGACTGGCGGAGTCGAGTGGCCTGAAGATCGAGGTAGTTGTTTTGACGCGCAAAGTGTGCAGGTGATACCCTTGCTGCCGTTGGAGACTCCGGCACTCCTGGACAACTGGCATCTGCATACAAAGAGTCCGCGGCGTTGCGCTGTCCCGGTGCCGTTGACACCCACCAATTCTAAAAACAAGAAATTCAAATTTACTTCAGGTAAAAACTCTTGTATTCCCTAAAAAATAAACAGAGATGACTAATAGTTAGTCACTGCTAATACTTCTAATTTTGATGTGGGCTGAATCGGGATTTTTCAAAATCCAGGGTCGGCGCTCGGAACTATATTGGTTATGTCACGTTCCACATTGGCGGGGGAAGAATTCAGAGACGTTCCGAGTGACTAAGTGCCATCCTTGTCTCTTCTACTACACGTTGGGCAAGTGTGAGTTAGACAGGCATAGTTTTTACGGACTTTTAACGGTTTTTAGGAAACGCGGGAACACTCGATCATATCACTTATTTTGATGGCTTGACATTTGCCCACTTTTTGAATTCGACTTATTTTGATGACTTGTCAGCTGAGTGCGTACTTTCGTCCAGGAAGAGTACTTTTCCTGACCAAGTAATGAATCAAAGATCTTATTCTCAGAAGTAACTGTTGCAACCTAAAAACCAAAATAAATCTTCCTTCACCTTTAGTTGGTCATTTATTTACGAAAGTATGATGGTTTTATCATTAAAAAAAATACGCATTATGCTTTTACTTAGTTAATATGTCAAAACATACATACATTATGTACCTACAAATTATGTTATCTTTCTATTCACCCTATTCGCAATTGCTGTGAAATTAAAATAGTCGAGATTTTAGACCTGACACTGATTAATTACTGCAAATCTCGTAGTAGAAAATACGTAGAGTTCCATGATAATGGATAACTTAATTTGCAAGTAATTCGTTCCAGTGCTCACAAAAAAAGCGAATTAACATTTTAGCTAAATGTTAACCCCACATTTAGAATAAGCCAGATATTTTAATGCATTGCTTGTAGTTATAACGAAAAATCACGTACTTTCCCGATACATTTTATGTTGTAGGCGGCTAAAAGCAGGGTTGAAAAAAAACAGTTAACTGCAAAACGACATCTGACGTTCATGTAAGGGTTTTGCAGTTACAGTTCTTCTAGCTAGACTAGTGTTAAAAGATGTTTATTTTTTTGTATTAAGACGGATTTTTTTTTATGTTAAGCTATTTATACTACCAACTACATAAACATGATTGTTATTTTATATCCATTCATCCGTCATTAAAAGTAAGTAAAACGTGTGATAAAAAACACAAATCTGGCTTAAGTACCTATATACATATTTGCTGTAAAAATAGATAGTGAATGGAAGGATAAGGTTAAATTGGTAATATACGAAAAACAACACAATGTTTTTAGAAAAATTACAGCAGACAACGATAAAATTTGATGCTCAACGATACGGTTATAGTGCCTATTTCATGGATCACAAAATCTTATAAAAAATACATAAAAGTCCGTAGGACTTAGTAAAGTAAGTGTAAGGAATTAAGTTCTCGGTATAAAAGAGCGATGGAATATAAAAAACGCAATAAGTTTAACCTTTCCAAGTATAATCTGACATTCTTTGTACCTTTTCAAGCTATAAAGTTTGTCGAAAGAACTAAGCAGAAACTTACCAGGAATCACACAAAGTAAAACGCCTAGAGAATTTTATACATAATATTTGGTACAAAACATAAAAGTGGCCCACAGAGATCAAAGTAACAAGACCACTCAAACTTTTTTGATTTACTCGAACTATTTGGCCAAGCCCATTGTGTAATCGTATAGGTACCTACAAATAAATGTTACATACTGAAATTCTGGCTGACTATGGATTATGGGAGATTATTCTGATTGGCTACATCCCGATTCATCTCTTTTCCGTTTCATAAAATAAAATAAAAAATATCATTGCAAAAGTGCCGTTTGTTTGTTTGTCGTTCCGGTTGGACTTTTGCAACGCAATTTTGAGGCACTTCTCGATAAGCTAAAATTCTGAAAGGATCATGACCATCCACGGTACTGGTTTTTCTCATGCATCAAGATAAAAATTATATTACAATTATTTTCTTTATTTTTGAAGGTTTTCTGCAATTGGAATGCCAATTTTGTATAGGGGTTTATTTTGTAAACCTAATAAGTTATGAAATTGTTTTGATAAAATGAATTACCTACTGACAGCTATTCTTACGTCAAAGTGTTGCCATAATAAAAATAAATAAATATAGTGACGACTCTAATTGATTTTTTTTGTATACGATCACAAATTAATATAAATGTAAAGTCATTGGAAAGTTAAATCGCGGGGTTTTTATAAATAATAAAGCGAGATGATAATACATTGGTGTGAAATAATTAGTATTTCACACACACAGTAGTCGTATTATTTTGCTTTCAAAACTTTTTAAAGCAATTTCACTTTGTTGGCTAACAATACATATAATAATATGAATGATTGCATAGATTTTTTTTTATTATCTTGCTTCGGTTTGATATAAATCGAACCTTTTTAATAAATTAATGATTATAGAACTAAATCAGTCATTTGAAATAATTATGTGTTGAGTGTATTTAATCGAGTAATCGATTATCATTTAAAATCAGTGGCAACATTGGTGTTGGTGTCTCAAATTGAATTGTCATTGTCCAATGTCAATTGCGCGTGGTGCATGTTATGTTTGTTCATTGCAATTTAAATATTACAGTTTTTTATTGTGTCGATCGAGTCCTACTCTCCACAGTAATTATTAATTATTCATTGTAACTATTTGTTCATTTCTTGTTTTCAATCACTATCGCTAACTTTAATGTGAAATTGTGAATCTTACGCCAGGACGTTTTTACGCCAGGAAGTTTTCACTTTGTTTGAAGTTTGTTTGTGATTCGTATTGCTAATTAATCTGCTCTCCAAACTACGACCTATAAACTTACCTCTAGTATACACGATGGATATTTATATTTTGAGGTTAAGTTACGTTTTCTAAAAAAACTTGGAAATGCGGGTTTTGATTCCAAAATGGCAATTGTAGATGGTTATTTGGTTAATTTATAAACCATCTAAAACAACTTTGGAATTGACGCAACTCTGTACCGTGGTCCATATTGTCGTGGTCATTCTCCTTTTGCACACGCTCTGAAATCTGATCCAATATGGCTCACTCCTATGATATGGATATCAAAAGGAGAGAGAGGCCACTCAAAACGTGGGGTCGTGCACTATGATATGGATATCAAATGGAAGGGTCCAATGAAATGGAAATGGAAATGGACCCTTCCATTTGATATCCATATCATACGCCCCCACGTTTTGAGTGACCTCTCTCTCAGCCCCGTAGGGTTATTTTCTTCATTTAAGGAAATTTAAAAACGTGGGTTTTTAGATTTTTTAAATGTACTAATTATTTTATTTTAGACTAACATAGTTACAACTATTGTTTAGATTTAGAGCGGCATACTTACCATGTCATGGCGCTTGCAATAAATAAATAATAAATAAATAAATATTCCACAACTATCACACAACGCCATCTAGTCCCAAGCTAAGCAGAGCTTGTGTTATGGGTACCAGACAACTGATAAACATACTTACATATTTCTAAATAAATACATATTATAGATAAATGACACCCAGACACAGCCGGCATAGCAGTCAGTGTCACTAACCACTAGACCAACAGGCCAGTCGAAATATCGGAAACTCAAAAGAAATAAAATGGTAAATATTTATATTATTGACATTGACTCTCGCTTCGTTACTATTTTATTTTACGTTACCGTTTCACACCTTTTTGTTTAGGCAGGTACAGTTAGGACCACGGAGAACTACAAGAAATACCATAGAGATGAACCAACCCTCCTGCCTGTCTACTCTGTCAAGTGTAAAACACGTCATAAACCCGAAATATTAGAGTTTGTTAAACCACTATAAACTCTTATTAGTTTTAATTTTATTTTCGAAAGCAATTTAACTTTAACAATCCCCGGAGTGACTCGTGAAAACTTGTCGACCATTTGAATGTAAAGGAGTCCATACACGTAAGGGTCTGCATGATGGTTTTAACCATGCTGTACTGTACCTACATATTTTTTCGCCTGGCGAGGTGTGCAAATCCCAACTAAATGATCTGGCTCATTAATTTTACCTCTCTTTAAATATCCAGTTTTTAAAGATATGGTTACGAAATGTCTCAAGCCCTTTTTTGGGACTCAAAAAATCGCATCTTTAAATACTGTTTGCGCCGAACGCCTACAAGTTTCATCATATCCAACCTTTTTATTGTTATAATTTTTAATGTACTACTACTGACAGTCCACGTCATTATCTATGTAAAATTATCTGAAAAGCTAGTCGTTTTTCATTTTCATCTCCTACAAAAACCTGAAGAAATTATCAACATGGTCCTGAAGAGCCTGGATTAAAAATAAAGAAAATATTTAAAACTCGAGAATTTCGTGAAGATTTGTGGTCTGGAAATTCTCAATCATTATATTTTCACCCAACACTCTATTATCAGGTTGTATTAGTTTTAATTTGCATTTGATAATCAGTTTAGTACAGAGGCTAAACTAGTCATTGTAAAACTTGAATTTGCAAAACCCTAACAGTGCTTACAAGTTGTTGTAATTGATCAGACTTTAGTGTGTTAATCACAGTTATTCTACCCTTAAAGAGTGGCTATATAGCTGCATTATTATTACTTTATTAGGTAGGTAACAGTTACTGAGTCAGTTATACATGTAATCACATTAGCCGTTAGGTTCAATTTCAATATTACGTTGTATTAAGCACTTGCTTAAGTTTATGTACCGATTTGTGTTGTATACATTCCAGATTGTCTGCACCAGCTTCCGCAATGCCAGAGGATAGGGAGCTCGTTAGAAAAAGGGCGAGTTTCAAGGGAAGAGTAACGGTATTCTTGAATTATTTAAATTCATTGAAACCTTCCATAGGTTCTTCTGAGATTAGCGAGTTACAGTTGCGTTTGAATAGGCTTGAGTCATTGTATGGCCAATATGACGAGGTGCAATTAGCACTGGAATGTAGCACTGATAATTTGGACGGTCAATTATTAGAACGAAGCGAGTTTGAGTCTATTTATTATAAAACCATAGCAGAAGCTCGGAAATTGCTTGATGATTATAAGAAAAAGGATTCGCCTGATGCTGAGGTGGGTTCACGTTCTAATACTCACAGCTTTGTTAAGTTGCCGACTATTCAATTACCAAAATTCAGCGGTTCCTACGTAAATTGGTTGGAATTTCACGATACATTTGTCAGCCTTATTCATTCCAATGATGACATAAACGACATCAATAAATTTCATTACTTGAGGTCATCACTGGAAGGTTCGGCAGCAGTGGTGATAAACTCAATTCAATTTTCTGCTGCTAATTATTCAGTCGCTTGGAAATTACTCTGTGATCGGTTTGATAACAAGCATCTATTAATTGAACACCATATTACAGCATTATTAAATATTGAGACGATCAGTAAGGAGTCATCAGTGAGTTTAAAAGCTTTAATCGATAACATTAATAAAAACTTGCGTGCTTTGGAATCCCTTGGCGAACCTGTTAGTTCCTGGGATACTTTACTCATACATATTATGAGGTACAAGTTGGACAATAAAACTTACCGTGAATGGCAAGAGTATAAAGGTCGCCTTAACAATGAATTTAAGATTACGTTTTCTGTGTTCCTCACATTTGTTAAGAGTCGTGCTGAATTAATGGAATCGTTAGAAATGTCATGTTCACCAGTGGACAAACATTCAAACGCTAATAAGAATTCTAAGGTTAGGACAATGGTGATACAGGATTCCAATAAAGTGGACAAGAATAGTTCTTCTAAAACTAAAATTTGTGTTAAATGTAACGGCGAACACAAATTAAGTAACTGTCCTCAATTTTTGGCGTTAAGCAATGAAGCACGATTGGAATTGCTACCAAAATATAAGATTTGTTATAATTGTTTATCTTCCGGACATTACGCTGATAACTGTAAACAGACAAGTTGCAAAATATGTCGACGCAAGCACCACACTTTGGTACATGTTGCAGATTATTCGAAGAAGTCAGATGTGGCTACTACTTCCGCTAACAGTGATAATGCGACCATTGCTCCTGCTCCATCAACATCTAGCGCAGGTTTATCTCTGTCTGCGAGTGTTGAGCGTGGGGACGTATTGCTGTCCACGGCGTTAATTAAGGTCATAGGTAAAAACGGTCAGGAACACGTAACACGTGCTGTTCTTGATAGCGGCAGCACGTCATGTCTCATGACGGAAAGATTACATCACCAGTTAGGTTTGACTGCGACAAATGTGAACAATTCCATATTAGGTATTAATAATTCATCTTCACATATCAGTAAAATGTGTCCGGTCTTAATGAAATCTTTGGATGATGATTTTTCCATTAACATTAATTGTTTTGTCCTACCTTCAATTACCGATAATATTCCGAGTAGACATGTAGATTTATTAAAACTGAAAATTCCATCCAATATTTGTCTGGCTGACCCTAACTTTTATACTCCCGCTCCAATAGATGTGTTACTAGGTGCTGACATCTTTTGGGACTTACTGGGACCCCAAAGAATTAAATTGGGGGCTGGACAACCTATTCTTTGCGAAACTCGACTGGGATGGCTGGTTTCGGGCCCAACCAAAGTTAGCTATACATCGACGCCATCAAAAATGGTAAAATGTAATTTTACAAAGATTGTTTCTGACGGCAATGATGCATTAAATGATAGCATAGATATAGATAATCTTCTCACAAGGTTCTGGAAATTAGAAGAGGTCTGTACTACATCAGCGTATTCGCAAGAAGAAAAACTATGCGAGGAGCATTTTATAAATAATACTACACGTTTGGAGAACGGACAATTTTGTGTTCGAATTCCACTGAAATATTCTACAGATTTGTTAGGTGAATCCCTTTTGAGAGCTAAACATTGTTTTTCTTCTTTAGAGCGTAGACTTAAAAGTCAGCCAAAACTGTCTAAGATGTACAAAGATTTCATGGCGGAGTACGAAAGTCTAGGTCATATGTCGAAATGTAAAAACATTGAACATTCCGCTCATTACCTCCCACATCACGGAGTTTTGCGTGAGAGTAGTGTCACCACTAAACTAAGAGTTGTTTTTAATGCCAGCAGCATAACTTCTACAGGTACTTCTTTTAATAGTATACAGATGATCGGACCTGTAGTACAGGATGATCTTCTTTCAATTTCACTACGTTTTCGACAGCATAAATACATTATTGCTGCCGACGTGGAGAAAATGTATCGTCAGATAGTGGTTCATCCCTTTGACAGACATCTTCAACAAATCATTTGGCGCGATGACCCGCTCATTGAGTTACAATCGTACCAGCTTAATACCGTCACGTACGGCACAGCCAGCGCTCCGTTCCTTGCAACGAGGTGCATCAAACAGTTAGGCTTAGAGTGCGTTGATAAAAAGGCTGCTGAGGTCATTCTACATGATTTTTACGTCGACGATTTGTTAACAGGAGGAGATGATCTCAATGAAGTCAGAGATTTGCGTGATATAGTGACTTCTACTCTTGCTTCAGCGGGAATGCACTTAAGAAAGTGGAAGTCAAATGATATGCGTTTGATTAATGGTGTTGACTGTCTCCAATCTTCACTCGACTTGAATATTGGCGGATCTGAGTCTACCAAAATCTTAGGTCTCGGTTGGAAATCACAACAAGATCAACTCTGTTTTCCCATTAGTCTACCAATTGTTTGTGGCGATACAAAACGTGACATGCTTTCAATTATATCGCAAATCTTTGACCCATTGGGGCTTCTAGCTCCATGCATAATAGTGATGAAGATGTTACTGCAAAAACTATGGTTACACAAACTCTCATGGGATGAGCAGCTATCGCCGGACATTAGGAAAGTTTGGACTGAACTAGTAATCAAACTACCAAAATTAAATGAAATTAACATTCCGCGTCGTGTTTTAATTGATTCAATGGAACTTTTAGAGCTTCATGTTTTTACTGATGCGTCCGAACGAGCATACGGAGCATGCGTATACGTTCGCAGTGTTAGTAAAGTTCATCAAGTGTTGGTACGCTTATTGTTAGCAAAGAGTCGTGTTGCCCCTCTGAAAGCAACCACTATTCCTAGACTTGAGCTTTGTGGTGCTCTGGTTGGTGTTCGAATTTACGAAAAGGTGATAAATTCATTACGCTTGAATACTAAGCCGCGTACATTCTTTTGGACAGACTCCACTGTCGTCCTAGGATGGCTTAAAATGTTGCCTAACAAACTTCAGCCTTTTGTTCGTAACAGAATTGCGGAAATTTTAGAGAAGACTGGCAACTGCGAGTGGAGACATGTCCCAACTGATCAGAACCCCGCTGATTACGTCTCTCGAGGAGTAGACATTAATCTTTTGTCTTCATTAGATGATTGGTGGTCCGGTCCAAGTTTTTTGAAGAATGATATATCGTGTTGGCCTTCTAGATTTACACATTCTACTGATGAAATATTGCCGGAAATTAAGGCAAATGTATCTTTGCATGGCACCGTTCGCGAGAATGTATCAAATGAATTTATCAACTTTAGCCGATTCTCCAGTTTTTTAAGGCTTCAACGTACTGTAGCATATCTGTTACGTTTCATTGCTGCTTGTAAAAAACAGCATGTTTATGGTCCCTTTAGCAATGATGAACTAAGGAATTCTTTAAATGTGATCATTCGCACATGTCAAAACGAATCATTTATTGAATACAAGTTGCTGCTTCACAATAAAGAAATACCTAAGAAAAGTCCTTTATTGAAATTTAACATTTTCATGGATGACCATAAAATATTACGCGTTGGAGGGAGATTAATAAACTCGGATTTACCATATAATAAGAAATGTCCAATTCTCTTACAATCAAATCATCATTTTACAAAGTTATTATTTGAGCATGAGCACAAGCGGTTGTTCCACTCTGGTCCTCAATTACTGTTAGCTTCCATACGGGACACATATTGGCCCATACGAGGTCGTAACTTGGCCAGGTCGTGCTACCGTAAGTGTGTTCGTTGCTGTCGTCTCAAAGGTCAAACTGTAACACCGATCATGGGTAATTTACCACGGCAGCGACTTCAAGCAGGTTTCCCATTTGAAAATATTGGCTTGGACTACGCGGGTCCAATACAGTCTGCTACTCGGCAGGGTCGCGGCTGTAAGTTGGTTAAAGTGTATATTGCTATTTTTGTTTGTTTTACAACAAAATCTATTCACCTTGAATTGGTCGGTGATTTAACCAGCAACACTTTTATCATGGCGTTAAAAAGATTTATATCGCGTAGGGGTAAACCTATCAATATATTTTCTGATAATGGCACTTCGTTCGTTGGTGCATGCAATGATTTATCTAAATTCCTTAAAGCTAATTGTGACTCGTTGTCAGAGGAAATGGCTAAGGAGGGAATAACTTTTAACTTCATCCCTGCATACTCTCCTCATTTTGCTGGACTTGCGGAGGCTGGTGTCAAGTCAACAAAGCATCATTTAGTCAGGGTGTTGGGCCTTTGTAACTTAACTTATGAGGAGCTTTATACTACGCTAGTGCAAATAGAAGCAATTCTGAACTCCAGACCACTGACACCACTTTCATCGAATCCTGAAGACTTGACACCATTGACACCCGGACATTTTTTAATTGGACGTCCGTTAACATCTTTGTCAACACCTGATTACCACAACCACTCCACTAGTTCTTTATCCCGATTTCAACGAATTGAACAGCTTCGCCAGCATTTTTGGAAACGATGGAGCAAAGAATATATATCGGAACTCCAACTCAGGACAAAATGGCGCACAACTAAGGGTTCTCTGAAGTTGAACTCCCTGGTACTTCTAAAGGAAGATAATATGCCGCCTCTAAAGTGGAAAATGGGTCGGATTGTCGCTACCTATCCAGGTCCGGACGGTGTGATCAGGGTTGTGGATGTAAAAACTTCGAATGGCCTGCTCCGCAGATCCTTTAGCAAGATTTGTCCGCTACCCATCGACCCCGAGTCTGACTATTCTGGTTGAAAGACAGGCTTTCAACGCCCGGGGGCATGTTTGCGCCGAACGCCTACAAGTTTCATCATATCCAACCTTTTTATTGTTATAATTTTTAATGTACTACTACTGACAGTCCACGTCATTATCTATGTAAAATTATCTGAAAAGCTAGTCGTTTTTCATTTTCATCTCCTACAAAAACCTGAAGAAATTATCAACAAATACTTACGACTGGCTTCAATTAATACCACTTTCTCTCAGCCAGGTCATCATGAAATATTTGAGCAAGTTTTCAACGCAACACTTTTCCAAAAATTTGAGTACTTATTTTAGGCTATAATATATTTTTGCACAGCAACCTTTTCAAGTACTTTTTTTAGGTTTATTTATTTTTTAATAGAGGACAATATTGGCAATTCCCTAATATGGTAACTAGGTACGCTGAAATCGCGCACATAGCATACAGTTTGTTCCATAACAATACCATTTTTTTATTCAGATTATTTTACGCTCTTTCAGATGAGCTTTTTATTAACATGAGCTTTATCGGAATATTCCTCGAAGCCTCACAGCATGATTTTCACAATAACAATGGCTCAAGAGTCATCACATTTCGAGATTACAATACTGAAAGGGTTATTTGATTGGATCTCGGTCCGCAGGGAAATATTCAAATCCGTTGCATGAGGAATACCTATAAAGGATGTCAATATTACAGACATGTCGTAGAATTGATCACTTCACGATATTGTGTAAATCGTAGTATTAAGCTATAAGGATGGAAAAACTGTTCGAATTTGATTCTTATACAGGGTGTCCAGTACTGAATGGATAACGTTAGTATGGGTCAAAGCAGAACTAAAGGCCATTTATTTAAAAATAAACAAACTCTTCAGCTTTATAACATTATTATAGATTTAAATCTCATTACTAATACAAAAAAAGGTGAAGACGTGTATTGAAAGAAAGTAAGTAACAACTTGGTTAACACCCTTGGAAAGGTTTTGTAAAATGACTGGTGCTAAAACAAAGTCAAAAGTTGGATACCAATCTTCTTGAAGTAAAAGTTTTCAGACCGTGTTATAAAACAGTTGTTCGTTAAAGCGTTGGAAAAAAGGGAACACGTCCTTTTTCTTTTGTCTTTCTTTTAGCAGATTTTCTTAAAAGCAAGAAGTAGTGTGGACATGTGAGAAAGCGATTTTTACACGAGTTTTAAGAACAAACTATTTTGCATTTTTTTTCTACGGCCTTGTCCGCTTTCTTTTTTTGGTTCGCCACTTAAAAATCTGCCCTGAACTCTTTTTTGATAAAAATGAAAAAAAAAAAACGCGTGTCGGTTGTTTCTCATAGACTGACTTTATTTCTAGAATAACCAAAGACTACAATAGTGATGTACAGAGTACCTAGTGTATACATATGTTTTTCGCATATACATATGTATACTTTTATGAGTATAACAGAATTGCAAAGAGTAATTTACTTTTGTTTGGTTAGTGCAAATGCCAATACAATGAAAGCGTAAAAACACTAAACGGAGAGCATTTTGGAACAATCAAATACCAATCATTGAAATAAATAATAATTTAAACAATGGAAATATGTAGTTTCCAATGAACCAAATATAGGTTATACGGGAACAGCTGATTGCAAATAATAGGTTAACCTAGTGGTGCGAGAGCCGGCTGCAGAAGTACCTACCTTATCAGATACCCCAATGGGCTATATTTAGATCGTTAACCGACACTTAAACACGTAAAAAAAATCAGGTCTGCCAGAGCCGATCCTGCCGGGTCATAGAAATAATCGATATTTTCTGACATAATTTTTTAATAAAAATTACGTCATAAGATACCCGAATGAGGGTGCTGGCAGCAGTTAACCATTGATTAGTTATGTAAAAAAAAGTTGGTCTGCCATTGCGCAGCCTGCCGGAAGTACTTGGCAGACCCCTAAATATATGCCCTTCTGACTCACTAAACCTACCTCATCGAGTACCCGGATGGAACCAACGCTAAATAATAGCCAAGATGCCCCTGATAGTGGATCAAAAGGTCTGCCAGGTCTAAGCCTGCCGGAACTTAGTGTTCAAAGCATTTGAAGTTGATAGGGAGCGTTATTTCACTTGAAGTCAAAATAACATTTAACATTTAAAATAACATTTTTTATCATTGTTTTGTTTCTAAAGTTATACAAATTCATGAATATTAAATATTTTTTATCGAAACATTAAATAAAAAAACACATGGAGGGATAAAATATGTAAATTCAAAATTTAGCAATAATCACTACGAGTTCAATAACATGCTTACAATTTATATACATACTATATATGTACATACAACTGTCAAAACTTAGTTTAAGTTGGCATTAGCCCCTTCGTACACTAGGCGACGCAAGTCTCCGATACTTTATGATATTGGTATACATTGACGCGTGCCTGTGTCCGAACCTCTATGGTTTGTATTCCGATAGTCGCTTGGATACCGAAGTCGCAAGGTATCGGATACTGGAGTCGCCTTGTGTACGAAGGGCCTTAGAATTACCTGAATTCTGTATACATATTTGTAAGTTTAGGGAACTAAGTAGGCTTTCGAGTGGAGAACCTGTTATTGAGTAAATCAAGTCAACGCCTAATTAACTTGACCACCACCAGGATCTCTCCCATCATCTGAGCCGTAGGACGTCCACTGCTGAACATAGGTCTCCCCTTTAGATTTCCACGTATACTGGCTGGAAGCGACCTGCATCCAGCGTTCTCCGGCGAACTTTATAAGGTCGTCTATCTATCTTGTTGGTGGACATCCTACGCTGCGCTTGCTAGTCCGTGATCTCCACTCTAGTGCTTTTCGACCCAATCGCCATCTATTGACCATCTTCTCTGCGAGAATTATGGCCTGCTCATAGCCACTTTGGCTTGCTAATCCGGAGGGCTATATTATATGTTGTTGTGGGCTATATTTAAGCGACGTTGAGCTTTGAGATGAGGCCGATAGTGAAAGGCCACGTTTCGGTGCCATAAGTCATCACTAAAACACATTGGTTCAAGACTTCTGTCTTGAGGCACTGAGGTATGTGTGTTATCACCTTTTTTGAAGAACAGCACCACCTCACCAATGCTCCGTGCTTCAGCCGTTTGCCATCGAACAGGACGGTGTTAAACAGTTCTGGAGGACTTTAGGTACCGGTTTTCCACCGGCTCTCAGAAGCTCTGAAGTGATATACGGTGACGGAATCACTTCAGAGCTTCTGAGAGCGGGTGCAGCAAGCTGAAGTGGCAATGAGCAGGCCATATTTCTCGCAGAGAAGATGGTCAATGGATGGCGATTGGGTCGAAAAGCACTAGAGTGGAGACCACGGACTAGCAAGCGCAGCGTAGGACGTCCCCCAAGTAACACACAAGCAACAGGTATAACAGTACACATTTGTAAAACTATACGGTTTAATCATGGATATTCTTTGATTAAGAGCCTTAGAAATAGCTAAATGTTGTATTAAGTTGAGTTTGGACTCGTGAAATTCTTAATGCATAATAGGTTCTGTATATTTGTACTCTATTCCTTTAAACTTAATAACTAAGATATGTTAGACAATTATACAAACATTATTAAGTATTACGCTTTCTATGTATTATTAAGCTAAAAATAAGTCCCTATGCAAGCATTTATCTGAATAATCATAATCAGTTTTGCTATTATTCAATAATTATTAAGCTAGTAGCGTTTCATTAAACTGATTGCTGCATAATGTACAATAATCTGAATAAAGGTATTAGATAATGCTGTTTTGCAGCTTGATACTGAATAATTGTAAAGTGTACTTTATAAGTCCCTATGGAAGCATTTATCTGAATAATCATATTCAGTTTTGCTATTATTCAATAATTACTAAGCTAGTAGCGTTTGATTAAGCTGATTGCTGCATAATGTACAACAATCTGAATAAAGGTATTAGATAATGCTGTCTTACATCTTGATACTGAATAATTGTAAGGTGTGTGATTATTTTATGCTTAAAACTGGGTAAGTATTTTCATGTTTCACCAGTTATTCAGCTGCTGAATAGAAAAGATCATTTCGGCTTTTATTAAGTTTTCACTTGCTTATCAGTGTGTTTTAAACTAACTTATTCAATTTAACGCACCACAAGTATGTATAATAGCGCAAATAACTTAGTATTAGCTCATTCAAGGGAAATCTTAGTAACTAGAATCTTGTGGAGTTTTATTCAGGAATGGAAGCAAAACAAGCGATCGCCATTTTTGTTTTGTGAATAATTATAATTACAAGGAATTCATCAAGATTATTTGAATGATTAACCTTACAACTACCACATTTTCAACTCTGTTTATCGTAATTGTTCCATTGCAATTGCTAAAATTAGAAATTTCGCCATAAGTATTTTAGTCAGACCAAGCATGCATTTACGAAAATAATATTTACAATCGCTTATCTTGACTATTCAAGCGGCGCGTTAAAAATAATCGGAAAAATCATATACTATTTACTACAAAATAATTTGCGCACTAAGAATTAACATGTAGCAAACCATATAACAAATAAACTTATTATTTGCTTTAATAAATTCTCCATATAATGTCAAGCAATGACTCGATCAACGACATTCAAAAATTCTGGTGGTCCTATTTCACAATTTGTATGAATAAAATCTGCATTATTGTTAACATGAAAGTAATGCTGAATTAATTCTGAATCCATGTACCAAATCGACTTAAATTGAATATTGTATGAGTAAGAGCTTAATAAAAAGAATATCAGCTGTTATCTTAGTAACTTTAAGATGATTTCACCATTGTAAAGCTCCTGCTCTGATGTTACTCAGAAGTTATTAAGCTTTATGCATTTAATTTTGGGGCCTTTTTTTTCTTGAATAAAGTCTGAATAGGTGTTTACTCAGACGTTACGTAGTATGGTATTCAGATTATAATCTTGATGACTGACACATTCAATACATTCAACGTACATTTATTAAGCATTTAAATTATAAAACTAAAACTGACATCCCAAATTACTTGGACTCCTGTCGACACCATAAAATAAATACTCTGGAGGAGAGACGACAGATAAATGATTTAATGCTATTTTATGACATATTGAATAATAGGTTTGACTGTCCACCGTTGCTCAGCAAAATCCACTTTAACGTACCGCCCAGACGTACTAGATACACCACTCTTCTAGCTGTTCCTTCGGCTTCCACGAATTATCTGAAGATGTCACCTTTCTTGCGTCTTCCCGCATTATATAACGACAAGTTCCCAACAATAAATCTCTTCAATATTAGTAAGAACCGTCTCAAAAAAGAAATCATCTCTATTTTAGGTCAGACGTGAGTCGCTCTGTTACGCCTGTAGTGCCAGTGAGTTCCTCATATACACACACACACATCATCACACTCGTTCACAGTCACCCACATCGTACAGATACACAAGCTCACACTATACACATTATAAAATGTCACTCTCTGCTATGTTTGTTTTTAATTATTTTATCTGTGTACTTCGTAATTGGCGTATTGTTTGGAACTACCACAGAACTACTAAAAATTTTTACTACCTGTCAGCTGTGAAGCTACCTCTTATAAAATAAATAAATAAATACTCAGCTCTTATTCAGAAGTTTCTGTTACTTGGGCCGCCAACAAGATAGATAGACGACCTTATAAAGTTCGCCGGAGAACGCTGGACGCAGGTCGCTTCCAGCCAGTATACGTGGAAATCTAAAGGGGAGACCTATGTTCAGCAGTGAACGTCCTACGGCTCAGATGATGGGAGAGATCCTGGTGGTGGTCAAGTTAATTAGGCGTTGACTTGATTTACTCAATAACAGGTTCTCCACTCGAAAGCCTACTTAGTTCCCTAAACTTTTGTAAGTTTAATGTGTGTGTGAATTACCTGAATTCTGTATACATATTTGTATATGTATACAGAATTCAGGTAATTCTAAGGCCCTTCGTACACAAGGCGACTCCAGTATCCGATACCTTGCGACTTCGGTATCCAAGCGACTATCGGAATACAAACCATAGAGGTTCGGACACAGGCACGCGTCAATGTATACCAATATCGTAAAGTATCGGAGACTTGCGTCGCCTAGTGTACGAAGGGGCTAATGCCAACTTAAACTAAGTTTTGACAGTTGTATGTACATATATAGTATGTATATAAATTGTAAGCATGTTATTGAACTCGTAGTGATTATTGCTAAATTTTGAATTTACATATTTTATCCCTCCATGTGTTTTTTTATTTAATGTTTCGATAAAAAATATTTAATATTCATGAATTTGTATAACTTTAGAAACAAAACAATGATAAAAAATGTTATTTCAAATGTTAAATGTTATTTTGACTTCAAGTGAAATAACGCTCCCTATCAACTTCAAATGCTTTGAACACTAAGTTCCGGCAGGCTTAGACCTGGCAGACCTTTTGATCCACTATCAGGGGCATCTTGGCTATTATTTAGCGTTGGTTCCATCCGGGTACTCGATGAGGTAGGTTTAGTGAGTCAGAAGGGCATATATTTAGGGGTCTGCCAAGTACTTCCGGCAGGCTGCGCAATGGCAGACCAACTTTTTTTTACATAACTAATCAATGGTTAACTGCTGCCAGCACTCTCATTCGGGTATCTTATGACGTAATTTTTATTAAAAAATTATGTCAGAAAATATCGATTATTTCTATGACCCGGCAGGATCGGCTCTGGCAGACCTGATTTTTTTTACGTGTTTAAGTGTCGGTTAACGATCTAAATATAGCCCATTGGGGTATCTGATAAGGTAGGTACTTCTGCAGCCGGCTCTCGCTCTATAGTTATTTAGGTTTTTTTTGTTTCATTTAGGCTAAGCGTATGCTGAGACGCAGGCAATGCAGCACAGCACAGTGCAGGGCAGGGCAGTTGAGGCAGACATATGCCCCTCCGCATGCTGCGACGCAACTGACATTCGCATCATAAACAAAGTTACCTAGCAACGAATGTATCCAGCATACACAATACACGCGTCGCGCAGTATTCTGTGCCGGCACTGCAACGAGACGCAGAGCAGGATAGACACATGTCTGCGTGACATGTCCTGCGCCGCAGCGTACGTAGTTCAATGACGTTCCATGCTTTACAAAATCTACTCTGCTCTGCGCTGTGTGGACCTGCGTAACCTGCGTCTCAGCATACGCCTAGCCTTATTGCAGCGTTTGTCCTCACTATTTACGAGTATACGTACGCTTTTTCCTTGGTCAACTTGGTGGTCGTATTTCCAGTAACAAACGCCTTATTATTTTCATTTATTACTTGTCACGGTTTCGCTATAAAAATATAAAGCTTCTTACCCGATAAAGGTATGCCTTCACAAATACTTGAGCGCTGATAAGGTCTGCTCGAGTTTTTCTTGTTCAAACACAGCAGTCCACTGAGAATCTGGCGAAATAAAAGTAAAATTACTACAAATATAGAAAATGTATTATTTTATAGACACATTGAAGGTACAAGAGAGAATACATCACTTTACCAGACGGCAGAATATTGCGTAAGGCCCAGCGATGAAAAAAAAACATACACACCAAACATAGTCAAAGATCCCAGACAGGCCAAGATTTATTTTCTAACTAACAAAATCTATGGCATGGAATACATTATTATTTTTTTTATTTTACAATGAGTTTACTCTTGGCCTCATTCTAGCCCAGAGGCAAATAATTATGAAGTCTAAGATGGAGCGAACTCACACAGAAGGAGAAACTCCTGCGCACTGACGGAAAACAGTATGGCGCCGGACTCAGATGGTATTCACAATTCCACTGGTATCACTCAGCCACGGGTAATAGATAGTTTGTCGTGCCGTTGCCCGGAGTCGATCGCATACATTATACATGATTACATACATAAAAACATTAATATTATATTAATAGAAATCAGCAAAAGTAAATCATGTTTTTACTTTTTAACGTGAAAATTCGTTTACATCGCAAAACATTTACTCAATCATAAATTTTGTTAGGTACTCAGAAAATACTAAGGTCTGTAGACTGGGATCTTGCTCTGACAATCTGTTCGTCTGACAACCATTTGAATAATGTAATGTACTTTCGTTTCTGAAAACTATTATTCATATAAACATACGTTTTCTTGAATATGGACTTAAGGCCCGGCACGCATAATAATAATATATGATGGAGCGTAGCGCAGCTTGGAGCACTAGCAAAATAAATGGTACAGGCGTAGTTACTTCGACACTGTACCCTTAGCACGAGTTTTCAGTATTTGAGACGTAAAGTAAACTAGAACTTTGGCAATTTCAAATTGTCAATTTTCAAGAAAAAAATAAAAAGGCGCTGTTCCATTTTTTCATACAAGAAACGCTGTAAATACTGGAAAGAGGCTATAAAGTAAAAGAGTGAAAAGTCGTGCTAAAGGTACTGCTTAGGAAGTATTTGTTAAGTTATGTGATTTTGAATATTATGTCACTGAGGACAATGTTGATATTAGTTTTGACAGGGAAAAATTCTATTTGCTGCGCTCCTCCAAATGTGCGCTGGACCTAACAAAACAAAACCTTGTCCGAGATTACGTAACAGTACAGAAATAGCGCCCCATTTCGCGACAAAACACATCTGAATTTCAAATTAATTGGTATGGAGAGCCTTCAACGTGCTATTGTTTTGAGTAGCTCGAAATATGATACGCTAGCTCTGTCATTTTGTCTAAATATATATACCTAACCTAACCTATATCTAGTTACTCATGTTTTGGATAGAAAGCACAGGCTAATAAATTACAGCGTATGGCGTGTGGAGTTTCAGTAATTATCTCATAGAATCGTACTTTTTATTTTTGTATAGTAACAAACTACCATCCAAACCACCCAAACATCCATCCATTTTCACATCCGATTTCTTTACAATTTAAAAAAATAGTCACACACACAAAAATAGTCCTCCTCGCTGATTTCGACTATACAGGGCCAATCTGAGCAGATGAGATGATGATGAGACGTGCTTTCCGAGGTACGACGGTATCACACCGCGAACTGCCAAACTCCGGGCTGTTAGTTACTCAGAAATTCTGTTAGATAAACCCAATGGCTCTTTTGCCTCACCTGGGAATCGAACCCAGAACCCCACGCTCAGCATTTGCTCGTGCGTTCACGAGGCTTACCTACTTTGCTCCACCTAATTTCCTGCCCGTCAAAAAATACTTTTAGCCGTGACTTAAATAAAGGTTATTATGTGACGGAACATGCGTCGCTTATAACCGGTCGCGGAACGCCAGAGCAGACAAATGTATAGAAAAACAATTGACCGTTCACACTCAACCGATAATACGTTCGTTAGTGCGTCAAAGAACATTCGATGATACGCTCGACGTATTTCTCGTCAGATATGAAACTTCCCTTAAGCCTCATTTAGACCATGCAAGAACTCGCACGCGCGTTGCGTTACATTGCGGACTTTATAGGTAGAACGAATTCAGTTGCTCAAACAAAATCCGCAATGAAGTGAAACTCGCGTGGGAGTGCTTGCTCCGCCTAAATGAGGCTTTAGTCGTAGCGTAAAATAAAAAAAAATAAAAGTACCCATAATAATTATATGATTTACCTCTTTAAACCCCCGTCGATACCGCACGTTCATGTAGCAATAGATCATGGGGTTATAGCAGGAATGTGACATCGCCAGCCAATGGCAGGCGAACCACATGTACGGCATGCCGGGCCACATGCTCCACTCCTCGTCGTCTTCATGAATCGTCCATAGCACCTGGTGGCAGGGAGAGATATAGCATAAATAATCAGCCTACAAATTGCCCACTGCTGGGACACAGGCCGCCCTACTACGTGAGGGAATGAGCTACTATCCACCATGAGGACTCAATGCGGGTTGGTAGATTTCACATCTCACAGTGTTTTCCTTCACAATTTTGAGAGCAGTGGAAATAAAACAAATGACACAAAGTCTGCCCCTGGCTAAGTTCGGACCGAGTTTCGGACCCACAACATACAATTTGTTAGTTGTTATCGCTGGGTCACCAAAGCTAAGAAATTCTGTTTAAAAATATCACAAGATTTCTTTCTGAAAATCTTTATAACGAACTAAACAAGAATTAAACAAGAATTTTTAAATAAAATTAATGTTTTAAAATACTCTTTCTTAGAAGTTATACCTAAACTTCCAAGTTAAGTTTTTATATAAAAACGCTTAAAAATGAATTAATGTAGAACTCAAATGTAAAAATTCGTATTTCTAGTTTTATTTATTCTTTAAATATTTACATGTTAATTATATTTTATTTACATCACTAAGAGAAATAAACTGCACATACTCGTATATTAGTTAAACAGAAAATGTGACGTTTTACAATTTATTATTTTCTCTATGAAAGTGCCAACAGTTCAACTCAAAATGAAACTATAGTTCAAATGAATTAGATGTTGTAAATTTTGGCTGTGGAAACATGCAAAGTTTTAAACTTTACATGCTTGTTTGCTTACATAAAATTTGAATCAGAGTACTGAATCACTGAATGTTCTAAAATAGAAAACGAATTAAACTTTTCTTCGAACAGGTGACGTTGAACTTTCAGTGCTCGTATCAGCGCTGAGAAGTGTTGATTTTTTTATATCATATTGTCTAAATATACAGGGTGAATTTTTCAACTGGGCGTGGATAGCTATTTTCGAAACTATGAGGAATATCGAAAAACGTTGAAAGGAGTCTCGAGGCCGATTTTGACGAAAAGTAAAACTGCATCATTGGATTTTAAAAAAATCAAAAATCCTGGTCAGGTATCGAACCCGCTGATTTTGGAAAAAAAATCACAACCTGTATTATTATACCGTTCGATAGTGTTGCTAATAAGGATCAAATTCTGGGAAGTAATCATATACGGCAAACTTATGGAAAACGTATAATTACAAAAAAACTGATTAATCTTCAGGGCAAAGACTATATTTGAAACATAAGTTACCGTTTCTTCTTTAAAATAATGCTATTTTTAGTTCAACTCAATAATGTCGTATTACTAAGTACAGCGGGATTGTTGAAACGTCAAATCCAGTGAGACATTGAAAACAATGAAATTTTATATTTCGAATAAATTATGGCTCAGTAGATGTAAAGTAACATGGAAAAATAGCAATTTCATAAAAATCAGCCATTTCCTTAAGTTTGCCGTATATGATTACTTCCCAGAATTTGATCCTTATTAGCAACACTATCGAACGGTGTAATAATACAGGTTGTGTTTTTTTTCCAAAATCAGCGGGTTCGATTCCTGGCCAGGATTTATGATTTTTCTAAAATCCAATGATGCAGTTTTACTTTTCGTCAAAATCGGCCTCGAGACTCCTTTCAACGTTTTTCGATATTCCTCATAGTTTCGAAAGTAGCCATCCACGCCCAGTTGAAAAATTCACCCTGTATATGAAGGTATAGTATTTAGGTACCCGGCTCCCGTAGCTTGTTAGCTGTGTTTTTAAAATCGAAGTGAATGGCTACGCGAAACAGCAAAATCATATGGTAGGCTACGAGTGGCGTAGCGTTACCCTATCTACCGTACCCGTAGCAATTTGAATTTCGGATGAAACTGATAGAACGTTCAAACAAATATTTCAAACGCTTCTGACATATGGCCATTCTGCTTATTTTTTTTTTGTAATGGAAGTGGAATTTTAACCCGAATTCGTTGACGTTAGATTTTTTTTTCTTGATCATTTTGAATGACAACGAAAGTTTAAAATTGTCATAAAACTACTTTGCGTTATATATTATTTTGTAAAACGCAAAGCAAAAGCAACCCTGAGAGATAAAAAAAACCAGGGTTTCATACTACTGGATTTTTTTTTAGTTTTGCACGTAACTTTGTATTTGTAAAACCAAATCAAGTTTGGTATTTTTTTTGTTCTTCACAATTATTCGTAAATGGTAAGTTTCATAATAAAAGTGTGTTGTACAAAATCATGCAAAGATCAACAAAAACTGTTAAGGACAAAGAGAATTTTATCTTGCACACTTCTTTAAACTTTTATGAATCATCATTAAACAACTTTTTTCTATGAAACCAACCCTGAAAGATAAAAAAATTAGTGTTTCATACAAAATGGAATACTTTTCCGTGACATTGTGTGACAGACCTGGTGTTTTTTTTTTTTAGTTTTACAAATAATTTAGTAAAATGCAAATTTATATTAATTTAGATTTTAGGTTAAGTTACCACCTATTTAAGTATTTGAATGCTGGTTTACCTGTTATTAGCAACTGTATGGGCCTTATAGTCATAATTTTTTACAATATTTATTAATTTATATATACAGAAGCTGTTGGTACACGTATGTTAAATAAATAAATCATTCCGACATACTACTTTTTGTAGTAGACAGTAAACAAACCCGCAAGATTGCACATCTACGCTACCTATCTTCATTATAAGTCTGCTTAATGAAACCTTGGATCTTAGAATTAATTTGTGTAAACTTAGACCCGTAGAACTTAGACAAACGGTGTTAGATCGAACTTAAGGGTGAGGCCAAACCAGCGTAATTTTGTGAGTCGTGAGTCGCAGAATTTCAGTCGCTTGCATAGAGTCTTTCGCAAAAAACCAGTACTAGCTGGCCGTTCGTGTTCACAAACTGGTTTTGTATAGCTTGATGTGTAGGCGTGTGTACCGTAACACGAAATTCTGCGACTCTCGACTCACAAAATTACGCTAGTTTGGCCGTACCCTAATTGTTGCGAGAATCTAAACCAATATTATAAAGCTGAAGAGTTTTTTTTTTGGTTGCGCTTATTTCAGCAAAAGAAAAAACATAGAAATTGGAGTTGAAAAATCTTTTAGTGTTGGATAGTCCATTTATCGAGAAAGTTTTTGCACCTGGGGCCTTAGTCAAACAGCATACGACAGTAAACGACAATCGTTATCGTTCATCAGTCACCAATTCATTTTGAACTTTATACCCCAGCGCGTAAAGTTGAAAATCTGTTGAAGTTTACAGATCGTTTTCGTTTGTTTCGTTCGTTATCGATTAGCAGTTTTTAATAGATTTTCAACACTACGCGCTTGGGTATAAAGTTGAAAATGACCGATGAACGATAAACTATTGTCGTTTACTGTCGTATTCTGTTTGACTAAGGCCCCAGGTGCAAAAACTTTCTCGATAAATGGACTATCCAACACTAAAAGATTTTTCAACTCCAATTTCTATGTTTTTTCAATTCCTGAGATAAGCGCAAACAAAAACAAAACGGTGTTTGGTTATTTTCATTTTATTTTCCGGTAAAGACTTGTATTTTCTTTCGAAACTTTATTAAGTCTTAAGTTTTGAACTGGTAAACTAAGTTCAAATGTGTCAGGTTGAAAAGTAGTTCTTCGAAGCTGCTTTTATAATAAAGTTGTCTTCAGATAACTTCGCCCGATGTCTCTGGAGAACGGTACCTATTTGAAAATAAGGTTAATTCAGTCAACTTACAATGAAAATGTTGAGCGGCAACCAACTCATAGTGAACACAGTGACCACCGTCAGCATCATTTTGATCATCTGCAAGAAATATAAAACGTTATTATTAAGACACTTACATCCACATCTTCTGTTTTAATATGTTATTGCACATTTTCACTAGCAAGCCTTTTTGACTTACAGTGTTAAATAAATCCGTCCGGGTCCTCCTGGGTAGTATATACATCCGCTTCCTGGAGGAGGGTGATACCAGGGAGAAGGACGCCGAACCAACACCAGGACCAACAACAGGAGCAGCCTCGAGTGCGCCTGAGGGGGGGCCTGCTCTACCGCTTCCGGGACGTCCCCTGTCGCCTATCGCGACGGAGACTGTGGGGGAGACGGTGGAGTTGGCGACCTCCATGGCAGCGCTGGAGGTGCTGTCAACAGCGGGATCAACGAGGGATCCACCCTCGTCCGGTTTGACTTCGGACGAGGACTGCTTTCCGTCAGAGGAGAGAAGTGAGGGCGAGGACAGCAGCCTCTGCTCCTCTCCTTTGCGGGACTAAGATCCTACAAACCAACCTCCAGCATAGTCAATCTGCGTCGGCCACCTTGCGCAGAGTGCTGGAGAACCAACATGGGAAGACCATCGCCCTCATCCAAGAGCCGTGGATCAGGGGAGGCAGAATATGTGGTCTGAGCAGCATCGGGGGTAAGTTACTGCTAGACACCTCCGCTAACAACCCGCGCACCTGCATTTTTATTCCAAAACATGTACCTAACCTGTTAATCAATGAATTCTGTTCAAGGGACCTGACGGCAGTCAGACTTTTTAGAACGGAACAGGAACTCCCGGACATTGTACTAGCCTCGGCATACCTGCCAGGCGACGAGGACGTGCCTCTGCCAGAGCTCGTCTCACTGGTCGAGTACTGTGAAAAGGAGAAACTGGAACTAATCATCGGGACAGACTCCAACGCGCATCACACGCTCTGGGGTAATGTCAAAACCAACTCCCGAGGTGAGGAAATGCTTGATTTCATTCTTAGTAATAATCTTGTTTTACTCAATAAGGGCTCCGAACCTACCTTCATAAACGCAAGATCGCAAACAATTATAGACTTAACTGTAGCAACCATAGGCATTTCAAACTCCATAGAGGATTGGCATGTGTCCACTGAGTTATCATGCTCGGACCATAGATGGATTCGCTATACCATTAACTTCAACCTAACCAAACCACAACCAAGAAGGGTTCCTCGTAACACAGACCAAGCCAGGTTTACGAAACTCGTTGAGGCTGAACTAGGCAGATTACCCGCCCTTCCCGCTAAAATACCAGTAACCAATTTAGACGAACATGTAAACAAAATCACATCCATCCTTCTATCTAGCTATGAACAATCTTGTCCCCTTACGGTACCTAGGCAGGGAGCTCGCCATTCCTGGTGGAGTCCTGAACTGGAAAGACATCGACACAAGCTGAGAAGACTGTTCAACAGAGCTAGGAACACACGATCGCCAGTAGACTGGGACCGCTATACAACAGCTCGTAAAACATATAAAAAACTGATACGCCTCAGAGGGAAGAATAGTTGGAGGCGGTTCTGTACTAACATTGAAAGTAAAAACCAGGCAATGAGGGTCAAAACCTGTCTTGCTCAAGAGACAGACCACTCAATAGGATGCCTGAAAAAACCAGATAACACATACACAAAAAATGATGCTGAGACAAGCGAACTACTCCTAACCACCCACTTCCCAGGATGCCAGATTGCCACCCAGCAAAGCTGGGAACCACACAGAGAGAGGGCTGCGAGTGAATTGGCTTGGGAGGTGGCGCTGGAAGTGATCGACAAAGACAAAGTAACGTGGGCAATTAACACTTTCCTACCTTTCAAGGCAGCAGGACTAGACGGCATTTTCCCGGCTCTGCTCAGGTGGAGCCAAGGTTTACTGGCCGACTACCTTGTGAAGGTTTTCAGAGCCTGCCTGGCCCATCGCTACATCCCCCTGAAATGGCGGGAAGTGAAAATAATCTTTATACCGAAACCAGGTAGGGGCGATTACACCCAGCCCAAGTCTTTTAGACCTATAAGCCTCTCCTCGTTTCTCTTGAAGACCCTGGAGAGGCTGGGAGATAGGAAGATTAGATCCCAAATTTCGGTTCAAAGACCCTTACATCCTAATCAACACGCCTATTGTGCAGGCAAATCAACAGAATCAGCACTCCATAGCGTGGTCTCACGTATAGGAAATGCTCTTAAAGACAAAAACTCAACTCTAGGCGCTTTCATTGATATAGAAGGTGCTTTTGACAAAACCAACTTCGTCAGCATCGAACAAGCACTTGTCACACACGGTGTTGCGCGAACACTCATAGAATGGAATAAACAACATGTTAAAATACCGTGCTATTCAATTTACCGTGAACACCACTACACGAGGCATCGTGAGTAGGGGCTGCCCACAGGGTGGGGTGCTGTCACCACTGCTGTGGAACTTAGTGGTAAATGAGCTCATTGCAGAGCTCAACGCTAGCGGTCTGTACTCGGTGGGATACGCGGACGACATAGCAATTCTAATCTCGGGAAAATTTGAGGGCGTCTTATGCGACCTCATGAGAAAGGCCTTCAAAATAATCGAGGGCTGGTGCACGAAGCACGAACTATCGGTTAACCCCTTAAAAACGGAACTAATAATGTTTACTAACAAGAGAACTCTTGGACCTCATAGGCTTCCAAAACTCCTAAACACAGAACTAACGCTCAAGGACGAAGTCAAGTACTTAGGGGTGATCCTGGATAGCAAACTGCTCTGGAACAAGCATCTTGACTACAAACTTAATAAATGCACAATTACACTCTACCAATGCAAAAAAATGTTAGGAAAAACATGGGGGCTCTCTCCGAGGATTACTCTGTGGATTTACAAAATGCTAATCAGGCCAATGTTGGCTTATGGTGCTCTGGTCTGGTGGACGAGAACAGAACTCGCGACCACCATTACCAGACTACAACGCTTCCAACGACTGGCCTGCTCGGCTACCACTGGCTGCATGAGAACCACCCCAACAGCAGCCATGGAGATAGCCCTTCAACTAACTCCCCTTGACCTGTACATACAGCAGGAGGCTGCTTTGGCTGCCATCAGGCTAATGCATCTGGGCATATGGGGCAAAAACCTTACCAGTTCACACGCTAAAATCCTGGACCGGGCGATTGAGTACCAGCCTCTCATCGCCGCTCCGTGTGATAGAATACCAAATCAACCGATGTTCAACAAAAACTATATCATACAAACAGTTCAGGAGGAAAGGGACCAGTCAGGAGCCAATGAAGTGCGAATCTACACAGACGGTTCAAAAACACAAAACGGGTCAGGTGCTGGCATACACTCCCTTGACCTCAATATTAACATACACATACCACTAGGCACACACAGTTCAATATTTCAATGCGAATGTGTTGCTTTAACACAAGCCGCAACAGCAGTAAAGCGCTTAGGCATCCGGGATTACGGTATTAAATTCCTATCCGACAGCCTATCTGTGCTCAAAGCCTTAGGAAATAAACAAACTAACAATAAATTAATTCTCGAGTGCCACCTAGCTCTGGAGAGTTTGTCGATGTTCAATCGGATTACTCTCCAGTGGATCAAAGGACACAGCGGATCTTTGGGTAATGATGCAGCGGATGAACTTGCGAAGAGAGGCTCTGATATGAGGGTGCTAGGCCCATACCCTCTTCTCCCACTGCCTTTCTCACAATTTCGTGCGTGGATTCGCCAAAGATCGACCGAACTCCATAACAACAGATGGTCACGGGCAACAGACTGTAGACAGTCGAAATTGGCTCTACCAAGGGTACACCCGCGATTAACCAAAAAACTCCTCAGCATGAGCAGGAATAACCTTAGAATAATTATAGGAACAATTACGGGCCATAACACACTTAATAAACATCTTTTTAACATAGGTGCCACAGACAGTCCCCTTTGCAGGGGATGCCTTGACGCCGAGGAATCAGCCGCCCACGTCATCCTGGAATGCGTGGCAGTGGCCTCTCAACGTGAAGAAATCCTCGGAACAATGAGGTCGCTCCGCGAAGCCTGTGAAGCTCCCAGGAAGCTTCTGTGCTTTTGGGCGGAGCTAGGCTGGCTCTGTTAGCCAGAACCCCACGCACAACGGACCAAATGAGAGTCTAAGTGCGGAAAAGGGAGTCCCATCATCATCATCATCATTAAATCCGTCCGGAAAACAGAGAAATCGGTTCATTTCAATTCAACCATTGATAATCACAAAATGATTACAGTTTTATGACTGAATGGCGACGTGCCTGTCAAATTTATCAGCAAGGCACGTATTCAAACGAAATTAGGACTTGGAGCCGGCGCCAAACCGCTAATCAAATGTCAACGACGCAAAAGCGGTTACCCGGCTCGATGCGTATTACCTCGCGTTAAATTACCACTAAATTAGGCCATGTGATATGATACGACACACCTAAGTATAGCAATACATACATTATAAGATCAAAGGAAATTCTTGAAGGTAAATTCGATCATTATTAGGTATAGGTATTTGAGTCGCTTCATTCGAAGATACAAATAATCTAGTAGTGCCTTTATTCTACAAGGCTCTATTCACACGTTTATAGATCGACTATTAGTCTATTGTCATTTTTTTTACCACACTATTGTCGCGTCGCGTGATGTCCGTGCTGTATACTTCATTCTAAATAAAGGCACTATTATGGTTGTTTATATCTGAAGAATGAACAGACGAAATATAATTGTAAATTGTGCAAAAGTTGGCCTAATAATGACACACTGCCATACATCTCTTTTCAGTCATGGCGAATGGCTGTCCCTATCGACTATGAGAGTAAAGCAACAGATAGTACATACAACTGTGTCTGCTCTCACATTTATCTACTGTAATATCCCCCAAGTCAATGAGATATCATCGCTTAGATTGGCCGCCGTGCTCAATTATGGCCAGGGGAACTATTCTGCATAATATTATTACCAACCTTTCGTTTGGAGTGTTGCATACGCGTGTCTCGTGCGTCCTGTGCCTCTCCAGGCGGGCGTCCGCCCCACACGGTGTGCGCAATCCGTGCATATGTGCACACTAGTGCACACAACGGAAGCACGAACTGCAGGACCAACAGTGCGTATGTATACTGTCGGCTCTTCTCTGGGCTGGGCCATTGCTCCCCACAAATGTCTCTTTATGAAATAGTATAAATGTTACAGTATAAACTTTTTGGATTTGATACACCTACTAAAATTACGAGACAGGCGCTTACGCGAACAATGTAAATTACGCCTAACGCAATTTATAAACTGGCTGAGTTTTCCATCTCATATTTTTCACAGATGTGTACTGCGACACAAGGTTTTGTTAAGACCAATAAAATAAAACATTGTTCGTCATAAAAACTTCTAAAACTTTTCATTAGTATACAGCATAGAATCCGTAACATAATGAAGTACTTCGCGTGTATTTGACAAAGTTAATTAATTGGAGCATTGAGAACACAGACAAAACACCAACTAATCCTAACAAGTTGAAGTACTTTTTATTCGGGTCTGGTTCTTGTTTGTTTAATTGTCTGAATGGCATGGGACTTCGACCTCCAAAGTAGAAATTAGAAAACAACAAATGTAATTTAGTTCCTTGTTAAATGTTCATTTGGAAATAAGTAATAATAAGTAAAAATTTAGTTATAGGTGGATAATTTAAGATTTTGTTTTTAACACATACACTTCACACGCCCGGTGCCAGAGCGACGGCCTTTGTAGTGTAGACACGATTGGTATGGGCACCGCTGTGATGAAGGCCCCGCTCCACACAGTAAACACCACCAACTTCGCTGCCGTCTTGCCCAGCCGCGGCTTCAGCGGGTGCATGATGATGATGTATCGATCTATCGAGATAGCCAGCAGAGTATAAGCACTCACAAGCACTGACACAGCTTGTGAATAGTTCACTGCCTTACACATAAACGCACCAAACGGCCAGTACCGTAACAACAACATTGAAACAAACGAGAACGGCACACAGAACAGTGTCATTAGAATATCTCCAACTGCTAAGTTCACTATAAAGTAGTTCGTCACTGTCTTCATACGCGGCGTCGTGTGCACCACTGAACACACTAAACCATTACCTACCAACGCAGTTATGAAAACTGCAATGTACATCACATACACAAATACTTTAAAAATCCCCGATGGAATGTCCTCGTCGGTATGAAAAATACATATGAGTTCGTCTGGATAAGTATAGTTAAGATTATAATATGAGTCATTGTGGCAGTTGATACACGAATAGTTGAACTCAAAGGCATTTTCAGTGTCGTAGAACATCTTCTAGTATTCACATTCTCAGTCGAAACTCTTCATGATTTCTGAAACAATAAAAAAAAAATTAACGTTTGTGCTTCGTAGGAACCTAGAGTGTAGTAGTGTGAGGTACGAAATGTATGTAGGAACGTGCCGGGACTACCGCACAGGTCCAACGTGTACAGTCACGTTCATTAACATGTTGGCACGTCTAGACTTCAAAAATATATGAACATAAAAATAATTCAGAATATTGTGACAACTAAAGCATCATTAAATTGTGATCAATATTCAGATCCATTAATATGTGACTACTTTTTCTCAATAACATGTATACAGCCAAAGGGACATTTTTATATGATCAACTTTAAGATCATAATTATCTGAAAAGTGAAAGATTCACAATTATGTAAGTTCACATGAATATAGTAATATCTAAACTGTAATTAAAATCCAACCTTATTAGAACGTTATAAAGACGATTTTACTCATCATCTTCATCACAATCAGTAATCTTAAAATTGCGTGATCAAGGAGTTTGCAACATTATTTAGGTATCACTGGCTAGTTTTCCATGAAGTGACGTTGTTTTAAAAAGAAAAAACTGACGCACATGTCATTCATAAAAAAATATAGTATGGCATTGAAATACTCATTTCAAAAGACCTAAAAAGCATTGGCGCGGAAAACAATTGAAATACTGTCATTTTTATCACAATGTAAACTGGATCTTATTTATTTGAACAAATAATATGCTTTCCTATGCATGTAGAGATAATGATGAAGCTTGCCCTGCTCAGATATTATTAAAGCTAATACAGTAGAGATACCTGCCTACTGCAAATTATATATTATTGAACCTTCACATGTTGACATATTTTTTATCTATAGATTTGTAGAATTTATTGAGCTTATCAACGTTCACAATATTTTGAATCATTGACAATGCCAACATATTATTGAACTCGACTGTACATACACAATGTTGTAAACTTGTGACGTTTTAACATTAGAAGCCGTAGGGCCCGATGGATGGAACTTTCCATTAGCAAAAATAACGAACTATAGTTCTATCTCCTACACGTATTTACTCTCATTTAACAAACTACAGTTTCTAAGTGCTCTTCTTTGTTATTCTTGTGCTTTTCATGCAACTCACTCCAGTGGGTAATTGTAATGCCTGTTATTTTACTTCGTGTTAACTTTAAAACCACAATTTCAACAATGATAAATGTAAGGAATAAGTTATTCTTGTTTTTTTTTTAATTTGTAAAGATTTGCTCTTGGTAAATCATCAAATGAGACCCCTTCTGTCAGACTTGTACTGACTAAAATCCGGTGTCCTTCAGTAGCCCTTTGTGTACCGGAGTCCCCGGCAGGCTATGGCCGTCTAAAGGGCGCGCCACGCGCGCCGTGGACCCGGTATGGTCCATGGTCGGAGTCGACGAGTTGCCCTTTACTCGCCGCCCGCATGCCCGCGCGGGCCTACGGTAGCCGGAGATCGTCCCGCGACGTCCGTCGCCGTGGGCGTCTACCACTGCGGCTGGGGCGGAGGGAGCACGCTGTCCTCTCTCTCACACGGCTCCTCCTTAGCGAGCATGACGTGCCCACTTGACTCTATTCTAGGTTAGAGGTGATAAAGACAAAGTCGTCGAAGGAACGGGCTTACCCAGAAAAAGCCTATTCATTAAAAGGTTGATTTTTTTTAGTCTTTCGTGGTCGGTGAGGACTTGCGTCAGGAGGAAGGTGATGACGCTTTGGCGCTTGTCCAGGCACTCCTCAAAGAGGGGTCTTACCTACCGCCACGATTGTAGCGTGCCCGCAGCTTTGTGATGTAGTTGTTCATTAGGTAGAGCATACTTTTGCATCTTTGTTTGAAAAACTAGCAACATTCTTATTATGTATTCACAAGTAACTGAATTTTAAATTTTTCTGAAATTTATTTTAAATTTTTCCTTTCGCGCTTGGTCCCAGGGCGAATGGATAACTTTAATTTTTCCTTTGCGCTCCAGAGCCGCGATAACAGATTAAGAATTTGCCGTAACTATCATTAAGCAGCCTACAATGATAATTTTATAATTAAAGCCATTAATATTTCTATCTAAGTGTCATGTACCTTTCTTCTGCTTGAATTGTACTTTCGTTGGCGTAAACTGAATTATTTAGCTAAGTTTATTATTTAGTACTTGGCACACTTACATACTTTGAAACATAATTTAAGGGGCGGACTTTATTCAACAAGAAAATATGTTTTATCTTATTTATTTTTCTTTGACATATTAAATAAGAAATAGCATGAAATATGAAAAGATTCGTCTCATTGAATTTACTCGTCTCGACAACGAAGACGACCGAGATACTAAAGTTTATCTTATACACTGGCCAAGTACGAGTCGGACTCGCGAACGAAGAGTTTCCTTCGTGGGAACGGAGTGTTTGGGAAAGGTACAAAAATAAAATTATAATTATGAAAAAGCTGTGAACGCTTTTTAACTGTGAACTCACGGAAAACCCACCCTGTATTTAGGTTAAAAGATATCAAACTGGGCTTCAGACAGCTTCGGGATATTGAATGGACTAGCAAAACACAGACTACCATCACAAGACTGATTGGTTTTCTGAGAATCATCTATTCATATACAGTGTGCCCGGACACGAGTTAGCGATATTAAATTTAAAGGGGATATTCTAGGCTGATTTTCATCTACAAAATGCTTTTAAAAAAAATCTTACTCCTATACTTCGCGAAAGGCGGCCATTTTAGTTTTTTGATCTATCGAACTGGGGTATGTACAATAAAATGCAAATATCTTTGAATATAAGATACCTACATACATGCAAATGATTTAATTGCAAAATTAAAAGTTGAGGCTTATCAAAAACTTACGAAAGTTTTCTAAATAATATGTAAAAATAACCAAAAGCGTGGGCAAACACGAAATTGTACACGAAAATTGCTGAATATTTTCACACTTAATACTCTAGCTCGATAAGTCGGGTACTTTTCGCGCTAGAGCTGTATTTTGCTTAGGTTTTTGCATCAAATTAAAAGTATTTAAACCCGAGTCGCATACCTACTCAGCAGAGTAGGTATGTATTTCTTGGGTCGTTCAATTCAATGTTATTGGGTTCATCCGTACAGAATTTCTCAGTAGCTCAAAGCTTCAGTATACACACTTCATAGACACTCACGCCCTGTTCGCATGGGGGTAGGCCAAAACTGCGGAGCGCCACCTGCTACTTTAGTTAGATACTGTTATAGATATTATCCTTAACAGCAATAAAATATTAATTTTTATTCAATAAAATTGTCATTGCTTTAAAATAACATGGTCCTATTTTTTTGGGTTTAATTCTCGGGTCAACACTAAAGTACGTGTCAGCGAAGTCAGCGTAACAAAAAGAAAATCACTTCGTAACGTGTTTGCTTTGCGTGTATGAATATGCCTGTGAATATGCTCGTGCCAGTGGGATATGTACAAGCAACTCGGTCTCTTAGAATGTTAACGTTCTTGTAACGACCTTGAAACAAGAACTGTTATTAACTTACATAATGTATTGCAATTCCAAGGAAGTTACTCTGCGAACATAAGATAAGACGCTTCATACAACAAAGGAGTTAATTACATGTTGAAGTAATTCTTGGATTTAAGCACTACTGTAACATAACACTGTTAATGTTTAGATCGCAGTTTGTAAGCTACTTGACTTAGGCCTCGTTAGGGGATTCACGGCGCATCGGGCGATGCGTCGCGAGAATCCGAAATCGCGCCACCCGAAAAACAAACGTTAAGCGATGTACAGAGCATTCAAGGAGAAGCGGGTTTACAAGCGTATGTTTGATATCTGGCGGAGGATGCTGAGTTGGACGCTGCTATTGTCGCTCCGATGCAGGACACCGCGATCGAAGCCACGTCGCTGTTCGCCGCGTTGGTCACCATAAACGGCGAAAACAAATATAATCTCTATTCGAACAAAACTGAATGACAAGACTCTGCGGACATCATTAACGGAGAAAATCACTGACACCGCGCAGCACACGCCATATGTCCTTGAACGCCTAAAATTGTGATGTAGGTAAGATAGACCCTTTAATCTCGGTGAAGGTCCATTTAGAAAGATTGAATCTACAGACGACCCAGTCGCTCTCTACAAGACGAATATTACAACTTGAGTCCAAACATGAGAGGGATCTGTGAGAAACAAAGCATGTACCTACGTATGCAACGAAGGCTCTATGACAAGTACAAATAGCACTGAGTTCTCCACGGGCCTTTGTCGGTATATGGTCGCTTATATTACAAGTTTTTATTTTAGTTTCATGCCTAACAAAAGACAACATAATGTCAAATACAGATTATTTTCAAAATATGTTGGCCATACAGGTTTATCACCGTTGTCGTACCAAAGGTTTTGCAAAGGTTTAAATTATTTCCATCTTTCATATCGTACATTTAATTTAGAACCAGATTGCCGATGGTATCAATCAGTTTACAGTTCAAATGGCGACCGCGTAAAGGGATTCCGCGGAAATAGACTGACGCATTGTGAAGATATCGGGAATTCGCTATCGCAAAACCGGGTGGATAAATTAGATAGCGTTCAAATTTATCCACCTTTATCCATCTTGATATGGAAATGCAATTTCTACTTATTTTTTTTTATTTTGTTGAATTAAAGGCATCTTATTGGCGCACTGCCGTGTGCTTAGATAATTATTCAGTAAGGTTTCATATCGAATACACGATAGCAATAGCAATTTGTAGGAATCTCTTATAAATATTTGACATTTGTATTACAAAAATGTAGTAGGTATTAATATTGTAAAATAATCGATGCATTACGCTGATGAATTAATACAGGATTTAAATGAGGATAATATGATATTATTCACTTCCGTCCATTACCTGCATTGTTCTCTTTCCAAGAAGTGCTTGGAAATCAGTTTACAACAGAACAACTTCTGTGACCTATTTTTTTAGCGGAGTAATAAAAATTACGTACAATGTCTATTAGACTAATTCCACATGAAGCAGTAGAGAAACTAGTAGATACTGTAAAAAAACTTAAACCAAAACCGGCTCCGTTTTTCTGTCCTCACCGCCGAGGACGTACGCCGCGACGACTTAGTCAATTTTAAATTAGCCACTAATTAATATCAATGAGATCCAGCCTGTCCCTTGCTGCCCCCCCCCCCCTCCCAACGACGTCTAAAGCCGAGGTCCGTGCCCCATGGGGTGTAGTCGTTTAGTTTTTAACTAAGTTTGTTTCTGGCTGATGGCCTTACATTTTTTGGGCATTCACAGAATAGTCTAGCTAAGCACCATACAACCCACTAGAGGTTGACCTGCGAGATGCCAACGGCTTTACGTGACTTTAGAGGCATGGAGGAAACTCGGTCACCCATCCACAAACCAACCTCGGAAACCGCGGTTTAACCCGGAACATCGGCCTTTGCGGCTGTGATTATTTAGCCATGATCTCTTCCTTTAAGTAAGTTGATAGTAAAGAAGTAAAAATAGGTTAATAACCTATTTGAAGAAGAAAAGTGAGTGTATTAAAACAAACGTGTTTTGATCAACTTTTTTATCGTGGTAAAATCATCAATTGAGTCCTCCTGTCCATACTGTCAGAACTGTACTGACTAAAATCCACGGTGTCCTTCAATAGCCCTTTGTGTACCGAAGTTGCGATATACGTGAGTCCGTTTAGATCCACTTAGGAGGTTAAGTGAACACACTGATTAATTTAATTTCAATTAACTGAGCTTAGGTGCATACAGATGCGTAAGCACCCATTGTATGTGTTTATCTTATAATCAATATCAGAGAACATTGGTGGCCCAGTGGTTTCGGCCCCCACTTTCGAGTTGCATATCTTTCACTTTGTGTCATTTATTTCATCACTACTGCTCTCAAACCGGTGAAAGAAAACACCGTTAGGAAACCGACATTTGTCACCTGTCTTTTAGCCAAAAATTCAAAGACTTGTAGCATCTACTAATCCGCACTAGGCCCGTGTGGTAGATTATGGTCCACTCTCTCTCACACAGAGGAGGCCTGTGTCCCAGTAGTGGGAACATTTATAGGCTGATGATGATCAAAAATGAATAAATATTCTACGAGTATCTCATAAGAAAAGCTGAATTCAAGAACATAAAATAGCCATTTTAAATTGATTTTTCAAAGAAAGATAAAATATTGCATGCCAAGCATCATGGAAAAAAAATTGTATGGCCTGTAATTAGTTGTTTCGAGTCTGGCTGTATGCGAGTATAATGTTTGTAAATGCACCTACAGGGGATGTTTCATCTAATTACGTCAGCCGATGTTAAGACATGTAATTTCACCCTAATGAATGTAACATACTCGTTGAAACATCAACAAACTAAGGTATTCAAAGGTTTTTATTACTTGTCAATAAAAAAAACTAAGTAGATACTAAAGATGAGATTCCTGTTTGCGGAAAATTTTCCATTGTGCGTCTATTTATTTTCAACTTTAAAATGTGCAGGTTTATACCGATACTTGACACCTGTGTGGCTCGAGGAAGGTGACGCCGGGCAAGGAATGACACACCCACGCAAACTATGAACTTTATTGTAAGACCACAGATAAACGAGAAAATATTACTTCAGTGCCTTCAGAAACTCTCGTGTTACAGGGAAAAGTGAGTCATAGAAATTGCCATATTTATTTGAAGTCGACATTTTTCTGAAATGTATTAGTTATTGATACCTATTAGTGATTTAGCGAATAGGTATTCGCAAATATTCGCTTGTTTTTTGATACTCGCATCCGCATGAATCGATGCGAAAGTTTGCGAATATTTCTAACAAACTATTTTTTTTACTAATATTATTTGAATATGGAAACTATATGTAACGGATTAGTTAATAGTCTTGAAATGCTCGTGAAGGAGGTGGCGGGCCGCGAGAGAGAGAGGAAAGCGGCCTCCCTCCGCCCCAAACGCAGTGGTACACGCCCACGGCGTCGGACGTCGGCAGATGATCTCCGGCCACCGTAGGCGCGGGCATACGGACAGCGAGTAAAGGGCAACTCGCTGTCCGACCATGGACCATGCCCGGGTCGACGGCGCGTCGTGTTCCACGCGCGCCTCAAAGAGCTGTCAGCAAAATGACGGGGCCCCCTCACAGGGTCGCGGGACTTATTTCCATCACCGTGACCCCGGAACATAAAGGGCTATTGAAGGACACCGTGGATTTTAGTCAGTACAAGTCTGACAGTAAGGGGTGGGAGGACTCATTTGATGATTTTACCACGCAAAAAAAAAGGGATAAAAGATCAATTATTATATATAAGAAAATATAAGAAAATCTTACGATTTATTGAAAGAATATTCTCATGCTATGTGCTACGCCGTAGCAAGTATTCTTTGCTACGACGTAGCACACAGGTTGAGGTACGAGTAAATCATAGCGTATGAAGATTATGAACAGCTGGGTTACGCGAACATATTAACTACGACGACGTAGCGCGCTGAATTCAAAATGGTTATTTTATAAAAGAAACGTTAGCTGGTTATTAGCAACTGTGTGAAACTGAAGCCATTTAAATTCCTTAATTAACATTAAGTTTATACGTATTTAGTCTTTAGTTTAAACACATAAATGTTGTGTTCCCAGTCTCAGTTCAAAGGGCGAGGTTTGAATTAATACCATTACACTCACTTGTTGGCGAACTAAATGCTAGCGTTACTACAGTGAGCCTCAAACTTCAGTGAGTATGACATTGCAGCTTCCAAGCTGCAACAGTACGAGTTTCTCAATAAGATTAATGAGATGGTACTCGGCGCGATGGGATGAAGAAAAGCATCTAGCTATCACGCTGCTAAAGGGACGTACATACTGTGACGACGTGCCGTCGTTTGTGGCTGAGGACTTGAGCAAGCTCTCCCCAGTCACTTTCTATAACCACGAAAACGTAACCAGCCTTTTCAAGAACAATGTCTTCTTGAAGGAAAGTTTTCCTGAGGTACTAAGAAAGTTGGAGGCCTCTCAAAGCTCCGTTACGGATTGACGCGTAGAACTCGATGAGTTGCGCAACTCCATAACATTAACTAGGTCACCCGCGGCGCGTGCTAGCAACGTAATCACGTGCCTGTCTTGATACATCATGTAAGTTACGCTACAGCAGTTTGATCGCCAGCGTCAAACGCAGCTCCAGTCCTGGCCATGCAGCCTCTCCTCCCAAAATATACGACTAGCTGATCAAATGGTAGTGACAGTACCCCATCTGCTTCCCTGGTAAGACCCGTGCCTTAAGGCAACGAAACGGGCTGTTGACGACGGCTTCGTGACAGTGCACCAAGGCAGTAAAAACTACTGCGGCCAGGACCTTATGGAGCCCAATGAAAACGAAACCAAACACTTCAGTGTACAGCTCGCGCTCCCACTACACCGCTGAAGTCGAGGACATCCTTGAGTACGTGCGCCGAAAGATGAACTACACGGCTAGGATGCCGCTGTTAGAGTCGCGCCACAACCCCAAGGCGTTTATAGTGCTCAATCCGACGTGCCACCCCAACCGTGTGTTGAAAAAATCTTTTGGCCACACGTTTTGGCGGACGTGGTTTCACGCGAACCATTCTACTCAACGACGGCACAAAGTCTTTGAGCTAGTGAAGTGTTACTAAAATAGGTTTCATTGATGATATGTTTCTGTAATATGTTTAAAAGATGCAGCAGCAATCCACGAATGATAACTCTACCCAATATGTTTTCAATTTTCCTCTTTATCGTACACTAGCTGACCCTTGCCCACTTCATTGGGCGGTAAAAATTTTAACTTGTGATGAAATGATGAGTGTGGTTCGGTTAGTACTGAGTGCCGAGTGCTATGATTTATTTCCTGACTGCCAGAAGGAGGATTATCTTTTTATTGCATACTGACAGTAACCGCCAGCCGACTTTCTGTTGCTAGGCGTTGCTCATGTTCAAGGTTAGATTCCCGAGCACGGGCCTAAGTTGTTCTCGTTGTTTGGTTCCACTGGGAGCGCTCAGCGCGAGTGTCCCTATCCCTTGTTGCTGAGATATGCTGCTTTAAATCACTGAGACGCTGCGCATGTTCAGCGCTAGATTCCCGGGCACGGGCCTGCGATGTTCTCGCACTTTGGCTTTTTTTTTTCGTGACATCAAATGAGTCCTCCCAACCCGGGCAGAGTGGGAGGGGGGACTGTCAGATTTGTACTGACTTAAATCCACGGTGTTTTTCGGTTGCCCTTTGAATACCGGAGTCGCGGTATACGTATGTCCCGCAACCCTGGCTAGGCTATGGCCCTCGATAGGGTCCCGTCATTATCCTGACACTCTTTGAGGCGCGTGTGGAACACAACGCGCCGTCGACCGATGCCCGATGATCGTCCCGCGACGTCCGGCGCCGTGAGCGTCTACTACTACGGCTGGGGTGGAGGGAGGATGCTGTCCTCTCTCTCACCTATTCCACCTCCTCCTTCGCGAGCATGAGTGCTTCGCAGAAGGAGGAGACCGCTTCCCACTCTGTCTCGCCCCGCAGCATGGCCGCGACCAATGCCGGGTGCAAGAGGTCTCTGCCTATCGCCTGCGTCAGTTCACGGCGGTGCTCCGCCCAAGAAGGGCAGTCCTGCATCGTATGCTCCACCGTGTCCTCCGGGCGGTCCTCCCAGTGGTGACACTCGGGCGTTTCCTCCTTCTTTATCAGACACACGTACCTCTCGAAGCATCCATGTCCGGTGAGGACCTGTGTCAAGCGGTAGATGAGGACGCCGTGGGGTCTATCCAGCCACTCCTCAAAGAGGGGAGCAAGCATCTGCGAGCGCTCAGCGCTAGATGTTCTCGATGTTCTCCAGCTTTGGTTGGCAAGACGCTGTGAACGCTCGGAGCTAGATTCCCTAGCGCGTGCTTGCGAAATATTTTCTCTATTCCTCGAGAGGCGCTGATGATTTTCAAGAGCAGACTTTTCCATACGGCGTACTCGAGTTGCTTTGTCTGGGATGTCTGTCGGTAAAGTTGTGATTTCCTTTTAGGCATGGTAAACAATCGCTGAAACTGTCCGATATCGTAAAAACATAAATACCACAGCTTTGAATTCAAAGAAACCGTGTTTTGTGTTTTAAGAAACCGAGCAATCAAAACAATTTTAAAGACCAACACGTAGGGGTGCTAAGACAGGAAACCTCCACGTGCGCCCGTCAAAAACTCTTGCTTAGGCACTGTGTGCCTAAGGGGTCTCTTTGCCCCTATGTGAATAGCATATCGTGTAAACGCTCCAACGCGTGTCCCTCTGATCAGCAGAGGGCACAACGGCGGAGCGGGCGGAGTAATGTGTGGCTCGCCGTCCGACCGAGGACCAAGCCCGGGTCGGTGGTGCGCCGTGTTTCGCGCCAAATGCCTGCTGGGGTCGCGGGTTTTTTCTTAACCCAGGATACCGCGGCCCCGGAACGAACAGGGCATCGAAAGGAACATGGGTGGATTTTAGTCAGTAAGAGTCTGTCAGTCCGCCTCACCCATGGCTCAGGACTCATTTGATGATTTTACCACATTAAAAAAAGACCAACGCGTAATTGCACAACGCCATCCAATGGATCTTTCTTTGTCGTGTCGATGATTCCTTTATATTGTACCTATGTTTCGACCAAAACTCTGCCGCGTTGACGGCGTTGGTGGTGGCCTCGCATAGATCCCTTAGAGTGCAGGTGGAATTAAAAAGAGTACAATTGAGAAGGTTGGCCCATCGTTTGCGATGATCCAATGGATAAAACGTCCGTACAAAGCATGTTCTAATGCGGTTCGCGAATGGACGGCGGCATTTTGCGATTTAGTAATTTTATATATTATTATATCTTCGAAACTATTTAACCAATTTACTTACTGTTTTCGGCAAATCGTATCTCTATGACGTTCTTGTGATCATAATAATATTTTTTTTTGTTAAGGTTTAATATTTAGTTGATTAAAAAACCGTCCAAAGGTAAAATGTGGTTCGAGAATGGACGTCGGCATTTTGCGATTTAGTAATTTTATGTTATCTTCGAAATTATTTAACCAACTGACATACTGTTTGGGGCAAATCATATCTCTATGATGTTCCTGTGATCATAATAATATTTTTTTGGATAAGGTTTAATTTATAGTTCATTAAAAAACCGTCCAAAGGTAAGTACGACGAAAAATACTTTTTTTAACTCGTAAAAGCTACTATATCTACTAAAACATAAGAGATAGAAATATGGTGTCGCGGACTTTATTGTAGAACTATTCAAAGCGGACATTTTTGCCGTACATTATTTTCAATTTTAAGCAACTGTTAAGGCAGCACATGCTAATAACTCTGTTGGAAGAGCAATTTTTTTCCGCCCGGCTTAACAAAACTTGAGATAGTTAAGCTAATATACATGGTATCTTTATAATTTATAGCTTATAGCACTCAGGGATAATGTAGCTTTCAGCCAGTGAAACAATTTTCAAAATCGGTTCATTACTTTCGGAGATTACCCATTACATACAAACAAACAAACAATTTTACCTCTTTATAATATTAGTATAGATACCAGTATTGTCCGGGAGACGAGCAATCGAATACTGCAAGTATGTTCTATAAGCCGATTTTTTAATATAAGTTAAACATTGAGGTTTAAGAAGGTATTTTGCGGATATTATAGTTGGACAAAAAAATGCAAAACGCTACCAAATCTAGGTCACTGTCGGTGGGCTAATACTAAACTACTACTAAAAAAACATAGCTAGTCTCCCTTACTAAAGATATTCACTTATTTCTGACAGCAGAACGAAGCCACGAAATTAAAACATATATCTGGTCCACAGTTTCAAGTAAGGTCACTTGAAACAGTCGACCAAATATAAGCTTTAGAATTAGGTTCCAACTCGAATTTAGTTTCTTGTTTAAAATATTTGCCTCGTTTCAACTCGAACTTGTTAAACAAACAAATAATAATTGAATTAGGAATAAATAATTATTATTTTAATTCAATTATAATAATATTCATAATTTGTAAATAATTACCTTGGTAATTAGAGGATATTAACAAATAATATCGCAGCATTAACATTTGAAAGCTCAACGTGATTATGATAACAATAATATATCAAACTGTAAATTTATTATGAATCGAATACAATTTAATATGAAAGCTCGAGCAAATACTGAATTATGCACATCCATCATCCAACACATAACCATGTTACCTTGTGGTCTCCACTGTAGAACGGGCGTAGGATTAAGCAGACTGCAATGTTCAAGCAGGTTGCAAACCCAACATGAGTCTTATTACATTAGTCTAAAGACATAATTTAGGGGTACGCATACAAGTACACACAGTCTAAAAATCTGGTAAAGAGGCAAGAGGTTGCAACCAATGTGAGAAGAAATCTAGTACATAGAAATCCTTAAGTTTGCCGTATATAATTACTTCCCGGAATTTGATCCTTATTAGCAACACAATCGAACGGTGTAATAATACAGGGTGTGATTTTTGTTTCCAAAATCAGCGGGTTCGATTCCTGGCCAGGATTTTTGATTTTTCTAAAATCCAATGATGCAGTTTTAGTTTTCGTAAAAGTCGGTCTCGAGACTCCTTTCAACGTTTTTCGATATTCCTCATAGTTTCGAAAGTAGCCATCCACGCCCAGTTGAAAAATTCACTCTGTATATACTACTATTGTGAATTTTTTCACACCCACAAACATAACCGTTTAGCTGGTAGTGGTTGGGACACTCGAGTCAAGCAATAATTTAGCACTTTAAAGCTTAATATTTTACAAACGAATCTTTTTGTCTAAAATTGTTAATGGAAACTATCAATATTTTTTAAAGGCCTATTTAATGATACCCCAAACTAAGGGGTACGCGAGAAAAAAAAACATCCCCACTTTACGTGTACAGGAGGTACCCTAAAAAAAGTATTTTACAAGATTTTATTTTACCACTTTTTCGGCACAACAAATCCGTATATTTACACCAAATTACAGCTTTCTAGTACTGGGCGTCTCTGAGCTAAGCTGCGGACAGACGGACGGACGGACGGACGGACTTGGCGAAACTATATATAAGGGTTCCTTGTTGACTACGGAACCCTAAAAATGATGATGATTATGAAGCCTAGTTGATTGGACTATCATAAATACCTATTTATAATTTGTATTGCAGTAACATTATTAATTCCGTACGTTACTGGTAGAGCGACGATATATTATATAGCTTGCGTTTAATCCCGGATCTGATATTAATCAGTTCATAAGGTTAGTTGTTCAGCGCTTAACATAGGAGGATTACCTGTTATATTAAACGGTGAACAATTTACTTTATGAATTGATGTTGTACTACGAGTTGCAAGTACGTTGGAAATTGTAAACTGCAAGATTCGCGCTTCTATTCTTTCTCTTCACTTCATTATAGGACCCTATTACCAAGACTGCGCCATCTGTCTGTCCATTTGTCACCAGGCTGTAACTCACGAACCGTGATCTAAGCTATGAGTGTTAAATAATAATCTTTATTAGCAACTAACGATATTAGCCTTTACCTTACGACTTCGTCAATGAGTGGAGTACTGTGCAACTGAATTGAAGGCCATTGTTTTTTGTCTTAGATTCATTAGATCTCGTTACCGCTCATTTATGCAATTTAGTGGTGAAGCAGACTATACATCTAAATTGGCTTGAACGAAATCCATGTGCATTTTTAAGAACGAAAATAATCAAACTAGTCTTTTTTTATTTTGGTAAAATCATCAAATGAGTCCTCCCACTCTGGGCGGTAGGGATTGCCAGACTCGTACTTCCTAAAATCCGCGGTGTCCTTCAATAGTCTTTTACTTTCCAGGGTCACGGTTACCTGATGAGACGAACGATAAGATGGGGGCCCCCTTATAGAGCCATCCTTCTAAGGAGTTTGACGTAGCACACCCCGCGCTACGTCAAACTCCTTCGATGTCTTCACCCGGGAGAATTCAAGTATCATAAGAGAATCGAATGAAAAGACCAACAAAACACTGTTCAGGAGGCTATTAGCAAGTAGTTTTAAATTACAATATGTTTGCTGTCAATATCGTGTGTTAATTCATCGATTCTAGCAAGTTCTAGTCAGTACCGTTGCAAATGACACTTTCAAATGCAAGATAGGATTAATCACTGTTGACCAACTTTGCGACAAACTTCGCTAACAGTCGAAGTTTATAAATCTGCATAACAGCAATAGTTTATATTATAAGGTCATCAATTTTACACAGACTAGCTTTGGGCCGCTTGATGGATGGATGGTCGCTCTCTTATTCATGTGAGTGTACTCGGTAAATCTGCGGTTACAAACATAATATACGACATGCGTATGACGACGTGATTAGGTGTGTCCACATAGAACGAGCAGCCTCGCGAGATTTGCCGCGCGAAGCAGCTCGATGAGAGTGGACGTCCCTCAGCCTAGGAAAGAGCGCGCGCTGCCGCTTTTCTTTTGCTCAAAGGCGTCATATTGTTACGTGCCTCGATCCAGAAACATTAGACGCGTCCACACAGAGAAAGTTGCCTCGCGAAGCAGTTTCCTCGCGAGGCAAATTCCTCGCAAAGCCGCTCGCTCTGTGTGGACGCACCTATTGGCTCAGTGACTGAGCGATCAACAGCTGCGCACGGAACAATATTTGTATGACCTGTCAGTAGTCGTTCCTTGTCTCGATATTTGCGTATGTGGGTTTCTATGCTTGTAAGCACCCCCAGGACACAGAAGTTCACAAATTCCTAGTGTGATTCCCGTTTGGGGAACTTTTTCCAGAGCACCTATGTAAAGAAGAACTATTTATTCCCGATTGAACAAATAGGAGCGAAACAAAAAAAAATTTGAAACAAAAAATTTAGTTTGCATCAATCAGTGCAAAATTAACTTAGGATGTTTTCCATCTCGTGTGTCGACGAAATCCGAATGCTATTCACACGACTATTAGCGGGAGTACAATACCAAAGTGCGGTAACAAACACAGCTGTGCAATGCTCCAAGGCTGTTACGTAATGTAGAACGTAATTCGAACTCAAACAAGCATTTTCCTTTATGTGTTTATTTAATTGTTATGTAATATCTTTTTTTTATCGTGGTAAAATCTTCAAATGATTCCTCCCGCCCCGGGCAGGGCGGGACGGGCTGTCAGACTTGTACTGACTAAAGTCCACGGTGCCCTTCAATAGCCCTTTATGTTCCGGGGTCGCGGTAATGGAAATAAGTCGCTCGACCCCGGCAGGCGTTAATTATATCTAATTACTTTATAACCATTGCTCTCGAATCAGTGAAGGAAAGGAAATGAGGTTTTTTCTGTCGATTACCAAAATTCGAAGTCATATCACATCTACAATTATGCACACAGTCTCGGGCCTGGTCCTTTTCTAGTATGGAGTTTCTTGCCCATTCTTCTGCATACAACCTACCTTTGCGAATGGGTGTAGAATCAATCCCATCCCATCCCATTTCCTTAATTTTAATTATGCGATGTTTAAAGTGCCTCTTTGATGGCCTGGTTAATAAATGATTTGACTTTGACTTTTCGGATGGTGAGCTGGGTAGCTCACCAAGATAACAATGGGTATTGCTCACCGCGCGAAAGCCGTAACCAACGAGACCTGTAAATCGGCCCGCAATCCCCAAAGCCCAGGATTTTCCCGCGCGGCCGAAGCATCTATCTGCAACTGACTTTTACAAGTATTGCAAATGGCAAAAATCGTAAATGGAACCGAAAAAAATACGCATAACGAAAAAGTTATAATTATATGCCTGGAGAAAAATTTCCCCACTACAAATACGTGAGGCTTCGAATCTTATTTCACACAGAATTCCTTACTGCTCAAGTGATTCTTAACTTTATCGACGTAACGTCAGCGTCAGCCGCTCCATTTCCCCATAGACCGAATGATAAGGGTAGTGCTATTCCTAATTTACCGATAACAATGATTTAATTATCTTGAACTTCCGTATTGGAAAAAGTTTTTGGAACGAAACGATGATGTAATTTGCGTTTATGCTATATTATTTATTTTTTGGAACTTTACTAGCAATTTTATTATGTGGTACAATAATGCAGGTCGTTATTCTTTTGCCAAAGTACTGATAACAACTGATCTCGCCATTATAATACGATACTTTTGAACAAGCGCCATCTGCATTGTAGCAAACAAACAGTTGAATTGCGTATTATTATTTTTGCTTTCGTGTACATACATATTCACAATAATAAATATGTATAGAAAGAAAGAAAATTGCGTTTATTGGCACTTGTGCTAAAACTTAAAACTAAAACAATACAAATTGAATAAAAATTAATGCCAAAGGGCCTCAGCTCAGCATAATGTCAGGTGGCAACACGAATTTTGCCACCTGACGCTGATTTTCAGCTGCAGCCCAATAACTCTTAGCTTCCAATAATCTAATATGACATCGCCCCGATCAAATGGATTAATCCGAAATATGATTTGTACAACATGCTGTTTGTTTATCAAATCCAATCAATCAATATTCAGTTGGTACCAGGAAAACAGAAACAGGCGCAGATGACTTAAATATACATTACATACAATATCCATAATGTAAATTCCACAACGTCCGTTGCTCCTTTTTCAAAATAAAGCTCAATGTAAAATCACTGACACTAGTTCAGTGTCGCCTTCTTTTCCTGATCATTGAAATACTGGCAGTATTTGTAACATAATTGCCTTTTTCGGGCTAAGTTCATGCTAAGAAATTAAGACGCTTCTTGTGTGAACCCCGTTTCAACACGTCCCGAATACAGCGATAGGTGGGAAACTGTGCACTGGGTAGACACCTGTCGTCGTCAAAGCTGTACCGGAACAACGACAACGGTTTGCAGTTTACGAATGGTTAGAAAACACGGCAAAGCCGTTGAAATACAACTCCGTTTACGTAGGATATCGATTTGTTAGATGACTAGTTGGCGACAAGCTCATGCTGTGCTAAGTCAAGAATTTATTGACCTTACTCTGCTCTGTTCCATTATAATATGTGTCAGAATAAATAAATATATTTTTTATTTGAAATTCTTATTTTGTGGTTCCAAAAATCGGCAGAGCATGAATTCATTGAAAATAAGCAGCAGCTAAAAGCAAGTTAATAAAGGCACTTCAAACTTTGACGACGCTCAACAAAGTGTACCTTTTCGAAAAGCTCAGTTTGTCAATAACACAATACTTACCGAACGATTGAAAATGTCACCAAGTTTCTCATTTCTCCACTGAGATTAAATTCTCTGACAGACTGGCGACGTAAGGCTTCTAATGAGATCCTGTTGGCATGTTCGGAGCTTGTACTCAAAAGAAAATATTGCTGTTTTTCCCAAAGGTTTGTTGTTCCAAAAGGTGCAATATGGTTTATGCGCAAAAAGCCCAATTCGAAAAATGGCAACCTAGTCTGTAAAGGTCAAATTCTCAAAGTGGCAAATTATCTAAAAGATTAATTCTCAAATGGAAAATGGCGTAAACTTTAAACGTGTTGTAGCGGCATAATTCAAAGCTTGCCCACCGCCTAATTCAAAAATTTGTCATTTTGGAATTAGGCGGTGCCTTTTGAAAAACAGCGATATTTTCTTTTGAGCAGGTATAAGTTTAGATTTTCTTTTGAGTACTTCTTCAGAACTTGCCAACAGGACCTCATTAGAACACGTTATTGTCACTCTCAGATTATATATTTTTTCATTAAAAAAGTGAAGTATAAACACAAAAAGAAACCAATGACAATGGGTTTCTGAGGTCACAAACAATGTGTTACCCTTATCAAGCGATTACTTCAAGTGTAATACAATAAAAGAGAAGTTTTGACCCAATATTAAAGGGAATTACAAAGACCATTCAAAGAAAATAAGTTTATTTTTTTATGTAAGTACACAGAACACATATAGGTACAAGAAATAAGATACAGATTAAAGAACACATAGGCACTGTTTATTTCAATAAGAAACTTCCAGCAGCTTGTGTTATTTAATGCGTAAATTTTTTAAACGAACATTTCTTCTTGAAATCAATTTCAATAAATACTTTTCAAAGGACTTCGCAGTATTCAAAGAAAACCAAATTATTTTTTTGTATATAAATCGCTTACGAAAAAAATTAAAATATAAATAATACATAAGTTTGTGATATAATTTGATTTATGTACGACAAATTATTATGAGGCTCATTTCACAAAAAGTGACTACAAGTGTCTGGCAATTTTCTCTGGTATTCACTAAAGAAAATTGATTATATTTTCTTTATTCATTTTGTGATGATGATTGCATTCATGACTCATGAGCTCGTGGCAAAATAATTATAGCCGCATAGGCCGATCTTCCGGGTTAAGCCGCGCTTGCCGAGGTTGGTCTGTGGATGGATGACCATCTGTTATAGCGAGTTTCCTCCGTGCCTCGGAAAGCACGCAAAGCCGTTGGTCCCGGGTGTCATTTGTAGATCTTTGACAGACGTTACTATTAGTCAGAAGCTCTTAAGTCTGACAACCAGTCTTACCATGGGGTATGGTATTACCTATAATTATATCCATCAGAATCTGGTTTGACTGGAAGCCGACCCCAATATAATTGGGAAAAGGCTAGGCAGATGATGATTGCATTCATTATTAATTTCAAAGAGTGTAGATATTGCTCACTGAACTACGACTGTTATAGGTCGTAGATTTGTCGTTTTTTTTTTGCATGGAATCTAGTTTTAGAGGGCAACAGCCTGCCGGGGTGGCGGGACTACGGAATTACCGTGATCCTGGAACGTAAAGAGCCATTGAAGGACACCGTGGATTTTAGTCAGTACAAGTCTGACAGTCCATCCTGCCCTGCTCTGGGAGGACTGATTTGATGGTAACACCACGCTAAAAAAAACATTTAAGTTTTATAACTTTTCATGAATAAGTAAATTATAAAAACAATTTTCAGCTACAGCTTCCAGCTGCTTTATAGCCAATTAAAAATATGATTTAGGCCGCTCGCTTTCTAAGGTTAATTTGCTGTGCAGCAGGTTACCTACCTAATTTTCCAGCTCAAGCCTTTATCAGTTTAGACCTTTTCAAATTGACAGAGTTACTAAGAACATAACAATCAAGTTTTTAATTAAAAGTTGTCGTTGGCCATTTACCCTACTAATAGATGCCTAATTAGGCTAGGTCTATTTTGTGTTTCTTTTTTATTGTGAGCTGAGTTTCTCTAAAAACCTATTCAATTAAATAGGTTAGGTTGTTTACCTATTTAGTTAAATAGTTAAAAAGAAACAAAAAATGAATGTGTCTCACTTACACGAAAACTACAGATAGCGCGCGAGTTGAATGTAGTCGGGGTCTGAGGTGAAGAGCCCCCCGCTACCCGCACGCCCCACCTCACGCGCCTGCAGTGTAGTACTTTGCCATCCTTGTCAACAGCACTACCGCATTAAGCTCTGCATTCAACTCACGCGCTTAGTGTAGGTAGGTACTACTAAACTGTAAGCACATCATAACCTTTTAGATTATATCCTCCACTCGATTAAATAAGATTACAGGCCGATTAATTATCTGGGATTTTTTTTATTATTATTATTATTATATTTAATTTCATTTAGGCTTACTTCATCATTCCACACCCGCACCCTTTCCATCAACAATTCGTCACCTTCACCATTATCTTCGCTCAAGAAGGTACCACTGATGATTGCCTGCCCCTACAGCCTGTGGTCCCAAAACCATTATAGAAACGCCATTGGTAGCTTCACAGCTTCACTTAGAAAGTAGACACCCAGAGACGCGAGAACCAGTGTTATATTATATATCCACCATTTGCTCCACTGCGTGCTTCGGATGGCCCACACAATTTTGACAGTCGAACGTTTCCTCACGTCCAAACTGGCACGGATACCTCTCAAAACAACCATGGCCAATGAGGATCTGCGCCAGGCGGAATGTGAGGTCGCTGTGGCACCTCTCCAGCCACTCGGTCTAACCGCACCCAAGTGCGGCTAACCCGAAACAATGGATCTAAGGTTATTTTTTAAGTAAAAGTTCGAGTGTATATTCCGTCGTAACGACGATATATTACTAGACTCCTAATAACAGGCGACCGATGTCTGTCAACACATTAGGCAAAAAAGTCTTATATCCGTCTTATTTCCACCAATCCTGTGAGCCATAAACATACCTTGAGACAGAGCAGGTCTTGAGTTCGCCAATCACAACGCAGTACCCTGACTCCCTCGCTTACGTAGTAGGTACCTCAGCGAGTTGACAGAATAGTTTTTGTTCCTTATATCGAGCACGCGGAGTCTAGTAATATATCGTCGTTGTTCCGTCGTTTCCAATACCATTTCACCTTAAAAACATCAAACGACGCTCTCATTCAGAAAATATTCTATTTGAAATGTAAGAGGTCTGCCCACATACCTAGATAAAATATAATACCATTGATATAATTCATAGAATCAAGATGTTTGTACTGTTCAATAAGATTTATTGAATCGTTCTTTTCTCAGCCCATAAAGAGAAATGCTTGAATTTATTTTTATCAATGAGCGACATAAAAAGAAAAGACTTAATATGTGAAGTAATTTCCTCTATTTCTACTATCGAATTTATGACCGATGTAAGTTAGTAGTGTCTTACATGTACCAAAAACAGAGGGTTTCGTTAGCAGAGGATATAGTTAGGAATAGGCTCACTAAGACATTGTATTGTATTGTAGATTAACAAAAACATAAGAAATTTAAAATTCGATCACAATTTTTTCTAGAATATAGCATAATGATAAATATATGATACTCAATATATTTATTGCTTACTTCTCGTAATGAGAGTTAATTCAATGCACTTCTTTACGCTGCATGCATACGTTTCAATTAATTGCATTGTTGTTCATGCTTGTATGAACCATCAGCTTAATGGTTTTTCGAGTTACATTTCAACAGGGTTTTTTAATTCGGTTAAAATCCACACTATGTATAATTTGTGTTATATTATAAATACAAAAGTAATCCTATCTGTCTGTCGGTCTCGCTTTCCAGCTAAAATCACTAAACCGATTTATAGCCTGACATAGGCTACTTTTTTGTTGCGGAAAAGGGGCTTTAAGGGGAGGGATGAAAGGTCGTATGGAAACATTGTCATTTTTAAAATTAGAATGATGATACTTTTTTATTTGGCTACAATTAATTCCAATTTCATATAAATTAGTTATAACCAAATTGCCGGTCAATGTGTCGAACTTGAGTAAAAGGGTTAAAGTCATTTCAGCTTTCAGCGTAAAAAAAAAGGAAGCACGCGCCCCACTTAAAATTCAGGACCTATAGTTAGTTAACGTGATGATGCCAGAGGTTGTGAACTTGTGAAACAAATAATGTTATTTGTCTCTTAATCTGTACGAGTATGTTTTTAAAGTAAATAAGTTCTTCATATTTTTTTTTTAAACCATACATCAAATAACATAAACTTGAAGGTACTTATGAAGACAGTTTAGTACTTGGCTTGGTTTGAACACGCAACCTCATAGATGAGAAGCGAGGTGTTAAACCTCCGGGCCATCACTACTGACCAGTACAATAATATCTCATCATCATCATCATATCATATCAAGATCGTCTTGCAGGTGGACGTCGCACGTGTGCGTGGTGCCCATTCGAGAACCTTACGACCCCATCGGCCAGCAGTTCTGCGTCCTATGTCGCCTGCCCGCTGCCACTTCAACTTGCTAATTCTCTGGGCTATGTCGACTACTCCGAGCATAACCCTCTCCATAGCACTTTGGGCTATCTAGAGCTTTCTAATGAGGTCAATAAGAGACCATATAATATATTTATGTATCTATATCTACTTCAAGTTAAATATTTTCCATTAAACGTTTCTTGTTTTTCAAATGCAGAGCAAACGAAATCTTTTAAAATTGCAAAACAATACTTATTCCGCTAAAGTGCTTTTTTTTTCATTCTGTGAGAAAGTATTATGAGTGCTGATACCAGAGGGTGGTCCTCTGATGTCAAAGCTAATCCAACGTCTGAAACCTCTAGAGTCTCCAGAGGCATCAGACATAGCTTTGAAAATGAGGAAAAAAAAACGAAAATATAATTTAGAACAGCTATACTCAAAGTATGCTACGCTAAGCCTTTCTAGGGGCTCCGCGAAAATACAGCTACCAAAACAAAATATCGCAATAGACTGTATGCCGAACCTGATATAAGAATTCAACTTACTTCGATCAAACCGATTAATGAAAAATAAGAAACACTTTCAAACATCTCATTCGATTTTTTAGTCATTTTTTTGATTCCCTGTCACTGAAAAATGCACATAACTTTTTATTTTATTTTAGGGTTCTGTTAAAAAAAATGAGAACCACTGATTTAGAAAGTAGGTACATTAATGCATTAATACTGTGAACATGCGTGTTAAAGCCATCACAACATCCTTAATAATATTATTACTGTTAAAACTGTAATTATTTGTTTCGTAGAACTTAAACGTCGATAGTACATAACGCTATGCTCCTCAAATTATCACGTTACGCTCGCACGTTTAGCACGTTTCCCTTTCTGCGGTTTTATAGCCAAACACATTGCCCCTCGGTTGTACAGTCTATTTGAGAGAACTTAAACACGAATATTATACATTAATATTTGTATCCCTGGTGTTTTATATGCAAAGCGATTCACATGCTCTTTATTTGTCACCGCAATCTATGGCTTGAATTCCTATTATTCGTCGTGGGACTATACCTGACCCCTTAAGTGACACTGAAGCAAACGGGAAGTCTACTTAAAAAAATCCCGGGATTTCCCGGTATTTTCGGTACCGGAATTTCCCGGTTGCATGTCCTAATCGCGACTATGATCTAGGCCCTATTAACAAACAGGCGACGACACAGACGACAATCGTTATCGTGCAGCAGTCACTAACACATTTTCAACTTTATATCCCACCGTATAAAGTTAAAAATCTATTCAAGACTGCTGCGCGATAACGAACGAAACAAACGAAAACGATCTGTGAACTTCCAATAGATTTTCAACTTTACGCGCTGGGTTATTGTACAGAGTAAGTTGAAAATGTAATAGTGAGTGGTGAGCGATAACGATTGTCGTCTGCTGTTGTCGGCGCCTCACATATGCGCGGGCGACCGCGGGGTGACCAAGGGGCTCGGGGAACCAAACCCGCGCCTGCCCGGTCGCCGCTGGCGGCCCGCACACTCGGCTACCACGCGCAGACCACTCGGGTCATTTCTTTATTCCTTTAAATATTCTTGTACCAGTTGTACAAAACTGATGGTGCTCGAATGGGCTTTTGTAATGAGACTAGTGGACTGTATTTACAAAGGGTTTATTGCTACAATTGGTAAGAATATTTAAAGTACAAAGAAGTGACCCGAGTGGTCTGCGCGTGGTAGCCGAGTGTGAGGGCCGCCAGCGGCGACCGGGCAGGCGCGGGTTTGGTTCCCCGAGCCCCTTGGACACCCCGCGGTCGCCCGCGCATATGTGAGGCGCCGACAGCTGTCGTCGTCTGTTTGACTCTGTACCCAGGACATGGGCCTTGTGAAGTTGTGACGACAGTTACTGTATATGGAACAGCGTCGTAGTTTCTTGACAGACATTGTGATTTATCTTGTATGTCTATTTTGTAATATTGTTGTATATTACCTCACAAGTACGGCGAGGGCCCGAACGTGTTACGCTGCCTTCACATTTGGGCGACAGTCACGCGACAGACGCTGCTTATGCGTTGCTGTTCATATAAAACGTAAAGGACTGTGCTTCAGCCGCGCTGCTGTCGCGCTGCTTGCGACGTAATGTGAAGGCGCCCTAAAGTTTGAATCGTTCACACACTAGTGGTGCTTTGTGCTTTTTAACCGACTTCAAAAAGAAGGAGGTTATCAATTCGACGGTATGTTTTTTTTTTTTTGTTTTTTTTTTTTTTTTTTTTTTGTGTGTTTGTTACGCGATTACTCCGGCGTTTGTAGACCGATTTTCAAAATTCTTTTTTTATTCGAAAGGAGATGCTTTCGGAGTGGTCCCATATTCACCAAGTCAAGATCTGATGATTAGATTCTGGAGAAATTGAGGGCAACCCTCAAATTTTATAGGCCCACATATAGTTTTTCGCAAATATTATGAAGTAATTTAAGTATTTGCGTATGGTAATCATAATCTCATATAGCTGAGCTGATGATGGAAGGTACAACTCCTTAACTGTAAGGAGTAGGCATCGACTGATTTAGTTTGTGTTCGCTTATCTCCGGAACTACAAGTCCGATTTAAGTCATCCTTTTTTTGTTATACTAGGTATCGTTCAACTGAGGGAACACTGCAAGTTTCATCAAAATCGGTTCAGTAGTTTTTGAGATAGGGAATTTTATTAGCTAATTTTGTACATGAGCGATGTTATTAACTGTGCTAAGGATTATAGAATTCTAGTGCACACACCTATTTGACAAGAATTTGGGTTGAATATTTAAACTAAAAAGAGTAAAATAAAAGCTTTTTAAAAAAAAATGTAACCGCCTTCAAAACCAACCACTAAAAAAGAGTAAAATAACCTACAAAATAACTTTTCTTTCGGAAGTCGGTGGCAAAAAACATACAGTCGAATTGATAACCTCCTTCTTTTTGAAGTCGGTTAAAAAGACAATGAAAAAAAAAACCACCGACTTCCGAAAGAAAAGTTATTTTGTAGGTTATTTTACTCTTTTTTAGTGGTTGGTTTTGAAGGCGGTTACATTTTTTTTTAATACAATTAACGTCATACATACTTCAAATACAGAGTACGATTAAATACATAGAATTCGTGGCCTCTATTCTGTGTCTATCAATTTATTCAAACCCAATATTATGTTTTAACGTGTGTCTGACGAATGTTTGATTTGAAATAATTACTGGTGGAATATGTGTATTGCGTAAAATACAGGCACTCAGGCAGAGTTCGGACAAATTGCAAGGTCATAACATATTAAACATGACGAATTGCAAATTTAAGTACTACATTCCAGGTTTATTTTTTTATTATGCGGAATACCAACATACACATCTGTGATTGGACCTCTCGTATTATTTGGATCGTTTTATCTATTGTTACTTACACAAAAATTTAAAAAGGTACCCCGATTTTAAATTTTAATACGTTTTAAATCTTTACAAAATAATATTATTTCATAAAAAACGTATGCTTTATTCGTCAAAACTGTGACGATCTACATATTATTATGAATTTTCAAAATGTAAATAAATATAAGAAAACCAGCTTTTTCCTTCTATCACTTTTATTTAGGTAAATGTCCCCTGAATAGTACTAGCACTGCTCAAAACGCACTCTACCCGAACTGCCCGATCTAAGAAAACATCAAGAAAATGAGTGGTCGCCTGCCAAGGATTTGCTACTTGTAACAAGCGTGCTATTCAAAACATAATTTAAAAGCACTCTCATTTTTAATTGTAACTTGAAGATTTTTAAATTATAATTTTGCAACTAAACATTGTTTTTTTTTTACTGTGTTTGTATTTAGCCTCAAGCTAGCCCAGAAGAAACGATTCAATCGTTCTGCCGGTACCGCAGCAGGTTGCCTGTAGTGCTGTCTCCCTAGTAGACCGCTAGGATATGGATCCCATGGGTTTATAGTCTACTTTTAGTCATTAAAAATATATATATCTGTATGTAAATCTACAATCATTTATTTGAAACATTCTTACAGCCGATCATAAAGGTTTTCAAAAAAATGGGATATATTATTCATTGCTTAGTTAGAACTATATCGTTGATTTCTCTTTTAGTTTCATTTCATGACGTATATTGAATCTAACTTCAACATATTATGTTTTAATGAAAAAAATTATACGCTATACCTAGATGGGCCCCAGCCCAGTGTACCTCATCATTATTTATAAATAAAACCTGTATATTGTATACCACCCGTGTTTTTAGAAATATGTCATTATCAGGGACCCTATTATTAAAAATAATAGGGTCTATGATGGCACGAACGTAATATGCATGTTGACCGCAACAATAAATTGCAATTTAAAAAGTTAGTCCGTCAGTAACAGTTTTAAAAAATAAAGGAAAACATTTTTTTCTTCTATTGAATGAATGCATATATAAAAAAATATAACGCATCAAAATTTCAGACTACTTGCATGTGATGTATTGGCAATTTTTTAAAGTCAATTAAATTTTACATCACAAAAAATAAATCGTGTCAAATATATTTTCATAGTATAATCTAACTGACATACTTTAGATTTTTCACTCAAATACCCCTTATAGTAGGTATGTAGGTACTTAGTTATTCTACCCGTAACCTACCAAAAGGGAAGAATCACATATAAATCGACGTCTGCAACTTTCCAAAGTTATTATTGTTTCCTGGAAACCTTAAAGAGCATGTTGACATAACTTACTTATATAAGTCACTGTAGAAAACGATATTCGTCGAATTGAGATGTTACTTGGAAGACGGCCATATACATATAGACAAATAATAAGTCTAGTCGAAAATGCTTGGTATTCCACGAAAAGCACCTGGCACCTACGAAAATTTTTGACAGGAGCCTTATTTCGCATAGATAAGGTGCAAGTAGCTCAGGTGCCATTTTCAGCGGGTGCCGTTGTCAACGAAGTATTCCATTTAGGGCACCTGGCACCTACGAAAAATTTTGACAGGAGCCTTATGTTGAATAGAAAAGGTACCAATAGCTCAGGTGCCATTGTCAGCGGGTGCCCTAAGTGGAATACCTCTGTCAGCGGGTGCCCTTAGTGGATACCTCGAAAATGCGAAACACTCACTAAAACCTATATTATTATGAAACTGTGGCCTTATTAATGCCACAAATGTCTTGAAAATTTTTCTATCAACTCATGAAATCAATATATTCTTTCATTATCCATTTCAGCAGAAGTTTAAAGGATATAATTATGTATAAATGAAGAGATAATTTACTTAATAGCATTTTGATTTGAATAATTAGGTTTGAATATTTAAGTTAATGTGATTATTTTGATATACACCGTGACTTTGTAGTCGTCTTACAAAAGTGGTCCACTTAATCTTTCCGACCTAAAATACCTCTAGGCGAGGCTCTAGGCTTTATTTTTATTTTTAACCCGAAATAATTATTTTAATTATTCATAAATATGTATATTAGAAATATGAAACACCATGTTAACATGTTTACGTATCACGCTGTAAAGTATAGTCCAGCGACATAGTCGGGCAGATCATTCCGTCTCCATTTTCTATGAGACAAGGGTGTTTACTACGCCCTGCGTCATAATAACGAATTAAAACTTCATTTTTTTAATTTGTCAGATCTCTTAAATACCCATTTTTTTTATAAACGTGTAATAGTCATTGGATACATGAACTGGGCTGCCGATGTAAGATGACTAAAAAGTCACGGTGTATAATAATAGGTATGATTTTTTTGAAGAGCATCATTTTTTTTTAATTGGCCTGACCTAGGATATGGTCGGGCCTATTCAAAACAATCAATTATTCAAACCTTTCGAGTTCTAGTAAGTCCATTTAAAAGAAAACTGTTTCCAGCGCTGCCACAACGGCTTCTCCTTAATTCAAGTTTTTTCAACACTATATTTTCCATTGCCATTTCGAAAGTAGTGTTATTAATGAATATACCTTTGATACCCTTGATAATGGTCGCAGTAATAGCCTGCGTTTCAACTTTATGACCTACAAGTGCTCGAGCTCTTAATTATATTTTAATAACTGAGAATTAATTTAAACCAATCTTACAAAAATGTAAAAACAGGCAATTTCACTTTTGTTATTGTTACTGAAATTGCCTGTTTTTACATGATCCTATTACGTTCTGTTTTTTTTTTAAGGTACAGAATGTTAAAAAGGAGCTAAGCTACTAAATCTCTGGTCGCGGGACTTATACCATCACCGTGACCCGGAACATAAAGGGCTATTGAAGGACACCGTGGATTTTAGTCAGTACAAGTCTGACAGTAAGGTGTGGGAGGACTCATCTGATGATTTCACCACGTAAAAAAAAAGCTACTAAATCTCTATCTACTACAAATCCAATAGGTAGTAACAAACTGAAATGAAACGTACGCTTGGGTTGTTTCAAATTACATGACACTAGATCCCTTGAAAACAAAAAAAAAAACAATTTTGTTATATTTAAAATAAGCCTTATGAAGGTTACCTTTGTAAGCGAAATTTCGGTCGACAAAGAGTTCCATAATCACACTACCAACATTTATTTCAATTCTGATTAGTGAAACGTTTCGGTCTTCGACTGGTTTTAATTTGATCATCTTTTCTAGGATTAGCTAAAAATACATTGGATTAAGGCCTTTTGGTAATCGTGTACCTAACGAATTATAACAATGGCCAAAAACTAAACTGTGCCAGGCTTGTTTATACAAGGATTGTCGAGCTAGCTAAATCTAGTAATCTTGGCGGGGGGCACTACCGTGCCAGATCCCTAAGCCTTACCATTAATCCTAGCGTTATAAAATAAATAGTTAATTTACCTTAGATAGTGAATAATGCGACCACTCTAGAACACATTATAAGGATGTATCAACGTATAATTAAACAATGAATAAAGTACTACTTATTATTCCTTATACTTATTTCTACTAATGGAAGGCGGAAACGGCTGAAGTGATTTGAATGCAATTTGATACAGAGATAGGTAGTAGGCCTGGAATATCTCACAAGATAACTTTTTGATGTTACTCCAGACTTTAGGTCCTAAAATCCTATAAAGAGCTTAAGTATACTAACAGATAATAGCATTAGCATATTATCAAGTTTAGCACTTTGTGCAAACAAGAGTTAAACACCACATAAAAACAATAACAAGGATCATAAGATTAATAATATAAACATTTTTAATAAAATACTCACCAAACCTCGCAATTTAAAACAAATCCAAAGAACGTTTTAGTACTTTCAGAAGATTATTTTCCACACTTGTGTTTTTATTAGACACTTAAAAAAAAACTTAACTTCAACTTCACATCACTTTGAAACACTTTGTCGCAAAAACTTGCAAAGTCTCTGGACTTTATTTAACAAATAATAACCGGTAATAGGGATGTTAATTTACTTGCTAATTAAAATATTTACGATACTTTTGAAGTTAGCAGTTTTCATGTGTAACGGTGGGTACGCGCGCTACGGCCCGTGGATGCGATCTCTGTGAGAAGAAACCTACATAGAGCTTCGAATCCGGAGCGCATGCCCGCTTCCAAAACTCATCACTTCGACGACATGAGATAATCTTCTTACATCTTACTACTATTATAAACGTGACAGTTTCTGAGGGTGGATGAATAAGGTACACATATTATTTTAGCCTTTTTTTATTAAATAGTAATATCCTCTTGACTAAACGGGATCGGAAAGAAAGTTCACCGTGTGTCTTCAATAAATGCAATTACGATCCAGGGAAATAGTTTAGCCTGGATTAAAATATATACGATACTTTTTATCCTGTTGTGGCATAATTTTCGACTAACACGCGGGTGAAACCGCAGGCAATAGCTAGTTTAATACTATATTGGCTCTATACCCTTGTCTTTAATATTCCATCCGTTTTTACTATTGGTAAACATAGAAGTTGAACAAAGGAATGACCCGAGTGCCGCCCTTTTCCACTCGATTCAATGCCAATTCTTCTCGTGCCCAAAGGGTCCGACAAAACTTTACCAGGCCGAAATTGTTACAATGTTTTTTATAAATGTTTGTGGCTATTTGAATAAACCGGTCTGAATTTCAGATGCTTGTTATATTTCAGCTTGTTGATTTTGCACAGCATAACTATCAATTAGTTGAAACCCTCAACAGTTTTTAAACAATTGGTTAAAAAATGTAGATATACGATTTAAAAATTCAATAATAAAATTATAAGATTTAAAAATAGATCAAGTTTGTTTAACTATTGATCTAACAACTGGTCCTTTGTAAGTTAATACGCGGTCGTCGTCACCGTCATAATAGTTCTACTTTGCGCTAATGACCTAAACTACACCACAATATGATTAATTACTCAAACCACCAGCAAAATAATGACCTAATTAGCGTAAACAAAACGTTACCTACACGATTAGATTACAAACATCATGTTCGCTAAACATCGACGTTTTCCAAGAATCTATTAATTATGTTAGTAAGTTTTTTGATTGATTTAACAATTCATTCGACTGAATTCCGTAGTTCCTCTTATCCCTAAGCCAGCCGGGTCGGGGTGCTAAGACAGGAAACCTCCACGTGCGCCCGTTGACTGGAGTTCCCTCTTAGATACGTCCGGGGGGATGACCAGTTTTTCGGTCCGGTGCACCCTGGGATGCGGGCAAAAACTTGCCCGTATGCGAATAGCCTGTCTTGTGGACGCTCCAACGCGTGTCCCTCTGATCAGCAGAGGGCACAGCGGCGGAGCGGGCTTGCGGACGGTGAGTGATAGGTAGCTCGCCGTCCGCCCGAGGACCAAGCCCGGGTCGGTGGCGCGTCGTGTTTCGCGCCAAATGTCTGCTGGGGTCGCGGATTCTTTCTTAACCCAGGATACCGCGGCTCCGGAACGTAAAGGGCATCCGAAGGAAACGGGTGGATTTTAGTCAGTAAGAGTCTGACAGTCCCTTCCGCCCCACCCAGAGCGGGAGGACTCATTTGATGATTTTACCACCTACAAAAAAAAGCCAGCCGGGGTCGCGAGAATATCTCAATATGGTACCTGTGGTCTTGGAGTGCAAAGGGCAGTGGAAGATATAAAGGGGATTTTAAACAGAAAAAAAATACCCCGAAGAACTTCAAAATTGCGGTATTCATGATACTTTCTTTCCATTAAGACGCTATTTTTTATAAAGGTTGGCGTACAGTCAACGGCACTTAATTACCACGGTCAACGGCTCGTGAAGGGGCTGTCAGTAACAAATTGTACATAATAGACCGGATGAATTGTATCTCCGACGCAAAATGTTGACAAAATTAAGTTATTTATCTCGCTTGTAGTTGTGACAATATTTTATTTGGGAAACTTACAGCTTATTTATTTAATTTTCTTAATTAAAAAATATCTTTAGGCCATTTATGAGTTTCCAGAGATATACTTGAAATATTGAAAACAGAACAGAAAACATATTTTTACTAATTAGAAAAAAAAATCTAACTACAAACTAAACTTTGTGGAATAAATTTAGAGAATCTTTTATTTTCATAATCTAATATTTTAAGAATCTTATATTTTGCGAATCTGATATTATAAGGAAAGAAAAATACCTACTTACCTACATTTAAATTCAAAGCAATTACTTTTCACTAAAAAAACTTTCTATCAAAAAGAATATATATTTATATCGAATGTTACGCCTAGCAAGTTATCGCCTTTGCAGCTCAGCCTTGTCCAGTCAGCCACAGCCACAGTTAACCGCAGCCAGCTAGAATGTAACGCCTGGCAAGATATTGCCTCTGTAGCCAGCCTTGGTCGGACCACCATAGCCAGCCAGCCAGGCAATGCCAATGCCATTTTAGCAAGCCTGCTAAGCCGATAGCCATGCCGTCACATCCTTCCACGAGATCAGGCCTGATCTTGTGAGAGGATGTGACCAAAGAGTTTTTTACAGGTGAAGATGTGAGTTGCTGGCCGCATATACTCGATGGTTTTTATAAAAAGATACAGCTGTCTTCTGTTGAGAAAAGAAATGAGTGTGAACATATATTTTTCAGTTGAATAAAAGCATTTAGTTTATCTAGCGATACATCGTGTTTAATTGTCTCTCGTAACGTAGCGTTATACAAAGACATCGTTCTTTATCTTGCAAATAACACCATCAAATCCCACGTAATATGCAGTATTAACAATATCCCCTCATTCATAAAACCAGACATTTACAAACGTTTTAGCCAGCAGACGCCTGTAAGACTATTATGAATGAAGGCTTTAGTTTTCAAGGAAGAACTTACATTTTATCTTATCTACTTCCATTTTACAAAAAGCCAGCAACATTAAGTTTATCTACAGATTAAAGTCATTGGATTTGTTTAAATTTTAAGTTCGAGCTTTAAAAACTGTGCTTCATTTACGGCATCACCCGTTTGTAAAGTACGATTTTTAATTTTAGTCAGTAAAATGACATTTATTCACTATAGAAATGTACTAAATTTCATTGTATCAGTTACAGTTGCACTTGTCATTTTACTGACTACAATTACTAATCGTACTTTAGTCGATGTTTGACATTCGGCGTGAGTCAAACTGACGGTAGTGTGTGTAATGTTATTTTTTTATAATGTAATGGATTATGACATTGTAATAGTTAAAAAAAACATTTGTCGTCTCCACATGAACTTTTACTGTGACATGATATCATTCTACTCGGTCCAGACTCTAATAGCTCGATCACAAGACTTCAGTATTTTACTTACAGCGTACTTGAAATATTTACTGCGTTTCTTGTATGGAAAAATGGAACAGCGCCTCTAGTTTACAAAGAAGGAACAGATTTTTTCCTTTTAAATTCATGTCAAAGTTCCAGTTTGCTTAACGTCGCAAAAAATGAAAATTCATGATAAGGCCTCAGGTAATTTTTGTGAAAAAGTAGAAAGTTTTTAGTGCTGAAGAATATAATAAATACTACTAGTAACTACTTTTTACTTGAGCAATGAAGAAGAAAATTTTAGTCAGGTAGGTCATTTTTAAAGCGTAATAAAATTTTCCGAAGTATATTAAAATAACGGTCTTCATTCCAACTTTGTTTGAACTCTTCTCGATAAGAGGCTATATTTTTTTAATGATATCTTTGAGATTCAAACTTAGATCATCATGATTGACAACCTCGTTCCATCTGCTGCTAAAATGTCTCACCTCCATCCTTTTCACTCCCTTTCTCATCTCATCCAGATGTTTTCTGAGATTTTCTCAAAGTTTTTCCATCATTTTACATACACTGGCACATAGATTACATTACACACATTACATTGCTAACAATGCATACATTACATTACATATAGCATAAAGATTGGATTGTTATATCCAATGTACAACTTGTACTGTCTTGAAACTTGAAAGTATTTATTTTATTGTTGGCTTCGCAACGCTCTACCTGCTTCTATGTCTGTGCTACAATTGAATGCAAAAAATAGGGCTTTTTAGCGTTATCCTGGTACCTAAATTAAATCGTATTTCGAAACAAATCCTGTTACAAAATTCATATAGCACGAGAGGTTTATGACATTAAATCATTTTAACACGTAAAATGGCTAGCTATTCAGAATCATCGCCACCGAATATTTCAATCAGAAAAGTTTTTGAACGAGGGAGGTATCTACCTATAGCGAAATCGAATATTTCTAGACCGATTTTTAATGTCTTTTATGGTACAAATCGTTCCAAAAATCCTATTGTTGTTGTAATGTTAGATTGGTAGAGAATTTGAGGATAACCTATTTACGGTCCGGTCATTGACATTTAAAAAAATTCAAATATTCTATTTCCGACCCTAGAGTGCGGGTTTTTGTACGTAAGTCTTTGAATTTCCTTTTCTAGGATATGCCTGCTTATAAGGTTTTCCTTAGCAGTTTTGACACGGGTTAACTCAATTCGTAAATAATTTGAAGTAGGTACACAGTACTTGAACAACACGAGACAAATTACTTTAACCCCTTTGAAAAAAGGTTAAAAACCATGATTATATTAGACACGACACCATGACATATCGTCCGTAGTCGCTCATTTTCCCTAGAAATGAAAAAATGAAACTACCGATACCTCGTTTAATGTAAAAACGCTCAATGACACAATGTTTTCACGTACCATTAAGCAGTTTAAATAAGGGTACAGAGATGAACCAGGGCGAAATTTTGAAATTAATTTAAATGTCATTTTATTTTAAAAAGACTTTTCTACTATGAAGGTTCTATTCTTGATAACATTGTTATTCCTTGTATGATGACGTTGGCTTTTGAGTGTAATCTTTACTTAGACCTGTATTATCCGGGTCGACGGCGCGTCGTGTTCCACGCGCGCCTCAAAGAGCTGTCAGCAAAATGACGGGGCCCCCTCTCAGAGGGCCAAAGCCTGCCGGGGTCGTGGGACTTATTTCTATCACCGTGACCCCGGAACATAAAGGGCTATTGAAGGACACCGTGGATTTTAGTCAGTACAAGTCTGTCAGTCCCTCCCGCCCTGCCCGGGGTTGGAGGACTCATTTGATGACTTTATCACGCTAAAAAAAAAAGACCTGTATTATCAGGTTCCAGAATTAAATGAATAAGCACTTACATCATTTTCCAATAATATTTAATAACGCAATTCAATGTTAATGTTGTACAAATAATCGTTTGAATTAATTAATCGGGAATGTGGTTAGGTGTGGTTTGGTGTTTTCCTATCCTATCATATCATAAACCTACTAATATTTTAAATTAAAAGTTTGTGAGGATGTTTGTTACTCTTTCACGGAAAAACCATCGAATGGATTTGCATGAAATTTGGTACCTATACAGATAATTTATAAGCTGGATTAACACAGGAATTATAGGAATTGTCAAGCCGATTTTACTTTAATATCGGATAAAATTTTCGGGTTGGAGCGGGTTAAACCGCTGGCAACAACTAGTGACTGAATAAATCAAAGCTTTATGCTTGTACAAATCAGTCATGTGACTATTGTAGAGGTAATTAATTCTGAAATTGGTTTTGCTGCGCGTTACCTACTCGTGTTAAATATCGGTTTACCTAATATCAACTCTAGAAATCTTTACAAACATGCATGTTTAGTTGTGTACTATGGATGAATTGATGATTGCAAAAGAATATTTTCATTTCTCATACTCGGAAAGTAGTGCTTGTTTGATCAGAGCAGCGGGTCGAAAACGATGTTATTTAGTCGGCTATAATTTTTTTTACATAATTAAGAAAAATATCGATTAAAAAAATGCTGCGGTCTTGTGAGTGTATAAGGCCAACGTGAATTAAAAAAAATACCAATTAAAGTGGGATGGCCCGCGGCGGTGACGCGGGCGGTGTGTTCCATATTTGAAATTTAAATTAAAAAAGACTATTAAATAGGTACTACTCATGTTATTACTATCAATAAATATTTTAGAAAAACTACTATTTTTACTTTCCCTATATTTGAAACGAAAAGTAGAGTGTTTAACACGGATGAAAGTCATCCCACTCGAACTATAGCCGCCCTCGCTTCGCTCGTGCGTCTAAATCCTCGTATGGGAATTGATTTCTTTCCACCCTTGTATAACAATCTACTATTTATATTTCGGTTTAACGCAATGCAATGGCTGATACAAGAAAAAAACGTGTTATGTGAGGTAAAATGTTGTGTAAGTAGGTAAATAAAAGGCGCATGTTTTTGAGCGACAAAAACATGCGCTATCACACATCTTGACGACTATTTGCGAAAATGTTCTATTACTGTTATATTATCCTTTATATTGTACAGTCGTCCTCATTATATTATTTCAAACGGCTTTAAATCTCATAGTTATCTTTAAACTCCATTTGAGCAACATATTGCAACAAGATTTATAAAGGCGTTACTATAATGACTCTAATTTAGCGCCATATGTGGTCTGACACACGAGACAGAAACAAGTGTTTTATCTAGAAATGTTTATTATATATAATATTTTATTTATATTTTATACTTATAAACTGACTCTAAACATCAACAATAAAGGTTCACTGAGAGACAACTCCGTACTCAACAAGAGTGGTTAGGTTGTTAAATAAGTACGTTTCTTCTATAGAGAGAGCGTTTTTAATCTTTATAAATGACTTTTAACCAGTCACACTGTGTAAAAATAAATTATTTATTAACTACTGTTTTTGCGGTCCCCCAACGTGACATATTTTTAAATATTTTTTTATTTTTTAAAGGGAACTTGGTTTTTGTGTCGGGGGTTTTTTTAATTTTTAATTATTTTTTTATTTTATACTTTTTATAGGTACATACTTTATCATTTTATATTGCTAAGAGTACTCTCGATTAAGTCATCAATATTCCCTTTCAGTGCGCTTTCATTTGATACCCCACACGAGTATATTTGCAGACCTTCGGTTACCTTTCCCCAGTTTCACCCCCATAACTTCTAAGCGGCTCAACCGATTTTCATCAAACATGTCTAAGAACACTCGCACGTAAGTCACCTTTCATATAAAAAAACTAAATTGAAATCGCTTCATCCGTTCGGGCTCTATGATGCCACAGACAGACAGACAGACACCTCAAACTCATAACACCCCTCTTTTTCCGTCGGGGGTTAATAAACTTCATTCAGCGTAATGATTCTCCAGAAAACTCAACTTATGTAGATTTGTACTTTGTAAGTACAGTCATTACATAGTATGAAATACAAAGTCGCATTCAACTACGCAACTGATTTTGATGCAGTCTTTTTAATAGACAGAGTGCCGAGTGATTCATAACCTTCCTTTTCTTTTAAACATGTAAATTATTTGTATATAAAATATATTATTTTTAATCATAACAGTCTGAAGAAATCAGTAAGTTTGATATTCCAGCTGAAATATACAAAACTTATATGTATAACAAAATGGACCTATAGCTTCCTTTTTTTGTTGTATAGGTATATTGATAGTTGTAACAAATTGTGCAATAATAAGATATAAATATATATCCATATTAAGTATACATTATCTTTCTCTTTTGTTGACTTGCACCAACAACAAGTTCTTATCTGTTTGAAATCAGATAAAACAATAATTGAAGTGTTTATAACTTTTAGTTGTGATATAGGCACCTATCACAACTAGAAGTGATGAACACTCTAAGTGGTATTTTTGTAATAGGTACCTACTCTATATACCTACCTATTACAAAAATATAGCACAATTTTCAAAATAAGAAAATTATTAAAACTATCTTATGTCAACTGCAATCATTGCGTCTATTTTTAAAACCCGACGGAAAAAGAGGGGTGTTATAAGTTTGACGTGTCTGTCTGTCTGTCGGTCTGTCTGTCTGTCTGTCTGTCCATCTGTCTGTCTGTCTGTGGCATCATGGAGCCCGAACGGATGAAGCGATTTCAATTTAGTTTTTTTTGTATGAAAGGTGACTTATCTGCGAGTGTTTTTAGACATGTTTGATGAAAATCGGTTGAGCCGTTTACAAGTTGTGGGGGTGAGAGCGGGGAAAGGTAACCGAGGGTCTGCAAATATACTCGAGTTGAGTATCAAATGAAAGCGTACTGAAAGGGAATATTGATGACTTAATCGGGAGTACTCTTAGCAACATAAAATGATATAGTATGTACCTATAAAAAGTATAAAATAAATTTAAAATTTAAAAAACCCCCGACACAAAAACCAAGTTCTCTTTAAAAAGTAAAAAATAATAAAAATACGTCGCGTTGGGGGACTGCAAAAAATCAGGAGATGATAATTAATTCGGAGCAGTCCCCCAACGCGACGTATTTTTATTATTTTTTACTTTTTAAAGAGAACTTGGTTTTTGTGTCGGGGGTTTTTTAAATTTTAAATTTATTAAAGCCTCGGTCGCGACTGGAAAACCTTATATAATTCGATTACGAACAGGACAGGTATCGTTTGCCTTCCAGTGTCTTGACCGGTGTAGTTACTGCATACAAACTAAAAAAAGAATTAAATGACTTCAAAAACAAACAATCAATGATTCTAAAACAAAGACACCGACTATTGAGTAACTTTTTTATTTTACTCTTTTATTTTACCCAGATAAATTGTATTAAAATAGTTAGATAGTAGACGCTTAGTGTAGCGCCTGAGTGAAATACACAATTTGTTCACAAATCTAACACATGGGCGCAACCAGTGGCCACGAAAATAATGGCAGGAAACTGTATTTGTACGCATTTTAGCGCCTGGCAAGGTGTAAAAACCAACTAAATTATCTAGCTCATTAATTTCCCTTAACTTTTAAATAAATATTCAATTTTAAATGTTTAAAAATGCCTACATTTTTTTGGAACCATAACAAACGCCTTTTTAAATACGTCTGGCTTCGTTTGAAAGCAGTTTCTCTCAGCCAGGTCTGTATTTCTGTATTTAGGGATTATTTAGGAATTATTGAGAAATTTGCAGCATGCCTCTAGCAATTTCCCAAAAATTCACCGAGCACTCCGAGTATTACATTACTTTCAACTATAATGATTGATTTATAGACACAATAAAACAAAGGTACGTTTAAAAATCAAACAAAATGATCCGTTAAGTTATGACGTATCAAAGACTAAAGGAGATAACTAATTGCATCAGATGCAGAGAGCAATACAATACAATACGCTCTACCAAGGTACCTACCACCCTTGGTAGGCTGGCCACCAAAATTGGAATTAAATCTCCAAGTCTAGTAATTTTCATCCATATTTCTTATTCAGAGCACGCTTCTCCTATAACGCTCGGTCTAATACTCGTAGCATTAGATTTCACATCAAAGTTTCATCTAGAAAAAAATGAGCACTAGGAAAGAATTTTTGGTTTACCATCAAAAATTATTTCATTTTCAACCGCCTGCGAAAAAAGGTGGAGGTCACAATTCGTGTTTTTTTTTTATGTATGTTCCCGGACTTCTTGATGATACCTGGGCCGATTTGGAAAATTCTTCTTTTGTTTGAAAGGGTTTCACAAATGGTTCATGGTGATAACCGCGAGACCATCGACAATACTTCAATAAACGTCGATGGCAACAAAGAAACATTAGATGTAAAATATAATGGATAAAATACATAATTATATTAATCTTCATTGAACAATGTAGGGCTTACATAGCTAGCTTATATACGTGATTTATCGGCTCGGAAATCATCTAATGGCTGCTATCGCTCCGTATGGATCGGAAGAGACTCCCAGACTCGTATTGACTAGAATACACCCTAATCCTTCACTGAGTAAATTCCGCTTTGCGTTCCAGAGCTGTTGTAACTCTGCTCGGTTTTTATTGACTGTAGCGTGATGTTTTAAACCCACAACAAACCATTTCTTTTTTTTTTTGTTGAATTCGACGACAGACAATATTACAAAGCTGAAAAGTTTGTCACTTTGGCTTTCAAATATTAGTATAGATTCCCGGAACCCTAGCTCAATATAAAGGTGCTCCCTCACCGCGAGCATTCAGCTGTAATGTAATGTAACGTTACAGATTCGAACATTTTATCAGTGACGGAAAACAATCGAGCATCACAATCACAAAGCGCACTTTGAAGTTACATTACACGCAAATGCTCTCGGTGAGAGAGCGCCATATTGTTACGTAATCATCGCTTCACGTCTTACCGCAAGAAAGATAAACATACGTTGAACACATCTCCAAAAAAACTGTCAACATGAAAACGATATTTCATGTTTAGGATCGTTTTGCAGTTACACTATTTTGAGACAAGTGTTCAACAAATGTTTATCTTTTTGTGGTAAGGCGATAATTAGTTAATAACGATAGATACATAATAAATTACTGCAAATTAACTGGCATCTAATATTTAATTTTCTTAACGTCATTTTCTAGTGACAGGCAGTGATCTATGACTTATTCACCCTTATTATAGTACTAGGATAATTTACTATAATGTACCTCAATATCGATTTAAGGTGCATTCACACGCATCAGTCACCGTCGCGTCACGTAACCGGCCCGGCTTAAAAACAAAATGTTTCTACACTCCTATATGATATTTGTTCCAGTTAGTCACCGGCCAGTCACCGACACGTGATCAGGCATATTTCCATACAAGTTTTATTCGGTGACGTGACGTGACTAATGTATGTGAATGCACCTTTATAGTCCTTCTTCAATACCTGTTCGACTATGGAATCCAATCGGGCGCGTATGCGCGATCCGTATAGCTTGATGTGTAGCCGTGCGTACAACGTTCGCGTCGGCAATAGCGACAATGGCATATCACAAACTAGATATAATAAATTAAAAATATTTCACTGTCAAGAATTTAACCGCAAGCGGCTGTCAGACTCGTACTGAAATACCCGGTGTTTCTTCAATAGCCCTGTATGTTCCAGGGTCACGAATCAATGTTTAGTCAGTCCCGCAGTATCATATGGGTCTTCATGCCTGACGCATCGAGGCCCATATGGTGTTAGTGAAGGCGATGATTATATAGTTTCTATCATCATCATCGCTGGGACACAGGTCACCAGACCTCCTCTCTGTGAGAGGGAGTGGGCCATAATGAATCACGCGGGCCCAGTACAACTAGAAAGTAGGGCCGATACCACTGGGTCACGATTGTTCTCAATTAAATTATATTAGTTTCGATGGAACTTTATTATTCTTGATTCTAGTAGGTATGTCACATCTGACTCGTTATCAATTCAATGAAGCAGCCGAATTCTAGGTTACATTAAGTAGTTGACAACAACTCAGCTTTCCTCTTCGAAGTACTCACGTGAATTGCTACGAAATGGTCACAGCACACATTTCTGTACTCCCTTCGCCATACGTTAAAATAAGAACGATACAGAGAAGATTAGCATGGTGCCCGGCGCAAAAATGACACACAAAATCGTGAAGCGTTTCACCTTTTTGTTTTTGGTCACGGGACTAACTAGCTACCGTGACCCCGGAATTGAAAGGACACTGTAGATTTTAGTCAGTACAAGTCTGACAGTCTCTCCTGCTCTGCACTGGATGGAAGGTCTCATTTGATGTTTTTACGAGCGACGTTTAAAGAAAAAAAAACTTGTCATCTCGAGCCGTCTAGCATGTTTTGTATGTAACTCCCTTCTGAAAAGCACACTAATCAGAATCACAACGTAAACGATCCGCCTTGGGACAAGCACGACCGGTGGTGTGGCCCGTGGTCAACCAGTAGTTGTCGTCAAGTAGGTGTAGCCAAATCGTCGTATCTAAAGTCGTTCACGACTTTGGTCTAATCACTAATCGGTCAGCGGATAAGGCATTAGTCACTTTGTAAGCACGCAAATTCACCGATGGCAGCGCCTCATGGCGTGTTTCAAACATTTCTATACATTTGATCTTACCGCTCTCCGCCTTGCCGTCACAGCTCACAGCGGCAAGGTCGTGAACGGGTCGTTACATCGAAAAGCGATATGGTGTCGATCCCTGTGATTTGATAACTGTGCTTTAACCCTAAAATGTTACTCCTACATTTTCCAAACTCTCTTACCCTAAGCAGATATTGCGAGCATTTAGAACTTTATCACGATAACATTATTGTTACTAAGTTAACTTTACTGAATAATGTTAAGCTAACTAAGATAGTTTTCATGACTTATGTTTTGTGATTATTCCATTACTAGCTGATTCCAGCGGTTTCGCCCGCTACAACCCGAAAATTATTATCCTAAGGGAAGATAAAATCCAGGTTATAAACTATCTGTGTGCCAACTTTTGTCCAAATCCGTTCAGTAGTTTTAGCGTGAAAGAGTAACAAACAGCCATCCATCGAAACAAACTTCCACGTTTATAATATTAGTAAGATTGTTGGGTAGGTTGGGTAGGCATGCCCAAATAATCACAGCTAGTTTCATAGTTAGGATCTAAATTTTCTTCTGTAGGTAAACAATTACTTTGGTATAATATACGAAATCTGTCTTGAGCGGAATACAAATACAAAGAAAAAATAATACAAAGCAGATTTTTCTTAATTGGTAAACATGCAGAACATAAATAATATTATACGGCAGTTAAATAGAGAATACTTAGATACGGACTTAGGCAAATAATTATGTACTCCTAGTAGGCTGGCACACAATACGATTCTTTATAATGAAAAAAACGTTCAAGGTTTTGGATAATACTTACGTTTTATTTCTAAATTAAATAAAATGTAGAAGAGTTATCATTATAAACGCTCTAAAAATGCTAAGAGTAAGTGTTTGTCCACACTGGAAGCCTAGCGCGTCGGCGGTGGCGGGCGCTGCGGCGGGCGCGATACGTGTCCACACTGCCGACCAAGCGTTTGTTTTTTCGCGGCGTCTTCAGGTGTTGCAAACCGGTGGTACCTAGTAGAACCTATAAAACTTGTTTAAAGAAATTAATATTATTATTTTGTACAGGTTATTTAGGATTGAATACAACTCAATTATTAATCATTCTACATTTTTCTACTCAAGTACGGTAAAAATAACTTAAATATGTACAAAAACATCCAACGGTAGTACTTTAGTGCATGTTCTGGTAACTATATGGTGCTACTAAAAGACCGAAAAGGTTACACCTGCCACCCGCCCGTTGTATCGGTTGTTGCCTAGCAACGCCTAGGCTCGCAAAATCGCTTGTAACCACCGCGCTAGGCTCCCCGCCTAGTCACTTCAATGTGGCCACAAGCGGCGATCTTATACATTCATTATTAGATATCGCGCCCGCCCGCCGCCGCCGCTCCACCGCGCTAGGCTCGCAGTGTGTTTGAGCCCTAAGAGCACCAAATATTCTTTACTCTCCGTGTTTTCTTTCACAATATTTTTGATAATCACAATTGAAGACATTAAATGTTATGAAAAATATCTAGCTTTCAATTTCGTAACATAAACCAGGCTTGGATGCAGGATGCAATAAAACCCTCCCACCCTCAGGCATATGCACATGCAGGCAAGGAAAAATGCAAGAAAAACGGAAAAACATGCCATGCAATCGAACCTATACTCGACACGTGTTTCACCCCTCCACGGGGCATCCTCAATTAGGAGATATTGACTCGACAAGCGCCCGTGTAATCTATATTTCATAACATTTAATGTCATGTATTTCCGTAAAGTAACGCCTTATTCTATGATTTTACTTAATTGAAGACTTAATTGGCAATGTGGTTGAGCGATCGAACTAGCGTACATCGAGATCGTACTTTAGAACTAACATACGTCGACATTTCAAACTTCGACATTCAGAGGCGGAGTCAACTTACTCTTTATATTCGAACCTTGCACCATAATAGAAATTCCTCTTGTACTGAAAGCATTTACGGTTGGTTCGATTGCGACAGTCATTCCCTGTGATCCACCATCAGATCGTGCTGGAGCTCTTTCTCCGCGGCCTCGACAAGGGCGGCGGAGTTTCGCCCCGGCTTTGCCTCTACACAGAACTCATAGCGGTGCTGGAGTGCTTTCGGCTCCAGGGAGAGCATATGCAATTCGGCAAGAAGGTTCAACGCTACGCCGGACATCGTGCGGTATCCCCGGATCATCCGGATGGCCATGACCCTCTGCGCAGGGCCCACCGTTATAACTCTGCCTCATTATGGTTTAGAAATCTATGTTTATTTATTGAATTAATTAAAATCCTCTGTCTCTTTTAGCGCTACATACTTTTAGACAATGATACTTGCTCTCATATTTAATTACAAAACATGTATGTAGTGTTGACTGTTGAATCGTGTATGTTGATTCTGGTTATTTATTTTCGGTAAACTTACAGGTAAACCTATTAAGTTATAGTTAACACGGAATATGGCTATTTACAAGTTTTCCCTTGTAGTATTTGAATAACATAAATCAAATATTGCTGTACCACCGTGGATTTTAGTTAGTACGAGCCTGACAGTCCCTGCCGTTCCGCCATGCGCGGAGACTCATTTGATGATTTTACCATGGTTAAAAAGGATTAGGAAGTGTTTCTAATTCAGATTACAAGATTTGATCTACACAACTACAAACGGTGTAAGTATTCTAAGTTAAATAAAATCTAGCAACAAATAAAATGAAGCGATAAAACCCATTCAAAGTTTGACAATTATATTATCCGAGCGCTTGAACTAAAATTGAGAATGAAAGTCATATTTATGTTGAGTTGACTGTTAAACGTATATTGTACGAGTAAATAATTATAACTTTATATTTACTCCCCATTTGTATTGTTATTTCGTTTTTAGGGATTTCAATTAAAAGGCTGTTTTGTATTATATGGAAAGGTCGCGAGTGGCTTCATTTTTTGGTGATCAGTATATTTGCACCAGCCTGAAATTGACTATTTTATAATTATAATACTATAATTATTGTGACTTTCCGGGCACGCCGCAATCACGGCAGTAAGACCCCTCTGTGAGGTGTGGCTGGATAGGCGTCCCAGCGTCCTGACCTACCGCCTGACGCAGTTCCTCACCGGTCACTGAAGTTTCGAGAGGTACCTGGGTCGGATAAGGAGGGGAGAAACACCTGGATGTCACCACTGCGAGGATCGCACGGAAGACACGGTGGACCGTACGGTGCAGGACTACCCCCTTTGGGCAGAGCACCACCGTGTCCTCACGACGGCGATAGGTTGAGACCTCTCGCGCCCAGCATTGGTCGAGGCCATGCTGCGGGCCGAGACGGACTGGGATGCAGTCGCCTCCTTCTGTGAAGCAGTCATGCTAACGAAGGAGGAGGCGGGACGCGTAAGTGTGAGGACAGCGTCCGCCAGTAATGGGCGACTCACTTTCCGACCATGGTCGACGGCGCATTGTGTTCCACGCGTGCCTTAAAGAGTATCAGAATAATGACGGGGCATTTAAAGGGCCAAAGCCTGCCGAGGTCGCGGCACTTATGAATTTCCGTGACTCCAGAACGTAAAAGGCTATTGAAGGACTCCGTGGATTTTAGTCAGTACGAGTCTGACAGTCCCTCCCGCTCTGCCCTGCATCGGACTCATTTGAAGACTTTACCAGGATAAAAAAGACCGTGGCTTTAGCCAATTAATTCGCAGCAAAAATCCGACTAATCGGCCAAGCTAATTATCCGTGTCACGACTGTAGAGTTAAGTAAGTGGCAAACACTTTCTTTGAACATTCGCTCGGTGTTTGACTTACTCGGTGGTCGTTGGATCTTTTCAGCAAACATGGATGATGAACTCAACAGTACGTGAACGTACAAGATAATGAAAGAACGCAAACGAATATTTGTTATCATAGTAAAATCAAGTACCTACTAGTTGCTTTCAGAAAGCACAGGCAAAACAGCAAACATTTGCTCTGATTTTAAATGTTTGCTCGACAGCAAATTGAAAACGCGGCTTAACTCACAATGAAGACATTATAAAATGCACACGATCCCAGTTCCCTTCGCCATACATAGAAATTTTAATTTCTATAACCAGTTAAAACTGTGTTATTGAAAAGTTCCAAATGAAAATTTATAATAAAGTTTTCATATTAATCACTCCAGCTTCAGCATAAATAGTCGTCAACTAGTCGTTGACTTCTACCTACGACAATTATTACCAGCTAAAGATAGCGCGCGAGTTGAATGCAGTCGGGGTCTGGGGTAAAGAGCGGGAGCACCTCCCCCGGCTACCCGCACGCCCCACCTCACGCGCCTGCAGTGTAGTACTGTGCCATCCTTGTCAACAGCACTACCGCATTCCTAAGCTCTGCATTCAACTCGCGCGCTATCTGTAGTTACCTATCTCTAAGAAAATCAAACAAAAATTATGCAGGTTTTTTGTGTCCTGCCTGGAATGCATTGAATCATCGGGACGTCCTTTTCTTTTTATACATATTTAAATAATATCGGACACGTCAGACGTTTAAACTATAGGGTATATACGTATATACCTCTGTTCAATCTGCTTTGTAAGTAACTCTATTGTATAATAATTTTCTTGGGTTTCTTTTGTTAGCGCACGCTGCTCGTTTGCTACAAAAATAAGTACACAATTATGGTATTAATATAATAGATCAAACAGTTAATAACTAATTAATATTGTGTTCCAGGAGCACTAGTATTATATCCATAAAAAGCAACATCTATTAAAACTAAATAAAACACGGATAGGTATGCCAGTTACATCGAAGTTTTCAGACGCCTCGGTTGGCTAGGACGTGGCTGGAGGTGGATCACTGTGTTGCCCAATTTCTCACAGGACATGGTAACTTTAAAAGTAAATTATTTTCCTTCAAGCTTGTTCCGTCGCCTTTCTGTCAATGTTCAGCATCAGATTGTGAATATGAACAAACAGCACATCATATTCTATGGGAGTGTATTCTTTGGCAGGACGAACGCAATATTATGTTAGATAGTGTACAGACTACGTCTGGAGTCATTTACTATACGGACCTTGTGGAAACTCGAACAAACTTCCGTGCGTTCAAGCGTTTTTGCCATACCTATTATTGGAAACAAATATAGCAGCTCACAATTTAGGACCCATTAATATTAGTATTCATTTTTACCCGTGGTGCTAGGCGACTGGGCTTCTCCCAGTTGTAATATCCCTTTGTGCCTATTGGCCTTGTTTTGTTCTGTCTCCTGCTTGCAAGGAGGGAAGTGGAAACATATTTTTCCTACTCCTCCACTATTCTTTTCTGATTAATTTCGTTGCAGGATCCAAGACAGGTAAATTCATTCTCCGGGACACGTCGAGCTTCATTGTCTCGGCGCTTTTCTGGTGGTTGCCACTGTTGATTCTGGCTTTCAGGAGTTGCAGTGGTTTGGGAATAGTGTGGTGGGTTTGTCCCAAAAAAAAAAAAAAAAAAGACGCCTCGGTTGGAAGTTGGAACCCGCCATATAAAGCCATCATCAATCTTCCTGCCACGCCAGAAGAATAAGAACATCTATCTATCTATACATATTTATAAAAGCGAAAGGTCACACACTTATAAGACACGAAATCTCAGAAACTAATGCTAGGGGTTAAAATTTTGCATAGGGATTCTTTTTAGGACGTAGGTGCTCACTAAGACGGGATTTTGCGAAATAGTTAGGAGTTTCAAAATTTTGCTATGGGTTCTTTTAAGGATTGTGTTTCCTCAGGTGGGATTTTGCGAAATTCGATCCCTGAGGGGTTATTTTTGGGGAACATAGAATATTTGTCGGATATTGATTTAGGGTTTCCAAATTATTCTATATAGAGGGTGGCAGGGAGTAAAAATTTCCAGAGGCACAGTTCGAAAGTCTAGACAGATTTTTATTTTCCAAAAACATAAAAAAGAAATGAATTTTAATAATTTAATTTAATTAAATGTTATTTACATTCTGTAGAATACTCAACGAATTGATATGTAATTGAAATTAATTCCAAAGAACTATCGTATTAAAATTTTCATATTACAATTTCGATTCATTTTATAAAAACGTAATAGCTAAGTTTTCAGACTTGCGCTCTGTTTTATGTAGCGCCATACAATAATTTAGTTTTAGAATACAGAATGTTCAAATTTCTAGCAGGCCATTAAGAAATAAAGCATGAAGAAACTTTTACTCCTTCGTTCAATTCCCACGTCATACGAACAAAGTATTACCAGTATTACATTTAAATGTGAACGTGGCGCGCACTCACCCATTTATAACAAAAGTCGGTTCACGAAAAACTTTATGTTACCGTAAAACGTTAACGTTAAAACAAGCGAATGAAAGTTTAGGCTTCGACGAGTGTGTTGCGATGGCTTATTGGTAAGGTGTCTGGAGAACTTATCCAGATGTCGGGTTTGTGTCACTATTACTACACAATATACATACAGTCAATGTAAACAACCACTTTGATCTGCAAGTTCGTACCCGAGTGCTAAAACTTCTCCTAAGTATGCTCCGTAGAAGGATTAAATGTTTGTCAAGTGTAAGTAAATGCGCTTTTAGTATGTGCTTCTGTTTGGGGACACCAGGGGCCTTACCACAAGCTCTTAACGCGATCTATTTTATGACCTAAACTAAACTTTTCTTCTAATTCGTACCATGACAACAGCTTAACGTTCAATCTAGTAGGCCATGCCATCTGACAGCGAGTGTGCCAAACTGAGTTGCAAGTTTTGGTTTCATTCATTCAATTTTGTACTGGTTTGGTACCATGACGTCTTCTATCAGCTCAACTGAAACGCTCATACTGTCAAAATAAGCAATCCAATAAAAGTTACTATTTCTTTAACATAAACTGAAACGTTTGATGAATTATTTATGAATATCAAGTTTTTTAGAGGATTTTTTACAAAAACCAACGTAATTTTACTTTAATCTTTCTTTTAAAGTTATAATACCTATCCTACATACATTTTTTCAACTGCATTTGGTTTTTCTAATAGTCTAATGATTTATTTTCATTGAGTTTCTGGCTCCAGTTTCGCGGTCAGTTGTACCCCTTTAATAACGATGATGCCGAATTCATTAGACGTTACCAGTATATCCAAAGAAACCAAGTCTGTCAAAGTAATTTGAAAAGTTTTTTGTGAAAAAGAGACAACGCTATTTAATAACACAGTTGTCTCTTTCTCACTAAAAACGTTTCAGCTACAAATTGCGATCTTTCATTCACTTATAACAATCCAAATATCGCTGATCGTATTGGACGTCAGGGTACGACTTTTAGCGTTGCAGTTTATGAACTCAAACTGAAATGTCTTGCTATTTAATCGTTTTGAATTAGTTGGTGGTAGGCTTGCAGTACCCTTAGCACGAGTTTTCAGAATTTGAGACGTAAAGTGAACTGGAACTTTGACAATATCAAATTGACAATTTTCAAGGAAAAAATTAGTTCCTTCTGCCCACACCAGAGGCGCTGTTCCATTTTTTCATACAAGAAATGCTGTAAATACTGGAAAGACGCTGCTAAGTAAAAGAGTGAAAACTCGTGCTAAGGGTACTCTCCCATCTGGCATCCAGGCTCGATTTTTATAACAATGTCATGGATTTATGTAAAATCATTAACGCCTGATTCCATTACTTATTCATTCTTTTTTGTGGCGTGTCAATGTAAATCTAAATTGTGGCTACCCAGAACTGAGTAATCTCCAATAGCAAAGAAACAATAACACAGAACACGCAAAACATGATATTAAGGACGAAATCGTTGATTGAACAAAACCAACACTCCAGTGCTGGGTCATCTGCCTGCCGGGGACGAGGGACTATCTCAGCAGGATACTAGGAACGCAAAGGGCAACCGCAGGAACTGGGTGGACTTTTAGTTAGTAGAAGTCTGACGGTCCACTCCGCTGGAATGGACTGTCAGACTTCGACGCATCGAGTTCCACAAATTCCCATCTTAAAAAAGGTTAGGTCATCTTTCCACCTCAGCATTATTTTTCCGTAGTCCAGAGTCATAAGTCCGGAGACAACAACCATTACCTTAGTAGTTGTATGTCACAGTAAGTTGAAATCCAGACACCTCCTGTGCCTTCTATGACAACATGTTGCTTTCTATAAAAACGGCAGACAACAATGGTTCGACAAAAATAATGTTTCAAGTTTACAAGAGTTACAAAGGTAACTTTTCACCGGTATGCGGCACAGCGAGGGACACAAATACTTGCTCTAGTAGACTCACTCTAGCAAACACGAACATCTGGATACTTTTGTGCAGTGGGCTCGTTATTTGTCAGTGTGCGCATATTACTTTGGTGAAATCGTACCACAACAGTTGTGTCAGCGAACTCAAGAGTTGTGTCTTCGTAAAGTTGTGAATTTCTTTTGAGTACCTTGCATTTTCAAGAGTTCCTTCAATCTCCACAAATTACAAACTCGTGAACTTCCATATTTCTCATACAAGAACGTACATACGAGTATGACGTCTCTTCAAACATTTAGGAACCTTCGCTAAACTTTTCGTAACTTACCTAACTACAATATTAACTTATGTCGACTCATATATATTTCACGTCCCTTAGATTGTCAAATGTCTCCAATAGAGGCATTCTGAACTATATTTTCGGCCCTTAAGTTTTAGTAGAAAGTAAGGTGAGAGACTGCGAATGTGTAAAGTTTAGCTGTGATGAGTCAGTGGTAACGGCCCCGATTTCTGAGTATGCTAGAAGCATTATACTTTGTGAGATTGTGTCATTAATTTCATCACCACTGCTTTTAACGATGAAGGAACAAACATCATGAGGAGCCTTGCATGTCCTAGAATAAATGAATATTCGGAGAAACGCGGGATTGCGAGTGCGGTTTGGCAGATGTCTATCCAGCCTCTCTCAGATATTTCAGAGCTCTTAGATATTTCTCGTCATTCAATCCCTAATGTTATCGAATGTTGTGGCATTGAACTTACGAATCAAAGTGTAATTATAATTTGTATTTATAGACCACCAAAGTTAAATAACTTAAACGTTTTTTATGAAAAGTTAGAGATAATTTTGAAGAAACTATGTACCAAATCTTATAAGAAAATTGTCATGTGTGGGGACTTCAATATAGATACACTTAAAAGGAATAACTTAACACTAGACTTTGAGCACTTTCTTTTGGGCTACAATCTTAAATTGGAACTACGGCAGCCCACTAGGCTATCCAGTAACACTTGTTTGGATAATTTTGCATGTACCTCCAAATTAAAGTGTAAATCGCAAGTGTTGGACTTTGCATTGTCTGATCACACTGCTCAGCTATTGGAAGTTAGGGTTATTAAATCGTACAGAATAAATTCATGGCGGATTAAAAAACGCAACCTTTCTATTGAAAATATGACCAGATTCAAAAATCATCTAAAATGCCTTTCTTTCTCTGAAATCTACCAATCCGAAGATGCTAATGAAGCATACGATTGTTTTCTAGAACATTTTCGCATGCTTTACGAGCTTTGCTTCCCTTACAAATTAATAACAATTAAAGCTTATAGGAATATCAAATGGGTTTCAAATGGTATCCGAGTGTGTAGTAGAAAACAACGAAATTTACTATGGAAATACAGACGCGAACCATCGAATTTAAATAAAAATAACTTCAAAAATTACACGCGTAGGTTTAGGAAAATTATTAAATTGACGCAAAGAGCACAAAATAATTATTTTATTAACACCTCAAGTAACAAATCGAAAGCATCATGGCAGGTTATAGATAATAAACCTCGAATGACGGAGCCTATTTCCCAAATCAAAGTTCAGAATACAACTATTACTAATCCAACAGACATTGCGAACGCTTTTAACAACTTTTTTATTGACCAGACACAAAATAATATGACGAAACCACCAGACACTACAAACTTGACAAATAACCCCAATTCCATGTTTATGCATCCAGTAGTACCGCAAGACATTATGAGAGCGATACAATCATTAAAAAATAAAAGCAGCACTGGATATGATGGTATATCAACAAAGGTTGTAAAGTTCGTATCGGACGACATCGCTATGCACTTGTGTCATATTGTTAACATATGTATCAGTACTGGAGTTTTTCCGGATAGTTTAAAGACCGTTATAGTAAAGCCACTTTAAAACAAAAATCATAAAGAAGATCTAGCAAATTATAGACCAATTGCTTTAACACCCATTTTTTTCTAAGGTTGTAGAAAAAATAATTTATGACTCACTTAATAACTTTTTATCCAAATATAATATTCTAAGTGCGGAACAAAAGGGTTTCAGAAAAAATAAAGGTATAAATATGGCCGTTTACGATTTGCTAAATGTCATACTCCAAAATGTGGATAAAAAAGTGCCAGTTTGCGCAATTTTTACGGACATGACGAGGGCATTTGATTGTGTTGATCACGAAATTCTTATCAAAAAGCTAGAAATCATTGGCATCAGAGGAAATGTACTTGATCTCATAAAATCATACCTTAATAATCGTAAGCAGTACACAGAAATATCTAGAATATGTCTAAAAACTAAACGCGAAGAAAAGTACTTATCTACGGCTAGAATTATTAGGTATGGCGTGCCACAAGGTACTGTGCTGGCCCTCCCAATTTTTTTAGGGTGTTTCTTTTAAATGGGCCAAAAAGGAGAAATCCTTATCCATAAGAGATACGGGAAAAATTTGTTAGGAACCTTTAGCTCTTTTTTGATGTTGACAATTTTGGCGTTTTTACTTTTTTGGTCAAGTGTGAGTTGTCCCCAAAAATGAGTAAAATTGACCAAATTTTTTTTGAATGCCTTTCGACTCTGTGTCATAAAAGGATCATTTCATTGTATCGGAAGAAAAAAATCGGGACGGCGGAAGTTGGTCAAATTAAGCAAAATATTTTTTCATACAAATTGTTCGAAAGAAAAAATTTAATTTTTTTTTAAGATTTTTTTTGATTTAGTGTCATGTAAGGATCATTTCATTGTAAGGGAAGAAAAATGTCTGGACAATGGAAGTTAGTCAAAAATACAGTAATGTTTCTTCTTACAGCATAAACACGTATTATTAGTACTCAGATTTGACCCACTTCTGTTGCCCATACATTTTACTTCCCATACAATGAAATAATCCTTACATGACACTCAATCAAAAAACATCTTAAAAAAAATTGGTAATTTTTTCCTTCATACAATTTGTATGAAAAAATATTTTGCTAAATTGGACCAACTTCCGCCGTCCCGATTTTTTTCTTCCGATACAATGAAATGACCCTTACATGAAACAGAGTAGATAGGCTTTAAAAAAAAAATTGGTCAATTTTACTCATTTTTGGGGACAACTCTCACTTGACCAAAAAAGTAAAAATGCCAAAATTGTCAACATCAAAAAAGAGCTAAAGGTTCCTAACAAAGTTTTCCCGTATCTCTTATGGATAAGGACTTCTCCCTTTTGGCCCATTTAAAAGAAACACTCTGTATATAAACGACCTACCTCGCCACATTGAACATCCTATGGTCTTATTCGCTGACGATAGTACTGCCTTGATCAAATGTATTGACAAAAAAACATATGAACATGAAATAAATGATGCTTTAAAAACATTATACGCTGGCTTGGCCAAAATAATTTAATGATAAACATAAAAAATACTAATATAATGCATTTTTATCAACGGATACCACCAGAAATCTTGCATTTACATTATAATGAACAAAAAGTTGACCAAGTACAAGTTGCTAAATTCCTTGGAATTACGATAGATAGCCAATTAACTTGGAAGCCACAAGCTGAAGAAGTATGCAAAAAGCTCAGTGCAGCTGCGTATGTACTCTTTAACTTGTCTAAAAAAGTAGGCTTGGCCACAAGGTTAATTGCATACCACGGATTAGTTGCGTCGATTTTGAGATTCGGCATAATATTTTGGGGAAATTGTAGCCTGAGGGAACAGGTGTTCAAGGCCCAAAAACGCTGCATAAGGTCTATGACCAACTTATCTGTAACCAATAGCTGCGTACTTGTATTTAAGTCCCTAAAACTGCTAACATTCCCATCACTATATATTTTCGAGGTAGCTGTTTTTGTCAAAGCAAATATGCATCTCTTTAATAAACTGTCTGAAAACAGAAACCGGCCTATGAGGAGACAGTATCAAAATTTACTGATTGTCAGCGGTTCTGATACAGCGTTATTTAAGAAAAACATTATATGTATGGGTCCGATCATAATATTTAACAAAATACCAGATGTAATAAAAAATGAGACATTACCAGTTTTCAAAAAGAAATTGACAGATTTATTAAATAAAAAGTGTTATTACTCAATTGGCGAATTTTTGACCGATAATCTGAAGATATGACATCTCTGTACTCCTGACTTGTATCAAATCATTTTTTATTTTTTTTATTATTTAACTGAATTGGCCTCGAATTTGACAAATATATATAACCCTATTTTATTTTATTAAATTTGACATTATACTTCAAATTATTTAATGAATCTCATTCATCTTGATATGGTAAATTTGTATTGATTGGATTGAATGTGATAGTAATATTTATTGAGCCAGTCTTTTCTACTGTAGTTTATAAACTGTTTGCATGCCTTAGTTAAGGTAGTTAGTATATGGATAATCTTAAACTTAACATCTGAAACTTGTACCTACTTTCTGTGCAAATAAAGAAATATTCTATTCTATTCTATTCTATTCCTACTCTATCATACTTGGTCCATGACTCTATCTCACCGATATACCTATGACCTTTATCCAAGCATGGCAGTAATAGTACTTATGGGCCGATTATGCTTATATTTTTATTCTTATCAATGAATTTTAGGGTGTAAACAATTTTTTACGAGATTTGGGAAAAAAATGGCCTTACGGATTAGAAACAGTCTTTTTTTTATGAACATTGAATGTGTTTCTACCTCGTTTTGAAGAACAACTCGGTCACATGGCTGCTCATATATTATGCCATTGTGTGTCTGCACACAATGGCATAATAGGCTGATTCACAAACGTAATCATAGATACTCGTAGATTACGGTCAGGTATACATATACTATTTATCAGCATGATAAGGCCATGTAATACCTATAGATGGATGTTCCTACAAGTGTGCGTGTCTCAAGGTTGTTGGTCGACCGACACATATACTTATAGACACACACACATATACATATGCTGTATTGTTTTGAAGTTTACCTGAATGTAAAATAAAAATGAATTCCTGTTGCTACTTTAAAATAACAGATTTACAACGAAATAAGAAGCAATATCCATAGTTATTGATCGCCCTAGAAAGAAAAGTATGTGAATAAGGAAACCATAACGTATGTTGTCATCGTGCGGAAACGTGCATATCCTGGGCCTCAAGTCTTCTATTACATTATAATTATGTCAAAATGGCAACAAGTTGTATAAAATAATGTGGTCATTATGACTTTCCAATGGTCTAGCACTGACACTTCATTGAAAGAAATGCATAACTATAAGTAGGTAGTTTGTTGGTGTGAGGATACGGTGGTGCTCTACCCTAGCGCGACAGACCTGCACCGTGTGCTCCACCGTGTCCTCTTGGCGATCTTCGCAGTAGTGACATCCAAGCGTTTCTTCCTTTCTAATTAGACACAGGAACCTCCCGAAACATACGTGTCCGGTGAAAACCTGTGTTAGGCGGACGGTGAGCCACTTTTCCGTGTAGGCCTCACCGCCGAGATTGCGGCGTGCCCGAGCAGCACAGGGAGGGAGCATTTAGCAACCTTTTTAATATCTTATGGTCAACTTTGATCACGTTTAAAGCCAAGCTGTTAATCAGAAATTTATTGATAACAAAAATACATATCAATTACCAACTCACCGATAACTTGATAAGTAAAATTATGATTAAAAGTTACAAGTGTCATTAAATTATGATTGATTACCCATGCTAAAGATATGTGTATTATAGGTCATGATTATTATTTTTTTGTTTCTGCTAAACAATAATTGAAACAAATTTAATGTTGCCAGCTTACCTATTGCTTCATTGCGAGGATCGATCGAGGACACTGTGCAGGACCTCGCTTGGGCAGAACACCGCTGTGTCCTCACCACGGCAATAGGGGGAGACGTCTCGTGCCCGGCATTGGTCGAGGCCATGCAACGGGGTGAGACGGAGTGGGAAGCGTCACCTCCTTCTGCGAAGCAGTCATGTTCCCGAAGGAGGAGGCGGGAAGCGTGAGGGAGAGGACACCGTCCTCCCACCGCCCCAGCCGCAGTCCAGCGTCGGACGTCGCAAGACGATCTCCGGCCCCCGTAGGCGTGGGCATGCGAGCGGCGAGTAAAGGGCAACTCGCTGTCCGACCATGGACCATGCCTGGGTCGACGTCGCGTTGTGTTCCACGCGCGCCTCAAAGAGTGTCAGAATGATGACGGGGCCCCCCCTGTAGAGGGCCAAAGCCTGCCGGGGTTGCGGGATTTATCTCATTATCTTTCCGTGACCCCGGAACATAAAGGGCTATTGAAGGACACCATGTATTTTAGTCAGTACGAGTCTGACAGTGTTGCACTCCGGGCAGGTCGGGAATACTCATTTGATGATTTTACCACGATAAAAAAAGCTAACCTATTACTTGAGTTCTTAAACACATCAATCCTTAATTATACATTATGTAGGTACGATCAGTACCGGCGCGCGGCGTTAGGGTAAGGCGAGGTTAGGCGACCGCCCATGGGCGCCGAATACGAAGGGGCGCCGCAGGCCAATTTTTTCTTAAAATTCCCTATTTCTTTCATCCCATTTTTAGGGGATAAACCCAAAACCCGTCTCAGGGTCAGTACAGACCAAGACGCGAAGCGACGCGACGATGCATGAAGAGGCCAGTGCTTTCGCGCTGCGCCGCGAGGCGCATCCAAACGCCGCGCTGCGCAGTTAGGGGGCGCCGTAGAAAATCTCGCCTAGGGCGCTTGTTGTGCTAAAACCGGCACTGGGTACGATGGGTTTGCTTTGGCCTGAATTTAGTCCAGAAGCACAGGTAAGACGCTTACCCAGAATTAATAATAACTCCAAATGCGCACCCACGGAACAGGAAATAGTTTTTGGCGCCGGACTCCAAAAGGATAGTATTTGCTACTAATGTATTATGGCCAGTGGAACTGTTCAGCAGTCATGGCGAGTTCCAGGTACCTTTTGGTGGCGTTGTCCGGAGTGGATCAGTAGAAGGTGACGATTTCGTCACACGGCTGTTTAATAAGCGCACCCGGCAATGTTGTCAGGTCGGTAGGTATATGTATAGGTAGGTAGGTATATAGGTATTTGCGGAAACAACCCACACCCTCAGCCAGAGGCAGTAGAGAACATTGAACGGCTTTAGACAGTGGATTATGCCATGCTCCTCCGCCTAAGCCGGGTTGGAGCACATCCAAGCGAAATTCCACACTAATGTAATAGGTTTATCTATGTATTTCAGCTCTGTAAAGTACATTGGGAAAGGCTTAAACAAGGTAAAATAAATAGCAAAAGTAGGTCGACGAATGAAATACACAACCGTTTTATAATTCTGCCAATAAAGCGAACACACAAACGAGTCGTAGGCATTCGCTCATTGTGCTCGGATTAGCGAACACTTGCTTTCAAGGCCAGGAATAATAAAATTAGGCAGACACTGACACACGCTCATAGACTATGCAAAAAGTACAGTTACGAGCAAAAAATGTACACAAATAAGAGAGCATAAACATAAGCATAAAATTGTTAACATTTTCCTTCTTTTGAACCGGTATCATGACGCATTTCGTTGCAGCAGACAGAGTAATTATAATGGAGTCCATTTTAGTTTAAATTATGTTTCTACATTTCAATCTCAAAGTTAATAATTTAGTCGGTGCGGTCACATTTAATACGCTTTAAACTTTATTATAATAGGAGAAAATTCATGTAAGTTGATATATCTAGCTCGCTTCTAAATATAAAAGCAAATGCTGGCAGTACTTTTGCTCATAAATGTACCTAGTTATATTTTGTATGTAATGTTCCTAGGTATGTTTGTAGACACTAGGCATCTACCATTACCTTAACAGTTGAGAGTTATGGTGATACTCCTCATTGGTATTCATTATAGTATCATTGAGTACGTTCATTACCTACATATTATAATTAGGTATCTTTATGTTAGATTTGACATGGTCAACAATGGTCTCTAGACCATTGTTGACCATGTCAAATCTTTAAACTTCTTGAAGAAAATCTGAATCAAATCAGACTAACTGTAGCCCCACTACTGAGTGTGACAGCCGGAAACGATGAAATGTAAGGGTACCTACAGAAGGCACATGCTACTGAAAGAGCATGCTTAGGTATTATTTATTAGAAAAGTACAGCCACATCACATACATTTAACATTAAAATTTACAGTTTATAATAAGAGCGGTCTGATGCACGTGACAATAATGGCGTACATAACATTCACAATTCTTCAGCTCGGTGAAAAAAAAAACAATTACTTATTATATTAACAAGAAGAAAAAAAAATTTGTTACTTAATGAAAGTTAATTAAAAACAAACAGTTCAATGTATCATAATAAAATATTTGAAACAACCAAAGAGATTTAAAATAGTTTCATGTCTTTGGATACAAATTTCATAGAAATGTCAGTTATAAAAGATAAATGTCAATATAATAGAATTGGCCAATTATTATAATACAAAATAATTTAACAATCAAGATGATTTAAAATTAATTTTTAAAAAATCTAAAAGCAAAACTTAGAGACTTTTTATTTTGCTTTTAAACATACGTACATACATAGCATTCTTCACCATCAATGATGTAACCAAAATTTTGTACAACATATTGATTGAAAATTAAGTGTGTTCATGGAGTTTCATGCCCATTCTTCACCATTGAGATCTACGCTTTGGAATGTGGACCTGCAGTACTTTCACAAGTTATCATGTCTTGTATCTGGGAGTATATCCTAGCTTATTTTTTTTGACAATTCATAAGATCCTGTGATTGAAATAAATGCTATGATGAAAAAACACTGTTTTCTAGAAAAAAAACAAGCAAAGGTGTAGTACAAATTGCTTCAGGTTGGTAATAACAGGGGATGTAGAACAATATACCAAGCAGCAATATCCTTTTACGAGGCAATGCACTAGTGAACTCATTTCTACAACAATGCTGAGACAAACCGATCCATTACAATTAAGTTAAACCTGGTCTCGGTTACGAGATCGTTGTTTAATCAGACTTGAGAGCACAAAGATACCATTGTAGATATAAGACAGTGTAGAAAGCAAATATTCAGGCTTTGTTTATTTATACAGCACAGCACGGCTAATGTAGTGGTCACCGGTTAGCTGAAACGTGGCTATGGAAGGAACACCATGGATTTTAGTCAGTACGAGTCTGAAATTACCTTCTGATCACCCTGGTATTATTAACACCTTGAAACTGAACTCCTCCACTCTATTGCCCGTTCACGTTCCTTTTTTTGAAAAGATGATGAGTTTCGGGGACAAGCCCTATAGACAAACAGCAGACGACAGCAGACGACAATCGTCATAACATTACCATGTACGCCTACTTAAGTTAATTGGAGAAATCTCATGAATACGATGTAGCCGAAACCAAAAGGAAAAACTTAAAAGCTAGACTTAGTTACGCAACGTTCCAACTTTGGTTAGCGGTTGAACTTATAACCTAACCACTGCCGCCATCGAACCATAACGTTATCGTATACGTTTGCAGACGTTTCAAATTAGCGCGATTGGCCTCCTGCTGAGTGATAACGAACGAAACAAACGAAAGCGATCTGTAAAGTTTAATAGATTTTCAACTTTACGCGCTGGGGTATAACGTTAAAAATGTATTGGTGACTGCTGAGCTATAACGATTGTCGTCTGCTGTTTGGCTAAGGCCCCTGATAACGAAACTCTTCAATAAATTACAGGAAATCAATTGCCAAAGGTGATATCGTATAGATATGCAAACAATTAATCATATTTAATCACACAACATAATGTCACACAACGTTGCCTACCATGGCGTCTTAAAGCGTGATTCTTTACGCTGTGGGAAAGAGACAAAGCTTTACAATCGCCTAGCGCCATCTCGTTCCCTGAGCGGAACTTTTCACGCTTTTAAGACGTCATTGTAGGATGGATGGACCCACTATAGGATGTGGGTTGTTATTGCCACTAACGGGTAGCCTCAACAGGAAAACTTCATACAATATCTCGAATTGCAATGTAAATCATTTTCTATTGCATATGTTAATAAAATTATAATGATCCATTTCAATAAAAAAAATACGTGAAATATCAAAATAGTAAAAATGTAAACTACAATAAAATATGATAAAAACATAAATGACTTCTAGAACGAAAAAAAAAGTGCAACATAATTTTTCTTAGAGAAGTCGACGGCAAAAGAACCAATGAAATAAGAACAATGTCATCAATTTAATGACATCGAAAGAAAAGATCATTAGCTAATTGATTTTTTGTGTTTGATTTAGAAGCACCGTCTTAATTTTTTTTTTTTTTTAAATGTTTATTATAACACGGTCTTTTAATAAGCGCGTATTATGTGTGTTCATTGCATTTTTTACATCCCTCTTCCCAATGCAACAAGTGCTCTAGCAAGACATTGTCCTTCCTGCTCTCACATTCATGTTTATAACAAAATAAACAATTAATTATCTAATATCAAAGACTTAAGCTCTACCATTCATGTAAGAAAGTAATTCACAAAATGCTTCTCTCCTTACAATACGACGAAACTGAAAACATAATTACTTAATGAAACCTGTATAGTACTAAAAATTCACAGCCATGTGTACATACACACAAAAGCACCTACAATCACAAACATAAAAAACCATTTAAACACCCTAACACACACAAACACACACTAAAACACACCCACAATCACAAACACACAAAAAATCATGCAAAAACACACATACATGCGCACACATGTGTGCAAAATTTTGGAGCATGATAATCTCTTTTTCATTTTATTGTGTAATTTTTTAACTATTTTACGTAACGTTACGCAATCTTCTCACCAAACTCGATTCATACCAAAATATGTAATTCATATCGACCATAATATTATAACTTGTTAAATTAAATGTTAAGTTATCGCAACTCCGACCCCCAAGATACAGGCACAGCCTAGTTTGGGGACCACTGTCTAGTAGTTAAGAAATTATAAAACTGTTACACAAATCCCTTTTGTCATAGGTTTAATAAATTATTCTTATTGCGGCTATTTTTGCTTGGAAAATAGGTAATTATGTACAAAAAGGGATATGGCCAATTGGCACTAGCGTAGTAGTTTTAATACCTTCAAACTGGCTTAATCATCGTACCAATTTTAACGTAGTAACACACATGATACACACTTTTTAAAGAATTGCACAATTATTTCTTAAGCTTATCGTGGGCTAAAATAATGAGTATTGAATAGCAATATTACGTAGCAACTCAAATTATGAAAAAATCACAAGTACAAAGGTAAAACTTATTGATTACCTATTATACAGGGTTACTGGTTAAGTCGTCCTAGTTCCTTTGAGGGGTAAAAGTTCGTAAGCTATCGAAAAAGTATCACCTTAGCGTCCTAAACGTCGTCAAATTCTTACAGTAACCAGTTTATGACGCAGAGCTGGAATATTTTTGAAAAAAATCGAAAGTCTAAACACTCAAAAACGGTAAGGATTAGGATAGGTGTTCCCATAGTAAAATCAGTCAAGAATGATGTCTACTTTAACCCCTCAAAGGGACTAGGTCGACTTAACCAGTAACCCTGTATAAATATAGACGGTGCTATAAATGACATTCAATCTAGATATTTTAAAAGTTAAACAGCTGTTAAGTTAAAAGATAAACGTCTGCATTCTGGGTTTTACTAGATACAAACGAGCATGGTGTCCTCTCGTGTCCATTATTTTGATTACCTATCAATTACTAAAATCAATATCGATTCATGACTCATATTCAGTGGCACTATGGCCACTGCGTGATATCTATCTTTATAATCTTCTAAATAATAAGAATGAATCGCTAAACCCCTTCGTACACTAAGCGACGCAAGTCTCCGATAGCTTACGACTTTTGTTTGCATTGACGCGTGCCTGTGTTCGAACCTCTGTGGATTCGTATTGCGATAGTCAGCACCAAGATCATACCCAAGTCGTAAGGTATCTGAGTAGGTCTCAGATACCTTACGACTTTCGTCACCTAGTGTACGAAGGGTCTGAATGTGTTGCTAAAAGCAAAACTCAAAAGCGGCTGGACCGATTCGGCTAATTCTTATTTTGTTGTGTTGGTAACCAATAGGACAAGTTTCTTATGAACATTTTTTTTTCACTTTTAGTTATGAAACTCATATTATATGTTATTCTTCATCTGTTTTCCGTTAAACGTATCGTAAGAACGTCTGCAGCTCACTCCCAACAACTTTCGGTTGCATGTCCGAATCTTGTCTTACCCCTATTTCTTTGCGAGAAGAGATCCGGCGCGATCTCAAAGAGGTATAGAGGGAACGGTTATTGCAAAAAACTCAAAAAAGTCCCTTACCACGAGCTCTCAACGCGATCCAGTTTAGGCTGTGGGAAAGAGACAGAGCTATACAAGTCGTCTAGCGCTATTTCGTTCCCTGAGCGGAACCACTCACGTTGTGGCATTACAAGAATTCTAACCAACCTGTGTCTTTGTCCACAGTTAGTCATTGCCCATCGGGCATTGTGTTTTGTTTGACTTAGCAAACGTGTCGAGGTCCCGATTTCATTAAATGTGACTGGCAAGTGAGGTTTGCGGCCGGCTACATCCACATCCGAACCTAGCCTTGCAATTTCGTCGAAGTTTACGTTCTGCAACGTTACCCAATAATCCAATTTCCAAAGTGACCCTATTCTGGTTTGAAATTGGTTGCAATGCTAAGTGACATTAAATTATACTCGACTTCTGTTGCTGTCCAGCGCCATTAAGACATAACATATTATCGGAGAGAATTCTAATTCCGTACCCTAGTTAGAAACCTATCTTTCTATGACTGTTTTCGACTGAGTTTAGCCATGGCGCGACGCGACTGCATTTCGACTGATTCCAGCTAAAAGTGAAAATCAACTTCACCACTACGATGCGTATTTGGAAACTATACCTTCAGCCAACGCTCTGTAGTGTTGAGTTCAGGTATACGTTAAAAATATATACCGCCGTGTTAGGGATTTCAAAATATACCCGATCCCAACATTTTGCTGGAGTATACTTTCATGTAGGACATTCCATTTTACTATACTGTAATGTATATCCGTTTTACTGTCTCTGTCGCAGGGATATGATAAACACAGGGTTTTGGCCACATCCCTAAGGGATTTGATCAAATCACGGAGGATGTTAGAATGACAACACGATTTTATCATTTGCCTAAGCAAATTTGGTGATTAAAACAAATACCTAAATTGGTTCAGTGAAATGACAAAAATAACTTTTCATTTGAATCTAAGCTAAATCTAGTAAAATGACAGAAAACGTCGAACCACCGTCGAAACCACCTACTTCTGGGGGGTGGTTTAAAAAAAAATAACCACGAAAGGAATGGCGGGGTCTGAAAGACCTCACCATCCCCTTCTAACCTAACCTGTCCGTGTCGGGGTGCCCCAAGTCGTTTTAACGATTTTTTTTTCTCATTGCCCCGTTTCGTACATACAAATCCCGATTGGAATAGTAACATGACAAAAGAATACTGAACGATTACTTCGTTGCGGTCGGGTATGTTTTAAAATACTTAGGCGCGAAATCATAAATCTGAAAGTATACCCGATGTCAACTCGGCCAGTGACGTCACAAATGTTAGGTAAAGTTACACTTTATTGAGTTAATTCTTTGTTTCTGGATTTGAAAATATGACCGATGGCAACACGATCTCTGACGTCATGAGCGTTGGCTGAAGGTATAGTTTCCAAATACGCCACTACGATATATGACATAAAACACGATCACCACGGCGACCTGAAGTCAATCGAATTTCATCATTACTTCTTAGTAGGAATGTTCATTTTCACTTTTCGTTGGAATCGGTCAAATTGCAATCGCGTCGCGCTATGAGTAAAGTCCTTATCTGTACTTGTAGTGACATTTTGATGTTGAGGTCCATGGAAATATACACCAACACCTATATCGTTTTTAGACTTCGTTGACTCCTGATAAACCTCTATCACACACATCTTTCTCTCATCGCTCTTTCCCATGTTATGGTATGATTGCACCTAAGCTTTGTTCACAAGCCAGAGTGCCTTAGTCTGTTTGACGCCATTCTAGCCTCCTGCTGAATGAAGTGATCCAGGGGCCGCAGACCAACCATTGCCTCCATGCATGGGTGGCTGAGCATGTATTAGTGTTGTTCGCATGCATCCAGTAGTGGTTGAGAGTTCAGCAGGCAAATCTCTGGAACGATTGAAGTTTTTTTCTGTATGGTTATGTTTACAGTTCTAGGCCACCATACTTCTAGGTGATTAGGGATGGTTCTGATTGCTGCCTCAGAGAGCCATAGTGCTATTTTCGGCGGAAAGCGCCAGAATTTCCCTAGAAGTCTTATCCTTTGCCAAAATGATTTGTTTGCCTAATATTTTGGTCTATGTGTTTGTTCTATAACAGGAACTTTTTATTATGCAATATAAGCATGTTTTGGTCAGGCCAACGGCTACATACCGAGTGTCGCGCCAGATCGACGCAACGTGCTTGGCGTCTTAGTATTTTTGTGTAAAAATAAAATTAATTAAACAAAATGGCTCCTGAAATTAAATACACTAAGGTATGTACTGCATATAATTATTTTAGAAGGCAAAATGCGTTGTAGATTAATGTAAAACAAATGTTTTTTTAAACAATTACTTGTAGATCATACAAATATTTGCTCCGTGCGGGAATCGATTCCGCCACACGCAGCGCAGCCCATTTTTGAAAGAAATCGTAATTTTTTTGGATTTCTCAATAAGCTATTTGTGTAGTTTTATTTAATGGCTATTACAAAGAGTAAACAAGAATTATTAATTTTATTTTTTTAAATACTAAATAGCTAAACTATTTTACTAAAAAAATACAATTTTTCCAGGATTCAAGAATAGCGTTTATTATTTTTAAGAAAGAACTAAAGAGCATATAATTCTTTGAAATTCTATAGTCTAGGTGCTCTAAAATTAAAACAAAAATATTTATTCATAATTAGGTACTCTAACTCCCGGAGTCGTTGCTCAAGAATATCAATTAATGAAGAATGCAAAACCGGTTGAGTCCTTGAGACATGTCTGTGATCTGTGTAGTGCGCTTATATAATGGATGCATTCCAAGTGGCATTGTTGAGATGACATTATTATACGCTACTGTTTGATAAATAATTATTAAAAAACAGTGTTAACAGACTACGAGATTTTCATTATTTGATGCAAAATTTCAGGATACTTGGGCATGAAAAAGAAACAAACCTACTTTCAATACAATAATCAATAATATTATGCAAAACAATTGATTTAATTTAATTTAAAATAGCGTCACCCTAACTTTACAAGAAAAACATAATTTGGAAGTAGGTACTATCTTTTGGTGGGACTAAAATATTTACACGAGACATGTTTTAAGTATTTTAACGGTTTGAAAGCTTCAGTACCCTTAGCACATGTTTTCAGTATCTATTTGGGACGTAAAGTAAACTGGAACTTTGACAATTTCAAATTGACAATTTTCAAGGAAAAAAATTGTTCCTTCTTCGCACACCAGAGGCGCTGTTCCATTTTTTTATACAAGAAACGCTGTAAATACTGTAAAGGCTCTGTAAAGTAAAATAGTGAAAACTCGTTATAAGGGTACAGATTTTCGGCGCTTCAAGTTCCACGCGCGCCTCAAAGAGCGTCAGCATAATGACGAGGGCTAAAGCCTGCCGGGGTCGCGGGACTTATACTATCACCGTGACCTCGGTACATAAAGGGCTATTGAAGGACATCGTGGATTTTAGTCAGTAGAAGTCTGACAGTAAGGGGTGGGAGGACTCAAATTATGATAATTTTACGAAAAAAAATATATAAAAAAGGTACAGATTTGCGTTCAGTTTACTACTCAGCCTTTTGAGGAAATATAATAAGAAAGACGACTGGATTAAGAAATATAAGCATCACTAGAATCCAATGGCTGTGGTACAGGAGATAATTAAATATTTGGCTCTCGGGTATTGGTAGCGAAAATAAACACTAAATTCTATTTCGTAGAAATCCGTTCTTAACAAAGAGACAGCGAAAATTTAATTTCATGTTCATTGACTTGGTAAATTATTAGGTTAACATTTCGGTAATTATTAGGTTTTCGTTTTCAGTTGTTCATCGACAACGAGTGGGTGAACGCTAAGAGCGGCAAGACCTTCGACACTTACACTCCACATGATGGATCCGTTATCGCCCAAGTCGCTGAAGGTGACAAGGTATGTAGAACGATACTTGCAGTTAATTCTGTGAAGACGATAGTAAATCGCTAAGATAATTACGTAAGCACTTGCCGCCTGCAGTGCTATTCTCTAACACAGCCTTTAACAGCGCTGCCGCAGCGCTCTTGCCAAACTCTTATCCTCCCAAGTCAAATCTCATTCCCAGCCCAAAAGCTACCTCATAGCAAAAATATAGCCGAGTTTAGATAATAAGTAAAGTTTCCTATTTGAGACACTGAAAAACTGAATATCGAAACCCAATCCCGGAATTGAAAAAACGTCCGCAAGCCCTAGACCAAACATGCTCTGCTAATGCAAAAAAACATCTACAAGTATAATTAAAATAGGATTTCTTTGGTTCTAAAAAAATAATAATTTACATAAAAGTAAGTGTAACTTTTAAGTTAAGTAATCCTACAACTAAATCTATACTAATAATAATATTATAAAGAGGTAAAATTGTTTGTTTGTTTGTTTGTTTGTATGTAATGGGTAATCTCCGAAAGTAATGAACCGATTTTGAAAATTGTTTCACTGGTAGAAAGCTACATTATCCCTGAGTGCTATAGGCTATAAATTATAAAGATACCATGCATATTAACTGAACTATCTCAAGTTTTGTTTAGCCGGGCGGAAAAAAATTGCTCTTCTAACAGAGTTATTAGCATGCGCTGCGTAAACAGTTGCTTGAAATTGAAAATAATGTACGGCAAAAATGTCCGCTTTGAATAGTTCTACAATAAAGTCCGCGAGACCATATTTCTATCTTTTATGTTTTAGTAGATATAGTAGCTTTTACGAGTTAAAAAAAATATTTTTCGTCATACTTACCTTTGGACGGTTTTTTAATGAACTATATATTAAACCTTATCCAAAAAAATATTATTATGATCACAAGAACATCATAGAGATAAGATTTGCCCCAAACAGTATGTCAATTGGTTAAGTAATTTCGAAGATAACATACAATTACTAAATCGCAAAATGCCGCCGTCCATTCTCGAACCACATTATACCTTTGGACGGTTTTTAAATCAACTAAATATTAAACCTTAACAAAAAAAATATTATTATGATCACAAGAACATCATAGAGATACGATTTGCCGAATACAGTAAGTAAATTGGTTAAATGGTTTCGAAGATAATAATATATAAAATTACTAAATCGCAAAATGCCGCCGTCCATTCGCGAACCGCATTAGAACATGCTTTGTACGGACGTTTTATCCATTGGATCATCGCAAACGATGGCCCACCTTCTCAATTGTAGTGTTTGTGATTCCACCTGCACTCTAAGGGATCTATCCGAGGCCACCACTATCGCCGTCAACGTAGCAGAGTTTTGGTCGAAACATACAATATAAAGGAATCATCGACACGACAAAGAAAGATCCATTGGATGGCGTTGTGCAATTACGCGTTGGTCTTTTTTTAATGTGGTAAAATCATCAAATGAGTCCTGAGCCCTGGGTGAGGCGGACTTTCAGACTCTTACTGACTAAAATCCACCCTTGTTCCTTTCGATGCCCTGTACGTTCCGGGGCCGCGGTATCCTGGGTTAAGAAAAACCCGCGACCCCAGCAGGCATTTGGCGCGAAACACGGCGCACCACCGACCCGGGGTTGGTCCTCGGTCGGACGGCGAGCCACACATGCCCTCTGCTGATCAGAGGGACACGCGTTGGAGCGTTCACACGACATGCTATTCACATAGGGGCAAAGAGACCCCTTAGGCACACAGTGCCTAAGGAAGAGTTTTTGACGGGCGCACGTGGAGGTTTCCTGTCTTAGCACCCCTACGTGTTGGTCTTTAAAATTGTTTTGATTACTCGGTTTCTTAAAACACAAAACACGGTTTCTTTGAATTCGAAGCTGTCGTATTTATGTTTTTGGGATATCGGACAGTTTCAGCGATTGTTTACCATGCCTAAAAGGAAATCACAACTTTACCGACAGACATCCCAGACAAAGCAACTCGAGTACGCCGTATGGAAAAGTCTGCTCTTGAAAATCATCAGCGCTTCACGAGGAATAGAGAAAATATTTTGCAAGCACGCGCTGGGGAATCTAGCTCCTAGCGTTCACAGCGTCTTGCCAACCAAAGCTGGAGAACATCGAGAACATCTAGCGCTGAGCGCTCGCAGATGCTTGCTCCCCTCTTTGAGGAGTGGCTGGATAGACTCCACGGCGTCCTCATCTACCGCTTGACACAGGTCCTCACCGGACATGGATGTTTCGAGAGGTACGTGTGTCTGATAAAGAAGGAGGAAACGCCCGAGTGTCACCACTAGGAGGACCGCCCGTAGGACACGTTGGAGCATACGATGCAGGACTGCCCTTCTTGGGCGGAGCACCGCCGTGTCCTCACGCAGGCGATAGGCGGAGACCTCTTGCACCCGGCATTGGTCGCGGCCATGTTGCGGGGCGAGACGGAGTGGGAAGCGGTCTCCTCCTTCTGCGAAGCAGTCATGCTCGCGAAGGAGGAGGTGGACAGCATTCTCTCTCCACCCCAGCCGTAGTAGTAGACGCCCACAGCGACGGATGTCGCGGGACGATCATCGGGCATGCGGGCTTCGAGTAAAGGGCAACTCACTGTCCGACCATGGACCATGCCCGGGTCGACGGCGCGTTGTGTTCCACACGCGCCTCAAAGAGTGTCAGGATAATGACGGGCTATCGAGGGCCATAGCCTAGCCAGGGTTGCGGGACATACGTATACCGCGACTCCAGTATTCAAAGGCCAACCGAAGAACACCGTGGATTTAAGTCAGTACAAGTCTGACAATCCCCCCTCCCACTCTGCCCGGGTTGGGAGGACTCATTTGATGACACGAAAAAAAAAGCCAAAGGGCGAGAACATCGCAGGCCCGTGCTCGGGAATCTAGCGCTGAACGTGCGCAGCGTCTCAGTGATTTAAAGCAGCATATCTCAGCAACAAGGGATAGGGACACTCGCGCTGAGCGCTCGCAGTGGCTCGCTAACCAAACAATGAGAACATCGCAGGCCCGTGCTCGGGAATCTAACGTTGAACATGAGCAACGCCTAGCAACAAAAAGTCGGCTGGCGGTTACTGTCAGTATGCAATAAAAACGTAATCCTCCTTCTGGCAGTCAGGAAATAAATCATAGCACTCGGCACTCAGTACTAACCGAACCACACTCATCATTTCATCACAAGTTAAAATTTTTACCGCCCAACGAAGTGGGCAAGGGTCAGCTAGTATTATATATACTTGCAGGAGCTCGATTTCATGGCTTCACTTATGATGTTCGCGGCGCGCCGTCTTTCTTTTTTTGTTGGTCTGAGGTATTCTACTCGTATTCACTAGGATAGAGGAGTCCGCTTTGGTGTGAGCAATAATTTTAACGCATACCCACTCGATTTTCACCTTCTTCTGCGTAGCAGTAATGCTAGCGAAGGAAGAAGGAGGTGGTACGCGTCAGTCCCCCATCTCACGACCAGGAGACAGCTCCGAAAGCTGACAACGTATTAGAGAAACTTCCGCGATGCATAGAGGTTCATTAGAGGTGATGTTTACAGCAAACTAACATATTATTTGTTTTTCCTTTTCAGTGGTATGGACGGTCTCTTAGCTTACACCGAAGTGAAGAATGTTATCATTTCGCTTCCGAAGAAAATCTGAAATTTAAACAATAAATTACTACTGTAACCTTTTCATAAAATAATTAAACTAACACTAAGCATTATGTCGTGAAGTTGAAAGAAACGATTTATTCTTTAAAACATAATATGCCAGCACCAAATGTTATTTTTCATATATGTATAAGCACGCACAATGACACGCTTTTCTAAATAAAAGTAGGTAATACTATAAAAAGTTTTTTTTTATAAACTTCTTGTACAAAACCTTTAGACAAAAAACATCAACAAAATTGACCTTATATGAGAACTTTGCGGTACTCCAGAACTTGGTACCCATTACATAGACTGAGCTATCTATGCATGGTTATTTATTTCATGAAAATACGTAACATTTCGTAAAAACCTAATATTACGTTATCAAGTTGATAAAAAATAGGCACGTGCCACCACACACAGATTTAAGAACTAAGGAACTGATAACTTACATACATATTTATTGCTTTTAACATAAAGTTAATGTAATGTCTATAAAATTGTGTTTGTTATTTTGTAATGTTTAAAAACCCTCATGGGTGTCCAAGGGGTGTCTCGGGTGTGTCAGATTTTTCTTACTAAGGGTCATAGCACACATAGAAACAAAGGAGACGGGCCAAAAATGTATGGAGCCTGGGCTCAATCTATGTACACCATGTGTAAAAATAGCTTTTTAATACATAAAACGTTTTTAATTGTTGATTTTCTTTAATTTCACTTCGTTTAATTGTGCTTTTAAATTAACTTTGTCAAGGATAACAACACTCGACAAAAAATCAAACATGATGGATCTGACAGTATTACGTTTATTTTGACAACATTTGACAATGACATTTGATTGACGTTTAGAAACTGGCATAAAGATCGAAAAAAATTTTTGATCTCAAGAATCTTGGGTTTCGATAAAAATATCGTACCTACAGGATATTTTAAAATAAATACAATCATTATAAACTCCGAAAAACATGAATTATATCTCAAGAAAAATCTGCAAACGTCACTGCTGAGAAATGTCAGTTGTCGAACGTCATAGTAAACGTCAAATAGTGCTGTCATGGCTACCCTATAATGGGGTTATCGTGCTAAAAAACGCCCATACTTATCATTTTTTAACAGCTATCCCGTCTTCAAATGATTTTTTCAGTATTTTTATGAAATTCTCCTATTTTTTTCCTATTTATTGATATGGTGTACATAGACTGAGCCCAGAATGAAACATCTCCTTTAAGAGAAGTAAAACGGCGGTGACATATGCATGGACAGACATACAGATTGAATACATGGACGCTTGTGTGTGTACCTCTATGGATTTGCATTGCAATAAGTCGTCTGAATACGAAAGTCGTAAGGTATGTTACCTTCTGCTACCTACGGAACCCTTTATGGGCGAGTCCAACTCGCACTTGGCCGGTTTTTTTTTTCCATTTGGGTGGAGAACCCTAAAATAAGATAACATATCAGTAACTAACAAAGATTACGTTGCACTGTTGTCGGTACGATGTGGATTATAATTTGAAATGATCATCATGACTCGGCTGATGTTGTTTTTATTCCATATAAGCGTGTTTTGGTCAGGCCACAGATTACATTCCGAAGCGACGCACACGATCGACGTGCTGTGACTTAGTGTTTGTGATAAATAAAAATAATTAAATAAAATGGCTCCTCAAATTAAATACACGAAGGTATGTACTTTAAATATTAACTTTAAAAGATGGTGATATGTTTAAGTTAAAAAATATATATTACTTTGAACTTTCTTAATTAATATCCCGATATTATTTGAAAGCATTTATGAATTCAGAATTACCTTGTATTGAGTTTTATTATACGTCTGTATACACAAAGAATAATTTAAAATAATGCACATTTTGATATTTTTCCTCAAAATTAGGAAAAACAGCTGTATTAAATGAATCAGTCAATTGTCGGCGTGATCCTTTGTGAAAATACTCCATATAGAAATGAAATAACACTAAAATCTAGGGTAAATTAATATAATAAATAATAATTACAGCCAAACTAGAGTCATAATAACTTGACTGGATAAAAAAGTCGTAACATTTATTGCATGTTCTGTTTTAAAAACATGTTAAGGAAAACATATCGGACAATTATTAAATTATAGCACAGGTAAGAAATTCAAGCACATGTAGTAAAAAAAATTTATCTAAATATCAGTAAGGTTTCGTACATGACCGAAAGATTTCCTCCGAACCTACTTGACCCGTTAAATTGAAATTTGGAAACATCGATTCCAATGGCCCAAGAAAGAAAGTGTTTTTTTTTTGTATTTTTTTAGTATAGGTGTCCGGTTTCGGCCTGTACAAACTTAAAGGGGGTAGCTTGTTCAACTTTGACACTTAAATTGTTAAATGTAGGGTCGCAAACATGGTATGTGTCGTTTGTCAAGTATCATGTTTTTTTATATACGTTTTGCAGTTGTTCATCGACAACGAGTGGGTGGACTCGAAGAGCGGCAAGACCTTCGAAACTTTCACTCCACATGATGGATCTGTCATCGCCAAAGTCTCTGAAGGTGACAAGGTATGTACCACGATACTTGAAGTTTGTTCAGTTTAAGATTTAGATGATAGCGTATTGCTAACAATTTTAATGGTAGACAAGTACTTGCTGCCTGTACAAAGAAGTGTACAAATTTGTAACAGTCATATATACTTCGACTGTCTTCTTCTTCTTATTTTTCATCTTATTCTTACAACGCAAATAAAAAATCGATTTCCAATTAGAATGAAAACTGGATTTGTTTCAATTTAAATGCAGTACTTAAATAATCTGTATTAAATGATGAAATGATGTTTATTTACGAAAAAAACTGGAAATATCTGCGTGTATAAAAAAATCATATATATATATATCAGATTGTATATAAAAAAATAACAATGAACTAAGAATAGGAAAATTGTTTCGTCAATAAATACATGTGAGAATCATGTAGTAGAAGAAGACCCAGTTGTCTATTATCTTAAAAAAGAAAAGGTGGAACTGGTCCCCATGCACGACGAGTTGCCACTACTCAGGGGTAATAATTCGCCCTGGAAAAATCTTCACCCTGTGAACACAATTATAACAATAGTGCGTAGAGAAACGGATAATGAAAATATTATTTTAACCAATAACTAACAAAATCTTACATAACTTAACATTTTCAGGCTGATATAGACTTGGCAGTGGCCGCAGCGAAGCGTGCCTTCCACCGCAACTCAGAGTGGCGACAACTGGATGCCTCCCAACGTGGAGAGATCATCCGCAAGTTCAGTGACCTCCTAGAGAGAGACGCAAAGTACATTGCAGAGCTGGAGTCCTATAACAACGGCATGGTTCTGAAATTCGCAGAACTTTTCACGGCAACAGCTGTTAAGAATGCTCGGTATTTGGCCTCTTGCGCAGACAAAATTAAGGGAGATACCATTCCCGCTGGTAAGAAAAAAAAATTAACAATCATGAATGAGAAGCCAGACATCCTGACACCTATTTCTTTGTCTACAAGTTACGTTTGTTATCAACAGATGGTGAAGTGTTCTCATACACCCTGAGGCAGCCCGTTGGCGTGAGCGGTATTATTCTGCCATGGAATGCTCCCGTGGTCCTATTCATCAACAAAGTTTGCACTGCATTAGCTGCCGGTAAGTTATAACCTATTGGAACAGCAGCCTATGCAGTCTGATTGGCTAAGTTGCTTAGCCAAGGTATTTTTTAAAGAATTTTTTCAAATGCCATAATGTAACATAATAGGATGTTTTGTTTCTGTTGGTTGCCAGTGTTGATTCTAGCTTTCACGAGTTGCAGTGGTTTGGGAACAGTGGTTTGGGTTTGTCAGATAGGATGTTTGAGATGATAGAAATACTTGAACGTCTTTAGCAACTTTTTTGGTCTGGTAATATGTATGAAACGGAAAATTATTCCTAACTATACAGGTTGTACTGTGGTTGTAAAGCCAGCAGAACAGACGCCGTTAACTGCGCTGGTACTGGCAGCACTGCTGGCCGAGGCTGGTGTGCCAAAGGGTGTGGTCAATATTGTCAACGGTTTCGGTCCCGGCGCCGGAACCGCTCTTACTCACCACTTGGATGTCGCCAAGATTTCCTTTACTGGATCTGTTGAGGTAAGCTTCATAGAATTATTGTGGTGTCTAGGCTTCTTGATTGTACAATATGTTACTTTACTTATGACTCTGAGATAAAATTTATAAAATTACCGTACTCCTCACTTATAATAGCTTGCGTAATTTTGGTGCATTTATTACGAGAAATTTTAATATGCATTTTAACAAACTAAAACTCGCAGGTCGGGAAATTAATTCAACAAGCAGCTGGAGTCAACAATTTGAAGAGGATCACACTTGAACTTGGTGGCAAGAGTCCTCTAGTCATCATGAATGATGCTGATTGTAAGTAATTTTAGATTTAAAAATTATTAAACCCTCATTTCCCATTAATTCAAACACATACTTACTAAATTATTTGTAAATTGAATTTTAGTAAACATTGCCGTTCCTCTCGCTGCACATGGAATATTCTTCCATCAAGGACAGGTCTGCATAGCTGCCTCCCGGTTGTTTGTCCAATCTGGTATTTATGACAAGTTTGTGGAAGCAGCTGTCAAGCACGCAAAGGGCATCAAAGTTGGAAACCCTACGGATCCTACCACACAGAATGGCCCACAGGTAAATTGGAAATAAGACCTACATAATATTGAAACAAAAATAACTAAATATCAACTGCTGTTTTATAATTATTATTATTACAATAGCATTAGTATATTAAAACTAACCATCTTGTAGGTTGATGGAGAAATGATGAACAAAGTGCTGGGATACATTGAGAAAGGCAAAAAGGAAGGCGCGAAGTTGCTGTGTGGAGGCAACAGAATCGGCACAACCGGTTACTACATCGAACCTACAGTCTTTGCTGACGTCACCGATAATATGACCATCGCAAAGGAAGAGGTGAATCAACTAACAAAAGAAATCCTATCGTACATACCAAGTATATTGACTTTGTTTAAATATTAAGCAGAGCCGAAGATATGCAGTAAACGTCTTAACTGGAATTCTTACCTAAAATTCTCTTTTAGATCTTCGGTCCAGTGCAAAGCATTCTGAAGTTTGATACTTTGGAAGAAGTCATCGACAGAGCTAATAACACGAACTACGGCTTGGCAGCTGGAATCTTCACAACAAATGTGAACAGTGCCCTACAGTTCTCCAAATATGTTGAAGCTGGTACAGTTTGGTAAGCCAGTACAATTCACTATCGGGCTACGAATTTTAAATAAAGTTATCAGTTTGTTACTTTTCTCGATTTTCTTGATATGTATTTTATGTAATAATTTAATAAAACTTCTCTCTTCTATTTCTATTTTACAGGGTCAACACATACTTATCACTTAGCCCGCAAACACCATTCGGAGGGTTCAAAGACTCCGGACTCGGTCGTGAAAAGTAAGTATCACTTATCAAGTCAAAAAACACGAGATTATCACATGAACAATTTTAGATCGTACTTACACCATAATAACGCATTTCTTTTTTCCTTTTCAGCGGCATGGACTCCCTCCTAGCTTACACTGAAGTGAAGAATGTTGTCGTTTCCTTACCAAAGAAAGTCTGAAATTTAAACTAGATGTTACGATCGTAAACTGAAAGAAATGATTAAGTAATAGAAGTATTGCCAGCACTAAATGTTATTGTTTTATATTTATAATAAAAACACGCACAAAAACACGGTTTTCTAAATAAAAGTTAGTTATTAAATTAATCATTGATAGTTTTTTTAAATCTCCTTTTACAAAACCTCTCACAAACAACACCAACAGAATCGGACCTACAGAAGAACCTTGCGGTACTCCAGAACTTGGTACCGATTACATAATACTGAGATCCATTTACAAGCGAGAATCAAGTTTGCTCTTTAAGACATGAAATAACTCCATTGGCCATAGTACCTGTGAAAATATGTGTCGTCTAAAGTTCAACTGTATTTGATGTTGATTCGTGTTTATCAATACCAAACGCTTCTTAAAGATCTGAGCAAAGTTATCAAAGTCAGTGTAGAAATGAATTGCAAGTGGTAGAATAATTATAAGACGTCATTTGGCTTAAAAAGTGGCAGGTAACGTACAAATAATATGTTATAAGTAGGTATGCCCAAATAGATGCCTGAAAGTTAACGTCGGATTAACTTTCGGATCCTGATATCGTGTCTGCACAACTTAGGGGCCGCCACATCGCTGTCAATGTGGCGAAGTAGTCCATTGCTTCGGATAACAGGCTCCAGGTCGGTTAGCAAAGCGATTATATCTCATGATACATCGTGCTTTTCCCATCATCACGATCCGAGCATTGGCAAATAATGTTAACATGATTGCCCCAAAAAAGGAGAGTTATCTGGTCAGGTTTCATATAATATATGTTTGTGAAACTCTTCATTCCACCATAACTTTTGAAAGCCTGAACAAATGCGACATAATAAACTTTTATCCCGGAGGAAGTCACGGGATGAAAGCCGGTAGCCCTCCACATGTATGAATGAGGATATAGGATAATTTATATCCCGGTAGTACATTCCCGTGGAATAATTTCAGACTTCCACGTGACTGACTCCGCAGGCAGAAGCTAGTACCAGAAGTAGTAGTAGTAGTATGATTAGTAAATACGCCTGTCATGTTTTAGAATTTTTAAATGACAGAGAGTGACATTACAAATATGTATAAGTTTAAGTTATTGTTAGTAATTTGATTTTTGAGTTTTATAAAAAAAAAATATGTTAATATTGTGTTTCATTATGATAATAATTTAAATGTCTTTTAAAAATTTTTTTGTCTGTTTTTGTATGCCTTAAAGGACGAACATGATGGAGCTATTTTATGTGAACAACTTGCATGCCTTGTATGTATACTCATGTTTCTACAAATAAATATCTTGTCTTGTTTTGTCTTGTCATGTTAAAATAGTGAACTAAACAAGTGCAAAACAAGTAACAGTTCTAAACAATAGTGGTAAAAGAAAACTAATGTTTCATCATCATCATCATCATCATCTCAGCCATAGGACGTCCACTGCTGAACATAGGCCTCCCCTTTTGATCGCCAATGTTTATATTGCAGTTAAAAAAAGATCTTCCACAGAACTGTTTCCCTGGTTATAGACGGACAGACAGAAGGAGGGAAGGACAGTGGATCTTAGTCCCCCGTTTAACCCTTTGGATAAGGAACCCTAAAACATTTAATAGGACTCTTAACAACATAATTATTATTGTCTGTTTTGGACAAGGCCACGCGTTTGTGGTATGGTCTTCATATAATGACGGATGTTCATTGTGTTCGATTTACATTAATCAAGGACGCTGGCGAATAGCTAGTACACACGGCTACACATCAAGCTATAAATTACCAGTTTGTCTTGGTCTCGCATCGTACGATTATTACACACAATGAACGGTCAACTAACACCGGTTTTGCATAGCTTGATGTGTAGCCGTGTACAACTATTATGGCGAGAGACGTACACAATGACTGTTGATTTTCTGAAGCATTCGCATACCTGTATAATTTTTAGAACTTGTAGTTCCTCCACTCTATTGCCTGTTCATGGTATCAAAACCATGTGCCGCGGATACAGTCATCGTGGTGCTTGTCTTAACGTATACACATCGGTATACCTACAAGTTCACTCCCCGCATCGGAGTAGGTCTACATAAACTGGACGTAGTTGGACCACACACGGACTCCACGTTCACCATGCTTTATTGAAATCATAAACTGCTTTGTGATTTTCCTGTAATACATAGGCAAAGGACTATTATTTATATTTAAAAAAAAAAACTTAATCTGTCAAGTAGTTTCGGCGGAAATTGACTGTGAAAGGCGGACAGACGGAAGACGAGTAATCTTATAAGGCATTCGTTTTTCATTCGGAACCTTAAAAGATTACTCGTAATGTTGTCTCTCTCTGCATGTTCTTCTTCTTCAACCTTTAGTCACCCAATGCTGAGTGTAGGTCTCTTCCAAATCTTTCCACTTCTTCTCTGCATGTTGCGCCTATTCAAATCATCATAATTGAATAAATTCCAGTTTTCCGAAGAGTTACCGATGTTGAACATTGGCAGTTGGTAGTGTAACTCGTGCCGCCATTTTCTGCAAGTCTTCTGACTGTACCAGGGTTCCACGTAGTGGCTATTCCTAGACGACAACTAATGGACATACTGCAGACGTGGCCAGCTCTATCCCATTTCCGCTCTATTCCTTTTAATTTTAGATAATCGCGTTGAACATCGTAAAATACTTTCTGTGGAGTTTTTATTTAGGTCATAAATTTTTACATAACAATTATTTGATAGTCCAAAAGAGTATGCAAACGTTTTATTGTCGCAAAGTTCAGTAACAAGATAATCCCAATAACAAGCTATGGCAGACGTGTTAGGTAGTTAGCGGTGAAACTGAACTGCCAGTGTCCTGGACATAGTTGGCAGTTTAATTAAACCAGATAGCTTGCACTTTGGAACTAAGTACACGCAGTGGCGTAGTGAGACCGAATCTCGGAGAGGGCAAGACGCATCTGCGAGACCATTTGTTTTAGGACGATGCCTCGGATTTCCAGTGAGGCTACCTTGTATACATAACTTGGTTCCCCCAAGTTATCTATACCAAATGTGATTGTCAGTGACATCAGCTTTGCTAAGCCTCTTTGACTCTTTTACTTCCCACTCATCGGACTCCACAAGTATAAATACATGGTTCTTATTACTTTATTTTCTTAGTAGAAGTTACCGGTTGTTGTACCGCTTTACAGCATAGCAACAAAACTTGTGATGGCCATTGTCAAGATTTTTATTTTGGGCGCGACGCCCCTTCAGATGCGAAGTTTCGCCCCCGCCTAGCTACGCCACTGGACTATAAGCTCTATTCCCGCCAGGATCAATTAATGTAGCCAATAACATCATAAACACATATTAGTGTGAAGACAAACCTAAGATTTAACCAGCTTGAAATTAGCCTGTCCACTGAAATTATGTAAGTTGTCCGTCAGTTTGACTATGAAGAAATATGTGACACATTTTTTTTTTTTAAAACCTGAAAAGCTTTTATTAGTAAGTTTGAGTTCTTACGTTTATTGCGCGTCCTAGTGATTTAGGTACTTTTATATTTTAGAACCTTAATTAATCAACCACAAACTATTGAATGAATCAAAGTCTACTAGAAACCTATTACTACTACGACGACTAATCAACCAATCAATTTCATCTAAGACCCATAAACACAATACATAAATTATGATATACAATACAATAAACTAATAAATACACACATTTGTTTACTACATTCTGCGCTGAGTCGAGGTGTCAAGTAATCTTCAACGAAAATTTATTACTGCAGTGCTCTCTAGATTCCCTAGGTCACTTTAAAATATATCTAAGAATATGCACCAATCAATCCAAAACCCGTCACTGAAATCCGCATCCTGAAATCGACTAGTCCCATTTATCGATGAGCTTTAGAGATAAATGGCAACATTGATTTGTAGAAACAACCTCGCATGACAAACGCTATCCATACCGTTTGCGGGTAAAATACGTAGTTCGTGAAATAGTATTTTTTTTAAACTAGAAAGCTGTTGACATTATGCGGTTTCAACATTCAGTATGTGTTTGGGACCTATCTAGGACTTAAATTAAAGCAGTGGACTGTTATTACAATAATTATATATTCCAACTAGGTTTACAATAACTGACGTTGGGAACTAAGGAGTGCGCGCGCGTGCGTGGTGGAGGTCGGTTGCGAAGTGTTGGCTCGTCGTTCCCCTCACCGCAGCTGGAGTCGGCGCAGCCGATGATTGCCGAAGACGCCCGAACATCCTCCCCGGGTTGAAGAATTCAAGTGAGAGGAAGTGGACAGACGTTGTTGAACGCCCGCAGTACCGTTCCTCTCTTCGTCTTCAACTCCACTACCCGTGTGATGCCGTCGCTGCCAGGGAAAACCTTGGTGACACGGCCCAGTGGCCAAACCAAGGGCGGTTGACTTTTCTCTTTGATGAGAACTAGTGACCCGGCTGCAAGCTGACCTGTTGATGCTGTCCATTTAGTTTTTAACTGGAGCAGAGAAACATATTCTAAATGAAAGCGGTTCCAGAAATGTTGCTTGATTTGCTCCACTCTTTGGTAGCGCTCCAGTTGTCCGATGTTGAAATCAGTAACCTGTGGATGCGGAACAGATATTAGTGGTCGTCCAATTATAAAATGGCCAGGAGTGAGTACGGAAAAATCTAGAGGATCAGTGGAAAGAGGGGTAAGAGGACGGGAATTCAATACGGCCTCTATTTGAGTCAAACACGTGGCCATTTCTTCATATGTGAAGTGCGTTAATCCTAAAAGTCTCTTTAGGTGATGCTTGGTGGATTTAACGGCAGCTTCAGCAATGCCATTGAAGTGGGGAGAGTATGGAGGTGCAAAAGAAAATTTGATGCCTTGTTGAACGACTTCAGACACGAGATTCGAGTCTTGTAAAAACCTACGTAGCTCATTGCAAGTACCTACGAAGTTTGTCCCGTTATCAGACAAGATACTTTCGGGTTTACCACGGCGAGCCACAAAACGGTTCAAAGCAGCCATGTAGGCTTCTTTTGTCAGGTCTGTAACAAGTTCGATGTGAACAGCTTTAACAGCGAGGCAAACAAAAATACACAGGTACGACTTTATAAGCCTACACCCTCGCCCTTTGCGATCAGCTATCAGAACTGGCCCAGCATAATCGACACTACTATTTAAAAATGGGTGTTCTAAATGTGTCCTTGAAGAGGGCAACTGACCCATTGTAGGTTGCACGATTTGACACTTGTGTTTAAAACATTTTATGCAATTTTTAACAATGCCCTTTGATAGGTTTCTACCACCAAGTGGCCAATACATTTGGCGTATATTTGCCAATAGTAGCTGAGGGCCGGCGTGTAAGCAATCAAGATGATATTTATGAAATATGATTTTAGTTATATGGTGCTTACCACATAATAATATCGGGTGCTTGACATTGTAATCATAAGGTGAATTGTCAAGTCTCCCTCCCACGCGTATGAGCCCGTTCGAATCTATAAATGGAGTCAAAGAATTAAGCCTATTTTTCTTAGGTAAAGACTTTCCTGATTGTAATAAACTGTATTCGTTGTGAAACATGTCCATTTGTGCGTGACGTAATATAAAATTTGTTGAATATGTGACTTCTTCACAGGAAAGGGAACCAAGGAATTTATTATGTTTATGTTTTAGATTGTAAACAAATCTTAGTATATAAGCGACCACTCTCTGTAAGTGATTGTAACTTGAATATTTGTGTAGAAGTGATTTGATGAATAAATTATTATTTTCATGATGTGACAAATGATTATATGATTGATGGTGAGATGAGTGTTCAGTGAAGTGAGATGATACAACTTCAGGTAGATCTTGTTTCAAGTTCTCATTGGGCATTTTTGGCCAATTATTTTTATCATTTAATAAAAACTGAGGACCTGACCACCATAAAGAACTCTCGCTGATAAGGTCAGCCTTCAGCCCGCGAGAAACAAGATCCGCCGGATTTTCCTTCGACGGCACGTAGCTCCACGTGTGCCCCATAGTGCACTCTTGAATTTCGTTGATGCGATTACGAACAAACGGTTTTAATGAAGTAGGTGCCATGGAAAGCCAACTTAACACGATAGTCGAATCGCACCACAAGTAACATTTACTAATGGGTTTGGTGAAGGAATTCCGTACATTAAGACACAGTCTTGCTCCTAACAAAGCTCCGCATAACTCGAGCCTAGGGATGGTGGTTGGCTTGATTGGTGCTACACGACTTTTAGACACTAACAGCTGTACTTTTACCAATCCATCCTTAGTCCTAGACCTAATATAAATACATGCACCGTAGGCCTTTTCGGATGCATCTGTGAAAACATGAATCTCATTTATTGTAGAATTGTCACATGAAACCCACCGGGGTATTTTAAGGGTATTTAAACATGGTAGGCTATTAACAAACGTTAACCAGAGAGTACGTATGTTTTCTGGTACTTGCTCGTCCCAGTCACACTTTGCCATCCACAGACTTTGGATAATAATTTTAGCCTCGATAATACAAGGACCTACCAGACCTAACGGGTCAAATATCTGACTAATAACAGATAATATGTGACGCTTTGTGATTTTTTGTTTAGCATCGATAGATATTGAAAATTCGAGAGAATCCGATTTACATGACCAATATAGGCCTAACGTTTTACATGACACGTTTCTATCCTCCGACAAGTTCAATCTATCAGAATGCCCTGGCAATCCAGCTACTTCTGTTAAAATGTCCAAATTATTTGATTGCCACTTTCTTAAATGGAAGTTGGCTGACGCTAAAATCGATGCAACGTCCTTGCCCATCTGGACCACCTCAGAAACTGAGTCACCCCCACTTAAATAATCGTCGACGTAAAAATCTCTTTCAATGGACGATTTTACGTTGTCATTAGAGGCGGTGTTTGCTAGACTAACTAAGCACTTAGTTGCTAAATAAGGGGCGGATGCTGTACCGTAAGTCACAGTATTAAGACTGTACTTTTTAAGTGGTAGTTTGGGGTCAGCGCGAAAAATAATTTTCTGTAATGAACGCTGTGATGACGTCACTTGAATGGCCCTGTACATCTTTTCTATGTCACCAGAAATGACAAACTTGTGCTGACGGAAGCGCAGCAATATAGAAAAGAGGTCGTCCTGAACAGTGGGCCCTACCATTTGGATGTCATTAAACGACAATCCAGAAGTGGTTACTGCTGATGCATCGAAGACTACTCTGAGCTTAGTTGTGGTACTAGATTCTCTAATGACTCCATGATGTGGCAAAAAATACTCAATATTTTTACATGAATGAGGTTTCATTTGTGAGTTATCTTCAGTCATGTGCCCTAAGCCTATGTACTCTTCGATGAATGCTACATATTTATCCTTAAAAGCAGGATCACGTTGGAAACGACGTTCCAAAGATAAAAAACGACGTTTAGCCATTTCGTAAGACTCGCCCAACACACTGGGATCATTTTTAAGAGGCATTGTTACTACGAAATGCCCGTTCTGATCACGCACAGTGTTTGCATTGAAACTTTCTTCGCAAGCTCGTTCTTCCTTTGACAAAGAATGCTTAGAAGAAACAGAGTCGAGTTCCCAAAACTTATTGAGGCTATCATTTAAGTCGTTCATGGAAACATTACAAAAATGAGAATTAATATTTTTGGATGGACGTTTTGGAAGAGCTACGGAACCTGATACTATCCATCCTAGCTTTGTCTCTTGTAACTTGGGCTGACGTTTGCCTAAATTAATAGATGCACTACCTAAAATGTTCCAAAATTCGTCAGCACCAACTAGTATGTCAATCTCTGATGGAACATTGAAAGACGGATCGGCCAGATTCAAATTTAATGGTATGGGAATACTACTGATATCAACTAAAGTAGACGGCATTAATTTGGTAATTGTGGGTAATATAAAACAATTTAGATCCGTCTTATAGCTGCCGTTGCACGATTCAATGGTTAGGTTGCAAGACCATGTACTTAATGTAGTATGACTGTTTATACCTGTCACCGTGGAGCTTGCGCTACGTCGAGGAAGTCCTAGCTTATCACTTAGTTTCTGCGTAATAAAATTAGCTGTGCTACCATTATCCAGCAGAAGTCTGGCGTCGACCTTGATGCCTCGGTTGTCCACCACTCTCACCAACGCTGTGGACAGGAAAATATGAGAAGTAGTATGTTGCGACCGAGTGTCACTTGACAAAGAGATATTTTCTGAGGTGCCATTACGTGAAGCGGCACTTTCAGACACATCAGTGGGCAATGCTACACTACTGGGCATTGGATCTTGGAAAGGAGTTTCTTGTTCTACGTGTAAAAGGGTATTATGACTACCTTTACAATACTTACAACGAGCTAATCTACAGCGCTTAGTTACATGACCACTACGCAAGCAATTAAAACAAACTCTAAATTCCTTAACTTTTAAAATACGTTGTTCTACATTTAATTTTCTGAACCCTTCACAAGCGTATAATAGATGATTCTGACTGCATAAGGGACATTTTGTTTTATATTTTTGATTGGAATGATTTGTTTGATTAGTTGCTATTATTAATGATTTATGTTTACTTTCTACTTTACTGTTATTTTTGTTAGTATTATTTTCTATATTAAGTGTCATTGTATTATGTTCTACTGTATCTAATAAATCAGCTTTTTTACTAATAACAGAACAAAATTGTGAAACTGTTGGCTTTGCTGGTATGGTACTACGATAAGCTTCCCATTCCCTGCTGGTGACAGGATCTAATTTACTTGCCATTATATAAATAATCAAAGTATCCCAACTGTCCGTGGGCTCGTTCAATGTATTAAGAGCTCTAATATTTTTATTAATTGTATCAACCAAACGACGCAAAGAAGTTGATGACTCTTGTCTAATACAATCAACATTGAACAAGGCCTTGACATGGTTGTCTACTAAAAGCCTACTATTATCAAAGCGTTCGCATAGTAACTTCCACGCCATTTCATAATTATCTCCTTTAAAATCTATATTCTTTATTATTTCTAAAGCATCACCTTTCAGCGACGCACGCAGGTAGTGGAATTTACTAATTGCATCTATACAACTACTATTGTGAATTAGTGACAAATATGTATCTCTATACTCTAGCCAGTACTGATAACCACCATCAAAATTAGGCAAATCAATTTGAGGTAAGCGAATAAAGTTACGTTGTTGGAACGATTCACCTGAGTATTTGTTCACCGACCCTGCCACAGACCCGCCATCACCGCTCTCGCTACTAGCAAGCAGGCCTTGCGCCTGCGCTGCGAGTGCGTGGTAACGGTCCTCAAACTTTGCTCGCTCCGCATATGCCTCATCAGGATCATCCGAAAGCACCTCGATGTCCATCTGTAAACTGTCGAAATCGTCGTATATAGCTTCAAATTTTTTAAAGCGACTCTCCAGCTCTAAGCGTTGAACATCGGAAATAAGCTTACAACTACGAAGCACATTTATATAGTTGGTGAAATTGGTAAGCTTTGCTTTAATCGCGCTTCGCTTTCTTAACAATAAGTCTAAAGAGGCCATAGCACAAAATAAATGGAACAGTAAAAGCTAACTTCAAAATAATCACTTATTTCTTATGCGTAGCAAAGATGTAAGAAGGTGAGAAGAAAAAAAAATTGGCAGTTAAATTTGAATGACGCTTGACCTTGATAAATGTCACGGGAGCCGGCGAACGACACCGGTCAACGCCCGATCAGCTGACAAGCGCACAGATGATTCAAATAACGGTATATAGGTTGGCGGCTAAAGCAGTGCGCCAGCGTAAGCAATGCAGAAGTGAAAGAGACAACTATAATGTTTACACGTATTGACTCAAATATGAACGTGAAAAACGGAAAAATAATTTGAATTTAACGGAAGAAAAAAACACTTAAATCTGTTTGAAAAGAAAACTAAAAGGTATAAAAGGAAATAATTGGAACAAACTCACAAAATACCGATCCTTTGTCCACAAGAAACCTGTCCAATAAATTCTTCCAATCCAAGCGATGACTGCCGTTAATAGTCGAATCCAGTCGATGTAGTAAGCGCCGGCGTCGTTATCAAGACTTGATGAAGTACAGTGTGGCCCAGTTCTTGTTCTCCTTTTATTTTCTTCCAGCGACTTCGATAGAAGACCGTTGCTCCGGTGACGCAGCGAATTCAAATATTGTAGTCGTCCAAAGTGCGCCAACGTCGAGTAGAAAGCCAGTAGCCGACGAAATTAAATATTATCCGCGACTTATAAGAGGCTCGATGACCATTGTGAATATGTTGGGAACTAAGGAGTGCGCGCGCGTGCGTGGTGGAGGTCGGTTGCGAAGTGTTGGCTCGTCGTTCCCCTCACCGCAGCTGGAGTCGGCGCAGCCGATGATTGCCGAAGACGCCCGAACATCCATAGGTCGCTGGAAAATCCGGCTCGAAGGACCATTGTTTGGGACCTATCTAGGACTTAAATTAAAGCAGTGGACTGTTATTACAATAATTATATATTCCAACTAGGTTTACAATAACTGACGTTGGGAACTAAGGAGTGCGCGCGCGTGCGTGGTGGAGGTCGGTTGCGAAGTGTTGGCTCGTCGTTCCCCTCACCGCAGCTGGAGTCGGCGCAGCCGATGATTGCCGAAGACGCCCGAACAGTATGTAATGAATATGAATGAAGCTCGAATAATTTTTACTACAAAAAGAAATGATCTTTCTGTCTGATTATGAAAGGCTTATTTAATTAAGGCTTAGTGTGTTTAGGTATCGAATTATTTTAATTGGCAGTCTGTAGAAAAAATGTTCTTTGTTATATTTTTTACTAGCAAACTTCGTACCGCCTTAGAAACAATTCAAGGATACTTTTAAACCTTCCCTGGACTTCCAATAATAATTCAAAACCAAAATCAGTGAAATCGGCCGTCTAGAGTTTAGAGACTAACGAACAGTAATTGATTTTTTTGTATAAAAATACGTCAGTTGGCGAATAGGGTGCTAAAAATGACATAGGTGAAAAGTCAGCCAAACCGTGGCTAAAAAGTTACCTTAGCACTATGACCATAGCATGATAGTTTCAATATTATACATACGTGGCTTACCAAAACATTATCATCTCTCGAAAAACTCATTGTACAATATTATGCAATAAATATTATAAAGTTCTGTATAGATAAAAGTATTGCATAATATTGCACAATGATTTTTATGTGAGCCCGAAATAGTACCGACATATCGCGGGCTAAACTATTAAGATAGATGATCTTTCTACGTGCAGAGCTGCTAGCTGTTAATTTTTTTTTTAAGATTATGGATCACAATAATCAATAATATTATTATTATTTGGTACTATGGCCATAGTGTGATAGTATTCATACATTATCTCTCGAAATGACAATTTTATTAAAGCATAGTAACCATGATACAGCACTTTTAATGATTGCGTAATATTGCACAATGATTTCGGAATGAGCCCGAAATAACTTCGGGAAAAGCGCGGCCAAAAATTTGGAAAGATTTTTGCGTGCGGAAAACTTTTAATTAAAATATACTCGAAAATTAGGTACATAATTTGACGATAGTTAAATTCGGTACCAATCAATATTTAAAGGTACAGTCAGCATCAAAAGTTGCTGACCACATTCAGTTTCTTAAAACCACTGTACACCGTAATAATACGTTATCATACGGTGTACAGCGATTTTGAAAATCTGAATGTGTTCAGCAACTTTTGGTGCTGACTGTACCAATGACAATAAAAAAAAGATACAAAAATAAACATTTACGTAAACAGTGATTAAACGGTATCGAATGTTGTGATATGGCCGCGTTGGATAAAAAATTAGGATTCCAAACTTAATAAAAACCTGCCACGCAATATGTAAGGTTCCGTAGCTTCCTTATTTTTTTGGTTCCTGTTTTACAACATTTTAAAGTGTCTAAGTTTTAGTAGTGTTAATATTTGAGTCTACACATACATTCATACATAAGGACAAAACTAAGCTCTCTGCTGTGCTCTGTCTAAAAGATTCATGGAGTTCCTTGACCATTCTTCTCCATAAAGATCTACGATTTAGAATAAACTAAAGTACTTTAATAAGTTATTATACGTTGTGATTAGGACTTTAGCATATTAATGAATTAAAAAATCATTTAACTGCTAGGAGGAGATTTGACGGTTACAAGAATTTGCACTTGGGTATTTAATCGAAGAATTAAATAAAAAGGTAAATTAAATATAAATAAAGTTTTTTATTGCTTTATATGTAACTCAAGGGACTTAAATATAAAGCAATAGAAAACTTTTATTTGTTTTTATTATTTACATTCCGTAGTGTTTTAAAATGCTCTTGAAATCTGGCAACATCACAAATAAAAAATGATAAAAGTAAGAAAATTTAAAACATACAAAATTATGATATTATGTACCTACTTGATCAAAACCTGTAAGAGACATCTTTATGTTCACAGAGGGCACAATATAAATTATCAATACAAAAAAAAAAGATAACAATGTTTATGTATCACTGCTTTTGCTATCTATGATGTCTATTATCATGTCTCCGTTGTTATTCAATATAAGCGTGTTTAAGCCAGGCTACCGGCTACATTCCGAAGAGTCGCGCGAAATAGACGTAACGTGCTGTGCGGTGACCAAGTATATTTGTGGAAAATAAAAATATAAAAAAAATGGCTCCTGAAATTAAATACACTAAGGTTTGTACTTGTCATCATTTTAGAATTAGGCCACTAACTCTACACACAAAGTTAATAAGAAAATAATTAAAAAATCAAATTAAATTTTGACATATTTGAATTATAATAATCAAGAAAACTAAAATCTATTTTTTCCCACGTTTTTATATGTTAATTTCACATTAGAACACAATAAATATTTCGATAAATGTATTATAAAAAAAAACTACGATTTATTAAACGACAATGCCTAGGATTCTTTTTGGTTCTAGTTTTTTCAAAAAACCGTAAATACCATCATAATTGGACTTGGACTGGCCCGTTGGTCTAGTGGTTAGTGACCCTGACTGCTATACCTACTGCTACCGGGGGTCGTGGGTTCGATTCCCACCCAGGACAAATGTTTGTGTGATGAGCATGATCATTTGTTCTGTGTCTGGGTGTAATTTATCTATAATATGTATGTATTTACAAATATATAAGTATGTTTATCAGTTGTCTAGTACCCATAACACAAGCTCTGCTTAGCTTGGGACTAGATGGCATTGTGTGATAGTTGTGTCTACAATATACTCTATGTTCAGTCGTTCAGTCGTTGCTCAAAATTAACACCATTCATGGCCTAGTGCTCGCGAACCGGGGTTCTGTCCCCACGTGCGTGCGGTACATGGGCGAGTCGGTGGTGGACCTTACGTTCGCCACCCCCGACCTGTCGCCGCGCGTCACTGACTGGCGCGTTGTGGAGGAGGTGGAGACCCACTCCGATCACCGGTATATCCGGTTCGACGTCTCCACCCAGACCTCAGACGCGCCGGTCCCAAGTGGACGGAACCCATGTGGTCCGCGATGGGCGCTGAAGCAGATGGACCGGGAGCTATTCCTGGAGGCCTCGATCGTGCAGGCCTGGGTGTCACCACCGGACAGGCCTGACGACATAAACGACGAGGCCGAGTGGTTCCAGGAGGCCATGTCGGAGATCTGTGACATGGCCATGCCCCGGGTCCGGCAAGGACGCGCCCGGCGCCAGCTGTACTGGTGGTCGCGCGAGTTAGCAACGCTGCGCGAGGAGTGCGTTGCCGCGCGACGCCGGTACACCAGATTCCGCAGGCGCCGCACCCGACCTCCGGATGCGGCAGCCGTGGAGGCGGAGCTGTACGGGGGTTACAGGGCAGCGAAGGCCGTCCTCCGCGACGCGATCTGGCGGGCCAAGGAATTGGCCCGCGAGGAGATGCTGGGGACTCTGGACCCATGGGGCCGCCCCTACAAGTGGGTGCGAGAGAAGCTCCGCCCCTGGGCTCCCCCGTTGACGCAGAGTCTCCGGCCTCAGTTCGTGGAGGACGTGGTGAGCGCCCTGTTCCCCTCGCGAGGGGAGGGGTATGCTCCCCCGCCCATGGCTCCGTCTCCGACGGAATCTGAGGATGAAGCTGGCGCAAACGCGGACCACAGCGACGACGACGTCTACGACAATCCAGAGGTGACCGAGGTAGACCTGAGAGTGGCGGTAGATCGGCTCAAGGCCAAAAATACCGCCCCAGGACCCGACGGCCTGCCAGGAAAAGCCTGGGTCCTGGCCTTCGGGACTCTCGGGCCTCGACTAGGGGGGCTCTTCAGCGCATGCCTGGAGAGGGGCCAGTTCCCGCTTCGTTGGAAGACGGGGAAGCTGGTCCTGATCCAGAAGCCCGGGCGCCCTGCGGACTCTCCGTCCGCATTCCGGCCCATTGTGCTGCTCGACGAGGTGGGCAAGCTCTTTGAGAGAGTAATTGCAGACCGCCTCGTCGGGCACCTGAATCGGATGGGCCCGGACCTGTCGGAGAGCCAGTTCGGCTTCCGCAGGGGGCGCTCGACGGTGGACGCCATCATGCGCGTGAGAGCCCTCACGACGGGGGATGCTGTTGCCCGGGGCAGGGTCGTCTTGGCGGTGTCCTTGGACATCACCAATGCCTTCAACACCCTGCCCTGGAGTTGCATAAGGGAGGCACTCCGGTATCACCGGGTGCCGACCTACCTCCGTCGCATAGTCGAGGAGTACCTGACGGACAGAGCCGTCATCTACCCCGGTCACCAGGGAGAATGGACTCGGCGAGAGATGTCGTGCGGTGTTCCACAGGGTTCGGTCTTGGGGCCGCACCTGTGGAACATCGGGTACGACTGGGTGCTGCGCGGCGACCTCCCTGACGGCGTCAGCGTAGTGTGCTACGCTGACGACACGCTCGTCCTGGCACAGGGAGAGTCGCACCAGGCGGCGGCCGACTTGGCGACGCGAGCGGTCGCGACAGTCGTGGAGAGGATCCGGCGGTTGGGACTCGACGTGGCGCTGCACAAGACGGAGGCCATGTGTTTTCATGGCCGCGTCAACGCGCCCACGTCGGGTTACAGCATCACGGTGGGAGGGGTTCGCATCGGCGTCTTGAGGACGATGAAGTACCTGGGACTCGTCCTCGACAGCCGGTGGAACTTCCGGGAGCACTTCCTGTGTTTGGCCCCGAAACTGAATCGGGCAGCGGGCGCCCTCAGGCGACTCCTGCCCAACCTCAGTGGGCCAAACGCCTCCTGCCGTAGGCTGTACGCCGGTGTCGTGCGGTCCATGGCCCTCTACGGGGCCCCAGTGTGGGCCCTAAGCATCCGGACGCGACCAATCAAATTGGTCGCATGCCAGAGGGTCATGGCTATCCGGATGATCCGGGGATACCGCACGATTGCCGGCGAATCGGCCAACCTGCTCGCCGGATTGCTGCCCTGGGATCTGGAGGCGACTGCCCTCCAGCGCGTCTATGAATGGCGCGTGGAGGCGCAGCGCCGGGGCGTGACCCCGCTGCCTCGAGAAGTCGAGGCGCGGCGGGAAGAGCTCCGGCGCGATCTCAGGGCAGTATGGAGGGCACGACTGTCGCGACCGACGGCCGGGCACGCCGCAATAGCGGCGATAAGACCCCTCTTTGAGGAGTGGCTGGAGAGACGTCACGGCGTCCTAAGCTTCCGCTTGACGCAGGTCCTCACCGGACACGGATGTTTCGGGAGGTACCTGTGTCTTATGAGAAAGGAAGAAACGCCTGGGTGTCACCACTGCGTAGATCGCCCGGAGGACACAGTCGAGCATACGGTGCAGGATTGCCCCGCTTGGGCGGAGCACCGACGTGTCCTCACGGCGGCGATAGGCGGAGACCTCTCGCGCCCAGCACTGGTCGCGGCCATGCTGCGGGGCGAGACGGAGTGGGATGCGGTCACCTCCTTCTGCGAAGCAGTCATGCTCGCGAAGGAGGAGGCGGGCCGCGTGAGAGAGAGGACAAGGTCCTCCCTCCGCCCCACCCGCGGTGGTGGACGCCCACGGCGTCGGACGTCGCAAGACGATCTCCGGCCACCGTAGGCGCGGGCATGCGGGCGGCGAGTAAAGGGCAACTCGCCGCCCGACCATGGACCATGCCCGGGTCGACGGCGCGTCGTGTTCCACGCGCGCCTCAAAGAGCGTCAGCATAATGACGAGGCCCCCTCTCAGAGGGCTAAAGCCTGCCGGGGTCGCGGGTCTTATACCATCACCGTGACCCCGGAACATAAAGGGCTATTGAAGGACACCGTGGATTTTAGTCAGTACAAGTCTGACAGTACCTCTCGCCCTGCCCGGGGTGGGAGGTCTCATTTGATGATTTTACCACGTAAAAAAAAAAAAAAAAAAATACCGGTTGAGACTTTTTTTTTGCGTTCTTAAAATGAGTCCTCCCACCCCGGGCAGGGCGGGAGGGAATGTCAGACTTGTACTGACTAAAATCCCCGGTGTCCTTAGAATAGCCCTTTAATGTGCCGGGGTCACGGTGATGGAATAAGTCCCGCGACCATCTACAATACCTAAATGCAAGTTCCAATAACGTATTTTTGGGCGGCCTTATTTTTTTTTTAAATTTTGTCTTACTTTTTCAGTTATTCATCGACAACGAGTGGGTGAACGCTAAGAGCGGCAAGACCTTCGACACTTACACTCCACATGATGGATCCGTTATCGCTAAAGTGTCTGAAGGTGACAAGGTATGTAGCACGATATCTGCAGCTTGTTCAGTTTAAAAGATTGTTAGCGTTTGTACAGTTTAAATTTTGTTGATGTACCTACTTCTAATACAAACAAAAATTTCTCAAATTAGAATTAAAAGAGGATCTGTTTGGTTTTAAGTAGATAAGTTTCATAACGAGTAATGTCTAATAAACACTATAAGTAAACATTTTAACAACAAAATAGCACTTAAACTATTTAATAGACGCAGGCAAAAAATGTATTTTAAAGAAAAATAAGATTCCTTCTTGTAGCGATTTTAATAAAATCTTGAGTTAGCGCAGGCTATTCATGAATTTATAATAGAATGCCTTCATTGGATGAATAGTATTATTACATTAACATAATTACAAAGTGAAAAACAAAGCACTCAATTACCTAAGGATCACTTCACACAATTCACTTCAATAGTGCTACAAAAAAGATAACTTTATTAACTACACGAAAAGAAACACATATATCAGTTTCGTCGCGTCACGGTGTGAGATGACCCTAAAAGACACGAAATATTCGGCATATAACAAACTAAGATAAGTTAGAAAATACAAGAAATTCGGGAAGTTAAAAATGTATCAGTTATTTATACTTTTTTTCTTTTCTCTACAACTAGGTAAATAAGGAATATTTCCACGTTTGGGCAACTCTATGTTTTTCAAGATAAAGTAACGTCAAAAAAAAACAACTATACAATTCTAATTTGAATGTCTTAAGAATATTTTGGGAGACTGAAACTAGTGCAATTAATTATATCCCTGATGACCCATTAGGAAAAGTTGCTCTGTTTTCCTATAATGTTAAAACTTACGCACCTAATTTCTTCAGCAAAATATATGTCGGAAACAAAATCCTTGAACTAAGTTTTGTCGAATCTACTTTTTATTTAAACAAAATAAGATATAGTCTCCTTTGTAGGGTTCCATAGTAATCAACCTTTATAGTCTTACCATTTCCCAGACTGTAAGTAAGATAAAAAAGTAAAAAAAAAAGTAAAGTAAAAGTAAAGATAAGTATACGGATTAGTTACGCCGAGAAAGTGGTAAAATAAAAACTAATGAAATAGGTATTTAGGTTTGCTCCTGTACACGTAAAATAGGAATGTTTTTTAATTCAGTTACACTACCGCAAGGTGGCCACGTATTCTAGTGACTTCCCCAAAACATAGAGATTCTTTGGAAGTGGGTGGAAATAGAATAGAATAGCAATCTCTATCTTTAATTGGTTACCAATCTGAACACGAAAAGTGGTCATAACTTTTGAACAAGAAAAGGATTTTTTTAACTGGTAAAATCATTAAGTGAAGCCTCTGGCCCAGGACAAACATGTTACCTGATCGAGGCGAGCTATCCATTACTCACCATGGGCATGCCCGAACATACGGCGACCGAAAATCTCTTCGCGATGTCATGACGACTTTAGACTTGTGGAAGCTGGGTTACTCCTTCTGAAGTGGACTGCTTCTCGTTCGCCCTCGCTCCACAGCATGGCCTTAATCACTGTTGGGCGCGAGAGGTCGCCGCCGCCTTCATCTTCTGTGAATTCGGCGGGCGTTCCATCCTGCGTAAATTGACACAGGAACGAAACTTACATAAATCAATATTTTCAGGCCGATATAGACTTGGCCGTGGCCGCAGCGAAGCGTGCCTTCCACCGCAACTCAGAGTGGCGACAACTGGATGCGTCCCAACGTGGAGAGATCATCCGCAAGTTCAGTAACCTCCTAGAGAGAGACGTAAAGTACATTGCAGAGTTGGAGTCTTACAACAACGGCATGGTTCTTAACGGAGCAGCAACTTTCATTGGAGCAGCTGTTAACTTTGCTCGTTTTATGGCCTCTTGTGCAGACAAAATTAAGGGCGATACCATTCCTGCTGGTAAGAAAAAAAAATATACACAGTCATGAATGTGAAGCTTCACACCTACCTATTTTTCAACAAGTAAAGTTTGTTGTCAACAGATGGTGAAGTGTTCTCATACACCCTGAGGCAGCCCGTTGGCGTGAGCGGTATTATTCTGCCATGGAATGGTCCCGTGTTCCTATTCGTCAACAAAGTTTGCACTGCATTAGCTGCAGGTACGATATACTCTATTAACACAGTAGCCTACACTACAGTAATTAGATCCATAAAGTTGCTTACAAGACCAAGGCATTAATTATTTGTGAAAACATGTTTTAGCCGACAAACAGAACTTAGAACAAATTAAGCAGAATATTAAACACAGTTTAGACAGTAGGCTGTTACTAGGGAAATCACACGAACGAAGGTAACATAATAATGGATGTGTGAGATGAAGCCATTCGTTAAAATTGTGAATAGTATGGTAATGTTCTTGCTTCGTCCATAACATTCTCCGAGAGAGGTTAGCAACTTCCTGTCGAGTGATATACTTGTAAACTTAATACTTTACTGGGAGATTATTAAAATACGTTCCTATAGATGGAAAGGGAAACGTTAAAATTATGAATAGTATGATAATGTTCTGTTTGCTTCGTCCATTTAGCAAACTTTCTGTCGAGTGATAGATTTTTGAACTTAAAAAAGTCACTGGCAGATATACATTCCTATCTATCTTGAAGGATTGGCCTAAAAATTCACTAGACCACGAAAGATGTAAAGGAAAAGGGAGGACCTTTACCTCAGTAGACACAAGCTAATATTAGTTAACAATTCCTATCAATCGAGGTTGTACCGTGGTTGTAAAGCCAGCAGAACAGACGCCGTTAACCGCACTGGCACTGACTGCACTGTTCGCTGAAGCTGGTTTGCCCAAGGGCGTGCTTAATGTTGTCAACGGTTTCGGTCCCGGCGCTGGAACCTCTCTTACTCACCACCCAGATGTCCCCAAGATTTCGTTTACTGGATCTGTTGAGGTAAGCCACATACTGACGGGATTTATTGGACCTCACTCCTTATATTTTCCTTTCGTAATTTTGAATTTTTTTTGGCAATATACATAATAATGAACATTGAACACTCAAATACTCGCAGGTCGGGAAATTAATTCAACAAGCAGCTGGAGCCAACAATTTGAAGAGGATCACACTTGAACTTGGCGGCAAGAGTCCTCTAGTTATCATGAATGATGCTGATTGTAAGTCATTTATTTTTATAAAATATCCTCATATCTTATTAATTCAAACACATACTTACTATATTTGTAAATTTAATTTTAGTAAGCATTGCCGTTCCTTACGCTGCAAATGCAATATTCTTACATCAAGGACAGATCTGCGTAGCTGCTTCAAGGTTGTTTGTCCAATCTGGTATTTATGACAAGTTCGTGGAAGCAGCTGTCAAGCACGCAAAGAGCATCAAAGTTGGAAACCCTACGGATCCTACCACACAGAATGGCCCACAGGTAAATTGGAAATGATACTAAATTTCCCAATATGGAAATAAAATAAATTCAACATCATCTATAATCTATACTAATATTATAAAGAGGTAAAATTGTTTGTTTGTTTGTATGTAATGGGTAATCTCCGAAAGTAATGAACCGATTTTGAAAATTGTTTCACTGGTAGAAAGCTACATTATCCCTGAGTGCTATAGGCTATCTATGCCAATATTATAAAGAGGTAAAATTGTTTGTTTGTTTGTATGTAATGGGTAATCTCCGAAAGTAATGAACCGATTTTGAAAATTGTTTCACTGGTAGAAAGCTACATTATCCTTGAGTGCTATAGGCTATAAATTATAAAGATACCATGCATATTAACTGAACTATCTCAAGTTTTGTTTAGCCGGGCGGAAAAAAATTGCTCTTCTAACAGAGTTATTAGCATGCGCTGCCTAAACAGTTGCTTGAAATTGAAAATAATGTACGGCAAAAATGTCCGCTTTGAATAGTTCTACAATAAAGTCCGCGACACCATATTTCTATCTTTTATGTTTTAGTAGATATAGTAGCTTTTACGAGTTAAAAAAAGTATTTTTCGTCATACTTACATTTGGACAGTTAGTAGTTTAATGAACTATATATTAAACCTTATCCAAAAAAATATAATTATGATCACAAGAACATCATAGAGATAAGATTTGCCCCAAACAGTATGTCAATTGGTTAAGTAATTTCGAAGATAACATACAATTACTAAATCGCAAAATGCCGCCGTCCATTCTCGAACCACATTATACCTTTGGACGGTTTTTAAATCAACTAAATATTAAACCTTAACAAAAAAAATATTATTATGATCACAAGAACATCATAGAGATACGATTTGCCGAATACAGTAAGTAAATTGGTTAAATGGTTTCGAAGATAATAATATATAAAATTACTAAATCGCAAAATGCCGCCGTCCATTCGCGAACCACATTAGAACATGCTTTGTACGGACGTTTTATCCATTGGATCATCGCAAACGATGGCCCACCTTCTCAATTGTACTCTTTGTGATTCCACCTGCACTCTAAGGGATCTATCCGAGGCCACGACTATCGCCGTCAACGTAGCAGAGTTTTGGTCGAAACATACAATATAAAGGAATCATCGACACGACAAAGAAAGATCCATTGGATGGCGTTGTGCAATTACGCGTTGGTCTTTTTTTAATGTGGTAAAATCATCAAATGAGTCCTGAGCCCTGGGTGAGGCGGACTGTCAGACTCTTACTGACTAAAATCCACCCATGTTCCTTTCGATGCCCTGTACGTTCCGGGGCCGCGGTATCCTGGGTTAAGAAAAACCCGCTACCCCAGCAGGCATTTGGCGCGAAACACGGCGCACCACCGACCCGGGGTTGGTCCTCGGTCGGACGGCGAGCCACACATGCCCTCTGCTGATCAGAGGGACACGCGTTGGAGCGTTCACACGACATGCTATTCACATAGGGGCAAAGAGACCCCTTAGGCACACAGTGCCTAAGGAAGAGTTTTTGACGGGCGCACGTGGAGGTTTCCTGTCTTAGCACCCCTACGTGTTGGTCTTTAAAATTGTTTTGATTACTCGGTTTCTTAAAACACAAAACACGGTTTCTTTGAATTCGAAGCTGTCGTATTTATGTTTTTGGGATATCGGACAGTTTCAGCGATTGTTTACCATGCCTAAAAGGAAATCACAACTTTACCGACAGACATCCCAGACAAAGCAACTGGAGTACGCCGTATGGAAAAGTCTGCTCTTGAAAATCATCAGCGCCTCACGAGGAATAGAGAAAATATTTTGCAAGCACGCGCTGGGGAATCTAGCTCCTAGCGTTCACAGCGTCTTGCCAACCAAAGCTGGAGAACATCGAGAACATCTAGCGCTGAGCGCTCGCAGATGCTTGCTCCCCTCTTTGAGGAGTGGCTGGATAGACTCCACGGCGTCCTCATCTACCGCTTGACACAGGTCCTCACCGGACATGGATGTTTCGAGAGGTACGTGTGTCTGATAAAGAAGGAGGAAACGCCCGAGTGTCACCACTAGGAGGACCGCCCGTAGGACACGGTGGAGCATACGATGCAGGACTGCCCTTCTTGGGCGGAGCACCGCCGTGTCCTCACGCAGACGATAGGCGGAGACCTCTTGCACCCGGCATTGGTCGCGGCCATGTTGCGGGGCGAGACGGAGTGGGAAGCGGTCTCCTCCTTCTGCGAAGCAGTCATGCTCGCGAAGGAGGAGGTGGAATAGGTGAGAGAGAGGACAGCATTCTCCCTCCACCCCAGCCGTAGTAGTAGACGCCCACAGCGACGGATGTCGCGGGACGATCATCGAGCATGCGGGCTTCGAGTAAAGGGCAACTCACTGTCCGACCATGGACCATGCCCGAGTCGACGGCGCGTTGTGTTCCACACGCGCCTCAAAGAGTGTCAGGATAATGACGGGCTATCGAGGGCCATAGCCTAGCCAGGGTTGCGGAACATACGTATACCGCGACTCCAGTATTCAAAGGCCAACCGAAGAACACCGTGGATTTAAGTCAGTACAAGTCTGACAATCCCCCCTCCCACTCTGCCCGGGTTGGGAGGACTCATTTGATGTCGCGAAAAAAAAAAGCCAAAGGGCGAGAACATCGCAGGCCCGTGCTCGGGAATCTAGCGCTGAACGTGCGCAGCGTCTCAGTGATTTAAAGCAGCATATCTCAGCAACAAGGGATAGGGACACTCGCGCTGAGCGCTCGCAGTGGCTCGCTAACCAAACAATGAGAACATCGCAGGCCCGTGCTCGGGAATCTAACGTTGAACATGAGCAACGCCTAGCAACAGAAAGTCGGCTGGCGGTTACTGTCAGTATGCAATAAAAACATAATCCTCCTTCTGGCAGTCAGGAAATAAATCATAGCACTCGGCACTCAGTACTAACCGAACTACACTCATCATTTCATCACAAGTTAAAATTTTTACCGCCCAACGAAGTGGGCAAGGGTCAGCTAGTCTATACTAATATTATAAAGCTGAAGAGTTTTTATAAAGCTGAAGAGTTTGTTTGTTTGTTTGTTTGTTTGTTTGTTTGTTTGTTTGTTTGTTTGAACGCGCTAATCTCAGGATCTACTGGTTGGAATTGAAAAATTCTTTTTGTGTTGGATAGTCCATTTATCGAGGAAGGCTATAGGCTATATAACATCACGCTATCACCTATAGGAGCGGAGCAGTAATGAGAAATGTTTCAAAATCGGGAAAATGTATTCCTTTTTTGGAGCTTCCGTTGCGTGCGCTGCGTAAACGGTTAGAGTTTCGCAAAAATTATGTACTACGGAATTGTTCCTCATAAAATTTTCTAAAATAAAGTCCGCGAGAGCATATATCTATCTTTAAAGGTTAAGTCACTATAACCTTTTTTATGGGAACCAAATTTGTTTTAAAGTAATGCATTATTTGCGAAGGTGTTTTCATTAACATGATATTAATCCTTATCCAAATAAATACGTTAATCATCACAAGCATTTAATTTTGAACGAAATTGCCCTTTACATCAATTGATTTCAATAAATATCTTAGGAGATATCACAGTTTCAAAATTATACCGCGACAAAATAATGACGAGCTGGGTAATATGTCACAATTGCGTCGATAAAATCCCTCTTTAGGCCGGTCAATATCGACATCATAAATTGCAAATGCACATGTAACTACCATTTTGTTATAATTTGCAACCCTGAAAACCCTGTGCAGTAGTTTTTGCGTGTGTATCTCATGAACCGTGATAGCTAGAGATTTGAAATTTTCACAGGTGATGTACATCTGTTGCTGCAATAACAAAACATACTAAAAACCAGAATTCAATCAATATTAAGGGGGGCTCTCATTGGTCGTGGGACTTATTTCATTACCGTGACCCCGGAACATAAAGGGCTATTGAAGGACGCCATGGATTTTAGTCAGTACAAGTCTGACAGTCCCTCCCAGCCCGAGGTGGGAGGACTCATTTCATGATTTTACCACGTAAAAAAAAAGGGGGCTCCCGTACAAAAAACGTGATTTTGTTGCTGGTTTTTGTAGCTGTTATAAAGTATTGTAATGTTTCGGAGACTGTTTCTCACGAACCGTGATAGTTTAGGTTAAATTTTCACAGATGATGTGTGTCTATTGCCGCTATAACAACAAATACTAAAAACTGGTTAAGTGCGATTTTGATTCGACATTGTCATTGACAGAACAGGGTTATCAGGGTTGCAAACTTGGGTGTTAAATACTCTAAACTCTAAAGGGACCTATCGACATATAAAATATTGGTAGTTACATGCGCGTTTGCAATGTTTGGTTTTTATGTCGATATTGACCGGCCTACTTTAAGGAGCGTTTGAAAAGGCTACGGGCTGCGTCCTCACCTTCAGTCTGACGCAGTCCTACCGGTTTTCGTTTTTTCGTTTCGGGAGATACCTCAACATTCAGTGGCAAGTAAGGGGAATGGTTAGCAGTCGGAATGCGTGAGGGAAAAGACAACCTCTACCTCTCGCCCCAGCCACCACTGAAGATACCCGGTCGGAAATCGCGCTCTTCAAGGGAACTGATGGAGACGGGACCATAGGACCAAACGTCTAACATGACGCGGGTGAAACCGCGGGCAGAAGCTAGTAATATTATAAAGCTGAAGAGTTTGTTTGTTTGTTTGTTTGTTTGAACGCGCTAATCTCAGGATCTACTGGTTGGAATTGAAAAAATATTTTTGTGTTGGATAGTCCATTTATCGAGGAAGGCTATAGGCTATATAACATCACGCTATCACCTGTAGGAGCGGAGCAGTAATGAGAAATGTTTCAAAATCGGGAAAATGTATTCCTTTTTTAGAGCTTCCGTTGCGTGCGCTGCGTAAACGGTTAGAGTTTTGCAAAAATTATGTACTACGGAATTATTCCTCATAAAATTTCCTAAAATAAAGTCCGGGAGGGCATATATCTATCTTTAAAGGTTATGTCACTATAACCTTTTTTATGGAAACCAAATTTGTTTTTAAGTAATGCATTATTTGCGAAGGTGTTTTCATTAACATGATATTAATCCTTATCCAAATAAATACGTTAATCATCACAAGCATTTAATTTTGAACGAAATTGCCCTTTACATCATTTGATTTCAATGAATATCTTAGGAGATATCACAGTTTCAAAATAATACCGCGACAAAATAATGACGGGCTGGGTAATATGTCACAAAATTGCGTCGATAAAATCCCTCTTTAGGCCGGTCAATATCGACATCCAACATTGCAAACGCGCAATGTAACTACCATTTTGTTACAATTTGCAACCCTGAAAACCCTGTGCGGTCAATTCAGTAGTTTTTGCGTGTGTATCTCATGAACCGTGATAGCTTTAGATTTGAAATTTTCACAGGTGATGTACTTCTGTTGCTGCTATAGAATAGAATAGAATTATCTTTTATTCAAGTTACATGACTCAATATATTAGTAAAACTTAAAACTATATTAGTAATAACAAAAACACAAATAAAAGTAATAGTAGTAGTAACAAAACATACTATAAACCAGAATACAATAAATATTAAGGGGGGCTCTCATTGGTCGCGGGACTTATTTCATTACCGTGACCCCGGAACATAAAGGGCTATTGAAGGACAATGGATTTTAGTCAGTACAAGTCTGACAGTCCCTCCCAGCCCGGGGTGGGAGGACTCATTTAATGATTTTACCACGTAAATAAAAAGGGGGCTCCCATACAAAAAACGTGATTTTGTTGCTGGTTTTTGTAGATGTTATGAAGTAATGTAATGTTTCGGAGGCTGTTTCTCACGAAACGTGATAGTTAGATAGTTTAAATTTTCACAGATGATGTGTGTCTATTGCCGCTATAACAACAACTTATAAAAGAATCGTAGTTACATGCGCGTTTGCAATGTTTGGTTTTTTATTGTGGATAATGACCGGCCTATTTTGAGGATCGTTTGGAAAGGCTACGGGCTGCGTCCTCACCTTCAGTCTGACGCAGTCCTACCGGTTTTCGTTTCGGGAGGTACCTCAAGATTCAGTGGCATGTAAGGGGAATGGTTAGCAGTCGGAATGCGTGAGGGAAAAGACATCGTCTACCTCTCACCCCAGCCACAACTGAAGATGCCCACGACGTCGGAAATCGCGCTCTTCAAGGGAACTGATGGAGACGGGACCATAGGACCAAACGCCTAACATGACGCGGGTGAAACCGAGGGCAGAAGCTAGTACCTTATAAATTACATTTTTAAATATTTTTACAAAAAATAAATAAAAAACATTTAAAAATATAAAAAATAGCAATCCACCAGTACCGGGAACAGGGTCCGAACCGGTGGTCGGCTCTTGAGAGAGGAACCTCCTAACAATACGCGCCGTGTCCAGGAGTACTGCCTTCTGAATCAAACGCTTGATCCAGGTCCACCCAGCGAGAGCCTCCTTGGGTGTTGGTCTAGTTGTTAAATTATTATTATTACAATAGTATTAGTATTGTAGAACTGATTATCTTGTAGGTTGATGGAGAAATGATGAACAAAGTGCTAGGATATATCGAGAAAGGCAAAAAGGAAGGCGCGAAGTTACTGTGCGGAGGCAACAGAATCGGCACAAGCGGTTACTACATCGAACCTACAGTCTTTGCTGACGTCAAGGATGATATGACTATCGCAAAGGAAGAGGTGAATAAATGAATACTTGGTTATTTATCCAGGTCACCCTTACCCTTTTTAAATCTACCTTAATATAAATTAACCTTATTTTTTCAAACATTAAGCAGAGATACATACCATATATAACATAATTCTACATCGATATCACTAAAACTTGGACTAAACTGAAAGTCTAACTCTAAATTCTCTTCTTTTAGATCTTCGGTCCAGTGCAGAGCATTCTGAAGTTTGACACTTTAGAAGAAGTCATCGACAGAGCTAAAAACACGACCTACGGTTTGACAGCTGGAATCTTCACAACAAATGTCAACAATGCCCTACAGTTCTCGAAACATGTTGAAGCTCGTACAGTTTGGTAAGCCCATAGAATTCTCTTATCAGATAAGGCACTTTAAGTAAAGATATTCTAATATTATTATTAGCAACGGACAGTATCAGTTCAATACTTAATCCAATTAACTTTATGCTTTATTTTAGTAATCATTAAACAAACAGTACTCACTCTTACATTTTATTTTACAGGGTCAACACATACTACCGTTCGGTGGTTTCAAAGATCCCAGAAAATTATTATTTTTATACTCACTTATCAAGTCAGAACACATGAGGTTATCAAAATGAACAACATTATAATAATGCATTTCTTTCCTTTTCAGTGGCATGGACGCCCTCTTAGCTTACACCGAAGTGAAGAATGTTGTCGTTTCCTTACCAAAGAAAGTCTGAAATTTAAACTAGATGTTACGATCGTAAACTGAAAGAAATAATTAAGTAATAGAAGTATTGCCAGCACTAAATGTTATTGTTTTATATTTATAATAAAAACACGCACAAAGACACGGTTTTCTAAATAAAAGTTAGTTATTAAATTAATCATTGATAGTTTTTTTTAAATCTCCTTTTTCAAAACCTCTCACAAACAACACCAACAGAATCGGACCTGCAGAAGAACCTTGCGGTACTCCAGAACTTGGTACCGATTACATAATACTGAGATCCATTTACAAGCGAGAATCAAGTTTGCTCTTTAAGACATGAAATAACTCCACTGGCCATAGTACCTGTGAAAATATGTGTCGTCTAAAGTTCAACTGTATTTGATTTTGATTCGTGTGTATCAATACCAAACGCTTCTTAAAGATCTGAGCAAAGTTATCAAAATCAGTGTAGAAATGAATTGCAAGTGGTAGAATAATTATAAGACGTCATTTGGCTTAAAAAGTGGCAGGTAACGTACAAATAATATGTTATAAGTAGGTATGCCCAAATAAATGCCTGAAAGTTAACGTCGGATTAACTTTCGGATCGTCATATCGTGTCTGCACAACTTAGGGGCCGCCACATCGCTGTCAATGTGGCGAAGTAGTCCATTGCTTCGGATATCAGGCTCCAGGTCGGTTAGCAAAGCGATTATATCTCATGATACATCGTGCTTTTCCCATCATCACGATCCGAGCATTGGCAAATAATGTTAACATGATTGCCCCAAGAAAGGAGAGTTATCTGTTCAGGATTCATATAATAAATGTTTGTGAAACTCTTCATTCCACCATAACTTTTGAAAGCCTGAACAAATGCGTCATAATAAACTTTTATCCCGGAGGAAGCCGCGGAATGAAACTAGAAAATCGGTAGCCCTCCACATATATAAATGAGGACATAGGATACTTTATATCCCGGTAGTACATTCCCGTGGAATAGTTTCAGACCTCCAAGCGACTGAAGCCGCAGGCAGAACCTAGTACCAGAAGTAGTAGTAGTAATATGTTTAGTCAATAGGCCTGTCATGTTTTAGAATTTTTAAATGACAGAGAGTGACATTACAAATATGTATAAGTTTAAGTTATTTTTAGTAATTTGATTTTTGAGTTTTATAAAAAAAAAAATATGTTAATATTGTGTTTCATTATGATAATAATTTAAATGTCTTTTAAATTTTTTTTGTCTGTTTTTGTATGCCTTAAAGGCTGAACATGATGGAGCTATTTTATGTGAACAACTTGCATGCCTTGTATGTATACTCATGTTTCTACAAATAAATATCTTGTCTTGTTTTGTCTTGTCATGTTAAAATAGTGAACTAAACAAGTGCAAAACAAGTAACAGTTCTAAACAATAGTGGTAAAAGAAATCTAATGTTTATATTGCAGTTAAAAAAAGATCTTCCACAGAACTGTTTCCCTGGTTATAGACGGACAGACAGAAGGAGGGAAGGACAGTGGAACTTAGTCCCGTTTAACCCTTTGGATAAGGAACCCTAAAACATTTAATAGGAGTCTTAACAACATAATATAGTCTGTTTTGGACAAGGCCACGCGTTTGTGGTATGGTCTTCATGTATTGACGGATGTTCATTGTGTTCGATTTACATTATTCAAGGACGCTGGCGAATAGCTAGTACCTACACACGGCTACACATCAAGCTATACGTTACCAGTCTTGGTCTCGCATCGTACGATTATTACACACAATGAACGGTCAGCTAACACCGGTTTTGCATAGCTTGATGTGTAGCCGTGTACCTACAACTATTATGGCGAGAGACGTACACAATGACTGTTGATTTACTGAAGCATTCGTTATTGTTCGATCGGTTTACATTGTCCTTACCTGTATAATTTTTAGAACCTGTAGTTCCTCCACTCTATTGCCTGTTCATGGTATCAAAACCATGTGCCGTGGACTCAGTAATCGTGGTACACATCGGTATACCTACAGATAGCGCGCGAGTTGAATGCAGTCGGGGTCTGAGGTGAAGAGCCCCCCGCTACCCGCACGCCCCACCTCAAGCGCCTGCAGTGTAGTACTTTGCCATCCTTGTCAACAGCACTACCGCATTCCTAAGCTCTGCATTCAACTCGCGCGCTTAGTGTACAAGTTCACTCCCTACATAGGAGTAGGTCTACATAAACTGGACGTAGTTGGACCACACACGGACTCCGCGTTCACCATGCTTTATTCAAATCATAAACTTCTTTATGATTTTCCTGTAATACATAGGCAAAGGACTATTATATATATTAAAAAAAAAACTTAATCGGTCAACTAGGTTCGGTGGAAATTGACTGCGAAAGACGGACAGACGGACGACGAGTAATCTTATAAGGCATTCGTTTTTCATTCGGAACCTTTAAAGGTTACTCATGATATCGTCTCTCTCTCTCTGCATGTTCTTCTTCTTCAACCTTTAGTCACCCTATGCTGAGTGTAGATATCTTCCAAATTCCACTTCTTCTCTGCATGTTGCGCCAATTCAAATCCAACGAATGCCAATTAAATAAATTCCAGTTTTCCGAAGAGTTACCGATGTCGAACATTAGCAGTTGGTACTGTCAAGCTCGTGCCGCCATTTTCTGCAAGTCTTTTGGCTGTACCAGGGTTCCACGTAGTGTAACCTGAAAAGCTTTTATTAGTAAGTTAGTGTTCTTACGTTTATTGCGCGTCCTAGAGATTTAGGTGCCTTTAGATTTTAGAACCTTTATTTAATCAACCACAAACTATAGAATGAATCAAAATCTACTAGGTACCTATTGCTACTACGACGACTAATCAACCAATCAATTTCATCTAAGACCCATAAACACAATACATAAATTATGATATACAATACAATAAACTAATAAATACTATAAAATTTATTTACTACTTTCTGCGCTGAGTCGAAGTGTCATGTAATCTTCAACGAAAATTTATTACTGCAGTGCTCTCTAGATTCACTAGGTCACTTTAAGACATATCTAAGAATATGCACAAATCAATCCAAAACCCATCACTGAAATCCGCATCCTGAAATCGACTAGTCTAATTTATCGATGAGTTTTAGAGATAAATGGCAACATTGATTTGTAGAAACAACCTCGCATGCCAAACGCGTATCCATACCGTTTGCGTGTAAAATACGGGTTTAGGGTCCGCTCGCCCCTTGGATCTTGCCCCTTATGATTAAAATGACCGACTCGCCCCCTTCACTTTTAGATACGCTGACTCGCCCCCGATTGTAAGTTAAAAGTACTGTAAGCGACACAAGTTTTTAAATAAATGTTGTTTGCTAACAACTTCGAGCGTCTATTCCCATTTTTCCCTACTGGCTTTAACACCAGTGAGGCGAGGCTATTAGAAGCTAACAAAAAGTATTAGGCTAGCATGAGTTTATTTATTTATTTATTTAGGTTAGCCAACGACTGTTTACACATAAAAATTACAATTATAACTGATACATATACATTTACAAGTGTAACAGTCAATTATAGGCTAACACCGCATGCATAGTTGTCGGATTGAATAGTTTACAAATTATAAATTCCTTATATATTATGAGTTCAAAGTAGTCTGTATTTAAATAATTTTAAAGTTTACCTGAAACTGCCTTGTTCTTTGACTATCCAACAAAAGTACTAGGCTAACATAAGTACAAAGTGGTAGTCATATTTTGGGTAGATAATAAAGATTACAAGAAATTGTCTTGTGCAACATTAACCAGCAAAAGTACTAGGCTAGCATAGGCCCAAACCGGTATGTATTTATATAATTCTGGGTAGGTAGTTTATTAGTTGAATGTTTTTTTTTAATCATGAACTGGGTCCGGGTTGGCTAAGGATAGGTTAGGTTCGGAATCGACGCAGAAATATTTAAAAAAATACCATTTTGAACTTATGCTAGCCTAGTACTTTTGCTGGTAAGTGAATGAACAAGATAATTTCAGGTAATCGACCCAGAAATATTTAAAAAATAACACTTTGAACACATGATAGCCTAGTACTTCTGGTAGTAAGTCAATGAACAAGACAATTTCAGGTATTTTTTCAACTTTGAACTTATGCTTGCTTAGTACTATTGCTGATTACAGCCATTGTCTAATTGTCCTTATTTTCGCGATATCTTTAGTTTTTTTGCGAAAACGTGGTCTCACAAATTGTCTTACGACGTAATACAACTCTCTCAGCAGGTAGCCAAACCATCAAACAATCACAAGTATGACGACGATTTTGTGAGATTACAAATATAGTTGAGTAAAGTAATCAAACGTAGTGTTATTCTTACTGAAAGCATTTTTCTGTCTGACTGTACCGTTCTTGGTTAAATTTCAATGGAAATGCCGCAAGGGGCGAGTGGGTACACCAAAATAATTATTTTAATGTCAATTTTCAACTCGCCCCTTCATAAGGGGCGAATGGGTACACCAAAATAAATAAATACGGGGCGAGTCGGTCATTTTAATCATAAGGGGCAAGATCCAAGGGGCGAGCGGACCCTACACCAAAATAGTAGCTCGTGAAATAGTATTTTTTTTTAACTAGAAAGCTGTTTACATGATGCGGACTCACCATTCAATATGTAATGAATATGAATGAAGCTCGAATAATATTTACTACAAAAAGAAATGATATTTCTGTCTGATTATGAAAGGCTTATTTAATTAAGGCTTAGTGTGATTAGGTATCGAGTTATTTTAATTGGCAGTCTGTAGAAAAAATGTTCTTTGTTCTATTTTTAACTAGCAAACTTCGTACCGCCTTCAACAATTCAAGGATACTTTTAAACCAAAATCAGTCAAATCGGCCGTTCTCGAGTTTTAGCGAGACTAACGAACAGCAATTGATTTTTAAATATAAGAATACGTTACCCCAGACTGGTATTTTCTTCCTGTATCGTGTATCGTTTACAAACATAGAAACTCACATACACAAACAGCCAGACCCGGAACAACTATTTGTAGATCATACAAATACTTGATCCATGCGGGAACGATCCCGCGACACGCTACGCAGCAGTCTATCGCTCAGCAACTGTTACAACCGGCGTGGGTCTAAATGTTGCCAGCTTTATAGTCAAACCTAAAAAGAAACATATTCTTTTTTGTAACCGAGTCTAGTTTAAATAAAACAATGGTTTGTAAGTTTTTACACCTAATTTTGCTTGGTAAATAGGGTACTAAAAATGACATAGGTGAAAAATCAGCCAAACCGTGGCTAAAAAGTTACCTTAGCACTATGACCATAGCATGATAGTTTCAATATTATACATACGTGGCTTACCAAAATATTATCATCTCTCGAAAAACTCATTGTACAATATTATGCAATAAATATTATAAAGTTCTGTTTAGATAAAAGTATTGCATAATATTGCACAATGATTTTTATGTGAGCCCGAAATAGTACCGACATATCGCGGGCTAAACTATTAAGATAGATGATCTTTCTACGTGCAGAGCTGCTAGTTGTTTTTTTTTTATGATTATGTATCACAATAATCAATAGCGTGAGCCATATATTATTATTATTTGATACTATGGCCATAGTGTGATAGTATTAATACATTATCTCTCTAAATGACAATTTTATTAGAGCATAGTAACCATGATACAGCACTTTTAATGATTGCGCAATATTGCACAATGATTTCAGAATGAGCCCAAAATAACTTCGGGAAAAGCGCGGTCAAAAATTTTCAAAGATTTTTGCGTGCGTAAAACTTTTACATTTTTGAAAATATACTCGAAAATTAGGTACATAATTTGACGATAGTTAAATTCGGTACCAATCAATATTTAAAGGTACCAGTTGCTGACTACATTCAGTTTCTTAAAATCACTGTACACCGTAATAATACGTTATCATACGGTGTACAGCGATTTTGAAGATCTGAATGTGTTCAGCAACTTTTGATGCTGACTGTACTAATAACAATGAAAATATAATACAAAAATAAACATTTACGTAAACAGTGATTAACAGTATCAAATGTTGTGATATGGCCGCGTTGGATAAAAAATTAGGATTCGACACTTAATAAAAACCTGCCACGCAATATGTAAGGTTCCGAAGCTGTCTTATTTTTTTGGTTCCTGTTTTACAAAATTTTAAATTGTCTAAGTTTTAGTAGTGTTCATATTTGAGTCTACACATACATTCATACATAAGGACAAAACTTAGCTCTCTGCTGTACTCTGTCTAAAAGATTCATAGAGTTCCTTGACCATTCTCCTCCATAAAGATCTACGATTTAGAATAAACTAAAGTACTTTAATAAGTTATTATACGTTGTGACTAGGACTTTAGCTTAATACGAATTTAAATGAATAAAAATATTATTTAATTGCTAGGAGGAGACTTGACTGTTACAAGAATTAGCACTTGGGTAATTTCATTGAAGAATTAAATATAGCTATACATATAATAAGCTAAAAGCTAAATTAAATATAAATAAAAGTTTTTTATTTCTTTAATTTAACTCAAGGGACTTGAAATCTGGCAACATCACAAATAATAAAAGTACGAAAATCTAAAACATACAAAATTATGATATTATGTACTTGGAGACATCTTTATGTTCACAGAGGGCAAAATATAAATTACAAGACAGATTTTCTTACCTAATCAATACAATAAAGATAACAATGTTTATGTATCACTGCTTTTGCTATCTATGATGTCTATTATCACCGCGTCTACGTTGTTATTCAATATAAGCGTGTCTAAGCCAGGCTACCGGTTACATTCCGAAGAGTCGCGCGAAATAGACATAACGTACTGTGCGGTGACTTAATATATCTGTGGAAAATAAAAATAATTTTATAAAAATGGCTCCTGAAATTAAATACACTAAGGTTTGTACTTGTCATAATTTTAGAATTAGGCCACTAACTCTACACACAAAGTTAATAAGAAAATAAATAAAAAATTAAATTAATATTTGATATATTTGAATTATAATAATCAAGAAAACTAAAATCTATTTTTCCCTACGTTTTTATATGTTAATTTCACATTAAAACACAATAAATATTTCGATAAATGTATTATAAAAAAAAACTACGATTTATTAAACGATAATGCCTAGGATTCTTTTTGGTTCTAATTTTTTCAAAAAACCGTAAACACCATCATATTAATTATTTTTTGAACGCATGCGATGCGCATCGTATTGTATTGATTGTTATAATATAACCACACTATACTCTATGTTCCAGTCGCGGGTCTTATACCATCACCGTGACCCCGGAACATAAAGGGCTATTGAAGGACACCGTGGATTTTAGTCAGTACAAGTCTGACAGTACCTCTCGCCCTGCCCGGGGTGGGAGGTCTCATTAGATGATTTTACCACGTAAAAAAAAAATAAAAAAAAAAATACTCTGTGTTCCAGTCGTTGCTCAAAATCAACACGTATGGTGTTGTCGGTTGAGACTTTTTTTTTGCGTTAATAAAATGAGTCCTCCCACCCCGGGCAGGGCGGGAGGGAATGTCAGACTTGTACTGACTAAAATCCCCGGTGTCCTTAGAATAGCCCTTTAATGTGCCGGGGTCACGGTGATGGAAATAAGTCCCGTGACCATTTACAATACCTAAATGCAAATTCCAAAAACGTATTTTTGGGAGGCCTTATTTTTTTTAAATTTTATGTTACTTTTTCAGTTGTTCATCGACAACGAGTGGGTGAACGCGAAGAGCGGCAAGACCTTCGACACTTACACTCCACATGATGGATCCGTTATCGCTAAAGTGTCTGAAGGTGACAAGGTATGTACCACGATATCTGCAGCTTGTTCAGTTTAAAAGATTGTTAGCGTTTGTACAGTTTAAATTTTGTTAGATGTACCTACTTCTAATACAAACAAAAATTTCTCAAATTAGAATGAAAAGAGGATCTGTTTGGTTTTAAGTAGATAAGTTTCATAACTAGTAAATGCCTAAATAAATACTACGACTAAACATTTTTACAACAAAATAGCACTTAAACTATTTAATAGACGCAGGCAAAAAATGTATTTTAAAGAAAAATAAGATTCCTTCTTGTAGAGATTTTAATAAAATCTTGAGTTAGCGCAGGCTATTCATGAATTTATAATAGAATTCCTTCATTGGATGAATAGTATTATTACATTAACATAATTACAAAGTGAAAAACAAAGCACTCAATTGGCTAAGGATCACTTCACACAATTCACTTCAACAGTGCTACAAAAAAGATAACTTTATTAACTACACAAAAAGATACACATATTTCAGTTTCGTCGCGTCACGGTGTGAGATGACCCTAAAAGACACGAAATATTCGGCATATAACAAACTAAGATAAGTTAGAAAATACAAGAAATTCGGGAAGTTAAAAATGTATCAGTTATTTATACTTTTTTTCTTTTCTCTACAACTAGGTAAATAAGGAATATTTCCACGTTTGGGCAACTCTATGTTTTTCAAGATAAAGTAACGTCAAAAAAAAACAACTATACAATTCTAATTTGAATGTCTTAAGAATATTTTGGGAGACTGAAACTAGTGCAATTAATTATATCCCTGATGACCCATTAGGAAAAGTTGCTCTGTTTTCCTATAATGTTAAAACTTACGCACCTAATTTCTTCAGCAAAAAATATGTCGGAAACAAAATCCTTGAACTAAGTTTTGTCGAATCTACTTTTTATTTAAACAAAATAAGATTTAGTCTCCTTTGTAGGGTTCCATAGTAATCAACCTTTATAGTCTTACCATTTCCCAGACTTTCTGTCCGCCTGTCCTTGACACAGATACATTTGGTACTAGAAAGATGTTTAGCATGAATATTGAATCAGTATACGGATTAAGGATTAGTTACGCCGAGAAAGTGGTAAAATAAAAACGAATGAAATATTTAGGTTTGCTCTTGTACACGTAAAATGGAAATGTGTTTTAATTCAGTTACACAGTCGCAAAGTGGCCACGTATTCTAGAGACTTCCCCAAAACATAGAGATTCTTTGGAAGTGGGTGGAAATTGAATTGAATTGAATTGGTTGCCAATCTGAACACGAAAAGTGGTCATAATTTTTTAACTATGTTGCCTGATCGAGGCGAGCTATCCATTACTCGCCATGGGCATGCCCGAACCTACGGCGACCGAAAATCTCTTCGCGATGTCATACCTAGGAGACTTTAGATTTGTGGAAGCTGGGTTACCCTCACGCATTCCGCCACTTCCTTCTGAAGTGGACTGCTTCTCGTTCGCCCTCGCTCCACAGCATGGCCTTAATCACTGTTGGGCGCGAGAGGTCGCCGCCGCCTTCATCTTCTGTGAACTCGGCGGGCGTTCCATCCTGCGTAAAATGACACAGGAACGAAACTTACATAAATCAATATTTTCAGGCCGATATAGACTTGGCCGTGGCCGCAGCGAAACGTGCCTTCCACCGCAACTCAGAGTGGCGACAACTGGATGCGTCCCAACGTGGAGAGATCATCCGCAAGTTCAGTAACCTCCTAGAGAGAGACGTAAAGTACATTGCAGAACTGGAGTCCTACAACAACGGCATGGTTCTTAACGGAGCAGCAACATTCATTGGAGCAGCTGTTAACTTTGCTCGTTTTATGGCCTCTTGTGCAGACAAAATTAAGGGCGATACCATTCCTGCTGGTAAGAAAAAAATATATACACAATCATGAAAGTGAAGCTTCACACCTTCGCACCTACCTATTTGTCTACAAGTTATGTTCGTTGTCAACAGATGGTGAAGTGTTCTCATACACCCTGAGGCAGCCCGTTGGCGTGAGCGGTATTATTCTGCCATGGAATGGTCCCGTGTTCCTATTCGTCAACAAAGTTTGCACTGCATTAGCTGCAGGTACGATATTAACACAGTAGCCTACACTACAGTAATTAGATTTATAAAGTTGCTTACAAGACCAAGGCATTACTTATTTGTGGAAACATGGTATAGGCGACAAACAGAACTTAGAAAAATTAAGCAGAATATTAAACACAGTCTAAACTGTGTTTAATATTCTGCTTAATTTTTCTCAGTAGGCTGTTACTAGGGAAATGACACGAACGAAGGTAACATAATAATGGATGTGTGAGATGAAGCCATTCGTTAAAATTGTGAATAGTATGGTAATGTTCTTGCTTCGTCCATAACATTCTCCGAGAGAGGTTAGCAACTTCCTGTCGAGTGATATACTTGTAAACTTAATACTTTACTGGCAGATTATTAAAATACGTTCCTATAGATGGAAAGGAAAACGTTAAAATTGTGAATAGTATGATTGTTCTGCTTGCTTCATTTAGCAATTTTCTGTCGAGTGATAGATTTCTGAACTTAAATAAGTCACTGGCAGATATAAATTCCTATCTATTTTGAAGGATTGGCCTATAAACGCACTAGACCACCGAAATATGGAAAGGGAAAGGGTAGACCTTTCCCTGCAGTAGACACAAGCTAATATTAGTTAATAATTCCTATCAATCCAGGTTGTACCGTGGTTGTAAAGCCAGCAGAACAGACGCCGTTAACCGCACTGGCACTGGCTGCACTGTTCGCTGAAGCTGGTTTGCCCAAGGGCGTGCTCAATGTTGTCAACGGCTTCGGTCCTGGCGCTGGAACTTCTCTTACTCACCACCCGGATGTCGCCAAGATTTCCTTTACTGGATCTGTTGAGGTAAGCCACATACTGACGGGATTTATTTTACGTCACTCTTTATATTTTCCTTTCTTAATTTTGGCACATTTAATTTGTTTTTTTTTTTTTAAATTTGGCAATATACATAATAATGAACATTGAACACTCAAATACTCGCAGGTTGGGAAATTAATTCAACAAGCAGCTGGAGTCAACAATTTGAAGAGGATCACACTTGAACTCGGTGGCAAGAGTCCTCTAGTCATCATGAATGATGCTGATTGTAAGTCATTTAATTTTTTTTAAATCCTCATTTCCTAATAAAACACATACTTACTAAATTATTTGTAAATTTAATTTTAGTAAGCGTTGCCGTTCCTTACGCTGCAAATGCAATATTCTTCCATCAAGGACAGATCTGCGTAGCTGCTTCAAGGTTATTTGTCCAATCTGGTATTTATGACAAGTTTGTGGAAGCAGCTGTCAAATACGCAAAGAGCATCAAAGTTGGAAACCCTACGGATCCTACGACACAGAATGGGCCACAGGTAAATTGGAATTAATGATACTAAATTTCCCAATATGGAAATAAAATAATATCAACATCTGCCTTATTTTTAACATAGGTATATAAAATAAACTATCATTCATTTTAAATTATTATTATTACAATAGTATTAGTATTTTATAACTGACTATCTTGTAGGTTGATGGAGAAATGATGAACAAAGTGCTGGGATATATCGAGAAAGGCAAAAAGGAAGGCGCGAAGTTGCTGTGTGGAGGCAACAGAATCGGCACAACCGGATACTACATCGAACCTACAGTCTTTGCTGACGTCACCGACAACATGACCATCGCAAAAGAAGAGGTGAATAAATTAATACTTGGTTATTTACCCAGGTCACTCTTACCCTTTTTAAATCTACCTTAATATAAATTAACCTTTATTTTTTAAACATTAAGCAGAGATATATAACATAATTCTACATCGATAGCACTAAAACTTCGACTAAACTGAAAGTCTAACTCTAAATTCTCTTCTTTTAGATCTTCGGTCCAGTGCAGAGCATTCTGAAGTTTAACACTTTGGAAGAAGTCATCGACAGAGCTAATAACACGAGCTACGGTTTGGCAGCTGGGATCTTCACAACAAATGTCAACAATGCCCTACAGTACTCGAAACATGTTGAAGCTGGTACAGTTTGGTAAGCCCATAGAATTCTCTTATCAGGTTAGGCACTTTAAGTAAAGATATTCTAATATAATTATTAGCAACGGACAGTATCAGTTCAATACTTAATCCAATTATCTTTACGCTTTATATTAGAATTCATTAAATAAACAGTACTCACTCTTACATTTTTATTTTACAGGGTCAACACATACTTAGTATTCACCCCACAATCACCGTTCGGAGGTTTCAAAGACTCCGGACTCGGTCGTGAAAAGTAAGTGATCCCAGAAAATTATTATTTTTATACTCACTTATCAAGTCAGAACATATGAGGTTATCAAAATGAACAACATTATAATAATGCATTTTTTTCCTTTTCAGTGGCATGGACGCCCTCTTAGCTTACACCGAAGTGAAGAATGTTGTCATTTCCTTACCAAAGAAAGTCTAAAGTTTAAACTAGACGTTACGACCAGAATTATTTTCTGAGCGATATATAACTAAGTATATCGAGTAAATTGAAAGAAATTATTTAATGGATAAAATTTGTGAAAGACTACCTAAATTAAAATTAATATAAAATTAGAAAGATTTTTATTTTACACATCCCTTATGAAAAACCTTATACAAACAACAACAGAATCGACCCTACAGAAGAACCTTGCGGTACTCCAGAACTTGGTACCAGTGACATTGATTGAGATCCATTTACAAGCCAGAATCAAATTTGCTCTTGAAGTGATGAAATAACTCGAGTGCCTGTGAAAATATCTATAACTAGCTGACCCTTGCCCACTTCGTTGGGCGGTAAAATTTTTAACTTGTGATGAAATGATGAGTGTGGTTCGGTTAGTACTGAGTGCCGAGTGCTATGATTTATTTCCTGACTGCCAGAAGGAGGATTATGTTTTTATTGCATACTGACAGTAACCGCCAGCCGACTTTCTGTTGCTAGGCGTTGCTCATGTTCAACGTTAGCTGTAATATGCTGCTTTAAATCACTGAGACGCTGCGCACGTTCAGCGCTAGATTCCCGAGCACGGGCCTGCGATGTTCTCGCACTTTGGCTTTTTTGTTTCGTGACATCAAATGAGTCCTCCCAACCCGGGCAGACTGGGAGGGGGGATTGTCAGACTTGTACTGACTTAAATCCACGGTGTTCTTCGGTTGCCTTTTGAATACTGGAGTCGCGGTATACGTATGTCCCGCAACCCTGGCTAGGCTATGGCCCTCGATAGCCCGTCATTATCCTGACACTCTTTGAGGCGCGTGTGGAACACAACGCGCCGTCGACCCGGGCATGGTCCATGGTCGGACAGTCAGTTGCCCTTTACTCGAAGCCCGCATGCCCGATGATCGTCCTGCGACATCCGTCGCTGTAGGCGTCTACTACTACGGCTGGGGTGGAGGGAGGATGCTGTCCTCTCTCTCACCTATTCCACCTCCTCCTTCGCGAGCATGACTGCTTCGCAGAAGGAGGAGACCGCTTCCCACTCCGTCTCGCCCCGCAACATGGCCGCGACCAATGCCGGGTGCAAGAGGTCTCCGCCTATCGCCTGCGTGAGGACACGGCGGTGCTCCGCCCAAGAAGGGCAGTCCTGCATCGTATGCTCCACCGTGTCCTACGGGCGGTCCTCCTAATGGTGACACTCGGGCGTTTCCTCCTTCTTTATCAGACACACGTACCTCTCGAAGCATCCATGTCCGGTGAGGACCTGTGTCAAGCGGTAGATGAGGACGCCGTGGGGTCTATCCAGCCACTCCTCAAAGAGGGGAGCAAGCATCTGCGAGCGCTCAGCGCTAGATGTTCTCGATGTTCTTCAGCTTTGGTTGGCAAGACGCTGTGAACGCTAGGAGCTAGATTCCCCAGCGCGTGCTTGCAAAATATTTTCTCTATTCCTCGTGAGGCGCTGATGATTTTCAAGAGCAGACTTTTCCATACGGCGTACTCGAGTTGCTTTGTCTGGGATGTCTGTCGGTAAAGTTGTGATTTCCTTTTAGGCATGGTAAACAATCGCTGAAACTGTCCGATATCCCAAAAACATAAATACGACAGCTTCGAATTCAAAGAAACCGTGTTTTGTGTTTTAAGAAACCGAGTAATCAAAACAATTTTAAAGACCAACACGTAGGGGTGCTAAGACAGGAAACCTCCACGTGCGCCCGTCAAAAACTCTTCCTTAGGCACTGTGTGCCTAAGGGGTCTCTTTGCCCCTATGTGAATAGCATGTCGTGTGAACGCTCCAACGCGTGTCCCTCTGATCAGCAGAGGGCATGTGTGGCTCGCCGTCCGACCGAGGACCAAGCCCGGGTCGGTGGTGCGCCGTGTTTCGCGCCAAATGCCTGCTGGGGTCGCGGGTTTTTCTTAACCCAGGATACCGCGGCCCCGGAACGTACAGGGCATCGAAAGGAATATGGGTGGATTTTAGTCAGTAAGAGTCTGACAGTCCGCCTCACCCAGGGCTCAGGACTCATTTGATGATTTTACCACATTAAAAAAAGACCAACGCGTAATTGCACAACGCCATCCAATGGATCTTTCTTTGTCGTGTCAATGATTCCTTTATATTGTATGTTTCGACCAAAACTCTGCCACGTTGACGGCGATGGTGGTGGCCTCGGATAGATCCCTTAGAGTGCAGGTGGAATCACAAAGAGTACAATTGAGAAGGTGGGCCATCGTTTGCGATGATCAAATGGATAAAAGGTCCGTACAAAGCATGTTCTAATGCGGTTCGCGAATGGACGGCGGCATTTTGCGATTTAGTAATTTTATATATTATTATCTTCGAAACCATTTAACCAATTTACTTACTGTATTTGGCAAATCGTATCTCTATGATGTTTTTGTGATCATAATAATATTTTTTTTGTTAAGGTTTAATATTTAGTTGATTAAAAAACCGTCCAAAGGTATAATGTGGTTCGAGAATGGACAGCGGCATTTTGCGATTTAGTAATTGTATGTTATCTTCGAAATTACTTAACCAATTGACATACTGTTTGAGGCAAATCTTATCTCTATGATGTTCTTGTGATCATTATAATATTTTTTTTGGATAAGGTTTAATATATAGTTCATTAAAAAACCGTCCAAAGGTAAGTATGACGAAAAATACTTTTTTTAACTCGTAAAAGCTACTATATCTACTAAAACATAAAAGATAGAAATATGGTGTCGCGGACTTTATTGTAGAACTATTCAAAGCGGACATTTTTGCCGTACATTATTTTCAATTTCAAGCAACCATTTAGGCAGCGCATGCTAATAACTCTGTTAGAAGAGCAATTTTTTTCCGCCCGGCTAAACAAAACTTGAGATAATTCAGTTAATATGCATGGTATCTTTATAATTTATAGCCTATAGCACTCAGGGATAATGTAGCTTTCTACCAGTGAAACAATTTTCAAAATCGGTTCATTACTTTCGGAGATTACCCATTACATACAAACAAACAATTTTACCTCTTTATAATATTAGTATAGATATAAAATTTAACTAAAATTATGCCATACTTTTGTGCCACGCTATCAAGGTCGATGTAGAAATGAATTATATGATATTGAAAATTACATCATTTATTGTATAAATCAGTAGTGTGTTACGTTAAAAAAAGGTTTACAGTAAGTATAAAAAAAATTTTAAACTTCAGAAAAACAATGACTTATCACTGAACAGAAAAATCTTGCTAATGCGTCAAATAATACTGCCCCGCGTGCCTCATGCCTGACTGCTGGCTGTGGGCGAGTAGGACTCGGGTCTATGGCGTCAGGCACTACACTACTATTACTCTACATAGATAATAATTATTATTATGCTGTGATGCTGGGTTACACAGCCCTCTAGATCGCTATCAGCCTGTGTTTGGGCGATCCTTGCGAGATTGCTGCGAATATGCCGACTGCCTCGGTCATCATATCCTACAGCAAGACTGCAGGTCGGTCGGATCACAGAAGACACTACTATCCTAAATGCTTGGTACTAAGCCTCAGAATAAAATGATGATGACATACGGACGACGGACAGACATACAGGGTGAATATTTCAATTCAGTTTTTCGCTTTTGGGTACGGAACTCTAAAAATAAGAACACATAACAAAACAATGTTTACTTTGCTCTGCTGTTGGTATCATGGGGATTCTAAGAATCACCGTGACTCGTCTAAAATTGTTATTATTCAATATCGTGTTTTGGCCGGGCCACCGGCTACATTCCAAAGCGTCGCGCGAGATCGACGCAACGTGCTGTGTGTGACTAGTGTATTTGTGATAAATAAAAAGAATTAAAATAAAATGGCTCCTGAAATTAAATACACTAAGGTGTGTACCTACTTTTTTTTAAAATTATCTTTTTAAAATATTTAATAAAATTTTCTTAATAAGTACCTATCCCGTTATTCAGAAAAACAAAATTTACCAAGAAGCTTTTTGTAAAGTGTGTTGTTAAAGTTTTTTGTTGATTAAAAACAATCACAAAGAATAATTTAAAATATTTTACACACCTAGTTATTTTTATAAATATTTAATTTATTCAATCAAAACTTTTGCCACATTAAAAGAAACAGCCGTTATTATTTTAAGAACAATTAATCTTGTATTATCAATATTTATACATATAGAAACAAAAAAGCTACGATAACTAAAAAGCATAGAATTATGTAAGACTTTAGCCTTTTTACAATATGCCCAAAAATAAATAAATGATAATACTTATTCATAACTACTCTAACTCCCAGTCGTTGCCCAATAACAATAATTAAATAAATGAAGCGTAACCAACCGGTAGAGTCCTTGAGAACTGTTTGTGATCTCTGTTGTCTGTTTAATAAAAATGTAAGAACACTAAAAAGTAGTGTAAAATTAAGGAAATAAATAGACATTTTGCAGTCAAACTAGATTTATAATAGCTTGAGGCCAATTATGAAAAAAATAGTCATTTTTATTTCATATTCTCTTTGAAAAAAAAAATCAAATTGGGTAACAAATAGAAGGATATGGAATAATAGCATTCTTTACCGCCTACTTCACAACCGCTTGGTTGATAACGCGTTATGGTATGATCATAGTATGATGTAATGATGTCATAACATAGTAAATATATGATATCTGTCGCTAACCAAATACGAGACGAGTTGGTCGAAAATATTTACACGAGACATGTTTTAGCTATGTAAACTATTATTGTTTGTATACTCAATGTTAAAATTACTATTTGAAACGATTTTTAATCTAAACTGCACAACCGAGTTTAATGAAATAAAATAATTTAATAGAAAGACGACTTTAATACCTACTGAGTAATACAAGCATGATCAGATTAAGATTTATATTAATGCTAGCAGTTAAACAGGCAATTATGTATTTTGCCCTCGGCCCCGCCCGCTAGTAGTGAAAAGAAATTCTACGTTCTAACTGTAGCTGTCTATGGATTATTACGGGTTAGAATCTAACCCATAATAATCCATGGAGACAGCGAAATCACATTTATAATACTAGCACAGGTGCAATATTCAAACAGATAAAAAAAATTGGCCTTTTTTAAATTTTTTCATGTTTTCTATTTTACATTTTCAGTTGTTCATCGACAACGAGTGGGTGGACGCAAAGAGCGGCAAGACCTTCGACACTTACACTCCTCATGATGGATCTGTCATCGCCAAAGTCGCCGAAGGTGACAAGGTATGTACCACGATTGCAAAGTTTGTAAAAAACATAATATAGATAAGCTTCTTCTTCCACAATCTTTTTAGTTTACTGACACAATTCTAGTCTCAGGTTGTGACATTTTTCTCGAAGTCTCAAACTTAGATTATTAATTGGGCTAACATCATAAACAAGTCTAAAAAATTAGAACAGCCGGATTTAACCCAAACTAGCCCTTATATTCAGTGGACAAAGTTACTGGATTACCATAATGTTAATATAATACTAAAATCTTGTAATAAGGCCTCAGTTTTGTTAAAAAATATATGTATATACATAGATAGGGATCATAATGACTACTTATCGAATGTATTTTTAAAAACAAAACGAATAGTGCTTAAAGAAACTGAATAGGAAAATATTATTTGAAACTTCAGCATATTCCGAAGTCTTATAACTTAATTCATTTTAGCGCATAATTCCTACAAACTACTCTTCCCGGGTTCCTAGTTAGTCCTAGTTACCAAGTTTAATTTTGATCTAGAAGTGAAACTGATGCGAACGGATATTTTCAGGCTGACATTGACTTGGCAGTGGCCGCAGCGAAGCGTGCTTTCCACCGCAACTCGGAGTGGCGACAACTAGATGCCTCCCAACGTGGAGAGATCATCCGCAAGTTCAGTGACCTCCTAGAGAGAGACTTAAAATACATCGCAGAGTTGGAGTCTTACAACAACGGCATGGTTCTTGCTTCCGCATTAACTTTCATGGGATCAGCTGTTAATTTTGCTCGGTATATCGCCTCGTGTGCAGACAAAATTAAGGGCGATACCCTTGCTGCTGGTAAGAAAAAAAATATGCAGTTATAAATGAAACGTCAGATACACTCACACCGTTATCTTTGTCTACAAGTTATGTTCGTTGTCAACAGATGGTGAAGTGTTCTCATACACCCTGAGACAGCCCGTTGGTGTGAGCGGTATTATTCTGCCATGGAATGGTCCCGTGTTCCTATTCATCAACAAAGTTTGCACTGCATTAGCTGCCGGTAAGTTATAATCTATTAAGACAACCTACGCATACTCATTTGAAAAATCGTTTAACGTGACCAAAGTATTGTTTGTGACGTATTATTCGAAGGAAAAACGGAAATATTAAATTAAATATGTGGAAAAACGATCCGCGGCAAAACGGCACAAACAAACGTTACATAATTGAATATATGAGAGGAATTATACTGTGCACAATGTTAACGAATGGCTTGATCCAAAACAGCTTAGAGATATTATATTTTCTGGATTTGTGAGCATGAAAAATACGTATTTGTACAGACTGCGAAATTATTAAAGATTATTCATATCCATCCAGGTTGTACCGTGGTTGTAAAGCCAGCAGAACAGACGCCGTTAACTGCGCTAGCACTAGCAGCACTGCTAGCCGAAGCTGGTTTGCCCAAGGGCGTGCTTAATGTTGTCAACGGCTTCGGTCCCGGTGCTGGAAGTTCTCTTACTCACCACCCGGATGTCGCCAAGATTTCCTTTACTGGATCCGTTGAGGTAAGCCACATAGAAATTGACATCTGGAATCTTTGATCGGGCTGTTAAATATTTACTTTAATTTTGATTCTAGGACGGGATTTGTTGTACCTCAGTCCTTATATTTTGCTCGTGTAAATTGAGCACATTTTCACGAGAAATGTGAATATGCGTAATAATGATTAATGAACACTCAAATTCTCGCAGGTTGGGAAATTAATTCAACAAGCAGCTGGAGTCAACAATTTGAAGAGGATCACACTTGAACTCGGTGGCAAGAGTCCTCTAGTCATCATGAATGATGCTGATTGTAAGTCATTTAATATTGAAACATACATTACTTCCCATTAATTCAAACACGTACTTACTAACTTGTATATTGGATTTTAGTAAACATTGCCGTTCCTTTCGCTGCACATGGAGTATTCTTCCACCAAGGACAGATCTGCATAGCTGCTTCTAGGTTGTTTGTCCAATCTGGTATTTATGACAAGTTCGTGGAAGCAGCTGTCAAGCACGCAAAGAGCATCAAAGTTGGAAACCCTACGGATCCTACCACACAGAACGGCCCACAGGTAATTTGAAAATGAGACCAAATTTAATAGCTGCAGTATCATAAATACAATCATTTTTAATAAACCAACTGATGATCTTGTAGATTGATGGAGAAATGATGAACAAAGTGCTGGGATACATTGAGAAAGGTAAAAAAGAAGGCGCGAAGTTACTGTGCGGAGGCAACAGAATTGGCACAAGCGGTTACTACATCGAACCCACAGTATTTGCTGATGTCAACGATAATATGACTATCGCAAAGGAAGAGGTGAATATATATTAACATACACTTTAGTCAACCGACGGCCGGGCACGCCGCAATCGCGGCGGTAAGACCCCTCTTTGAGGAGTGGCTGGAGAGACGTCACGGCGTCCTGACCTATCGCATGACGCAGGTCCTCACCGGACACGGAAGTTTCGGGAGGTACCTGTGGCTGATGGGAAAGGAGGAAACGCCGGGGTGTCACCACTGCGAAGATCGCCCGGAGGACACAGTAGAGCATACGGTGCAAGACTGCCCAGCTTGGGCAGAGCACCGACGTGTCCTCACGGCGGCGATAGGCGGAGACCTCTCGCGCCCGGCATTGGTTTCGGCCATGCTGCGGAGCGAGACGGAGTGGGAAGCGGTCGCCGCCTTCTGCGAGGCAGTAATGCTCGTGAAGGAGGCGGCGGGCCGCGAGAGAGAGAGGACAGCGTCCTCCCTCCGCCCCAAACGCAGTGGTGTACGCCCACGGCGCCGTACGTCGCAAGACGATCTCCGGCCACCGTAGGCGCGGGCATGCGGACAGCGAGTAAAGGGCAACTCGCTGTCCGACCATGGACCATGCCCGGGTCGACGGCGCGTCGTGTTCCACGCGCGCCTCAAAGAGCTGTCAGCAAAAATGACGGGGCCCCCCTCTCAGAGGGCCAAAGCCTGCCGGGGTCGCGGGATTTATTTCTATTACCGTGACCCCGGAACATAAAGGGCTACTGAAGGACACCGTGGATTTTAGTCAGTACAAGTCTGACAGTACCTCCCATCCTGCCCGGGGTTGGAGGTCTCATTTGATGATTTTACCACGATAAAAAAAAAAAAAAAAAAACATACACTTTAGTATGCCAGTACCAAATGTTATTTTTGAAACATTAACCAGAGACAAACTTAATTCTACATCAAGCTCATATAATCAGCTACTTGATAGACTGAATTTTCTTCTTTCAGATCTTCGGTCCAGTGCAGAGCATTCTGAAGTTTGACACTTTAGAAGAAGTTATCGACAGAGCTAATAACACGAACTACGGCTTGGCAGCTGGAATCTTCACAACAAATGTGAACAGTGCCCTACAGTTCTCCAAATATGTTGAAGCTGGTACAGTTTGGTAAGCCGAAATAGTGCCATTTAGTTTACGTGTTATTTTAATAATCATTTCATAAATAATGACTTAAACTTACATTTCTATTTTACAGGGTCAACACATATTTAGCATTTACTCCGCAATCACCATTTGGAGGTTTCAAAGACTCCGGTCTCGGACGTGAAAAGTAAGTTATTCCAGAAAATCATTATTTTTACACTAACTCATGAAGTCACCGCACACGACCATAGCTTGAACATTTTTATGTCGTGCATAAATCTAATATACTTTTTTTTCTTTTCAGTGGCATGGACGCCCTCTTAGCTTACACCGAAGTGAAGAATGTTGTCGTTTCCTTACCAAAGAAAGTCTGAAATTTGAACTCGATGTTACGAACATTACCAATTCCTTAGTAATATGTAACGAAAGAAACGATTTAATGGAATGAACTAAATGCCAGTACCAAATGTAAATTGTTGTATTTATTAACACGCTCAAAGACATGTTTTTTCTGAATAAAAGTTATTATCTATATTACAGAGTTTGTTTTACTGTCTCATTTACAAAAACCTTTAACAAAGAACACCAACAGGATTGTCCCTATAACCTTACCTTTTGGTACTCCTGAACTCGGTACCAATTACATAGACTGAGCTTCATTTACAAACAAAAATCGAACTTTCTCTTGAAGACATAATTAGTTAAAGTACCAGTGAGAATATCTAATTTAGAATTTCTATATATACATTTTCTATATTTATCTAATTTAAGCCGTTTAAATTTCAAGTGGAGTTATGTCATATTTTTGTGTATCAAAATCAAACGCTTACCAAAGATCTTAGCAAGTTGTTAACATCGGTGCAGAGCATTGGAAATCGTATAATATCGAAGAAGAAATAATTTTTGTTAAAAAGTATTAGGTACCTATATACGCAGAAATAATTGTATTTTAGGTAGGTATGCCCAAACTTTAAATAAGCGATGCCATTACACTCAGCGATTCGCTTGCAAAGAAGTTCCAGCCCCTACAACTTGGCTTTGGTTCCAGCCTTATGTAGTCGTGCTATCCAACCCTCAAGCCTCAACTAAGCTTTCCTGAAAGTAATTTAAAAAATCTTGAACATTTTGAAGCGCGAATTTATTCGAGCCGTTTGGGGTGGGATCTCTAGAGCCGTGGTCACAGCCTCTTTATTGAGACCAGACATCTAAAAAACTTGTTGACGCTTCCTGTAACGTCGTCAGTTACCTGTTATCAAAATAAGAAAATGTGCCACTAGTCAAACTAGTCTCGCGAGACCTGTCGCACCCGATGGATGTCATGTTGCGGGGCGAGACGGAGTGGGAAGAAAAAGAGATCGCCTCCTTCAGCGAAGCAGTCATTCAGTCTAGCAAAGGAGGAGGCGGGACACGTGAGGGAGGGAACAGCTTCTACCTCACAACCCTGCGGCAGTGGTAGACGCTCACGGCGACTGACTTCGCAAGACGATCTCCGGCCACTGCGGGCGGCGAGTAATGGGCGACTCGCTGTCCAGCTATGGACCATGCCCAGATTGACGGCACGTTGTGTTCCACGCGCGCTTCAAAGAGTTTCAGCACAATAACGGCCCCCCCTAAGAGGGCCAAAGCCTGCCGTGGTTGCGAGACTAACGAATACCGTGACCCCGGAACGTAAAGGAACATCGTGGATTTTAGTCAGTACAAGTTTGACAGTTCCTCATGCCATGCCATGCCCTGGGTGGGAGGATTCGTTTGATGATTTTACAACGCAAGAAAAACACCGCAATTTAGAGATAATTAGAGGTCTTTGTTTTGTAATTACCCACAATTGTTTATATCCCTTTATCGTTCTATTTTGTAAATAACTGTGTGATTGAAAGTGTTGTTTTTGTTTAAAAATGTCATCTACAGAGTGTAAACTTTATCTAAATCGGTTTTTTATGTTTGTTTCAAAGACTTTGTAGAAGATACACGTTTTAGAAGTAGGTTAAATGGTTAAATATAATTAACTAACTGGTTTTCGGCTGAAAATGGAAGTTTGTTTTTAATTACCAACTCGGGACTTGGTGTAATAAATACAGCGTGTGGGAGAGGGAGAAGATTCCTGGCTTAGAATATGATGGCGTTTTAGTTTTCATCAAAATCGGCGTATTTTTCGCTTTTCTCTTAGTTCCACCCTATTTCAACATAACGTTTCTGCTTTTTTTTTTTGCCTGGTAAAATCATCAAATGAGTCTTCCCACCCCGGGTAGGGCGGGAGGGACTGTCAGACTTGTACTGACTAAAATCCACGGTGTCCTTCAATAGCCCTTTATGTTCCGGTGTCACGGTGATGGAAATAAGTCCCCCGACCCCGGCAGGCTTTGGCCCTTTGTGAGGGGGCCCCGTCATTTGCTGACAGCTCTTTGAGGCGCGCGTGGAACACGACGCGCCGTCGACCTGAGCATGGTCCATGGTCGGACAGCGAGTTGCCCTTTACTCGCTGTCCGTATGCCCGCGCCTACGGCCTGAGATCATCTGCCGACGTCCGACGCCGTGGGCGTGTACCACTGCGGTTGGGGCGGAGGGAGGACGCTGTCCTCTCTCTCTCGCGGCTCGCCACCTCTTTCACGAGCATTACTGCTTCGCAGAAGGTAGCGACCGCTTCCCACTCCGTCTCGCTCCGCAGCATGGCCGAAACCAAAGTCGGGCGCGAGAGGTCTCCGCCTATCGCCGCCGTGCGGACACGTCGGTGCCCTGCCCAAGCTGGGCAGTCTTGCACCGTATGCTCTACTGTGTCCTCCGGGCGATCTTCGCAGTGGCAACACACACAGGCGATTCCTACTTTCCCATCAGACACAGGTACCTCCCGAAACTTCCGTGTCCGGTGAGGACCTGCGTCATGCGGTAGGTATGGACGCCGTGACATCTCTCGAACCACTCCTCAAAGAGGGGTCTTACCGCCGCTATTGCGGCGTGCCCGGCCGTCGGTCGCGACAGTCGTGCCCTGAGTTCGCGCCGAAGCTCTTCCCGCCGCGCCTCGACTTTTTGAGGCAGCGGAGTTACGCCCCGAATAACGTTTCTGCTTGGAAAATGAATATTAAATCCGTTACACGTTGGCAAAAGTCACCCAAACAATGGACAAAAAGACTGGTTAGCTATATCCGTCAGCACAGTTGCTTTAACTGCACCCTGGCCTAGCCAATTTTGGTCCTGGGCTGGCCATTTCTGCACCCTGTAGTTCGACAAACGGATGTGCGATTCATCCTTGTACGACAAAACTCTACTGCGACTCACTATAGTTAGAATGCACGCTTGTGCGACAAGTTCGGCAAAGGTTCGACATTACTTTGAGAGAATGAAACATGAAGAATGTGGTTTTATTAGCCAATTGTAAAACCACTCTATACTGGCCAGGGCAACGGAGCCGCGCGTCACGACACCAGATAGGGGATGAGGATCCCCTAGGTTGCTGCGCTCGCTCTTGCATACTAAGTTCTCCCTGCCTTTTTAACCGACTTCAAAAAAAGGAGGAGGTTCTCAATTCGGTCGGTATGTTTTTTTTTTTTATTTTTTTATTTATGTATGTACATCGATTACTCCGAGGTTTTTAGTCCGATTAGTGTGATTATTTTTTTGTTCGATGCAGGATACTTGCAGCGTGGTCCCATAAATATTTCATCAAATTTGGTTCAGTACTTTTTATTTTGTGAGCATTTTTATTAATTTCGCCTACTTGGATGACATGATGATCTGCGTGTTTGTTACGCGATTACTTCGCCAATTGTGGACCGATTTTGAAAATTGTTTTTTTGTTGTATTAAGGATCGTTCACCTTAGGTAATACTGTAAGTTTCATCGAACTCTGTTCAGCATTTTTTGAGATAGGGAATTTTATTGGAACTTTCTTTTATGTACACAACATGGGCGATGTTAATACCGGTGCTACGGATTACAAAATTCTAGTGCACATGTAAGAAAATGATGTATTTGCCAAAAATTTGGGTTGAATATTAAAACTAAAAAGAGTAAAATAAAAAACTTTTTTCAAAAAAAATTTAACCGCCTTCAAAAACAACCTCAAAAAAGGGTAAAATAACCTACAAAATAACTTTTCTTTCGGAAGTCGGTGGCAAAAAGACATCGAAATAATAAAACAAAGCCACCGACTTCCGAAAGAAAAGTTATTTTGTAGGTTATTTTACCCTTTTTTGAGGTTGTTTTTGTTTAACCATACCTTCTTTGTCGCACTACGGTAGTGTCGAACTGCCTTCGCGCTATCGTTTATCGCTTCAGTGTGACGATGAACTTCGGTGTTCCGTACATCCGTTTCTTGAACTACCGTTGGCACACCCCTATTTCGGCAATGTCGCCAGAGCTTGATAGTTTGCGACTTTACATGGGATACGAAATCGTTGTATTATCTCGAAATGATAATAACAGCATAGTAACCATGATATAGCACTTTTTATAAAAAAACTATGAACAAAAAGTGTTGCACAATATTGCAAAATGATTTACATACATAAATACCAAAATAATCCCGGGCAAAATATTAAGAAGATTTTTGCGTTAAAAAAACACATTTCAAAGTAAATTAAAAATACCTATAGGTTTTTCAGGCCTAAATATTAAAGCTTTATTTATATGAGGTAGATATTACCTGGAAATATTGGTTAACTACCTGAAAATCAAAAGAAAATCCACAAGTATTGACAGAATTCCCATATGTACAAAAAAGTTCTTCACCGAAAACACATATTTAAATTGCCACTATTTTAGATTGCACACAACAATTAAAACACAAAAGTATATACCGTTATTTAAAAATACAGTATTCAAATAGATTATTAGAAACCTAAAAAGAGATCTGAAAGTCTTTATATTTTACTAGCTGCCCCGGTAAACTTCGTACCGCCTTTTTTTCTCACCTTTAAAACCTTCCCTGGACTTCCAGAAATCGTTCAATAGTAAAATGAGCCAAATCGGCTCAGTCTCGTTAAAACTCGAGAAAGGTCTATTGTTATAATTAATTATAGGTATATTGTGTTTTTAGATTATTGCATAACATTTCGTAAGCATCACCAAATATTAGGTATATCATTGGTTAAAAGAATTGGGTAGGTACTTGTCAGATTTACAAATTAACCAACAGGCGTTTTACACACGCTATTTTAGCGATTTTTTTAACGATCACTGGTAATCCTCATGAACTTTCACCCGGTTTCTTACCCGGGTAGTAGAATATGACATACTCCACCATCTTTAGCGGGGTATGTCATATTCTACTGACCACACTATGTCCCCTACTAATTAGTCATCAATTGAAAAAACTCCAAAGTGTCATAAAATAGTGAACATTTACAGGAAAAAAACTGTTTCATAAAAAAGCATGAATGAAAAATTCAACAGGTTCCTACCACAAGACCTTCAAGAAAGCGGTCAAGTGCGAGTTAAACTTGCTTATCAAGGGTTCCATTCTTCCATTAGAGTTTATATATTTTTTTTTAATGTCACAGCATGACAATGTGCACTGCTCCGTTTAACAAAATAGTTTTATAATACACAGCAAAACTTTTTCAAATGAATTTTATTTTAATGTTTATCTTTTACATTCTGCAAATCCAAATGGCAAAATCTCAAAGTTCATTCTTCGATAATTGTCGTTAGACGCTCACGCCCACACAGTTAAACAAACACTTAGTTTTTTTCTTTCAACCCACCAAGGTCCACAACTCCACATTCATAAGATCACAAAAGACACTACTCACCAAATAGCTTCAAAGTAAAGTGGCAGTGACATACGGTCGGTCGAATATACAGGGTGAATCTTTAATCGGTTTCCGTGTTTTGCCATTTGTGTACGAAACCCTAAAAATAAGATAACATATCAATAACAATGTTTATGTTGCGCTGCGTTGTGGATTATAATTTAAAGTTATCACCGTGACTCGTCTAATATTGTTGTTACCTATTCAATATAAACGTGTTTTGGTCAGGCCACAGGCTTCATTCTATAGTGTCGCGCGAGATCGACGCATCGTGCTGTGATTTAGTGTATTTGTGATAAATAAAAAGAATTAAACAAAATGGCTCCTGAAATTAAATACACTAAGGTATGTACCATGTCATAATTCTAATACGGATGACTTTTCGTGCGAGTCTACAAATATTTTTTTGGAGTAAAGCACTTTACTTATTTAGATTTTTTTGAATTAAAACTCCCAGGATTGTTTCCCTAAACAATGAGGCGCCTGTTATTGTATCGTATTGTGCATGAAAACATTAACAACAACAACAAAACAGTGGTACGTTTTGTTTGATTTCATAATGAAAAAAATAGCAATGCATATTTTTTTTTGTGAAATAGGATATTTTTATATCGAGAATGGATATTCAAAAACTCGATTTAATACCCCTGATTCATACTTTACCATCTTTTGCGGCAAAGTTCACAATTGCACTGTCAAAAAAATAAAAATAAACTGACTTAGTCAGAAGTCAAAATAACCTGTACAGGGTCTCCACCAAATCTACAAAGGATAGATTACGTACTCTATTAGCTGAAGAGCTCAGAGAACTTTTGATAAAGTGCTTGAGGCACGCAGAGAACTTGCTCAATACTTTTTCAATTATCCCTGAACACACAAATGCAGACCTGACACTGAGAGAAACTGGTAATGAACGAAGCCATACGTACATATTTAAGGATGCGGTTTACTTGTTCCCAGAAAAAAGTGTGAGGCATTTTGAAAACTTTATTTACGCCACTCACTTTTGTTGGACGTCTGGTTTCTTTCAGTAACAGTTTCTCTCAGCCAGGTCTGCATTTCTGTGCTTAGTAATAATTGCAGAAGTATTGGAGAAGTTTTCAGCGTGGCTCAAGGACAGTTCCAAAATTTCAAGCAGTTCTTAGGCCATATGGACAAGAAACTGTAAGTCAAAAACAAACTTTTTTACATAGGTACATAATATAATTACAAAGCATAGCTTAAAATGTTCTTCTTTCACCGCTGGGACACAGCAGAAGAAGTGGGTTGTAATTCACCACGGGAGCTGCGCAGTTGACTGGGTTCGAACCAACTACCTACAACTCGTATGTCGTGGTCAATACCACTGTACCACCAAACCCACCAGGTTTCTGTGGTAATATAATGACATCGAAAATAGACTAGCCATGTATTTTTTTAAATAGCGAAAACTCCAAATTATATGATACTACTTTAAAAAATACCTTAAGTACTTACTTAATACTGTTTAAACCCAAAAAAAAAAAATACGAGAAAATTTTTAAATTGAAAGTTAGGTTGAAATAGTGAGTAATATAAACGTAGACGGAATTAGACCCACAGTTATAAAATTATCTACTATTTGAATAATTATGTATACTACTTATACAGGTAACTCTTTCCCAAAAAAATCCATTGAAAATCGAAATTCTTTTTTGCAGCTAACGTATTTTTTTATTTTTTATTGTACAAAAATGTTACCCCAGTTTAATTTGATCCAAACCGCGATTTAGAAACGGAATGATAAGAATCCTATACTATTTCTAATTGAATGTACTAAATCAGGTCATTCTTAAAATATGAGCCAATATACACAAAAAACCGTTGCTAACGCATGAAAAGGCAAAGAAACTTTCACGTGCGAAATTTCAATTATGAATGGAAATGTAATACGAAGTCTATGGATTATTGTTTTAAACCTTATTTTATTTTACCTTTTCAGTTGTTCATTGACAACGAGTGGGTGGACGCAAAGAGCGGCAAGACCTTCGACGCTTACTCTCCTAATGACGGATCCGTCATCGCCAAAGTCGCTGAAGGTGACAAGGTATATAGCACAACATCGATTAGCTGAATAAGCAAAATCCCATTATGCAAAGCGGTGCTGGGTATTCGGTAATTGCAATTTTGAAAAATCACTGAATTTGCCAAAATTGCTAATACGTTAATTAGCAATTTTTGCATATGTGGTTGTGGCTGCCAAAAGTGGTTGCTATAATGATGTAGGACTGGAATATTCTAGAAATATGCTTAAGTTTTATTACACATTGACGATAATAAATAAGTTTGAATAAACATTAAGACGATAAAACTCAAGAAGAGTCTAGGTCTCAGGTGACAGAGACATAGTCGCCGATTGAGTAAGTTAACCCAGACGAAGCAAGCACTTGAACACATGATTCGGGTTCGGGATTCGGAACTTAGAAACTAAAACATAATTCTGGTTGACATAAAAATTCAAAAAGATTCAAACTTGCATAAATTCTTTTGCTAACCTTAACCACACTTGCCACATTTTCCTTATAGGTAAAATAATTGAGTTGCGTTGTGTATTTTCCTCTATGCACCAGCTCTTTAGCAAAATAAGGAAATCTTCCTTGTATGTATGTCTTTATTTTGTTTCTGTTCAGATATTATTTAAGGTCCCCAGGAAAATTCTTCACTCTGTAATACTTCCATTACATCTTATTAGACAAACAGAGAGATTTTAATCTCCGTATTGAACATTCGGGCTGTGTTCTTAAGCAGTTATGTTAGTTCGGCATATTATTCCCGTAAACTGTTGATTACATACTGAGGGGACCAGCGATTTGTTACAAAAGAATAATAAAGCGTATTCTCATCCAGATTGTAAACTGACATTTATAAATGTTTTCAGGCCGACATTGACTTGGCAGTGGCCGCAGCGAAGCGTGCCTTCCACCGAAATTCGGAATGGCGACAACTGGATGCCTCCCAACGTGGAGAGATCATCCGCAAGTTCAGTGACCTCCTAGAGAGAGACGCAAAGTACATTGCAGAGTTGGAGTCCTACAACAGCGGCATGGTTATTAACCTTGCATCGGGGATTGTAATAGGATCTGTGAACATGGCTCGGTACATGGCCTCTTGTGCAGACAAAATTAAGGGCGATACTCTTGCTGCTGGTAAGAACAAATATTACGTTATGATTGTGAGTTTTAAAAAAAAATGTTATCAACTAACAAGATTAAGTTAGTACATGTACATTGTTGTCAACAGATGGTGAAGTGTTCTCATACACCCTGAGACAGCCCGTTGGCGTCAGCGGTCTTATTCTGCCATGGAACGTTCCCATATACGTATTCGTCAACAAAGTCTGCACTGCATTAGCTGCAGGTAAGTTGGTTTATGTCCATAGAGTTGTAGGTCGTAACTCACTGCCGACAAGTTCTAAATCAAGTTTGTCAGCTTAAAGCTAAAAACTGCTTCACAAGCTAGGTCAAGATATTTCATGTTTTATGATAAAAAAAAATATGAAACAGGAAAAAAAAATCAAATGATTTATTACGAAATTGGACATTTTTACCTCGGATGAAGTACGTTACTTTTTGCGTTTCGTTATTTAAAAAAAAAAATAACATGTATCCCAAAAGCACAGATGCAAAGGTCTAACGCGTTTTGAATCGTAACCAGCTGAACTTTACTGGGCTATCAAACAAACATCGCGTGTAGGATACAATTTCTGCACGGAACAAATCAATATATTTGATTAGCCTAGCATATTAAAAGAAAATCCTTTGTACAGGTTGTACCGTTGTGGTCAAGCCAGCAGAACAGACCCCGTTAACCGCATTGGTACTAGGGGCACTGCTGGCGGAAGCAGGTGTACCCAAGGGTGTGGTCAACATTGTCAACGGCTTCGGACCTAGCGCAGGAAGTGCTCTTACTCACCACAAAGACGTTGCCAAGATTTCTTTCACCGGATCCGTTGAAGTAAGTCTTCAAAAATTCACTAAATCTTAGCTAAAGGTTAAGCTCGACATAAATACTAGAGTAAACCTCATCTACGCATACTTAACACTTAAAGCCTTACAGGTCGGCAAATTAATTCAACAAGCAGCTGGAGTCAACAATTTGAAGAGGGTCACACTTGAACTCGGTGGCAAGAGTCCTCTAGTCATCATGAATGATGCGGATTGTAAGGAAATTTATTCACTTTTAAAGACCAAAGTAATCCAGTTATTCGATCGTGGGGGTACTTAATTAGTTTGTTTGTTGGATTTCAGTAAGCGTTGCCGTTCCATACGCTGCAAATGCACTATTCCTCCACCAAGGTCAGATTTGCGTAGCAGCTTCCCGATTGTTTGTTCAATCTGGTATTTACGACTGGTTTGTAGAAGCAGCCGTCAAGCACGCAAAGAGCATTAAGGTCGGAAACCCTACGGATCCTACTTCACAGAATGGTCCACAGGTAAATTGGAAGGAAGAACTCCTTGTCGTATAATTCGTAAAGCTAAATTAAAACAAGTTAATCAACATTAAAGGCTTAACTGCTTTATATTTTGTAATACTCTCTGTAACGATGATAAAATTGATGGTATTTGTAGATTGATGAAGAAATGATGAACAAAGTGCTAGCTTATATCGAGAAAGGCAAAAAAGAAGGCGCAAAATTGCTGTGCGGAGGCAACAGAATCGGCACAAGTGGTTACTACATCGAACCTACAGTTTTCGCCGACGTCACCGATAATATGACTATTGCAAAAGAAGAGGTAAATTAATTATTTAAACTACTAATATTACATCTTAAAACAAGATGTATCAGTTAAAAAAATGTATCCTACGTTAATGTTCTTCCCTCTTTTAAGTTACTTGGATTTGATGTAAACCTTAACTCATAGGTTTTAACTCTGAATTATATTATTTACTTATAGATCTTCGGCCCTGTGCAGAGCATTCTGAAATTCGATACTTTGGAAGAAGTAATTGAAAGAGCTAACGACACAAACTATGGCTTGTCAGCCGGAATCTTCACAAGTAATGTTAACAATGCCCTACAGTTCGCCAAATACGTTGAATCCGGTGTGGTTCGGTAAGGCAGTCTTCTGGTAAAAACCGTATGCAAACTTTATTTACTACAAGATCATATTAACAAAATGTATATATCTTTACAGAGTCAACAAATATGTGGGAGGTGGCCCTCAATCACCATTCGGTGGATTCAAAGACTCCGGAATTGGTCGTGAAAAGTATGTTATCAGCAAATTATTGTTTTCTCTTGATTTGAATGGCCTTATTTATTATTTCTTCATTACGTTGTGGTCTCTTCTTTTGAACTAACATAAATGACATATGAATCCCGCCTCATCCCACTATTAATTCTTAACAGATATGATAACCTTTTTTTTACTTTTCAGTGGCATGGACGCCCTCTTGGCTTACACCGAAGTGAAGAATGTTGTCATTTCCTTGCCGAAGAAAGTCTGAAATTGAAACTAAACTAAACTATTTCTCTGTAAATTTAAGTTATATCATTGAAATGTCAGGCCAATGCTAATACCAAATGTAATTTTTTTAATGCGTGGTAACACGGTTTTATAAATAAATTTAGATATATTGTATTAAAACTTTCTTATTTACAATTATCTAATAAAATCATCCATCAGACCACTAATACTTTAGGTCCTAAGTACGAACCTTGTAGCACTCCTGACCTTGTTGCCGATTAGATAGACAGAACATTGTTTTGTAGTATGATTTGGACTTTCTTCTGATAAAATATAGATACTCAAGTACCTACTTGAGTGGATTAAAACCTATAAATAACCGTGGTATTAAGGTCACCAAGAAATAATTATGATATCCTGTTTGTACACCATGAGTATCAAACGATCTCCAAAATCTATACTTACCAAACATTTATGAAGATTTATCATTTATATTGTGACCATAATATTAGCTATGACATTATACTGACAACCCTAATTAAACGATTATAGTGACTCTTAAGCACTGCTAATTGCCAGGTATCGCTGCAATGTACACAACATTGATGACGCACGATTTTGTAGTTATGTAAGCGACTAATTATTAAATTGAGTAGGTTCACGTAGATTTTGTATTTGATAAAATCGGCACGTTATCTATTTTTAAGAGAAGCAGAATGTGAAGAGCCAACTATAATAAATATGAATGACTAGAGTTGAGTCTTTCAATGCGAACTGTTTTTTCAATGAGACATAATGTATTGTTGCCTATATTGACTACGCCCAGTTCAATGGAGATAAGTAATGTCTTATCTTAGTGTGTTATTGAAAACAAATAAAATATTCCCATAACTTACCCATCATATACGTGTAAATTGCGTACCTATCTCAACACTTAAGAATGAACAATAATATTAATAAGGGTCGGCTGTTTCGTTACTAACTGTACCTCAGCAGAAAATCAATTTTCGCATCACCTGCACGACGGTGTAGAGTTTGTTTAGTTATAGGGAGAGTTAAGCCGTGTAGATTAAAAAACTTGGCTCTACATGAGACCTGATACCTTTTTTTACAGGGCAAACCTTAATTATGTGGTCGTCTTGGCAACATTTTACATGATATGTTTTTGGTGGGATAATAAGCTTTTTCCAATATTATGAGTAGGTAATTTAGAAGTTGACAATCAATTCAAACGTACCTACATTTGTATCGTCGTCTATTATAATAATTATGAACGTCCGTCCGGTACGGTACCCTATGTCCGTCTCTGCACACTGTCGCTTGAGTGGTTTGGGGGTCCAAAGCTAATAAAAACTAAAAAAAAAATGTCTGGCCGACGAAAGCTGTCCATGAAAAAAACGGTAGATAATTCAAAAATTCGACAGCTACCAGCCCTGGCTATACGTTGCTTAGCCGGAGTTGATTGTGTAATTATTACTCAAGACGTAATAAGTGATAATAATACCATATTAATCTAGCTGACCCGAATTATTCCTAATAGAGCCACATAAAAAAACTACCAAAAAATTAAAAAAATAGTAAGGGTTGGATAACCCTTTTCACTTACGGGTATGAAAAATAGATAGTAGCCGATTCTCAGACCTACTGAACATGCATATAAAATTTCATAAAAATTCGTCAAGCCGTTTCAGAGGAGTACGGTAACTGTGATGTTAACTACACGAGTAGTCACACGATCAATATAAGTATACATAAGGTGCTCCTACATTTATCGACCGCCGAAACATTTCTATACTTATCAGCGATCATCTGATGGCGCTTGTTTCGCCGTCGGCCGGCGTCGTACAAAGTCGTCCGAGCCGAACCCATACGAACGGTATTAGGGTATTAGTAACACCCATATTGCTCAATGAGTGGTCAGTTTAAACTAGTTTTATCTACTAGTATAACCGTGTGTCGATTGTAAGTAGAAATGATTATCATTTTAATTACACATATAAGCTAGACAATGGACACGTGAGTAATGTTATCATTAATTCTAATTGACTGTCAATCTTGATAAAAAAGCGGTATATTTTTTTTTTTTTTTTTTTTTTTTTTTTTTTTTCTTTTGGCCCGCACGGTTTGTGCATTAGACCAATGTCATGTTTTTGCTTTTATAATATTTAGAAAAGGTAGGGAAACGGGATTATATTAAAATTATTGATATCGGAATTTACGGAATTTGGGATATAGGATCAGTAGGGATACAGTCAAAGATGACAATAATGAATTATGAACTAAAAGACTAAAACATAAGTATTTACAAAAAAAAAAAAAAAAAAACAAAAATTACAATTTAATGTTATTGAGGATAATGAATGATACTATACATTTATATACAGGTAAACTATTTGTACAAAGTAGAGGCAAAATTGAAGTAGGAAAAGGAATACGGAGAGATAAAAGGTCACTAAGAAAGGAAGAACGGTCATACAGAGGACAGGAGAAAAAAATGTGGTTTAAGTCACCTACATCCAAGCCACAAGAACAACTAGGATCGTCTTTAATTTTAAGTCTGGCAAGATGAGCTGGAGAGCAGACGTGACCCAGCCTCATACGTATGAGTGTAGAAGTCTCCATCTTGCCAAACTTAGCCCTGCCAAACCACGGTTTGTCCAAAACATCAGGCTGAATTATGTGAAAATAATGCCCTTTCAATGCACTGCTCGCATCCCATGCCACCTTCCAGGTGTCCCGAAGAAAAGTTTTTGGTAATTCTGAAATATCTTCACAAAAAATTTTGTTTGGTACTATGTCCCCACACTGCACCGCATCACCTGCGAGAACGTTCGCCATTTCATTGCCCTCAATGCCAGTGTGGGCTGGAACCCACGCAAAAAGCAATTCATTTCCCTTGGAAAAGATTCTGTACGCAAATTCCTTTATCGAATAAATTATAGGAAAATGGGACTTATCTCCCAACAGGCATTTATCAATGGCTTGAAGAGCACTTTTGGAGTCTGTGAAAATGATAGCCTTTTTGAGATGAAAAACTTGAATGTATTCCATAGCCTTTAAAATACCAAAACATTCTCCCGTAAAAACAGTAGTCTCCGGAGGGAGTTTTATTTTTTGCACGATGTTGAATTGGGGATGAAAAGTACTTACCCCAACACAACTCGTTGGAGAAAGCTTTGAAGCGTCGGTAAAAATATTATGGTAGTCCGAATATTCAGTGAGAAAATGATTAAAATTTAAACTAACGTTGGGGTCAGATTTACTTACGCAGTTGAATTCAATATTAGGCCTGAACAGTAAACTATCATAATTACAACTAAATATAGGGAGTTTGTTAGACCGATGTATTGGAGAAGATAAAGAAAGGTATTTTTTGTAGCTTATTACCAAACAAGGAGCACGTTTATGTGACCAGTAATCTGAAGATTCCATCAGCGTTACTAAAATATGCAATTTAGGAATGAGAGGGTGAGCAGAGAACTGTATAATCCGGAACAAATATTTATCAGAAAGAAACTGTCTTCTAATATTTAAAGGAGCTTCTCCACATTCAACTTGCAAAGCATTTGTAGGACTAGATTTCATGGCACCTGAAATTATTCTTAATGCTTTATATTGGATGCGGTCCCACTTTTTAAAAGCCGTCACGCTACCTGGTTCAAGAGCAAATGACGCATAATCTAATGAACTTCTAATTATTGCATTATAAATTAATTTGAGTGAAAAAGGATGTGCACCCCACCACACTCCAGATAGGCATCTAAGCATGTTTAGGTGCTTTTTGTTAGAAAAACTATTTTAATGTATGGCATCACAATTTACTGGTATATTTTATTTTTTGACTATAGCAACATCTGTACCTATCTATCAATCATATCTGTCATGTTGACACTCCTTCTTCACTAAAAACTATTAGAGCTAACATGGTGTAATTTACTAATTTAACAATTTATGTTTAACTTGCTTCTTGATAGAAGAAAATATAAACATTAAAGCTGCAATGAGCTAGTTTCTTTGCCGTCAACTCCATCTTCGATTCCCTGTCGCACTGACTGCAAGCCACACTGCATCCACGAGGTCCTCCATCTTTGAACAGGTTACGGCCCAGGAACACCGCAGAAGAAATCAAAATCCATCTGGTGCTTGCAAAATCAGTGCGACGGAATTTGACGCCCAGTGTGTGCGGCCCACATGGCTTCGCCAGATAACGAGATTATTCCGACGACGGGAGCGCCACATGGTTCGACGATTGTGTTCGGCGGTGCGGCGGGCGCAATGGAAAAATTGGAAGGTGCGGGAAACTATCTCAATTGGAAATTTCAATGTAAAATGATATTGAAACTTGAAGGTCTCTGGGATCTTATCGAGAGAAGCGATAACAATGCACTTTCTGGCGCTGATGCCGCGCGTGATCAACGTGCGCTGGCTCGCGTCTGCTTAAGTATCAAAACAGGTCTATTTCAATATGTTCGAGAAGCAAAATCAGCCAAAGAAGCTTGGCAAAAGCTCAGTGAGGTCTTCGAAGACCGTGGCCTTTACAGAAGAGTATTATTGCTTCGTCAGCTCCACCGCATTGAGTACAAAGACTACAGTAACATGTCAGAGTACATTGAAAAGGTTATGTCACTTGTTCATCAATTGTCGGATATTGGAAAAACCATAGAAGATGAAGAAATTGCAGAAATTCTTCTAAGTGGTTTACCGCAAGAGTATGATACGTTGGTGTCTAACTTAGAAACCCTCTGCATTTCGTCGACGCTTCAGAGCGAATTGGTACGGACTAGACTATTACAAGAAGCTCACCGAAAAGATGAAACTTCTACTGCTACGGCATTTGTCAGCAAAAAGCAATTGGTCTGCAAATATTGTCACAAGGCTGGACATATCAAGCCGAAATGCTTCAAATTCAAGAGAGACAAGCTGCAGAAGAAGAAGAAGGAAGAAAATGAGCCAGTCACTGCCTACTTAGCTCACAGCTCTTCAAATCTCTATATTGACAGCGGTTCGTCGTGTCATATGGTTAAGGACAAGGAAATGCTTATTAATACAAAGGGAACCAGTACTCAAGTTGTCTCGTGCGCTAATAATGAACAATTAGTTAGTACCTGTGTGGGTGACATGAATATATGTACAAATAATGAGGTAAGAACCTTTAAAAATGTAATGTTTGTCCCCAAGTTATCTGCTAATCTCTTATCAGTTTCTAAGTTAGTAAAAGATGGTTTTATAGTTATATTTACTGATGATGGTTGTTTTGTTTACCAAAATGGACAGTGTAAAATTTCTGGCAATTATTTATTTAAGGCTAGTTGCACTAATGGCATTTATAAAGTGAATGGGTATGTGTGTGAGGATAACATGCTCCATAGGATGCATTCTATGCTCCTGCAAGATAGGCAGGAGACAATGAGTGCTGCAGTTGCTGCCTCTGCCTCAACCAGTATGGAACTTTGGCATCATCGGCTTGGCCACTTACATCCTGCAGGTATGTGTAGGTTAAGAAAGCATGCATGTGGTGTATTGTTTCAGGATGAAGCACTGAAGAAGTGTGAGGCTTGCCTGAAGGGGAAGTTAGCAGCTGAACCTTTCCCTAATGCAAGTTCTAGCCGGACAACACAGCCACTGCAGCTCATACACAGCGACGTTTGTGGACCATTACCGGAGGCTAGCTATGGGGGAGCTAGATATCTTGTCACATTCACAGATGACTTTACAAGAAAAAGTTTTGGATACCTTATGAAGAATAAACATCAGGTAATGGATTGTTTTATTCAGTTTAAAGCCTTAGTTGAAAAGCAACTTAATTTAAAAATTAAATGCTTGCGAACTGATAATGGTGGTGAATATTTAAATTCAAAATTTACTTGCTATCTACAGCGAGAAGGTATCATTCACCAGACCAGTGTTCCTTATTCACCTGCACAAAATGGTGTCGCTGAGCGTCTGAACAGGACTCTCTTTGATAAGGTGCGTTGCATGTTGCAACACAGTGGCCTCTGTAAGCGGTTTTGGGGCGAATGCGTTATGGTTGCGCTTTATTTGAAAAATAGATCGCCCACAGCTGCTTTGTCAGGGCAGATTCCAGAGGAAGTTTGGTCGGGGTCACAGGTCGACCTCAGTCACCTCAGGGTTTTCGGTTGCACTGCTTATTCGTTGTCACCTAAACACAAATGCGACAAACTTGATGCTAAGGGGAAGGAATTTATCTTTGTGGGGTATAGTGAAACACAAAAGGGTTTTCGCTTAGCTGATCCATTGAACCCTACTAAGGTCATTGTTTCGCGTAATGTAGCATTTATTGAAAATAAGTTTTACACTAATACTGACCATCTTGTTAAGCCTGTTAGCTCACATGAAGTGGAGATCAATTATTATAATTTTGACTGTGATAATAAACAAGAAAATAATTTAATCTGTGATAATAATCAAGAAAATAATTTAATCTGTGATAATAATCAAGAAAATAATTTAATCTGTGATACTAGTCAAAATAATATTTATTTACATAACAAAAGTAATGAATCTAATTTAAATAATGCATATAATGAGAATTCTTTTAATAACAGTGGTTCTTTTCCTAATGTTTCAGATGAAGAGTACTGTACGGGCAGTGAAGACGACTCCAGCTCCGCTGAACTGTCTGCAGGTGACACGGGTGCTGAGCCCTTGAGTTCGCCGGGTGAGACGTCAGTTCGAGAAGTAGTCGCGACGAGTCCGGTGACTGTCGCTTCGCGTACTGGTCGGCCTATTCGCTCTACACGTAATGTACAACCTTCAAGATTCTTAGATTATGATATGAGTTATTTGGTAAACGAGAACCCACTCGTTGATGAACCACTTACCTACGAGGAGGCGATGAATTCTTCATGCAGTGCACAGTGGAAAGACGCGATGAAACGTGAGTACGACGCGCTGGTAGCGAATAATGTATGGGAGTTGGTTGAGAGGCCAGTGAATGTAAATATTGTCAAGTGCAAATGGGTCTATAAGGCAAAGTATGATGCTTCAGGAAAGTTTGATCGTTTTAAAGCTAGACTCGTTGCCAGAGGTTTTACTCAACGAATAGGTATAGATTATAATGAAACCTTTTCTCCCGTAGTGCGTCACTCTACGATGCGAATTCTATTCTCCATAGCTAATCAGTTTGATTTAAATATAGATCATTTAGATGTCGCCACAGCGTTCTTAAATGGCGATCTAAATGAAACAATTTATATGGAACAACCAGTAGGTTTTTGTAGTAAAGATCCTAATAAGGTTTGTTTGTTAAAGAAAAGTATTTATGGCCTTAAACAGGCAAGCAGAATGTGGAATTGTAAAATACACAGTCTACTATGTAAACATGAGTTCATTCAGTCAAAGTGTGAACCGTGTGTCTATGTAAAATGTTCTGGTAATGACATTGTTATAATTGCATTATATGTGGATGATTTTTACCTGTTTTACAGTTCCAATAGCTCTAATAAAAATAATTTAGTTTCAATTCTTGAAAATGAATTTAATGTAAAGAACTTGGGAACACTTAGGAGCTGTCTAGGTATAAATGTCACTAGGGATAGAGTGAAGGGTGTTTTAAAGCTCGACCAAAGTGAATACATTAAAAAACTGCTTGTTCGATTTGGAATGGAACATTGTAAGGCCGTCTCTACACCAATGGAGGTTAACTGTAAGCTACTTAAAAATGAGGAGTCCAGTTTACAGGATGATGTTTACAACTATCGTCAGCTGCTTGGTTGCTTGATGTATCTGTCCGTTTGTACACGCCCAGATATATCTTATGCATGTAGTCAGCTCAGTCAGTTTAACAACTGTTTCGACAGGACTCATTGGTTAGCTGCTAAGCGGATTCTGCGTTATTTGGCAGGTACAATTCATTACTCTTTATGTTTTCATAAAAGTAGGGATTGGTTTTTAAGTGCCTATACTGATGCGGATTGGGCCAATGATGTAACTGATAGGAAATCCTATACCGGTTTTGTCATCAAATTGGGAAATGATACAGTTAACTGGGAATCACGCAAACAGAGGTGTGTAGCATTGTCGAGCACTGAAGCGGAATACTTAGCGATAAGTGATGTATGTAAAGACGTTTCTTTTATTCGAAATTTGCTGTCAGAAATTATGCCTGCACAGATGTGTGATATTAATTGTAATTGTATTGTATATAATGATAATCAAAGTGCTCAAAAGTTGTTAGAAGTCAGAGAATATTGTCACAAACGAACCAAACATATAGATCTGAGGTATCACTATGTAAAGGATCTTGTAAACAAAAATGTAATAAGTATTATGTATTTACCTACTGATAAAATGCTTGCGGATATTTTAACCAAACCTTTAAGTAAAATTAAGCATGAGAAATTTCTTAAAGCTATGAATGTGAATTAGTATTGTGGTTAATGTGTTCTTTGAATATTTTATAATATGACTTGGAATGTGAATTATGTGTCTTTGTGCATGTTAAATTTAATAATTATTTGAGGACCTATTTACCTAATGCATAATTATTAATTATTTGTTGTAACATGCAGAGATAATTTTTTTTTAAATATAGAGTCAAATGTTTTGAAATATAGAGTCACATTTTCTTTTAAGTAGAGTCATATTATTTTTAAATGTAGAGTCATTTTGTTTTATTTTAACATTTGATTCTGTATATTGTGAGCCATAAGGGGAAGTGTTAGAAAAACTATTTTAATGTATGGCATCACAATTTACTGGTATATTTTATTTTTTGACTATAGCAACATCTGTACCTATCTATCAATCATATCTGTCATGTTGACACTCCTTCTTCACTAAAAACTATTAGAGCTAACATGGTGTAATTTACTAATTTAACAATTTATGTTTAACTTGCTTCTTGATAGAAGAAAATATAAACATTAAAGCTGCAATGAGCTAGTTTCTTTGCCGTCAACTCCATCTTCGATTCCCTGTCGCACTGACTGCAAGCCACACTGCATCCACGAGGTCCTCCATCTTTGAACACTTTTCGCATTTGTTAGTAATAAACTCACAATGGGGAACACTACTTAGTTTTGAATCTAAAATTACACCCAAATATCTGAAATTGTCTGTGAATGGAATGGGAGAATTGTTAAAGTGGATATTAATATGGGGAGTGTTTCGTTTTCGGGTGAATAACACAGCTGCGCTTTTAGATGTTGATAGGTCCAAACCATTAAGATGCAACCAAGAACCCAATGCAGATAGTGCGGAATTCATATCAATACTAGCTTGTTCGATAGAATGGTTTGTAGTATATAACAATAAATCATCGGCATATTGAAGTACCCTAACATAATGAGATAACGTTGAATCTAAATCGAATGTGTAAATGTTATATAAAAGCGGACTGAGTACAGAACCCTGTGGGAGACCTCTCCAAACAATTTGAGATACCTCGCGGTTCCCTACTGACATGTTGACAGACCGTTCAGCCAGAATATTAATGATAAAATTCACCAAGTTTACTGGAACCTGCAAGGTCTTTAATTTATGTTGTAAGACTGATAAAATCACATTATCGTAAGCTGCATTTATGTCGAGAAAAACCGCGACGGTATCTTGTTTATTAGAAAATGATATTCTAATATCAGATGTTAATATGCTTATACAGTCAGTGGTACTTTTTCCTTTCCTAAAGCCATACTGTGAATCTGCCAGAAGACCCTTACTTTCCACAAACCATTCCAGGCGATTTTTAATTAAATGTTCAGCTAATTTTATGAGAATTGAAGACAAAACTATGGGGCGATATGATGAAGCATCAGAAGGCGTTTTATTTGGTTTAAGGAATGGCAACACTGTTTGACGTTTCCATTCAACAGGGATGTTTCCTGTTTCCATCACAGAATTAATGAGTTGTAAATAGTAACTAAGAACATTATCATTTAAATGAGAAAAAAAGGAATATGGTATTCCATCAATACCTGGGGCTGAATCCTTAGTTTTGTTAATAACAGCCTTTAATTCAGTCAGTGTAAACGAAGAATCTAGCGTTGAATTATTATTTTGGTTATTGGGTAGAGATAATATATTCTCAGGAACCCAAGGAGGAGCTAACTTATCTAAAAAGTTACTGGCTAAAGAATCAGGGATAGGAGAATGGTTGTTGTAAATGGATCTGAATCTACGAATATGTTGCCAGACAATTGTAGGGTGAGTATTCGGTGAAATAGTTAAACAAAAGTTACGCCAAGATTCAAATTTTTTCTTCTTAATTAGTTTGCGAGTTTCTGAGATAATGTTCGTAAGAATTTCAAAGTTAATATCTGACATATCATGGTTATAATTATATTCAGCCCTTTTACGTTTTTTAATTACTTCACTGCATTCAGAGTCCCACCAAGGAGGTGATGGAATTGCATTAACATTATTATTTTTTCTAGGAAATACTTCATTCGCCGCTTCAATCAAAATGCATGCCAAGGCTTCAGCACAACTATTTTGGTTGTCATCAGAAATAATAGGCAATGAAGCAGCCTTTCTGTCAACAATATCCCTATATTTCTCCCAGTCATTACTATTACTATTGGGTACTTTATGTTTGAGACTTGATTTCCGTTTTGTTGCATTTATTTTAGAAAGAGGGTAAGAGATTACTATTGGGAAATGATCACTACCAAAAGTAGAGGCCAGGGTATGCCAAGTTAATGAAGAAGCTAGGTTTGGAGAGCAGATAGAAAGATCAATTGCACTTTGGTTCTGGTTAGGATCTGAACGACGAGTGGGTGCACCTGAATTCAAGATACATAAGTTATGACAGTCTATAATATCTAGTAATTCATCCCCATAGGAATTAGATATTGAACAACCCCATGATTGATGATGACAATTAAAGTCCCCCAGTATTAAGAATGGCTTTGGAAGAAAAGAAAAGAGATTGTTCATCTCTTGTAGTACAGAAGAAGAGGGGTGAGGAATGTATATAGATACAAGGCAAGTATTATATACTTGTATAGCTACAATAGATATTTCCTCACTATGAGGAGGCAATGTCACTAATGAAAAAGGGATAGAATTCTTGATGAGTATGGCTACACCACCATACCCATCAGATCTATCTTCTCTAATGGTTAAATAACCATTAATTTTAAAAATGTGATAGGATTTGAGCCAAGTCTCTGCTAGAGCAAAGACAAAAGGTTCATATTTGTTTAATAAATATATGACATCACTTTTTTTGTTTACTAGACAGCGACAGTTCCACTGGATTATTTTGGATGTGTTGTCCATTATAAATGAACTGGGGTATGTTAAGAGAAGAAGCAGCGTTGGACGGTGAAATGTTGAACTGAGAAAGAAGACTGTTTAAAGCTGAAAGAAAATCGTTAAGAGAAAAAGTTGAATTTTTTTCAATATTTTGATTATTTAGTGCACATCCATTTGAAGGTTGGTGAGAATTAAAATCTTGAATTATAGAATTGTGTGCTTGTTTATTGTAACCTTGTTCAAATTTGGGAGGGGAGCGTGGTTTTAGGAATACAGTTTTTTTATAGCTTGTATTGGTAGGTAATTTGTTAGATGAAGTAATATTAGAAATGTTTTTTGCAGGAGGAGATACAAGAGTGTCGGCATAGGATTTAGTAACAGCAGGATGTAGTTTTGCTGCTTCAGCATATGAAACTGAGTTATGAGCCATGTATGTTTTGATTAATTTTTGCCTTGAAAATTCAGGACAAGACTTATTGGTGGCAAAGTGATAACCATCACAAAGGCAACATGAAGCATTCTCTTCTTCTGTATCGCAACTATCCCCAGTGTGAGCCTGGCCACATCTGAAGCATCTGGGCTTGGACCTACATTGCAATTTCGTATGACCAAAGCGGCAGCAACTAAAACATTGTACTGTAGGGAATATATAAAGATCTACAGGCAGAGCATTGTAACATATAAAGATTCTCTTAGGCAAGATTTGTCCATCAAAAGTTACTACAATGGATTGTGATGGTTTCCAGGTTGTGGTGCCATCTACAATTGATTTAAAATTTAATCGCCTTATTTTTAAAATAGGACCACATCCAATTGGTACTGATATATTGTCTATGACTTCCTCCGGAGACCATTCTGCAGGAACCCCACGCACTAAGCCCATTCTAGTAACGTTAAATGTAGGAATAAATGCTTTAAAATCGTGTGTTTCAAGGCTATTATGGTTAATAAAAGAATTTGCGTTCTCAAAATCAGAAAAGGAAATGCTTATTTTATTTCTCCCAATTTTCTTGACACTGCCATTTATTATGTTTTGAAAATTATTCTGTTTTAAGAACTTTCCAAATGTGATGGGATGCAGTATAGAACCATCATTTGAACTAGTTATTTTTTTTTGTACATGTACAACAAAAGGCGCACAGTCCGTTTTGCTGTACAGGTTTCGGCCAATTTGTGCGGGAACTGGAATCTGAGATGTGGGAGTCTGAGAAATTGGCAATGAGATAGTAGAGGGGGCATTGGTATTTAGATCATTTTCAATAGTGACACTCGTCTCCACCGTGTCCGTACAACCACAACCCGATGTTACGGATCCGTGGCCTCTTCGGGTTCTGCGACGTTTATTGCAGTGTTTGCACACATGCACACGACTCCGTTTTAGAGCTTTGGATGTTGATGATCCATCTGTTTCCATCCCTGATTCATTTGATTGAATCGTAACATAACTGCCTACCGGGGGAACTAGGTCCCCCGGATCAGGCGGCTCATTCATCTTAAACTATATATACAATAAAAAACACTTACCACTACAGAAGAAAGATAGAAAACACTAAAACTAAATTAAAAGAGTTAAACTACGACACTAAAACTACTATTACTGATACTATTTATAATTATTTTCAAGTTTAAAAATGAGAATCAAAAAGAACGCGTCCGTCAAGTTCGAGTTTCCCGCGCTTTTTTTTCAGCGGTATATTTTCTTCTCCTGACATTTACATCCGGTCTACAGATAATCTAGAATCTAGATAATACATACATACGTAGCCATAAAGCCTTTTTTGACCGGCGTTAGCCGATTCCGCGCCGATAAATGTGGGAGCACCCTTAAACAGCGACGGAAGCTATTGTTTTTTTTAAATTCCGGTCGCGGGACTTATTTCCATCACCGTGAATTCGGGAACATAAAAAGCTATTGAAGGACACCGTGGACTTTAGTCAGTACAAGTCTGACAGTCCCTCCCGCCCTGCCCGGGGTGGGAGGACTCATTTGATGATTTTACCACGCAAAAAATAAAAAAAGGGATCAATTCCCGCCTTATAATCATGGACAACTTTCGCTGGTCAGACTCTTTGATTAGTTACGAAGCTTTGATTTACAAACATGACATAATAATTCTAATTTTATTATGTATCTAAGATTATTTTTGGTTTACTCAGAATTTGCTGAGTCGAACTAATTCCAACTCGACTAAATAGACTTACTATTTGAGAATGTCACCATCGCCACACTATCTGTCAGTTTAACGTCAACTTTACGTCATTGGACTGTCAAAACAAAACGGTAAACAAAGTTGGAAACAAGTTGTTATTAATTTAATTCATTTTATTTTAATCAGTAGTAGTTTGTGGTAGTAGTGAATTGTGGTTTTAGTGTTTTGTAAGTATTTTTTGGGTTTTTGTGAAATTGTTACGTTCAAATAAGCTATCGAAGAAAATTGATTGTGAACAGGAAAATGGAAGAAAACCACGTGAATAACTCCGCTTTATATTTTGATAAGGGTCAAGTAAGTATATGAAAGTTTACTTAGCATAGATAACATACTTTTAAATAGTTTAATGCCTGATAATAATTATTTACGCCAGTCCGCAGTTCCATAAACTTACAAGTTAATGTACCTAGGTATGTTAAGTGAGACACAGACGTGCAGTTTAAAAAAAAGAATTACATTTTTTAACCCAGCAGTGGTCTTGTCTCTGCAAGCGCATGCGTTGTCTTACTTTATTAGTTTTCTTTTATGTATACTGAATCAATTAATTAAACTTCCTACTAGAAGTATTCCCTATAGTTACTTGCATAAACCTTTTAACCGCCAGACTTCATATCAATTGTCGTGCCCCCAGCGCATCGCCAGGCTACGAACCGGTGAAATATAATCTGTCTATCTACTTAAACAGAGAGATATAGAATAGATGCAATAAAATCAAACAAAACAGCAAAAAATCGTGAATATTCTCTGTCGGATATATCCAACGTTGGTGGTTAAAAAGTTAAAAGAATATCATAATTAACTTTAGAATAAACAAATTGTTTTTACAAACCAGTAACATCTGCAATAAGCTACAGGGTGACAGATGAAGATGTTACTGGGTTGTAAAAACAATTTGTTTAGGTATTCTAAATTTCATTATGATATTCTTTAAATGAAAGTCTTTCATCTGTTAATGACCTATGACGACCCGCCAACCCTTTGCAGCGCTACTTTTTACTTTAAATTCAAAAAGATAATGATATCCCGATAAAATTAAAAAGCAAAGCCAATGTTGTTAGTAGTAACCTTCATATAACATTTTTCAATCACATCAATTAATAATGTTACATTTAATAATATCTCTTTGAAGGTTTTTGCCAATTACCATAATGATATGATTTATATTGTAGAACCAAAAATAAAAAAAAATATAAATTAAAATCTGTGGAGATGCAACAAAGGTTGCATCCACATCTGAAAATAAAAACTTGATGAATAATTTTCATTGATCTTAGCTTCCGACTATAATTATGACAAAACAAACAAAAATACAGAGAATTTAATTTGTAGCAAAAAACTTTATTTGCAAGCAATAGTTTGCCAGATAACAACCATATCTAAGATCAACAGCGGGTGGGGGACAATGGTTGCCACCTCACAAACTTGGATTTAACTTTATTACACTAATGGATTTGACAAATAGGTACAATTCCAATTGTAACTTTTCAGTGGACTAATTAAGCAACTATACAAGTTTCTGCTACTGTTGTCTGCGGTTGTGGGATTTGGAGTCACTAGAACAGAAAGTATTTCATAAAAATCAGTAGTTTCATAGTGACAAGTCTACGTAGTTGCTGTCGGTACTACAGTCAAAACTACTACTGCTAGAATCATGGGGCACGGCAGTGCCCCCGCCAAGACGATTCATTATTTTAGTGTGTTTCCAAAACATGCTTCAAAATGGCCATTTTTTTCCTATGATTTATGCTCGTAGCTACAACGAGCGTTGGCGTATAATGTCGTTTGATCAGGTGATCAAGTTAGTTTGGTAAAGGTGTCGAATACTGTTTAGAGTAACTCATTATTTGGCAACCAGTTATTGGGTTTGGCTGCACTCTGAACCGGTTCTTGCGTCATCATCATCAGCCGTAAGACATCCACTGCTGAACATAGGCCTTCCCCGTAGACCGCCACGCCGAACGACGATTTGCCAGTTGCATCGGGACGGGGATCGCATGTAAACTCGTAGTTTTGATTTGACTAGGACTAGAGTATAAGCTAAGTACACTCTACGAACCGAGAATTATTGACTACACAAATATTTGATTTGTTTTGAAACTACTAATTCTCAAAATAATATAGTCCAAAGATTTCGAGCTTCGTTGACGGATTTTCAGAATCCTTCTTATTCGGCACACCAGTAGTTACCTAAGTATGCGATTACCGTAGGACCGATAAAGGTACTTAGCCCACAAACTTGTCACACTTCAGTTGGAATCATGTCAAGAAGTAACTTCTTGCACACCCACTACATTACATTGTGTGCAGTAATTAAATTATGAATGATGCCATAAATAGGACGTCACGAAGAAACTGCACAGCATAAATTTTCTAATCTAACACTAACTTGTTTACTAGAAGTGCCTCTATTAAAATGATTAAATATCTCTAATTACGTTAACGAGTGTCTCTTCAGTTTAATTAATCAGTTTATCTAGCTAGGCAGTGAAGGGCGTGATTTTAGAAATGGACACATACGGAAGTAATTTTCATATTATTTAAATAGATAGCTTTACGTGCGTTAGTTGAAACCTTCCATTATCTAATGCGTGTAACAGTGACATAAACAAAAATGTAGTTAATTAATCATACATAATATTGTGAAATACAGGAAGTTGTTTTCAAAATGCCGTCTTACATGAGCACCTTATCCAGAAAACTATCGGAAAATTTCGGAAATATTCTTAATGTTGGCATTATAGTCCTGACATACTTTGAATCGTATTTATTTCCTTTATGCATCTACAAATTGTTAGTGTTGGCAACGAAGTATAGCGGTGTAGTTAGTCGTTTTAGAAAAGGCGAAGATTCTGGTAAAGTGTTAAAATCACGCTTCACGTATAGATTAGAGCTGCTAACTATTGAACAGTTTGTGTTACCTGATTATGGAAGAGTGGAGCAAATCTCTCATGTCAGTATTTTAATTGAGGAGGAAGAAATTCAGGTGAGATAACTGCCCCTTAAAATATTTTTAGTATTGCATTTCCATATTATTTACGAGAAAGTTTTTCTGGCTGTATATATAATAAGCATAATTTAATCAGCTTTTATAATGTCATAGTTTTCAAAAGACAGTCCCCAACGCCACTAATCCCACCGGTAAATTGACACAGTCAAACTGTGTTCATTACACATTTAGTTAGTTTTGTCCCGTAAGTACGTTATTAATGATCATTTCTGATGCTGTTGCGGTCATGGGTAAACGCTAGTATAAGATATAGGGAATTATGATGGCCATATCCGAAACCGTGAAGAATTACGATAAATACTTAATGGAATCTCGGACTAGTTATTGATGAAAAGTAAAACTATACGTCATTGGATTATCTACCACTTGAAAAAATCACCCTGTATGTACAGACACCGCTCCACAGTATTGGATTAGAGGGCTCAAGGCTAAACAATCGACAATTCTTTGTATCATGCTATGATGTTACATATTACTTAGTACACAGATAATCGATATTCCAATCCTGGATACTGCATCTAGATTTCCAAAGTTTATCATCCATATAAGCGAGTTACTAGTAGTAACTCGCATAAATAGATGATAAACTTTAACTTTCAACTTGAAGTTGTGTAGTAAGTTACTACACAACTTCATACACAAGATCAATGTTTCCAAAGCACACATCGCGTCGATGACCTCATCTCAATACGAAATAGGAACGATAACCGACCTACGATACTTGTCGACATAGCTAACCAGTCTGACTGCATTATTTACATTAATTTATTCAAAAAAAAGCCCTAACACAAAGATGAACCTCAACCTTTATGGTTTAAGAAAAATAAGTCGCTGGCTATAAAAAACGGACATACTAAAATAAAATAAAAAATCTGGCAAGTATTCTACTTTTGCGCTTTTTAAAGTGTGTTTACAACCAAAACCTAATTTCTATAACAAAATATAGAGCTTATGGAACCTACCCAAGAATAGATAAACCTAGACATAACTCGATCTGAAGAGTCATAATATCACAGTCTAAAAATCGTATAATCTATACTAATATTATAAAGAGGTAAATTTGTTTGTTTGTTTGTATGTAACGGGTAATCTTCGCAAGTAATGAACCGATTTTGAAAATTGTTTCACTGGTAGAAAGCTACATTATCCCTGAGTGCTATAGGCTATAAATTATAAAGATGTCATGCATATTAGCTGAACTATCTCAAGTTTTGTTTAGCTGGGCGGAAAAAAATTGCTCTTCCAACAGAGTTATTAGCATGCGCTGCCTTAACGGTTGTTTATAATTGAAAACAATGTATGGCAAAAATGTCCGTTTTAAATAGTTCTACAATAAAGTCCGCGACACCATATTTCTATCTTTTATATTTTACTAGATATAGTAGCTTTTATGAGTTGAAAAAAGTATTTTTCGACGTCCTTACCTTTGGACGGTTTTTTAATCAAAAAAATTTTAAACCTTATCGAAAAAAATATTATTATGGTCACAAGAACATCATAGAGATATGATTTGCCAAAAACAGTATGTCAATTGGTTAAATAGATTCGAAGATAATATAAAATTACTAAATCTCAAAATTCCGCCGTCCATTCACAAACCACATTATACTTTTGGAAGGTTTTTAATCAACAAAATATTAAACCTTAACGAAAAAAAATATTATAATGATCACAAGAACATCATAGAGATACGATTTTCTCAAAACAGTATGTCAATTGGTTAAACAGTTTCGAAGATAATATAAAATTACTAAATCGCAAAATGCCGCCGTCCATTCACGAACCGCATTAGAATATGCTTTGTACGGACGTTTTATCCATTGGATAGCATTGTGCAATTTCGTGTTGGTCTTTTTTTTTTAGGTGGTAATATCATCAAATGACTCCTCCCGCCCTGGGTTAGGCGGACTGTCAGACTCTTACTGACTAAAATCCACCCGTGTTCCTTCCGATGCCCTTTACGTTTCGGGGCCACGGTATCCTGGGTTAACAAACGCTGTACCCTCTGCTGATAAGAGGGACACGCGTTGGAGCATCCACAAGACAGGCTATTCGCATACGGGCCCCCTTAGGCACACAGTGCCTAAGGAAGAGTTTTTGCCCGCATCTCAGGGTGCACCGGTCCGAAAAACTGGTCTTCCCCGCGGACGTATCTGAGAGGGAACTCCAAGCCTCGGGCGTACGTGGAGGTTTCCTGTCTTAGCACCCCTACGTGTTGGTCTTTAAAATTGTTTTCGTTGCTCGGTTTCTTAAAACACAAATACAACCGCGTTCTCATTCTTTGAATTCGAAGCTGTGGTATTTATGTTTTTGGGATATCGGACAGTTTCAGCGATTGTTTATCATGCTTAAAAGGAAATCACAACTTTCCCGACAGATATCCCAGTCAAGAGCAACTCGAGTACGCCGTATGGAAGAGTCTGCTCTTTAAAATCATCAGCGCCTCTCGAGGAATAGAGAAAATATTTCGCAAGTACGCGCTGGGGAATCTAGCTCCGAGTGTTCACAGCGTCTTGCCAACCAAAGCTGGAGAACATCGCACTAGCGCTTAACGTGCGCAGCGTCTCACAGATTTAAGGCAGCATGTCTCTGCAAAAAGAGATAGGAGGTATAGCGCTGAGCGCTCGCAGATGCTGGCTAACCAAAGCGCGAGAGCGACCCCTCTTTGAGGAGTGGCTGGATAGGGCCCACGGCGTCCTCACCTTCCGCTTGATAGTCCTCACCGGACATGGATGCTTTGGGAGGTACCTTTGTCTGATAAAGAAGGAAGAAACGCCCGAGTGCCAGCACTGCGAGGACCGCCCGGAGGACACGGTGGAGCATACTGCAGGACTGCCTTGCTTGGGCGGAGCACCACCGTGTCCTCAAGCAGGCGATAGGCGAAGACCTCTCACACCCGGCATTGGTCGCGGCCATGCTGCGGGGCGAGACGGAATGGGAAGCGATCTCCTCCTTCTGCGAAGCAGTCATGTTCGCGAAGGAGGAGGCGGAATGGGTGAGAAAGAGGACAGTGTCCTCCCTCCGCCCCAGCCGCAGTGTTAAACGCCCACGGCGACGGATGTCGTGAGACGATCATCGCGCAAGCGGGCGGCGAGTAAAGAGCAACTCGCTGTCCGACCATGGACCATGCCCGGGTCGACGGCACGTTGTGTTCAACACGCGTCTCAAAGAGTGTCAGCATAATGACGGGACCCTATAGAGGGCCATAGCCTAGCCGGGGTTACGGGACATACGTATACCGCGACTCCGGTACTCAAAGGGCTACCGAAGGACACCGTGGATTTTAGTCAGTACAAGTCTGACAGTCCCTCCCGCTCTGCCCGGGTTGGGAGGACTCATTTCATGTCACGAAAAAAAAAAGCCAAAGCGCGAGAACATCGCAGGCCCGTGCTCGGGAATCTAGCGCTGAACGTGCGCAGCGTCTCAGTGTTTTAAAGCAGCATGTCTTAGCAACACGGGATAGGGAGACTGGCGCTGAGCGCTTGCAGTGGCTCGCTAACGGAACAATGGGAACATCGCAGGCCCGTGCTCGGTAATCTAGCTTTGAACATAAGCAACGCCTAGCAACAGAAAGACGGAGGGCGGCTACTGTCAGTATGCAATAAAAAAAACCTCCTTTTGGCAGTCAGTACAAAATCATAGCACTCGGCACTCAGTACTAAACGAACCACACTCATAATTTCATCACAAGTTAAAATGTTTACCGCCCAACGAAGTGGGCAAGGGTCAGCTAGTATTATGTATAAAGGTATAACAGTTCTTGATGCGCGCATCTGTACCATCATTGGCCGTAAATAGGTTGTTATGGAGCTAATAAAATGACCCGCACCCCCGCAGTAAAGATAAAACAAGCAGACTACGTAGATATAAAACCAGTAAGTGACACGACCGTATTCTTCCAGAATTACGTTTACCTTCCTGAAGACGGGATGTAAATTTTTTATAACGTACTTCGTGGTTTTAGAATGTTATTAAGACGATCTAATTAGGAACTGTTTTTCTGGTCCATGTTACTGTAACAGGTTGCAAGAAATCAAAATTTTAAATAATATAAAAATGAATGTTAAAAATTGAAATGTTTGGATAGGTAAAACATAATCGTATCTGGATGATAGATATGTAATAGAACAAAACGATAGGCTAAAGTCTGAAATAACACATAGGATCGCTTTCGTCCTAAATTGGGAACGTAGCATTCCTAATTCCTATGGTGTAATTACCGACATCGACATACGCACGTATGAAGCCGCTAGTACCTAATAGCTACTAATATTGTATTGCTTGCTTGGTTTGTTCGCGATCTTGTCCACGACTGGAGGTCATAAATTATCACATCAGCAACGAAACTTTGGGATTAAAAGTAACTCAAGTCCAAATTTTATGGTAATCGGCCCAATCATGCGTAAAAGGTAAAGCACCAGCCGGCCAATAGAGTTACTGAATTACAGTATTAATAATTAACCCATACTTAGAATTTCTCTAGTGTGTTTTGACTTATATACATTCCAATTTCCAATAAAATACTCGTTCAATTTAATTTTCTGTGCATTTTTAGGCAATGTTGTCAAGCACGTTCGTAGTATACAAAAATAGTTAACTTATGGCCTTTAACTAAATGCCCTTATTATTTTGGACACCAGCCAGAACCGGTTTCCAAAAATGATTAAGCTGTTCACGGCCTTCATGTGCTGGGCCGGTTTCTTAGACATACGATTATCATAGCCATTACTTAATCAGCAATGGATTAAGAGAACATTTCATAGAAAATATTAATTTATTCTTTAGTGCACAATTTTCGTGATCAGTAATATTTCGAATAAATTATGGCTCAGTAGATGTAAAGTAACACGGAAAAATAGCAATTTCATAAAAATCAGCCATTTCCTTAAGTTTGCCGTATATGATTACTTCCCGGAATTTGATCCTTATTAGCAACACTATCGAACGGTATAATAATACAGGGTGTGATTTTTTTTCCAAAATCAGCGGGTTCGATTCCTGACCAGGATTTTTGATTTTTCTAAAATCCAATGATGCAGTTTTAGTTTTCGTCAAAATCGGCCTCGAGACTCCTTTCAACGTTTTTCGATATTCCTCATAGTTTCGAAAGTAGCCATCCACGCCCAGTTGAAAAATTCACCCTGTATAAGTATGTTTATCAGTTGTCTAGTACCCATAACACAAGCTCTGCTTAGCTTGGGACTAGATGGCGTTGTGTGATAGTTGTGGAATATTATTATATTATTATTATTATAAATCCTTTGTTTGCAAACAGCGTCGTTATGTCGATAGTCGAAGATGTTTGACTTGTGCTTTGTTGTAAAATGTTTCATGTATCCGTAGCCTCATAAAACATGTAAAAGTAAGAGTAAAATAAGAGAGAAATTCTCCGGTCAATACTATCTACAGCCGGAACTTTTAATTTGCCTATGGCTTTGTAAGTATTCCTACGTACAAAGCCATAGGCAAATTACTACAGTACAGCTTTATGAATCTTTTGAGAAGAAGCAGACACAATGTTCTAACTGTGGGCTATGTTTAAGTGCTTATGAAAATACAAAGCATAGTTAGTTTTCGTGCGACACTCCTGTATAAACCATAAGTCTTATTTCTGGATTGTCGGAAACGTGCTTTCACCTGCAGCTTCGATGATCTGAACAAGGCCTCTGAAGTCGCTTTTACTTACTGTGCCCAAACTTACTTTTTAAAAATCGATGACAGACGCCAGCAGGTCAACCAACCCCAATCTGCCGAATTTTACCAATCAAGCATTAACCTTCCGCTACTGTGATGAGGATGAAAATCTATTAAAGAAAGACAGATTGAGGTAGGTTCATGTGCAGGCGTCTGTACAGCGACACGAAAAGAAGAAGGTCTGTCACCGACCGACGTCAGGCCACGAGACTAAGATTTATGGATAAAGAAGAAACTGAATTTTCTCTTGAAAAAAATCTGTCACATGCTATAGAATGTAACCTTCGGCAATTCGGCATAGCTAATGATAGTGCCACAGCTTAATTTAGATTTTTTAGACTTGGATTCTTTGTGCTTACGCAAATAAGTTAATGAATATGCAAACTTACAATCAATGAATGTAAAATTATGCTAAAACATTAATTTGTCAATGGATACAGTTGTGTCCTTCCTTATGTATTTTTTGATGCATTTATACATATTTATTAACATTGTCATTAAGGAAAACTGGAACGTCGTAAATGTCTTTTTGATAATTTATCGATTTTTAATTTTATTTGTTCTAGTTAAGCTACTGCGGACAAGATTGCAGAAGGATACCCCCAGCGTTACAGAAAATGTATGGGGGTAAAGTTAGATGCTTAGATCTAAGGTATGTTTTATGGTCATCATCAGCCTATAATATTCCCACTGCTGGGACACAGGCCTAGTCGCTGAGAGAGGTAGTGGGCCATAATCCACCACGCGGGCCCAGTGCGGATTGGTAGATGTCACATATCTTCGAATTTTTGGTTCTAGGACATACCGGTTTCCTCACGAGGTTTCCTTCACCGTTTTGAGAGCAGTGGTTATGAAATAAATTACACAAAGTAATGCGCCTGGCGGGGTTCTAACCCACGACCTACAACTCTTAAGTCGGGACCGATACCACTGCACTGGACTACCACTGCTCTCTGTTTTATGATGTCATTAACTTAAAAGGGAACTTGTTACCTATTAGGTAAGGTACTCTATAAATATACCAGTTGCCATAAAGACGAGCAATGAAATGTTCTACAAGCCAATCAAAACTCGATTAACTTAGAGCGATTTCAGGAAAATTGTATTTTGGAAGCCAATTATAGAGTAGATAGGAAATATATTTTTATTTATAACTGTCAATTTATTAAAATTATTCACTGCGGGCAATTACTTAATATTAAAAATAAAAACTAGCAAGACACTACAAAAAATATTTAGATGTTTAAACATCTATAATGAATATTTAAAAATAGTACGGATTATTTTTTAATATGACTTTTTAAAAACAGGTTTTAATTCGTTTGGCCAAGTTTGTAAATTCTTTACTTAACTCTTGGTTATCATTATGTCCTATATTTGTTATCATGTTGCAAATTCATTGAGCAATTAAAATCTAAAGTAAACATTCATAATCGGACATAAGAAACTGTAATAACCTTTATCTCATGTTCTAGCTTAATTGTGCACAATGTAGTACTAAATGTATAAATGTATTTGATCATGTTTTTCTTTTTTGATGGTTAATCATAGAAATCTCTCTTATATGTATGGTTATACTTTTCAAATCTAAATATCTAAATCTGAAACATCTTTGGTATGAGTTTGGGTTTATAATGCAATTACTTATAGAGCAACGTTTTTTGATAATTCCTCAGATTGCAAACTTGCGATCAACAAGGTTTTCAAACCCCAACTCAAAAACAAAAATAAGTTCAAAACCCGATGAACTTTTCTCTTCGCACAAAATCTATGCAGTTTAACTCATCATGAAATGTTTGCAGTATTTTAAAAAATCGGTATGATTTCAGTTACAACAGTATCGAAACGTTAAAAGGACTGGAACAGTTTGGCCGGCTGGAGGAACTTATATTGGACAACAATAAACTGGGCGATGCCATATCCTTCCCGTACTTGTCCAATTTGAGAACTCTTTCACTCAATAATAATGAGGTAAGGATACAGTTTATAATTTGTTTTAGATCTGATTCAGGAAAAAATACCACTGAATGAAAAGAACACCATTGTTTTTGAAAGCTAGGTAATTAAGTTCGTCTTTTTTGTTGTTGTTAACTTCTGTACTAATCCTAACTAATATTATAAATGCGAAGGTAAGTTTGTTAACTTTTCATACCCAAAAAAATGCAACAACGATACTGAAATTTTGCATACACGTTGCCAAATGTAAAAAGACAGACGTAGCTGTGGACGTAGGTAACCCTGCCTACCTTGATTACATATGGATTTAAAAATAAAAAAATATATTGAAGAAACAAAAGGTATAGGTACTCAGATTAAAGAAACTTTGATCTGAGGGTATAAGTTTACGCCGTCGGTCACTCCTCAATCTTACTACTTTTCAATTTCTAGTTTCTCAGAATATTTTCCCTTTAATCTTAATCTTGAACACGTAAATGCGGCTCATATTATAGGTACCTTACGTACCCATTTACCTAAAACTTTAGACGCGACATACAAGTAAAAGCGTAGTAAATAGGTACTATTCGATATTCTGTGGTAAAAGTATCTACAGAGACAACTATAAATTAGAAACAATCATAAAATGAAATGGAATACAAAACTTCTGTTAAAAGAAACCGAAAACAAGTTCGAGAGACAATTGAACATGTTTCGCACATAAAATCAGAATCAAATTTATTACAACTCATGTCGAACTTGTAATATAAAGTTTCGCTTGAGTTACGAAACCAATGAAATTAACTTGTAGAGTTGTGCAACTTTCAGGTTTACGTTTGTTTGCTGTCTGAAATGTTTTTGCACTGTGATTTTGCGTTTCAATACGAAACATGTCAAACTAATTTAGCTCTAACTTACTATTTAGAGATGAGACCTGCGTTAAATTAAGTTTGTTTTGTGAAAGCATAAGTTAATGCTAAGTCTTGTTACTCTTGATCGCGGGACTGACGGATCACCGTGAGTCTGGAGTCAATAACCCTGTAGTCAGACACAGTCTGACAGTCCCTCCTGCCCTGGGTGGGAGGACTCATTAGTTGATTTTACAACGCTAAAAGAAAAAAGTTGCATTTTGCGGAGACATCATGCATCACGTCAGAACGCTCATAGTCGCACTGCTAAAGTTTATACAGTTGACCAAGTGACCGACCAAATCCATACCCATACATATAATTGAAGTATGGTCACGTGCCAATTAGGGTTCCGCACCCAAAGGGTAAAACGAGACCCAATTAGTATGACTTCGCTGTCCGTCTTTGTCTGTTTGTCCGTCCGTATGCAGTGGCGTAGCGAGACGGGGACGAAACGGGCCTTAGCCCCCATCATTGCACCTGAAGGGGCAACGAGTACAGAGAAAAAAAATCTTGGCAACGGCGATGACAGGTTTACAACTAGCCAGTAAAGCAGTACAACTTAACTTCTACTAAGGAATAGAGGCCTCGCAATGCTGATGTCGCGACGATCTCGTTTAGGTCTAGCGCCTCCACTGCTCACGCGACAACAGCTGGCAGTCATAAAATATTCATTTACTTGGGAGAACCAAGTCACCTTACAAGACGGCCTCGCGTGAGCAGCGACGGCAAGACATATTTTCGTCCTGAAGGAAAAGGGCCTCATAGATGCATCTTGCCTCCTCTTAGATTTGGTCTTGCAACGCCACTGTCCGTGTGTCAGCAGACTGTCTCATGAAAGTGATAGACAGTTGAAATCTTCACAGATGATGTAATTCTGTTGCCGCTATACCATCTAATACCTACTAAAACAGTATAAAATAAATATTTATAGGAAAATTGTAAAAAAAAATGCGGAATGTTATCCTACTGATTTTTTTTATTGGGGATTATTACCACCTATGAGCAGTCGGTATTTACATAAAAGCATAATGAGTATAATTGTATTATTGATTTAATTTCAGATAATGAACCTAGATGAGCTGGTAAACAAAATAAGCAAGCACTTCCCCGCACTGTCGTACTTGAGTCTGTTGAGCAATAAGGCGTGTCCCAACCAGTTGTCAGACATTGATAAAGATGATTCAGACTACCAAAGATACAGGTAGGTCATTAAAATTATTTAAAAAAATATTGCTGTAAATTAAGGTAGAATAATTAACTATGTATCTTTTTATAGTATGAATCGAATCACAAGCGCCCTTGTTGGGAGTGAGGTCTGAGTAACACTCTGCTTGACGTGGAAATCGAACCTCAGACCCCATTGCAATCAGTCGGGCATAAAATCTTAAACTGGATTTATGTCCAACTAATGGCAAAAGGGTCGTAGCTATGCTTAATCCTCGGTGATACAAAAATTATGGTAGAACTAGCAGACCCAGTTCATAAATGATTTTATGTAGAATACTAACTTATTTTTTTACCTGAGCCATCGATAATAATTTATTTTTCGAAGCCAGTAGTTTATTTATTTTTCCTTTTTTTTTTGAGTTTCGACTTTTGGCTAAATAAATCAGGCGTTGAATATTTAATATATTTTTTGTAAAGTTAACCGATTGAAATATTCATTCACAGCCAATTAAGCATTAATTAACGACATCGTTAATTATATTAATGTAGTGCTCGATACCTACTACGATTTTGTTACCTAAACGTTTTGAAATGAACTGTCGAGAATAATTTTGAAGTCGGTTTGCATATTTCATTCATTAATTTGACTACTATTTACCATGTTGACAATAGTTATTTGTTATACAAGAGTGCAAAGTTGATTTTTAACCGCGTGCTCATGTTTGATGACCGAGCAAGCGAATGATTCTAAATTTGAATCACGAGTGCAACGAGTGATTCAAAAATTAGAATCATGAGTGATAGCGAGGGAATCAAAAGAGCACAAGGTGAAAAATCTTTGCACTCGAGTGCAACACGTAACTTTTCATCCCACCTCAGCGAGGAAATGACTAAATGCAAAAAAAAAACAACAGAATGATGTACATTGTCACATTGTACAACCACAAGATAGGCTATTATTTCAGTTTAGGTATTAACTAATACGTTATAATAGAACAGAATTAATTTAATTTAAAAAATATTTTTAAATTAAAACAAATAATACTTAGGTAGTAGTTTTCAAAGTTACTTATTTTTATCTTGGTTTGTCATAACATAACAATAAGACGTGAAAGGAAAACCGCACAAAGCAAATAAAAAAACGTAAAAAAAAAAGTACTGAGTCCAGAATGTTCCGAGTCTGAGATTTTAACAAAATAATAGTAGATTACGCCCAAGGAGGGGAATTGAATTCCAAAGTGATAATAAGGATTCTGGGGGTGAACCTCCGTCCGTAGCGCAGCGATGAGGTTCAAGGGTTAATTCCCGAAAGAAAAGAGGGAATAAACTTAAAAATCCTTAGTGTAGCGAGGGATTCAAGTTAGCTCAAGGCAACACCAGAGGAGCGTACTCTGCTTTTCACACCTAAGGTGAGGAAACAAATTCTATTTTTGAAATTTGATGTGGTACGACAACCTTCGAACGTCAAGGGGGCACGACAAGCGATCAGCTGTTGCGGTCACCGGCCGCCATTACTGCTGCTAGTCTTTTGTTCATACGATGTTCTAAATTCAAATTTACTTTATTCACTAGAGGATAAAAACGGCTTTTACTCACTTGAGGATAAAAACGGCTTTTACGGTCAGATATCGAAGAGCAAAAGTACCCTTTCCGAGATGGGGGGATGAAAATAATATTACCATTTTATAAACATTGAGCTAAGAAAAACTGATAAATATTTGTAACCCCACAACACTGTTCAACAAGATGGACACTATCTAGTATTCAAGTTGCACATTTTATCTTCCAGATATTTTGTTATATACATGCTCCCGAACCTGCGGTTTCTGGATTCCCGTCGCGTCTCTTCGGCAGAGCGAAAGGAAGCGGCGACGCGTGGCGAGTTCATGCGTGTGCGCAGGCCGCCGGTTGATGAATTGGATGCGCCCCTCACACCGTCACTACAGCCTAGAGGTCCACCAGTTCGACCTCTGCCTGTGGACTTAGGCGCGTTAGGCAAGCATAGAGGTAGGCATTGCTTTTTCTACGTAAACAGTGAATAACGTTGCCACTTATGGCATACAGACCTTAGACATGAAGGCCCGGTGCGGATTATGCCCAGCCTTTTGTTTCAAAGTACTTATAGGAACACCTGGTGTCTTCTTTCAACCAGCATTTTGAGCCAACCTGAACTCTCTGCGTTATGATAGCGGGACAGGAAGATAACGACCACAAAGAGCGAAAAGAATAGACGAGACCTTTGCACAGGATTGGTCAGATAGGCTAGCAGTTATTAGCCTATTTTGATTGCTCCTGTACAAAGGTGCTTGCTACCTAATCGCTAGCAAACAAATAGAACTTGGCTGACGGCTGAAATAAACTAATACAAAACACAGATAGAATGATTTCGCTATCCACATAGTTATTATAGCAACAGCAGACGTAGATACCTATGTATTGACATTCTTTATTTCAATAGTTTTTTTTCACAGGTGCCTACGGAAAATGCAGCTACAAGTACACTGGCAAACATTCAGAAGGCAACAGATTTATTGTAAATAGCGACTTATGACCGCTTTTACTATTATCGTTCATTCAAAAAGTGCTAATAGGTTTAAGTGGATACAATTAACTGAGAATTATATTATAGCGTATGAGTATTTGTTATAGGACGAAAGAGTTCACACATTATTTTAAAAAATAATGGAAATATATATACCACATAATTTTTAAAAAAGGTCTACAAGAACCAGCAGTTTGTTTTTTTTGTAAATATACATGCTTTTTCTAAATTAATATATTATTATATCAAAAATATGCGCCATGCCATTACGAATTTATTGATGTAAATATTAATATTAAAATATTGCGGCACACCAAAGAATTCATTTTTATTATTAATCATTATGTCATTCACATTCCATTCTCCATTCAAGTTAAATAGTTTACAAGGTTTGATTTCTAAAGATTGAAATTTTGAGAAATGGGGTGAGTATCTCGATGTTGTATGTAAGTTATGTAACAGTGCCAAAATTATCTGTAGTCTAGCTGACCCGACAAACTCAGTACCGCCGCAGAATTCATATTTTTCACCTTTCAAACCTTCCCTGGACTTCCATAAGTAATTCAAAACCAAAATCAGCCAAATCGTTCCCAGCCGTTCTCGAGTTTTAGCTAACGAAAGACAAATAAGGTTGAATCTGGCCCGGCGAAGTAGGACACCGTCGGCGTCGGTTGACAATCTCAGTGGCACAGTGCTCTCAACTCTCTTTTGTAAATAAACATAACCGTCGGGCGTTGCTCTCGCTTTGAGACTAATGAGGACTAATCTGAGTAGTTTCAAAAATGTCCGCTTCGGCAGTGCCACTGCCTCTGGAGACCTGTCAAAGTCAAACTATCAAACAGATGAGTCCTCATTCGCTCTATATTTAACGTCGTGAAATACATAAAGCCACACCGTTTATTTAACAAGGTCTTTATTCTTTTAAGACTTATTAAAAAGCTAAGATTCGTATAATATTCTTCCTTGACTTAATATAATCAAAACCGATTGTGTTATTTTTGTTCAGTGTTCTCGCGAATTAAATCTAACCTTGAATTGCGGAAAAACTAGTATTTTATTAATATGTCTATTTAAAATCCGGTGTAAATTACACAGCAAAGACAATGAAACTGGTTTTAATCGATTTGTCATTAATTAACATTCTTATAACACTTTCACCTGAAACTATTAAGTGTCATTAAATAGTCATGTTTCGTAACTGCATTCTAAAGGGTATAATGAGAAAAACATAATAACTGGTTTATCCATAAACATAGTTTATTATTTAATTTTATTAATCATATGAATATTTTGAATTGTTTAAATCGTAGGAATGCATCGTCGGAAGTATAGCATACATAAAAATAAATTAAGTACTAAAAATTACATCAAAAATTGTCCTATATCATACAATGTTACCTAGGGTTTATCATATAAACCTTTATAATATTATTGTTATGTACTTTTCACCAAGCTTGTATGTACAACATTTTAAAAATAACTAGTTATGTATTTATATTTATTTACATTATTGATTAAATGCAATGCAATTGGCTCAGAGACTGCTGCTAACGAAAGATAATAATTAGCTTGGTGATTTATGAGAAGCAACAAGAAGTGGGCTTACGACATTCATATACATACATCTGAATTTGATGTTTACCTCCACATACCTACTTCGACATTGTACGAAAAAAGTCAACTTTCGCTTTGCAATCTTATTACAATTTTAAAGTACATCTCTCCTTTTTGCCATGGCCCAATTTACAAGCTGAATACTGAATATCTGCTACGAACATAAATATATTAAGTTTCAATTGAAATTCGACTTAAATTAGTTTTAGAAATGCAACTTGTGTACATACAAATGCAACAATAGCCACCCAAGATACTTCTTATACGTCAATGATAATGTTATTAACGCGAAGTTTTCCCAATATCACGTCGAATTGACTACCTGATCATTATTTACGTAAGTTTATCAATATACATCTGCAGTCTATAAAAATCTCAGGTACAACCCCGTAAAAAATAATACAACACGGATGTCACGTTTCATATACAAGCTGTATGTGAACGACTATAATCATTCTAGCTACTTATTAAAAATACGTTGTATTAATTTCAAAGTTACAATAACATTAACATCGCGGTGATCTTGGAATAAAGGACAAAAAGTAAGTTTTTACAATTCAGCTTCACTTAAAATATGATATAGTTACAAAAATGCCTTGATTTGACTCTTGAATAAAGTTTTAGGTCGATATGAAATCCCATCAAATAAAAAATCCTATAAAATGTTTGTGTGACTCAATTTGTGCATGATTAAAGCCATTGGAACGTTTACAAAGTTAGTTTAAAACATACCGTTAGTTAGGCATCGTCTATCACATAGTAGCCTAAAACTACAACCTCTAGAATAATACTAAGCATTTACTTATTAATTAACAACTATATTAATCAGTTGCCATGATTCAATTGTTATAGAATATTTATCTATTTTGAATAATTTAATTGCCAACTTGAAGTATACAATGGATGGCCAAACACAACCTGGGTTTAAATTTTCACAAATAATAATTTTATTATATTTTAATTAGTGTTTTCAATAGAATAGTGATCAGAAATCGTTATTTAATTAATTCTGAAATAAATATGTATCGAGATATGTCTTACAAAAAGGTACACTCGGTGTCTAAATAAAACGTAAACAATCTCTGTACAAGTACAAAAATATATTAACTGTTACATAAAAAATATTGATCTCGATAAAATATAATATGCGTCAATATTTCATTGTGTTAATGCCGTTCCAAATGAAGCTTTGGTTAATATAATGCGCCCAAAGAATCGATATTACGTACATACTACACTATACAAGTCAAAATGGAATGTGTTAATCACAAAATATTTAACTGACGTAATCTACTTGCATCACATGTTACTTAATTTTGTATTACACATAAAAAATACGCTTCCAGTTATAACGTTATCATGTGCAGCGATCAAATAAAATGGCACAAAATTTTGTTAACGTACACGACGCTACTATAATCTACGCTCGCCTGACGATAGCACTTATTACTGAAAATAACAAAAAATACTTTAAATGACGCATTCACTTATACTTCTATAACTTTAAAACGATACATCACTGAAAACAACGAAATAGGCAATAATATAATAGAGCCTGCGACAGCATTGATAAAGAATATACAAATATTGAACAATTTAGGTACAAGTAGTTACCCTCTTCTGGTCTTGATATACACGATATAAAAGTTATACTTAAGACACTACGGTTATTAGTGACGGTTAAGAAATGAGAAATACAACAAAACTGACTATATAAGTACCTCGATCACTAAGCGAGCTACGTAGCATCGCCAAAGTCAATGATAAAAATCATTGAAAAATAATTATACACCATCATGAATATTGTAAAAGCTTACAAGTATTGACTTACAAAAAATAAATCGCTATCTGAAGATAAAGCAGCCTACTCAACAGGCCGTCTCGTTAAACTGTAGAACCGGTCGCGAAACTAAAAGTGAGCGCACCCGCGAACTAGCACTTGACGATTAAGCAGAAGTCTTTTACTTTTGGGCCTAACTAGAAACACTGCCCTGTGACACCATGAACGCGGTTTTGAAGTAAACTCGTACAAAATCACTTGAAACAACAGCTAAAGAGTATTGATTAACTTCCTCCTTGATAATGTTTTGGTATAAAGTGTCCACGTTTTCTTAAAACCGCGTTCACACTGTCACTCCCGGCACTTAACGTTTGGGTCTAACTAGAAGTGAACATAGCTAGAGTATTCCCTGGAGTTGGCACGTCCACGTGCGCAGGCGCCGTGCGTCAGTGGCGGCCGCAGCAGTGGCTACACCTGCGTCACACAGTGCGCCAGCTTCTCGAGCTCGGCCTGCAGCGCCTGCCGCTTCTCGCTCTCTTGACTCAGCTTCGCTTTTAAGTCCTCGATGGCCGTGTTGAAAACTGTGTTTTGTACTTCTATGAGCTTCTCCAAATTCATTATCTGTAAATGAAACGATATAATTTTACAAATTGTTTAACATGGCTATCGTGTGCTATATGTTTGACAACTTACCCTATTATTGAGCTGCGTAATCAACGCGTCGTTTGATTCGACCTTTTCCGTTTTGAGTGAATGCTTTCGCCTCTCCAGCGTGCCTGCGCTAGATTTGTCTACGCTGACGGTATTCGTCGAAACTTTTTCTAGTGACTTCTCTAGCCTTTCGATAGTGCTCGTTTTGTTGGTCTGTCTGGTGAGTGCGGTGACTTCCGAGGCGACGGGGGATTTGTCAGGTTTGACGCTCGGGGTCTTTTCGGGAATGATGTGAGAGGACAGGATGGTCGCTGATAACAGCGTGGCGGAGTGAGGGATGGGGGAGGTAGGGACCGCGGGAGGGGCCGTGGTGGGGGGAGCAGGGGGGGGCGCTGTGGGCGCGGCGGGAGGGGGGGCCGACGTGGGGGGAGCGGGGGGGGCGCTCGTAGGAGGGGGGGGCGCGTGTGGCTTCTTTATCTCATCCAACATTGACATGATCGTGCGACCTACCAAAAAGTAACATTTTAGTCAATTATTTTAAACAAAGAATACCAAAATTTTGCGAATTTTAAACAGTCAAGATTGTGTTGTATTCTACCTGCAGCGGTGGGTGATTGTACTGGCTTGACAGCGTGAGTCTCAGTGTCACGCGGTGCAGGCGTAGCGTCCTTCTTTGAGTCCAACGAATGACGAACTTTTGTTGTCTATAAACACCACAAGTGAAAAACAAGTCATTTTAATAAAATCCAAAAATCATTACATTAAAAATATCACTAACTATGAGTACATACCTCCTCAAAGCTCTCCACTACTGACATTCGACTGCTGATCGATGACGTACTCTTAGACATTTCCATAGAATGAGTTGCTCTTTTTGTTTCTTCTAGACCAACATCTAGGATTCTGAAGCAAAAAAATAAATAAAGTTTCCAACTGATAAAGTTGTTACCCAAAGTATGTGATATGAATAAATAAAAATAAATATAATAAACTAATGAGAACATTATAATAAACTTAAGTCTGGTCGGAAAGCAGGAGGAATTTTGTACATTGACCTATTTTATTACCTGTCTGTGTGCAAGCGACACACATTATATTATTTATGCGGGAACGACAGAGACAGGTAATAATAGGTCAATGTACGAAATTCCTCCTGCTTTCCGACCTGACTTTAGCGTGTATACGATAGATTATTTCTTCAACGATTATCAACATTTAAATGACTTCTTACAACTAAAACTTCATCATGAATCCATCCATTAATGAAACCTATATGAAAACACATAAAGTATTTTTTAAGTTAATCGCATTTACACACAGTCGTTTCACAGGGACTTTGTTTTTTGAACAAACCTGTCCGTACTACCGCTGCCCGCCTTGCTAGCCGCGCCCAGTTCAGGCCCCGAGAGTCGCGACTTGCCGTCCGCTATGAAGCTGGTCTTCTTAGCCTGATTCAGCTTTAGTTCTTCCATCCATGGCGCCTTATGTTTCTCCCATTCACGTGTCCGAGGTTTGATTTCCTCAGTCGCTTCGGTGTATTCTGTTCGTACTGCTTTCTCTGGTGGTTTTTCGGCTGTAAGTAAAAGATGAATTTGAGTTTCTATCATATTTTACTAGCTGTTGCCAGCGGCTTCACCCGCTACAACTCGAAAATTATCCCACGGGAACATAAAATCGGGATAAAAACTATCCTGTGTTAATTCAGGTTATAAACTATCTGTGTACCAAATTTTAGCCAAATCCGCTCAGTGGTTTTTGCGTGAAAGAGTAAAAAACATCCATCCACACATACAAACTTTCACGTTTATAATATTAGTAGGATGACTCAGATACCTGTAACCTAGTAAGTGTGAAAACAATGAAAGATAATTATCTTGGCCCAAAGTCTAAAAAAGAATTGTACGTATTACAAAACTAGAGGGTACTTACAAAGTCGGTCTAACCGTAACTCGTTTTGCATTATTTATTTTCCGAGGATAATTCTTAGTACAATTTTATACAGTATACAAGAGTTTATGTGAGCTCCGAAATTATGTTATTATTTTGTACTGTCAAAATGTTATAACTGATAATACGAATTAAATTAATAACGGCTTGGTTGATAACAGGGAATTAAATGTTATCAATACGGTTTATTTCAATTTTAGGTGATAAAGTAATAGGTTAGATTGTAATATGTCAAATACTTCTTAGAAAATACAAAATATCCTCAAAATAAAAATAAAAATAGTTCACACGCCCCGGCTTTACTCGGGCACAAATTTTCTAACAATTTCCTACATAACCAACACAAAAAAAAGAATCATCCAATTTAGTGCAGTAATTTGGAAGCTATGCGCGTACAGACAGACTTAAGCGACTTTTTTATACTATGTAAATACAAAGATGTACCTATTCTGAAATAAAAAGTTACATACTAAACAAGGTAATTGTAACCACTGGTACATAATGGCTATTCTATGTGCATTATTGAGTTCGTATTGTGTGAACAAGGCCAAGGTTACCAAAGACAATCAATTATTAAGGCGCCTGCCTACCGGAGCGGAGTCAAGCGGAACACTATTAACAAGCCAGATGAAAACAAAAGCATTGAACACGCATCATCTGTTTGCGTGAACGTTTGATATAGGCTGAAACCACACGAGCGTAAATTTTGAGTTATGAGTCGTAATTTCGTATTCTGGTACAGTGCAGACTAGTACTTTTGCGTCGCGAAAGACTTTTCCTAAGAAAGTAACCGAAATTCTGCGACTCACGACTCACAAAATTAAGCTCGTTTGGTTTCATCCATAACATGCAAAAGCTACGTCAATAAACTTATGACCATCATTTCATAAATGGATATAACTTAATTAGTCAAAAACGCTTAATCAATATTATCCTTTTTACTAACGACTCTTTTACATTTTTATTAACGACAATTTGATTTAGAAGAAAAAAAGAAGTGCGTTTACTGTACAACTATTTTAAATGAGACCTCCCGCCCTGGGAAACCTTCATCAGTCTTTTTTCCCTTAGAAACCCATGACACGCACCCGATATTTCGGACACGTATTAAAGGAATGTTTTCATAAGACTTAGAGATTATAAGTAGGTCAGATAGCAGAGCAATCTGGGTCAGTTAGGATTCCATTCATAAAAGAGATAAGTGAACACGCTTCATACATGTTGGGTGGCAAGTTTATCTTAGGTTAGATGTTAGGATGTTACATTGATTTATTACTGGTCAAGAATTCTAACTTGTGAACGATAAAACAGGGGCCTAAGTCTACTAATTTATATACGTCACAATGGTCTCTCAATGGTAAGTTTTTGACAGATTTGCCATACAAAAACTGTCAAAAACACACCATTGAGAGACCATTGTAACGTTTATAAATTAGTAGACTTAGGCCCCAGGTTCGGGTGTAAGTCCAATTCTAATATGTTATTGGGAGTTACTCAACATATCGTTTAGAATTACACCATTTTAAAATGATTTTAAATGTATTGGCTTAAAAATTCAAGGCTTTTTGACTAAATTAGTGGCATGTTATAATAAATACCTATAAAATATCATAAGCTTGTCAAGGTTTACGTGCAAACCTGGGTCAGGACTTTAATCACTCGGTAATCGGTGGTTATTATAAAATAGCAGTAAACATTAAATGTGGTCAATTACTAATCTTTCCTAAACACGATTTTTCACAATCGGGGCAATATACACATTCAATTTTGTTTACTAAGATCAACCTTTACACAGTGGAGATTTTTGACGAAAGAAAAATTGAACTGCGGTTGAGACTCGAACCCGCGTCTTCTGAATAAGTACTTCAGAAGCCTCACCAATTAGGCTATCGCAAATCGCTTCCATTCCCTTATTTGAACAATTTACGGTATTGTCTCACTCACAGCAGATTTTTTTTTTCCATAAAAATCTTTACGAAGGCGTTATTGAGTATATAAACACTTTATACAGTGTAAGAGCTGGCTGACTGATAAATGTAGTAATTAGATTTATGATAATTTTAATAGTTTACCTTCGTGTCCGTTGCTTAATCCTATTAGTTGTGGAGTGTCTTCGCGGAGTGCTTGACTAGGCGGCCGACGCCGTGGTGCTTTTACTCTGAAATAACAAATAATATTCATAAGTTTTTGTATGGCAAACCACAGAATCATAGATTAATGAGAAAAAGTAGCAAAATTAGTTTCGACAAACAAGATAACAGTCAAAGGTGGTGCAAATAAGGCTACATCCATGCTTAGCATACGATGTGTTTGTAGAGACACTCATATCGCCACGACATCTTGCATTCCTTGTTCACTTACGGCATGAAGACGCCGTGTGATGCGACTTATAAACACTTAAATAATCATGTTTTTACATTTTATCGTTGAATGAAATTGAAATTATAGGATGGGATATCCCATGACGCAATGTATCTATAACAGCCGCTAGCTCGGGTATTGAAGATACATTGCGATGAAATTTCTCCTTAATAGAGGTTTTTACGAACATTTAAAGGCTGTTGCGAAAATCAACGGAAAATGCCGTTAGTGTGGCCCGGCTATTAGTGTTAGACGTTGACAAACAGGAAGCATACCCGGCACTATTATAAGGAGTCTTTATGGCCAGTATTTTCATCACAATACTGTACCCTTAGCACGAGTTTTCAGTAAATGAGACGTAAAGTAAACTGGAACTTTGACACTTTCAAATTGTCAATTTTCATTTTCAAAAATGGAACAGCGCATCTGGTATGCGAAGAAGGAACTAAAGCGCCGTATTCACCATCTGTCACGGCTGTACGTCATGCACGATGCACGACGCAAAAACAACGTGAATAGGCTTGACGTACGTCCAGTACGTCATAATCACGGTGTTTTTGCTTCGTGTATCGTGTATGACCTTGGCGGGACGTACAGCAAGATGGAACGTGAATACGGCGCTTAAAGCGCCGTATTCACCATCTGTCACGGCTGTACGTCATGCACGATGCACGACGCAAAAACAACGTGAATAGGCTTGACGTACGTCATAATCACGGTGTTTTTGCTTCGTGCATCGTGTATGACCTTGGCGGGACGTATAGCAAGATGGAACGTGAATACGGCGCTTAATTCTAACTTTCTGTTCTTACCTGCCAGCTCTCGGGTCATTGAGTAAGGAGTTCCGCTCGATATGGTCGAATGTGTTGGTGTTGTTGGCAGTACTGTTGGCTATTGATGTCTTACTGGGCGCGGCGCCGTCCGGTCGGTCCCACTCGCCGCCGCTACTGCTGCCGCTTGATACTGTTGTTGATGATGACTTCTCTCTGGAAATAGTACAGGGATTATTATAATATAATCTTCTGGACGATCCATGAGTGAACTCTAAACATAAGTAGCCTAAAACTGTGTAGGTACATACATACATAAGCTCACCGCCTTCTTCCTAGAGGGTAGGCATAAACTACAGAGCGCCACCCGCTACGATTCTTACATTCTCCTTTCGCTTCATCCACTTTCATACATCTGGTCATACAAGCACGCCGATTGCGAGTACTACTCACTCTGCCTTTCTGAAGCACTTAACCAATGAGGTCAATGTGTAGGTAAGGCTTTTTAGTGCCAAATAATGTCTACCCAAAACCATTTTTTTTAAAGTCTGCTCTTTCATTGTTTGAGCTTATACATACTTGGATAAGAGGGTGTTATGGAAATTGAGAACTTGTGTCTTTTGTATCAAAGCACGGCATAGAATCAGTGTATTCCCTAATGTTCACACTATTGGGGGACACCTCCACATTTCTGGGATGAAAAGAGAGAAATATGTCTTTTGACGAAACATTGCTTGTCTTACCTAATCTTAACATTACCAACACGCAACGTGGTGCCAAAACTGCCAACCTACCCTGCCTAATTGAAGGTTTACAGAGAAACTTACTTGTCTGTCGACGACAACATTTTATTCTTGAGCCCGCTGAATAAACCGCCCACTCCAGACGTGGGCGTGGGACTCTTCTTCAATGGCACTGGAGGTTTCTTCACCTGAAATACATATCGAACACATTAACACATTACTTGGGTACAAATGACTCACCCCTATTATATGAGACGTCCGAAATGTAGGTGTACTGTAAGTTGAGCTCTGTCTAACCCTCCCCGGAAATACGTGATGTTATCTATACGAATATTATGATGCTGAATAGTTTGTTTGGTTGAAAGCGCTAATCGTAGGAACTACTGGTTGGGTTGAAAAAATATTTTTGAGTTGGGTAGCACATTTATCGAGGAAGGCTTTAGGCTATATAACATCAAGGTACGATCAATAGGGTCCCAGTAAAAGGTGAAGCCGCGGGGAAAGGATAGTTTCTTATAAATAGGAAGATAAAAAAACCCCCGACACAAAAAACAAGTTCCCTCTAACTAAAAAGTAAAAAATAATAAAAATACGTCGCGTTGGGGGACTGCTCCAAATTATTCATCCTCTCCTGTTTTTTTGCAGTCCCCCAACGCGACGTATTTTTATTATTTTTTACTTTTTAGTTAGAGGGAACTTGGTTTTTGTGTCGGGGGTTTTTTAAATTTTAAATTTATTTTTTATTTTATACTTTTTATAGGTACATACTTATATATTTTTTTTGTTGCTAAGAGTACTCCCGATTAAGTCATCAATATTCCCTTTCAGTACGCTTTCATTTGATACCCAACTCGAGTATATTTGCAGACCCTCGGTTACCTTTCCCCACTTTCACCCCCATAACTTCTAAACGGCTCAACCGATTTTCATCAAACATGTCTAAGAACACTCGCAGGTTAGTCACCTTTCATACAAAAAAGACTACATTGAAATCGCTTCATCCGTTCGGGCTCTATGATGCCACAGACAGACAGACAGATAGACAGACAGACAGACACGTCAAACTTATAACACCCCTCTTTTTCCGTCGGGGGTTAAAAACAATCGCTCGGACACTACAAGTTGTCCTATTTCCACGTTATCTACTAAAACACAAGTTCATATACTCTTATATGAACGCATTACTAAAATACTAGTACAAGTTTGATTAGAATTGGAAGCTAATAAATGTTTAGACAACAACAACTGTTTAGCTATTCAAGGACTGCACAAATCGGCACAACACGATTCTGAATAATTTAATTGATGAATACGGATTTATCAGCTTAGATAAATTATAAGCACATTGGAACATCAGTTTTATGAAACTTGAATTTAACCATATATTACGAGCCTAGTGCTTCCTTGATGTGGAAATAAATATGAAAGTACTGTCGAGAACATCACTGTTTACTTTCCCAATGCAATCAAGTATATCTTAGGATGCAAATACTATTCGCAATCGATTTACGTATGCAAATAAATGCAATAACCATACCTGATCCAAGGATCCATCGTTGACTGTTTCACTATGTATAATCTTCTCCGATTCACTCTTATTTGTGACTGTGACTGTACTTTGTGAACTTGCCTCCTTACTGATTGTGTTTTCCTTGTGCACGCTGGAAACATAAAAAATGTCGTAAAAGAAACTTCATGTAAACACACCTATACCAACGTGTTTTACGATGAATTCATTATAAGAATTTATTGGCCAACCCGTTAGTTTGCGGCCCACATCAAATGATTTTTTTCGAAATCAAAGAATGATTCAAGTGTTTTTTTTATTATTATTATTGTTGCGATTAGCATATTTATAACACATTTATATAAGACACAATAGAGAGAGAGCTCAAAGGATATGGTATGACATCTAAGGCGCTATCACGAGGTTGCGACGTAAACACGAAGTAAATACCACGATTTTAAAATTGAAAATACAGTGAACTAAATTTATTTTTCTATCTATCTATGTGGTATACTTATTGTACGAAAAAACTGGACCCAAATCTTAAAAAATAGTTGTATTATCGATTTAAAGCGTTTTAACATTACGTTTACACTTTCGAACGAGACATTAAGCAAAACACGAGAACTTACACCAAACATCGTATTCCCATTATACTGAATGAACCTCCAAAGGAACTTCGATACATTTCAGCAGAGCAAATTAAACGCCCTAATCCCTATCGTTCGAGTCAGTTTACCAACAAAATCTTAGTAGGTCGGCGGCGCTAACTGTAATCTCCAGCAAGATAAGAACTGTAGTTAAAGATTAAGAGTAAGGTACCTTATTTTAGACGTGGTCAGTTCCTTGACGGATGCTGTTTTCTCAGAGTACTTGTTTGTGAGTGAGGGGTAGATAGAGTTCGTTGTCTTGACCGGCGGCCGGTCTGGCTTCTTCTCTTCTAACTCTGCCGTTACTGTAAGTAAATGTTTTACATCTTAGTTATTGTTGATGAGTACAACGATGTTGGCAACAGGTGTCAAATGGGTATTTCTTGGTTCCTTAAAGTACTATCTGGCCTTCAAAAGTTTGTTGCTGCCCCCACAATATAGCGTTAAGACGGAAATTTATTTTGTAACGATAAATAATAAAACTCGGAATGTTTTGATATTTATTTTTTTCTCATTTATTGTGTCAAATATATCTGCCTACCCATCAATCAGCTGATCTGTGTATATGAAAAATTAGTCCTTAAATCCTATTCATTCAGCAAATAAGTACATGATTACATATTCACACTTACACATTTTAGAAAATAAATTTTGTTCACTTGAAAACATTTTCCTAAACTGCAACATTATTAATAGAACCACACTTAAATGTCATTTAATAAAGCCATATATTATTCTCTGTTATCAAACAAACGCTTTATTAATCCGGTATCAATTCATTGGAAACGACACAAACCACACAAATGTCCCACAAAGTTTCACATACACAAATAAAACCTTATACAAATCCGACTCACTTTCAAAAACCATTTTAGAGGATCACAATATCGAGGAAATCAGTGGAGCAACGTGCAACATTGGTGTTACACCAACGCGGATAGTGAGGCAACTAGTTATAAAAAGACAGTGTCGAGACACAGCGTGCTGAGGCGAGTTACGCAAAATCACGACTCGGTCCGCAACCTTCATGAGAAATGTCAATAGCAGAACATCGAATACTAGAGTGGGCGGTGTTTACCAACAGGCTGTGCGTGTGTTAGTGTGCTCACGACTTCATTAAGTACTTCGCGCGCGCGATCTTAATGGTACAATGTTATTGTTTGGCTATCCGTAAAATGATGCGATTGGACTTAACATTCGGAATGACCAAAATGTTAAGATTTCAAGGTTACGCCAACATGTGCTACTTGCGTTATCTTGTATGCTTGACTAGACCCAAATGAGTATAATACGGTTGTCTCACCCGCGTCTTTAAATGATTGGAAAAGTACAATCGTGTTCAAATTCTATTCAGCCCAAATAATACAATAGACAAATCAAGCAGGTCAATCGCCAATTTTAAAAGTGATATTTCTAATAACCATGAACTCGAATTAAATAGTATCTAGAACCAAAAAATAGACCAAAGTTTTTCTTCATCTGCATATCTGCATCATGAATTGCTGCACGCTAATTTCGATACGCATAAATTAGTAACACTGCGTGTCTTGCAAACCATTGCATTCGGCCAGTGTTACAAAGTTTACGTCATCTTAGATTATACTATCATACAGTTTAATAGGTAGTATATGAGTTTGTTACCGGACTTATTGGTGTAACCTTGTAATATATTAGAGAGCGTATGATACATAAAAATCGTGCAAAATTCGTCAGTGTTAATTAGAAAGTCAATTTGATCGTGTAAGTACGTCTCTTTTTTTTATGTTGGTAACATGCTTTGATAACTCCAACTATTCCAAGCTGAAAGTATTTTACCACTATGTCAAATATAACTTGTTCGCTACTTTCAAGTTATGTAGCTAAAACAGGAAGATCGGCATTAAACTGTCGGACACATATATCCGTTTTCTAATATGTTTTTAAGATCTAAAGAAGTAATTACATAATATTGCTTGTGAAAAGTAATAGTAATCACGAAGACTAACCTTTCAAATAAATCCAAAACAATAAACATCTAAACTTAAAACACTGTTATGCTCAACCTGCAGAGTTTTAACGCACAATGTTCCTTTATACCATTCCCCCTCGAAAAAGCTACTTTTACTCACGGAAAACAGTGCGTAAAAGTAGTCTTTTACGCACTGTTTTGGTGTTTGAATTTAGAACACTTTAGTACATTCGACATCGACCGCGATGCTGGACAACCCCCTTGCTAATATGAAAATTACTCTTAATTCAAATCATTGTTCCGATTTTAATGTCAGCTTGTTGGCGCAGTGACCGAGCGATTGGACTACTTCGCACCCACGTGTTTGTGGAGCAGACTTATTAAAAAAAACTTTATTTTGTTTCGTTGAATATCTTTCATCGCTCAAATCTTTCTTTTTCTCGTAGTCATGGTATAAAGTATCGTTTGCAACTCTTGAATAAAACGGATTTAAATCGAGGGCCTGAATCACTCGCGTCGCTCAGGATTTAAATACTTGAATCACTCGCTTCGCTCGTGATTCAATCATCATGGATCACTCCCTACGGTCGTGATTCAGTCATTAAAATCCTTCGCTTGCTCTTGATTCATATAATGGCCCTCGCTTTAAATCCGCTCTTTATTCAATCGTTGCAAAATATACTATTAGATTCTGACATCACTTATTGAGTGATCATTACCAAACGAGTTTTGTAGTTAAGTATCAACACAAAGTTGTTTAGGAGACAGAGTACATAACACTATAAATACACTGAAGGTGTGTGTGGGGATTACATCAGTTATCTGTCATTGTACCGATAAACATCATCATCTGCCTAGCCTTTTTCCAACTATTTTACGTCGGCTTCTAGTCAGTTGAATTTCAGTATTTTACATGGAGCGACTTCCTATCTTACCTCCACGCGCAGTAGCTGGGAAATACGATAACTCTTGGTAAAAATGACTGTCAGGTTTTAGAGCTTCTTCGTACACTAGGAGATGCAAGTCTCCGATACCTTACGACTTTAGTTACCATTGACGTGTGCCTGTGTACGTTAGGCGACGTTACTTTTACATGTACATGTAACCTCTATGGATTTGTATTTCGATAGTCACCTAGATACCAAAGTAGTAAAGTTCTGGAGACTTGCGTCGCCATATGTACGAAGGGGCTTAAAAAAGCCCCTTTGTACATTAGGCGACGTTACTTTTAACGACTGCTAATGATCTAAAAATGACCGGTTTTACGTGCTTGTATGGTTTGCATCAGTTATCTGTCATTGTACCGATGATACGTATGAAAGAATTTATCTAGCAGCCACACACTACCATACTCTCACTACATTGATAAAGCAATTTTATTGATTTCCTAAAGAATGTGTGACGTAATCCAGATAGGCACTCTATGTGAAATATTGATATTCAGCTAAGCCCGTTAAGACTGAGAGAGACCTATTTTATAGAAGGGTGGACAGATGATGATGATAATGATACATTGATGAGCTTACGCCTTTTGCGCAATAGGGATAGGGTACCACAGCATGCCACCTATACATATATACCGTTTTTTATGGGGTGTAAATCATCAAATAAGCACTCGGAGCCCCACATGGACCGGAAAGGACTGACTGACTCTTACTAACTAAAACCACCCTGTTCCTTCACTTGTCGTTTGTGTTCTAGACTCGCGGTGCCCTTTAAAGACCACGCAAAAGGACACATTCATACATCTGGTAAAGACAATGTTATGTGCTGTAATTCTATTTTTAGTAAACTTGGTATTATTTTTTTCTTTAAATTACGCATCTACAGGATTGATGTGTTTAAATAAAAAACGAGCGTCAGTTAATTGAAAAGGCGATAAAGTGCAATCTGTGTGTAATGTCTTAATGGGTGACACAACACAATGTCATCATTTAATTGATTTGAGCTCCGCAGACGGTTTTATCTTTTACAAACTCGTCACGACAGCTTTAGAGGATTGATTTATTTTTTTGTGTGATATTGAAATCAACAACCGTTGGCAGTTGGAAATACGAATTGCGGAATAGAGCAATGTCATTATAAAATTGAATTAGCTAAGATCTGAAGAGTTACTTTAGTTCTGTCTTCAAGTTTTTCTTCTTTATAATGTAAAAAAGAAAAAGACACAAATATTTTTATATCATACTAGCGACCCGTACCGGCTTCGCACGGGTGGGCATGTGGACACAAAAGAAAAAAAATATCCTCTATAACCCGGTCCTGATGGTTACAAACACAAAAAAAAATGCCGAATCGGTCCAGCCGTTTCCGAGTTATGAGCTCAGCAACACATTTAGCGATCCAATTTTATATTATAGAAGATAGATAGATAGAAGATAGACCCATGAAGGCACTTATAAAACGTCGACAACAGGTGGTAACCAGGTGAAAAACAGAAACTCGTGCCTTATAGCGCTGAGCAGACAATAGTTATTTTGCAACAAACGCTTGACTATACAACGACACAGCGAGTAGCAACCAACAATGACATCAAGAAGGAACTCCGTCTGCTCAACGCTTAATCGTCATAACAAACGTAAACGTCCGCTATTTGTCACGGATAGTCCCAAATAACGATGTAACTAAGTCAGGCAAATGTATTCGTCACCACGATTGACCAATCAACTAGGGATTGCAGTACGTTGCGGCTTTTATGCATAGAAAGATGCTTTCCAATTCCAATGATCCTGACGTAAGCACTTCGTATTTAATGACGCCTACGCAAGAGGGCGCGGCAAACGGGGCTTTATTTCGCAGATTAATCAGACTTGCAAGTAGTTGATACAAGTCTCTAGATTACCTTGAACACTACTAATACGTAATTAATTTATTAGAGAACTCTTTAGTCATTAAAATGCGTATTTATTGATATTATCAGCCTATTAAAGTTTGATAATAGAAAGAAATTACTATCAATTCGATAAGTATCGAAATATTACTTATAAAATACCGCTATTGATCATATTCTATTCACAGCGCTTTACGTACATAACTGTATGATATAATGAGATGACTCCGCGTTTAGATGCCTGCATTAATTCAATACTGCTCACGCATACAAATGTACAAGAAAAAGGATAAACGCCATTTTATGCAATCGTCCGTACATCATATTGACAGTTAACTTATTTAATAGTAGCTTTTGCCCGAGGTTTCGCTCGCGTTAAATTAGAATTAAAATTTGACTCAATCAATCAATCAATTCGAATCGTTAGGAAAAGTTGTTTTTTGGAATGTAATGTAAAAGGGTCCTCTATGACCGTCTACGTACACCTGAAAACGTATTTGCAAAATCTCAGGATGATCGGTTTAGTGACGGCGTGCAAAGGTGACATCAAACAAACAAACTTACTTACGCATTTATTTTAGTTAGAACAAGATTTTACTTCTATATTAAAATCTCATTAGTATTTTCAAGTAACCTTTCGATACCGTTTACATCCTGGTAGGACCAATGTAAATATCTCCTCAACTACGTTGAAACCTAGTACTATTTATATCCATACTTCCACTAAGTACTAAGGGGAACAATGCCATAACAGTAATGCGCAGATTCGTATTCAAGACGTTATGTAGATGATGCAATAAACTATTTTTGTAACTGTATTGTACTAGAGTACGGAAAAAATTAAGAGCAGAGAAAAATCCATAAATAAATCATAGTATACAACCTTCTTACATAGCAACTTTTAAGATGTGATTTAGAATTTAAAAAAAATAAGGGCAGAGTTCACAATGTCGTGCCATTGAAGTTCTCGGTTTCCTCAAGGAAATTGCACAATCTGTCAGCCACATGAAGAATTTCCTTTATAAAGTTTCTTTCCTTTGAATTGATGACATAACATAAAGACTTGTTTACTAAATTACTTTGATATAGTAAATCTAGTGGGTCATGTTGATTGCTACGTTAGTGATGTTCTTTACTTCTTCAAAAGTTCATTTGGAACATTTTGATACTTTAACAAGTGCGACATTGCTTGTTAAAGGGCACTGTACTAGCACTTGAGTACCAAGGGACCTTTGTTCGCCAACAATCTCATTTCTAACAAAAACCAAGTTCCCTTTAAAAAGTAAAAAATAATAAAAATACGTCGCGTTGGGGGACTGCTCCAAATTATTTATCATCTCTTGTTTTTTTGCAGTCCCCCAACGCGACGTATTTTTATTATTTTTTACTTTTTAAAGGGAACTTGGTTTTTGTGTCGGGGGTTTTTTAAATTTCTAATTTATTTTTTATTTAATACTTTTTAAAAGTACATACTATATCATTTTATGTTGCTAAGAGTACTCCCGATTAAATCATCAATATTCCCTTTCAGTACGCTTTCATTTGATACCCTACTCGAGTATATTTGCAGACCCTCGGTTACCTTTGCCCACTTTCACCCCCACAACTTCTAAACGGCTCAACCGATTTTCATCAAACATGTCTAAGAACACTCGCAGGTAAGTCACCTTTCATACAAAAAAAAACTAAATTGAAATCGCTTCATCCGTTCGGGCTCTATGTTGACACAAACAGACAGACAGACAGACACGTCAAACTTATAACACCCCTCTTTTTCCGTCGGGGGTTAAAAATACAACTTAGAATCATAACCTATGAATTGCGATCAAATTCGTAAAATGGTCTACTTTCTTAAGTATATCTCTTATTATGGATCAATCTTTTAAGGCCCCCTTTTAAAAAAATACACAAGAGGACTGCTATCGGTATTTGAAATTTAAATAATAATGTTGACACTACAAGGATTTCGGACTAGACGCCTGAGAGCCTCATATTTACGCGACCTCGAATAATTAAGAAATTCATTGCATCAGGGAGATGAATTTCAAAACCTCATCTTATTGGCAATAAATAAACTAACAGTTTTTGAATTCTGGCTTCATGAGTTACACTTCCATAAAAGGTTTCCGTTTTGACCTACGGCACACTATGCCATTCTCTATAAGACTACAAAAACCTCGTCAGCGAGCTTATAATAGATTTTCAACTTTTTTTTTCTAGAGTCTTTAGAGAATAGCAGTCCATTTATACTAGAGAATAGTAGTTCAGTTTGTCAGCAATAGGGCAACGGAAATCGACGGCACCTAAAGTAGGTCAACATTTGTGACATTTCACTGACACGTACCCCAATTTTGTCACGGTCAAGGCCACACCCACAGAGTACTATTTGTTGACATATCATAAAATGTAGTCACGCCCTTTAGAGATGCTCCATTGTTTCTTTTTCAACAATATTTTTGTTGTTTCTGTTTTGATTATAGTCTTAATTGAGCAATCATTGGTAAAGTTTTAGGGCAATGTGAAGAATTTAAGACGTTTTCGCAACTCAGTGTGAATGCTCCCGACCATACTATGGTTCACTGGTTGCAATGACACATTACATTTCAGAAGTAACGCAAATGTTCTAAAACTGTAAGTACTGATCTTTCATTCGGCCTTCCGGAATCCTTAAAATGTACGAGACGCAATACGAAAGCAGAAATCGGCTGATGTTTTACATACCTTGTACAGGCAGTGCTTGTACGAAGTTATCAGGGAACAGTCCAACACGGCCATGTAACTCTCCGCGCCACCACCCGCGGTCAGGAGCGTCCTTCGATATGATGGTCACGATGTCTCCTTCCGACAGCGTCAGCTCGTCTTCATTCACAGCCGTGTACGGGAATAGCACGCGACACAGCTCCTTTACTGTGTACAAATAGAGCTCATTATTGCTTGGCTACGATATTGCCATGGGTATTAATGTACTTGGACTTCAAGGAAGATGAAGATTAGGATGTAGGCTAAGAACAATATTGTTTTGTCTGTCATACAATAGTCATTTGTCCACGTTTTTATGTCACTATTTTACAATTAAGCTGTTATCATTTTGTGATTAAAAATGACAACAATAAGGGCTTTGTATCAAAAAGAAACACTGTTTATCTATAAAAGCAATGACAACACTGTCTAAATATTCGGAAACGACCACAATAAACTTACATCAAATTGAAATACCGACAACAATGTTCATAAAAAAATGATTAAACAATTTACACACACATTTTTTCACATGCTAATTCAAAAACATCCGGAATCGTCAGCGGAAGATGCAATCACCAAAATGATAAGCCGTGCGTCCCCTGCGAAACGTTGTCATCGCTTCAATTAACGTAAGTGTAGCAACAATATAGCAATAAGACTGGATGACGAACGAGCTCCGTACGACATTATAAGGTTTATGACCATGACTCAGACCCTATGAGAAACATATCAACTTGTAATAGAGCGTGAATACCATAAATAACTCCATTGTATGCATAGAGCCTGAGATTGTAAGGATTAATAAAGACTTTTTGCTTGTGTTTTTTGTTCATATTTGCAAAGATATTAACGAGGTACTTATTCGTGTACATGCGTCTTATTTGCTTCAGGCACTGACCTACTGTTTGCAAGTATAGTGCTCCTAGAGTAAACTTGGCTAATGCATTTTACATTTCAAATGTCAACTGAATACTTGTTTTCTTTCGTGAGAACAGGTTGAATTTTGTATAGTAAGGGGTTTCGTATCAAATAAATACATCTGAGAAACAAAAGTAGACCGTAAGGAATGTTGTTACAAACGCTTTAAAGAACCAGATGATAGTAAGGATACCTCTGTTAGTATAAGCAAACTAGTTCTGTATTTCGAATTTAGATGCTATAAGTGAAGCTCACATGAATTGCTTGAACCGTTTAGGTCTATCCACACATATCAGACCGTGGCTGTACCCAGTTTCGCCGGGACCTCACACAATTTCAAAGTCCAAAGAAATGATTACGAACGTCCGCGTCTGGTTCGGCGGACATGCAGCGCTTTACTTTTTAAGCTCCTCACGGGACTGATGTTAGGAATGTGGATACTTAGATTATAATAATTCCATTGCGAAACAAAAGCTTCCCTTTATTCTTTTCAGTTATCCCTTTCTACTATCATTAACGTTTCGCCTTTTAGCACTATTAAACGAAATTCAAACCATAACTCACCAGGTTTAGGCGGGAGCGCAGGCGCCGGTTCGAAGGGCGGCGCGGGCGTCGGTGGGTCCAACATCACGACGAAGTTCGAAGGGAACACCCCCACACGTCCCTGACGACGACCCTGCCACCACCCCTCCTCAACCTACACAGACACAGGGGGGTCAATAAATAGTACTACTACGCAATACACACGTCACTGAATATTATGTGTCCTTCACTTTGATTTCTCACCTCACTCTAAGTAATAGACCCAAGAATATTTTGTCCAATTATGATTAGATATAAAAACTTTCATAAAACACTAATTAAATACTTTTAAATTGCTCTGCAGAACCACTGACGCGTACGGCCACAAACAGATTGCAATCTTAGAAGAAACCCACAACTTTGTTGTGAAGCAATTTCTTTTTCATTTACGTATTCGATCGTTGTCTAGTCTGTGGCGCTACCAAAAAGAGACTAATTTAAAACACCTATTGGGAAGTGATATGTACAAATTAGAAAACGATTACCAGTTACGTTAGTGATTAATAATCGTTACATTAACGGACTAATTCGCCTTTTGTATTACTCATTTTGTTTAATAGTTTCACAATAATACTTCCAAAATCAACGAACGACGATGTAGTTGTTCCGGGTCTGACTATGTTATGTGAGTTTAAATTTGTACCTAGCCTTTTCCCAACTTTCTTGGGTTCGGCTTCCAGTTGAACCAGATGCAGCTGAATCTGAGTATTTTAGATGGACCGACCGGTCGGACCTGGTCGGACCTCTACATCCAAGTAACTGGGTAATATGATCCCCTTGGTAAAACTGGTAGACAGACTACGTAGTCAGATAACTTTTACTTACAATTATTGTAATGGAATTGTAACAAAAGGCAAATTCAAGTCCATCACAACTATTGCAAGCTGAGAATAATCCAGCCACATTCAAGTTCGGTGGCAATACACAGATGACGTGCTATTCAAACATGAAGAATAAAGTAAACAAGTTCAATTACCTCTCCAAGAACCTCGAGGACGTCACCGACACACAGAGGAAGCTCGTCCGGATTCGCTGGCTGGTAGCTGAACACCGCACGACATCTGCCCTGGACGCCCGCCGGCCTAAATTGAAAAAACGTGACGATTTACTTAACTATCCAAAACTACATATTTAAGAACATATAACTTATTGATTGACGACAGATTTTCATGTTTACTTGCTAAATGTATTAGTGCGTTTGCTGAACTTGTGAAATTGACGCCAATTAACAGAAACTCTAAAAGAAGCCAGTTTATTTGTAGATGTTGTAATTTAGTAACTATTGCAATTCTTTTCATAGACCACATAGAAGTCGAAGAAATGAGGGAGATTTCTTTAGTGTTTTAAGATAGTGTACGGAATATTGTTCGTGAATTCAAATATAAAATCATTTGTTTACAGAAATCTCATTATGATAAATGCATAAATAATTTGCAACATTCCCACGCGAGAGAAGGGCAACAGATGTACAGTTGCACACCGTTATTTAGATTCCAGTTTTATCAATGTAATTAGGTATACCACATTTTGTCATTAATACTCCGACTACTAATTACACATCTAGGATAGAATGACACAGTATCATGTTTATAATTTTTATGTGTGGAGTACATCTATACAATAAAGTCAGGATGTATGAAACATCAAAACAAACATTGCTCAGTCACCTACCTTTCCAATTTCTCCCTGTTATTCGCAATGCTGTTATAATAATAGAGGGGTTCTACAAAAAAAAACTTAAGACACACAAAAATATATCACTAAGGGCCACACAACAAACACTGACTAGCGGTCCGTGCTTCTTATCGCGCTATCCGAACTGATTAGATAGTACGTACAGTCATTATTATTCTACTAATCGGTAACATAATTTAAAAGCCATATCCAATTACTGTACATTAAACGATTGCGGTGGTTGAGACACTTTCACCAGAAATGACCGCCAAGTTCACCAGAAATCGTTCGATATAAAAATCATGACCAAAATTACAGTTTATAATGAGTACATCTCCGAAGCTTTAAAACCATACTGCAAAGTAAACCAAACACTTTGTAATATAATCATTCCTTATGAGAATGACATCACTGATTGTGTTAGCAAATGTATGACTAAAACGGTATAACTTTGTATGTGTGTAACTCAGCATAGAAAATGTCTTTGTCAACAATACTAGTATTATTTAGTTTTTATTTTCTAAAGACAACATTGATTAGTGAGCGTTTAAACGATATAGTATTCTATTTCACATTGTCACGTTTCAAGTTTCGTCAACGATATAATGTCTTGGTAGCAGAATCTATTAAATATTGTATGATTCCAAAAACTGTGTCAGTAGAAAATTATCAGTTCAATATTCGATGCTTCTATTGATGACGATAAAAATACGATAACATTAAATAATTAATGTTCATGAATAAAAATCAAGTCTTTTAGAAATAAGAAAAAAATAAAACTACTTAATATTCTGAGAAAAGAATGACAAAAAAAAATCAATATTAATGAATGATCAAAATCAGAAATGAACAACAATAATAATAAAAGGATTTTATTAATTAAAATGTAAATATGTGTGTCAGTGAACTAGACATTAGACACACATGGTAATTTTATATCCAACAAACCAGTTAGCTGGGAGCCATGCGCCTACGCATATTCGCTGTAGGACACCGGACGGTGCAGCGCAGTTAAAGCTAACTGTAAACTGGTGACCTTAGCATCAATCTCTGTTGATATTGAACTTTGACATGCACATTGTTTTATTTGCTCTAGTAAGTTTGTAGAACAATATTTTGATTACCAGCCTGGCGGGCCTGTTGTAATATTTTGGGCATAGTGATTCTATTTAAAGATACAGTCCGCAACAAAAGCATAGCAATTATTTTTTCTGAGAAATGTATGCTGGGAACAAAGATTTCTCTAAAAAAAATGTGATTAGATTATAATTTTCTTGAGTTTCATTAACTTTGAATATCGAAATGATAATCCTCTTGTTTCTAATGGTTGCCTACTTTCTTCGTAGCCGTACACAAAATTTAAATAATAATGGCTGAGAACTTACTTGACCGATCATTATAAAGGTCACGTAACATAAGTTTCTTTATTAGCATATCGAAGACTAGACATAAGCTACCGTTTTATTTAATAAAATACAAGTTTCATAAGGTGGAAGGCGCCGAGACAATTTTATCGAGTTTCAAATGTATTCCATTTGTCTATCGTTTTAGTCTGGTAAGCAACATGCGATCGCTTAAATCTAGTTCTTTTTAGGAAAACATCAATTCCCCTGAATATCTAATTTATTATTCAGAGAAATTATTGTTTCTATGTGAGACTCTTTCTGTTTAGTACCAAAATATCAAAGTTAGTCTATTATTTAAACAAAGATTCACTGACTGGTGGTACTGGTAAAGCCATTTCAGTGTTGTGGCTCGACTAAATAAAATGATGCCGAGGTTTATAGCCCCGTTGAGACAGGTGCCAAGTGCGAGCGCGTCGCAGCGAGGACAAATATTTGTGAGACCGCTAGAAGTATGTATGCAGGTACTTGCCGTACTTGAGAATACTGGTGGTACATCAGATGCATTTGTGTAGGTAATGGTACCCATTATTTTTGGTTTTAGTTACAACCATTCGCACTCACATATTTAGACTCACACTGAATCTTTCAACCTCTTACTTACGGCTAGGCGTAATCAGCCTAAAATATTCCCATCTGCTTTGACCAAAGCCTCCTTTCTATGAGGAGTTGGAATATAATAAGCCATACGGACCCAGTGCAGGTCCGAGGATCTTGGTTTCCTTTAGTTCTAGGATATGCTAGATCGCTAACGATGTTTTCCTTTACCATAGGTCAGGACAAAAACCCTACTGGGCCACCGACAACCAATCATGGAATAAGACCAGATATCCCTTAAAAGCTTGTGCTAACAAGGGCAACATGGAAGCATTCTCACCTTGAAGTAGTCTGTTCGACGATCGATACGAAGTTATCAGGGAACATGCCGCGGCGGCCGCGCAGCTCCCCTCGCCACCAGCCGCCGGGCAGACGCTCCACGTCACGGATGATGTCACCGGGCCTCATCGTCAGCTCGTCCGGCTCCGACGCGTCGTACGCGAAGTTCACCAGACATGATACTGCGATCAAACAAATGGCATTGTTAAAAGCCACCTTGAATATCTAATTAGGCAAACATATGATACTTTTCCTCGTGGTAGTTCTTTATTGTTATCATCTATACTGTATGTCAGAAACCTGTGAAGTTCCAAGAGGCTGCAAAATAACACCAGGCAATAGCAACATCCTCACATAAAAAGAAAGATTATTTGTACTGTCCAATCTATTTATGACAATTCTGTTTTGGTGCATGTGCAAATTATGAATGGAATGTTTGTTGCAAGTTTAAGGCAACAAAAAAACTATGTTTTTTGGAATACATGTCGGTCAAATTAATAAGATTTGAAGAATAAGTTTTTAATAAATCTATTGTCAGATTCAAATCACCTACAGCGGAAGGCAACTGCAGATTCAACTGATAATCTAATATTACTGCCAGGTATAGAAGCGAAAGTTTGTGAGCATGGATGTTGTTACTCTCACACAAAACAACTGAATGGATTTAAATGTTTGGCATGCATGTGGCATGCAATTCATAATTTAAATCAAAACATAGGATACTTTTTATCGCGAGAGATATCCCATGGGGCAATTATTGAATTCCACTCGGGCGAAACTGTGGGCATTAGCTGGAATTATAATATGCGAAAGTTGGATGGATGATTGATAAGCAAGTCCTAGATGGATGTTATCCAAAGCCAAAACAAAAGCGACCTTGCTCTATGCCATTCATCTAGACAGCAGATGTAATCCAAATTGAAACACAATTTGTAACTGTAGGTACTCCAAGCTCTCACCAAGGTCACCTGTCTAGAACATGCTTTATTCAATCACGCCAAGGCGGAGAGACTGGGCTAAAATTTGGCAAAAATTTATAATATAGAGCCATAGATCTACTACAGGTGAAATAGGAGATGAAAGTTTGTTTATTATATATTTAATTATTGTGTTTTATTATTAAATATTTTGGGTATTATTGAACCTATTTTAATAGGTACCTACTAACTAAAACATGAATGAGAAAGGGAGTTTGTTTTTCTTTCATAACATAAACTGCTGGCCCAATTTCAATTAATTTTGTTACTACACACTATAAGTACACACAATATTGATAAATGATAACCATAGATCGGAATAGGTGTAGCTATTTAGTGTACTTGCCATAGGTTGGAATAATATGGATATTCCTTGAGTCCCGGGATTTGGAGTGAAACAACAAGTTACAATTGGTAAAGGAGAATTTGAGACTTAATAAATTAATTGAACACAAAATTAGCAGTTTTTACTCTAGAACATACATTTCCTAACCCACATTGTTTTTATTGCAGTCCAATAAATAACTATAGATGCATCCTGGCTTCACACAGGTGCAATTTGATATGCCTATGTCACTCAAGAATTATAATTTATGCTGGTGAGAGCCTTTTAATTTGGTTCAGTAGTTCCAGAGATTACTTCCTTCAAACAAACTCACAAATTGCTGGCTTATAACTAATTGAGTATGTCACTCAATTGTTTTGTGTTCCCGGAACCCCTTCACTAACCTTTTAAATTTTATGGTATAGTTCAAATTCACTTTTAAGTATTATTATGAATATTTGGTTATGTGAACTTAATGCTTTTGTAGGGTTTTTTATTTATATTGTTTTCTCTCCATAAGAACCATTCTCATACTCAAAAAATATTATAAAAACAGGATTAGCACAATTGGTTCAATTGCTCTTGTGTATATTTGCGTTTAGCAACACATTCAGTGATTCATTTTTATATTATACATATTCTTACTATTTATTAAACAGCTTGGTTAGCTTTACTACATTATAGATATTAAAAACACAATTATCAATGTTATTATGCTGTTAGCTGTGTGACCAATAGGGTTTTCCATTTGTTTATTAAAAATAAATAATGTATAATTAGACATAATCAAATCCCATAAGAGGATTAAATTTATAAATCCTTCCTTAAATTGCATGTTTCTGGAAATGTAGAATGGCAGTCATTAAATGCATTTAAAACTTTATTATATTATACTATATTATATTATATGTTGTTATACTGTAATAAATTCTCTCTTCAACCTGATCAGATATTTTGTAATTGATAATTTTTCGCTTCATTTATTAACAGTGCTAAAGAAAATTTTACAATTGGTTAAGTTATCCTTATCTATCAAATCATACTTATGACAAATAAGATATCTGATAAATACATTCACAAGTGGCAAAAAGTAATAACACACTTTGTACATTCATAATGCACTATTTTACAAGCAAATACTTTGTATGTTCACATGGAATAAAAATAAATGTGAAGGCAAACATTTTTGAAAAAAATATTGTTATCATAACATAACCTAATTAATAAATCAGGTCTCCAGCCAATAGAATGTGTCCTATATTTAATAAAGTATACAATAATAATAAAAGTATCTAACCCAACATATTCTCCGAAGGTTCAGGCACGTCGCGGTTTGCTTATTAATATTTAACATGCACACGACATCACAATGCCAACAAAGTGACTCATACTCAGGCTTAGGATCACTCAAGGAGAAGAGAAACAGTTGTATTTTTCAAGAAAACTAGCAGATTTGAATGTTTTAATCTATATTCACGGCGAATTTCAAGCGATAAGAAAGACATCAAAAACATGATAAGCTCATTTTCGTCTTATGACGCCCGAAAGCAACGTAATCCCAATCCTACTTTAAAACACATTTACACGAATTTATTGAAGACACATCAAAAATATGCGTTTAGGGCACCATACGTCAGCCAAATTCATGTCGCAAGACTTGCAAGATACAGTTATTCATACACAAACAAGACTAGACCTTTCAGAGTGGCGATGTACTCACCCTTTTGAGTTGTAGTTGGCTCCATTTCTAACACTACACGAATCATCACATCATCACTAGAACAGTTTTAATTTAAACTGTCATGGCACAAGTTTTGTGTAAATCCCAACAAATTGCATCTATTATTTTACAAAAATTAGGACAAACAAGCGTGCAGGAGAAATTATTTCACTGTTTTTGATTTACGTCAAACTTTTTTTTCTCTAACTTGCGTAGTTTCATAAATCGAAGTAACGGGCTTTTTGTATTCCGTTTGGTGACATATTACGACACTACTTGGTCGTACAACAACCAAGTACAAGAGTTCTTTGTTGTACCAAGAACGCGCAGCAAATAAATTGTGGATGAAAAAAATCTTATTAAAAAATAAATGTGAATTTAGAACTTGTAGGTATGAGTAATGTCAAATTAATTTTTCGACACGTACTTTCCGATTTAAATGACGAAGCCTAACTTTGCAGTTCTTATTGGATTTCATTAGAAGACAATAGTAAAAAATTAATAATAACAAGCCCTGTTGTTTTGGTGGTCTAGGGTTTAGTGAAGCGGATAGTTTGAAATTGTGCGTAAAACCTCTGGCCTAAACCAAATAAATGATTGGCATTTCTTATTATTTTGTAACTTCAAAACAAAGCTTGAAATCCTCATGTAATCCCTTTTTCTCAACAGTTACATAATTGATCGTCTAAGGTTCCCTTAAGGTAGGTATCTCATAGACTTGGCGCATGGACTGAGCCTTTCATAAATAAAAAGCCTTATAAAAAGCATGATTTGTGATCAGCTTTAGCATCCCTCCCTCAGACAAGACAGAAAACACTACTTGATAGATTTATACTTGTTTGTTCAGCAGATCTTTACTTAGAGCATTTTAAAAAATCAGATTCTAAAATGTTCCAATTCAATATTCGAAACAAAACGTAACGTTTACACGCAACATCCAGGAATCGAACGCTGGGGGTAATTTTCTACCGTATTTTTGTTTCAACTCTCAGTGGCTTAATAGCCTAATAAGAATCTGGGACTTTCTATAAATCTAAGAGTGGAAGGCTAATGTTGAATTGGTTTAACTTCACAGATTCGGGGAGGTTGACCTGCTGGTGTCTGTACAGAAATGATAGGTAGTTAGTACGTACCTATAGCTAATTCAAGATTTAATCACATCTAATTGAATTTCGCTTTTACGTTTTACTCACAAAAATAATGAAAGCATCAATTCTGTTTTTTAGGTTTTCGTACCCAAAGAATAACAGGAGCGTCTACATAATACGACTGCTGTATCTCATGAACCACGATAGTTAGACGTTTGTTTTCACAGATGAGGTAACTCTATTGCCGCTAACATGTACTACAAATACTAAAAATCGATAGATAATGGTACTGAACCCTTCGGCCGGTAAAAACAAATTATGTTTTTAATTAAAGCCAGTAACAAACCGCCAAACTGTACAAAGCTTTATCATTTCTTCAGAGACCTCATTTCTATTGTAGTATAGAAATGTCTATAGTTTGTACCTATTCCCATTTTTGAATGAAACAGAACGCAAAATAATTGAGATTTTTTATAATGCTAAAGGAAACCACAGGTGTAGAATACAGACCTACAGATGTTTATGATTTTTTATTTAACATCAACATAAATTAAAAGTATCTACAATTCAAACATAGCTCCCGCTTATTGTTTCAATGGTCCAGCAGAGTCAGGTGGGATTCCAAGTTCCTCATCAGAGTAGGTGGAGGGATCAATGTACTTAAATTCACCCTGAAAAATAAAGCATATTATTTTTGTCAACATTACAGTAAAGTAATATTCCTTAATCATAAAGGATACACATTTTTAAGTATTAAAGTTGAATTTTTGTGTAGGGCTAATAAGCTGGTCAACTATGTTAATTTTTTAAAGTCATAAATAGTCTCATGTTGTGCTTTGCCTGACATAAAATAATATGGAGACAACAATTAATAATTATTAATTGTAATAATAATTATTAATTATTGTCTCCATATTATTGGTGATTGGACATCTTCTGTTTTATCACAAGAAAGATAAACATCAGTTGAAGACTTGTCTAAAAAACTGTCAACATCAAAACAACATTTTACAGAATAGTTTTGCAGTTACAGCTACACAAAATCCTCCACAAGAATTCCAATTCTCTCAATCCAGGGTTGTATGCCCCCAATCCAGATTTAATAAGGACTGACTGTTGGTTTTCTTCAGCTTGTAACAAAGACAAGTGTTAAATACCTTTTTTTTTTGTAGAAAAAAACAACTTACAAAAATGTGATCAGGTTCAGTGATACAATGCCAGAAAATCCACCACCAAGCAACAGCTCCAAGAACCTCAGCTAAGATTACGGACTTTCTTGATGGCAATGGTGGTGGTACGCGGTATGACCATGTCCTGAAAAATTATAATAAACAAAGTTGTCCTTATAATGTATTATTTTGATTAATTTACTGTACGGACTAGTAGGATTATTAATAGATAATAGTTGACATGTTGTGGTTTGACTACACTGTGATATTTCTCTTAAGCTTCGTTTTACAAGGCCTAATGGACTCTAAACAACAACAAAATTAAAAACTTAGCTTTAAAAAATAAAACTGTTGTGCAAGTCTTAGTTTATAGTAATTGATTAGCAGGTGTTTCTGCTCATTTGATGCTTATTCTTGATCAAAACCAATGACATAACAACCGACTTACCCATGGCCTGCGTTTCTTTTAGCTTGCTTTACGTGATCAGCAGCATTTTTTAGGCTTCGTAAGAGAACAGCCCGTGATACTAATGTTCTAGTCAACATTATATTGTTGAGGTATTGGTTTTTGATTCAAAATCCAATGAACACTAAAATACGCAAAAACCCACGATCTTTCTCGCCAGTACTCGAGAAGACGAGACTTGTCAAAAGTCAGTGTCAATCAAGTGTCATTGTCAAACAACAGATAAAAATAATAATTCAAACTTGCGTTCCGTGTACAATGTCATGTAATTACTTTGGACCATCTTCGGACATGCGGGGCAACTCGTTTTTCGACTATGGACCACGCTCGAGTCGACGGCTCGTCGCTGAAAGAGCAGTACAATGACGGGGCCCCTTGGAGGGCCAAAGTCTGCCGTGGCCCCGGAACGTAAAGAGCTATTAAGGAATTCCGTGGATTTTAGTCAGTACAAATGAGACAGTCCCTCCTGCCCTGGGTGGGAACACTCATTGATGACTATACCACGCCAAAAAAAAAGTTGTAAAAGTACTTGGTCGGTCGCGTCTTTTTTTTTTTTTTTTTTTAACGTGGTAAAATCATCAAATGAGACCTCCAACCCCGGGCAGGGCGGGAGGTACTGTCAGACTTCTACTCACGCGTCTGGAACGTTATTACGTGGAATACCTAAGTATGTTATATACACGGTGGATTTTGATCAGTGAGATCAGAGAACTCTGATAGTCTCTTCCACTTCACCCGGGGCTGGAGGACTCATTGAATGATTATACTACCTAAAGAATAGTACTAAAAATGTATCTCTTTTGTAGATAACATCAACTATATTTTTGTGGTGGTAAGTCGTTTTTTTGCTGCAGGTATTAAAAAAATTTTTTTGGATATACAGGGTGTTTCTTTTAAATTGGGCAAAAGGGAGAAATCCGCATCCATAACAGATACGGGAAAAGTTTCTTAGGAACCTTTAGCTCTTGTCTGGTGTTGACAATTTTGACGTTTTTATTTCATTGCATGGGAAGGAAAATGTCTGGGCAACAGAAGTGGGTCAAATGTAAAGAAATACTTGACGACTCTTACTCGACTTACTCTAATTTTCACAAACTTCTACAGTCCAAATATTTTTGTGCCAATACAATTATCAAAATAATTCAGTTTCATAAAAAAATCGGCATTTTTTTTTATTCATACAATTTGTATAAAAATATTTTGTTAAATTTGACCAACTTCCGCCGTCCGGATTTTTTTCTTCCGATACAATGAAATGATTCTTATATGAAACAGATGCGAATGGCATTAAAAAAAGTTTTATCAGTTTCACACATTTTTATGGACAACTCTCAGTTGACCAAAAAAATAAAATCACTAAAATTGGTATCATCAAAAAAGAGCTAAAGGTTCTCAAGAAAGTTTTTCCGTATCTCTTATGGATACAGATTTCTCCCTTTTGGCCAATTTAAAAGAAACAGGTATAAAGGTATAAACAACCTGTATACTTCATTAAAAAAATTTAAACACATTTACATTTTGTTTGCTATATTTTATTTACAACAGAAAATAAATAAAAAGCTAGACTAACACCTTACTCTTCAGTCACTACCCATTTTTTTTTTTTTTTTTTTTTTTTTTTTTTTTTTTTTTTTTTTTTTTTACGTGGTAAAATCATCAAATGAGACCTCCCACCCCGGGCAGGGCGAGAGGTACTGTCAGACTCGTACTGACTAAAATCCACGGTGTTCTTCAGTAGCCCTTTATGTTCCGGGGTCACGGTGATGGTATGAGTCCCGCAACCCCGGCAGGCTTTGGCCCTCTGAGAGGGGGCCCCGTCATTTTGCTGACAGCTCTTTGAGGCGCGCGTGGAACACGACGCGCCGTCGACCCGGGCATGGTCCATGGTCGGGCGGCGAGTTGCCCTTTACTCGCCGCCCGCATGCCCGCGCCTACGGTGGCCGGAGATCGTCTTGCGACGTCCGACGCCGTGGGCGTCCACCACCGCGGGTGGGGCGGAGGGAGGACCTTGTCCTCTCTCTCACGCGGCCCGCCTCCTCCTTCGCGAGCATGACTGCTTCGCAGAAGGAGGCGACCGCTTCCCACTCCGTCTCGCCCCGCAGCATGGCCGCGACCAGTGCTGGGCGCGAGAGGTCTCCGCCTATCGCCGCCGTGAGGACACGTCGGTGCTCCGCCCAAGCGGGGCAATCCTGCACCGTATGCTCGACTGTGTCCTCCGGGCGATCCACGCAGTGGTGACACCCAGGCGTTTCTTCCTTTCTCATAAGACACAGGTACCTCCCGAAACATCCGTGTCCGGTGAGGACCTGCGTCAAGCGGAAGGTTAGGACGCCGTGACTTCTCTCCAGCCACTCCTCAAAGAGGGGTCTTATCGCCGCTATTGCGGCGTGCCCGAGTCACTACCCATAGTGTGAATTCCAAACTGCTCAAAGCTCAACTTGAATTTATTTTTTTTTGACTGGCCTGTTGGTCTAGTGGTTAGTGACCCTGACTGCTATGCCGGGGGTCGTGGGTTCGATTCCCACCCAGGACAAATATTTGTGTGATGAGCACGATCATTTGTTCTGTGTCTGGGTGTAATTTATCTATAATATGTATATGTATGTATTTAGAAATATATAAGTATGTTTATCAGTTGTCTAGTACCCATAACACAAGCTCTGCTTAGCTTGGGACTAGATGGCGTTGTGTGATAGTTGTGGAATATTATTATTATTATTATTATTTAAATCTTTAAAGATCTCGGCATCATGGGATCCCGGACTTTTAGAGGGCATGCCAGGAGCCGAAGCCATCTTGCAGAGGCCCGTTACGTAATTTAAATGAGATGAGGCCCAAACCGGCGGTTATCCCTGTATGCACTATGCCAGTATACCCAAGGACAACCCCCGGTTAGAGTTAGACTATTGCGGATTATTATTATTATTATTTAGTGAAATTCTGTCCGATATCAACAACTCCACATCATAATATGCACCTGACCCAGCAAAATTGAAAGTGATTTAGACATGTAATGGCATAAACTACATAAAACTAAATAACATAAGAAAAAGCTAGGCTTATTCAATAAAAACTGGTGCAAACACATTTATTTGCCTACATCTAAGTATGTGCTATAATAAATTTATTTTTGGCTACAAGCTAACATAGTAATGTCTATTTATTCTGCGCTTTATCTTGACAACACGGCCTGTTGGCAGTTGTTCCATCATCTAATACTGCATTGTCATCATATGGGATGTTTTCGAATTTTACAGTATCACCAGTAATTCTGGCCTCTGAAAATAATTCAAAAGGTTTTTTTCTTAAGTTTTAAATCAGTAACATGATAGCAGTAACTGCATTTTATCAACATACCAAATACACCAGGCTTGACTTCTCTAGCTTGGATAACTTGAGTTCGGAGTTCAGTTTCCACTTCCTCGCTAAGTTTAATCATCTGTAATAATAAAGACTGAGCTTATCCCCTTTGGCATTACTCGAGTTTGGTATACCTAATAACAGTTAGAAAACAAAAACATACAGCCTTTATAGCTTCGTCATTGGTTACATGTTTATTTTTACGGAACTCCTCATTTATTTTTATCCTCCCAGCTGTCAATGCTCTTTCATCACCTGCAAAGACTTTCAGCCTAGTTCTATGCAACTTCTTGAAGGTCTGCAGCACCTGAAAAATAAATCAATCTTTATTTGATATGGCTCAACTTCATCAATACTTTTGAAAGTTTTATTTATCAGCTCTCTATCAACAAACAAAAGGCAGTTTTCATGGTTCAAATTAAACTAATTGTCAGTTTAGCTACTTACTAAAGACCGTGTAGTACTCATTGTAAGTTTTTTTTGTGATCCTACAAACAAGAACTTCTTGATTTAATGTTTTGATTTTTCATTTCCTAACCTCACATTTTGTTAAAATAATATTTTTATCAAATTCGCTGTCACTGTCATTTCACAGTGTCAGTGTCATTTTAATCTAGTGATGTCGCTAAATTGGTTTCATTGAAGAGTCGAGTAAAGGCAAGTGAACGCAGATTTGGTCGCACCGCAGTCTCCGCATTCATCGTTTTCGTAACTTAATATAAATCCAATTATTTATTACTATTAACGTATTTGTCACCTGTAAGGAATTGAACGTTAATTTTACAATACAGTACTTATTGTAAGTTTCATTTATAAAATTATACGATTAACAAAATTCTGCTCTAGAAAGAAAGCGTTGAATTACTAAATTAATTAAAAATTGTATCGAATAGGCGCTTTAGATTCATCGAATTTATCAAGAAGATCAATCAACAATAAAATAGCCACAGGGTCATCACACTCGTAAATCTTTATCAATCAGAATGAAACAATAATCACTTACTGTCAATGTCAAGTCGAGTGGCGACAAGTGTCCCCGGGCACATCTCAATTTTTTAATTATTGTTAACAGGAACAATAAAATTATATTATATAAAAGTGCCTGATATTATGTAGTGTGTTAGCTAGCAGAATAAAATCCTAAATCAATATGTCATTCGCAATTTATCTGCTGCAAGCTGTAGCTTTTTTAGTGGGTATTCACTTTAGATAGTACCACAATAAAATTAATTGTTTTTGTTTAAGAATTCACCGTGTATCTTCATCTTAAATTTTATGCTTCCAGGACCTTTTAGCGGTGGGTCTTATTGTTCCTCTAGTAGCCGGTCATGTACGACAGATGGGTGGTAATCATTTATATGTGGGATTACTTGGATCTATTTATGCTGGATTTCAGCTTGGATCAGGACCCCTAATTGTAAGTTCTCTTTCTGCAAAAACATTAGTTTTCATACATTTTAAGTTAAACGACACATAATTATAATCATAAAAACCTTTTTTCAGGGCAGTTTGAGTGACCTCAAGGGGCGGAAAACAATTTTGACCATGACACTGCTCATGTGTGGCATATCATACACTGTGCTTGGACTCACAAGTTCAATATTGGTTATAATGGTGATTAGAGCAGTGTTAGGTACATATATATGAAACAGTTCATTTAAATTCATACAAAAATCATTTGTATCACTCACCATTTCCATAGCATAGAGGTAGGCAGTGATAAGAACATGTTAGATAAAAGGAGTTTTTCCATAACTTTTGACACAGTAATATCAGTATATTACAATTTAAGGTTTCCAAAAAAATGGTATGTTTTGAAGAATCTTTAATTACATTGGCACTGAAGGACTCCATCAAAATTTCATACAATGGTTGTGGCCATGGCTTGGGTTATCCTTGAAAGATTCAAAATGTGCCTGCATAGTAAGTAAATAATATTACTATGTTTCAGGCCTGTTTAAACAAACACAGATGTTAACCAAGGCTTTAGTGCCTGATTATGAGAAGAATGAGCAAAGACAAGCAGAAATATATGGAAAGATGGCAGCCATATCAGGTGCTGGTATCACATTAGGTCCAGTGATTGGTGGACATATGGCTGAGGATCACCCAGAAAACGGATTCATGTTGGTTGCCATTATTGTTGGGATATGCTTTGCTATTAATTCTGGTAAGGAAACTTGGTAACTCAAATTGATTTATGTTGTTATTTCTAAGGTTAATTTCAATTTTTTTTTCAGGTTTAGTGTATTTCCTACCAAAGATAGACAAGAAGCCAAATAAAAAAGTGGAAAAAAAAGAAGTACAAACTAGTTTAGTGAAACTATTTTATTCCAGTATTTACCAATCTTTTGTTGAATTATTTAAAATTGATTGGATTAAATATGGAGACATTTTCATGTTCAAAGCTTTAATAGGTTTTGCAATGGGTGTTTATTACTCAAATTATTCACTTTATTTAAAAACAGAATACGGTTTATCACCAAAATATGTAGGTTATGTAATATCATTCCAAGGAGTTATAGGTTCAATATCCAGTTTTTTCATAGGATACATAAATAGTTTTTACATTCATGACAAAGACTATAGTATAAGAAACTTACATGTATTTTTAGTTACCAGTATTTCTTTATTAGGACTAGCATTATCATTTAATGTTATTGTTTATGCTTTTTGGTTGATACCGCTAGCTATAGGTAATGCAATTGGTAGGTTAGTTACATTAGAAATGGTTTTAAAGAGGAGTGATGGAGACCATAGAGGGACTTTAATAGGCGCTTCAAACAGTGTCCGGTCCCTAACTGGTGTAGTTGCTCCTATGGTCTCAGGACTAATAGGCGAGTTCTATGGAGTGTCTTATGTAATCTACGCTTCACTATGTTCAACTCTGTTGGGAGTTATTTTGAGTTATAGGCATAAAAATAAAACTGTTAAGGTTGACTAAGTTTATACAATATTTATTGGTATTATATCTAATAAAGTATTTGTTATTATTTATATTGTTTTTTTTTTTTTTGCAATTTAAATCCTTGTGTCACTGACAATGTGATCACTCACTCAAGTTGAAGTCAACAGCGATAAAGTCAGAATCGAACTCATCTACACTAGATGTAATTATTGGAATAAGTAAACAAGAAATCACTACAGACTATGAAAATGCGCCACATATTTACAAGTTTGTGCAACAATGTTGTTGCTCAGATGTGTTAACAATTTATTCCTTGTCCATTGCTTCCATTTGTTTTCTTCTCATATCCTTGATAAGTTGCTGGATAGCTTCCCTGTCCGCGACATTCTCCGGTGGAAAGATTTGACGCTTGGTATTCGTGACCCACTCTTCAAAATAAGTTGGTTGGTTGAAGAAGAAGAAGAGGCCCACGGGGAAAGATGTGTACATAGCCATTCGGCCAACTTCTAGTTTCCAGTTCCCCATTGTTTTGTAATTAATAAAAGCCAAATTTCCTGAAAATAATCTTTCGAGGTTGTTTTCAAATGTCACTCCGTTATAGACATTAGAATGTCAGTTGTCATAATTGACAGGACACACATGGCTAGTGATGTAGCGGAAAAGTTCCAATAAAAAAATTAACTAAAATTACTTTCGGTGGGTGGAGGTCAAAACAGGCACAAGCACGGTAATTCACTTCTGGACATAGACTTATAGCATGGACTGAACATTAATTGTTTAAACTTGTCACACTCTCTAGAAAAGCAGTAGTATTTAATAACATCACAACACACAATTAATGGATTCCATTATATTTTAAACAAAGTATGTTTATATATTTTGTAAAATAATTGAAGAAAATCAAATCATTTTTTCATATTTTATCTGTGACGAAAACGCGTTGTGAATTAGTGATTGGTTGCAACTCGAATGTCGTCACACGCAAGTAAACATAGCTGCCCCGACTGATTATTATTCGTGTTCTTTTTATTTGTTTTTTTTTTTTATATATGCAACGTGTAACGTTAAAAGCGCAAAACCTCTCGTGGGGTAACTCAGCACATGTTACTAAACAACAGCACATGTTCCAAAAGTCTTAGAACAAACATTGTTTAGTAACATGTACTGAGTTACCCCACGAGAGGTTTTGCGCTTTTAACTTTACACGTTGTATATTAAAATTCGTCTCATAAATGTTTTCACATTTGTTAACTTTGTTGTGTCGTCACACACTGTGTTAAATGACCACTAACTAATACGGCTAATACAGAATGAACGTATAAGGGGGTACGTCCACAGACTTAGTAGAGAGTATACACTGAGTACGTCTTTGAAGATCACACTTTAACATTGATTTTTACTGGTATTTTATATCGTTATTATTACAATTTTATTCCACTTTTAAAATAATAAATTCACACTTCTACGGCTAAAACAACTTTACTGGCGACTATCAGGGATTAATTCGACCTGCTCGGTTTGAGGCTCAAACTAGACTGACTGCCGGACTTAAAATTCACAATTAGCTCAACTTTGACAATAATCAAATAAAGTGAGGGTAACGTACAAAAAATCATATTAAGATCGAATTAATCCTTTTGAATCGATATCCTTTTAACCAAAATGTTTTAACACTTTTAAAATAAAACATTAATTATTCTATAATTATTTTTAATAATTATGGTTACAAAAACAAACTATAAAATCTAACATAAAAGTTACCATAAACAAAAAATATACAAGTTAAAATTCATTTTAGGTAAACCATATTTAATTATTTTGTAGTATGGTAACACCGTTCATAAACAAGGAGTCATTTTAAGTAGTTCCCCAAAATTAGTCAAATAATAGGCTATTTGACTAATTTTGGGGATTTATTTAAAATCTGCTTGTAATAAATATGTTACGAATTTTAGAAGAATTGATATTGAAGTGGCTAGAAATCTATGAAGTGAATCACTTTTAGCATGAAGTGACCGTTTTAGACCCGCTGAACACTTTTTAGCAAAAGTCCGCCTTCACTAAGAGTCCATCCAGTTGATGCCGTCAAATTCTTCTTGGCTTGCCGTGACCTTACCCCAAAGGTTGTTCCTGACAGCAATCCTTAAAGGGCTAAAGCCTGCCGGGGTCGCGGGACTGTCTCATCAGATAACCGTGGCCCTGGAACGTAAAGGGCTATCAAAGGATCACCTCGGAATTTAGTCAGTACAAGTCTGACAGTCCCTCTCGTCTCGCACAGGGTGGGGGACTCATTTGACGATTTTACCACGAAAAAAAAGGGGTCGTTTCCCCTGGGAATCTTTTGTTCCACTCGTTACCAGAGATGCGGATCGAGGTATGAACCATTTGAGTCGAGCGTTGATACCTTCAACATTATGATTTTATGCAGTACTAGCTACTGGCAGCGCTTCGCTTACCTCTCTGTATTTAGCCTATATGCAACAGAGATAAATGGGGTCTGGAGACCATTACCTCTATAACAAAATCATCGGAAAAAAAGACGTTTTCGACGTTAAAACGAAACATATTGACACACACATATAAATACTGGTACGGCTCTCAAACAAATGTGGTTAAATGGGGAAATAACGGATATTCTAAGGATTACACCCTTAAATGTGGGGTGAGACAAGGCGGCTTAACATCACCGACATTGTTTAACCTGTACGTCAACGGATTGATCGAGGAGCTCAGTGGGTCTGGTGTCGGCTGTCACATGTGCAATGAACCGGCCAACAACTTGAGCTACGCCGACGACATGGTCCTACTGAGCCCCTCGGTTGACGGTTTGAGAACATTGTTATCGATATGCGAAAAATATGCTGAAAGTCATGGGCTAACCTACAATGTAAAAAAGACAGAAGTTATGATTTTTAGGCACGACAGAACGGGTTGCTTTAACCCAGTAATAACTCTTGCCGGCTCACAGTTAAATATTGTCTCGAACTTTAAATATCTAGGTCACATAATAAATGATAATCTTACAGACGACAGTGACATGGAAAGGCAAAAGAGATCCATTGCTGCAATAAGCAACATGTTGGCACGTAGATTCTCTCGGTGCAGCAAGGCTGTATAGGTCACTCTGTTCGCGGCGTACTGTCAGTCGTTCTACACCTGCTACTTATGGAACAACTACAAAAAGCGAACTTATCACGCACTACGCGTGCAGTATAATAATGCATTTAGAGCCATGCTTAACCTGCCGTGGAGGTGTAGTGCGTCTGGCATGTTTGCCGAGAACAGGGTTGACGATTTCTTTGCGGTCATGAGGAAAAGGGCTGCCTCGTATAGGACCGAGTAAGGAACACACAAAATGAAATTGTTAAGGCTGTGTATGACTGCTGCAAATTTAACATCTGCAACTTATAACATACAACAATTAATGTAATAATTGAATTTAATAATATTATATATTTAGTTAATAATTTAATATTTAATACTAATTTAATGAAATCTAATTTAATTTGATAAAATTAATTTAACTTATGCATGTAATGTATCTATGAGAGTATGTAACTATTATGTATGGGTTTATCATTACCTGAAATAAAAGAATTTGAATTTGAATAAATCTAAAAAAAAGTTAGCATACCATATTGATGACTCGTCTCGTAGGCAGTCATCGGGCAGCGACCGGGGCACACCGAGGCATGATAAATTGCAACGCTATTATAGGAATTTACGCCGTGTAATGGCTAACATTACGATCCTTTCTTATCATATCGCTATGCAGTAAACAGGACTAGAAAATAATACAACAATCTCGGTTCATCCTCAAAATTAGTGTGTGGATATTATTTGTCTGCAGGGTTTGTACAGACCCCATCACATTCAATCTGTCTTTATTTAATAGATTTTCAACTTTACATTACAAGAAGAAGGTTCATGTTCTATTGCAACAAAAATAGGGATTATGAATGGTTGATGCGCTGGCGCCTATACCTTTGCGGTTGCATTTGGATGAGATGAGATACAACTGAGAAGAATAATGGAACTTGTGTGGTAAATAGAATTACATTGTTATTTAGGAACGTGATTTTGTTTTCCCACGCATCGTCTTTTAGCTACGTATTCCAATTGTGATGCCTTCCATCCTCTTCATTCTCCAGCCTAGTACTTAGAAATCTCAATTATTTGGGATAGGTGCAGCATGTTGTCTTCTTCCACTACTTAGTTAATTACTTGTTTCCTCAGCACTCACCTCCTCTTTTTCTTTCTCCTAGGATGTCTCTTCATTTCAACCATGCACTTGAATGATAAACATACCACCTACCTACTCATATACACGCTTCCCAAATAAAATTAATCTGTCACTTTTAGTTTTAGCTAGATTATAACTAAGGTAAACGATCGACTTAAATAATCTCATTGTTACACACCTTGTTAGTTGTTGCCATACTGAACGCTTAATAAACGGTTTACGCTACTTCTTAAAAGCTATTCAAATGTATGATATCAATGTGCTTGTAAGTAGTTAGACCACCCAAGTTTATTACGGCCGTTGTTAATTTATTACAAGCATGTGCTTCGGCATCGCTCGCATTACAGTAGTTGAGGAAATTGCTGCTCATTGTAATAAGCTTCGACGTACCCCGAGCCTATTATATGAGCTACCATCTAACGCATTACGGCTGTAAATCATTTAGGAAACTTCTTGATTAGAACATAACATTTCCATTTGAGTGCGAGTCCTTCCTTGTTGATTTGTTAGGTGAAAGGTCGTTAGACAAGGACCTACAGGCGTTAAGATGTTCTATAGACGTAACATGTATTGATTGATTTGATTGTTACGTCGTCCATGTAAATGATATCTACCTACACCTTAATCAATGTTCAAGGCTTTCTCATCACATTACAGATTAATAGTTAATTATTAAAACTATCTACATAATCAGTAATCACTAATGGACACAATTTCGAATCCGTTAATACCACGATGACACACGAGTCGAGGTGTTCTACACATATTACAAAGAACCGTTAAAACTCCGCGCGGCGGACACATAAAGATGTCCTTACTAGGAGTAGAATTAATTGATCCCTGGTCGGCTAGGTCCACCGGCTTTGCAGACACGAGACATGGAGTCGTGTTAGCTACGCTCGTAAATTGTCATATTAAGTGGCGCTTAATTTATGTACAAATCGGCTTACAACTGTTGGTTTTGCATTAAGACATTATGGGCTATGAAATTGAGCTATACATTATGTTTGCTTAATGTTTGAAGGATTGTATTTCATTTCCTTGATTTGTGCTGTTTATGTTGCGAATGGCGTTCAAAATTACACAAACGTGGCTTAAACAATGTTTATACTAACATCAGTGCTTCCGTCTCACGCAATACTCGTTTCAAGGAATCGGGCGGTCCATATCGGATGGTGTAGGGCGAGGTTCGCGATTACTCTGTACGATATGAGCTGTCTACGCGGCAGGAACAACATGGCAACTGTAATAACATTTGAAATAGTGTAGCAGGGAGCGCATTACGGCTGGTGTATTACCTATCAGATGCCGTGCGGGCCGGAACGTGCCGCGTGCTAATGTGGACCCGGCACGATTCTGATTTGTTATCTGCTGTATTGAAACCGAAATGTTCCTCTGGTAGAAGTGCTTTTATGTAATTTGTATTGAGATTAACTGTTTGATTACCGCAGCTGACACTGGTGTATTTAAATACTTAGGAATTAGATTCCAATAATGCCTTGTGATTTTAAACTGAGGCAACTCCTCTTTTTATTCATAGACCATTTATCACTGGTCTTGTGTTTGATGTTTCTATACCACAAACGCGGATCGGAAGTTCATTTTCCAAGTATCGAATTAGTCAAATAATAGTAACCTAATTTAAACTTTTCTGAAAGGAAGAAGGTACTTTAACGAGAATCATGTCAGTAAAATTGTTTATCTGAAACATTACGCCGCTAATATCAGCTCCTGTATAATTTCTATTATTTCATGTTTGTGAACTTAGTTTTTGTTTGGACTGTACTTCCATTACGCCACTTGACCCCACTTGATCCTCCTTGCATTAGCCGGATCACGGAGTTCTTTGTCATCATTGGTATCAATGTCATTGTCAATGCGGCATCGATTGTGGGTGAAGTGAAGGCACGCTCATCGGCATCAATTCACATTTAGCTGAATGGCTTTTACATGAATGTATAACTTCACCAGGCTGCCGGCTAATTAAAATATGTGGACTAGAGGTGATTGAAAGGAACATTCACGGGTTTTTGGCATTTGCCTGTTGTTTGCTTCTCGTCCTTTCAGTGATTGCCTATTTCACGTGTTTTTGCAATGTTAAAAAGGTCTGAACCCTAGTGATGATGCTAAAATGCTTTATTAAGGTAATTTAACCAAGACACTGTATCATCGATCTTCAAATATGGGAACTGTTTCTAATTTTTCGTGAAATCACTTGAAATGAGTTTCATTCCGATACGGAAAAGTTTAATACTATGTTAGCCACTAGTCTTATCAGAACTTAGTATCGTTTTCTATCCATATCAATCGATCGTTCTTGAGACGGTGGATGACTATCATATTTTATGCTGATAAATGAGCACCTATTTTCATTTCATTGTATTTCATCAGCACAATAATAGAATTTACGCAATGATTTAGTTTGATTCTAATGACAACGTGTATGTTCCTCTTTGGTGTAAATATTGTGTTGAAAATTAAATCATGTGATATAATTTACCTATACACATTGTTAGATATAGATACTAAATACTTCTTGAATAATCGAAGACGAGACGAGACGAGATCTATTGGGTAGTCATTCCGACTCTTCAAAATGTTCGACTAACTTTATTTCATTATGGATGGAAGGTTACTGCAGCTTTATATTTACTTCCAAATCGTCGTTTTCAACTCCTCGCTTAAGCATAAAATAAATAACAAAAGGCCTTTAATTTATAGTCGGTGTAACTGTCATGAATTCTGTATCTACTTGTCATTTACATTTTATATTTTGAAATACTTTTACGACTCACTTACTCCGTGCGTGTTATATGCATGTATGTTCTTCGCGTTAGGAAATGTATCAACCAATATTCAATCCACAATAAAATATTTCTACGTTTCATAGCAGGGCAGAACTGCGAGGTGCCCAGCGGGGGTCTGTGTTGATTCAAAACGATTTCAATTTGTTCCATTGCATAATTTTGGGAAACTAAATAATTCATGTTACATTTGAATGACGACCACGAACATTGGAGATGTTAGATAAAAGTACCCAAATATTGCGCAACCCGTCTGAACGACCTTGTACCCACTGCTGTTTGCAATCAATGTTTTGGTGTTGGGAACGCTCTGCTTTATCGTTCACGAATCACCTACGACCTTAAGTTATGGCACGACTTCTTTAAGTTTATTAGAATTTAACTGAACTTCAACCTCAATTGTACAGAGGTGACCTTCTGCTTTTGGAACAGGCCACTGCAAATTTTATGGTACTTTTCTTGTGGGGAGTTTATTGCTGACCGTAACTATGTTATTTGTAGTTCTGAAAAGCTTGCTGGATTTGGTTAGAACAGAAACCCAAAACATATCTACTTAAATAGACTGGCATAAGTAGATACCTGTTATGAAACGAAAACAATATTAAAGTAGGTAATAAATACGGAAATAAGAGATCAGATGAAGCAATAAAACAAACAAACAGCAACGCTTATAGAAATCTCTAGGAAATGATCACTTCAGTGCCTGGCTTTGTTTCCTTTCCTTTCACTGCTCAGCTCGCGGCCGTTTTCATTTTAACACCTGACTCTTTATTTGAACGATTATTACAGATATGCCGTAATAATTGCTCCAGTTTACCTAGTGATCCTAATCAAGGAGGAAGGAGTCTTAAAGGATGACTATTTTATTAGATAAATTAAATGTCTTATTATTTTTAACTTACCTTTATTATTGCCCGCCAAGAACTTGTTCAAGTTTCACAGGAAGATAATGATTCTACCGTACGAAGACTCACTGTAATAAGTAAAATGTGGTTGTATTAGTAAAGTGAGCACGAACTTCAAAAATCTGCGATCTTGGGAACACAAAATTAATAACAATAATTGTATGAACACTTTCTGCATTCCGGGTACTAAGGCCGCAGCTTGCGAACAAAAACAGGAAGCTGGACTTGCATAATTTGACCAGACCTGTGTTTGAGGACTCGTAATAAGGCATGATGCGGTAGCCGTAACCACTGAGAACTTTTAATTCACAGTCATTCTGAGCCCCATTTGCTTCGTTAATCATTTCGAAGTGACTGTAATTTTTAAATGAAGTACAGAGGCGTTAAGAAAAGGTATTTCATTAGGTTCTACCAGTTAAGTAGGGATAGGTGCAATGAACCAAGAAATGCTTGTAAAATCACTGATAATGGCTTATTTATTCGATTATATTCCATCAAGGTAATTCTTCGAAGTTTTATGTCTTGTTTTAACCGCTATCGATGCACCAATTGTCACCGTATCAACTCTTTCAGCGGGGTCAATTGCCTGTAATGTTATAATTTACCTTCGTTATAATGTATTTCCTTTGCTTGTTTTTGTCGTTAATTTTTATTCCTGTATCATTTCATGCGAATTAAAACGTTTCGAATGTAATAACAATCTGTTGAGCTTGATATACAGGTTGTTTTAATATCACGCTACTTTCTTTGCTCAATTAAAATTGTCATTTATCATTGCATACAACTTTTACATGAAAATGCGTCAGTGACTTTCCAAACGCCAGAAATAATGCTTTTATTCAATAAAAAAATTATGACCTCCTTTCCTTACATAAACATCCTGTATGAATATTATGCAAAGAGATTTTTTATAGCGTAACAATATCGATTTTATCGATCGCTAAAGAATGGAGTAGTTATTGAAAGTCATCATATTATTGGAGTATTTTGATAGCAGTTTAATCTAAAGCGTGAAGGGAGCGCTTTGATATTCAAATTGGTCCTGAGATCGGTCGCGTCATCTCGCGCTATAATGAGGCGTGGAATGACAAACTACCCTCTTTCATCACCGCCCACTAATGGTCAATATAACGAACACTGGGAACGTTAACATCCGTATCCGGCAACTTATGATAAATGTCGATGCCAGCAAACTTAGAGATACGATTCGAATAGATTTTTTACGTTCAAGGATTGAAATTTCTCACGATTTAACATTCGAAATGACTATTGTATCGCTGATCGAAGAATTTAGACAGCTAGGCTAACCAATTCGTGACCGTTCGATATTTATCATCAAAAATTAAAATAGAGATAGATTTTTTTAATTTGAATACCTATGTCTAGCTCTACAAGTAAGTAACAATTTACTTAGCTGAGTTACTGTGTAGTGTTCTTGGTATTCAACTCGCGCGCTTAGTGTAGGTACACTAAGCGCGCGAGTTGAATGCAGAGCTTAGAAATGCGGTAGTGCTGTTGACAAGGATGGCAAAGTACTACACTGCAGGCGCGTGAGGTGGGGCGTGCGGGTAGCGGGGGGCTCTTTACCTCAGACCCCGACTGCATTCAACTCGCGCGCCATCTGTAGGTACTTACGCATTTACATAGAAAATTAAAGTCTCTCGGATTAATGCGCACGAAGAAACGGTTATGTTGTAGCAAACTAAGAAGATACCTAGCTATTTAATGGTATTAAAAAACTCCCACTATGAATTAAAAAAAAAAAAACCTAAATAAGAACATAATGAATCTATGAGGACAATAAACGATTGACTACGGCTTTCATTTGTTTTTTTGTAGCCATAATAATAGTTTTCATACTTACTTATTTTAAATCAAGAACTAAAAGTTAGAAATGGGCTTAAAGTGTTAGTAAAGATAAAACGAGTAATTAAGTACGAATACCTACAGTAGGTAGGTAAGTACAATAAATCCCTCATCTGGTGATGAGGGATCTAAAGTGTCCACACTCAGTCACACTCATGTCCACACTATTACACTTTTTGATTGATCTCTATATTTTTGCCGTGAGAAATTAGGTGTTTTATACCTGAATAGAAACAATTAATTGTGATCAATCTTTTTAACCAATGAAACATTTTTTGAATATTTTATTTGAAAGTACGACATGAAGTCGGCGTTCCGATCTTTAGTCCGATATAGAAATGCATCCATTGATGCTATCTTCGAATTCCAGGGATGGTCAACAAGTGAAACGGCAGACGTATTATTTAGGTCTAATCCCATAGCCTTTGTTATAGGTATATAGCTATGTATACTATTAAAGTTGAACACCTACACCACAGCCTACACATAACTTTCATTCAGATCCAGGCTCTTCCTCGCTGTGGTCACTAAGTTTTTAATAAAAAATTTAAGCTCTGGCAAAGAATAAATAATATTACTCTGGTTGGTGGCCTGGTACTGGTATACAGCACACAACTTACTCTAGATTTAAATATAAAATAGGAGCTTACCACGAGCTCTTATCGCGATCCAGTTTAGGCTGTGGGAAAAAGACAGAGCTATACAAGTCGTCTAGCGTCATCTCTTTGTTCTCCTTCCCACAGCCTAAAGATTCACGCTTTAAGAGTTCACGGTAGGCCATCTGGATGACCGTACTGTATTTACTATTTTACAGTAAGTGTTAATGCTCATAAAATATTGCTATAATTGTGAATATTGTACATACTGTAAATAGACGAATAATACACTGTTAGTGTTATCATTAAAAAGTCCAACCGAACGACAAACAAACAAGAAAAGTGATTTTATAAAAACGTAGGAAAAATGTAGGTTCGGTCTGATCAAGTTGATTCAACATTTAAATGTAGTAGATTTTTATGCTTAAAAATAGAATATTTCTAAAAATATGGTTCTGGAACGCAACTCTTTTGTTCCAATTTACGTTTGTCAACGTAAATTCAACTAAATGATAGAGTTTTTATAACTGTGAATTTTGCGTTTATATAAAGGAAACATTGAACCATTTCATTAATTTGACAGTAGACCAAAACTTTCATAAAATTATTTCATTTTCTTAGCTTTGCAACGTAAACCGAAGCGCAATTGTCAAATGATTTGATGTCAATGTCAATCTGACACATCTGTCCATCTGACACTAATTTGTTTACATATTTATTGAAAATATATTATAAATAACATTGAGTTTTTATAGTGATTTTCAAAGAAAAAATCTTCGAAATAAACACCGATTTGAATACATTGAAATTTATCAGATAAAGAACCATTTAAAAAGACGTATATGAATGTAACGTTTATGCGGCATCGACCCGCATTACGATGGCTAACCTCAACGAAATTTTAATTGATAAAATAGTGCAAAGTTGTTTTAATTTTTACAGAAGACTACCAAAAATTGGGAAGCCCATAGAAAAAGAGTGGACAGTTCTATCATGTATAGTAGAATATGACAGAATTTCTGAGGACATTGAAATAGTATCGCTAGGTACCGGCTCAAAATGTATCGGGGCTACGAAAATGATGCCAAATGGAAGTTTACTGAACGATAGTCATGCGGAAGTATTCGCACGACGTGGCTTTTTGCTCTACTTATATGAAAACATTCAGAAATCTTTAAAAAATAAGCCATCAATATTCCATTTTGAGAATGGTCAGTTTAAACTTAGAGAAAATATTGAATATATTTTCTATTCATCTCAGTTACCTTGTGGAGATGCGTCTATAATACCCCAACAAGGAGATGAAGAGCATTATGGAGATGTACTGAAGTTACCAAAGCGTGAGGCAGATGATGATCTTTGTGAGACTGAAGCAAAGAAACGCAAAATTGAGGACTATGTTAATAAGACAGGGGCTAAGTGTCTACCTCAGTGTGAACAAGACTTGAAGGAGCCAGGCACAGATATTCAGCTGCTCCTCAGTCAAGTGAGAACAAAGCCCGGGCGTGGAGACAGAACCTTGTCAGTTTCTTGTAGTGACAAGATTGCAAAATGGATACATTTAGGCATCCAGGGAAGCTTACTAAGTTTGCTGTGTGAACCAATATTCATCAAATATTTCATATTTGGTGCTGGAGTGCCGTATTCTGAAGAGTCTTTAAACAGAGCCCTATTGAAAAGATCTGACTGTTCATCTATAAAGTTGGATGTAGTACCTAAATTTTATCAAACAAGTTTAGTGTTCTCAAATCTTCGCTCTGATGTCAATACCAAACCAGCTCCCGGAAGCATAGTATGGATAAAGTTAATTAATCGGTGAGTCCCTAGATTACTAAATTTAATGACAAATAAATATCACTATTTGTTTTTTCTTGCTACTGTTGGATCTAATTAGACAACCATACATAGTTGTTGAACTGTTATGCTATTATTTCCCTGGTTACTGACATTCTATGAAGATCAGTAGCTAAAAGGAGTAATAATAATCAAATAAATTCTTCTTGATTGATAAGTTACCAAATAATCAAAAAGATAATATAGATATATCAATTTGTTTCAGGCCAGTGGAAGTTGCAGTGCAAGGGAAAAAGCTAGGGGTCACAGTAAAAAAAGCATTATCGCCAGCATGTAGCTTATGCATAAGTAAATACCATTTATATAAAAAATTCTTACAAATACTCAACAGCACTGAAGATCTGAAACTAAAAATATGTGGTGAAGATAAAATTGAGAGCATACCTTATAACAAAATGAAGCAAAAATCCACAAAATATTATGAAAAATGGTTAGATGTTAAGGAAAAGTTTTTTAAGACATGGACTGTCAAACCTGATATGTGGGACTTTTGTGTCAATATTAATTAATGAAATTACACTATGATTATATTTAATAAAATGTATTTAACCGAATTTTGATCATGTTTTCATTTTATTTCCTCAAAATTCAACAGTCTGGTACTCGTTCGAAAGTCTAGACAAAACAACCAACGGCCGATTTCTGACAGGATAACTGCCCCAAACATTCAACACAATGTCAGTTGCCATGATTTGCTGAGTGTTTTTTTTTTCTTTTCATTCGGTGTTTACAATAATTTAAACTGACATTTATAGACAGCCAGACCCGGAACAACTAAGTACTAAGTAGATCTTACAAATATTCGTTCGTGCGGAAATCGAACCTGCGAAACGCAGCGCAGCAGTTAATCGCTCGGCTAAAAAAATATCGATTTCAAATCAATTCGACGAAATTAAAAGTTTAATTTCGATTCACCGTTGATTATCCTTTTAACACTTTAAGGTAAAATCGGGTATGACCATCGGATCTCACGTGTCCGTTCTTTTATTCTGGTTAGTAAAATTATTAAAAGAGTGGAGAGGAATTGTTCTGTCAGATTCTTACTGTCAAAGTCTACTCCGCTCCATCGGGTTCTCTTTGCGTTCCAGGGCCGCGGTCAAACGCTTGTGTCGTGGGGCTGTCTAAATAGGCTTAGACTTGGCTTGACAGTCTCGCGACCCAGCCAGGTGACCCTAATGCTGATTATAACACAAAAATTACCGAATAGGTAGGTATGCACACATAATCGTACTAATTTATTTTCAAATTAGTAGTACAGTTATAATTAATGTGGACAGTTCGAGATAAGTTTAGTGTTACAAAATAATACAGATTACAGCTACTAGGAATACGTAATATAGAATTGCGTTACGAGTAGCTAGCGTTTTGACAGATCGACTTTGAGACAGCATTTAGGATTATCTGTCTCCGTAATCGGAATACTATCGATCTGATCAATTGACTAAGTGGGTTCGAAGTAAGCGGTTCAAATTCAATGTTGAGTAAAGAAGACATGAATACTTACATAGTAGTATCTGTCGTTCCTGGTTAAATTTAATCAGCCTTAGATACTACAAAAACTTAAACATCTGTTAAACACTGGTCTATAAAAAGTGTGACTGCAAAACGGACCTTATTTCAACGTCATAATTTTTAGACAAGTGTTCAACAGACGGACGTTTAAAAGTTTTTGTGGTACGACGGTACCTATAGGTTTAAGGATGACGGGGTCCCCCTTACCCAAAGGCTGCCAGGGTCTCGGAACTGTCTCATCAGAAAACCGTGAGATCCTTAAACGTAAAGGGCTATTGAGGGATCGCCGTGGATTTTATTCAGTAGAAGTTTGACAGTACGAGTGGGAGTACTGATTTGATGATTTTACCACGATAAAAATATATTTAGGGAATGGAGAGATACCTCCTTCAGACAATGATCAGGTTGACGGTACGTGCATTGGCTGAGCGTGCGACTGCGGCGCAGCGAGTCGCGGGTACGAACCCCGCACGGAACAAATATTTGCATAACCTAATTGTTCTGGGTCTGGGTGTTTTGTAGGTATGTGTGATTCTATGTTTGTAAACGCACCCACGATACATAGGAGAAATTCCCAGTTTGGGGCAACGCTTTATAAATATTTTTTTAATTTGAATGTGTCCAAATCTTTAGATTTTAAATTTTCTTTCAAACAACTTTAAAAAAATCCAATTGCACAACCCAACCTGGTTATCGGACCGGACCCCTAAGATTGGTAATCAATTGAACATAATTTCGGCAATGAACTAAAAAGTTAATAATGGAAATACAAGGGGTATTGTCGAGGAGGTCAAGGTGTCCATTACCAATAGCAAAGCCACAATTATTTGCGTATGAATTGGTTAAATAACAATACAATTATCCGCTTAGCACACTGTGTATCACTGCAAAGCTATCTGACTAGATGAAGTTTATTAATTACCATGGATTTAAAATATATTGAGTGATGACGAAATTCAAGTGTTCACCTACTTATAGAAGCTACTGGTGCCCTCTGTATCGTTATTTATTAAGAAATCTGACGCATATGACATTTAAACCTAATGCATTAATGTGGCGTTAGATGAGTGCACATCTCAAGTAATTAGAATCTGAAGTTTAATTATTGTATGTAATAAAGATTAATGAGGCAACGTTGTTAACAAAATGATTAATGAAGTAAAATATTAACCGTTCCAAAATTTTGAGGAGTATTGAGCCATTAGAGTTGTCCCATGTGGACAACAGTCAATGATACTTATTATTTCAATCCGTCGCTCTATATACCTATTTTTTCTAGCGGCTTATTTGTTACATTGACCTAAATCCTTGTGGTGTTCTTTTAAGACATAATACTTACTTTATCTTTCGAGCATATTACGAACGACCTCCAGGTCAATTTTATTAATAAACCACCCACACACTAAACTGAGATAAAAATCCCGGAAAGGATCACCGTTAAACAATGATCCGAAGTTGGAACGTGAGTGGATGCGCCCGCGCCGCCACCAATGCATAAGAGCATTAACGTTTAAGTAAAACAAATGGGGGCATGTCAGGTACCGCCCACATACGCGGAACAGATTATTAGTTATTGATTGTGGATTATTACAGAGACGAATGACTCTGTTTAGTATTTTCGGGCCGTATGAAGTAACATGTGCAGGCTAAAACCATGTTTTGTAATGACTTTACACGTTTTCATTCAAGTGTGTGAAGGTGTTAAATGCTTTAAAGCCGACAGACTTAATTACTTTTGATTTAGTGGATGCAGTATACCTGCCCATTCAACATTTCCATGTAGGTTTTTCTGCTTCATTCTGAAGACCTGATTGCGAATATGCAAAATTGCTGAACAGATCAATATTCATAGATACTTGTAAAGTAGCTAAACTATCATGCAGTAATGCACAATTAAAAAAGGTAGCTTAATCACCGAGGCAATATTTTTATGAAAGGTCTCAGTTAACGACCGTACGCGTACAAGCCAGTAGGAGTTAACGTTAATCTGCCAGTTACCGGCTCCCAGTTGTCAGGATCCCGGTGAGAATCCGACACCGGTCGTCGCCGCTTTGTCATTATTTCGACAAGAATCAAACTGATTCGTCCGGCCCGTTCTGTGTTCAGGTTCACCCACTTTCTACCGGAAGGCAATTAAAAATAATTTGCATTTCTCTTTACGCGTACTACGTCATTATTTTTGTGCGAATTTGTTGCTGGTTTAAGGAGATCACCTTGCTCTAAACATGTCTGAGCTGTCAAGCTGCTCCATATTTTTTTATTGATAGATGAGATGAGATGAAGGTGAGTTACGTTCATATATTTCTCTCAATATCCGTAAATACCAGTCGTTGAAATGGAGTTTACACTTTAGAATCTTGTTTGCCCGGTTAGCAAAAAATAAATTAAGCAGGAACAACGAAAGAAAAATTCACCCTAATCATAGCCACCCTGTCATCCTATTTGGCATACTTAAGTCTTAACTACTATTTTCAGACGAAAGGGCGGTTAAACCTATCGCAGTAGGCTTCCTTTGAAGTCATCTTATACGAACACTTAATCATGATGTGTGTATAAGTCCTAAGCATAGAGCCAGCTTTGTGTAAATAAATTGAGCGATCAGTTATTACGTGAGCTTAAGGATTATATCGAAGTATAAGTTAGATACCGTTATGTGATCACAAACAAGATGAGGTTTTTACTTTACTATTAAAATAAACGTCGATATAAAAGTAAAAACTTAGAAATATCTATGTAGGTATACTAATCTACCTAACTAATTCATATAATATATGTCTAATAGTTCATTTTGCATGCTTTAATTAATTCATTTGTATGATTTTGAATTGATAATTTACAGCAAAAGTCTATACTATTAACAGTTCAACTTTCAATTCACGTCATTTCAAGGGCTGAAACACTTGATCAGAAATATACATTATATTTCAAGCGACAATATCAAACACTAATGTCAATCCCAATAAAGATATAAGTTCCAGATAAATAAATAAATAATTGTGTGCACATGTAGAGTGGTAGTGTTTCGTTCATAAGACATTTGAGGTTAGATAGTTCATAAGTTTCCGCTAGCCGCCGCGACAGGACAATGGCGGGCTTAGTGCATAAATCACGGCAGGTGAGCGTGTACTGATCGTCCTCAGGCCTTACAGGTGCTTTATATTGTTTGTTTGTACTTATAAACTTTGTTGTCATAGGTTTTCTTCTCTAACGCAGTCTTTTAGCCGAATTTGTGGTTAAGTTTCATAAGGCTTCTGTCAAATCTCTTCGGACCATACTCCGTATATTATTATCTGTTAATAAGAGTCTGTGGTCCAAACCCGATTCTTCAATAAGCCTGCAAAACACATACGGAACTTTATAAAATCATAGATACATCGTAGACATGTAAAGTGTAAAATAAAATGAAAACGTTTTTGACACCGAATTTTAAAGTCTCACTGACATTTATAGACTACCGTCATTTTGCAATGGTCTATAACGGTAACAGTTTCTTAGAAACAAAACCTATAGAAATTGTTTCAGCACCTGCATTTATTCCGTTTCAAGAACTGTTGTCGCAACTTGTGGTGTCAAGGTTATCTTAGTTTGATTTTAACTCACAATGGTTGTAATTGGATTAGGGCGTTGATTAATTAAATGTTTTTATTAAACGGTGTTGCAAAATGGTTGCGACACCGTTGCAATTCGACTGCTGCGGTTTGATTCCCGCACGGAGCAAATATGTATTTGTATGATCTACAAGTAGTTGTTCCGGGTTTGGGCGTATGTATGTGAGTTTATATGTTTTGTAAACGCACCTACAATACAGGAGAAATTCATAGTGTAAGGCAACATTTGTTTAAAGAAAAAAAAGTACAGGGTTAAAGTATCGATTGTCTGTTTTGTTTTAGTTATTGCTCATAGGGAAAGTATTGTACACATGGCTACACATCAAGCTATACAATACCAGTTTGTCTTGGTCTCGCTTCGAACGATTTTTACACACAATGAACGGTCAGCTAATACTGATTTTAAAAGCTTAATGTGTAGCCGTGTGTACCTTTTTTATTTCAGTATGTTTCCAACAGTATTTAGTAGTGTTGGTATTGTCGACATCGAGTTGTAAACTTTTCGAATATTGTAAAGATCACAGTTAGGTTATAAATTGGATACCTACTCGTCGCGGATCCCGCTATCGGGAGGCGGAGGGAGTGACTCCTCACGACTTATTGTTTATCCACAACAAATTGTTACGGACATATTCTAAGGAAAGCTGCCATCAAACTAATAATTTCAATACCTAGGAATCAAAATGTTACGATCTATGTTGGGTTCGTATTGTGAAATATTGATACTAGGAAACAAATTGTAAATATTCATTTGTTTTTAGGTGCCTATCATATTTAAAAGCAGAAGAAAGAGCAAGTGAATGTGTAGTTGATTAAAACAGAGTCTCTGATGAGTGAAGTTGTTCACTAGGTTCTTAAATAGTTCAATCCTGATTAAAGTTAAAGCATTGATGCAGATATGTTCCTTCAAATCGAAAAGTTTTGTAATCTTGGCTAACCATTGTTTAGGTCTTTCATTGTCAGCATGGACAACATTATGTCCCTCATCATACATCCTCTCTTGGCAACGAAAACAAAAGAAGTTATCAATGTTACATTCTGTTTAGAACCCATCTAAACTATGATTAATGTTGAAAAACACCTACGGTACAGGTACCAGTAACGAGCCATGTAAAAAGTAACACCCATTTAATAGACTTGTAAGGAAGGATGCAATCGCGTTCTGTCCATCTTAAGATAAACAGTTACAATGCTGTTGTCGTGTACGCCGGAGACTTCTATGGCTTTAAACGGTTCATTGGCTAGTGAAATTGTTAAAGAGCAGGACAATATATCCACGGGCCATCAGTTTGCCGGCTGTTCCGTGCCACGATGACGGTTTTGGGTTAAAGGTATTTATTTACCTAACAAGATACAGCTCAAGATAGCCTTTTCCCCAACTTAATGTATCACCTATAAAGAACCATTTCACATTAACCTCCCGGTAATCCATTTATCTGAGTTTGAAGACGTCGGGATTTATTAAAGCGTAAATAATGTTTTATCATTGAAAATACTTGTAAGTTTTTACATCGTCAAAAGGCATTACGTTAACTGTTAATCGCATTTCAATACGTTATCTTTATGAATTGCCGTCGTCTGCAATGTGGAGAAAACTCGTACTGAAGTCCGGACTCCGTTTATTTTTATTATTTGTGTTCCAAATATGATGACGAGGTTTCTTCGCATTTAATGTACTTACGGTTTCGTTGGTACTGCACACAAATCATGTAACAACTCTCCTTTGACCCACTTTTAAGTGCATTCGTTATCCTGAGTTTGAACTTAACTTGGCTCTGCAGCCTCTACGTGTTACGTACCTACCTATCGCAATTGACGTGTTCAAGGTAAAGCTCCCATAAAAAGGCTTTTGTTGAAAGACCCCTTAGTCAATACCAAAAAAGAGACCAAAGACCAAAAAGGGAACTGTTGCGTAGGGCTTCAGTAGTAGGATTTATAATTTTAACATAAAATGAAGTATAAGAATTGGGTAGTTACAATTTGTAGTTTTTAAGGTCAAGAAGATGACAGTCCCTACTTATTAATTTAAAAAGAACTAAAAATTCTGAACTGGGACTTCACGGCAAGAATAAAGTATAGTAAATGGATCTAAAAATAGCAAAAATCTCGTAGAATTTTACTAAAATATAAGTTCACTATTTCAATCAACAGTAATTGCAGACTAAATTATACGTAATAAACGGGCTTGAATTGAACACTGTAATCATTTTGATGATAGACGAACATACTTGTTTTTGTGCGGAGGAGTTAATCAGAGCAGACGGGCTGGCGTCAATCTTGTCAAATTACTAGATTTTATAGCTTGTAAAGCTAGTGCGTTCAACTCTAGGTCATTTAACTAGGAATAGATCCAGGTCATTTTCCAATGCTTACTTTACTTGTCTATGTATTTTAAACAAACAATCAAACATCAGGTTGCAAATTAAGTGCACAAGTAGCGAATTTATCAATGAAAGGAACGAAAAGTAAGAAGTCAAGAACATCAATATTTTTGTCGAAAATATAGCCCAAATTAGTTCGCTTTTGATACAACATTCATGTTTCATGGTGGATCGTTCTGTGTTGAAATATTTCGCGAACGATAGCACGCGTTTTATAGGTTCATTTATTTAGATCGGCTGTTTATTGCAACGAGTAACATTTATTACGGCGATTCATGCTTTCTCCGTTGTCTGGACATCACCGCCTGGTTGCGCCTTCACGAACCATTGCGTCGTATAGAACGATCGACTAGACGTAAATAGCACAGCTACACTGTTAATTGATCTCTTCTGAGCTTCTGTATTCGTTCGCTGGCTAACTGTTATGTGTCTATACTAGGCTGATGGCATTTCAAATACAGGTCATGGGGATTGATTTTGCAATACCCCAGTTGTCTTTGTTTACATTGATGTCATTAGTGAAAAATTCCATCGTAGTTGCAGGAATGCAGAATTTAATCTGAGCGTAAAATACCACACTGATTACTGTGTGTATTCTAGACGATATTCTCGTAACTCGCGAATTGCGTAGGAATTTTATCTTAGACGCGAGACAGGGGATTATTTATTAATGACATACTTATTTCTTTGTGTACGATAATGTGTGGAGCAACCGATGTTACTTTAATATTTATTATTATATTGACAATATTACATAACGGTCAAGCATGGAAGGTGAAATCCGCGAGGTGTGGACGTGTGGACTGTAGACACCGATCGACGCCGCGCACACGTGGCGGAGCGATGGCGGGGCTACGAGGTGTCGACTTGACCAAACCTTTTAAATGTCTTTATCGAGAAACAAACGAACATAACAATAAAATCATCCATATCATTACATTACATGCTTTAACGGTTTATATAACTGCAAGTCGATAACGAAATTGAGTGAATTTTGGCGAATTCGGTCGATAGCTGTCGTTAACTCGAGAAAATGACGGTTTCAAAACTCAGGGGCGATATGTTGGAATTTATCGAAGTCTTTATTACTCCTACTTACTCGGTATGACATGACAACGAGTATTCGGCGCCATGAAACTATTAATAAAATTAATTGGATCGCAACGCAAGCATGATTATTGCGCTTTATGAGGATCTTTGTAAAGCGAAAGCAAACGAATAAATTTCAAGTTTTTGGTCCTTCTGTTGTGAATCATGAGCTCATGGCCGCAGGATTGTTGACAATAATTTAAGTGTTGTTAGCTTGCTGAAATACCGATAAATCATGATCATCCTGCACTTAAGCGTAATTAGTTTAAAAAATTATATGACGCGATGAAGGTCGAGTTTAAAAATAACTTCTTATTTTTCTTGATTCGCGCAAGAGTTCGATTGTGAAATGAAGGGCCGCTAGTTTATTTATTGTACCAATAATTTACAGTCTTTATTTCTGCTCTATTTCGATTATTATTTGCCCAAAACAGTCTTGTAAGAAGTTCGCACAGATGAAAGTAGATTCAGCAACGTCGAAGATTCAATATTTTTTAATTAGCGGTCCAAGAGGGCCGAAATACAAAGTGGGATAATCGGGTGACCCCATCTGAGGCTGTTGGTACATATTGGGTTTATTTAATGGCTGTATTGGGCCTTTGGGTCGTCTCACCGTCTGGCCGTGTGAAGTTTGTATTTTCAACTTTGTGATACATTACATACCAAAGGACCTTTGTAACGGTCCCAAAGGTGTCCGGACTCGTTTTCGGTGTTGCGATTGTTATCAATATCGTTTATCAATGTTTCTTTGTTTCTGGTTACAACCTTCTTTTTGCAAGAAAAAGAATCGGTTTTACTTTTTTAGCATATTGCTGTTTACCTTTGGTCCTTTGGTTGAAATGGGATTGGTTTTATTGTGTAGTTCATCTATAGTGAATAGTTGGAGATGGTTAATTTTACGAGTGTTCTGTCGTATTGTTCTGCAAATGCAACTAGATAAATGCTGCCAAGTTTATGTTCTAACTAACCATTCACGAATGTTCTAAACATTAAAATACTCCAGTTACAATGGCCCCTGAAGTGATTGATGATACTTACTATGAACCTTTGTGAATCGTACACCGACAAAAGAGTTACTAAGTATTGTAGTGTTATATAATATTATATTAAATACTATTAAATCCCCTTTTCGGCACGGTTTGGCAATCCTGAGAAATATGGCGTTAGATTTTTCATCGCCGCCACTAAGAAACCCTTGTAATTGTTTTGTAACTTCGTACACCGCTCTAAAGAGGTTAAAAGATGTAGAGATATGAATCGTTTAATAGGCAAGTGTGAACAGAACAGTGTTGCCATTGTTGGGCCCATTAACAAACTAGTTTTGACACGCGAGTCGCCTTGCGAAATGTCCAGCTCACGACTAAATAAATAAATGCTTATTTACATCGTTACCCAAGCAGTTGATAAGTAATTTAATTAGAACGAGCTTAATTGAATATTGAAAATAATATCGAATGTACCGTGTAGCAGCGTGGCGATACTGTTGTAACAAATTAATCAAAATTATGATCCGCTTGTGCGTCCGCGCCGCTTTGTTACGGTTCAACCGACAAATCTGATATTATTTCAAAATGTATTTAGTATGTTAACAAAGGCAATAATTTTCACGTAAATGTGGTAATCTCAATTTACCGGAGTAATCGATTTACGATGTTCTGCGGTGATCTGGATCCTTAAATATGCGGTAAACATTAATCTTGTGGTGTTTTCTAAGAGCTATTTTATGTAGTATGTCTCCATAAATAATATGATGGTCGGGTGCTAAACGGTGCGTTTATGATGCTATCTTAGTATCTGAATTAAAGAGTTGGCTATTAGCAGCATGACGCCGATTGCATAAATACGGTAAGGTGGCATGTTTGAGGAAGTAGTTCTCAGGTAACGATCAATTTGCTTCGACTTGACACGGTGCACGTTTTTTTTTCCTCGCAACCTTCCTTAATGAGTAGAGAAATCCACGGAGCGAACTAACTTCTATGCAAATGCATTTTCTTCTATTTTCGAAAGTATACTTACATATTGTGAGATCGCTAATGAAGACTGACAAGTAATTCATTGGGTTTTACTTTTATGTGTGTTAGGTCTATTAACGCAGTAACTAACCCTAGTAGAAGCGAGGTGTTAGAAATAAAATGCTTCGTCCATGAATGTCTGCTTGTTGGCCTGAACATATCGTGTTCATGAAATGATAAAAGCTTTTCTATCACTGTCAAGTTCATTTTAGGGATACCTATTTGGTTATCATCCAAGGTTCAATATTATAAGAAGAATTGCTTTTAGAAAGGAAGATGGGAAGAGGTCTTTTTATCGTGGTATTAATCATCAAATTAGTCCTCCTAACCACACTGTCCGACTTTTACTGACTAAAATTCACAGTGATCTTCAGTAGCCCTTTAGGCTCCAGGGTCACGGTTACCTGATGAGACAGTCCCGCGACCCGGAAAGAGGACATGAAGATATTTTGACACACTTTTAGATGTTATATAGAAATCAAAATATACCGAAAGGATGGTTTTCACCTTGCTTTGGAATTAAAACAATAATAATAATACGTTTTAATTTCAACGCGATTAAAGTAAGACATGTCTAAACAAGGAAACCTGCTATTTATGAGAGAGTGAGAATCATCAATCACGATTTGTTTTGTTTGCTCTACTTTCCTTCTGAATTTTATTCTAATAACGTTGTTTCTTAATTATGTTTCTAACTTCCAAAGTGGAGTAGCAATGTGGCATAAAGGAAGCAGGGTAGCTGGGCCGTGGGCGGGGCGGATCCAATTATGTCTCAGCACGAACAAATTTATTGCACTGAACGTCTGCATCGCTCTCACTTTGACATGTCGCAGACGGGCGTACTTACTCTGGTTCGAGGTTATCGATTTTCTTCCAATTTTCCTTATTCAGAAATAGGAATAGCCAAGATTTTCATTTTAGTTTTTCCTGCGTACAGTCAAAATATATATTTTCTTTCAACTCCGATATCCGAAACATCGATAATATTGGCGACAGTCCAACGCAACTTTATGAATATTTAATCAGGTAGGATGTGTGGACGAAGTACAAATTCCAACGTATGCATACTCGACTAGTTCGGAGGTTGGGACGGAGGCTGCGCACGCGCTTTTGATCCAAGCACCGGCTAGAGACGCCGGCAGTCGCGCGGGAAACTTCGCGGCACTCGGTCGAGCTTGCGGCCGTGAGCAACTCTGTGAAATCCATCTCTCGATCATATTTACGATAACTCACATCTATTGGTGCGAAACCCACGAGTACCGTGTTACAAACATAAACTGTGATCATAAACTAATGTGGTTGCTGGACACTGCTACTATCATGTCAGATTAAAACAATTTTATTGGAATAAAAGTGAAAAAATAAACTCTGCCCAAATGAAGATGACTGTGAATCGTATAAGGGTGGTGGTGCTAGGGAGCCCGCGGAGCGGCAAGTCTGGTTAGTAGAGCATGCACATTGTAAATCCGTTACTTATTTGTGATGACCATGTTTTTCAGCAGGAGTTTCCTATTTTGACGCATTCTTCTAAATTATGAATTTGCACATAGGTAGATACTTAGGTATATTTTCATACGCTCTTCTGGATTTTAAAATAAACTCTCCCAATTTTTAAAGTTTTAAAATGGTCACTACATTGACAAGAATGGTGCATTTATCGCTTAAAATTTCAAGGGACCTCCTTGAAATTTTAAGCGATAAATGCACCATTCTTCACACAAAAGTTTAAAAACGGTAAAAAGCCTTTTTAATTATTTAAATGCTTTTCGTATTTGCGGTCAATTCATAAACCCAGAGCGTTCAATTTATGAAATGAAAAGTTTTATCTGAAGCAGTTAATATTTGTTATTATCATCAGTAATAAAATAAGGGATACGTTATTAAAGTCAACTGAGTGCGAATTTGAGGTCCATACCCTATAATTTCCGTCTGGCATAAGAAGTTTTTTTGTGTGGTTATTACATCAGAGGAATGTATAACGGGAAAGGAAAATTACAGTTATAATCATTGTTCCTTTAATACGATGTTTTTTTAAGCAATTTTAGTTTTTAAGATTCGATTTTATAAATAAGGAAATATTAAAAGTCTAATCAACATCGTGGTACCTATTTATTTACAATTTTCCTCGACGTCGAAAACACTGCGCTTATTATTACGAGTTAATCTGATGTTTATACGAGTATCTATTAACACCCCATGTTTATTTCTCCTACTAGATAAAACTAGACACATCTCCAGACAAAGCATTTTATTCATGAACAACTTATCTACATTGTTTATAATAATTATACACCTAAAGACTAGTTTACATTGCAAATTGTATTTGATATGCTAAGCTATGATAGAGTTAACATTTAATTGCCCGCTTCTTATCGCATCTAACTATTCAATGCCATACCTTTGTGTCAATGTTTTAAAACGATAACAGCACATATTTGACTAATGCATTGTTTTATCTGAAGTACAGGCTTGTTTGATTTTATTTGCTCGATACTTAGTTCACAATCTATCTGACGGTGTTTAAGCGCCCTGCAAACATTCAACAATTCCAGCATTATCGAGAATCTAAATAAATGCTATATTTAATCTTATCGATTAGTTTTACGCTTATTTTTCCTCAAGAATTTCCTTGTAAATTTTCAATAAGATTATTTTCCAACTCTAGTATTTCAGTATGGGCATTGAATTTTACATAATTCTACTAGTTACAATACTATTCACTATTATACAATATTAGCCGTCTGATCACGATTTTCTTTGGATACATTCAATAACTGTTTAAATTCATCCAGACCTGATGAACTATTAAGTTTCGGGACTAAAAATGGTTATGTGTAATTTATTTCTGGCTACCTTGTTATCATCATCACCATAAATTATTTATCAGCTACCACCTTCTTCATATCATCGATACATTGTGCCATATGGCTTTCCCATACTACCTTTCCATATAGGTACGCAGTTTCCACTCTAGCATATGTTTGCTCCATCAACAGTCTGTCAGTAGCAGGCCAGTCCATTTCCACTTCAGCATGCTGATTAGTCCTCTTACTCTCTTTGATTTCCATTCACGAAAATAAACCCCAAGTATTGGTTTTCTCATTGCACGCTGAACGACCTTGAGTTTGTCCAGGCCAGCCAACACAGTCCAACCAGGTCTATGGTGATTGTCCACATTTCGCCTTCGTAAGACATTTCGGGTAGAATGAACCGGTTAGAGACTGATCTTAAGCGATTGTGGGATGATTCGATCATCGATGATGAATATATCAGGTACGCCTAATTATGTCGATTCTATTTTACTAAAGGTTTATCAAAATACAGAATGGCGAAGAGTCGGAAACGACCATCGACAAATTGTAGCAGTAGCGGTTATGCCTGAGTCTCGACAGCATAGTCTGTTAGTAATATGGCTTGACTCAATTTGTCGGTGATTCACGAACGATCATGGCTGATTAATTCTGCTTTACAAACATGGGTATTGGCGTGTGATATACATGTGTAGAGCAACGACCTCGACGGCAGCGTTAATGGTTGATCGGACGTTTAAGAGTTACACAACGTCGTCTGGTGGCGCCAGGCGTCGCAGTTGTCGGGAAATCGCGCCGCTGACCCACCGGCCGACTCGCCGCCGACTGGTTGTAATTGCACAGCCCTAATTGTCGGCCGGCTGACGGCTGACGGACCGGCTGCGACCGCTCCAAGACGCATGCGTTTGCAATTCATTACAGACGGGAGCGAGCCGGCCCGACATGCGAAATTGTTTCAATGTAGATCCTGTCCACAGACGGCCCCATGGGAGTGGCGCTTGCCTGTCACGGATACGCCGTTCACGTCGTCGTTAAATGCCCTCAGGAGCATTACCTACTCATTCAAGCTTTTAGTACTGGCATTATTCACGAAAATCATTCCTCACGAGCCCATTTATTTTCACATTATAGTGCACTCCGTTACCGCGAAGTCGCGGCGGTGCCCTGCACTTAATATCCTTTCAGACTATTTGGGTCACGTTCATACTTCGTTCAAAAATATGATAAGTATCTTTGCACCCTGTGGTTATCCGACAGTTAAAATCGAAACACTGAAAATATTAATTATGAGCAGTCAATAAAATATTTCAATTAACGCGTTCAACGCAGAGTGCTACATGTCAACGTGCGTCCGTTTTTTTTGTATAAATGAATTGTGATCGGGGAGCAACGAACTTCAATTTGGAAAGGAGCCACAGCTTTTTGATGGTATATGAAAGATTGCATTTATAAAAGGCCTGCATGTACGTATTTTTTGTCGCGGAGGTGCCAAAATGGGATGTTAACAACCACGTTGATTGTGGTATGAGTGTTAATAGTCTGATCGAATACGACGTACGGCGGGCAAGGCGCAGTGCTCCGCGTGCCGTGTGCCATGCCACGACCTTCTCACGGCATGATGAATGAGTGCAGCGACGAGTTATTGAAGTATCGTCGACATCTTACCTCGCGGATTCTGATGTATTCACTTGTTATGTGTCCCATGTGATTGAGATTCTTCATAATTTATTTGACATGAGTTTGAAGACATAATTTTAAAAGCCTTGCTTGAATATAGTAAACTTTATGATAATAACGAGGGAAAAGCAAATTCATGAGAAGAAAAGAAATTCATTCACGAGATTATTAAGAATTGCATGGTTAATTAGAAGTTTTATAATGCAATCAATGTATAGTAATGGAGACATAAAGGTGGAAAAAGTTATCAGAGACCATCAATATAGCGAAAGGAAAGTTTTATTTAAGACTATTTTACATTGGCAGTTTTTTATGGTTAAAAGTTGATAAGACATGCATACAATTACATGTTGCAAAATACATAAATAACGCCTTCGAAATATGTGCTGAGTTTAAAGAGCTTCAGCTTTTAACGACTTTATCTGGTCCGTCGGATTTAAAACGTTATTGATTCTTGATAGCAATCAATTAGCCAACTCAGCCTAGTGCAGTCCAATCAGTCACACTTCTAGACCTATCCACAATTGCGCCACACATCTGGCATTGATGTCACAATTATTGTCATGACTGACCACTGAGACAGACCGGTATCAAAAGAAACCAAGTCAAAGTAATAATGGTTGCTATTGGAGTCCATGATGGTCAGTTCGACAGATGATCGATGTGTTCAGTAATCTATTAATTACCCTAAAGATTCCTGTCGATAGCTACATCCATTGTTCTTATAGATAACGTTCAATCTATCAACCCACGTGGTGCCGTGTTGTTTGATCACAGTAATTTGTCTTATATGCCTCGATGATTTTAATTTGATGTAATTTTTTATTGGTACCTCGTCAGAGAAGATTCGTTAATCATTTTTTGATCCTCCACAATAAGCGCGGTTAATTTATTACAAGTAAATTGATGGTAAATCGTTTCGAAATTATGTATATTCACTTTGTGAGTTACTATTTTTTGGTGTTGTACGTGCTGTCATTATCATAATGGACAGATGCGCTTTTTACAAAAAAAAATGATGAATGAGCTTTTGTGGATTTTGGCTGGGCTGTAAAGAATGAAACAAATATGTTTTGGCTCAATCAAAAAATAATTAGACATGACTAAAAGGATTTGGTCATTTAGCACCACTTGTTTATTTGATTTAGATTGTAAGATGCTTCTTAATGTACAAAAATACTAGAAATATTTAAAAAATGATTCTTAGTAAAACAGACACAATTAAACTTAAAAACAATTGCACAAAATTACAGTTAATCCTTTTAAATGCTTGTAATTAGGTAAGTCGTAAAATCTAGAGGAATGTAAATTATTTTGGTAGCATGCCAACAGTTCTACAAGTCTAACTTAAAAATAATATAAAAACTGCATTTTAATTGAATTCCGCATGTTTCAGTTAAAAGTGGATCGATGAAACTTTATCACTTGACGATTATGTACGTAATCGGATCGCAGAGAAAGTAATGCATTTAATACTCAATGCACACGAGAAAAAAAATCGAAAGGAAAAATGAGAGTGAGGAATTTCGATCGTGTTTCATAAACTACGAAATACCGTGATGTGTTGTAATTTTTATCAACAACACTTGAAAAGGTTTTATTGCACGCTGTTATATTGAATTGACGATGTTTTATCTGCTGCCGGTCGTCAATCAAATATCGAAGATACCGATCTTCTTTCTCAATTATTAATGTCATCATACACGCTGTGTGAGTGTAACTTTATTAAGAACCCGCCTTTTTTTTTCCTTTGGTAAACTTTTAGCTACGATCTCCAATAGTTTTCTTGAACTGGTTTAATCAATTAAAAAGAAATTGCGAATTACCAGTCTGCTTAAAATCAAGAAGATTTCTTAAGAATTCCATGAAAATCGAAAATTAATTGAATCAGAGACGGGCTTTGCAGTTCCTTTTAAAGTAAGAGGGCACAACCACAACGTTTCCTTATAGTTACGTCGTCATGCCGGGAATGGCATAGTATTGTAAGGTAATAGATTTCCTATCCTAGCCTTAACCGTCTGCGCCAGAATGCGTACGGAATGCATTCCAAGTCCATTGTCATGCGACAACGTGCTGCAGTTGCATAAAAGCATTGTGGACTCTTGTGTAACTGGCTTGGGTCAAGATTCTGACACAAATCGTAACAGCGATAACTCATTCGGGAGTATTATCCATACGGAGATGTTGTAAACGATTCTTGTAATGGAATGTTAATTAGCATTTGTTACGAAAACAGATGACTATCTAGAATTAAATATATGGCTTTTGTGTTGTGCTTATGTATGTCTGGCAAATAAGATATAAGATCTGATGGTACACTGGTTCAATAAATCTATTGGATGACTTTGTGACTGCATGTTTGCATTTTGATATGCATTCCTACGACAATAATTAAAATCATCCTCATTTACTTTTAAGACATGATTGCATTAGCACCTAATTAGTGCCCGACCATGAAACTATGCATTAACATTGACTACCTACATATTTAACGACCATTAACTACACAATGAGCACTAGGTAGGTAATAAGTCATGTTCTGTGCATTTCTGCATAGCACCTTAAGTTACGTGTTCAGAATTTAAATTACTTGTTTTCATCATCCAAATGATAGAAACTGCTATAACGATTACACTTCAAAGGGTGAGGTACGAACGTAATCTCACGTCCGAGACGGTCGCGCCGGACAAGCAATCAGCTTGTTGAATAGCACCACTAGTTCCTTTTGATGGGCTGCAGGATTCTCCACACTTCATTTCGTCGGTAGCTTACGACCGACGGACCGCCTCTATTCACGCAACTTGCCTTGTCATTGTTGTTGATAACTGTTTGTATTGTGTACAACCCTTTGATGGAAATTCCAGGAGTGAAAGGACTAATCAGTGTTTGATCCACTCGCTTCTAGAAAGTTGGGAGTGACGACCTCTTAATTGTTCGCCTATTTACAATATGTCTTCGATGGAGGCGTGCTTCTTACAATGTTATTCATTTGGTTCTCTTTTTGTTGCAGCGGTGGTCGTGCGTTATCTAACAAAGCGGTACATCGGAGAATATAGCTCGACAGGAGGTTAGTAAAGTTCACTGTGTGAATCATTACTGTCATCATAAAAAGTGTTTATCGCTTTTAGATCACTGTATTTAAAATAATTATGAATGTGTTGGTATATTATTATTTTGATATTGGTGAATTCAATAAACTATCGAACTGACATTTTGTGACGTCAGTTCTTGGTTAATTTACAAGAACTTCAATCATGTCTGTCATATATTACAGTAGGGGAATGTATTATGTCTTTAAATTAAAATGTCTGCTTCCTTCCGACCTTAAAATTATGACGTGTTTGCGTCAGCTGGGCGCCGTCTTTCTCTGGGCGTGAATTAAAATGTTAAGGAAACTGCTTTCAGTACTCGTTGTCGTAGCAAATGCTGTATTATCGAATGACGACAACAATATCAGTACAAAAGCGATCGTTACGCACATTTCTATAGCGTACTCTCTTGTTTCAGATTTCCTTTATCAGCACAGAGTGGCTTTCGACGGTGCCGTTTCAGAAGTTGAAATACTAGATACATCTAATTGCGCGGTAAGTAACGAGTCTGCCACAATGTTGCTTTTAGCGTTAACACTAAAATATCAGTCACCGCGAACAAAAGGCTCGACGTCGTCGATAAGATTAAAGCTCGAAGCTCGAATAGCAAACGTAGAGATAGACGGTCAAACTTAATTTACCATTAAACAATGGAGATGTTAATCTGCTGTGGGCTGTGCTGGTAGCGGACTAGCGGCTGATGGCCGCAGTACAATTTAATTAGACGAAGTTTATGTGGCTTGTATCGGTTTATCAGATGCGATCGTTGCCGTTGCTGCATCGGTGTGGCTGCGGGCGAAATCCTACGTTCGAACCTACGCTACGACAGAACATAAGGGGGAATTCGTGTTACGTAATTGTTATGCTTTTATTGTTGTTGAATAGGCTCGCAGTGATTCTTAAACCAGTTTTGTTTCCTAAACAACGATGATGTTTATTAAATGCACCGATAACGGAACTAAAAGAACAGAATAGATTGGATGCTTCGTATTATTGCGCAACCGGTGATTTTATTCGGTGCAGCGATTGGCCCCGATACCGGACCAGTTGTGGCTCGCGACTTTATTTACAATTATAAGTTAAGTTCACTGACTTTATTTACAATTTTAGCTATTCCAGTGAACATGTATTTGGCATTGTTTATCGAGCGCTATAGGATTTTAAATATCTTGCATTATTAATTTATTACTAAATCTATGCTTTTATATACAAATAGAATTTTCTGAACTTAGGTAGGTACTACCTAGTTGTGCCAGATTCTCGCAACTTTTCATTTATCTTGCAACTTTTTGTTACTAGAACAGGAAATCAATTAATATACATGCTTATGCAACTCAGAACCGTTTGACATCTGATACCTTGGTATAGTCTGTCGAACCCACTCGTAGTTTTCTGTATATTTTAAGTCTACCAAATCTTTATTAAAAATGTTATCTCCAAAACTGCATTACTGAGTAGACAATCGTAGAGCCGTGTGTCCTTGTCACATTCAGGCATAGGTACAGTATTTGGTTGCCATTCCACATATCCATGTGCTACATTGGTCTTCATGGACCAGACATTCTCTCTTTGGGTGCCACTTCCACCTGTTTCTAAAAGATTTTTCTCTTCATAGATCCGGGGATGCCTAGCGGAGCACGTCCGATGGGGCGATGCATTCGCCGTGGTCTACTCAGTGTGCGAGCGCCGGTCGTTCCTCGCAGCTGCTGAACTCCTGTCCTTGCTGGAGCGCACCCGACTGCCCGGCTGTGCCGCCGTCACCCTCTTGGGGAACAAACGTGACCTCGAACACGCCAGGTAACAATTTAACTGTTTAAATTATTAGTTTCATATTACTGCCTACTTAGATTATTGCGGTTCGTGAACTTCCAATAAAATGAAGCTAGAATTAACTCCGTGAGTTCGTGCCACCGATAAGATAATCATCACATGATTTTTTTGAACAATCAATCTGTAATTAATCACTGCCAATTTTGGCACGTGTGATTGGCATTTAGGTAAGCCGAATTTAAAGTCCTAGCCTTTACTTCACCCATGCTCACGATTTTTTATTTATTAGGGAGGTCCATGCAGAGGAGGGTCAAGAACTGTCGCTGAGGTTCGGCTGTCAGTTCTACGAGGTGTCGGCGGCGGAGTCGTGCGCGGGGGCCGCGCTCGCCTTCCACGCGCTGCTGCGGGAGGCGCGCGCGCTCGCGCTCTTGTTGCCCGCGCCCAGGCGCAAGCTGGCTGCCTACTCCGTCTCTAAGGTGAGTTGTTGTTGCTCGTCTGCTGTCGATTCTACGAGATGGCGGCTTGTTTTACTCCTCTCTATTAACTGACCATAATCTTTCCACATTTATGATCCCAAATCTCTGAAGTCATAACGAAGTAATATCTTCTTTGTATTTCTGGCTTTTATTGTTTGTGATAGTTCGAATTATTATCATATTTTAAAATAGAAGGTCACAAGGACTAAGCCGTTTAATTTTTGAACGACTTCATTTTGAATTTTTACCTTTTTTCAGGTAATTGGCACAATATTTGGAAAAAACAGCAAGAGTGTCAGAAAGAAACGACCATCACTCAGCATTTAAACTATTTTTAAATTAATTTTAAAACGTACTTCATAAATCCCCCAGACTGGCTTGTACATAATTAATTATAGTTTAGTTTTATCGTTATTGTAAGGCAATCATGTTATTTCTATATTTGTGTAGGTATCCTACACAATCTCCATTTGTGAATGTGGAGACGGAAGTGGTTATTAAATAAAGACGTTGTAGCGGAATGAATGTCAGCCATTTGAAATAGAAAATGATGAATGTAAATAAACTTGATTTAATATTTTGTAAATAAAATGATACGGTAATACACCTCGCATTAGAATTACGACGAAGTTTAAGTATAAACGTTGTAAATAATGAATGAACTATGGATGAATAAAAGTTTGTGTGCCTCTGTAAAGGTCTAAAGTTATCTCATTATAATAAATTTTTATACTATATTTACTTTGTTTAAATAAACCTACCACCCCGCTTTACCTGAACAATAAGCTCAAAATATTAGAGTTTTTTTAAACTATTCATAAGTTTTACGAATAATTAAAAATAAAAACAGAGCCTTCCTTCTGGCAGAGTCGTATAAAAAAAATGACAACTTCGAGTTTGGTCGACTAGCAACAGGCCATCAAAATCGAATTTCATCGATAGAGGCGACAGGGCCGATCAAAAACATCAGTGATATTTCATGACTTACAATTTAAAATGCACTTAATCACGACTATTTAATGTTTTTGTTAAAACCGAACGTAAAATGTTGATAAAATTTAATTTCTGTTTCTCTTTAGTTAAGAATCAGTAAGCAAGGCAAATTTTAAGCAGAAAATAAAGGGTAATTAAATGATTTCCAATTAATTAACCTATCTAGTCTAGCCGATCAGTTGGCGACTGGCGTGGACCACTGTGGCCTAGTCGGCACATCTATAAAAAGGTTTAGTTAAAATTCGCTTAAAGCAGAAAATCATGCGTGTGTTTTAAAATATCATGTCCATGTTTATAACCGTTTTGCAGTTCTTTCTCGAGGAGGCGATCATTATCATCGTCGTCAAAACCAAAAGTCTCTATAATTTCACGATTTGGTCCTATGTTTGAAATTTAGCTACAGGTTTTGACTCTTGCGTACCTACCTGTTTATTAAATAGATAATTTTAATGAACGCTTATAAAATTTAAGCTTCTGACAAAGCTCAGTAAGAATACATTACATCAGTAAGAGTACATTATCACTGCAACACTAAAGAAAGAGAAAATCGATTAAGCTACTAATTTCATATTACGGACACCCTGTGATGACTACTCACTTGTAGAAATTACATGAACAAGCACACACGGTTACAAAACTTGAAACATGAACATACTTGAAAGCTAATTTTTCGTTCGAACAAGCTCGTACATCTTCCAGAGCAGACACATAGTGCAACACATATATATTTCACTGGCTGTTTCATTGCCGGAACACCACACCAGGCTGTGTCGTAAAATCGATCCCGATTGTCTTGATATATTCTTTAGCTTTGGAAAGCGAATGAGTACAGACGTCGGACGCTTTCTTAGATCATAATTCTGCGATAGCGTCAAATCGATCGCAATGTGTTGCACTTCGTATACATGTCGTTAAAAGCTCTAATGAGTTTCTGTTTTCACTGGCGAAGTGTCCGGGTGTCACATCGGTCTGCGTCGGACAAGGCTTGCCTGCGTCCAACGTATATTGATCGGACAGGGTAGTCAATGGCCGGAGAGAGTTTCGCCACGACTCGACCTTGCATGTCGGAGCACTCCTGCACCACGTCCGATCTACCGATAAAACCTATCGCAAAGACGAATGTGACGTTACAAGTCCGCTACATGTGAAAGCAACAAGTACAATTTCAAGGTCTCGGAGAAATTACGCATTGGAATCCGCTACAGACGTTACACAAACTATATCCGACAGATCGCTACTGAGCCGGCAGAGCTGAAAATAATCAGACAGATCTACAACCACTGATAACGAGATCAAGTTCAAGAGCACGTCAATAAATAAATAAGTTATAATTTACGAAGTAGACGGTTTAGAAACGAATGGTTATCCAAGTGACTATAGTAATAGGTAAGCATGATGGTGGTTACGCAATGAGCAATAAAATGTTCCCTTAGTTGTTCCGCTGTGGCATTAAATCGGGCACGTACAGGTGTATCGGCCGATGCAGAGATATGACTAATAAATCGGATCCCTTGATCGCATTAGTGGCGCCAACGTTCCGCTTGCCACAGCGGAGCGGCCGAGTCGAGGGTAGCGATCGCTATCTGCTCCGTCGTAGATTCCTATGCAGCGCTGTGCGGCTGTGCACCGTGCAGGTGTAGCGGAACCACGTTTAATGCCATCGCTACGAGAAATTCTCGTCTGGTATTTATAAAACAGTCTGTCTTCATTGACTTTAAACAATATTGACTCAAGACTGGTTGGTAGAATTAATGAAGAGCATAAAATGTGTAATGAAAGAGCAATCAATAAATAAATGAAACACGCATAAATAACACCTATTCAATAACCACTCGACAAAGAAAGTACTAAATCCACAATAGCTATAAAAGCATTGTCACTAATTCATAGACATGAGGTCAAGAACGAATGACCCCTCGCAATCATTGCGATATTTAACGTCAATTAAAGAATTTAATGAATCAGCAATCGACGAAGCGGGTGAAAGCTTTAGATGTAATCAGACAGGATACTGTGTAAAATTGCGATGATGTACCCGATGCTATGATAGCACGCCCCGAGCGGACAGCCAGTGACGTATAGACCACTGCAGATAACCTGTTCTATAAAGCTGATCTATTAATATTTACCGTACATGTTCATCATTCTAATCTAATCGGAGTACCCGAAGCGTATTTAATTGAGCGTAATGACGAAATGAAATAAGAACAGAAACGATATCATTCACGATGTACTAAGATGCGGCATCGCAGTGACAAGAATATGACATGTAGTAGGTAAGTCGCAGTGTCCGTGCATTGGGATTCTTGATCCAGTAGATAAACTATCAGCCACTTTCATCTCTCGCTTTAGATTAAACGATTACAAGTTTCGTCTAATTGCTCGTGTTTGTCTCGGATGGAATCGGTCATTGAGATTTATGCTTGACTGAGGATCGGACTGGTACGTGATTTGGATCTAATGATAGATAGCCCTGCCAACGAGATGATCTCTGATTTACTTTACTGAATAAGGCCAAAGAGCAACTGAATATAAAACGTGGACATCGTACGTTATAGAAATCTCAATCGACAATAGGACATGAAACAATGATATGAATGGCGGTCTCGGCGATGTATTTAGAATGACATACGTTCTTTTATCTAGTGATGTTCCTGTCAAATAAAATATTATCTCAAACCATTTAGCATTGCCTGGTGCATTCATGTCTCTTTCAATGTGCTTAAATATTTTATTTCTCGGCGAGATTCTTTCTGAGGAAGTTATTTTTTGAATGTGCGGGCCTTGATTGAAGAGAGTAGGTTTACAATGTTGAGTGTGTATGTAAGCCGCAAAAACCGCGACATGTCCTTGTAAATTGTTTGTGTTTGCGCGTTCGACTTGTTATACACTTGATTTACTGCAAAATACCCAGAACAGATTATTATCATGTAGTGTTTAATTAACGCTCCTGAGTACTTGTGATATTTTCGAGGTTATTCCAATAATGCGATTTTGGCAATTATCCTGCAGAATGTTTAAAAACTACAACCCATAAATAACTTAGGCTTTGCAACAAGGCTTTAAAAATATAATCAAGCTGGAAACTTTTAGGAAAAATATAATTGATTTTAACAAAATGTTTAGATTTTGCTTTAATGGAAGACTACGAAATATAAATAATAATGGGAAATGCTTAGTTAAAATAAATAAAACATAAAGCCAACAATCAAGCTTTATTTACCAGTAGGTACCATCTCACATACGTTTATATCACCGGAAATCTAAGACTTGAAAAATATTAGAAGCTATTGTCCACAACGAATTCCCATACGCATAATAACGAGTAACAAACGCAACATTAATAAATATTGCACAGGTGATGTAACTCGGGAAAAAAGTAGTGAGATTAAATTGAATAATTGTACAACATATAACCGGTAAGCGAATGGTATCGAGTTAAACACTTAATGGAGTCTAATGCTGATAATCAATGAGGCACCTGTCCAACAGTTGACGAATGAGAAGTCGTCGTTAGAGGACCTATCGGATTCATCGGAGAAAGTGAAATAATTTCCAAAGAGTCATAGAGACTGGAAATGTTAAGAGCGTGACTTATATGAACCGTACCCGCGCATTGTAATCTGATGTACAGATTAGAAAATGGCCTTTATGGCTCTATAGCTTGTGAATATGAAATCTCATCTCATTCCTTAGCTTTGCATGCATACCATAGATCAACGCCCAGATCAAATAAAACATGCAATAAAAGGATTAATTATATTCCTTTGCGAATTATTATTTCTGGACACGTATTTATAAACACACATCTTGGCAAAGCAATTTGTTCTCACTTTCATGTTTATTTTTATGAAGATCTTTTTATTAATTGTTAGAGTTCAACTGTGGTATCGCTTCTAGGCAAGTTTTATGAGTACAAATAAATACGGCACGTCCATTGCTCGAAGCGGGTTTGCAGATAACACTAAACGGCTAATTTGTAAAGCACATATTGCGTAAATCAAGCTTCGTGGTCGTGGTTAATGACGCTGATCCGCTACTGTACATCTGACAGCACAGTTATGTTATGACTGCTAGTGATATGAAAGTGAGATTCATAATACAAACATGTTATTTTCGTGCGTGTAATGTATTGATGGAGGTGCTAGATACGGTAGATACATGTTTGCATTTTCTCCAGGAAGAAGATTTGGTAGTGATTTATATAGATTTTATGTGGTTTGAAACACGATACTGTTATTACCACCAAATGACTATGATATAACATATTAAATTAGGTAGAAATTGTAAAATAACTTTATTCTATAATTTAGTTGAATCAAATCACCTGGTCTGTAATCCTTTATTTCACCCTGTCCTGATAGCTAGAACATTTTTTTTTTCTTCAGAATCAAACATTATTTTTCACCCTTAACTCAAATTATTGGTGGCGGTTCAGCATGTTTTCGTGTTTGACTTCTTTCATACGTCTATTCTATGGCATGTAAGCCGTGAATTCACTAGTCACATGCTTTCTAGTAATAACTACCACTTCTTACAACATTCATACAGAATTTCAAACAAATCATTCACATGTATTCTGAAATGTTTCGTCTCGATATATTCCTCATTGCAATATTAGCAAATATACAAAATATTAATAACTTCCTCAACACAACTGTCATGGCGACACCTCTACAAGTAGACCATCAATGTGAAGTATTGATTATGCGTGTACCAGAGGATCGGCTATTACAAGCATGTACGACGGCAGACGGGCCGCTCGATAGTGTCACTCAAAGCATGTAACACGTTACATCTGAATCATGACTCGGCTAGCACCGTGACTCAATGTATCGGCTTCGTTATAGAGATCTCAGCTCTGGAGTTGCAGAGAGTAATTAATAATATTGAGTCATCTATGGGGCATGAGAGATAATTATAATTCTGGGCGTCTAGGAATAACTTAAAGAACATGATATTGACGTACAAATTAATAGAAAGGCGAGAAATCTGGGCGTCTGGGCGAAACCAATCTGAATACCGGAAAAGGATAATATAATGATGAGAAGATAACAGTGGACAAGTGCGGCTAGACAGAAATATAGAGTAAAATTGTTCTCTGAAGTTATTTCACCAAGTTATTGACTGCGAACATAAAATTGATGCTATTCCAAGAATCTAGATAGGAAGACTTCTAAGTGAACCAGATTGATATTGAAAAGGCGAGCTTTAATGGCGCTAACATCGTGCAAATTGCAGCAAAGTATGTACGTAGTGCCTTCAACCGTTCATTATATGTAGGAAACTATAAATCGCCTATAAACAGTGAAAAGTATGAAACAATATAAACCGGATCCAGACGAGACGCGAAGAATTATGGGGAGCAATAATGAGTTCAAGCAAAGCCTCGAGGACAATGTTGGACTGCACTAACAACATTCGTATTCATGTACAATTGATTACTAATAATATAAGTAGTTGTGGGAAACGTTTCATTTTGCTCACCTCTGTTCAAAAAGTTTAATCTTAGAGTTTTTCACACATAGAAAGAGAATTTAAGAATATTTTTTAATAATTTCTTTGACTACAGTCTGCAAGAATCATTTTAAGAAAATCGATTTTATGCAACGTTAAGCACTTAACCGTATAGATCGATCAACCTTTTCATAAATCGATGTTGTTGATCAACATCAAGATTCTCAGATTTTAAAGCGCATCATTCAGTGTTTTCTGTCACTAAAATCCATAATTAGCTTGCAATAAGGAAGTTTATCAGTTGTTAATCAAAAGCGGTTTCAGTGAAAAATTGAGGTCAGTGCTTCACACAGTTTGCACAGAACAAACTCCCCGTTGTGTACACACTGGAGACGTTTTAATTTTGTTGGCGCATCCTTGTGTTGTCCGAGAACAAACAAAGGGCTGATTACTCACTTGCACTACACGGAACGCCACTCTTGTTTCTCCTTGAGACTTGAACACACATGGGCGGGGAACACAGATTCTTTTCACGAAGGGACTTCACTATTGCATCTCCATCTATTTTAGTCCTCAACTTCTCGTCAACAAGGAAAACCCTGCGAAGTTGACATAAAAACCTATTATTGTGGTAATTTGATGATAGATTTATTTTGTTTATCTGGGTCGCTCGTGTCTTTTTGGAATGTTGGTTATAAAATATTTTGGTCAACGGAAATGTATCTATCTAACGTCCTAAATTCTTACATAATTTTGCGGATTCATTTCTTTTTATCCTGATTTCGTAATGTACTAGATACATTACAGAATTTGCTACTTTGATCTCCTTGACGTTTTGCGGTAGATAAATGTTTTTCGATCTTAACAGAAATGTTACGCATATCAATATGGTTGAAGTCAACAAATTAGCGATTTCTTAAATAGCGGCGTAGTGTTGACGCCTAGAGCTGTGATGTTATCACGCACACGCTCAAAACGACTGGCGCCGGCTTCTATTACCTATATTTATTGCAAGTCTCCCTTGCACAAGATGTAAATGCAGCACCTATTCTGAAGTTTATAAAGGCTACTTTCGAAGCAACTTTGTACCCTATGGTTTCTTCTATGTACAATAAAGCATTTTCGACATCAATAGAAATTGAACCTTGACATTTAAAGGATAGAGTAAAAAGTTGTGCTATGATAGTGATTAAATTATAAAATATGCCCACAATTTTGCTATCGATTCCCGACATCCGCTCATTACAAGGTGCTGGAATGTTGTTCAACACATTTTATAATAAGAATTGACGGTTACTATGGGCGAGTGAAAATAACAGCAATTTCATACTGTTCTGACCTGGCTCTGAGTGATTTTACTGTGATTGATCATAGGTATTACGTGCTTCGAGAAAACAAAAAGATTTGTTTACAAGGGTGGTGTAGCCTGCGGGCAGAAAGTGGGAATTTAACCACGCAGAGGTTGGCAAGTATTTTTAGACCTGACACAAAGGATTATTAAAATACAAATAGAAAGAAATATAAAAATACAGTTACTTATTTCCAAATTATCACGATGACAGTGAATGAGATAGTCAGAAGAGAAATAAAAAAAGAACCTGCATTTCAATTTACATTCTAGATTAGCTCGGACATAATTGGCAAGTCAGCCGTTATTATCCAATCAGATCAAGTTACTGTAGCTACAACTTAATCACTATTACGTGATTTAATAAAGCTCGAACCACCCACATCTCTTCGACTTTAAGCCCAAATTAAGGAGTAATCGATTAAAATTCCGCAAAGCAATTCTACGCCTTAAATATTCAAGTTTGATCGATTTTATTATAGATATTAGTTTAATATAGATCTAATAAAGATACCAAACTTGATGGCTGCTTTATTAGAACATGATTTATTAGATTAGGTACTGTGTAAACAGCTTAGTGTAATTAAGATGTTGATAAAATTGTCGAGTCTAGAAGGACAAATTGCAAAAAAACAGTGTTTTTCATGAATCCATATGCAGAGTTATTATAACCAGCGACGCTTGTCATGGACAGGCAAAGTTGTATAGGGTTTTGCCATTAGGAAATTGACATTCGTATCAATCTTCAAATTCGTATCTTCTATCAATCATAACAACAGTACGGTTACTGAGGATAGGCCAACAGTAAATAAAGAAATAGGATTTCGTTCCCATTTTTTCTTAAGTTTTGGAAATCGTTTAATAATTCCTCTCGCCCTGGGTAAAGCGGAAGGGATCGTCATACTCGTACTGACTAAAATCTAATGTGTTTTTAGTTTAGACAGAATTTAATTAACGCTCCAATGCACATTTAATATCGTTAAATGATTTGCAAAATAAGTGAAGGCTACGTTCCTTTGTGTTGACAGGCCATCATCAATGCAAATAATTTAAACCGTATCTGAATAAGTGAAATTATAATTACCGACTATTGTTGTAACATGAATAGAATGGTTAATACTGTCGGTAATCCTTTCACAACAGTATGTTTGTTATGTGTATTATGCATCTACACTAACTGCTTGCTTTCCGTTATTTTAAAGATCCTTTGGAGTTAGGGTTGTCTGGTTGTCTGCGACTCTCTATTAGTTGTTGTTTTCTGACTGCGGCAAAACCAAACATGCGTGTATGAGCATGATTTAGCGGCCTTTGTAGGTATGTTTGTGAGTTACGGGACTGTTTAAGCAGGTTAAAGCGGCCCTGGAACGTAATTAATCGAAGTGACAGGGTAGAGTTTCGTTCCACCTAGGGCAGAAGGACATTTGTAATTTTTTTGGATACAATACAGAAGACTTTTTTCGTATGCATTTGCGAGTATGTTAGTAACATTTTTTATTCACAGGGGTGCCAAAATTATTAAATCGATTATAATGAAAATCAATTATTGACTTTTAGGTCCACAAAATCAAAATGATACCCCATGTTTCTTATGGAGAGAAAAGCTTATTTAGTCTGACAATCAAAGATCTGTGATTGTCGGAATAAATAAAGATAGGAAACATGGTGTTCCATCATCAGGGAAAAGAGGTTTTCAAGGGAGGACCAAGACCTTCAGAAATAAAGAGTGCGACTTGAGGAGGAAGAGGGTGTCTATAAAGGGGAAAAAAAAAAACAAAGTGAAAGAAAGAAAGAAAAAGTATCTAGTAGAGAAAATGCTAAAAGAAGTAAAAAGGAAGGCTGTAAAAAGAATTAGCTGGAGAGCTGCTGAACCTTCGACTAACGGTCGTCCTGTAAGGCTAAAACTTTGTACACTTATAGTTTATAGCATATTATGGGTAATAGCGACGACCTGGCAGGTCTCAGCCGGTCACGTCATCAAACCATTTAGTTTTGAAAGTGTAAAAAAATTTGAAAAAAAAAACTTGTTCCTGTAAGGTTGAAAATTGAACAGCATGTAGTTTATTTATTGTAAATCTTCGAAACAAAATGACAGGCGATTACAAGGTGCACAAGTATGTGCCAGGCGCATTCAAAAGTGCACGTTTGATGAGGAAAAATAAACTTTCTCCTGTAAAGTTAAAATTTAGATATGTTTTTAAATAAACGTTTTGGAATGAGTATGTACAATGACAGGCGGTTTTGAAGAGCACAAGACCTTGCCAGGCGAGGCGACAGCTGCTAAGGGCGTGCGAGTAACAGGTGTTACGTGAACGCATAAAGTCAATGTAATACGTGTATTTTAATAGTTTTAATGTGTGCCGCGGGTCTAACGAACTACCGTGACCCCGGAACGTAAAGGGCTATTGAAGGATACCGTGAATTTCAGTTAGTACAAGTCTGACAGTCCCTGCTGCCCCACCGTGGGTGCGAGGACTCATTTGATTATTTGATTACATTAGTATATGTTATTCTCTTTATTTAGAATAGAGGGACTTGCATTTTGAGCCCGTTTTTCCTTTTATTTTTACTTCGACCGAAACCTTCGTCGCCTTTATTTGCATATAAAATTAAACCTTATATTATGTATTGTACATCATTTGATCCGTCCTTATGTCTATTTTAAGCTAAAATGATTAGTTCACACAACTATTAATGAACAAAAAAAATCCTAGAACAAAAACACTTAGAGTAACCTAGGAACAAAATTTTGTATGTACAAAAACTGTAGTAACTTGAAAACTACCGAACCGATTTGTTTCAAACAACTTCTACAATAGTTTTTATGGTGAAACACAACCCTTTTAACAACTTTAATTCGATAATATACGTAAACAAAAAAGTGAGTTTTCAAGTTACGTAATTATAAGAAAATTTCTAAATCTTTCATAATTTTCAAACAAGAAACTTATCTAACTAGGATCCAATACGAACATCAAAGATAATCCAATGAGAAATGTGACTGTTCAATCAACATAACAAAAATAAATTCTAATTAAACAGTACAGTTAGTTTTAGAAACTTATCTAACTAGGATCCAATACGAACATCAAAGATAATCCAATAAGAAATGTGACTTTTCAATCAACATAACAAAAATAAATTCTAACTAGAAAATTAACTAAAAGATTCCTTACAAACTAACTGTACTGTTTAATTAGAATTTATTTTTGTTATGTTGATTGAACAGTCACATTTCTCATTGGATTATCTTTGATGTTCGTATTGGATCCTAGTTAGATAAGTTTCTTGTTTGAAAATTATGAAAGATTTAGAAATTTTCTTATAATTACGTAACTTGAAAACTCACTTTTTTGTTTACGTATATTATCGAATTAAAGTTGTTAAAAGGGTTGTGTTTCACCATAAAAACTATTGTAGAAGTTGTTTGAAACAAATCGGTTCGGTAGTTTTCAAGTTACTACAGTTTTTGTACATACAAAATTTTGTTCCTAGGTTACTCTAAGTGTTTTTGTTCTAGGATTTTTTTTGTTCATTAATAGTTGTGTGAACTAATCATTTTAGCTTAAAATAGACATAAGGACGGATCAAATGATGTACAATACATAATATAAGGTTTAATTTTATATGCAAATAAAGGCGACGAAGGTTTCGGTCGAAGTAAAAATAAAAGGAAAAACGGGCTCAAAATGCAAGTCCCTCTATTCTAAATAAAGAGAATAACATATACTAATGTAATCAAATAATCAAATGAGTCCTCGCACCCACGGTGGGGCAGCAGGGACTGTCAGACTTGTACTAACTGAAATTCACGGTATCTTTCAATAGCCCTTTACGTTCCGGGGTCACGGTAGTTCGTTAGACCCGCGGCACACATTAAAACTATTAAAATACACGTATTACATTGACTTTATGCGTTCACGTAACACCTGTTACTCGCACGCCCTTAGCAGCTGTCGCCTCGCCTGGCAAGGTCTTGTGCTCTTCAAAACCGCCTGTCATTGTACATACTCATTCCAAAACGTTTATTTAAAAACATATCTAAATTTTAACTTTACAGGAGAAAGTTTATTTTTCCTCATCAAACGTGCACTTTTGAATGCGCCTGGCACATACTTGTGCACCTTGTAATCGCCTGTCATTTTGTTTCGAAGATTTACAATAAATAAACTACATGCTGTTCAATTTTCAACCTTACAGGAACAAGTTTTTTTTTTCAAATTTTTTTACACTTTCAAAACTAAATGGTTTGATGACGTGACCGGCTGAGACCTGCCAGGTCGTCGCTATTACCCATAATATGCTATAAACTATAAGTGTACAAAGTTTTAGCCTTACAGGACGACCGTTAGTCGAAGGTTCAGCAGCTCTCCAGCTAAATGAAGAACGCTCCCCTTACAATACCGTGGGTTAGATTTAATGAGCTTCGGAATATTACGTAAAGAAATAAAAGAGGATCGTCTACTCCTAATTGGCCCTTTTACTACATCTATTAGAACCTAACACTTTATTATCTAAATATCAATTTACATCGACACCAACAAAAGTTTTTATATGCACGGATTTCGTTTCAAGAGGCGTGATTAAAAAGTAATAAAAAAAACAAAGAAAAGCCGTGTTCGGACACCTGTCGTGCCCAGCCCTGTTCCCGATGTTCGATAGCTGTAGGCGCGGGATGGCTCGTAACTCCGGGATGAGATCCCGCGATAACCATCCCGGATAGTTTGGTACTTTGGTCATCCGATACGCATCAACCTGTGCTTCCTGCCGTGTAAACCGTTTGACGTTAGTGTTAAGAAAAAAAACTTGACATCATTTTTTGTACTGAACCTCTGTTTAACTTCCGTTATTAAAAATGTTCTTTATTATTAACTTGTATCGTAATTTAAACGGATTTATAGAGCAGTTGTTTTAAACTAAGCATATCTTGAACGGGAGATCTATTTAATTTTATTAATATGAGGCTGTAAAATAAGATTTGGGTTGTGATATGAACAATATCTAAGGATAATAAAGAATGCTTATAAATTGTTCGATTCTACGAGTATTCACTATTAACATACTTTTTTGAATTGAACATGGAGAACATAGAGTAAGATATCTCTATCGAGTTCTTTATGCTATGGATATTAACATAGGTTGTAAGTATCGATAGATTTATTCTTTGATCGCAGTTGTTGAAGAACATACAACGATACTCCTTCCGTAATACCTCTTGATCTCATCACCCTGGATCAAGATCAAATTACTGTATAGATAGTCGTATTTACCGTATTCGAAGAAGCAATGTCCACAAATGAGTCCGTAAACACAGATGCATGTTGTGCTTTATTTGATTGTCACAGATATGTCAAGTGCAGGACCAATAGCATAACGTGCTTTGCTTAAGTCGGGATAATCATACCGCCAACTTCAAAACTCAGAATAGCTACTAAGAAAGAAAGCATTGATGGAGAAATTCAATAGGTAACTTCTATGAGTACCTACGTAGGTTATTACGAAAACAGCCGAGCAATTGGCAAAGTACTCATTGGAGACTTTATACGCCATCTTTATTATGAAGTAGGAATGTCCGTAAGTACATTCCATATTACTCAAGTGCGAAAGCTTTCATCAAAGGTATCCATCCATAAAAGTCAATCAACGGAAATTATTTCGTTAGTATTGATTACGTTATTAAGACGCACATAATAGCACTAATAGCCGATAAATGTTACATAGTAAACGTAAACTTCAATGTTTTGCAAACATTAAGTCAATTGAAGGTACTTGTGTGCAATAGATGGTACCTATGTACTTTTAAGTCAAGGTGAATGCGTGTGATGTGTGCCGTGGCTAACGTATCTTGAAACTTTGCAGAGGCGCTACTTTTTGAAGCAAAATTCATACATTTCCGCTCTTAGTTCGCCATTTCATCGTATGCCAAGTTATACTGGTCCCATATACCACATGTGTTTGACATTATGGTTAAATTACACCTGTATTCGTCTTGAGATCATAACAGTTGCGACAGTGTATTGTATGGTGGTTCTATGCAATTTGTCTTGCGGTTAATATTTTCTATATTTTCTTGTTTCAACCTTGAGTTTATTATGTTTATTGTCTTGATCGTCTGGAGTGATTGATGTCAATGATGTTCTATGGTTTAGAACTGGATGTGGCAATTGTACCAATGTTTTAGTTTTTACTCTGATCTGGTATCTAGTTCTATTGTTAACCTACGGTATGATTAAATGGTTCAACTATTTTGCAATTTATGAGCTTTCTTCTGATCGGAAAAGAAATGCACGTTCATTAGATATCTATTAGATAATGGCATATTTTCCGCCTTTCATTCTTATCGGATAATAAACCGCACGCCCTTTATGAGTTAGCTATCTTTCCTTTATAACAGTGCAGAAGCAAATGATTTTCAACAACACGGATGATAGCACGACTTTAAATTATCAGAATGGTTAAGAATAGTCTTAAATTAAGCTTGTAACGAACATGACATTCTATTAGAGATACCAATAACAGAAAAATGTATGAATGTTTCTGTAGTTTTGTCTAGTCTTCGTAGGAATACAAAAGCTTCGAAACCAATTCGTTTCGAAGCTGGAACCTAGTAGTTTTCGTGTTCCTACATCAATATTGGTGTGGCGAATCTTCAAGTTATCATTTTTGATCTGGATGGAGAGGGACTGTCAGACTTGACTGACAAAAACCATCTTCTTCCTTCAGCTGCCCTTTGCACGGTAACATCTTGAAAGAATTTCGCGATACTTGTCTTTGCAGTAACCATAAGTTAGGAGCTGTAATAAAATACTTTATTTGACTAAAGACATGATTACCACAAAAAAATATAGTGAAAGTTAGAAAAGTACCTAGTACATTTTTACCTAAAGATTAATTTCCTCTAGATTTTATCAGCTTTAAACAAGATGGCAACAAGTCTCTATCAGCTCGTTTATTAATATGAATACGCAATTAAAAGCGACTTTGTAATGGCATTATTTAATTATTCATTGCAGATAAGCTTACTTCCTTAGAAGTTACAAGTTCCCGACTTTTCCTGGCAAGCTGTTCCTGTTGGTGAAAAGTGGCATCGAAAAGTTTGAATACAGATTAATGAAAATAATTACTGATATTTCCTCAAATCCTAAGAAAGATCGGACAAATTAGATACTTTGTAAGATCTAATTTCGTTGTTGGAATCGTCAGGATAAACTCTCTAACAACTATGGTGACTGGGTTTGTGCCTGATTCATTACAATAGGCTCACTCCCTATTGCTTGACAAAGTGGTCACATTGCGTATACCTTTAAGAAGAGATACCTCTCGGCAAGCTAGACTAGCCGCCTAGCCTGCCGGATTTTTATCGGTTAAATTTCGGAGAGTGTGCGATGGAACTTCAGAACTTGATTCCGGACTAAACTATGTACGGTAATACGCTATCATAACATGGTGGACATCCCTCCGGTACGTAGAAAGCGTTTGACAATACTTTTATTGTGCGCATAACTAAGTAAAGTAGTGGAATATCCTGCCGAGGATTAGGTCGTGATAGCTATAACCTTTGGGTCTTAAAGTCATGAGTGACTTATAGACAAAACTGCTTCACCGTCGACCATGTCATCGCTATAATTACAGCCTAGAAAAAAAAAATCAATAGAATTCCTGATTATCACACATTGAATACACCTTTGACATACCGGGGATTGTTGTGCGAACAGAAAACAAATAACAATAATATTGATACTATAACGCTTCCATTCGATTAAAGCATTTATTGTTTTCGTGCATCTTCAGAATAATGACCGGTCTATCGATGAATAGCACCGTTTTGTTGCGCAATTTGCTCATTACGTTATTGATTTCACTGAGTTTTGTCTGATGACTCCCCGCTGCGGTTGAGAGGTGGTCCTCCTCGAGTCTCGGCACTAGCTTATTTTGTATACGAAAAATATTCCTCTATTTTAGTCTAGTGTTACATTCTTTAGCCTTCATCTCATTATTTATTTGTTAACATTGGCGTTTAATGCAGATCTTAGCTTAGATGAAATAGAGCGCTGTTATGACAAGAGGCATCCAAATATGGTGTTCAAATAAATGTCTTTGCAACATATCGTGTAATGTTCTTCTTTTGTATTTTTGGGGATGCTATACGGGCACACTATTTATTATTACAAATTTTATTTTATAAAAACTTAAAAAAAAAGATTGTTTATTCTTTTTTAATGTTGAAAGTGGCACTCACGCCTAAACCACTATACTGATATTGTTGAATTTTGGTACAGAGAAAGATGGGAGCCTAAAGATGGGTGTGCGCAGCTGCAGGCAAAACCTAGTTCTTCACCAAATGATTCATCATACAAAAATGAGGATAGCTTTCCATTAATCGAGTAATTCGCGGAAATGAGTCCATTCATCTCATTCTATTGGATCTAGAAAATTCTTGGTTTTCGTCTCAGTCATGGGGAAACCGGTTTGTTTGGGATTTTTGACGTTTCACTGAAATTAGTCCGAGGCCTAAATGTAACATTGCACTTTTTTAGTCTAGTACTGTTTAGCCTTGACCTGATTCTATTGAAGTACTAAGTCAGAAAATTCTTAAATGACGTTAGGTTTTTTTAACGTTTCACTGAAATTAGTTCATGGTTTGAATGAAATATACCACTTTTTAGTCAAGTATATTCTATATCCTTGATCTGAGTTTATGTAGTACTAAAATACTGAATACTTTCCTCGTTTTCGTTAGCCTTTTTTAATATTTGCCCCTACTTATGTATTTGTGTCATTCTAACTTACATACACAAACAATCAGACTCAGAACAACTAGATAAAAACCATATAAATATTCCGTTTGAGAATCAAAGAATCTTGACGACGCGATTGGCGAAGTGGCTGAGCGATCGAATGCTGCACAGCGTGTCGCGGGTTCGATCCCCGCATTGAGCAAATATTTATATGATCTGAAAGTAATTGTTCCGGGTCTGGGTATTTGTGTATGTGAGTTTCTTTATTTTTAAGCGCACCCACGGTACAGAAAGAAATTCCTAGAGTGTGGCAACGCTTATAAAAAAGCAGCGCAGGAGCCAATCATTCACCTACTATGCCTGTGTTTGGCATTTGTGCCTATTCGGTGAAATTAGTCCATGACCCCAATGAAGTGTTCAGTTATTTCAGTACCGTACATTCTTTTGCCTTGATCTTGTACTATTGTAGTATCTATTACTTATAACACTCCTAGTTTGCACATGATTCGACTAGCGAAAGATATGTTTGAGTTTTTTGGCGTGAATTGGAACACGGCCTTAATGAATCCATGATCAGACATGATCTGAATTCCATACATGATTGGCAATAAATAGCTAATGGTTTCAATCAAATATTTACCTTTCAATTTCGTTATTAGTCTGTTAATACTTCAATAGCGCCAAACATCGCGCCCTTAATATTTGCGCATCTTTATTCTAATATAGTGTATCAAAATTGTTTATCCCTATCCCGACTAAAATAAATACGGAACTGTGTGTGTTTGTGTTCCGTTTTCTTCAAAACAGTGGGACCGATTTTGATGAATCTTGGTATAGAGGTAGATGGGACTCTAAAGTTCGTTATGGACTATAAAGGCAAGCGAGCACGCTGCGAGTAATAGCTGTCATAGTAATGTAAGAAATCATTTTTTAATGGTAAATGCTGGAAGAACTGGGTATAGGCACGACATCATACCATGCGGTAAAGTGAAGGGAGTGAAAGGAGAGCTTTTTACGGGAAAATCTCACTTGTGGTCAAAAACAGTATAGGAATAAAATGCTTGGGAATCCTATCATCCTGATAATAAGCACTTCCAGTTTACGACGCTAGTCCATCGTGTATCGTAAATACTTATAAGTTAATTTACCGGAACACTGTGTTCAGGAGTAGTAAAACCGGTATTACAAGCACTAGAGCAATCAAACTGATCAACGACGATCGAAACCATTTTCGTTATTAATGTGGGTAAAAAATAAAATACCCAGTGACTGCCGAAATATAATTTATCGCATCTATATCGATTATATAAACAAACTGATCGAAAAGCAATTAAAGATTTCGCTCAATGTTATAACTCTTATAACAAACAAATATTGCCATTCGCAATTTTATTATTTATGGCCATAGATATAATAGATTACTCAATAGTTACGGCCCACTGCTCTCTTATAAGTAAACCATTCTCAGAAATTTAATAGTGCGAATGAAAGTTGATAAAAGAAAGCTGTTGTTGCAATATTAGATTAAAAATATATTATTAATGTTTTACAAAAGGTAGATTAAGATTTGCATACATTATGACCATGTGTTAATATCTGTGTATGTAAAGAGTCGTTCACATTGACTGCTACTTACCATGAAACAAAAAATGTTTGACCTTATACCATTGTTTTGATTCACAACTTTAAATACCGGGTGAATATTTTCTACTACAGCTTTTTAACTTTTCTGATATATTATACAAAATTTCATTAAGCATAAAGAAGTTTACATGCGTACAGTCAGTGTGTACGAAGGCTTAATTGTGCGAGAGCGCGTGGCCGGCCTACGCCTCGAGTTTAATCCCTCGACATTTTTATATAATTACAGACACGCGAGGCGTTGACTGGAGGCATTATAAACGGATCACGATGTGATTCACGCCGAGACTAAACATGTTGCAGCTTTCCTCGGCTCCAGTACATTGTGCGCCTTGAATAACGTAGATAACTTATGAGATTTCCTTATAATAATAACGTTTTGTTTGTTTGAAGAATAGAGTAGCGGGCGTACGTATGCCAACGATATAGCACGTCATGCTAAAACAGATCATCCCATTTACGAGCATGATAACCTTTGACGAGGTGCCAGTGACGAAACTGACGTTTAACTAGTCCGTGAACAATATTTCACGAGGATTCCAGATAAGACATCACAAAAAGCAGTGTCACAACGTGAGCAGTATCGCGGAAAGTTTTGCAAGTACACTCAACTTAGCATTGTTTGAGATGCCAGGGTTCGTGTTCCTTTCCTTTGGCGAAAGGTGAAGGACGGCCCGGGTGCGGAATGTGGGATATCTGTGCATCTTCTATGGCACTGTTTATTATGCAAATTGATATGTCGGCACGCATGCAGATTATTCGATGCGATATTATGCTAATACCGATTAAGGAATGCGAGAATTGCACATTTTTGACGGTCCAGCGGTCGTATGGGAATCGAGACAGCGTTTTACATTCCCGCCGAAGTGGGTCGTTTCTCAAAGCCTAGTTAAGCCACATTATGCTGTAACAGAGCCTGCGGCGGCTCACGGACGGGTAAAAACAGAAACTGCAATGGTCTTCGCGCTACCGTTTTCTAGAAAATTGCGTTTCCTTGGTGAAAGTCTGTTAATGATGGGGCGCAGGATTCGTGGCGATCTAAGGGCGGTATTGCACAAGCCGGTTACAACTTTCTAATGAATATTTATATAAGTGCTGCACATAGGTAGAGAGAGTAAGTACTCATCTTCCTTGGCTAATTACTGCGAGATACTAGTGCCATCATAAACTTTCTACGTAATTTATATAATATTATAAATATGGAACGGATAGGTAAATAAATATGAAGATAGGGTGTGGTATAGTTGTGGAGAAACTACTATCATTTTTAAAAATTAATAGAAATATAATGTGTGACTGTAGGCGAGGTTCTGTGGTGCATATATCTGTGATTAGTTATTTGTCTAAGAGATAAATTATTCACATCACCAACTTTTTCTTTGTGCGAAGATATGAATATGACTGTTTTAGGGTCCCGCAATACTTGCAGGAGTTACGAAAAAACGTTTTTTTTTCGAAGGATGTTTTCACGCTACAAGCAACAGTGTGTTACAAGAGCTAACAGCGCCAGTGCATTATTACGGTGATCGTGGGTATTACCAACCAATTAGAGACGCCTTCCATTACCCTACACGCGATTCTCAAAACTAATATTATTAGCGTTATTGCTACCCGCAATTCTATTTCTCAGCTCTATTAGCGATAATTGCTGGTCCACTTATGTTTTACTCTACTAGTAAGGTGGAACTGAGGTCTATGGATATGAAAGTGAACGTTCTATAACACTTATTAATGGGTCAGCTGTTCATATATTTAAGTTAGATTAACTCAACAAAATGCAAGGATCAGAAATATTTATTTGTGGTGTCACTGTTGGCGGTGAGGAATTTTCAGGTTTTCTGTATTTTCAATTACACCAATAAGTAACTAATAAGAATAAAATTTTTATATGAATGTAATATAAGATATATGACAGTTGCTTTCCATTCAGGGCAGGAACACATTTGATGATTTTCCACACGAAAAAAAGGGTTAGGCAAATCTGCTATGCTATGCATATACTCGTATGTTACCTACATTGATTTTTGACCACTTACACCATTAAGTACTAGTCCATAAGTTGCATAATTAAATAAAATATTAAATGTAATACTGCGGAACCATGTTTCTTTTTAAAAAATAACGTAAAAGTTCCGCCAACTCTTGTAAACAAGGCGTCGAGATGACAAGTTTGTTCGAAGATAAAGCTTTTACTGGACCCGATAGTGTGAACACATTGTTAATTAATAACCATTTCAATTCCATTTAGATACTGAATGCATAATTATTTTGTTTCACGGCAATTAAGGACAAAAATAAACTTTTGTATTTGCAATTGAGGACATTAAAATTAATTGAGCTTTTGACACGGATGATTTATCAGAATTTTATAATCAGAATTGATTTTAATTCACCTCAATATTTCGAGAATTATTATATAAGATTCAAACCACGGATTTAGTCTAAGATGTGTAAGAATTTTGAAACTTATACTTGTGTGGTCCTGCGAAGTTAAGGCGGGGCAGGTCAAAAGTATTTTTTGTTTAATAAAATTTAATCACTCATTTCAATTAAAGTCTTACTACTTTTAACTGCAGAACCTCTAGTCTATCTGTCTCTTTCCACGCATCCTGATTCTAGCACTTAATTCACATTTCACCGTCGAACTTTCCTGTTAGTTCGGCTTACGAGCCATTACTTTGTCCACGATGACATTTATCCGTTTGTACTAAATGTATTGCTTGCTAAGTGCATGATGTACTTTTATCGCTCACTGTTAGCCAGTATTGTCTCCTGATTTTATCTTGTCGCAGTTATTCACGAATGATGGCGCTTAATGCTTTCTGTGATTCGTTGGATAGAGGAGTTAAAATGCTTTATGAATTTTGATGTCTTTAGCAGAAATTGTTAGATTATACTTTCAGTATTGGTTAAGTTATAATTGTTATAAGACTCCAGTAACATCGAATAAAAGGTGGACAAGGTGGTATTGAAAAATTTTAAGTGTTTGGCCTAATTCTTGCACAAATACACACCACTTTACAATCCTATTCAACAGGTGTAGTGGTTTTGTTCTGTAGGAAAGTAAAATTTCTGGAGTATTATTTTTAATTTTATTATTACTTAAAATAATCATTTAAAGCCGCTATTACATTACATATCGTTTAAACCATTACTCAACAGCAGAATTCACCGTCGACAAATCACTCGTTAAAAGTTGACGACTGGTCCTGACAGTCCTTTAACGCGCACACGTCTAAAATGTACATCATCTCTCCTTGAGCAGCTTTATGTAACCGTAAGCCACTGGCGAATCCGGTTAATATGGCCTTTACTTCCTAATGGCAGCAATTATTAATTATTTAATCATTGTGTTGTGAAATGGGCGGATTCGGCGTCAGTCGCGAATCGTGACGGTAAGTAAACGACGATTAAGATTGGCCATTGTTTTGTGTAAGTGGCCCCTTATCAATTATTCGTTGTGTAATTGAGGTTCCTATTTGTTTTTGATAAAATATCTAGATTTATTTGCTTGATTCTTTTTACTGACTTTTCCTTCTATTAAAAACAGACTGAGTTCCATGAAGTCTATGTAATGTTTTTAAACAATTATGGTGATTGAGTGGGTATAGGTTTTCAGTGTTTTTTTGTTTCAAATATGAAACAAAAATTTACTCATACCAGGTTACAGTTGAAATTCCAAGCTCGGAATTTGTCTTACGGATTTGAATGCCTTGTTCGTGTTGCAACGTTGTCTTTGTCCAACAGTGGACTATGAATACCTGCGATAGTTTTAGTTGATTGATGGCGGCCAAGACAGTAATTTGGTCAATTAAAATTTCCCAGCATTGTAATCAATCAAGGCGATAACATCTATGCCAAAATAATCTAGTGTTTAGGCACTTAATTAAACTATATACCCTAATAAAGGTTTGCAATACGGTGTTAAGTAGGTGTTTAATGTGACAGCACTAAGTAAACGGATAGTTTTAGCATTACTAGGTAGGATATTAATTGCATTAATAATGCCATTTATATAAACAGCAATTTACTAGAAAATTTAATTACTGTAATAATCTTTCTATTACAAGTACAGCTGTTTGATGCATAGAATATTGTATAAAGACGTTATTGGCTGGAGACTTGTACTATGCAGTTGTAGTTTATGTTCCCAGTGGTAACTAAAATAAGCATTATTAGTTTTGTTTCTGACTAGTGTTGAAATAGTATTCTCAAATGATTATCTTCACCTCAGAAAGCCAACCAACCTATCTTACCTACTTAAACTAACTTTTTTCCGTTTTTCCATGATGGCAGGGGGAAACTTAAGAAGATCAGCTAAATGCCACCTAAGCAGAATCATAGTAGGATAATAAAATGAACTGCGATAAAGTTCGTAAAGTTGTGCATCATTTGGATAGGCTAGTCTTTTCCAGAATATGTTAGGGACAAGAATTACGAAAATGTACGACTTTTACGGTTAAGGTTATCTGATTGTGTACTAGTGGAATTTTTCAGGCCTCCTGATCCATTAATACTCTTGCTTCACTCACATCTTGGGAATACAATTTTAAGACTTATCACTCATCCTCACTTCATGACCAAATCATCCAAGTACCTACGTAGCTTTTACTTATTATGCTTGTCTTTAACAGAAACATACTACACACCGGCGATAATTTATCCATAAATAAAAATTATAAAGCGATCAGTCTACAGCTACAAGCCATAGCTTATTACAAATTATAATTAAACACATAGCCGTGTGCGTACATTGTTCGTCTTAATGATCATAATGTTAGGCGCCTCCTTTTCACTGCACACAAAAAGAAATAGACAAAACTTTGTCTATATATTGAAAATTATCGTTTGTCCAGTCTTCTTCAACCAAGGTCTTTGATTATGTAGAATGGTTAAAAACAATCTTTTTTTTTAGTTTTTCGTGGTAAACTGATCAAATTAATTCATAACCCAGGACGGGATGGGAACGACAGACAGATTGTCTTCAATAGCCCTTTACGTTTCGGGAAGACGATTACCAGATAAAACAGTCTTGCGACCCAGACAGACTCACAGACTTCAGCCCAGCACTGCACCATCCAGCCCTCCACCGTGTCGTCCAGTTTATTATTTTATTCCATCTTTTATATCTAATTAGTCTTGGTAAAATATGGCCTTCTGCAAAAGTAGTTATCTGTCGAATTCAGAGTCAAGACCACCAGTTGTTGATAACTTTCCAAAGGGGACCAATGTTTCATAATTATTTATAGGATTGCGAATCTATTACCACTGGAGCCTGAAGCAGTTTGTGGTGGAACCTTCACATTGCAGCTGGTTTTCTGGGTTGTTTCGTTCGTCCTATAGCAATTAGCTTGTTTCTTATGATGACTAATGAAATAGACAGTGGTACTGTCAAGGAATTTATTAAACCAGTAGGTATCAATGCACATTATACTTTTGTATCTATCCCGAAAAATTTTATTGTTTCATATGTTTGAAAATAAAGTATGCTCGACGACAAGAAGTGGCGCCATTAATGGTTTTTAGAACTGTATTTTTTTTGTCAAATTGTATGTGTTACGCAATTAGCTTCTTATTCTATTTTGAAGTTAAAAAAAGAAAATTATTAAGTCTGTTTTAGATAAAGACTTGGCTTCGGCTTCGGTACTTCACAAGCGTCGCCACGGTCCTAAACTAGTACAGACCCAAGCGTGTCTCATCGCCGCCTGCGTGTTTGTTTATAACACATTACACGAACTAAACAAAAGAAGATTTATCGTGTGCCCCGTGACGTGTGATGCGTGGATGCGCCTGAGCAAGCCGCTCATTCCACTATCATTTATTAAACGAACGTTTTAATAAACGATTTGGAAAGTGCAGTTTAATGCATCTATGTTATGTGTCTATGGGATCGTCAAAGGTTATGTATTCTTCTGTTTAGTAATGTAAAGTTGTAGCTAAAGGCACAAATGGAAAGACATGGCAATGGTAAATGGTGGATGAAGTAGAAAATTTGGTTAAAACCATAATTTTCATCTTGATGTCTGTTTGTATTAATTAATGACATTATGTTACACCAGTAATCGTTCAAGGATCAAACAGAAGTCAACTTAAAGTTTGCCAATTATCTTTAAGCCTATGTGACAGGGGAGAAGAGATGCCATTGAGAAATTTCTGAATTATAAAAAAAAATCTACTCTAGTTAATAAATATAATTAAAAATTCAATTAAAATGTATCGAACCCAAGTCCTCATGCTCAGCAGCTGCCTCTGCAAACAACGAGGCAGCTAAAAGGCGTATTATTTATTTGTATTGCTCATTTATTTTGTTTACTAACAATTACTGTGTTGGCGCACATGATTAACTAAACTAAATAACATTCTACGAGCAAATGATAGATTAAATTGCGACATTGACACAATAAAACTGTTTAATAGAGATGAACGTCTATGACTTTGTTCGACTAACTGACTAGTCGGCTGCAAATAGCTTAATTAGTCGGCTAAGCCTATCAGTCTTGTCAGTGGAGTTTTGGCACTATCGCTGGCCTTATCATAAGATTTCTTTACACACATATTTTTTTACAGCGTAATTGATGTGTTAATTGTATGGAAAACTGAAACAGCGCCTCTAGCGTAGGATTGAGGAACTATATGGGGTATTATGAGGGGTGTTTTTTTCCTTCAAATTAAAGTCAAAGTTCTAGATTACGTCACAAAAATAGGAATACAATGATAGGGCCTTGGTCATGTCATGTGTTTCATATGCTACGGTTGCAATGTGCGTGAACCGCACAGCGAATCTAAAGCGTTTTAGGAAAAGAAAATTTATTTAACTAGTGAAATTACTCTTTTAAATAAAGTTAAATTATTGAGTACCTTAGAAAAAGGCCGATTTATCACATTATGATTAAAATAAATAGAAAAACATAAAAAATAATGAAAAATGATGGTTGTAATTATATGTCAAACACTCCAGCCGACTAGTTGGCTAGTCGCCGACTGTTGTTCGGCTAATCGGCACATCTCTATTATTTAGACGTTAGTTCGATAGTCTGTTTTATTCCGAAGGTCACTAAATAAATCTCCCGTATTAAAATAATTATTTTGTGTTATTTAGAAATAGAAAACAATTTATAATACTTTACAGTTAGTGCAATAATTGCTTGTTAGCTGAACATACAGTTGAAAGGTAATTTTTTAACCAATCTACTTAATAAAATATTAAATTCTTTCTTCACTGATAGATCTTGCATGAATATATATTATTCTAGAAGCATGTAATTTAGCAATACAGTTATTTTTATCAAAGGTGAACTTGTGGTGCACTATTTTTTTAATTTCTGTTCTATAAATAGAAAAACATTTCTGGCATTACTAAGAACTAAAAATTCGAAGACTTTGGACATATTGAATAATTTCTTGAACAACCTGTAATCGCGGAAGTTTTTTTCCAAGATCGTTAGTTTTTGCTAACATGGAATTTTAAAACAAACAAAACTATATAAATGTTACTGCAATAAATTTTAAGATTGCTAAATTAGGAATTTAACAACTCAATCTACCATCAAGTTCGCCCACGCTTCCCTTTTTCGTCAAAACACTCAGACATTTAAAAATTCAAAACTGTATTCAACTAAATATTAAGAGATTATCCGACTATCAAAAATCTCCTTCTTTGATTTTGGGGCGAACGAACCTTTCCTATGGCGACTAGATTTTAGGGATCTGATCGGGGAGGGTGGATTTTTGCCATCGTTAAAATTATCCCGATGTAAATAATCCACATTATACTTCTACGAGCATGATTCGTGAAAAACTCTGTATAACCATAAAATCAGAGATTACCAGCTAATCACAAATATCCTACAGCACTGAACTAATTTCCACACTTAAGTGTTAGCAAATGCATTTCTATCTTACAATACGATCTTGATCTAGATAATTTCAATTTAGAATAGTAGTTAATGGAAATATCATTGTTGCTAGTAATTGTGGTACGAAACCGGTAAAGAACTTCATGGCATGCTTTCTATGAAAGGCGGTGGGCACAATTGGGTAAGTTTATTATTGAAAGCTGCGATCGTATCACTGTTGGTAGTTATTAGTGCGTGATTTAGTGCGCTGCGCCCGCGTCGCCGACCACCCCTATTTACTGATAGAATATTGGCGCCATTGGCTCGTTTTGTAGAAATCTGTATTTTCTAAGTTTCATGATAAAAAGTGTAGTGATTGTATCTTTTGGTAAGGTGCTTGCGGGCCATTCTGAAATAATTTTACGCCATTGCAACTTAATTGATTGTAATTGTCGGTTGCTAAGGTGGGCCGTTTTAAAATATTTCTACCTCATTGTAATTTAAGTCTCGAAAATGATTGGTCAAGCATATAGAATAGAATAGAACAGAAATACAAATACATTAAATAATGGAGGTGTGGTTTTGAATGTGACAAATCAGTTTCACTGGGATATTTATTCATTGAGCCTAATTATCTTGCTGAAAGAACTGAATTTCAGTGTTCTGTTTTACAACTAATTTTAATAAGGCTGACATTAGTTTTTCCGTAATGTCTGTCACTCCCATACAAATACTTATTACCCTTTTCAGTGTTATCACTCATGTGACTAAGAGAGTGACGAGTATGAATGATGATGGATGGAGAGGAAGAGGAAGGCGTAAGAAAAGATGGATGGATTGTCTAAAGAATGACATAAATGAAAAAGGAGTAAATGATACTGCGACGTCTGATAGGGGAGAATGGAAGAAAAAAACGTGTTGCGCCGACCCCAAAGCGGATAAGGTAAGGAAGATGATGATGAGTGTTATCACTGATACTGAATACTCTCCTAAAAATCCCTAAACGAATCTTCGGATTCACATGAGATTGATTCTTGATTGCATATTACGAAACTACCATTAAACCGTAATGTAATAACGATTGCCAATAAAATTACATACTTAAAGACAATTGTCTTCACAATCTAGTCAAACGGTACAATTCAATAAGTTGTTAAAATACATAATAAAGATAGTTTACACCCGTGTTTAATTGGACTTAATCGAATAACGGTAGTCGATAGTAGCAATTAACACTTTATACTTAATTGACAATAAGTGTTGCTTTACACACTGAAGATATTAAACTGTATTGCTAAACGATTTGATTCCTTTAATGTCTTTATTTTTATTAAAATCTGTACTAAAATTTTACTTTTTATGAGTTGTAAGTGCTGATTTACAACTAAGTTTTATGGTGCGTCCTATTCTATGGAGCTGTCTTCAGAATGAGTAAACCTTTATGAGAAACTGTATCCTGGCGCGTTTCCTGTATGACTCAGGAACGAAGTGCGCGTAAAATGCTTTTATTCAAATTAATATTACCAGGATAAATTATTACTTTTTTATGTTTGTTTGGAATGGATAAGCTGATAGATTTTAATATACTTTGACGATTGCAAATCTACATTATCTGCCGTATTTTATTTTTAATTTGCTAGCCTTCCATGTGAAGCCGGGGCTTGGTGCTAGTGAAGTAGGTATAACTCTAATGATATCGTGCCTAAGTGTTACCTGGCAAGGTGCTTAATGTTTGTTTAACATCTGCCATAAACAGCACGTGGTTATTTAGTGCCTATATTCCTCTTACTTTCCTATTGTTCCAACTCCCGTTCTTTACAATCGCTGTTTTCCATTTCCTTATTACTTCCGCCTTGCATAACCCACAATCTTTCCTACTCGCCGCACTAGTCGCTCTGTATTTTTTCAGTCTGTCAATTAAAAAGGTCATAACACATTGCAAAAGTGTGAACATGGACTTGTTGTGTTGATAAGTCGGCACGGCTAACGCTAGAAGACAGCCGGTCTAAAGTTACACTATTACACACTCGAACCTCGAACATTACGTAACACTGCACAAATTAGACTCACACACGGTAATGTTCTTACGCTCCAATTAATATAAACCGGTTTATTCTAATTTATTTTATGTAAACATTAGACACGCCCCGAGTTCGTATGTTTACTATCACCAGATTTGTTTTATTAAAATGTCATGTTTAATTTATTTTAGTGTGGTTTTATGAATATTAATTGGTTTGGAGTAAGAGAACGGAATTTGTCTAGCAGGTCGTTGTCATTTCCATACCGGTGACATTTTATATCTGTGTGGACATAGACACCAAGGCTTACTGAATACCCTCGCTCTACGCCATAGATTAGCGAACCGTATGACTGCATTTTGTTATGGACATGGAAATCATGGAAGTTAAGTATGATATCTCAGATTCATAGAAATCAGTAAGTCATGTTGTCTGGAAACTCATTTCCTTATTAATCATTATCATCTTTCTTTCTCATTTCTGGTGCAACCGTGCAACGACTTCTCATATCAGTATATTTTATTACTTAGTGCTTCTTATGACCTTTATCATAAGTAGTTATATAAGTACTTGATTTCGGAGGAATGTACCTACGATACATTCCTCTGAAATCATAACCTTTAACCTGATACTTGTTAAATCTTCCAAGTTATTTTACCTAAATAAGTTGCTTGCATAAATTCACTTACGGATTACGTCGAAAGTTGCTCTGCAATACAATCAAAACAAAATGTATTGTTACGTTCGATTCCAAGAACAATAGTGAACTTTGACATCCAATAAGAACCAAACTATAACGGGTGTCAATATTTCCTTAAAACACGAGTCAATTTTCAAAGGTCGTACGTAGCGGTAACTGGGCCGTTTACGTAACCGTACTGAGTTCTTGACATTTGCAGGGCGCTGCGCAGGAGTGTTGCCGGACTTGGACGGTTCGTCGCCTCGCTACGTCACACCACTCAAGGAATTCCCTATTACGTCACACGTTACGACATTTTGAAAGGAAACAGATGTGTAAATATTTGTTTGCCTCCGACCTGATTTTTTAATGGAATCCAAATTGTTTGTTTTGATAAAAATGTCACCAGTATCTCTACTTTGATTTATGTTCGGACTTATTCTTAGTCGAGTTAGAACAAAAATAAAGATAGCATTACATCAACAGCCTGTCACAGTGGGCCTCCCGCAAGTCGCATTGCCCCACGACACCCACTTCTTCGCCTCCCACATCCCGTCTGCGCCAGCTGTTTTCTTCAGGTCAACGTTCCACCTGTCTGGTAAATGGAATATAACGAGGAGTTGTGATAATCGACTGGAAGAAAGATGATACTGATTTGAACATTCCTGATGCGAAATTGTAAACCTACTATGTTCTGCACGAAGACTGGTCACTTTTAGATAGAAAATTCTATTTTTTCTTTCTTTCCCAGTAAGTTCAATCACATACATCATCTCAGTGAGCTCGTGACATGTGACGTCAGACTAAGCAGTGGGCGTTGCTTCTAAATCTGGCTCACATTAATTGGCTATAACTCCGTGATAGCGCAGTAAAAGGTAAACAAAACGATTCCGCTTTATTAACTGCTAAATTGATGCAATTAGCTAGTGCGGTTTAATTCTGTAATTTTTATCTTTTAAATTAAGCTTGACTACCTGTTTGGCTACGGCACCAATTAAAACAGAGGTGCTTTTATTTTTACTGTTTTCTATTTTGTATTTATTCACTTCTCTTTTATCGGTAAAATGGATACAGTAGAACTAATTATACTTAACGGTTACAGCTTAACTGTCTTTCGGTAAACTCGAATATAAGATTTGGGGTCTCCAGAGTGGGTTAAACAAAACTAAGTTTTTAAAAGCATTGTCTGGGGTCATAACGTATGTAAATGTTGAAGTCATTCCTTTCTATTTTGAAGGCTGTTGGATAATTTAAAGATGCACGGATGCATAGATGCACGCAGGGAATAAAGACGACAAAAGTGGCAAAACTTGTTTCTGTTTTCTTCGTGTGTAAAGATAGCGAATATCATGTCTATCTGGGAATAATAAATGCGTTTGTTGAGTACAACGGTGGTACATGGTGTGCATGGTGGCTTGCGGCTGCGCTGCGGCGGCGCGGCTTGCTCACAGACTCGCGAACATTCTACCGGTTGTCTTTTATGGCGTCTCGACGCGACCCTACCTGACAAATGTTCAAACCGTAAAGGAGCTGCGGAATGCCGAAAAGATAAGGTTGTATTTTAGGAATTTTCCTGAAGAGTAAGTAAGAAATCAGGTACGAAGTCCGCAGGTCTATTTTTTTATGTTGTTTGTAGGTGTACCGTCTTATCTTTGATTCAGTAGATAGGTCTGTACACATTTTTATTCATGATCCAGTATAATCTGAGCTTGGTAACAGAAACTGAGAAAGTGCATCATTGTAAGGACTACTGTTACTAAGCGCAAGTCTATTTCAATGCGCCTTTTTCTGCGAATCGATTTTACAGCGTACAAACCTTAAGAAAGTAGTGAGCTAAAAAGTATACGAGTGAGCTCCTTATGCAGTGCGACTGCCCGTTTTGGTAAAACGACATCCCGTCGAACGTCAGGGACCGCTTTATTTTGCTCCCAGCGATGCCCGTGTTAGGAAAGAAGACGCGAGTGTGGGATTGCCGCTCCACATTACGATATTTATTGCATCACAGCGGACTACAAGGTATCACACTGTCAGTGACCGTAAACTTTACTAGTGAGAGCGAAACGTGAGTAAAAACTACACAGTAATTAGCACCACATAAACCGAGTCATAATTTTAATGATGACAACCAACAAAACGTTTTCTGTCAATAGGCCATTAAATTAAAGGAAGCATAAAGTTTTATAAAAGCATTGCAAAGTCGTGCGGTCAAAACAACAATTTTGCTGTCCACTGCATTAAATTTATTGCCTCGCGAATCATCGTAGGGGCGTGCATAATACGAGCAACAACTATTTTATGTTCCTTTCTTAGTTCCAACAGGGTTTATGCTACAGTTTTACTGTGTTTACGTACATCGTGGTTTAGTTGCATAGTAAAGATGTTGCTGGAGGAAACAATGAGGGGGCGAACATTATTTAGAAGGTGATTGTGGCTGATTCCATTCATCTGTGATGTCTATTTCCGTAGAACGACTTTAGGTTTCATCTATCTACAATGTTTTGTTTATGTATTTACACGCTTAACAAAAACAAAGTAGACTTAACAATGGATTAAATAGCGTTTAGAATTATCTTTGAATTCAAAAATACTTTCCAATGATTGATTGTTTCCGTTCTTAATTTGCTACATTAGTGTTTTTAATCTAATCACATCTAAAATTGACACTAACATTTCAGTAATTTAAACATGCTATGTGTTAGTTTCAGCGCCCTTGTCGCCGTGTCTCACAGTTCTCCGGTCAATGTCACATTACCTTGTATTTTCTTCGTATTCCGACGTACGAGTAAACGATCACCGTGCCCCACTTACCGCTTCAATTCAGAGTACGACTGCATACTTAAATACTTTTAAATATACGGAGGAGGACATAAGGGTGAAGTATGAAATCTATTAATTCTGTCGACCTCTGCCTCCAGGCTGAAGTTGTGACGGCCCGTTAACGGTCCCCCAAAACAACAGATGATGGATGCATGTAACTTACGGCGAAAAAAATTACAAATTTCTCGCCTTTTAACCGAACACAACGTATTAAGTTAACGGTGTAACAATTTATGAACAAATCTGCGTTTCGTGTGTTATTATATTCTCCCAAATCACTTGCAGCATGACGAAAGTTAATATTCTGTGTCAATATCACACTTTTAACAATTAATGTCAGTTACCTATAATAACAAAATGGCGTCTCTACCGCTCGTGTTGAATAACGCAGACGTTTTTATGTTTCAGGGTTATAATGTGAATTTGTGAATGTTATAAATTATGATTTTGAGGCCTTTTGTGTGAAAATGTTTACGGAGACGGTTTTTTGTTCTGTATTGTGTAAAGTCACTGACTCCTGTATTCCCCTAAAAGGAGTTAGGGCACCGGGGAACGCGCTAACAATGCCGCCGATAAGGCTCTCTTCACGTCTCCTAAATGGTTTTACTTCACAAAGAACCCAGAAAACTTTCAGACTCCACTTTATTTGGAACAAAGTTTATAATATTAAAAAAGAACGACTACGACAGCGACCACCGTACGTGAAACCTTTCAACTCAGTGACAGGTTAATTCAAATGATAATTAATTTTGCCTAATTGCAAAATATTAATAGAAATATGACGGCTAGACGATGCCTTGATAGCTACCAGTAAATGACGTGCCAATTTTTTTACAGAAACATTTAACCTGATTTGTAAACTTTTACTCAGTTGATGGTCGGCCTCTAACTGTCAATCACAGGTTTTATTACTCTAAACAGACATATGATAATGACCAGTGGCCTCGAAAGAACACAAAAGCAATACGATTAAACTACTTGTAACAATGCCCGTTGAATTTCACCCTTTTATTCAAATTATGAAAAGTTAACCTGTAAACTTTTAAGACGTTCAAAAGCTTTGTTAGAATTTTTTTGTTGACCTGGCTACACGGTTGCTAAATCTACTTTTGATGACCCAGTTTATTACGATAAAAGTGAGGATAAATAACTAGCAAAAGTATTCAAGAAAAAAATTACTCATAAGTTAATAGCTTTTGATGACTTGGTAACAGTACTCTACCTACTTCTTGACATATTCAGGAAAGGTAATCATTCACGAAACTGTGGTTTCATTTTTAAGGAAAATGTACAAGACACGTGCAATTTAAAGATTACCTCGGTCGTCGGTGACATTTGGGGCAGCTGTCTGTCAGATACATGCTTTTTAAAAAAACGTGTGAAACTATTAAGTGGCGTATTATTATAAATGATACTAGTCACTCGCCCCTGCTTCGCTTCGGTACTTTGTAATTTATTGGGTATTTTATTTTTATACCATTGTTTTTTTCTTTTATTCTTGAAGTACCTAAACCTTAGTTACCTAGACAGTTGGGAATACAACTTTTCTGTTTCTAATCAAACGAACAGCTTTTGATTTTTACATGTAGCGATATTATGTTATATATGACATATTTGTGCCGCACACGCAAGCTCCGGATTACAGGAGCAGAAGTTAATTTACACACGTAACGGCGACTAGTTCTCTCATTATTTAAATTGTATAGAGTTGCTGGGGACCGTTACAAGTATGAATGTGACGGGTTGCGCACGAGTTTGATCTACAGTAGCTGAAGGAAGACAGTAATGGCGCAATGATGGCGATATACTTGGGATCGGCGCAGCAGGGCGCCTGCGCGCGCCGAGACCAATCGAGAGGAATATTCGCTCAAACACTCAGTGGAGCAGTTTTTGTTTAACATAATTTATTGTAATAGCCTCCAAGTAGCTATTTATGTTTTTCGTTTTATTTATATTCACTACGTTGTATGAATATCTTATTTAGTATATTACAGTTATATTCAAGTTTCCCAAGTCTACGCTTTACCCAACCATGCACATTGTATTTCCTAACTGGAGATTTTTCGCAAGCTTAGATAATACTAGTCCGTTCCGTGCACCTAGCAGACAGTTTAATAAAAATCTAATCATACTGATGCGGAAGGAATCCATCATATTTAATCGAAGGTTTGGTCATAATCATGAAACCTGTCAACAAAAATTGGCGTGAAAGTAATATTTTGCTTTAATTTGTCCAAAACTGGCATTTTCTGTTGATTAATGGTTTCCCTTTCCTAAAAAGTACGTAGTAAGGAAGGTGGAGTCCTTAGAAAGCACTGTATCACTTTTCTCTTTTTTGTAAGTACACTTTTTTGCGGCAGGATGGCGATGGTCTGCGAACCTGTCACTGTCACAATCTTCTTCGCTTTTAACCCGATGTAATTGTATATTGCAAACGCGATTCCTTTCAAGTAATGCTCGTAAGCTAATTTTAAGTCTAGTTAACCTGTCAAGGATAATAACCCTGACTTCATGGTCCGTTCAGAGCGAGTACTCTCATCAGCTTTTTGATCTTGTATGGTAAGCACAACTGTTGAAACAATCGTAGGTTTAATTATGTTACACAATAAGAGATAACCGAGTATGAACAGCTGACCGGTATCAGTTTCAGTCGATGTGACAATGACCACACCCTGCCTAATTGAACGAGACAAAAATATCTTGAAACTTTTGCTACGTAACATGTTGCAACGTCCAACCTAGTGCGCTGTACGACACGCCGTTGTATTAATGACCACATTGCCGATACATATCAGATTCGGTTCGTGCTTCTGGCGAAAGTTCTCCGAAGTCCGAAGGTGTCCCGAAATTGATGGGCCTGTCGGTAAGTAAGTGCCGGAATCGAATGTACGAATCTCGTATTGATCATGCACGCAAACAGTACACGCAACTCGGTCCTTCACCTCCGAAAATTAAATATGACCAGAGTCGATGAGTGGTGAAACTATTTCAGAGACAACTACGACCTACTTTCCTTACGGAGTTTTGGCTTAATTACTAGAAACTTGTTCGCTTTTATTTTTTCCAGTGCAACGAGACCACTGCAGGATGTTTTGCGAAATACGTTTATTTTAATGTAAGAATATTGATCGCAGCTGTCGTTAACCTTGTTACCAGGAGTCAATATGTTTGGTTGATTAGACAAAATTAAACCAGCAATTCTCATGTTTTGCTAATAAGCATTCAAAGCACCAAAATAGCCGTTGGTAAGGTAAAAGACCTCATTCTAGTTATGAGACAGTAAGTTCGCCTGAAGCGAGTTGTTGTGTCTTACGACATTGGCTATTGTTTGGCCAGCCGTCAGTACATTTCATTGTAATACATTTTAAACCAAGACTTATTCTAAACATGGTTCCAAGTAGTGCTTCAGCATTAATGTAAACTCTGTTAGACCCGTTAGGTAATTAGCCATAAGTATGCGTTATTAAACGATGCCTCACACTTGGTGGTATATGCCTCATGCCTAATTAGCCATTAACTTAGCAAATGTCTGCAAGCTTTCATTAATCAAAGACGCACTGTTTTGTTTTAGTTGAGGTGAATGTTCTGAGACTTGAAGCTTGTTTATTTTTGAGAACAGCGTTTAATATACATCGTCTAGAAGAAAATCATACCAGAGAGTTTCCAATGGGCAATACTCCTGTGGAGCGGCGTGATAACTGTCCAAGCGGGCCCGAGCTAACGAACGTCCGTAACGAGCAGACAGTCATCAGGGACCAAGGAACCAACTCCATTTAATGTGCGAAACGTGCCACAGTACTTTATAAAACTTAACTAACGGACTCAACAATACCTTACTGTAGGTTCCTATGTTATGATTGACGGAAACAAGCGGGTCAGTGGTGTTCCTATACACTCGAATGTGTTACAAGATATCTGTTACATTTCTCCGTATCATTGATTTGATTGAGGCCTTCCCGCACCTTTGACCGGTGTTTGTTAGGAACCAGCAGTGATTGACAGGATAAATGGTAGAAATCACTACTTACGGTTATCTTTGAATGTGTCCAGTGAATCAGTGGTTTATCTGCGCCTCGCTCCAAGGTTTCTAGTGCTCGTACGTGACGCGGCTGAAGTAAGTGCTGATGCAGAATAATGGGACGAAGTTACTTATGTTGTAGCTCACACTGAATTTTATTAAGAGTAAAGTAGAATAAAGTTTTGCTCCATTTATTGAGTGCTTGAGAAAATACCATTCAACATAATGTACCCAGTTATATGTATGTTTTTGCAAATCATGCTAACAACGTTGAAATCGATTCAGAATTGTAATTTTCTTACGCAAAAATATTATTAATTACGTTCCTCACCGTATAATGTTCAGTTTAGCGGTAATGTCAACTAGTATCTTTGTCCAACAACACAATTAAGGATTATGTTCTCAAACTAGTTGTTATCAATAGCAGTTACGTTTAATTTTGTAATAAAACAGTTTTGTTACATGATCGGTACTTTGTTGCGATGACTGATTTAAAATAATATCCTTTTTATGTGCAGTTCACATTGTCGTATCGTAAAATTCTTCATTTCACAATTCCACCCACATATTTTGTGTTCACATCCTTTTGTGATATTCGATTTGTTCGCTACGTGTTTCAATCAGGGGGTTCGCATGTTGGTGGGGTGTGTATAGTGTGTTTTACAGAACTTTACAGTGTTGGGAAATTGGATATAACGGGACTCTGCATGTAACGCAAGTCGTTTGGTACAAATGTAGGCATAACAATTAGTTTTTTCTTCCTGCCTATGTCTCAATTCGTTTGGGGATCAAGCAACATGTTTCCTATCTCGCCTTTTTTCTGACTAATGTTGCGTTAATATTTCTGATACAATTCAGTTTTCTTTGGTCGTCTCAAAAATTTTACGAATGTGTCGTAAAATATTCACGCATTCAAAGCCTACTTGTAATTGCTCTTACGTAGAATGCTTTGCAACCAGCTTGCCTCGTGGGTCATTTGTGAAAGATGCAGAGAACATACGCTAAATTGATAAGTGATGACTGGCCGTCGACTGTGATTAAGAACGCAGTGAAATGATAGCTTGAATTTCTCAAGTGCGAAATTGCATCACATTTGTTAGGTTTGTCCAAACACCGGCGCAACGCGATACGTTCGCGAGATTTGGCACTAAAACCAACAGTTGATTTATACGCTGCGTAATTAGTACAAGAACGTTAAGAAATAAATACTTGTAAAGTGTAAATGGGTGTTACAAAAGTGTTGCTGTTTGTTTGCTCAACTATAAACAAATATGTTAGAATTTAAATACCTTAGAATATTCTCCGCCGGGGAAAGCTCGCTCGGTGCTCGTTTTCATAATTTACTATTATTTCGTAATTTATTACGCTTCCCCGTAAAGAAGAGCGCTTTAGTGTTTGCGATAGGATAAATCGGACGATCCCTAATCTAACTCCATCTCTGACACGTAAGATTGAAGTTGCTATTTTTAATTAACCTCTGGCTCCTCAACCGTGAGTTATTACTTCGGTCGACGTCTGGCTTCAGATCTGACTTATTAGATTAACTCTATCTCCAGTTTCATCTCAGTGCTGCCGCGGCGCGGGCGCACTGCGCTTATGAGTTCGCAATATTTTATAAGTTGCATAAGTGGCAAGCTGGGCCCGGGCACGCATACGATTATCGGCTCCAGATATGGAATACGTTTGACCGACTGTTTTGATCTATTCGTGTCATGATCGATCGCAAAAATCGATACACTTCGATTGATAAACCGATGTTATTTTTATACGATTCGCAACAATTGCACAAACCCTTTAAACAGGACAACAAAGCGGATTAAGAAATAATAAATTACTGGTTTTATGTAACTGTTGTTATACAAATGAAAGTAAGAGTGGAGACGTAATTTGTCCCTAATTTCCATACAGGACTCCCGGTGGCTAAATGCCACGACTTTTAGCGGTTGTTTTCGCTAATTACCATCTCGTTTGCAATTTAAAATCCCATGAACATACGCTGATTGCCGGCTCTGGTGGCGAAAGTGAGTTTGTATGGGGGTTGTATGTCGCGGTAATTGGCAGTTGTGCGGTGTCTAACAAGCGATGTGTGAACACGGCCTAACTGCTTCTGTCAGCGCGCTTGTAGATAGGCCGCTGCCGCTATCAGCTTGGCCATTATGCAAGCCCTTCACCATACCTACGAGCGGCTACGACTCCTCGAGTACTACGCAGTGCTCGCTACCGTGCGTTGACGTTTCCTGAATGTTTAGAGTAATTGAGTTACGATATTTGAATTGACTTATAACAACGCATAATTACCAACAATGTATCCTATTACATCATTACCCGTGAATTATTGCCTCAATGAGCAATAGGAAGCCGTTAGTAAAATAAAAGGTTATTCAATCCGATGCATTCGTGACTGTTCCACCGGCTTTATTCAGCTGCAGTAACATAAAGGAAATACAAAGTAACAAGACTGATTCGATGACTACTAGACTGGATATTACAAAAACCGCAATAAAGTAATGCGGGTAGATATTGCACGTTGTAGAGCGTTTCTTAGTTTAATGGTTTTGAAATGCACATTGTTTCAAAGGTACGTGCAATAAAGCCTCTCGATTAGCAGTGTCTTGCTGTTACATTAAAATCTTTCATTTCGTTTTTATCTTAATTATCCTAATCTTGTGAAAAATTCATATCGATCCGAAGTGTACCGAGACAACAAAATTGGTAGCAAAATACACTGTACCGTAACTTTAAGTAGGTCTATATTGCCCCCATCTAAATTAATAGCCAATTCTAAGCAATAAGTACCAGGATACCAGAATATTGAACGAGATAGATAGCTCTGTGATATCAAGGCAGAGACATCAATCATGAGACTGCGAGTCGCTAGCTCTTTGTCAGTGTCATCATCTCGTCAGGTGGTTACTGGCTAGTGGCTTGCACCGACGACTTTATGTAGCTTTCGTATCTGACGATCGGGGTTTTATCAGTGTCTGTATTTATGGCTGTGAAGATGCTATGTAACCATTAGCGTATAGTGTTTTTGCCATAATATTTTGTAATCCTAACCTTAATCATTTCATTTCATAGGCGTTTTTCTGGTAGACCTGGAAAAGTATGGTATAGGTAAACTTTTGAGTGGAGGTGTTCTCAAAATAAAATTTTATGCGCTTAAAAGAGCATTATAATGTGATTTTGAACTTCGTGATTTGTATAGCAGCTGAGACGAATACTTTATAATCTTAGGTAAAAATAGTCGCAGTGCCATGTGATCAGACGCTGATTTATTATACCAAAGAAATATTTTCTGTATATGAGAAATGTCTCGTCACTAATATTATGGTCACTTAAACACTTCACACAGACTTCTATTGTACAAAATCAGTTCTGTTGTATGCTTCAGTTGCACACCGACGACTTTATTTGATAAACATTTCGCCTTCATTTAGCATAATTATTGCATTCTGCGTTTTTTGTCACATTTGAGATTATTCTGCCTCTATTTTCTGTTTTTGAGGAGACGTGCTGGAGCTGTGTATTTTAGAGGACCGTCAATTTATTTAAGACAAAATTAATTCGCTGTTGTTTATTAAAAATTAAGATGAATGACTCAATTCGCAATAAAATCAAATAAAATCCATTTGAAACCCTTAGAAAAGCATTGTGTCTGCCCAGAACAAGGATATGCATTCGATCTGATTGTCCATTCGTCGTGTCCGTACTGACGGCGCTTTCAACTCGATGAATAGCATATAAACGTGCGCTTGCGATGCCCGTGTCATGGACTCTTGGCTGATTCCCGCACAAGTGTTAATAAAGGGATATTGATGTCCATAGTTCGCAATACTCTTTTTCTTGCATTAGTTATATTGTCTGGGTTTACTCTCGTCTTTTCCTTTGTCCATGGCGGCTAAAAAGTTAAGGGTTATGCATTGCATATGTTTGACGCTGTAGTGACAGTGATGAATTGATCATTGAGTTCAAGGATAGTAGGTTAAGGTAGATATTCAATTGGCATTACATTTCTATTGATATCGTTTTGAAATGTGTCTATTAAAGTATGAAACCCGCAGATCATCGGTCATCTCCTTTGATGTGCATTCACAAAACTGATTTTTATTGATAAGCTAATGTTCAGAATTGAATGAATTTTTGACAGCTAGTGCTCTTGCGCCCGCGCATAGTTAAGTGACCGCGACGCTCTTATGGTACTTAAGATTCCAACAAAATAATAGTGTGCGTCACAGTTGCTCGCGAACATTTAGTGCAGTAACTTCCAACAATGAACTTTAGCAGAACGCGTACTAACTTGGTACCACGTTTAGCCTCTGTATCCAACTTAAGGATATGCGTAACTTTCTGAATACATCTGGATATCCCAACCCTTGAGACCTCGAGAAAAAAGTTTACAGCTGTTATTTCGTAAATACACGTCACTGTGACGACTATGACGCATTATTTTGAGCAGTTCCTTTAAAAAAAAAAGCAGAATTATCCCACACGAATAATTTATTGCCCAACTTAATGTACGCTTTAACTTAATTTGGTTAAACTACAAGAGTATGTTAAAATGTTAATTAAAATTTAAAAGTTGTTTCCAAGTGTAAGCAATAAATAAAGAGTGTGAATGTCTTTATCTGCCATTTTAGGAAGACAGAAACATTGCCAGATATTTATGCCAATCAAGTAATTATTGTAAAAGTTAAAGAAAAAATTAAAATTCTTATGTTGGTAGTGTTTTGTTAACGTATTTTAAAGAATATTGCCTCGCTCTGTCTATGTACAACATTCATGTTTGTTTCAGGAATGTTTACAAATAACTAAAGCTAAGATTTGGATTGCTAGAGCTGAACTCTATTGAAATCTAATTGTCGCCTTTAACTCCAAAATGCTTAAGCAGAGATAGACCCACATTAGAGTACCCAACTATAGACCCACATTTTGCCAGTTGTTGTCCTTTGTCGAGTTGTAGTTATCCACATTGTTAAGTTTTAGGCCCATGTAATAGTTGGCCCTATTGCTATCGACTAGGCACAAATCCAGACGTCCTGGCTGCTATTGACAAGCTCCAGATTTATATAAACAAATATCACTTGGCCCAACCTGGGAACTTTAAACGAGTAACAATCACATAATACATAGAATCTGAATCGGAAAATCTAAAGGCTGACGTCGGCGATGAAACCCACGCTTCATTTAACGACCACATAAAGCAGAGTTGTAATTTCTTCTGTTTCAGTAAACCAAGATAATATAATAATCTATATATATAAAAATGAAACCCGTTTTCCGTTGTCACGACATAACATGAAAACGGCTTGACCGATTCGGATAATTATTTTTTTGTTGTGTTTGGAACCATCGGGACCGGGTTTTAGACCGAGTCCTCTACCCGTGCGAAGCCGGGACGGGCCGCTAGTATAATAATAATAATATTCCACAACTATCACACAACGCCATCTAGTCCCAAGCTAAGCAGAGCTTGTGTTATGAGTACTAGACAAGTGATATACATACTTATATATTTTTAAATACATACATATTATAGATAAATTACACCCAGACACAGAACAAATGATCGTGCTCATCACACAAACATTTGTCCTGGGTGGGAATCGAACCCACGACCTCCGGCATAGCAGTCAGGGTCACTAACCACTAGACCAACAGGCCAGTCTAAGATACATTTTCTTTACAGTTAAGTCATCAAATGAGTCCTTATAGCCGGGTGGAGACACACTCCTGGGTGAAGCAGAAGGGACTATCAGACTCTTATTAACTAAAAATGAATAAATAAAACTCTTTGTTCGGTTGCCCTTTGCGTTCCAGAACTAAAGTATCGAGATTACAGTTTTGCGAAAGCCTAGATACTTAACATTTATTTTCATTGGACATAAAGTAATTATAAAAAGTAAAGCTGTAGCGCTTAACAGTGCCAATTTATACTTACAGAAGGGTATGACGTCAATAAAGGTAAAATTACATTTCGTGGCAATTTCCGTTTTCCCGGTGAGATGTCTGAGAGTCGATTGAGGAAATGGAACACTAATCATTAGGCTATGACATGACGGTGCGCATGAGTCGTTTTCAGTACATACCGGTCATTAATCGAATCGCTTTATTGAAACATGTGATGACACGTGCGCTCACGCAGGCTTTAGTAGCATTACTTGACCTGAAAATAAATAAGGTTGATTATAATTGGAGTCCTGATGTAGAAAAATAGCAAAAAAAGCGAACTTACAGCTAAGTAATAATAACCACACGAGTAAATCAAAGGTTAAGCAATGCTTGCCGAAATCAGCCAATGGATGGGTGACTATTTATTCATTACATATCGAGTCCCTACGTAACTCGGAAAGCATATTATGCCGTTCGATTTTATAATTAGAAAGTCTTAAAATAAGTATTACTGTAACTAGGTTGTGGAGGTCTGTTATTGGCAGAAGCTCCTTAGGATATGTGGTAGTTGGTTAAAGGCTAAGCCAATAATGAACTATAGATATAATTCATCATCTCAGCCATAGGACGTCCACTGCTGAACATAGGCCTCCCCTTTAGATCTCCACATATACCGGTTGGAAGCGACCTGCATCCAGCGTCTTCCGGCGACCTTTATAAGGTCGTCTGTCCACCTATTTGGTGGACGTCCTACGCTGCGCTTGCTAGTCCGTGGTCTCCACTCTGGCACTTTTCGACTCCATCGGCCATTTGCTCTGCGAGCAATATGGCCTGCCCATTGCCACTTCAGCTTGCTAATCCGGTGGGCTATATCGTTGGCTTTAGTTCCTCTACGGATCTCTTCATTTCGGATTCGATCAGATATAAATAGCCCTGTTAAAGTGCAACGTCCTTCAGAGAGCGGAGAGGACTCGCCGCCTGACCGCCGCCGCGTACGGACGTCTCCCCGTGTGTGCTCCGTGCCTGTGCTGTGTTCGCCGCTGCGTCTCGTTGTGCTCGCACAACGTCTCGGTAGTCTTTCGACTACCAAACAAAACTGTCCTTTTCAGGACAATCGTCAAAACGTGTTTTTGCCCCTTCAGGGAAAATCCACAGTTTCGTGGTTCTTGGTGGAAACCTCACGGTGTCAACGAAACCAAGAGGGTGGTGCCCCAATCCATCCCGCCAAACCCCTTCAGGGCGAGGTTAATTTATTGGAGTCGGGAGCTGGGACCTTGGCCTTGGGGGATCTCCTAGTCAAACCCAGTCTCTGGTTTCGTTCACAGCTACACACCTGGTGTCGGTTGGGTGTGTCTACCCCTTCGCACCAGACCCAAATAGGGCCCTGTTGCACATTAAGATTGGCAACAGGTTCACAAGCTTAGGGCACACCTTAGGTACTCACCTCACTGCCGCACACAATCCCTAGGCAGGGGAGGCTACTCATCCCCGGGCACACCCACCCGGGGAGTTAGTCTGGTTAGGCTTTCCCCAATCTCTAAGGGAGCTTCACTCCCATGCCATCCACTTAGGATGGCTCCTCCTTCTACTGAGGACCTCCTTGTGGGGTTACTCAGAGACATCGTCGAGAACAACAATCTCGGCGATGTGTATGTTACTAGGCTCAACGCTATTGAGCAGCTCATCCAAGATAGGCGCGACTCTCCCCTGTCTCCCCCGTTAGCCGAACAAGGCATTCTACCGAAGTCTGCCAAGTCCCGCGAACCCGCGATCCGCGTCCCGACCCAACCCGATGCCACCCCCGGACCTTCAGTCCCTCAACCTCCCTTGCCCGAACGTATGGACACGTCCGGCCCAGTCGAGTCTGATTGTGAGATCAGTGACTCAGCCGGTTCCTCTGATGAGGACTTTACCGTGGTCCTAGGTAAGCGCAAGGGGAAACATTCCTTGTCCTCAAAGGCCAAAAAGTCCCTCGCGGCTTTGCCTACCCCCTCTCCTCCGACCACTCGGGTTAACACCCCCACCCCCTCCCCGGCCCCCGCTAGCCGCCCCTCCAGCCCTAGGGCTACCCCCACCGCGGCTCCCTCTAAGAAGCCGAAACTTCCCCCTCCGATCTTTATTCACGAAAAGTCCAAATGGACCGATATTTCAAGGGTCTGTGTGGACCTAAAAATCAACTTTACAAAGGCCACCAGCACCAACACCGGTATCAAGGTGTCGACCCCTACGTCTTCGGACTATAGGGAACTCTCCCGTGTTCTTCGCTCGAGGAACATCCCCCATCATTCTTTTTCTCTCCCTGAGGAGAAGCCCACCCGTGTGGTGATCAGGCGGATCCCCAAGGAGATTCCCACCCAAGACGTCTTAGAGGACTTAAAAGCCCAAGGAATCCCCGTCTCCGCCGTCCACCGCCTTCACAAGGCAAGGGGCGGCGACTTGTACGACATGGTCCTGGTTATCTGCGACCCAGTCGAATCAGGCCCCCATCCCATTTTTAAAATCAAATCCGTGTGCTCCCTGTCGGGCATCTCGATAGAGAAGCCCTACAAAGCACATACTGTTGGTCAGTGTCACAACTGCCAACAGTATGGCCATAGCCAGTCCGACTGCTTCGCACCTCCCAGGTGCGTTAAGTGCTTAGGTGACCATAGCACGGTCAACTGCCCCCGTCCTAAGGATAAGGCCCTCTGCCAAGATCCTCCTAGTTGTGTCCTTTGCGGCCAAGTTGGCCACCCGGCCAACTACCGCGGCTGCCCTAAAGCCCCCAAGTCCACTTCTCCCAAACTGGTGAAGCGCGCTGCCGCCCGCCAGCAGAGGGAATCCCCATCTGTGAAGATTCCCTCTTCACAGATACCCAATAGGTTAGGTCCCCAACTCCCATCTCCCTGGAACGCGCTGAACCACCAAAGGGCTTTCCCAGCCCTTGGCCCAGCGCCCTCCAATCCCGCTCCTCCACTCCTAGACGTCCCCACTCCCCAGCCCGTGGCTCCCGTGACTGCTCCCGCAGCCGCTCGCAAGACCGCTCTTGCAGCCCCGGTTTTGGTGTCCCCCCCGTTAGGCTCCGGCCCCGTGGCCCTTGTAGACGATGAAGACATGCGGGTCATCATCTCCGCGTATAAGTCCGTTGAGAACTACGAGAATATTCTTAAGGCGTCGGCACGACAATTGGCCGCCCAACTCAGGGCGTCCAACGGTAGTCCCGACGCTTATAAGGCTATTTTCGCCTCTCACCCCCACGTAGGGGAAGCTCTTAAAGCCCTCCACCTAGTCTAATCTCCAATGGCTACTAGGAATAGGAACGTTCTCAAACCGCGGTCCCTCAGGTTAGGTTTCTTTAACGTTAACGGCATGCAAGGTCAGCGGGACGAACTCGCTACCTTCTTGCGCGATAACCAGTTAGATATTCTCCTTCTCCAGGAGACGTTCCTAAAGCCACACCATCGCGATCCCAAAATTGCCAACTTTCAGTTAGTTCGTAATGATAGGTCGCGTTGCCACAAGGGTGGTACTCTCATTTATTATAAAAAGTCCCTGCATTGCATCCCGCTAGTCTCTCCTCCCCTCGAGTCACTTCTTGAGGTTTCAGTCTGTCGGCTAGGCACGACCGGTCATCAGCCCATCACCATAGTTTCCGCCTATTTTCCTCCTGCTACCGGTGCAGAGGATCAGTCCCTTCTCGTTAGAGATCTCACCTCTATCTTCGGCATGAGCGATTCCGTTATCTTAGCGGGAGACCTCAACGCCAAACATCCAGCTTGGAATAGCACTATTACGACCCCTAGGGGAAGAGTAGTGTTCAACCTTAGCTCCACCCTCAATTTTAACCCCGTTGCTCCTTATGAGCATACGCACTATCCCCACGATCCCAACTGTCGTTCCGATGTCCTCGATATAGCGCTGCTCAAAAATGTCAACCTTAAGTTGAACGCCATTGAGACGCTACACGAGCTTAATTCCGACCACCGTCCTGTGCTCTTGCACCTGACTCCGCGCACGGGTCCTTCTGACCCTAGCCAGCCTCCTCCTACCAAAGTGTTGACTGACTGGAAGAAAGTAAGCGAATTGCTGAAATCGACCTCGTCACCTCACTTGGACTCCATCCCCGACCACATTGTCTCCGTCGCTGACACGACGGCCGCCATCAACTCGTTTACAGAACACGTGCAATCCGTATTGACGGATTGCTCACGGGAAGTCCCAGATACGAGCGATCGTAAATGGAATCTCCCCGCTGACGTACGTGAACTGATAACCGAGAAGAACGCGGCCATCCGTGCCTACAGCAACTTTCCATGCGATTCGAACAAAGCCCACATGCGCAATTTACAGCGTGCTGTAAAGAAACGCATCGCTGAGTTTCGTTCGAATCGCTGGAACGACATGCTGAGCGAACTCGAGCCCACCCACCTAGCCTACTGGCAGCTGCAACGAAAGTTGCGTGCTACCGAGGAGGCTACCGTTCCTCCCCTCACCCGTCCCGACAAGAGCGTCGCTTTTGACGACTCTGAGAAGGCCGAGTGCCTGGCCGACAGCCTGGAAACTCAGTGCACTCCTAGCACCCAACCGGTAGATAGCAGTCACCTCCTCAAGGTAGACTCGGAAGTCGAACGTAGGTCCTCTCTCCCACCTGTAGAAGACCCTGATGATCCTCTGCCACCGGCCACGCCGGACGAAGTGCACGACATCATAAAAGGGCTCCGCCCCCGGAAAGCCCCCGGGACGGACGGTATCAATAATAGGGTTTTTAAACTCCTCCCCGCCCAGCTCATTATGTTGTTGACCGCCATCTTCAATGGCGCTCTGAGCAATAATATCTTTCCCGAGGCATGGATAGAGGCCACTGTTATCGGTTTCCCCAAGCCAGGCAAGCCCAAGTCTGAGCCCACGAGTTACCGACCTATCAGTCTCCTGAACGTTCTCGGCAAGATCTATGAGAGACTTATTTATAAGCGACTCTATGATTACGCCGAATCAAAGCGCCTCATTCCTGACGAGCAGTACGGCTTCAGGTCCGGACACTCGTGCGTCCAACAAGTCCACCGTATAGTCGAGCACATTAGCGCGGGCTTTCAGCGCGGTGCGATGACTGGTGCTCTCTTTTTCGACATCGCGAAGGCCTTCGACAAAGTCTGGCACAACGGCTTATTATATAAGCTCTACCACATGGGTGTGCCAGACCGTCTCGTGCTCATCATACGAGACTTCTTGTCGAACCGCACTTTCCGCTACCGCATAGGGGACGCCCTCTCCTCCCCGCACCCGATACGTGCTGGCGTCCCGCAAGGCGCCGTCCTCTCTCCCCTCTTGTTCACGCTGTTTACTAGCGACATTCCCAAGAGCAATAAGGCTCGGTTATCTCTCTTCGCGGACGACACGGCCCTGTATTACACAGGCCGCAGTTCAACCGCTATAGCCCAAACCCTCCAGACCTCTGCCAACGTCCTAGGCGCTTGGTTTAGGAAATGGAGAATTGAGGTTAATCCCGATAAGAGTCAGGCGGTTCTTTTCACCAAACCGCGCAAACGTGATCTCCCCTCCCTCTCTCCGATCTCTATGTACGGCAAGCCGATCCCCTGGGCGAAGCAAGCCAAGTACTTAGGTGTGACGCTCGATAGTCACCTTTCCTTCCGCAAACATATCAAAATGGCCCGCAACCGCGCGTCCTTTGTTATGGGTAGGCTCCACTTCTTGCTCACTGCGAGAAGCTCACTGTCACTCAAGTGCAAAATGCGCCTATATACCGCGGTTATCCGTCCCATCATGACATACGCGTGTGTCATTTTCGCTCACTCGAACCCTCGCGTCCTCTATAAAATGCAGGTCCTCCAAAATCGGTTTCTCAGGAAAGTCACGGGAGCCCCGTACTATGTCCGTAACGACGCCCTCCACCTCGACCTTAGAATTCCCACCGTAGCTCAGTTCATGAAGCGCCTTTCCAAGCGCTTCTTCGATTCCGCTATTAGGCACCCCAATCCCTTGATCGCATCGGCCGCCCGATACGAACCATCGCGTATCAGTACCACCCGACGCCCTAAGCACACCCTCGTAGAGCCCGACGACCCCATCACTCTCCTCCAGGAGAGCAGTAGGGAAACCAGTACTCTTAGGAAACACAGACACAGACCGACTCCGTCATTCCGCCCTCGCCGCCGAGGCCGCCCGTCGCGACGCCCAAGTCAATGCCCCCCCGACCCTTGCAAGAGCCAGCCCGCGATGCTGAGCCAGTAGTTTTAAATTAGTCCCTAAATAAGATATTATTGTGATCCAGCCTGTCCCTTGCTGTCCTCTGTCAGTGACGTCCTAAGCCGAGGTCCGTACCCCACAGGGGGTGCCCTTAGCGAACGGTCACTTAGTTTATAGTTTTTTTTGCCTAGCTTGTAAGCTCTGGCTGGAGGCCTTAGAGTAAAATCTATGGCATCCACAGAAAAGTCCGGTTAAGCAGCACACAACCTCTTCTAGGTTGACCTGCGAGATGCCATTCAAAAAAAAAAAAAAAAAAGCAACGTCCTTCAAAATGTGAAAAATCTTTACCATAAATTCTGCTTTTTCATCGCTGTTTCCTTAAATGACATAAGAAGCTTTGTAAGGTAACAAGAAAATTATCCATTTCCCATTTCACTGAATAATCATTAAGCATTCTCACGGAAGTACCATTCAATTCAAGACAAGCATACGCATCATATTTCCGATTATATCATATAATAGTTTGTGGAGACAACATCAAATAGAATTGAAAAGAAAATTCGTGCCATAAACAACCGTTCGCTGCTGAAAATTACAGTGAATGTTATAGATGTAGGTATTTACTTAGAAAGTGAAATGAAAAGCATCGCCAACCTTGTAGCTCACAATTTATCGACTACTGGTTTAATTATAATCTATGTAGCTAATCGTGCCGCGGGTTTGCTCGAGATGTTATGATGTCCTGTTGGGCTCTTTGACTTTCCCTACGTGCATGTGGATAGTTACATACTTAGATTATAGAATGTCTTGATTCTAAGTAGGCCACTGAGAATTAAGCTAAAAAACATGGTTCAAAAATTACCCCCGTCTTTCCATTCCTACGCAAATCGAGCGAAAATCTCCAAGGTAAGCCTTTAAATGTGTGCGTGGCGCTCTTTCACACTTTCATAAAAAGTAGCTTCACTAAAAACGTTCAGTTTTCTTTCGAACACGGAATCTGGACTTTTTATAATCTTCGGTTGCATACTTAATGCTATAGGCAGGGCAATTGAAGTAACATGGTGATTTTTAGTCAGAACGAGCCTGATAGTCCTTTCTGATACACCTGGTGCTAGATGATTCATTGAATGAATTTATACCCCAAAAAAAGTCAAAGCAGCCCGTTAAACCAGATATACAGACCAGAAAATGCCTATTTACACCCTTCTAAAAATACTAAATTAAGTCTGTTATTGAAGAAATCGGTTAAGATTATGAAAAATGTACAGAGTTACACTAGACAAATAAAACAGGTAGCCTACCATAACGTTCCAAAGCGTGAATGGTTCCGTTCAGGGAACGAGATGACGCTAGATGAATTGTATAGCACTGTCTCTTTCCCACAGCCTAAAGACTCAAGTTTAAGACGTCATGGTTGACCAGAGAAAGCAAAACAATGACAAAAGACAATTAAACCAGATGAGAAACATTAGATACCAAGACTTGCAGACATTTGGGTGACAATGAGTTGAAAAAGAATAGACGTTTGTTTCCGTTTAAAACCATTAATTTTCACGTATTTGTAAACACATCAAAATGTGGGGGGATAATTCATTGAATATCTCACAACACAATAATAAACACAGTCATAAATTTACTTTGGATTATTTTCTTTTGGCATGCCTCAATGGTGCGTCGGAGGCTAGACTTTCCTAAAGATATTGTGTTGATTAATTTATAACATTTCAAAACGTGCTGCTACACGTGATTTTGAACGTAATGCGTTCATCCAAGGTTAAATCTTTCTCTCCTGTCAGTCATCCAGAATTAGCGGCACCCGCTTGGACACTATCGGCCTCATCCGAAAGCTCAAAGTCGCTCAGCGAGCTATGGAGAGGGCTATGCTTGGTGTGTCTCTGCATGATCGAATCCGAAATGAGGAGATCCGTAGACGAACTAAAGCCACCGACATAGCCCACCGGATTAGCAAGGTGAAGTGGCAATGGGCAGGCCATATTGCTCGCAGAGCAGATGGCCGATGGGCCATGGAAGCGCAGCGTAGGACGTCCACCAACAAGGTAGACAGACGATTTTATAAAGGTCGCCGGAAGATGCTGGATGTGGGTCTGGTCTGGGTCGCTTCCAACCGGTATATGTGGAGATCTAAAGGGGAGGCCTATGTTCAGCAGTGGACGTCGTATGGCTGAGATGAAGATGATGATGATGACTTGGACAAATTAGGCAAAAGACACACGCTACGCATACATACGGGTTGAATGTAAGTTGTGTTATAGATTCAAGATTCTTCGTCTTGAATCGATGGAAGAATTGCCATAGCCTTATTGGTCCCTCAAGATAGAAGGAATCTAAGCTATTTTAATAAAGAAAACCAGAAGAGGCAGTATCGACAGACGGAGAAATACAAGGATGTAACAAATAAATAAGTAAATGAACAATCAAACATCCAATTATTCCTATATGTTACAGTCAAGTAACTCTTATAGTTGTACTAACAGCAACAACAGCAGTGATTTATATCTTTGCCCATCTTTAAACGACTCATTTCTCAATCTCAAGAAGAAAGCCTATCTTAGAACAGTAATTACTTTATGATTTAAGGCCCGTGGTCGCTTTGTGGACAGTGGGGAGGTACGTATTAACTATTTATTAATAACTCGGCTCCAAGCGATGTGTAATCATAGTATTATAATAATAGCGAGCTGTCACAGGGACCAGCCGTCTTGGACGAGTACGAATGAGTCTGTGTGGCCAGCTGATCTAGTATGCCGATATGCTGATAAGGCTTTGTGTAATTTGTACGAATCGGAAATATTAATGTTTGTTCAGGAAATGCGATGCAAGTTTAGATATAATAGATCAAGCCATAGGAGTTAGCAGGCTCTATTTAGAACACTTAGAAGGAGCCAATGAATTTTAACAATCACTAATAAATTGGAGGAAAATCCTTTTGCATCCGATTGTACATGCAGAGAATGCGCAGCTGGCTCGATATTAATATTATACTGACATTTAATCTCCTTAAGCGTGCAAAATCGTAATTAGTTTTTTGTGTCGTCTTGTGACATAATACATTCCTGGACCAGGCCAGGCCATTGACATGGAAGTGGGAAAGGTCAACACACTGCAGGGCTGAGTTCGCATAATTGGTCAATACTTTCGCATTATTTTGCATTTAAATATATAATTTAAATGGTGTGACGTCACGTCAGAGATTCAAGTAATTATCGGCACGCGTATGTAACGTCATGCTTGGAATATTCTTTACGTAATTAAAGGTTACGTGCGTGAAACTGATATGAATTTATTGCTATTGTTTCTCGCTTGAATGGCTTTTGTCCAGTCTAAGGGTCTCGACTCTTATTAGGCTTTAACAAGAATATAAAGTCCAGCGTTATTGTTTTTTGCAGGAAAGTGCAATTATGGCCCTCATTATGACTTTACTGTTGGAAAATACTAAGTCCCCGCCATCTAGGCGTTTAGGATAGATTTTTTAAATACATTATGCATTGTTTCATAACATCGCGTCTATAATCTCTGAAGGGCTAGGCCAAAAGCGTTCTTACAGTAAGACAGTAAAATCGCACTTAAACAAATGCAGTTAATCTGAAATGCATCGAAATGATTCAGACAACCAGCCATTACCAGTTCCATCCGGACTTCGGAGTAGTAACCATGAACTTGCCTCATAGATAGTTCATAAGGTGGAATGTTGACGTCCGAAGTGTAATTGTTCAATTGGCGCAGTTAATTGTAGGAAGCAATTGCTATTACTTAGAGACACATGGCACATGGCAAAACACGAGTTATTGGGAACGTGAGTCTTCATATTCTCACTTCTGAATCATGGTCAAAGCTTGACTAAATTATAAGGTTTTAAAGAACATTTTTCTTTTCGAGGCATTGAATTTGAAATTAGTATCTTGTTACCACTAGCTACGAATTTACGTTGGGTAACCCCGCCTTCCGTGGGTACCCGGAGTTATAATGTGGAGGTGGCTGGGGAAGACAATGGTGCAGACGATAGGGTGTTGTGGCGCAGCAAGGAAAAAGTCCACGTCCAGCACTGACCTGTTAATAATTAGGTTTTGTTAACTAAGTGTTCTTAAAAAGTTACATAAGAAAGCATAGCTTCATATGAGTATCTGCTGTTGACAACTTGATTGGGTGACCATAAATGTTGTCTTTACCAGTATTATCAAGAGGTCTTGGATTACCCAGTACTCTGTTAAATATTGGAATTCCACTGCATCTCTTCAGACTGCAAGCCGACCGAAATTAGTTGGGAAAACACTAGACAAAATGATGTTCCATCTAGACAGGATATAATTTTTGATCCAACATATTTTTTGACAAACTGATCTACAAAGGCGAAATCTAGTTTTATCGTCATGAAACCATTTTATGAACACAAAAGCTTTTCAGCTAGATGAGTGTCACACACAGTCTGACCTGTAGTCTTTGTTTGTTGCCGCACAAGTCGTAACTGTCAACAGAGGTTAACAGGTTACCGTAATGTTCATAGGTGACGAGTTTCCTGGCTCCTTGTCATTATGCGGTGCAATTGTTATTACAGGCCGACTTTTACTGCTAAACGTGGCCACACAATTAGCACCTATTATTATTTCTACTCGTGTTGTTTTCTTCAATGAATATTAGTTACAACTTATTTTCGTGTAATACAGAAGCGCACGTTTTGAAATTAACCTTGATTGACTTTGGTGTAATATTATAAATTATATTTACTGGACTAACGGCACCATATTTGAGTGCTTAAAAACTGAATTGGCAGGAGCGTAAAAATTAAATAATGTTTTTGCGAGAAATGGTAATGCTATTTTAGGACCTTCATCAATGATTGACTAACTTCCAGAAAACAACTCATTCGTACCAGGCGGTTTGGCTCTTTGTCGTAGGGTGCATATATTTCAACTAAGACTGTTTTATAATTTCTTGGCTTCAAATATTCATGTCTGTATTGATAAATAATTACGTTAATCATGTTCAGAATTGGATTTGAGTAGGTAAATGTGAAAGATTATCAACTACGTTCGTGCCATTAAAATATCATTAAATAAGTTACACCTTGTATGTCTTACTACCTACTCATTAATTACAAAGCTTACCTTATTTTCTTTCGAGTCGAAGTAAAATGTAAAGGGTTTATCATAAAAGGTTATAAGATAATCATCTCTTGTTTTTTCTTATCGTGTCATCGGTTTATAATTTTTGATCTCTCTTTTTTTGGCCTTTTATCAGATTTATTGTCAATGATGTTCGCTGTCAATATAATGTGGCTCTTTAAAAGATATAATTTATTTTACAAGACGTCTTCTTTTACGAGAATTTTGGAAGGCTAAATTGATGTACGGGGACTTATTTGAACTTCCAATCATTACTTGAATTTGTGGCAAAGAATGGATTGGTGAGTTGAGTTCTGCATTTTTTTTTATCGTGGTAAAATCATCAAATGAGTCCTCCCACCCCTTGTATTGTATTGTAAAATGCGCTGGTATCCGCAACTCCACGCCAGATGCGCGTATTTTGCGTGCGGATTACTTATTATTATCATTACTTATTATTTACCTCCCACCCCTTACTGTCAGACTTGTACTGACTAAAATCCACGGTGTCCTTCAATAGCCCTTTATGTTCCGGGGTCACGGAAATGAAGTAAGTCCCGAGACCCCGGAAGGCTTTGGCCCTCTATAGAACCCGTCATCATGCTGACGCTCTTAGAGGCGCGCGTGGAACACATCGCGCCGTGGATCCGAGTTGAGTTTTTCTGGAAAAGTTTTTAGGAATGGAATTTATCTATCACTTTTATGACTAAACTTGATCAACAAAACACATAAGTAATAATAAACAGTGAATCTTGCTTATTCTGTATCAAACAAATACTTAAAAAGCTATTCAAGCATTAATTTTGTATGTAAGACTCTGTTTTGTATGTAAACCTATGTAATGAAGTGCAGATAGTACATATATAATCTTATACAAAACAAGAAGTTTCTACATGTAAACAGTGAACACTATATAATGTTTACATGTAGAAACCACATTCCAGAAGTTCTCTTCATAATATCAAAAAAGCACACTTTTAAATATAATGTTTTTCTTCAATTTAAAGTAAAGTCATCTTCTAATGTTTGCAGTGCACTTAACTTATTTGCTACTTAAGTTCGGGCCAATGTTTATTTAGTAACCCAATCAACGGTTCTGCAAATATTTTTGCACACAATCTTCAATTTAGAGGTGTTCAGCCAAAAATACCGTATTTTACTTTAACTTAAATTAACATAAGTTGCTAAGGAGGTTTTAAGTGGTTATTTAGAATGTAAGTACCGTGTATAAGTGACCTTATGCGGAGAGAGTTGCTATAACGGCTCAATATAATAATAAATAGGGAAAACGTTATCTGTTTCAATTGTTAATAGAGTCTCGATACACTGCCAGCGTCTCGTCTAAACCCCGATCTGGTATTTCGGATTTCTAACTTGGATTTAGGAAATTTTGAAGTGGATAAATTGGTTGGCGAACCAGCATGTTAATTGAGCTCTATAAAACAGACCCTGTATGTAACAAACAGTAGGTACCCAATATAGTAATGTTGGCTAGACATTTCAAATTATAATTACGTATAAAAACAAATATTATATCGGTAGCATAATGATATGTCACATTTGTCATCTCAACATGGTACTCGTAATAACACACATACGACATCGACGTTAACTTTGAGATGAGACAGTAGTCTATCTACGGACAGACCTCTGCAAGTGTAGCTTTACTTTGATGACCCATCCAAAGACAGACCGAAACAAGCGTTACTTGCTTAAGATATCTTGGGCAAGAGCTTATAGTATTTCCTTTTTTGAAATTGGATGAAAACAGTTATTGCCAGTCGTGTATAGTGCCAATAGAAACCGTACAACAAGGAACAGGATCTCAAATAACGATATCTTTCGGCATTTAGGTCCGCAATGACGCGCAGGCGCCGCGCCGCTCCTCACCTCGGAAGGTCACAGTCTCCCCGATTTATGGAGCACGAAGTCTTTGTACCACACCGCCAACATCGCCAGCTCGCCACTCTTCACCCGCTAACGGGCCTGTTCTCAACTAAAATACGAATGTACTAGGAACAACAAACGCATGGATACGCTCCCCATAGCTCACGATTATGATCTGTTAGTCAATATCTGAGTAATGGAAATTGGTATTCAATGCTATATCCATTTTACGGTTCAGTATCGTAGGGCATTTACTTTTCAATGGCTGGATGGAATTGATGGGAGTGTATGCTGTTAACATTAAAGTTGGTTGTTAGATAGATAACGGGCGTGGTTGGAGAGTAGCATAAAAGTTATGATAAAATTGCAACTCCGCCCTGCAAGAGGAAAGTCGTTGCTTCTTCTAGAAGATGTAAACGTCAGCGTTAAAATTGTAGAGTTTCATCATCTCTGAATTGAGTTATGTCTCAGATCAGAGTGTGTTCTTTTGGTTGTTTTTCGGGTGGTCTTTTATCGAATTTTAAATTCACTTTAAATTCCGATCATATAGTCTTTCAACAGTAGAGCATATGACATGATAGATGTGCTAAGATTCAAATAACACATGCTAACGTCACCTTTACTCCATCTTCCCTTCCTATCTCCACAAAGCATCCGAAAGTGTCGGTCGGTCTACTTGTGCTAACATTGCAAACGATCGTTCAAGTAAAACAGTTCTCGTGTACCGTATCGAAAGCACTCGTGATCCGACTTAAATGTTGAAATAAACCGATCGGAAATCGAACCTAAATACGAGGATATTTATTGGATCATGCCACTTTAGAGTTGCTGAAGGAAATTCTGCAGTATATATAAATGTACAGCGAATGTTACTTGCTTTACGGCTGTTCTACTTGACTAGGTATAGGGGCATGATCATGATTTAAACAGACTATGTTTTTACTGAAACTACATTACTTCAACAATGAGAAATGGTTTTAATACTATCCACTATAAGTTTCACTTTGAAAAATCTTTGCGTATTCCTTACAAATTTGTACATCCATGTCTCGTTTTTTACTGATGTGACCTGACCTTCTGTTCCTTTCAAGATAGCTCCTAAGTAAACGAGGCTTTTCCATTATGAAGTTATCAGCGAACAAGTGAACTTCCTACTTATTCGCCATTTATTACACCTTCTGGAGGAAGGAACAGGGATGTTACTGACGTTGAAAGACTTATGTTTGGAACTAGTTTTTATCGACGGAATCTGTATCCACAGTAGGCGACTTATTGTGTGGTGTGTGACATTTGGCCTCTGAAAATAATGTTGGACGCGTGAGGCAAATAATTGCCTTGCATAAGCACTATCAGCCTATAATGTTCCCACTGCTGTAACACAGGCAAAGAACTCGCGCGCGAGCCGGTGCGAGTTTTTAGATGTATTGTCATGTCTTCGAATTTTTGGATCTAGGATCTAGGTCACAATGTTTTCCTTTACCTTTTTATTTGACAGTAGTGGTGATAAAAAATTACACAAATGCACTCGGTTGGGTTTGAACCCGCGACCTTGCTATGACTGCCTTGACTTTGTGAATTTCTACTTAAAAATGGATCCAATTACAGCGCTATGTAAAAATGACGAAACCTGGTAGGTCCAAATACAAAACGATTAAAGTTCAATGCAAATCAAACCCCAAGGCAATTCAGAATACAAAGCAAAACACAAAGCATAAAATTCTTTCTAAATGACATAGCAAAATCTAAGTAGATACATTATCGAGGCGAGATCGTTGCGAATAAGCTATAATGGATGATGACTGGTCGTATCCGAGGTTTCAAGTGTCATATTACCAGCGCTAACTTTATTTCCCGTGACGGCCGATCTAGCCTTCAGATAGTCACGGTCGCAGGAAAATAAAATGCGAACGAGTGAGATTATGTACCAGTAATGTATGTTGTTGGTTCCGTACTGGAACGGTACGAATTATTGCAAGACTTTTTCAGGTTTAGTCTCTTTCTTTCTCACTTGTTTGAAGGGATAATTGATATCAACTTCTCCTGCTTTTCTCATGTTTACTTTGTTTAATACAAATAGCCGTTTTTTTCTAAATCTTATTGAACCCAAATTACATTTTTGCAATATCAAACCGAGTTAGCTGTTTTATAGTCCACTTTCGCAACGGGACTCTAACGGGATAAATATTAAATATAACAGGATCAGTTTATTGATATCGAACGCATTTCAATAATCTATATTGGCATTCTTAATTAAGATGTGTCGATAACCAGTGCTTAAAGAGAATTGTAATAGTATTCAGCTATTATTGGTATCGTAATGGAATATAATAAACGCTGAGAGCGTGAAGATCTGACTAAAAGATTTCTCGAAAGCAATTTTAGTATTTTAGCGTAAGTTATGGGAGGGATCTGATAATTTCTCGGTTGCATTTCCCGGCGTGTCGATAGAGTTCGTGATTACACACCCCTCGCTCAGTTGCCGGCCACAACGTATATTGCACACTGTTTACGAAATAAATGAGTTCATAATTTGTGATTTATGACTTCGGAACTGTAAAAATGTTATGAAAGTCTTTGTGTTGTCAGGTTTAAAGCTTATGAGACTGGATACAAGGACTTCCATAAAACCGTGTGCTTTGTAGACTATTACATATTGGACAATGCACCACTTTAGGTACTGCGTAGGGGACTTTAGCACTGCAAACTTTAATGTCTTATGTTTTTAAAATATGGCAAATTACAATTGAACTGTCTACTCTATGCGTGAGTTTGAAACATGTTATAAACGTATGTTTGTTATCTACATTAATATTTTTTGTAATTAAGATTAAATCAAGTTTTTCCTCGGTAGTTGACCTTAAAAAATATAGCAAATATGGCGTCTATCTCATTATCAAAGTCAAATGTTAAGTCCTACCGTTATACGTAACTAAGATTTGTAGTTAATGTGTTTTTTGTCTATTACCACTAATGGGTTTTAACTGTCGCAGTTTGATAATTAAATTAATGACCAGATCATTTTGACCCCTGATAAAAACCAAACTCTATTGAAATTTTATGCTCTGCCCTAGTATCCGCGCTACTTTGAAAGACCAAGATAAATTGGCTTTGTCAGATCGTGGTAATCAGTTTAGTAGATTCGCAAATGATGTTAAGACAGGGACTGTCATTGGCAGATTAGGGTTAAGGAGCCATATGTTGGCCTTATTTTATTGGCTACTAAAACAATTAATTGGCAATCTAATGGGATTTAGCACATGTTACAGCTATAGCAAGTGCATGAAATAACTTCGTATTAAGTGATTGGCCATCAATGGCTGTTTCTTGACCTTTGATCATCCTTCGCCCGATCGTGAAGAAAGTACGACTGTGCACAAATTATTTTTTCAATCTGCACTCCTTTAATTATTTACCAATCTTATAAATAAAATATAGTTCCCATTCATTTCTTCCTAATATTACTTATTGTTTGTTTATAATATTGTTTTAATATTCAGTACTTGTACATTGTTATAAGTTCTATGTTCCTTTTGAAGTGACTGTGCCCTTGCAGGGTTCATGTTCTGAAAAAAAAATTTAACATCTTGTAACACCACATGAATGCAATAAATGTTTGAGTTTGAATTACTGACAGAGTAAAATTAAAATCACAGGTCACCTTTGCCGGTTTTTTCTGCGTATAATCCATTAAATTTGTATTCAATCTAAATCTGTATTCAACTTTTTATTAAGTCAATCAACAATTACTGGTACTCAATAAATAACCGTTACCCAGTAATTGGCCATTTTGCGATCTGTCAAACAAAAACCGTCGTGGACAGTCTTTAAAATGTTTTTTATAATTCTTACTAATCCATTAATCCGTAAACAGTTATATGTCACATCAACAGATGTATTTTAATCTTTTTTTATATGTAGACATTGGAATAAAAAGTGGTCTCCATACTTTATCATAGTCTATAACTTAATCCTAGTAAGTAATGCGCACTCGTTTTACGACTACGAATAATTTCCATTGCAAAGCCATAATTAAAAAGGCTTTACTTTACAACGAAATTAGAGATGCTCTGAAGTCTGAATCCTTGTTATATTTATGCCCCCAGAACCTGATACAGTAAATAAATATTTCAGTAACTCGAATTGCATTCTAAGAAGTGATCTGAGCTCGTTCGATATCGTAGCATGAGTTAGTGAGGCGTCAGCTACTAACGTGCAGCTTTGTTTATCTCTTTGTGTTCCTCCCAGTACACTCGCGTATTGAGTAACGAGAAATAATCGCATGACTAATTGAAATCATACACAGTAATTCGTCATGTTATCCGCGCGGTTCTTTTTCTTGAACTTGCACGCACAGCGCACTCTGATTATGATAAAAAATATGGATTTGCTCCAACCGCTCAGTATAAATCAGTATGCCATACAAATTGGTTCATATTTGTCATGTTTATTTGATTTGTAATGCTGTTTGTATTTGTGAATGCTCCTTGAATGTGTACAGATTACACCGGCAAGACAGTTCGGATTTGTATTTACTTTACATGTTATTGATTGATCGCAGCTCTTAATTGGAAGGCTATCGCCCTTTATTCTCGGAGCTCCAGCTGCGTATGCTTCTTATCTTCAGGTGACGTACGGTAGTCCAAAGTCTTTATTGTCAACATTCGTACACGTGTTTAAATAAGAATAAAATCGTCGTATCTACTACTAGGTACCTACTCGTACACACAGAAATGGCGCAGGCAGAAATCGAATAGTTTCTATCTGAAAATAAAATCAATTTTAGTATCCATGTACGCATATAAAAACATGTTATCACAGCCTGAACTTATACGGCGAGAGCAGAATTATGTCTCCCTGCAGATATTGGTTCTTTTACAGTCATAGTAGAAAATAAAATTACAATAAAACTATTAGACGGTGTGGCTTTCTCTACGAATTTGTCTCCAAGTGTTACGAGTGTACTTCCATATGAGGTAACATCGGCTAACGCGATATGACGCAGTGGTGCGAAGCTCGCTAGAGGGCGTGTTCGTCGATAGGGCGCTGCGCCGGCGCCGCCGTATTTATGGCGTTGCCTTGCTCACGCGCACCATGTTATGTTGCTGATAAACGCTATCTAAAAGTAAAAAGAGAAACAGGTGCTTGGATTTTCAAAATGCTTTCAAATGTAGCATAAATAGAAAATGTAGAGGCCCTTATTATCAGCCAGTAAATATCTAACTCATGCTGCACATAGACTTTCGCCATAGACTGTTATTATAACAGAATAATGGTAGATCGGTGCTGAAGACAAGCTTTCAGGCTTAATACTACTACATTTATTTATAGGGTTAAAGGTAAGAGGAGAAATCAACTTTCTCGGAGCAAATAAAAGCAAGACTTATATTGCTTTTCTGAAACATTGACAATAAAAAATTATCGACCTTTCGGAGTGGCACGAGGCGATAAAACAATAAGCAATCGATACTTATGTTGTGTACATATTTTAAAGGTCCGGAAATACCTATAGGCAGGGTTTATATAAGAGTTAAGATACTAGAGAAGACTTTCCTGCTACAAGTTTAATATAAAATAACTGAATCCGAATCCACTTAATGCTATACCTGTATACATAGACTTGGCTAATTCTGAATGAAAACTATTGTTCGTCTCATTTAATTAAAATTTTCAATTATGTATAAAAACCATCACATCTGCACTTTGGCCTTGTTCCAAAATACTTAGGTAACATTTTGCAGGAATTGTATAATTTTCTAAGAAAATGCTGAGGAATAGTTTTAGCTGACATAATTACTTAACATGTTCCACATTGCCTGTATATTACTGGGTTAATTATATTGTCAGTGGACCGCTAATCTCAGATCTTAATTGTAGGTACTTAGAAAAATAATGTTCCGCTGAACTGGAAAAGTGAATTAATTTATCTAGAGACGGTCATGTAGGTCGATTTTGTCACTGTTTATGGAAAAGTAGGTGTTGATACTATTTTTCAGTACTTATTGGTTTTTTAAATGGTATCATGATTATTTTTTATAAATTTTAGAGTGGACTCAAAAAAAAGTTAAAAATATATTACACACTACGTTTTTAAATAATATTTTTTCGGATTATCAACCAAATCACGCTCCGCGTTATATAAATCTAATAAATCAGTGAGTCCATAACTTAATTATCTGGCCATGGGACAATTCACTGCAGCGTATATGTAACGACATTATATAAACTTAAGTACATATTTAGAGAAATGTGAGAAAGTATAAATTAATGCATCTGTACAATTGTTAAAGTCGACAAGACGATTCCCCGTTCGCGCCCCCCAGCAAGGTGGTGAGAAAAAAAAAAACACAATTGTAAAATCTTCGGTTTCATCAATTGTAAATAGCTTCATTGACAATGATTGGTTTATTAGTTTTTAATCCTAACAAAAAATCTAGAAAATAAGAACCTTGATTTCGACATAGCGTTAGTACAGACCACTTACTACTTTTCTAGTAGCCTTGATAACATTTACTTGGAAACTAAAATAAAATTTTTCCTATGGAAAGAAAAATTTGAACCGATAACAGGATTTGAAACTACGATCTCGAGCCAACGAGGTTCATGCCTAAGCCTACAGTGTCAAATTTATTAATAGATTACCAAATAAAGATTAAGTGTCTCCGTAACAACATTTTTTCCATATTGCCAGCAGAAGCTAAACAAAATTAGTTCATGCCTTGGTGGAGCTCTTCACAAGTCAGCAAAGTTAAAGGGTGAGCAAGTATCTAGGGAACAGTGAACGTGCTTAAGTGGCGATCATTTACCGAGGAGGTTTCGATGCTGCAAGATTTATTGACCCATATCTAAAAATGAACCATACCTACCTACCATAAAGGTAAAAACTCAATGTTCACTATTATGTAAAACTTTAATCTATGATCATCTGCCAAGACTTTACCCAATAATGTAATGGTCGCATTCCAGTTTGACCACATGCAGCTTATATGTACTTACAAATTCAAATATCATTCCATAATTAAAACTTAAGACTCAATACAAACTCGCACCGGTGCTCAAGAAAGACAAAAAAGAAAAAAAAATCTGTGCTAAAATAAATTGAGTATATAAATCCCTTACCACGTGTAGTGACGCTATCTCACGGGTTCATCTGAGCGGGTGCGTGCGAGAGAGTATCGTTTGTTTGGACATGTAAGGTGTCTGGGTACAGCCGAGGTACGTCGGCTGACATCCGGCACTTCGCGTGACATCCTCGCATTATTTCGCGAATCTCATCACACTTGTAGGTATTCTTGTTAGTGGAGTGTGTGCTGGAATGCCTAGACGCCATAATGCGAGTATGTATTTTTTTTTATAATGTTTAGAACCAGTATTTAAATTTTAAATGTTCACTGGAAAGACTCTTAGCGTGACTTTCAGTAGACTATCGATAGCCTTTTGCAAAATGATTATTTAAACTCAAAACACAAATTTTGTGTTTAAACCAGTTTTGTCATTATGGCCGTTGATGCAAAAGGGAATTTGAAATATAAACCGGCCTCATCTAGTTTTAAAATAGTGCCTTTTTGACGTGTAAACGATTTTGCTAATGCCAATTTGCTAAATAAAGAGCATTTTGCATTTACCATTAAAACATGACCAAGTCAGCTAAAAACCGGTATTTGGTTTGTTCAATCAATGTCAATACGGTTTTGGTGACCGTGTTTTTGTTTGATGGGTGTAACTGCACACAGGGATCGGATTTTCCCCCATATTCTGGGAAAATACATTGTGTGCCAGTGAAATATACAATACTTGGTAAAGTATGACTGTATAAACAAATATTTCAATTAAAATTACAAAAGCCGAAAGTATTTCGTCCATTCTTTCATCAGTACGTTTAAACTTGCGCAAACGCAGAGACAAAGTAAAATGTTTCTTTAAAAATTACGTTTTTGGTTCGGTTTTCCCGTAATTGGAGCTTTAGACGTAAAATACAATGAGTCAATGACGCATTTGGACACTTTGGATAGCGTACGTGTTTCATATTTTAAAGTATCTGAAAATTGCATTTTAAAATTACCCACTGACGTTTTCATTAGTTCAAGACCAAGGTAAGGAAGCTATAAAACCATCAATCCCGGCCAATAATAATATAAAGCATATTAAGCTTATTTTTAAAAGGTTACTAAATCACGAGTTTATTTAGTCACCAGGTGCGATTGTTACTAATTATTCTGGTTTTTCCCGACTTGTGATTAATCTTCTGATTAATCTTTATACTTATTAATTAAATGAAGAATACCCAGAATTAAAAATATGTAGATTTTTTTTTTAATATCACTGCTATTATTCAGATTGATCTATTCATAATTAAAATCGTGAATATTCTTTCTTCGCTTAGAAGCTTACCTGATATTTTTAAGAAGACTGCCAGTCTTCATAGCTGGAACAATAAGTAAGGGTTAGTTTTTTATATTTTATAAAAATCACCAGTCTAATGAATGGTCAGGCAAAGGATATACACAGGTGTCTTTATGTAGGACTAGTAAGAAGTAATCTAGTCTTTATACAACATTGCTTAAAGTTTAAGCCTTTAACAACATTACTTTTAAATCAAAGTCAACTTTATAACCTTGTGCAATTAGTTACAAAATCTATAACAACAAAGTTATCATTTGAACAAACAAGTTTGTTAGCACTCTCATCTAAGTTTTCAAATATTTACATAGCTCATACATGAAACAAGAAAACGTTTATTTTACCCAAACTTGCATTTTTGGCAAAATGGTTTGCCAATATCCCTCTGTCTTGTTCAGATTTGCATCTTTTTTTATTATTATTTTAAATTTTTAAACACTTGTATTTGTTCACATAAGGGTACACCACTATGCACACCACGTTTTTTAAACGCGCCGTCGACGCGCATTTTGGAAACGCGCGTCGACGGCGCGTTTTTGTCCATCAGAGCAGTTTGTAGTCGTGATACAAAGTGTCAAAGGCGCGTCGACGGCGCGTTTAAAAAATGTGGTGTGCATAGGCCCTAATACTTGTCCTTAAATCCTATAAAGAGTAATAATAATTAAGGACCGCTACTTTAATGAACTGCAAAATTGGTAAGAAATAATTTCCTTTTTAGAGTTCCTCGTAATTATTAAAACTCTTCTCACTTATTAAAAAACGTAACACTTCCAGTTGGCTTCAAACTCATTTACCTACTTAAAAATCCCATTCAATAAGTTGTCTGAATGGATTAGCATGAAGGGTAATTCAGTTAAAAATGTTAATTGAAAAAATGTACAGGACCATCAATTATGCTGAATGTTTGTTCTTAACGGGTAATTTGCATAATTCAGTCCGTGTTCTGATGGTCTGATGAAGATAAATTCACGTGCGATGACCCGTCCAAAAACTCGACAGTAGAAATTGGGCCAAGCCTGTCACAAAAAACTACCCGCGTTTTCAATGTGGAAGCTGTAATTGGAAGATAATTAATGTAAATATAAAGATTGCTTTCAGAAGTTTGATTTAAATTACAGTACCTAGTTTTATATTAAATGTTTTTGAATAGTGAATTTGGCTCTAAACTGCGGACTATAACTTAAAAATAGCCCCGTTTTATTATTTAGAGCAACATTATAGGAAAGAAATTCCAAGTGTGAAAAAAAACATTCATCATCATCAGCCTATAATGTTCCAACTGCTGGGACACAGGTCTCCTCTCTTTGAGAGGGATTGGGCCATAATCCACCACGCGGCCCAGTGCGTATTGGTAGATGTCACATATCTTCGAATTTTTGGTTCTAGGACATGCAGGTTTCCTCACGATGTTTTCCTTCACCGTTTTGAGAGCAGTGGTGAAGAAATAAATTACACAAAATAATGCGCCTGGCGGGGTTCGAACCCACGACCTACAACTCGTAAGTCGGGACCGATACCACTGGGCCACCACTGCTCTCAAAAAAAAACATTGGTCAATAACAAAAAAAAAACGGGAAGGTAAGCTAAGATTAAGACAAGTTGATTGCACTAGTTGGATTCCCCTGTACCGTTATTCATACAAATCATTATTAAATGTAGTTGACAAACACCGTAAATGAACATACAATCAGCAAATAATTCCCCGAGCCAACGATACGGTTTTCAAAGAAAACTCCGAGACCGGGGGTATCATAACCGTAATTGGAAATGTAAATACCTAATTGGACTAATAATGTCTCTTATTTCATACGAAACGGGACCCTAATCTCATTATAACAAGACTTAATTAACTTTATTATGCCATAACAGCTTTAATCAGAAGCCAATAAAATGTAAAACTGATTACTATTCGTCATTAATATATTCATGAGACTTTAGCGCCGATAGTATTATGATACGAATTTCTACTTACTATACTACATTCTTCGTTAATGTGAAATTTCTTTGCGTTATATAACTGTTACACTGAATGCATAATTTAATTTTCCTATTTTGCATACTCCGCGTTCTTATATTTCACTGATGTCGTTAAATATTGATACTTTGACATTCCGTGTTACGGAGGCCCTAGGCTCTGAGATTTACTGCGTTTTATCCAAATCAAATGGAAGTATTATCGAGCGATTTTGGAATCGACAATATAACTTTTGGATTATAAGAATCACCCAGATATTATTAATTCTGTGCTAGGTCTACAAATAATTAACTTAAAGTTCGTAGCAAATCGTAGCAGTCATAGATCTCGTAGCACCTGCCAATTTTGTAATTAATTCTAATTTTTATTTATTTTACTGGAATTCTACGAAATGCAAAGAAATTATTAACTGTTGTTCGAGATGCAAACTGAGTACAGGCATCAACTCTTGCAGTTTAATCATCACACTCACGAATTCACGGTAAACTGACCCAATTTCTTTAAACCAAATATAGGTACAGCTTGCATATACAGAAAATAAATTAAAAATTAAGTGAAGACACGGACTCGATAAAAACTCGTTCGTGTACAACGGAAATTAGTTTCGAATTTTGTTGGTCCTTTTTTATTTTGCGGCGCGATTAAGATCGGGTGGCTACCGAATAAAATCCCCGTTCGTCGGGTAACTGGATCCACTGCGGGGACTCTTCAGGCACCCGCCGGGATGGATGAACACAATCGTATTGTTGTATAGTACGGGTTTTGTGTATTGACAAGATATATGTATCCAATGGTGTCACGCAAGAATAAACAGGATTTTTTTTTTATAATGCCATGTTTGTTGCATTATCATAAATTAGTTGTTGCCAGTGGGTTCACCGAACCGAAAATATTGACATAGGAACGGTATACCTGCTAGAAGTAACAAACATCTATCCATCCATCCATACTCTCAAACTTTCTACAAATAAAATCTATTCCTAAAAAGCAAGATAGAAGAAATACTTTACATTATATCATCAATAATTCAATTAATCTACTAGTCTTACTAATGAGAAAAAAAAAAGACTAAATCACGTTTTTGGCCTACAAACGTGCTGGAAATAGATAATTATGTAGCTATGTGTTACTTATATATAATTGTTTTGACTAATATTACTTAACATACATAACAGTTTCGAGAATTACATAATTCCTTCGAAATATGTTTACTTTGAAGAAGGAGCTTCTTTGAAATCTATTGCTTTCGGAATATGATATGCATTTTAGTGGACATTAGATGGGACGAATATGATCCTTGCTTTGAAAAAGCTATCAAGTCCATGGAATTCTCAGTAGACGTCGTTTCTCAGAAAGATGACTTGTTAATGTACTGCGGTTATACTTACGAGTTTACATTTTTCCGGGGTAGATGATTTACTAAATTGGCAACATTTCAACGTGTGATACGTGAAACCGCATCTCTGTGCTACTTTTCGTGCTCCATATTATAATTGATTCATAACTGTAACCATATGTGCCTATTAATAAAATATAAGCATGAAGAAAAATAATTTATCTAATAATAATTCGTGGGTTTTTTCATTTTGATATTTTTTGCTGTCGTCAACATCTGCCTAGTATGCTCATGATAGTAGGTAATCAATTGAAACATACTAGGTAAGATAATGGTGTCACTAATAAAGAAAATGGTGTCAATAATAAAAATCAATTTTATCAAAATAATCATAACTCTAATTGCGATAAAGACGTAGGCGTGACTAATCAGTTATCTAATAGAGATTTGATAACATTTATGTACGGTTTGTGGGTCAAATTGATAACCTGTTTGCTAAATAATAATATTTTGAATGGAAATACACACTCTGACGCTTTATTTTTACGTTTTATGTACCTATTGCACAATTTGCATCATATTCTTACCCTACATAAAGTTCTAGGTTCGAAGCCACGAGGTATCAATTGGTGTTTCCCGTCTTTAGATATTTGTCGTAGGCCGATTGTGAAATTAGCCACATCGTGAAATGCCTAGGCACATCGTGATACAACGGCACTTCATGATTTGCCCAGTAAAAATCGGGCGAGCGGGACGAGGAAAACAATGTAATTTTTGTCAAATGTGCCCGTTTCGTATCCACTGCTCGCGCTCCGAATTATGCCGAAGGCTAGCCTAGAGTCATTTTAGGGGTCAATCAACTATCGTTATACATATATATATGATAGGTGCGGTAGTTAGGATAGTTCTAATCAGACATCTGCTAAAATATGAGAAGTAGGTAATCTTAACATCAGAGCCTAGTAGCAACTAGGGTCCGTTAGAAGCATCTGCAAGTCAAATTTTCTTCTTAATAGCAAGATATCTTTCATCTATTGAACTAGTTCTGGTTCCTGCACCAATGATTTTCATTCTAGGAACGAATAATTTTAATGATCATCTCTATGGTAGTATCCAAAACAGTTATTAAGTATTCCCTTTCTCAGAAATTCATTACTTCAGAATACACTGTATGTAGAACCTCAATCATCATGCCAGTATTCGTCAGGGCTATTACAAGGCTCAAAGGCTCAAACCGCAGAGAAGTCTTACAATCTCTACATGCATCGTCTGCCTCGCATCTCACTTTACATTTTTATTTTGACGCCTCTAAACTTACTTCTCGTCTACAATGTTGTCTGCCAGCCAGTATTCAAGTTTCGTTTTAAATTCCATTGCAATTTTTCTAGCGTACCTTTGATGTTTCTACTCGTGACTTGGCAACACAAAGGATTGTAAATCCAAATGTGAAACAAGGTGTTTCATGTACATATTCTCAGACGTTGTTGTAAGGTTCGTCTACGAAACAGTCGTATATCAACTGAGACTTTATTTTAGAAATGTCAACAGAAATTGTAGTCTATGCCGTTTTTAAAAGCTTTATCAGTGTCAATGTTTTCATGTTATTGTAAAGGACTAGTATTTGTTTTAGTCTCAAACGTAAATATTTTCTCAAACTAAAACTCGTCTTTGTCTACTTCACATGCACCGTATCACCGTGTTCTCATCTATCTTTTTATGTTTTCATAGCTATTCAGTCAAGCGGCGACAGCCAGTCTATTTCTCTAACTACCAACACACGACATTAGGAGCACGCTAACAAAGAGCTTGTTAAAATTCTTCTATATGAAACCGTTAGGGCGCCCTATTAAAACAAAACAAAACCGTAGAATGCAAGGAACAGTAAAATCTCCCCATCGGAATCATTTCGCAACAAAAACGGATCGAACTTTGTTAAAATATTGGCAGCAATATTGTAAAATAACTAGAAGGTGCATTTAGAGATTTGAATTTACAAAAACATGGGCTGTCAGTCAATCGACAGTTTTCGTTTAGGGACTGTATGCAAATGTATATTTTATAACATTATGTACAGTTTATATGAGAAGTGTTTTGGTACCGTCTAGCCACTTATCTAATTACGTGTACTTTACTTGATTGTTTTATTCTCTATGGTTGTTTAATCTAGGTTTTCTTCAATTGAGAAACTATGTAGTTTGTCTTTTTTCTCTTTTTCATCTTCATTACTTCAGTTTTAATCAGTATGTTCATTAACTTATTCAGCCTCATTTGTTAGAGTTTTTACTTGAACATGGACTTCGCTTATAGTCCCGGATATGCATTGTAAGAAGTCCTCTATTTAAATAATTCTAAAATGTTTAAGCAAACATTGCTAGCATCAGTAGTTCATTTGGCACTTGCTCAGGCCCATTACCATAAACCAATATGTGCAGTCATTCGTCGAATTTTCATGTCTAAGTGTTTCTAGATTGCTTTTAAACAGTAAATAGCTCAATATATAAAATGAGAGCTGCTTATACAAGCATCAAGGTTAACGTAAAACAATTTACTTGGCAGCTACCAGATTACTGGTTTTATGTATCACTTTAGTAGTGGACTGTACATTATATCATATCACATGTCAGCGCGTATTGGCTGTTGGCATACATTCCACGGATTAAGCGCACAGTCTGCTCTCCTAACCGTAATATTTGCTGATAGTACCGCGACAACACCCTGCGTTTCTTTACGTCCAACAAATTGACAACTCCTAGATTACTGTCCGTTTCTGACAAACATTTCACTTAAGGCCATTAAACGCTCGTCAAAGTTTTTTGTGCAAACTTCAACGTTATTATTGGATCTTGTGATAGAAATAGAACGCAAAAAATATTGGACGTACAATAATCATTAGCCCAATTACTCTAATAGTTGCTAACGGGTGGTAACTTTCGATCTCGAATGCACAGCACGCTACGTTCGAGAATTGAGCACACTAAAACGATATTATAATAATGTCTAGGTAAAGTCTGGCAGCAATGATCGTATATTACTACTTGACCCGCATCTCTATCAAAACATTAATTTTGACCCGTCGTAACAATAGAAGAATATGCAAAATCATCCGAAACAGATTATTAAAAATTAATTGGTGTTTTTGTTTTGCAACCATAAACTGACGGTTTGGGAACATCAGTCAACGTAGGAGTAGTAATGATGAAAGGAACGAGGGAGTTGTTTTTCAATATTTTACTAATCAATGCACCAACTGAACTGCAACGTAAAAAAAAACAGACAAATGAGTTTGTATTCAAATGTCTCTCACTCCTCACTGTAGTAATAGACGTGCCTGAATGCGCCTTGCGCCAATTTCGTTTGACGGCAGTCGCTCGCAAGCAGGTGCGTTGTGCGCGCGTGCGTCCGCCATCTTTGAATCACAGCTGATATTGCCGCCAACGCGATCTTGTTTCGAACATTTTGTACAAACGAATACGATTTGTAGCTAGCAAATTTTTAATGCACAAACATTTAAATTAAGTGCAGTGACATAATAAACGGACTAATGAAGATGACAGTTAATCGAATAAGAGTTGTGGTGCTGGGGAGCGCGCGCTGCGGCAAGTCCGGTAAGAATAACCTCAGGAAAACATTAAAATTGTTATTAGCAGGTGATTTATGCGCCTGGAATGCTTGCTTTCCCGTCTATAGCATACATGAAGCTTTGGTTAAATTCGGCTTTAACGACTTGTCGATAATTATGGCTTTTTTACTTTTTAATCGAGCGCCGAAATCAATTATGTCTAATAGCCCGAGAAAAGTTTTTTATTTTATTTTGAATGCCCTGAGGTAGTTATTAGGATTATTAAATTAATTATGGACCGAGCAGTGATTAGTTATAAACAGATGTTATTCATGAATGCCTTCCATTTGCCGACTGGTTTAGTGTGATCTTCTTTAATTGCTTTAGGATTACATTATATTACGGCACCAATCAGAATGAGTGAAATTGATATTATATAATTTTATTAGGAAAGATTTAACTTACTCTGATGATTATATTAAAGAATTGTATTTTTTAATATATTAGTAATGGCATTTTTAGTGTTGGTAGGAATTTAATAAAATAACTTTCTACTTTTGGCCACGTTAATATGAATTGACGTATAGGTGTAACTTTCGCAAGTCCCTTAACACTTTCAGTTCTGCATATAAAAACCAGTGGTTGGCTTGTCTTTGGGATAGAGCTGGACCAAACTTAGACCACAGCTTATTAACTTCTTAATCCAGAACTAGATACCTAACCTTTATATAAGTCACTAGCGGCCCGTCCCGGCTTCGCACGGGTGGAAGACCCGGTCTAAAACCCGGTCCCGATGGTTACAAACACAACAAAAAAATAATTATCCGAATCGGTCAAGCCGTTTTCATGTTATGTCATGACAACGGAAAACGGGTTTCATTTTTATATATATAGATTGTATTTTGATACCTTAAAAGAAAACAATTTAACTGATGCTTTATGTGTTGTTTTGCTGATGTATAGGTACACATTACTGTTATGTTATGGTAGATGTCAGTTAGGCTGCTCTTGTTTCAAAAGGTCGTGTTTCTTCTCCTTTTCAATTTCTCGTTCACATCTTGGAAAGACACCCTTCATCCCTAGTAGGAACCTACTTCTAGAACATTTGTTGCCGTAAAAACCCGTATGATTGTACACGCGAGGAATGTTATTTGCGAATATTTGCAGGTAGTTATCTTATCAGAGAATATTTCGCAGATGTATCATGTTATCCATACATTACGGAAGTACATTAAACAATGCGCAATAATAAAATAGAAATACTGCCCTGTAAATGTGAGAACATCCTTGTTACCACTATCATTGTTTGTACTTGGATCAGTTCCATGGAATCGGCCACTAGGCTGTTGACATAGTGTGTGCACCGGTTATCAACACCCACCGTGATACGAGGCGACTGATAAGTGACATTTACTGGGTGTTGCACCTGATACGTCGGTAACAAAGAAAGTTGCAGCATTGTTGTTGTACGTAATACTGTGAGTAAGAATGATAACGCTGTTTCTATGTAACGGCGAAAAGTACCGTGTGTATTTTCTTTTTTGGAAAAGAATTAGTCAGTAAACCGTTAAAGGTGTCAAAGGGATTATGACAAATAGATAATACTTATACGGTAGATAATTCCGTTGACCATACTGGGTTTACTAGCGAATAAGGGAGCTGAGTCACGTGCATAAGGGAAAATTGTTCATGGAAATGGTCATCAAAAGGATCCAAAGAGATTTACTGAAGATAATTTTATGATGAGTTGAATATTACTTACACATGTAATATTTTCGTTGGTTATCTCCTACTACTGTTTGCAGTCAGCCTCGTCCAATGCCAGAAGATAGTCATCAAATCATAAGGCTTTGGTTACTGCGGATAATCTTACAACTAGACGTAACTTTATGGCTTTTTGCCCGTGAAGCATTCATCCTTGATATCGATCAGGGCTTTGCTTAGCTCATAAAGGTAATGACTGTTACATAAAGTGGTACTACCGTATTACATACGCAGGTTGATGATCTTTTCAAGTTTGTTAAACTCTGCAATGTCAATGGCACAACCTAGACTTTGCAAAATTGCTGTTTATTTTAGATGTGTTGGAATCAGAATAGATGGAACCAGATTTTTTAAATCCGAGTGCTTTTGAAAGTTTGTTGTCCTACTTTGTAGTCGTGGAGCATTCATTTATGACGAGGGTTTTATTCGTCTTGTATAAAGGGATGTTACAACAATTTCATGATTTAGGATGCTTTCGAGCTGGTGACGGAAACATTTTGTGATGATTATGATCAGGGTCTGTAATTTTATGTTGTGGAGAGTTTTGAGTATTACTCTAGATTGGCTTTGTAAGGGACTTATAGACTACGAGAAGTTCAATAAGCGATGCATGAGCTGTTGGATATGGAATAAAGGGAAGTAGAAACTACAGTTATGTCTGATGATGGCGTTTGTACCTATGTAAGTCTACTGCTAATAAATTTAGATATGGTTACAATTATCGGTGAGGTTTTTCAAAAAGATCAGGCACGGTACTTGCTTATTTGTAAGACAAGAGCTTAAAAATGGAGGAGTTGAAAGGAGTGTGTAAGGATCGTAGCAAGGAAGGTGGCGATCTGTAGTTTTCTGTGTCCAGCGTGCAAGTTATAGATTTTCTAGACATAAAACTGATCGATGTGCACAACCCCTTAAACTTGCTCACCGCCGGATGTTTAAGCCTCGGGTTATGAAATCGCAAGGATGCAATTAGCTATGATTGGTCGTTACTTCTACGCCCATTAACATTGTTAACTCTATTTCTTGAGATGATTGATGGCAGACATATTGTTGTGATATTTTTATTTCCATTTCATCGTTCACAGTGATTTACTTGTTTTCGATGCGAGTCATGCGCACTTAAATGAGTGTTGAGCAATTGATGGTTTTACCGGAACGAGTTTAAGAATTATTTTGCTGGTTTGAATAATGTTGTCGTTGTTAAGCATATTTGGTTTATTCATTGAGTTTAGATCTCAACTATTTCTTAGTCGGCTCGAGTAGATAGCTGTTTTTTATTCTAAAACTCAGAGCACCTTTCCTGTCAGTTCTGCAAATGCTCTTCCTCTTTTTGGGCTTTGTGTAGTTATTTCTGACAGCCATAAATCTTTCCTTAAAAGAAAGAAATATCTTGCAGTTTGCACTGCAAGCAAATCGGCGTGCAAATATTTATAATGCTAACGGTTCATGGTGGTTGTACCGTAATGACGTAATATGGGAGAGGCCTAAATCCAGCAGTGAGTAAACCGCAATAGGTTCAGTTTATTAATTGAAACTATTAATCACAGCAGGCACCTGGCTGCAGCTTTACCAACCAGACAGTCTTGAATAACACAATATTTACTTTTAGAATGAGTAGAAGATAATATAAGAACCATTTTGTAGACAGGTTACTCTATACAAAAGGTATTTGCTAAGTATAGGTCTTTTGCTGCGAAGCGTCAGAAAATTTACGCTGATTTCTTGAGTTTTCGCCAATTTATGCCTGTCTGGCGACTTGGTGGTTGATTGTATCTAACGTAATATATAAACACACCTGTGAAATCGAATATTTTTAGCACTATCACAATGATCGCGGTTGAAAATCGTGAAATTTAGTCTCAAACCGAGGAAGAGAAAATCTACTTAAACATCTGCGTCAACATTCAAAAGAATGTGGGATGGAATGACCCGAAGAAAGGACAAAAAGATCATTGAAAAGAAAGTCTGAGAATTTTGCGGACATTGATCTTTTCAGTCTTACTATTTCTATGTTCTTAAACTAAATCCCCTACTATGATATGAAAGGAAACTGTCGCCACATGACTTCAGACAATCAGCATAAGTTTGGTCTATATTTTCAACCGAACCAACATCTAAGAGAAATGTTGAGTTTTTATTTAAGGTACGATTTTTAATTGTAGTCAGTAAAATGACAGGTGCAGTTGCACCTGTCATTTTACTGACTACAATGTACTAAATTTCATAGTATCAGTGACAGTTGTCACTGATACTATGAAATTTAGTACATTTCTATAGAGAACAAATGTCATTTTACTGTCATTTTACTGACTACAATTAATAATCGTACTTTACATGGATGATACACGATTTTCATTTGTTTACATCAGAAGCATCTTTGTAAATGCTAACGAAATTAAACTTTATTTTACTCTAAAAAAAACCACTTTGTAAAAAGCTGTATGCTGTTTTGTAATCTAATTTCTAAACTCTACGGTAACTTATGTAGATTATTTAAACTGTAAACAGGAACCTACCGCACCGTGTATAATACGATAAATAGTGTAATGTAAATAAATGTACTCTTTGAAGCACGTTCGCAACATATAGTACGTACACGTGACTTTAAATTTACATGTTTTTAAGACACTCTTTTTTTTTGGATTGCTTTATTTTTGTTAAAGAAAGTAGAATGGTCGACCTTATGCCATATAATGACAAGGATTCAAATAGGTAAACAAAAAGAAATATATAATCAATCCATCCTTGATTTATTTCCCTATTTCCCGCATATTGTTTGGGAACTATGTCGGATATCACACTGAAAACTGACATTAGCTTCCTAATTATGTTTACGATTGTATTAGGTCCTACCACAAGACGCCTACCTGTTCCGACGATAATAATTGGCTGCTTGACCCTCGCCAATCAAGACGAGTCAGAGTTAAAAAATGTTTCGTCATGGCTGATTTATTTTTAAATCGATTCTATTTATAACCTCACTATTTTTGTTCAGACTCTCGAGTAGTCTGGGGATAGTACATTGACTCATTTATAAAATGTGGGTAGGTAGGCATGCGTGAAATCATGAGTTTTGTCACAAATGAATATAAGCTTTAGGTATTACGACTGAAACGTGGGATCGAGAGAGTGTTCGAGCTTAGTTTTCAAAACACGTTAGTCAGAAAACGAAATAGTACTGCGACTAAATCTTTGCTGCGGAAATCAGAACGAACAGTCACGAGCAATGTTTACACACTTAGCAATATTAGGTTTTTTTAATAATAGGTAGAGGTAGCCTAGTAGAGAATGCCTAAGGTTTTAAAGTAAGCCTACTATGTTTCTAAATATGTGCAATATGTGCATGAAAACTCGTATTACTCTAGAAAAAAGATTTTGAAAGCGCTTTATAAAGAAATTGGTCTTATCTTTATCTCTGTTATGAGTGACCAGTAAATATTTTTAAAATCAGTCAGTTTGTCGGGCACTATCAAATGAAGATTTGGTCATGGCGGTCTGCGTATTATACGGCATTCGAAATTCACGTAGTTTTGAAAATCGCTTTGAGTAAGTAAACATTTTATTGCTAGTGAGTAGTGACTGTTGTCGTAGATTGTACGTAATATTCGTCATCAAAATGGTATCTCAGAATATTGAGAACGAAAATAGAACTACTTGGTAGTGTCGCCAAAACTCAGGAATTCGACGAAAAAAGAAATTATTATTACCATCTTGCGATCATAAAAAGATTCGTTCACTACGAGGCGTAGATCGTAACTACTATGAAGCGTAGCTCGTAAACAGGTTGTAGAGTTGTAGGGTATTGAAAAATCTTCCATTACAAGATGTTGTGCAAGTTTTCACAGGGCTTATAGCTCGTCAAATAGTTTCAAATATCAGCAATTCGTTATTTCGTTATTCTCAACACGGCTTGTAAAATGTAGTACTTATTTGTTTTTTTCATGATTTCGTAGCAGCATGTTTTTCGCTAATTTTAAACTGAATATACCGGCTTGTGGACTTTTAAATCATCATTTTATGTTGGTTATTTCAAATATTTTAATCCTAAATTTTATTAAAAATACTTCCTGTTTTCTTGAAGTGAAAACCTATCATCATAAATTTTCTTTTAATTCATTTTTTTAAATATGTAGATCGATGAACCCATAGCCACTCAATCATTCTAAAATAATATTCAAATTATTGGCTGAAAAATTACAGCAATTTTGAATACAGCGTACCTATTATAAGAAAATTTTAATAAAAAAGATCATAAATCACAGCTACGTGAAAGTCAATTTTATAAACGACGTGATAAATATATCTTATGAAAATAGAATTACAAGTTTACGTCGTTGGAATATTCGTCACGTCTGTATCTTTGTTCGTCTCGAGACGGAACTGTGAGGGGAGGAGCACTCATAAATACCCCGGTGTGGATGGCCCACACTTCGAAACAAACTATTAATACATACTTACAACAGACACGAGTGAAGGCATTCAGACATTCATGATAAATCGTGGTCTTTCAATATCTGAACTGTGACCTTTTTTTTTTTTTTTTTTTTTTTTTTTAACGTGGTAAAATCATCAAATGAGACCTCCAACCCCGGGCAGGGCGGGAGGTACTGTCAGACTTCTACTGACTAAAATCCACGGTGTTCTTCAATAGCCCTTTATGTTCCAGGGTCACGGTAAGGAAATAAATCCCGCGACCCCGGCAGGCTTTGGCCCTCTGTGAGGGGGCCCCGTCATTTGCTGACGCTCCTTGAGGCGCGCGTGGAACACAACGCGCCGTCGACCCGGGCATGGTCCATGGTCGGGCAGCGAGTTGCCCTTTACTCACTGCCCGCATGCCCGCGCCTACGGTGGCCGGAGATCGCCTCGCGACGTCCGACGCCGTGGGCGTTCACCACTGCGGCTGGAATGGAGGGAGGACGCTATCCTCTCCCTCTCGCGGCCCGCCTCCTCCTTTACGAGCATGACTGCTTCGCAGAAGGAGGCGACCGCCTCCCACTCCGTCTCGCTCCGCAGCATGGCCGCAACCAATGCCGGGCGCGAGAGGTCCCTGCCTATCGTCGCTGTGAGGACACGGCGCGGCGGGGCCCCGCCCAAGCGGGGCAGTCCTGCACCGTGTGCTCCACCGTGTCCTCAGGGCGATCCGCGCAGTGGTGACACCCGGGCGTCTCTTCCTTACCCATCAGACACAGGTACCTCCCGAAACTTCCGTGTCCGGTGAGGACCTGCGTCATGCGGTAGGTAAGGACGCCATGGCGTCTCTCCAACCACTCCTCAAAGAGGGGTCTTACCGCCGCTATTGCAGCGTGCCCGGCCGTCGGTCGCGACAGTCGTGCCCTCCATACTGCCCTGAGATCGCGAACTGTGACCTTAGCACAAGATTTTCGTATCTCACTAGGGTATTATTGAAAGCGTTTATGGAAAATGAAAAAGCGCCTCTAGAGTTCCAACGAGGATTTTTTTTTTCATGAAATTAAAGTCAAAGTTCCTGTAACTTAGTGCAAGTAATGTTAGTGCTTCTGCAAGTCTGCAAACAATAGGAATAATCAGCAAAAGCAACAGTAGTCGAGCAAATTGGCTTAGGTAATTTGGTGTATAAAAGACATTTTATATGACTATCAAAAATGACTATCAAACGGCATCAGAGAATTAAATTTGATGGCCAAATATTTTTTCTGATTTTATCTATAACTTTCAAAAAGAATAATGCCAGGTCTGATAAAAGTAATTTACAAAAAATGTCTTTTAATTTGAAGTTATTTAGCAGAAAACGTTTTTGGCAACTGTTACAGTACGTAATAAAATTCACTGTCCACTAAATTAGGCTTAATAATAAATTATTCGAATGTACTAGAAAGAACGACTCCATATTTTTGGTCGAGACAGCAAAATACACTTAGTGTAGAACGATTAATTTATTGCATTAAAATGAAACGTCAATTAAAAATTACTTTAAATAAATTATTCAAATGAGGTGCAATAATTTAGTCGGACTCCGATGATTTGATGGCGAAACTGAAGAAACTGCTTCTTCAGATTGCAGAGCTTTTTACGAAAAGTAGATTTTCAGCACAGCTTTGTAGTTATGAGTTTCAGCAGCAACCCTGAAATAATCGGGTTTCGTTTTATAACATCTTATTTATTCTATTCAGCAGGTTAATCGTCCAGGTAGTTAGGTTATGTTAGGATAAAGTAAACAAATTACTTTGTGAACCGCATTTCATGGTAACCTCAATGTTCGGCCACACCTATCACATAATTTCGGGATTTCGTTGAGCGTAAGCTTTCAATTGGTAAATATTTTAGTATAAAGTTGAATCAGTATAATGAATGGCATAAACTGAACGAGGGTTAATGGCCGTTGATATAATATTATAATATGGATTATGAAATGGCTCATTTCTTAGTAGAGCTTTATTCTATTATCACACTGCACGTACGCCGTGAAAAGACAGCCTCTTAATTATTCTCAATCGAAAGTGATAGATACTATGTCTAGTTTAATCACGAAAAAAAGTAAGAGACAAACGTGCCATTACGAACAAGTAACACTACAACAATAAACGCAAGAGTTACGCAACAGAATTTCTATAACACTTCAGATTTCAAGATCATATCGAGGTTTATTCATTACTGACGCGTGTATACAAGCGACAGTCTGAGATACTTGACTGCCGCACAGTCTCCCGCGCAACTCACAACGACAGATAAATCATACGCAGACCATTAATGAGTCATTCAACATTCAAACGTCACTAATCGCCAATTAATAACGGTTAGGAAACGATCAAATGCTACCATTTGATATAGTATTATGTAGACGTGTTGGCTATGCAATAGAAAGTATAAACAATAACTTAGCGAAAGCTAACACGAGTGAAATTGATTTATAGCGCAGTCGTCGGATGTCGTTTTTCGGAAACACTCCAATATATTAACATAACAATTATAGAAAGATTAGGTAAGAACTGCTAACGGATGCCGCTCATTGAGCAATGTTATGATCACTTGAATTTTTAATGGTGTGGTATATTGGTTTTAAAACGTGAATAGAAATAGATGTTCGCTTTTTTTAGATTTTTATCGATAAATTCAACTGTAGTGTTTATTAGTTTACAGCTTGTTTAGAATAGAAATAGTTGAATGTTTGCATAGACAAAGTAGATTTTCTAGTTGTGTTTTGTGTTTACTTGTAGAAAACTGTTCAACGAATACAAAAATTCATTATTAGTCCAGTAAATGGGGATAAAAAGAGGCTTTGTCTTTACACCGCTTTTTGTAGGACATAACTCCACGTTACCTAGACTATACCTACCAACAAGATAAAAATAATAATGTCTGCAAACAAAAATATTTAGAGATTTTTATTCTTAGTTTAATTCAGGTACCAAGCAGAGTTTAATTTAAATCTAAAACAAACCTATAAGAATTATTATAATTGTATCTTTCCCTTAGCAAACTTTCATAGGTGCTTCTAGATCCAACTTTGTCAACACGCTCAAGTTTTTCGCAATACTTCACACGTTTGATCTACATACACACTTACATGGGTACATTTAATCACGTATGCAAATTGGAACCACTAATCGTAATACCTGAAACATGTATTGACACATGTACTCACTAGTCACACTCGGGCGACAGCAATCACGTTTCTTTTATTTTGTAACCCAATCAGAACTGTATCAGATGTGATAATTGTAATTAATTATTTTGATACCGAGAATTATTTAAATATTTTGTTTCCAAGTAATATTGATTCCTATGTTTATCTGAATGAAGTCAGGAAAATTAATGAAACAATGTTATAGCTATTTCAAACTAAGGCCTTGGGACAAGAATTATGTATTTTAACGAAAAAAGTATTTTAAGAATTATAATGTTAATTGTATGGAAAATGAAAAAGCGCTCCTAGTGTGCGCGAAAAGGGAACTGATTTCTTCTACCAAATCAACAAAACTCCTCGTTTACATCACGTCCCAAGTAAACTCCGTGCTAAGGCCTCTATGCTCTATAACAGGTATTAAATGTTCTTCTGTAGTGCGTTTACCTCTGATTTGGCATCACAGTGGAAATGACAATATCAGTTCAATAAGGCTGTTTGGTTTTAGTCAGTAAAAACTTTGTTAATTGACAGTCATCTTTAATCATATTACAAAAAGGTTGTTGTTCGCTTATTGCAGTCAGATGTAGGTAAACCAACTAGGGCCACATGTGATTTGAATACACAAAGATTCTGTGTTCAGGTTACTCGCCTAGATTCTATTATTGCGATTGAATAAACGTGCAATATGCAATGTTTGTTTACAGTCTGATTCTGAAGTTTAGGTTAACGCACGTGGTGAGCCACGCACTTTGATACTTTATAGGTGCGATATTTTGGAAATATCTGTTAAACATTCATTAGAGTATTTAGAATATTTCCAGTATCAAGTATTGGGTAATTGATCTCAGTATTTGCAAAAGTGCACATAAGTAAAGGGATAGCTAGCTTTTTTGTCGTGGTAAAATCATCAAATGAGTCCTCCTTTAATATACACTTGTATTGACTAAAATCCACGGTGTCTTTCAATAGCCCTTTATGTTCCGGGGTCACGGAAATGAAATAAATCCCGCGACCCCGGTATGCTTTGCCCTGTGAGAGGGGGCCCCGTCATTTTGAAAGGGATAGATAGCTGCGAAATAAATTAACCAAATAAAACCTTAAGAGTCTTTGGCAGCAGGACGCGCTAGGTACTGGACTAAATATGTACTTCTTCATATTATCATTTCTGATAAAACCTATTTTTTTTTAAAACGATGCAAACAACAATTTAAGAAACTTCTGAAGATTTCCTACTAATTTAATAATTGTTGAACCAACAACACTTTCACGGTCTTTCCACACGAGGCTTCTAAGGTCGATAACTGAATAAACGAAGGGCTTAACGAGCAGTTCTAAGAACTGCCAAAAAAGCTTAACCAAAGAACACTTATTACCAATTTCACACCACTTATTCAGAATCCCAAGTATCTCAAACTCCAAAATACATTCTCCCATGGTTTAAAACCATCAGAGTAACGCTTGAGCAAGCATTAGGCTTGCATTACGCAACGAAGCTCGCGGGACAATCAATCTTAAGTGGCTACATCTTGATTATGTGATTAAGTTAAACTTAACTTTACTTAAGGCACTCGAAGACTTAAGAAGTACCTAGTGGCTTACCGGACGCTACGCTGTAATTACAAGTTGTATTTTTGTAATTATAATTGATGTTTACGCTGCTTATGTTGTGTTGGGAACTCAAGATGTGATGTAATTTTTTAAGAGGTTTGACGATGAATTGGATGTTTATAATTGATTAGTCGACATTGCTTCTGGGAACTCTTTGGAAAATAGTTGCTTTTCTATTCTAGTTTGTTCTTTGGCTAAATTTGGCTGCTCACATAAAAGGTTTCTTAATACGGACCAGTTTTTAACATCCTGATGTTTTGCTCTATTTTCACTTTGAAGTTTTGAACTACCTTCAAAGTCTTTGATGTTTCAAAGTCTTTCAGCTTCGAACGTGGCACGTGGCTTACCACCAACACTTTGCTTACAGTGTCCAGATTACGCAACAGTTTTCATAACAAACTCGTCCCTGATAACACCCACAAAGTCGATAATATAATGGAAATATTATGACAAACGATCAAAACAAAACTCTAATAGCTGTTATATGCCTTGCCACGTGTACTGGACCATCTGTATAACAGTTACTTATGACTATCGGCATAAAGGCGTTGAGTGCCAAGAATTCACCATTACGACTGTTAACTACCTACCTATCTGGTTACTGAAGGAGAATATTATAGGTATATTAACTTGGCGAATAGCTCAACGATAAAGTGTCTTGAGATTGTGACCCTGATACATGCATGCATGAAATCATATTATGAGTATAAATGTGCGGACAAACAGGTTGAATGAACACTGGACACATTTTGAAACCAAGCTTGGTATTGAAATATTGTCGCTATGTGCTGAGGTACATACGTATTGTATGGTATTGTTTAAGTATAAACCCTGCCAGCCCTGCCTCAAAGTCCGTTTCTCAAAACGTAGAGAGAATGCTTTTTTAATATATGTAAGCGTCCTCTCAGTAAAACTATAATAATAAGCTGGTAACGATTGAGCACTCTCGCATAATAAATTCTAAATTAACATTTCTCATGAAATGAAGTAAACATTTCTATGAAACTCTTAACTCCTAGATTAACGTCCAAGTTAGTCATCGCGAGGTGCACATCATACGCAACATTACAAATGACATAAAACTCTTATTGCGTTTCGGGATCATAGATCGAGAGCGAGTAAATGTCAACTGCAGTAGTATTAATAGCGGCGTGTGCGCAGCTCAACCGCATGCCGCGGCGCGCAGTGAGTCACCCGGTCAGACGTCTGCCGGGACACCCGCTGCACGCACCACGCACACTCACTTCAATACTAAATAACTAAACACAGAAAATCCACAGACGCTGGAGACGAAAAAATCTGTACAGAATTTGTTGGCACCGCGTCTTTGCCAAACGGATCAGTTTCAGCAAGTGAGTCATAAAGTTCGAGCTAGAGGTTGTCCTTGACCGTTTTTCTGTATCTCTATCTGATTAGGAATTTCGGCCAGAGCTCACTTTTGATCTAGTATTCACAGAACAAGTAAGATTATTTTCCAAATCGCCAAAAATTCTTTCCGTTTTGTTTTTCGTCATGTCTCCGGTATTTAGCGTCTAAAAGGGAAATGACGAAATGATTATAAACCTTCTGTATCTTTTAGTTTGTATCCCACTCACGATACGACATAATTATACACTGCCGACCGAATATTCGATCGCTCAGTCAGCGTTCCAAATAGAATTCGCAGTTAGAAATGTATTTATAGCGAAGAAAGAAATATCTGATGATCTGATGGGTTTATTGTTATGATTTTCAGCTTTTAGCGAATTTAGACTGCATGAATACGGTTTTGTGTTAAAAAAGAGGTTTACACACCTGTCTTTTCACACAGTAAGATAAGACATGACTACATACACCTTCAAATTCTGAAACCAAAAATACACACACTGTTCCAATAATAATGATTGGTTTTACTTTCGCTCTGTGGTTTCTTGCTTTTATATTTGTTCATTGAATCATGATCGATGTTTGCACACATGTTTCTAACTCCTCAATTTGTTTAACTGTCAATATCTGTTTGTCGATAATTAGCTGTAGCATGCCACCTTAGACCTTTGTTTGAAGTGAATTATGAGGTCAAACTTTTCTAGACTTCCAGGTCAAATAAGCTCATCATTGTCACCTGTCAAAAATAACTGCGGTGAAATTCTAATTAGCATGTCGATACAGCAAATTTAGATTACAAGAGAAAGCTTGCACTATCTCCAGAACTTAGCACAAATAAAATTTAATTGATGTGTTTTTATTTTATGGGCATCAATAAAGACATAGTGCATATAGGACGCCAAAGAAAGACGTGCACATTAATTAAGTGGCGTTTAAGGAAATAAACTGAACGTAAAAATGTAAATGAAACTCTGTGGCGTCCAATTACTGCAGCGTGGCGAACAGGCCGGGACCGGGCGGTGATCACCTCGCCGATGCTCTTAATTAACATTTAGCGCTACCGTATTCGCTCAGCACACGTCGCTTAAATCCCTCGTTTCCCCGAGTCCCGTTATGGGTCTCGTTACCGCACTCCAGTTTGTTCTGGAAATGAATATAAAAGTTAAAAATCCGAGAGCCCGATTGCTTCACGGTCAAGATCTTAATAAGCCTCGCCATGTATGCACAGTTTCAATCTCAAACCAGTAGTTGGGGCATAACTCACTGTATTGTAGTAAGGAATGGAAGGCCTATTTCGGACGCATTTGTGCATTGCGAATTGAAGACCGTTCTGTCTTGTAACAAATTTAACCTAGATTTATGGTATGAGGCGCTATCTGCACAGAGTAATGTGGCTGCGGATCACCTTGAACTGCCTAGCTATCAGTGTTCAAGTGAAAGTACTCGTTAGTATAATTGGTAAGACTCAAGCTGCATGTTTATTTTGCACGAATTGATAAGGGTTTTCAGATTCTGCAATACTTGAGTACGCTTTACAGTAAGAGAGCCAGTTTTGTTAATGAAGTTATGGAGTAGTCTTTATCTACAATCTGTAGGTAATAAAAGCTTGCATCGTACATTTGCACGTCGTGTTGTTTCAAAGATGTATGGACAAATTGGTGTTTATAATATACAGATTTGCGTTTCTTTTATTTGCTTACATTGTAAATAAAAAATACTGTGGCGCCACACTCGGCGAGTATGTATAGTGACGGTTAACAGTTAATAAGCGAGCAAAATATTTATACTGAATCAATAAAGGATGCTTAACCGGGAGAGTGCACATAAAAGGAAAGTTCGACAACCTCGATAGATAGCCGTGAAATCGCAATTAACATACATCGATTGTTTTGAGCTGGTTCATTGAATCTGAGTACACATCACTACGCCCCGCGCTCCTGACCTGCCAAGCTTGACGGAACACAGACATAAAACATGTACCTACATATTTACTGACATTAAAACCACATATGCAGCAGAAGCCCAAGCATAAATCCGTTGAAATGACATGTTTATAGTTTTCTTGATAACTTCTAACATTTGATGTAGAAGCAAATCTCAATAAACCGCGCGTTTGATGAGATGTGACACTTTATAATCCATTTTACAGTTTATGATTTGTATTGGGGCGATGTCTCGGAACTGATTCTAATCACAGATGCATGATCGATCTGCTGTTTGATGTCGGCCTGTTTATTGATTGATAAATTCAGTTCTAAACGGGCTATTTATTATTTGTAGCTCAACAGTTTATTGGCTTGTATTTCGTCTTGAGTATCTTATTATTGAAGTATCTATAGTTCCAGGTTATAAATATTTGTTCGACCTATTGCTGGTCTTCGATAAGATTTGTATAATGTAAGCAGAGCGTGAGTCAACCAGGGAAATAAATGGGTTAGTTGTAGTTTTTGTGGGTGGAATAGCAGTTGATAGTTGTTGTGTGCAATTAGGATTTACGGTATGACTAGGTGTGTTGTGCTGACAGTATACAGTGTAGTGGGTCGGATAGCCTAGTCTGGATATAGCTCCGCGTTCCTCCCGCGTCAATAGAGCATGAGGAAGTGAACTAACTTGATTGTTTTGTTCGATAGCGTTTGAAATGGTTTATATCATCTCTTATTCTTATTAATTCACGAAAATTTAAGGAATATAACTTGAACTATGAAGCTTTATACCTATTTTCAATTTAAAATAAACTAACTTTATATCGAGTTTTCTTTCAAAAACGAAAAGGACGTTCAAACATTTTCCAGGCTACCGTGGTTCAAAGTCATATATAATTTTGTTACGGCTGTTTGCTGAAACGAGTCAAACGTGAGCTTATCCAGAACAAACAATACACGACTCGTCTTGGCATTTAAAAGCTGTCTCTTAAGTAGAGTAACCAGCTTTCCTTATTAATACAAAAGGTTAATAGACATTTTATTGGACAATAAATAAATATAAGGAATAGAAAATGAATGAATAGTTTAGAAATTATTTGAAAAAGAAGAGAAAATATGTCTTGTTAGTCTAAGATTGTACCAATAAATTCTAGGTTGAACAAAAAAATATAATACGCACGTAACAAAATACATTAGTACGTGTTATATTTTATTTATTAGTCTAGAGTTACACGTCAGTTTATCAGGTTTCATTGTGCCAAGCAATGCCTTCGATACACACTTACACAAGTCATAGTACCTAGCGGGTATAATTTGTTATGTAGCACAATTCTTTGACGAATAAAAATACCTTTTTAAAACTAGCTTAGCCTTAACCTTATGAACGGATATTTAATATACGTTTAAAAAAAAATGACGGAACATGTCGTGTATATCGTAATTATCGATACCCGAAATACGTTATTACTATCATCAATAAAACTCCGAAGATTTGGTAGTGATCGACAGTTTAATGAGCTATTCTTCGGTTCACAATAAATTGAACGTTTCCAAATAATAATGGAGGCAATCAAGGGCCTAAACGGTACCATTAATTACGCAATAAACCCGTGATTATATTCATATAAATAAGAATACCCATAAAACACTGATTGTTAACAGAACCCAGCTTTGTATCTCGTCTTGCTTGTTAATTGGTGTGCTGGTTGACCAATAACTTCAGTACACCTTTAGCCCTTTGTCTACTTTCCCTCTAATTGAACCTTGTAGTTATAAATTCATTGAGGGGCACAAATTTTGTAACACCTTACCGAGTGCCTGCTAATTGCTGCTTTCTCTGTTACCAACTAGTATTTCAATTAATCTATGTGTTTTATCTTGTTAGATAAAGTTTGAACTAAAAGTGTAATCAAATACACGTTCTTTAGTTTATCGACAACGTGTGAAATGTTGTGCAATTGTTTGAATTTGTTTGTTTTGTTTCAGCCGTGGTGGTTCGTTATTTAACGAAGCGGTACATCGGAGAGTACAGCTCTACTGGCGGTGAGTACTTATATTTAGCAACAATCGATACTATCTGAATGAGGTTTGTTTATATAAATTCGTTGCAGAAACAGATGAAACATTTATTGCAATTTCCTTTGGGATTTTCTTAATTCATGAATTGGATTGCGTTGTTTAACCGAACACGTTTTACCGAATCTGAACGGGGCCGGAGTAATAAAATCCGATTTAGTTTTCTCCTATATCAAACAGAATCGGTATAAACAAAGTTCCTATCAGATAAACACTTCTATTGTATATTAAGGTCACTATAACAGTAATATCAGTTATTTTCACTGGCACTCCTCCTAGTTGTGATCACCTAGTTGATATGCGAAGAGTGTCAGTGTTGTACGAAAGACAGAAATACCAATGAACATGAGCCCTTACAGAGGGCACTCACAAATGCCACGCATTGAGTGCCAATGGTCGGTTTATTTGCGATATTGGCAAGACGCAGCGCCGGAGTGCCAAGGCTGAACGACGCCGGCGCCGGTCTACACAGGCCGTCGACCTTTGGAGCATATTACATTAAATTACGGAAAATTTAAACTTAAAAACAAAAAGTTTTCAGGCGCTGAAGTGAAAACTTTGTGGGAATCATCCTGTTCCCGACCTGTATAAGTTAACAATGGATTTTGCCCTGAAAGATTGTCATTTATCAGCACCTAAATCTGCGTTCTCGAAATCCCAATCAATAAGATTTATTGGATATTTTTTGTACCTATATCAGTGACACTTAATAAGTCATTTGGCGTATCGAGTGAGTGCGTTACTGGTTGTAACCTAGATCTCAGTGACTGATAGCATCTTTCAGAAAGTCAATACATTACGAGGTCGATATTGAGAACGGGTCGAGTGACTGGAGTGTTGATTGTTGCAAAGTCAAATAAAGATTTTGTTTCAGATTTCCTGTATCAACATCGGGTGGCGTTCGATGGCGCCACGTCTGAAGTGGAGGTCTTAGATACGTGTGGTTGCGCCGTAAGTGTTTTATCTGACCTGATACCATCGGTAATAGAATACGCACCTCGAGTACTTACAATTTATATCAATACTTTCTACATTTTATAATTTGTCAGTTATCGTTTTACAAACACTTTCAGTAAGTAAATATTTGTGTTTCAAAGAACGCATGCGTGGCTTAAATGATAACGATATTATTTATTTGCTAAACATATAGGTATACGATTACATATTTACAGTTTATTAACTATTTGTCAAAAATCCCTCAAACCTCAACTATTATAAAATTTTTTAGAAGCCTAACCTGTACATTTCTTTGTCCAGAAACGTGGATGTTTAGCGGAGCACCTCCGATGGGGCGATGCGTTCGCGGTGGTATACTCAGTGTGCGATCGACGGTCCTTCATGGCTGCTGCCGAGCTACTTGCGCTTCTTGAGAGGACTCGACTACCAGGCTGCACCGCTGTCACCCTGCTCGGCAACAAACGAGACCTGGAACATGCCAGGTATGCAAAACATACTCAACTCTATGGATTCAGGAGTAAAGATACTGAATTTTGTTGGAGTAGTTCAATTTACCGGAAAGTTCAAGAAGAGGTTGCATAAATTACGAATGCCTACTCTTTAAATCCTTTCGTGTATTATGTAAATTAATAAGTACTTGACATTTTCAGACTATGTTCTTAAAATTGTCTGTAATGATAGTGCTTCGACAGTTACATCAGAATAAATAATTATTTATTTGTACATACAACAGGGTTGTCAGGGCGGAAGAGGGCCAGGAGTTGTCGCTGAGGTTCGGCTGTCAGTTCTACGAGGTGTCGGCGGCGGAGTCGTGCGCTGGCGCCGCGCTCGCCTTCCACGCGCTGCTGCGGGAGGCGCGCGCGCTCGCGCTCTTGTTGCCCGCGCCCAGGCGCAAGCTCGCTGCCTACTCCGTCTCTAAGGTGAGTTGCCGTTGCAGTTCGACTGTCAGTTCTATAAAATACAGGCATATAATAATTGATTTGTCCATTTCCTTATAAAAACAAAGGTCATAAAAAGTAAAAGTAAATAAATGGGAACCAATAAAATAACCGTAACCGACTTACACGACATACAAGTACACAATAATCGTGACTGGGATACGACAAAAAGTAACAAAGAGTATTTCTTCTCACAGGTAATCGGCAGTATCCTTGGGTTGAGCAACAAAAGCGTGAGGAAGAAACGACCATCACTCAGCATATGATCTGCATGTCCCAACACTACCGGATCTTGTACACTCCGTGACAGGAGTTTTGTTTTTATTTCTGTAGCACTACAGAATGCTTTTGTTATCTCTGACGATACGGATCGAAGAGATTTGTCTGCCGGGCCTGGGACGCAGCTAAGGTGGATTTACGATGGCTAGAAAGATGAGAATACATAAAGATGGATACTAGGATTCTAGGATTGATACGTGGAAATATGGTCCTTCTGTTGCCTATTTACTCGTTCTGTACAGTGTACCTTTATTGTACCTACGTAATTATTGTAACTGTAATATATAGAGGATATTTCTCTGATAAGTTAAGTAATGGTTTGCATGAAAGTTGTGTTTGTAAGTAATAAACGTGACGTCGTGTTTGTACCCTTTTAGTAGACTGTTAAGTGGCCTTCTATGTTCAGTAGTGGGTATAAAACGTTGTATATTTGTTCAAATAATTTCTTAGTATTATTAGGTACATGAAATCAATTGCAAGCAATAAATTAGTTTAGCATGCGTAGATGTAATCGGACTGAAATATTACTTAGTCGAATATTAAAAGACAATAACTCAAAATTTTAATCTTGCACTTTAGATAAGTGTGTTTTGTATTGCATAAACTTACTTGAAATGTTAAGATTATGTACTTCATATTTAGACAAGGTTTCGCTTAAAGCACAAGTACTTACACACTTATGATGTAAAAGTGTTTTTGATCGAATCTTAATGTTGAATATTTAATTACCCTTTCTTTGATACATAATGTTTGATTAAATATTTCTTGCACATAACATTTTTTCATTGCAATATATTTTTAAGTGTGGTGTTTCGATTACATAATTTCAATTGAAAAAATCACATTGATATGCAAAATCTACTTTACCTTGTAGTACCTACCGAATAGAAAAAAAGACTGTCCTAAAATTTGTATGTATATTTATGAACCATCTGATGCCTTAATATAGTTATTGTATCTTGTTAATATTTAAAGTGCCAATTTGTCCTACAAATGATCTTATATTTATCGAGACTAATAAAAAAAATATTCATGTTTATCTGGTTTTTTACTTATACTATGTTAAATGAGACATTAACTACGGGAAGTAGTTAGTACAGTCAGAATATTGACAATTTCACTTCCATATGTCGTATTTTTACTGATAACTGGTAGGAGGTGAGTCCATTGCATATTCAACAGCTTGATAACAAGCTTGTAGAAAGGGAAATCAGCTTCCAACGTATAAGCAATTTTACTGCTAACGTTACATTTGCGTGCAAATGTTCCTACCGTATATTATACATACTTGAGATTATGATTCCACGCCTATATAAAGGTTGGTGTACATATGAAACAGAATTTGAAATCGTAGATATAATAATGTTACTCTTATTTAATATTTTAAATGCAAAAGCTTGAATGGGTGAATGGAAGGATGTTTGTTACTCAAACACTGCAGAAATGCTTGAATGAATTTGAGTGAAATTAAGCAAAAATATAGAATATAGCCTGGAAAAACACATAGAATTAATTTTATCCCGGAATTGCGTTCCAATGGTATAATAAGGCGGGGGAAGTCCCTGTCAAAAGTTAGATATGAAATATTTCTACATAATACCTTCTTCATAAGACATTTCAATATAGAAAAGTGATGCTGCAATCTATAAGTAACAAAGTTATCGGAAGAAGTGCTGGCAGTTAGCGTTCTATTACCGACTATCATAGTAAATACATTCGTTATTATAAATGAAATACACGAACGTTGTTAGATATGCACATAGATAGACTGGTGTAGAGGGCTAACGTCTGCATAGCATCCTTACAATGTATTAAAGTTCCAGTTAGAAAATAAACTGTAATGGAAGCTCTTGATGTTAAGATTGGACTCGTTTTTAACAACAATTTTACAGTAATACTTGAAAACTCTACTTATATACTGAAGCTACTTTTTAAAATGGAATTTCTTGTGTTGGTGTTGACGCATTTACAAAAAATTTAATCCAAAAACTTATCCAGCCAAACCCGGTACAACTATCGGTAAGCCATACAAATATTTGTTTCGTACGGTAATCTACACTAAATCCGCGACACCCAGCGGAGCAGTCGATCGTTCAATCAACCGTTTGGTAAAACTAAGCTGAAATGAACAAAATAATGGTGGTTGGTTGAATATAAGGTGGCACAGATATATAATATTTTGCTCTTCCCTTTGCAGTTCAGTTATTCTCTTATGTATTGGAATATCTCCCTGTAATGACTGCGCAGGGTTGGCAATAAAAAAGCTTATTTATTATGCGAGAGTAAATAGTCATGATTATCAGCATATAGAAGTCCACTGGTGATATAGACCTCTCCATTCCAAGCCATGCGAGCGTAGGATGAAGTTAAACTAGGCACGGGACAGGTCGACATCCAGCTGTGGACTATGAAGAAATATTAAGTTCAGATTAGGTCAATGTTAGATCATTTATTCAGAAATATATATGTTGTTGTGGCACATAAATAAATACATATCAAAGGTATGGTAAAGTCAACCGCATCGTGACGCTTTGCCATTGCGCTGGCCTAACGTAATTCAGAGTTTCATTAAAATAAAAGGCCAGCTTATACCAGCTTTGTTCTACCACAGATGTGCAGTCTAGTGTACCTACAACAAGATAAAAAATTGACTATGCAGGGACAGGTTGCACGCTCATCGGTTATCTTAAAGTTAACCTTTCACCTCCGTTGACTTTTACAACTTATGCCAGATGATAAGCGAGCCATATATTCAGATTTCATTCCCTGTCAATGATTAGATTATGCACCTATGGATATATTGACATAAATTATAAAGATATCCCACAGTGTTTTTATGTTTTATGGGAAACTTATTGTGTGTGTTTAGGTAATACTTTTCGTCCACCTGTAGTTCCCACTGACGTAAACGGCTGGGATAAAAAATATCCTATTTTCACATTTAAGTTTCAGCTCACCTAGACCAAGTTTTGCCGAAAGATACGGTAATTTACGGTACTTTTCTTCACTCGCTTGGAGGTCGGAAATTATCCCACGAAAAATAAAAGCGGGGATTATCAGTGTTGCATCGAAATAGGTTCAGCAGTTACGGCCATGAAAATCTACCAGACTGGCAGCTATTTACTTTCGCATAAAGAATATTAATATGTGTGAGAATATGAACACAAGTTGTTGAAATTGTTTTAGTGTTTATAGTTTACATACACAGATGCTCTGTTTATGTTATGATATAATTAGCTGCAATACTGACATGTGAAACCACATCTAGATCACCAGCTGCACAAGTCTATAGAATCTTATTATAAACATAGGAAGTGTTGTTAATAACAAAGCTCTCTTTTCTCTGCGGGATTTTTAGAAAGAGCTACCAAGGCTTTGGAATGCAATGGGGAATTGAAAAAACAGAGTGTGTTTTTGTCAGTAAGAGTCCGAGACAGTTCCTTCATATCGGTAAGAAGAATAGGGAAGTCATTTAAAGAATATCCAATGAAGACGGTGTTTAACTAGAACTTTATGGGAAAGTGTGAAGAGTCAGTGAAAAGGTTCGTTACAAAGAGCTCGATGACGAGAACGGAATGAGTTGAAGGAGGCCTACAGTAAGATGAAAGAAGAAAGAAAGAAAAGGTTTTTATTGGACTCACACAGGACAGAAAAACAAAAAAAAAACATCTAATGTAACAATTCAAAATAAAGAATATAATAAAAACTAATAACAACTTTTTTTATAAATTCCGTACGAGGCCAAAAGGCATGCATATCTCAGCATGAGCTGTGACATTTAAAAAAAAAGATGATATATGATAAGTTGATGATAGTGAAGGAATCAGTAAAATACATGAAGATGTATCAAAGTTACTTTCAGCTAAGAATCCTTCAAATGTATATCAGTCATTGGCTTATTTATTTCCCTACAACCTTGTCGATCATATGATATTATCAACAGTTCATCTTCATAAACAAGACTGTATCACAATTTACTAGAAAAAAAGATTTTTTAAATAGAGTAGGTCATGTTGATGTCGTGTCATTGAAACTTTAATACACCTACCTATCTAGATTATCTAGTTGATACGCTTCAATCGATTGTACTACCCAGTTATAAACTACAGTGTTTAGTCTTTACAAAGTGTTCCGTATCCGCTTGTTTATAATAAATGTATCGAGGAAAATCTTCAAACCGATCTTTATTTTTCTATTGGTTCTTCTTAACAACAAGGTGTGATGCTTCACCAAAATAATCGATTTGTGGAAATTCGTGATTCATGAAAGACAGGTTATTGAATATTTTTTGGGAAACTGACAAAGAACCAATAGCGAATAAATGGCTGGGAAGGAACTCTAGAAATATATGAGTGTATTCATACTATAACATGCAACGTTAAACGACTTTCGTCACGCAATCCAAAATCTGCATAGAAACTCAAAACCTTCAAGATATATTAGAAACACAAGTGTACAAGCATGCTAACGAATGATAAGCTTATCGAGGGAGCCATGTCGTGTAGCCGTGCCTTCAGTCACCTCGCCTTAACAAGCATAAATTTAAACAAATGTCCCCGACCAGCCGCCGAGACAGCTATAATGGTAAGTTACCAGTACACTGACGCCTTTCACCGCTCAATAAAGATCCACTTTTCTATAAAACATGATTCTCGTATTGAAGCGAAACCCGCGCCGTGTAATGCGCCGATACATGGAAAAATTACGCTTAATTATAATTTTTATAGCGAATAAATTGATGTTGAGATGAAACAGGCTTAATATGTTACAAGTTACTCGGTAGCGTGGTCTTTCCATTCTGTTACATTGTATGTAAGTATTTTTAGGACTTCGTTCTAAGATAATATTATGCCCGCATCAGCTGTAGATGATTTATATTGGTTACGGAGATTAACTATGTAAACGTTTTGTGGTTACGGGTAAAAACAGTCGAATTTACTACGAAAAACAAATTTTTAGTTTTGGTTATCCTGTTACGAAACGTTTTTATAATACTTCGTAGTTCATGGATAGGGATCACCAAACATGTTCTATCCTTATATGAGTCCTTAATTACTTGTATTATAGCTTTCTTAGAAATTTTGTATTTGGATATGTCAAGGAGCTTAGAAGCCCAATGCGATGAAGTTTCAGGAAATCTTCACTCTTATAGCAGCTTTGCTCTATATAGCAGCTGTATATACATAGTACACAATAATAAAACCTTTCGTATCCCATAAAATTTCTCAACCCACATTTGGGCTCAATTACACAACACTCTCAATAGCATCTTGGTAGTAAAACAAGATACAAAACGCATCTTCCGACCAGACGAATCCCAACAAAAGCGTCCAGGAATACTAAAGTACTGCAGACACCCACACTCGAGACGAGTCGTGCACAAACAATCGCAGAAACGGTAACTAAAAGACAGGATAAATGTTTTATAATTAACACTCGGTTGCAGTTCCCACAGGATTGATGGCGAACCACCCACAAGATTTCAACAGAGGGATTTAAATTACGTGGTATTCATCGTCCGTCTTGTACATCAATAGAAGGCTCAGTAGTGATAAATGCGCCGCTTTTCAGTACCTGTCAGGAACCAACGTGAAAGATAGAACCGGTAATTGCGGATGTACAGGTAGAAAACTTATTTCTGATAGGTATGTTTAAATTATGCAAGAAGACACTTGGGGATAGCGGTAAGTGATAGGTGACGGGGATTTAATTACACGTAAAGGGAAATGAGAAAAAAATATGGTATCTTTTAAACCTACAACTTAGCGGAAATTTAATCGTAAGCTTTGACTCATCAGCTAAAACGGAAGTTTTCAAAATTATACTTCCTCACTTTCCTTAAACATTTCAAAAACTAGATGTAGCATTTGCAGAAAAGGAAGCCATATAAATAGTAGGTGTTATTTTTTGCGAAACTATGAAAATGTTGAACTTCGCTGGTATTATTTATATCTTGTTAGAAGAATTTTCATCTAATATTCTTAGTATATCAGCACATTATCAACGATTAGTAGTAATAACGGCACCGGGAAAACTGGACGGGGTATCAGCCTTGTCTTAGATAAATGGCGCCTTGTATGACGGCTGGAGGCGCGAACGTCCTGGCATATCTGTTTTATGCTAATATTCTCAGAAATTCTCAACAAGCCAGGTGCTAATATACTCCCATATCGGTATTTATACAGAAACCCCGCAGGTAAAGTTGACTCATCTGTCCCTACCCACCTGTTCTCCTATTTTAGAACAAAATGTCTGGTTTACATCATAAGTCTTCAACGTACACTGGGCCACTAGGCCCAATGGCTATTGTGCTAATATTCGCATCTATTTATTTACGCAACCATCGTAATATAAAGCTGTTCCTCGTTCCTAATAGTAAAATAGGTTCAGTAAACATTCCATAGGTGAAATAGGAAAACATTGTTATGTTGTTTTTCCCCAGATCTATCATACCGACTGTTATTATTCCGGTGAAACAAGCCAGCTTTCATAAAATTTCTTTGGCTTGTTCTTCCTTGTTTATTTGATTGTATAATATTACTACGCGTACGTGTATATTGGATAATAAAAATAAAATCAGTGATGGGAAATTTACAATGGTATGTTTTGAAACAACACATTGTTTGGTCGATTTCGCTTCGTCGGGAGAAGGTTTCTATTGCCGCCATAACATTACCATAAAAACACCGATTCACGTCCCACACGCGTGACTTAATTCCAAATATTTTTGATAAACATCTACGTAATGGATTACTGTTCTTATTGTACTGTCACTTTCAACACCTATAGTACAATAAAGCGCAGTGATATTAATAAAAGTTCCATTCCTACGTCTCGTAATGTAAAGATTCCATGATAATCAACATATTTCCCTATTAAGTCAATGGACCTAACTTGAGCTTTATTGTCTCTATTGGCATGAGGAGTATTAGGATTGCGTGTAGTTTTATCTTTATAGTCGTGGCTATCGAAACTTAGTCTTATTTGCGTATTGTAAGGTAGTAATTTGTATACAAAGGGCTGGTGCTTCTTGTGCCTTTTAGTAGTGGCAGCTAGCAAGCGGCGCCAGAGAGGGCGCGTGCTGCGGCGCGCACGACTTCGATGCGCACATTGAAAATGGCACATTATCATAATGCAATACCGGAATGCTAGTGATGTCCTCATAAGGCATTCCCGTTTAAATATTCAAATATTACTATTTTAAGGAAGCTGATTGTTTCGCAACTATGTCGCAATGAGAGACGTGTAACAATCGATTTGGCAGAGTCAGCGAGGTTGAGCGGAGTGGTCGCCACTCGCCGCGTTCATTATCTCCACTCGTGTGTAGCGGGAGCGCTATTCACTATGCTCAACGCGACATCGTTTCTCAAGCGAATTGTGTCACTGCAATATACACACGAAATACCAAACGCACCCAATCAAACAATTGCGCATCCACGTTGAACGTTTGTGTATCCTCACTACTGAAACACATGAAAATTGGAACAAATTACGTCAGTATGGAATAACGTTACTATTTTTATAGGACACAATTGTTATGACTTTATTTCACCTGATTTCACAATGAGATTTTTTTCAAATTATTTCAAATTAAAATTCTGCCAGGGTTTTGTAAATAATCGATGGATTGTTACATTTGAGCTAATCACACAGGCGTCTTTGTTTGGAAAACGTCGTAAACCGTTTGTCCCGAATCACCTGGTGATGTTATGTATTTGAGAGTGGGGCACATAAATCATAGAGTTGGAAATGGGACGCAATACCGTAACTAACACAAGGTGAACCAAGCAATCACAATATGTTACAATTTATTTCACTCTAACCATCGTAGTGCACTTTTATTGCAAAGCAGTGAATTATGAGAGGGATGTCCTTCTGGCTCTTTGAGCAACTTTGAAAGCGACATTTGTATTGTAGATGCGTTTTTGTTTGGTAAATGTTTGTTTTTGTTTTGTTTATGTGTCGTCGCATCTTTGTTGCTGATTTTTTTTCAGCTACATAGGTGCATAGTCATTCTTTAATTTACGATTCACCGAAATATTTCTTAATCGTAATGAACATGCTCCAGAATTTAATAAAGAAAATTTAAGTATGTATACTTAAATAAGAACTAAAAGATTTTTATATAAATGTCATATTTATTACATTGGAATCCTGCAGGAGATTATACAAGTAGTTTTTGCGTTTCGATTACCTCCCAAGAATGTTTACCATTAAAAATCCATTATAAGCATGGTCACAAAAACAGGCATCGCATTCCTGTAAGATATCTGTCAAGCCGCCTGTTTTTCTGCACAAGTATTATAATTGATATCTTGATCACTTACATGGAATAGGAGCGTACTAAATTCTGCTTTTATGGTCGAATATCCATTGTAATTGGTTTCATGGTAGGTACAATACAATGTTTCCTTAAGTACCTATGTGTAATTGTGTATTTTAGAAAGTGTGCTATTAAACTTTTTAATTAGCATGGCTACTTAAAAATGGTCATCCTTATATTCTCCCTTCTCCAAAAATGTTTTAGAATGCTCTTTAAAATTATTTTGGTTCAAATGATGATGGTTAAATTTGCAACAGTGTTTGTACATAGATACACATACTACACATATAGAGGTAGGTAGTTCAAAAAGATCGGAAAATCCATATTAGGTGGTAAAATATTTTGTCAACCTTGATTATACAAATAAATAGGAAAATCCAGGTCATAGATTGTAGCAGATAAAAACATATCAACTCGTGAACTCTAGCCGAAAGCAAAAGCTAAATCAGTATACCGTGATAAAGTAATCAGGTAGAGGTGAACTAAATATTGAAATATCAACTAAATTTTACGAGAAAGGCGAACTGAAATTAATGCATTATTTGAGTTAATAACATAGCTAAAGTGTATGAGTAAATTATAATAACGGTCGTGCATTAATTACGCGTTGCAAACGGTCGGGCACAATACAATAACATTACTGCGGGAGCTTTAAACTCTAAATTTTAGAGCATGAGTCACACCTAGTCTGTAGTACTGTAGAACATTCATCTAGCTCAGCAGACTTCATAAATAAGTTCGATACGGGCCGCGCAATGCAAACTGGCAGCTTTATTAGATATTGCTGTATCTATTAAGATGGAAAAAATGTCAGAGAGAATGATAAAAGCGATTAAAAGGCGACAGTTTAATATGTGTTGTGATTTAGTGGTGTCGGGTGTGGTAGGAAGCAATTAATTGTGTGTCTTATTTATCATGTTGGTGTCGCAGCAGGTGACTGTGCTGGGTTCCGGGAACGCAACGTGCCTACACGGCCGGCGAGCCGTACGGTGAGGAGCGGAGCGGTTTGGGGACTTACGTAACGGGTCAAAGGCTTTAGCTATTCGAAAACATAAGAGGTGGCTGCTGGCCAATATCGTAGCTTAGTTTTACGACGCTCTAGAAATACTCAATTTAGTATGCTGCACCGTGTTCACACAGAATTATTTATTATTTTTATAGTAACGTTATGTTTGGCTATAAAATGTTCATAGGTGCTTACTGAGTCTATAAGCGCTTGCTAAGAATAACGACGTAATTTAATATTTTGACATGACTATTTTAATCCAGGGATTGTCTTTTTAGATAGGTCATTATTTGTTGAAGAATATTTAAGACAGGGGTTGGACAATGAGCACGCGGGGAGTGTTAACCGTCCGATAGTAACAACTCTTGTCGACTTCTATCTTTGGTTGGGTTACTAAAATAAAATAATCCTTGCCAAGATCTGTGTGTTTAGAAGTCCATTTTCTCAAAGTCAAAGTTCATGTTGAAGTCTAGCTGTTCATTTTAAAATTATTTTCCATAAGTATTACATGAGATGGCAACGGCTACAACCAAAATAACATCATACAATTTTCATTTACGTATGGTTTCAGATCCCGCTCCGTCGCTCTCAGTCCCCTACCCAAAACCATAGTTCACAAAACACAAACAGTGCTCATTTGACTAGTATATTGGGCGGGTACGGTTACACGCTACCGTTTCCAGTGATCCACATGATAAGCCGGTGTTCGTTTACACCCGGACTTCGGAGAACTTGGCTGCCTCTGCCAAACTTACTGTTGTGAGCACATTAAATATGTAACGTTGCCAAAATAGCGGGATACTGTAACGGTATCTCAGAACTGAAATAAATATTAGGAGCTGTGTTTTAGTTTTTTTGTATTTTTAGTAAAAAAAAGTTGCAATATATGTAGAGCAAAGAGACAGAGGTGATTCTAAGAAGACGATAAATAGAGAACTATGGATGAAGCAGACTCGCTGTGTCAACTGATAGTAAATTGGTATAAGCACCGAAGAATCATGAAGATGATGATCGTTAGAAAACATGACTAACTTACTAGAACGACTTTAAAATGATAATTTTAAGTTGTTAAAAAAATGGAAAATCTGCACAGTTATTCGTTGCTGACAAGATAATTAATTGTTCAATATTGTTATTATCTAACCTATTTCTGCGCTATATGGGTGACCTCTAACAAAGCAGTGATACAGACGTGACTGTTTTAAAATTTTATAAAATGTAATTTCCTCATAGACCTATACTTTCACGCAGCACACGGAAAGGACATGGTCATCGTATTTTTAAACTTCGCTAGTTAAGGCATTATAATTATCCTTCTATGTGTTAATCCACGTTATTTAAACTGTCAATGCACCACATCCAAATCTTTTCTGTATTTTTTGTGTCACAAACATCCTTCCAAACTTTCGCATATTTAGTATGAAGTTTGACTAGCGACCCGCCCCCGCTTCGTAGAGAAACATAACTTACAAACTTTGGAGTAAATTCTATGGTTTTCAAGCTTAGTGCAATTTTCCATCTAGAAAAAGACCTACCCTCAACATGAACAAATTAAACCCAACACACATTACTTAATTGGTCATGCAGTAAATACCTATTCTCAATACATCCGGCTAACATCTGCGTTCGTTAGAGCGTCCGTCAAGCCGAGTGACAAGGCCTAAACTAGGAGCATGCGTCCGACTTGCGTCTGACGATTGACATCTGCTACCCAGATCAAAGACGGCATAGCTTAATAGGCCCCCAGACCGAATCTATCCTATCGGGGATCTTGCATACGATCAAGGTTAGTGCCCCAATGTACCTGTGACCTCGTGGCTCCGTCTCACACGTATGGGATGCGACTGTGTTTATGGTATTGGCAATTCGTAAATAATAATAAACCTGGGAATGTGTAAATGGTCGTGTAATATTGGTAGAAACGAGGAATAGTACTCTACACTTTCTTCTTGTTTAAAGGTGTGGCAAGTTTCCATATTTCTGTTTATCTTCTTGCTGTAACTTTATTTCCCTTTTTTTGGTCTACAAGTTGCTCTACATTTCTTTTACGCTCTGTAAAGGTGATCTATTGCAACGCATGAGGATGCACAGCAGGATATGATTATAATGTTGTGTGAGGACCACCTAGACGACAGATGCCTTGAATGCATCGTAACAGATCCTTGATTCATTAATTGTCAAGGTTTCTAAATGCTAATAAGACCGACAAACAAACACGACACGAATGTGGTCATATACGGCAGCAATTTCTATTGTAGGGCTCTCTATTTGCTCATTCTTTTGGCACGCTTTTTCGCCATAAAACTTTAGTAACAAAGAAAAGGAATACACCTTTCTAATATTACGGTAATGTTACATCGATCTGTCTGTTTGGCACATCCTTCATCTTTACTGCCAATTTGTAACCGTTTACCCTGAGTAAAACGCGTTAACGTAAATATTTTCCTTGTTTCCCGAGAACCGTATTAATATTGTTATTTTTACGCCATAGTTGTACAAAAATTTGCGGTAATGTAAAGTATACAGGAAGCACGAGAGTGTGATCTTTGTTATGTCGAAAGTAAAAAATAACGAAAGTCGAGAGATGTTTGAAAGGTATTAAAATGTTTACTTCTCGTCATCCGTGTTTACTTCCCCGGTGCGTTGTTTGTACTGTTGTTGAATACAATAAATTTGTTGCAAAAGTTAAACAACTTTGAATGAGCGGCTGTTTTGGCAAAGCGCCTTGTTCAGTGCGAAAAAGCTCTGTCAACAAAAAAGGAAAAAAAAGAAACGAGAGGTACCATTCAGTCGAGGAGATGACTTGCTGAATGCCGTAAGATATTTATCCATTCCCCAAAATGTCGCATTACTAAAATTTTTACGCGGGTAATTATTAATTAATTCAAATTATTATTGAGTTTGCGATCATCTTCTCATCATTATATTTTACTTTCGGTAGTAAATATTATATATCCTTACAGGAATTTACTAAGTCAATTATCCCAGAAAAAAAATAATTCAAGTAACTTATTTTATTTTATTGCCAATCATTGTGTTCCACTTAAAATGCATCTAATTAAAACTCTCTGCTTACAATCTGTTCAAGTTTTTATTGGAGTTGAAAATCTCGGTTAAGTCCAAAGTACATTTACAAAATATCTTAACACTTGTGGCTTATTATGGGTATGAATCAGCAAAAAAAGACACGATCAAGCAATATTATGCAATGAGAAAAAAAGATAACATTATTATAGAAAATTACGATTTAATAGGTTAAGCAGACGGATGTGATTGGAGAATGAAGGCAGGTTCCGCGTCAAGTGCGCCGCGACTTGCACCCATAGAGGGCAACCTGTAGAATGCGCATGCGACTCCCGCGTAACACGCACCACGTAATACAGGAGAAAAAATGTTACTGCAATCATTTTTGGACGTTTCGTATTACTTTTTATTGAACCTGTTGTATTTTTATTACGATGTTCTCTGATGTGATTATTCTTTGTACATGTCTTTTGCAGGAAAGCTTTTTAGGTTTGTGTAAATGAATTAATTGAATGGTGTGAGGAAATCTTTCTGTACACACGTCTAGACGGTTGGTATGGCCATAAAATTACCGAAATAGATACACCTAAACAACGATTTAGTATTACGACTCAGGAAGTAAACCACCTGAATTGCAAAATAGGTTACAAAATTCTGTTGTTTTATGGGAATCAATCATAATAGAATGAGGACGGCCTAGTATTGAAAGAAAACATTACCACAATATTTACATTACTCACACAACAGATGAACATAACAACAACTAGGTCAAAAGAAAGTAACGTGTCGATATTATGTATTCGCCAATACATATTTGAATTATTGTGTGAATGATGATTGCAAACAGGTCCTGTCATGGGTTCGGATTTCAGTATCAACAAGTACAGACGACAAAAGATATAACTATACAGGTAAGCTGCAACTTCTTTCGAACAAAACGTCAACTTTGTAGTAAAATCTTTGAGTCTATTCACTTCAATGAAACTTGTTTTTTAAAAGTTGTAAAAAACGTCTTATAAAGCCTTATGCATATGAAAAGATGTTTGTTACCTGCATACCAAATACTTTGTTGACAGTACACAGTAAAAATAATGAGTTGGCGGTTGACGGGTTAATTATGGCGAAGAGCTGCGAATGTAACTAATGATTGTATCGAGGTGATGTGACCCACATGTATCGGGACTTCGGAAGTCATGTAAACTTGACCCCCGGCAGACAGTGAAAGTGCAGTAGCCTTTTAATGATTGCTCTCACGGTTTAACATCCGATGGATCGTTGAATTAGGTGATTTGTCGATCATCATCTGCCTAGCCTTTTCCCAACTATTTTGGGGTCGGCTACCAATCAAACCAGATTCAGCTGGATATCAGTATTTTACATGGAGCGACTGCCTGTCGGACCTCTACAACCCAGTAACTGGGTAATACCATACCCCATGGTAAGACTGGTTGTCAGACTTAAGAGCTTCTAACAGTAACGACTGTCAAAGTTCTACAAATAACAGCCGGGACCATCGGCTTTACGTGCTCTCCGAGGCATGGAGGAAACTTGCTATGACAGATGGTCACCCATCCACAGACTAACCTCGGCAAGCGCGGTTTAACCCGGAAGATCGACCTGTGCGGCTGTAATTATTTAGCCACGAGCTCCTCCGATAAGACCAAAAAAATTTACGTCTAATACGTGATTTCAGATTTTTAAGCAAGATATAAGGAATTTTCGTGTAGATCTTTCCTAAATATATTCAACCTTGCCCTTCAATATTAACAAAGACTGTAGGCGAGACCAGAATGTAAACAAAAAAGTGTAATTTTATTTCTTTCAGGATGGTAGGGATGGTGGGCTATTTTCGTGTTTCACATGTTCAATGTAATCAAGATTGCATCTAACTAATTAAAACTCCAAGCCGGGTCACATACGGAAATGTCCAGAACCTACCTACATAATAAAAAACAACTCAACAATTTTTATCGGCGTCCAAAAACAGCTATATCCGTTTTTCACGTCGAAAGTATTGAAGATGTCGTCTCAGGATTTTTGTCAAGTGTATTATTAATTATAATTAATATTTTAACTATACAGTAGCCCTATCAATACGGCATTGTAATTATTTTACATCTGATTTTATCATCTGAAATTATTTTGATAAATGGCTTATAATATCATCTACCTTTATTGGGGTATCCAGATGCTTTTCGGGTCAAGTGTAGGTATATAATTAAGGTGATTTTGTCAACCAGAACAGTTATTTATAAAGACGGTGATGAAGGTGACTCATGTGCAGGAATCAGGTTTTATTCATCAAATATGGCACCGTGAAACATCAGCGCAAGATGAATGTTTAGCTACGCCCCTCGGTTTAGTGCGGTCTCTTTAGGCCCTTCGTACACTAGGCGACTCAAGTATCCGATACCTTACGACTTCAGTATCCAGGCGACTCTCGCAATAGAAATCCATATACGTTCGTACACATGCTCGCGACGCGCGACGCCAATCGCGCGCTACCTATCTGTTGACATCGCCGCTACTTGAGTTTCTGCGACTTTCAAGATGGCGGAACAATTTATTTACCATTATTAATTATATTCACACAATAAATGGTTCCGTAGCATATTCTTGAATCACTTTTGGAAAGTAATTATTTTAAAATGTTAAAAAAATATTCACTCAATATTCAATCCTCGTAATAAATCTTAATTTGGTATGCAGCTTAATAAAAAAAAATTGGGAGAGAGGGGTTTTTTCTATTTCATTGAATAAAATTTATTACGAATAAAGTATTATATTAACAATCCTCACAATAAGCATTTTCATTTGATATCACATGATGCAGTTTACAATTTTTTTTCATTGTTGTCCCTCCGATGTCTATGTTGTTTTAAGATCATAGGACTACTGTGAATTTTCTTGTAATCTATATACAAAGGACTTCTATTATTTATATATTTTTCATAATTTCAAATATACCTGTTCAGTATTTTCGGAGATAAGAGATAATACAGAAAACACACTTGAGCAATAGGAACTGATATGTTTGGAAATGGCATACCTACCTACTTAACTGTTCTAAATGTATTCAATAGATAAATGTTTATATAATAATAAATAAATAATAGTACATTGTTCACCGAGAGGAGAAAGTGTACGAGGAAAATAAATTACTTTCTACGAAAACTGAATCCTCAAACAACACACAAATTGAAAATGGCGCCAACGGCGTCTGCAATTTTCACATGTTCTTTTTTCAAATTGTTTATCCTGCCGCCGCAGGGTCGCACTGCCAGCCCGACAACAGCCAACATACAGCTAGTGGCCAGTGTCATTTTGCGAACTTGGAGATAAAAACTCACTGCAAAAACTTTTTTGCTTTTGATATTTAGGTTACCGGCGTATAGTCTTACCCAAAATTAAAAAAGAAAAAACACGTTAGAAATGGATTTTCATACACTTTTCTCTCCCGCTCAGATGCGTTTTCTCCCCGCATATTTGGTCGATATGCAATGACGTACTTTCTACCGTAAATTTGATAAAGTAACAAGGTACTTTCCGAGCAGGTGTAGTATAAATAATAATATTCCACAACTATCACACAACGCCATCTAGTCCCAAGCTAAGCAGAGCTTGTGTTATGGGTACTAGACAACTGATAAACATACTTATATATTTCTAATACTTATACTTACACACTTATTATAGATAAATTACACCCAGACACAGAACAAATGATCATGCTCATCACACAAACATTTGTCCTGGGTGGGAATCGAACCCACGACCCCCGGCATAGCAGTCAGGGTCACTAACTACTAGACCAACAGGCCAGTCAGTTTACAACTTAATCAGTCAAAAAAGTTCACAGAAAATTAACTGTGAAGGGCGGACGGTCACACGACTGATCTTACAAAGATTCCGTTTTTTCTTTCGAACCTACGGATCCCTAAAGAATATATTTTGACGTCACAGTCATGTGTCAGACATTTTATAAATTCATAATCGTGACCACCCATCATGACCCTTTGACGCGGCGCTAGTGTCTATGTCGTTACATCAAATTGCATAAAAAAAATTAGTACCTCTAATTTTCCGCAGGTCATGAGTAGTGACGAAACTATAGTATCGGCAACTTGCGTCGCGTTGTGTACGAAGGTTCGTACACAACGCGACGCAAGTTTCCGATACCTTATAATTTTGGTTTCCAGGAGACTATCGCAATACAAATCCTAAGAGGCTTATCTTCGTGATGCGTCGCCGACTCTATCCGCGCGCGACCTCATATAACAAGATCGCCGATACCCAAGTCTGCGCGATTTTTAACTGACGAAAAGTATCTATTATTTTAAACTTTGTTATTAAACATCTTTGTATCTGAAGTAGAAAAATATCCTGGTTTGTATCATTACAATTAATAATAATAATTCCATGACTATCACACAACGTCATCTAGTCCCAAGTTAAACAGAGCTTGTGTTATGGGTACTAGACAACTGAAAAACATACTTTATTTTCTAAATACATAAATATTATAGATAAATTACTCTCAGACACAGAACAAAAATGATAGTGCTCATCACACAAACATTAAATTTCCTGGGTGGGAATCGAACCCACGACCTCAGGCATAGCAGTCAGGGCCACTAACCACTAGACTTACAGGCTTGTCAAATTCAAAAGAATATTCTAATTAAATTATGGAATACTTAAGTTTTTTTTACGTGGTAAAATCATCAAATGAGTCCTCCCACCCCGTTACTGTTAGACTCGTAGTGACCAAAATCCACGGTATCTTTCATAGCCCTTTATGTTCCGGGATCACGGTAATGAGATAAGTCCCGCGACCCCGGCAGACTTTGGCTCTCTAGAGGGGGGCCCCGTCATTACTATGGAATACCTAAGCTTGGGCGGTAATAGGAATGGCCGTTGATTTAACAGGCCGGTATTTATTTTTGTCATGATTAATATAACAAGTGATTTACATAATAGTAGGTACCTGGTCGATCGAGCTTAGTTCGGGAAAAATACATAGAAAATTAAAAGTGTCATCATCTGGCTAGCCTTCTCCCAACTATATTGGGGTCGGCTTCCAGTCGAACCAGATTCAGCTGGATATCAGTATTTTACGTGGAGCGACTGCCTGTCGGACCTCCACAACCCAGTAACTGGGTAGTACCATACCCCATGGTAAGACTGGTTGTCAGACTTTAGAGCTTCTGACTAACAGTAACAACTGTCAAAGATCTACAAATAACAGCCGGGACAAACGGCTTTACGTGTTTTCCGAGGCACGGAGGAAACTCGCAATGAAAGATGGTCACCCATCCACAGACCGACCTCGGCAAGCGCGGCTTAACCCGGAAGATCGGCCTGTGCGGCTGTAATTATTTAGCCTCGAGATTAGGTATAAGATAAAAATAAATGAGACTGTAAACTTCACTGACAACAAAATAATAAATAATACCTAGTACCTACCTACTTACTTTAACAGACAATATAAATTCTTTTTTTTGTACATTTTATACAAAACAAATAGAAAAAAATGAAGGAATTAAAAAATTACATAGAAGTTTAAAAAAAAGTAACACGAATAAAAATAAATTACACTTAGTTCTAATGTTGAAATATTTATATTGATCTTAATGTGAACACTTATGAGGTTCAAAATAAAACCACAGTTGCTTTTACTAAATCGATGTAACCAAACGATAGCGCGATCTAACTCGACGACAACGCCATTCTATCGAGCATGGTGTCAAACTTTTTACACTTTTATAAATTATTATGGTTTCGTTACAAACATTACTACTTTAACCCAGCTTCGTCATGTACTTGCACATACGACAAAAATAAAGTAATTAGAAAAAAGAAAACATTAAAAAAAAATCCTATTCAAATCTGAAATTGTCCACGGTCATCAGCATTGCAGTAAAATTATAAAAAAAAACCTAGAAAAAAAATGGAATAAAACTCTAAAAAACACGTGAAACACGAAAAGAGATTCTATGTTTACCTGGGGATTGAACCCATGGTCACCACCATGAAAGTCAAAGCATAAACAAATCGAGCTACCTTGTAGCAGAATCGCGCGGCGAAATTATGAACCATATTCTTTCTCAATATTTTTGCGTGAAAATACGTTTTTCTCCCGTAGGTATACGCGCCAATTTTTAATTCCAAAAAATTGAAATTGGAATGCGCCCGCCATTTTTAAAATTAACAGCATTTGAATTTATGCAACGAGATGTACATTTTGTGTTTTGTACAATGTATTATTAAGGTTGAATATAGAATGGTGGCCGAATAGACGATTTGAGTCTTACGACTCGAGTCGCTGCTGTGTACGGATCATGCGCTACTAGAGTCGCGCGACTTAGGTATTCGACTGGAGTATCGGATACCCAAGTCGCCGTGTGTACGAAGGGCCTTAGTGAAGCGATAGACTACATTCCAAGTTCTGCAACAAAAACAAACAAATTGTTAACACTGATGAGTGGTCATACAAGGCATTCAAAGCAATGTCTGTGCGTAATTATTTACAACCAGTAGCGCGGTTACTATTTTTGCATCGTCCCAGCTTGTATGAAACAACTTTTCATTATTACTTACCACTCGTATGTGTCTCTGGATGTTAATCTTGGAAATCATTGAACCGATTAAGGCATCTTTCTATTTTGCAGTAATAAATTAACTGTTTAGTGTTTTAGGAAGCGAAGCGTAGAAAGTAAAATTATAGCGTGTTTCCTTTTGAACTTAGACTAATAAATCCGATGTTAGCAAACACATCCGTAAATATTTTGACGATGAGATGCTTTATTCAAAATAAATTGATGACTAACTTGGAATGTTGTCAAGGGTTCTTGATTTCCATGACAACAATTAGTGTCGTTGGCAACGCGGTGCTGTCCAGAGCAATGTAGGAACAAGATAATTATGATAAATGATGTCAAGATCATTGTTCCCGTTCCTCTTGTGAATTGGCTAGGTCAATGATACTCAAACTCTAAGAGGCTTAGCTTAGAAACGAAGCTTCTTAGAGCTTGAGACTTTTAACTCTCTCGAAGTCTATCTAAAAACGAATGCAACTATAAAGTAAACAATAGAAAAGTATGTTAGTAATACAGAGGTGAAGATTGAAGTCACTATCATTAAAAACAACACCAGGAATGGATGTTTATGAATATAACCAAAAGTTAACGAAGCGAAACGACATTATTTTTATGATAAAAGACTATAGATTATAGCTAAAATCCTTTCGTAACGAAATTATAAGAATCTTAATGCAAGCGCGGTTCGTTAACTTTTCCGATAGATCAAGTTATCGAGCTCCGCAATCTTATATCGGGAGATAACAGTTTCCTCCGGCGACTTCGTGTCTTGCTATCTGTTTGTCTCGATTTAGACATAAATTTAATTTCCAGCCATGTTTACTAAACTACAACGACATCAAGTCGCCAATTTCGTGAACAGAAATTTAGATAAGCATATTAAAGAGTTTAGATCAAGGTGAGATTGGTGTTCACCTTTTTTTTTGGCAGGTTGGAGTCACGATTTCAGTTTTGATAGACACGAAATGCCACTAATATCGTAATTAAGTTAGCACATGATAAAATATAATGTTTTAAAAGTTCGTGAACTGAAATCTTTGCAGACTTTGTATCTATCTGTCTATGTCAAGATCATACAATATTTTATTGAAACTGTAACCTGGCTTGTCCTGTCTTTGTCGGTCGATAAGTCAGGCCCGTATTCGGTACGGTTATAATATTCATTAGGCATTATTTCAGTTTAACGATTTGTTACCGTAGTGGCAATATTGATGTCGTAGTTATCAGTTTAGAAGTTATAAATGTTCAATTAAGATTTTATACCATAATTATTAGTATTACTTTGGCGTCGTTATTGATCAAATTTTATTACTATGTTCCAGTTGTTAGTCATTAGCACTTTAATCATCTTTTTGAGCTTACGGTACGGACTTCTCTTATCATATTCATTTTGGTTTTGGTCTCTTTTATTTCGAGGATTACATCAAAGTCGTACTGATATTATTATGTAGGAACTGTTAGAATAGTATTTTAACACAACATGACATCACTATATTTATTTAGATCTGACAACACTAAATAGTTTTTTGTTCCGTTTCCTGAACGAGTTATTTCTCTTCTCTCTAAGTTATCTGTGGTTCTGTTAGCGTTCTGATATATGTCCGGGTCTAGTACAAGATTAATTAATAATTATCTTAAGTATTTTCATGAAGTTCAATTTGCTTGTCATCGTTTATTTTATAGTAATAAACGTGCAAACATCAAAGCTAGAAGACCATCTTTTATTTTACATCTCCGACTACACCTGGCTGCCACCACGTGCGAACAGCTTCCACACAAAGCACTTTGCAACAGGTTCTGCACCCAGCGTTCTATCTGGGATTGGCAGCGAGAAGCAAAAAGCAAAGGAATTGGTGAGAAATATTATTATAATTATAACCTATAAATAGTCGGAGAAATGTCGCATGAAAATCCAATTGCTCATGCACAAGATGGCGACATGCACCATGTGCCGGGTGCTAACTTCAATAACATGAATGTTCCAAAACTGGAAGGTGTTTCCAATTACACCACATGGAAATTCATTATGAAAATGTTGCTGACCTTGGACGGAACGTGGGGTTGTGTGACCGGAGTGGACCTGGATGTTAATCGCAACCAACGTGCGCTTGCGCGCATTTGCTTAACAATTGATGTCAATCTTCATCAATATGTGCGTACAGCAAGCAAGGCAAAGGAAGCATGGGATAATCTGGCATCTGTTTTCGAAGATAAAGGCCTTTACAGGCGTGTTTTGTTGCTGCGTCAGTTGCACAGAATCAGTCTGTGTGAATTTACAAACATGTCACAGTATATTTCGACAGCTATGACGCTTGTGCAACAACTCGCAGATATTGGGCGTACTATAGAGGATGGCGAGGTAGCCGAGATACTGCTCAGTGGTCTGACTGCGGAGTATGATGTCCTAGTATCTAGTTTGGAGACGGCCTGCATGAGCCGTGTGCTTTCCAGCGAGTTGGTGCGGACACGTTTGCTACAGGAGGAGCATAGGAAGAATGGTTCTTCAGAAAGTAATGGTGTTAATAGTGCGGCTTATGTTGCTGGCAAGAAAGTGTTAAAAGTGTGTAATTATTGTAAAAAGCCAGGGCATATTAAATCTAAATGTTATAAGTGGAAAAAAGACAATAAGCAATCTTCTGAAAAAACTCTTATTGTGACAGAATCTGCTTGTTTAGCTGCACACCATGATTGGATAGTGGACTCAGGATGCACAGCGCATATGTGCAACAACAAAAAGTTATTTATGGACTTTAAAAATAATATAACTAAAGTTACAATAGCAAATAATGATCTTCTTAACAGTGAGGGCACTGGTAAGATTAATTTTGTTTGTAATAAGCATGAGTTTGTTGCTGAGGACACTATGTTTGTCCCTGAGTTGTCCACAAATCTCCTCTCTGTAAACAAACTAGTGAAGTCTGGTTACTCTGTTGTCTTTGATCAACGAGGTTGTAACTTTTATAAAAATCCTCAGATTATAGGTAATTCCTTAGGTTATGCTAACAACCATAATGGTGTTTATAGATTGAATTGTATCATTCCTGTGTGTCAAAGTTCTGGTGAGGAGCATTCTTCAGTCCCTCTGAAGAATCTAGTTCAGAGTGAACAGAGTGCAATGGTTGCTACTGAGATGGAATCTTTATGGCATAGGAGACTTGGTCATTTGAGTCATGGGGGATTATGTACTCTGCGGAGAAATAAACAGTTAATGTTTCAGGAAGTTCCTGGAAGTAACTTGGATGAGTGTGTTGCATGCCTGCAGGGGAAACTCGTTGCAAAACCGTTTCCTGTCGGCGAGGCAAAGCGCGCTACTCAACCGCTGGAGCTGATCCATTCAGATGTCTGTGGCCCGATGTCTGTCTGTAGCTGGGGTGGAGCCAGATATCTGTTGACACTGACAGATGACTACAGTAGGAAAACCTGGGGTTACCTGCTTAAGAACAAATCCGAGGTAATGTTACATTTTATTAATTTTAGAGCCCTTGTGGAGAAACAAACAGGATTGCGAATAAAAGTTTTTAGGACTGATGGTGGTGGTGAATACTGTGGCGGGAAATTCGAAGCCTATTTGCGAAATGAGGGAATTGTACACCAGGTTACTGTTCCGTACACCCCTCAGCAGAACGGAATTTCGGAGCGCCTTAACAGGACCATCATGGATAAGGCACGCTGCATGCTGATGGAGTCTGGTCTTAGCCGGGAATACTGGGGTGAGGCGGTTATGACCGCAATTTATTTGAAAAATCATTCCCCGACGTCTTCCCTAGGTGGATCTGTGCCCGAGCAGGTTTGGACTGGTTCACCGTCACTGGACCTTGGTCACCTGCGTGTTTTTGGCTGTGTTGCATTTGCCTTAAAACCTGAGCCAAAGCGCAATAAGATAGAGTCAAAATCGACTATGTGTTTGTTTGTTGGTTATAGTGAAACTATTAAGGGCTATAGACTCGTTGAACCCACTAAACCCCGACAGATTATTTTTTCTAGAAATGTTTCTTTCTTAGAAAATAAATTTTTGAGAGATATGAACAATATTTCTAGTCATGAGTCAAAACAGAATATTATTTCTTATAATTTTGACATGAATATTCAATCTAATAATAATTCTAATGAAAATGTTAGTGAGGAATTGAATATTAATAATGAAAATAATAAATTAATGAATAATCATACTTTAGTTAATGAATCTCATGAAAGTGACACAATTTTAAACAGTTTTAATAATGAAAATACTGGTGTCATTTCAGCTCCTGACTCAGACTCTGAGTATTGTACGGGCAGTGAGGAGGACACGAGCTGTTCGAGTCCTGCGGCCGGGGACTGCAGCTCGAGTACTTCCGACGTGTCGACTACTGGTAGGGATGTAGCCGTGGCCAGCTCTGAACTTAAGTTATCAGTGGCTACCACTAGCCGCCCCGTGCGTGGTACGCGTGGAGTGAAGCCCATAAGGTACCAAGATTATTCTTTATTTACACATGCAGAGTTGGAGCCTGTATCTTATGAGGAGGCCATATCTTCTCCTAGTAGTGAGGAGTGGCAGCGTTCTATGAAAAGAGAGTTCGATGCTCTTACTAATAATAATGTATGGAAGCTTGTCGATCGCCCATTGGATCAAAACGTAGTGAAATGCAAGTGGGTGTATAAGATTAAAAATGACACTTCAGGCAACCGTACCTATAAGTCGCGTCTTGTTGCCCGCGGGTTCTCACAAACTTATGGGGTTGATTATGACGATACTTTTTCGCCAGTGGTACGCCATAGCACTCTGCGTACTTTGTTTGCGCTAGCTACTGAGATGAATATGAACATAGAACATTTGGATGTAGATACAGCATTTCTTAATAGCAGTTTGAATGAGCGCATTTATATGGAGCAACCTGAAGGGTTTATTGAGAATAAAAGTAAAGTGTGCCTACTTTTAAAAAGCATATATGGGCTAAAACAAGCAAGCCGTATGTGGAACATGACTGTACATAATTTACTGATTGGTAACAATTTTTCACAAAGTAAATGCGAACCTTGTGTTTATGTTAAGAGAGATAAAGGTGTGTTGACAATAATTGCATTATATGTGGATGATTTTTATGTTTTTTCTGCTCATAAGGCATCCATAGATGAATTGTATACTTTATTAAAAAAGGAATTTAATGTTAAAAAATTAGGCCCTATTAAAGTTTGTCTTGGCATGCATGTATCTCATGATGTATCAAAAGGTGTATTAAGATTAGATCAATCACAGTATATAAAAACATTGTTGGTTCGCTATGGCATGGAAAATTGTAAGCCTGTGTCTACACCTTTAGCACTAAATATAAAGCTGGATAAAGCTGAAAAGGAAGTGCTTGATGATAATGTGTATAAGTATAGAGAATTATTAGGTTCCCTTATGTACCTATCTGTATGCACTAGGCCTGACATAACGTATGCATGCAGTCAGCTAAGCCAGTTCAATAATTGTTTCGGCAGAGAACATTGGCTCGCGGGAAAACGAATTTTAAGGTATCTTGCAGGCACTTTAAATTATTCCCTATGTTTTAATAGGTCTGGTAGTTTAAATATTACTGCTTATGCCGATGCCGACTGGGCTAATAATATTGTAGACCGAAAGTCTTATACTGGATTTGTGATTCAGATGGGTGGGAATACCATTAACTGGGAAGCACGGAAACAAAAGTGCATAGCATTATCAAGCACTGAGGCGGAATATTTGGCTATAGGTGAGGTGTGTAAAGATTTAAGTTTCCTTAAGAATTTTTTGGCAGAAATTGTAAATGTTCAAATAGACATAATGTTATTCAATGATAATCAAAGTGCCCTCAAACTGTTACAAGCCAAAGAATACTGTCATAAGAAAACTAAACACATAGACTTAAGATATCACTATATTAAAGATCTGATACAACATAAGTTTGCTAATGTACAGTATATGTCAACTCATAATATGATTGCTGATGTATTGACGAAGGCTTTATGTTCCACTAAACATAAGGATTTTATAAATAAGATAATGAATGTTAAATAGGTAAGAACGCTGTGCAATTGTGATTTGAAATGTTTTTTAACTGTTGACTTGTCATGTTGAGTAAAAAGGAGAGCATGTTAGAATAGTATTTTAACACAACATGACATCACTATATTTATTTAGATCTGACAACACTAAATAGTTTTTTGTTCCGTTTCCTGAACGAGTTATTTCTCTTCTCTCTAAGTTATCTGTGGTTCTGTTAGCGTTCTGATATATGTCCGGGTCTAGTACAAGATTAATTAATAATTATCTTAAGTATTTTCATGAAGTTCAATTTGCTTGTCATCGTTTATTTTATAGTAATAAACGTGCAAACATCAAAGCTAGAAGACCATCTTTTATTTTACATCTCCGACTACACCTGGCTGCCACCACGTGCGAACAGCTTCCACACAAAGCACTTTGCAACAGGAACGATGATTACGAATGAGGAAGGAAACTCACACATAATCAATCGATTCATGTTAGTCTAAAGTTGGCAGTACACGGACTGCTTGAAGCAGTAAATATCAACTGATTCAAGCAAGTGTTCGAGAAGCCCACGTATACCAGGTGCTTGCTTGACCGCAGCAACTGCCTGAAGTAGTTGGACTGCCCGAGTAGACCAGTATGGGGCCGGCCGAAGCAGCTTAAGCTGGGTGCTCACTTAGCAGCGTTGCATGTAACGTATTATCAGATACAGTATCAAGTGAGTACGTAGGCAAGAGGCTCGTGCCTACGTACTCACTGTATGTCACATGCAACACTGCTAAGTGAGTACCCCAGCTTGATATGACTGTGAATTAATGTTAGGATAGTGATGACAAGACGTCTCATCTATAAAAGACAATTTTACTCGTAAATACCTATCTAGCTTGTCGTTCCTCGGCTTCAGCTAATAAGTAGAGACTTGAAATGTCTACTAGTATTGTATGAAAGAGGACCATATCATAATAACACCTGTTTTTTTTTCTACAGCCCGCTCATTTCCGTTCACCTCGTTTCGATTCGTCTCTGGTGGACCAGAAATAGCCGAGACGACATAATAATGTAAATAAATGCACCCGATTCTGTGCACCGTTGGGATTTAGCTGCGTTCCTATGCAGCCGGCCGACTCGTCATCATTAAGTGTCGCCTGTTGCCCCTACTATGAGTAACTGTTGACAGTTTAATTTTAATACCATTTTTGTTTGGGGTTTGTGCTCAGATGCGGCTAATTAGTCAGATTCTAGGGATTGATGAAGGTTAAATGAATGGTGAAGGAAAAAAAACACTAAATTTAAAAATAATTGTATTTTTTTCCTGCGTTTACCAAAACTTTCGAGCCATATAAAATAAGATAGGTGACCAATAAGTTCTACAGATTTTCGATAGAAAAGATCAGAAGATCCTATCCACAAAGTAACCATAGACCATTTTCTTTAAAAGCTGCCTCTCAACGCATTTGTATCCATAAACTATTCGTGAAGCAAGAATAACAGAAAGATTGAACCAGGATCATACTAGTGAGACTCAAACTCGCAAGTATTTAGCAGCCATGTTTTACAAGGAAGGTAGTAAAATTCATTCGCGATAAGAGTCGCAATAAACGTCAGAAATTATGAAAATGTATAGTAGGTGCCGCGTCCAGACTGGTAACGCTTGCCGAGACTCAATTAGCATCCTCAGTGCGACCGGATTGTTAACATTCTTCCTGTTGTATCCGTTCCCACATCGCGACCAAAAAGAAACTTATTCGCGAGAGAAATACTTAAATAAACATAGGAGTATAGGCGCCTACTATTTTTTCTTTCGAGACGCGAGTCAAGGGGAATTTCGCAACTTCGCATCTTCGCAGGTATTTCGAAATGTCGAAACATTTAAAAGTCGCAAAGCCAAACAGTGCGGAGTTGGATTTGTCAGGCGAAAGTGTCGTCTTCATTACTGACAACAAAGGCAGTGAAAGCCGGGTGCACACGACATGTTGTCGACATAGTAATGACAGTTGCATCGTTTATGTGTTCGCACCTAATCCTGACATCTTTCATAGCTCCTCTACAAGCAGTAGTTTCGCAATTGCAGTTTATGTATGTACATTGTCACAAACAGTAGCGACTATAAACATTTCGTTTGGAACCTAACGTACTGAGTATATAAATCTCCACCATGCATGTTTAATGGCTGCACATACACACACTAAGTATTTGAGGTACTAAAAGCGCCATTTTTCCCGTACCCGGTTCGCAAATATGTGATGTTGTTTTGTCATTCCAAGCAGAGAAAAGAAACACTAATTTAATTAAGCAATAAATATTTGTGTTAAAATAAGAAAACAAACTCCAGTCGGCGGCCGCTGAGCGATGTCCCGTCTCTTACGCAATTAAGATGTACTGATACCATTCTTGCACTATATTGTGAAGGTTACACAATTTTGAACCCTAAGCATAGATAGTGATTGAGTGGATTCTTAGATAACGCTTTCCTTTCCTTGGTATTTTTGTTGAAAATCTGGACAAAGCCCTCGTAGCTTTTGAGTGACAGCATAAGTGCCCAGTACAGAGGCATTCAACCATCCGACTTCTTACGAAATTATGTTATGTCAAGTAGTATCTACGTACTTTAACTTCGTTTTGGGATGACAATACAACCTCTTCTCTGAGAAACTGATTAAATAACTATCTAAAGCTTTTTTTCATTAAAAAAAAACATTTATAACGTTTACTTTTACAATGAAACATAAAAAAATCAACAACATATTGAAGAACTTTCCCTTAAAGTTTTCTATTGATTGAATAAAGAAAAAACGAACAATCTTTTCCCATGAAATGAAAAGTCTTTTATTTATCGCACATTTTGATTTGTTTTCTTTAAAAAATAACAAATATCTGGGTCAGAATGATTCACAAACCAAAATTACACGGAAAATATCTAAAACACAACCATGTCAAATATTGTAAACCTTGAACTATTTACGTTGATTACAACATTTCGCAAATCAGTTCTAATTTATAGCACAAGACAGTGTAAGTGCCAAGAACAGGCGTCGCAACAACCAGACCAGCTGTCTTTTGTGATACCGGAGTCACCTCTATCTTATGAACTTGTACGACGACTTTTCATAATAATGAACCCTGATTCATTGTTGTTTATTTTCTTTTATTATTACTGGCCACAATAGAAGAAACAGTCATTATAACAACAAATAATGCCTTTACTAACCAATTAGACAGTTACACGGCTTCTTACATTGTATCAATAATCGATTGACGCAATCCATCATCGCGACGCCCGATCCGTGTGCGAACATCACTATTAACAGATGTGTCAATGGGAAACTTTCTTGTGCACCTTACCGATTCTTAATACTAATTGACACTGACAGATGTTTTTATCAATGCCTTGTCAACAGCAAAAAACACGCTAATGATTACCAACTTCATTGTTTAGAAAATAACATCAACGAGGAGCTTTCTTCGAAGTGACATCAAAAGGCTACTGATCATTTATCATTTAATCATCTTCTAAGCTGCGGGCGAAACTACAAAAAAGTGACATTACACGAATTACGTAATTTTAATCGTATGACGCAATATTTCCATTTGTCAGATAATATCGTGGTGGCGGGAACAATAAATACTTGTATCAGAAAGTGAAAACAAATTAGGCGATTGGAAGATGATCACTGACTTTCGCGTGCCTGCGATCTTATCATCCCTGCTTTAATGAACTGGGGTTTATTTTCATCGTCTCACATGCGATAACAAATGACAGATCGAATTAAAATATTTCAATTGCGTGATCGTATCTGCATCCTACTAATTTACAATCAACTTTTTGCGAATTAAATGTGAAATTGCTTTTATTTAATTAGAGACTGTCAGACAGTTCTCAATGGACTTTCACCTTCAATAGCAAAGTTCAATGGTTTTATTTAATTTATTGGTTTTGAGATTATATTGAAGTAGACTGGAAATGACACCGTCATCCTGGTTTCTCTATCTGTTGATTAAGTGATTGGCCTTGTAATGCTTAAGAATTACATGATATTTATGATGATATGGCAATGTACATATTTAAACATTACCACTGTTATTCGATATTCTTCTTTGTTGGGGCACAGGCGCTCCACATGACTTTTAGTTCTACTGGGCCGTTTCCCTAATAAATGGACGGAAAAAATCACTACATGGCGATATAAAGCAGCCAGAAGGCACCGACGCAGGTCTCGTAGAAGAAAACGTTGGTCTTAAAAAAACACCAGTGGCTCACATTAGCCCTGGATCAAAAGAACTGGAACGTACAAACTGCAAGGTGAAAAGTCCAATGGGATCACCCAGTCACAACGAAGCCTAAAATCTGAAGGATTATTTTTCTGTTATTTTGCTTTTCGGTAGAAACTCGAGAAAAGCAGCGTAAATAACTTAGCCTGCTCAATTATATTGTGTACTCAAAGTGATTCATTGACTTCTCTAATAATTTATCGGTATTTATTTAAGCTAAGCTTTATCAAAGGTTAAACTTGTTAAGATAATAAGATACTCTTCTATTGTTCTATTCAAAAGGCTATTTACAGGTCGTCTGAAGTCGTATACAATAAAGCTCGGCAGTAATTTATGCGTGTAAAATCATCGCACACAAGCAATAAATAACATTTTATGGCAATCGTAAGAAATTCAACATAATTTTCGCTAGAAATCAACCAACGTTTCTGATATATAAAGCGTTTTCGAATTACTGGAGATGCCTGGAGAAATATTCTCATTATAAACGAGCGATTCGAGCGAGCATTTCAAATAGGCGCGTAATTGCGTACGCGCCGATATATCAAACAATCTCATTATTGAAGGGGGTGCAATCACACATCACGTGTTCTTTTTAAGGCGTCCCATCCAGAACGTGTAAATAGCGACCCGGCTCTAGTAATTGCGCTTAATGTCGTCCCAAAGGCTATTCAGTCCGTTTTCAATGCGATATTTTATTTTAATTCGCCGACGGTGTTCCCTAGATTTTATCTTGTCACGCCTTTGCTCATTGTGAACTCGAGCATTAACCGGCTGTTCGTTTTTGTTCCAGAAAAAGGTATTTCCAGTGTATCCGTGCGTCTTGTAATAGGATAATGATGTACCAGCACTGTAAGAAAATTCTCACAATTCCATCGCCATTATACTCAATATTGAATACAACAATGACTCGAGTGCTATTTAGATAATCGAGTGATTTGTGTATTATTTTATAGACAGCAAATGCCATGTGACTGTTAACATTCTTCAAATGTGACACAGAAGTGAGAAATTCGGCGATCATATCTAGTCGAAACAATCACCGTAACCCGGACTCTAGCTATCAGAATTTGCTATCACAGTACGCTGAGATTCAGACAATAGATAATGTTAGTAAGGAAGAGGTTCTTCGAAGTGGTACAAGTCGCCGTATTCTGAAAGTACGGAAGACAGGAGCATAGTTTCACGTAAAGCATACCTCGGGACGGCTGTCAAAAGCGAAACGTCCTACAATTTATGAAGCCGTTCAATTTCGCAATAGCATAACTTTCGGCCCTTTTGTTGGCCGCTACGATCTCTCCGAGCAAAGGAATATGTTTAAGATAAAAGTTCTCGTCTCGAATAAACCGATCGAACCTTTCGACGACGAAGTCGTGTACCATCAACAATCGATATTTTATTAATATGTGTATCTGTAGACTTATTGGTTCTGTGCGATATATTTTGCTTTTATGTTGTTTTGAGACTTCTATTAAAATGTCTTGAATGATTCAGATCTTTCAAAGTGCTGTTTTTGCATTGGATCTTTATGTCACTTACAGTAAATACCTAAGGTGCAAAAGATGGAAAGGACATCGCAATAGTTTAATTATATTTAGTCAAATAGAAAATTATGTAAATATCTTGTATAACTAATGAAAGTAAAACTAGTAATGTCGGATGTAATTAATGAGTAGCATTTCGTGTACTCTCCACCAGTGGCTTCGATATGGGCGGGCCGTCAAAACATTTTGACAGTTACTGTATCGCGTAATACGCGAATAACTAAACATCACTTTTGATTGCTATTAATTATTGAAAAAAAAACACTCATCATTGCTTGCGGTGTTACTACATTTCTGAGAAGGTACACATGCCAGTTAATTGCAGTAATTGCTGTATAAACATTTACATGTCCAACAAAAAACATTTATTTGTTCACTAAATATGTGGTGTCGTTATTTATTATGCCCATAAGCTGAAGTAATTAATACAGAATTCCACGCTCTTAACACTAACCATAAATAAGTAATAATGTGTTATTTATTGCATCAATACGGTGATAGAAATATGATGCTGTATAACAAGCGGAAAATTGTCCATAAATCGTACCGTTTTGCAAGATGTCCGCCGCAGTTTTATGTAACACGCTATGAAAGAATTTTATAACATTTCAACAAGAATTTAGCAACAATTTTGACAAATTTATCTCAATATGGAATGTGTTAAGTATTTGCTAACTATCGGCATAATGTTTAACGGCTTAAATAATATATAGAGATTATATCTCATGCAATATGCTAATGCCATCTAATTACCGAAAACTTATCCTTAAGACATTGATCACGATGTGTGACTTGTCTCTTATGTAACAAGAAAAAAAAATAAACCCCAGTAAAAGTAGTTCGAACGTTGCGAAGGAATAGTTCCATATCATTAAGTGGGAACTGTTCGTCTGTCACAACCAATTAAATATGTATACATTGTACCAAAAAATAAACATACAACCGATATACCTATGTAGTCCAACCTCTCAGTTTCACTAACCCATTCTAATTTGAATCAATTATACTTACGGATAAGGTATCTTCTTACTTACACTTTCTTCGTAAATTACACTAAGTGAAGATTATTCTACAGATTTCAGCACGAAGTCCGCACAAAGCCAGTAAACAAAACTAGTTAATGTGGGTATATTGATATTTGCGCAACTGTAACGGTTTACAAATTAGCCTCTCAGTTTTATCTATACATTAAATTATGATCTTAAGGGAGAGCACTCGCCTTGTGTAAATGTATGTTAATTAATTTCTTAAGCAGGCTTTTAAAAATTATGAAAAAGGGCAATCAAACATATTTATGCATGATGAAACTGATGAATGATGAACTGAATTGATCATGTTATAGAGGATTTAATCAATGGAAAAAAAAACAAAGGTAGGAAGTAGTTGTTTGACGAAATATGGCGAGAGAAAGTACCGGAAAAACTGGGCTCCGTTTAAAAACACCAACTCCTATTTTTTCTCTCACAGAGTTTCACTTCAATGAAATATTAGGTACAATATATATTGAGATAATTGATCAAAATTAATAAGCAATATCCACTTTCTTTGGATACAATTGCATTTGCCTCTTAACAGAAAAGTTTAGTGAAAATATTTTATATCAATTTGAAAGTAGCATTCTAAAACATAATTTACAGATTTATCATGTTTGTGCAGTTTCTATCGCAGTCGTAAACAATCGATTGAGCAGTTACACCTGCTGTGGATTTATAGTAAAATAATGATGTATGATCCGATATTTTACAATATCGATAAAACAGGATGCGTATACTCATACTCTGGTATTTTGATCCGTAGAAACGAAAACGGTTAATGGTTGATAGACACAAAAGTGAATGAATGGATTACCTACTCTAAATTGCATGATCCGATCATTCAATGAAAAGATTATAATAAGGAGGACACAAAGGATTAGAAAATAATCCTAGATTTTTGTCTAGACTTTTAATGGCATTCCAGAGTACGATTACGATACTATTCTTTTAGATAAGCGGATCCAAGCCTTTCGATAATATCCTTAAATCTTTATTGCATAAGTAGCTGCAATCCCGACCGATCAAAATAAATCGATACAAATGCAAGTATCGTGCATCCCTACGGTGAAGTGTTACCAGTCACCGCCCACAAGCATCGGAATGACCCATCACGATCAAATTATTCATCGAATTCGTGAGAATTAAAGTAAACAATTGCTAGTCGATTTAATGATTTATTCACTTTTCGTAGCAAAAATAAAGACTATTCTAGAATAATTCCCAGATGATTTTTATGAAAGAAATTCAACACTCTGTTTTCTTTTTTGCGACTCTGGCGTTGGATTTTCTACATTTTACAAAAATATTTTGAAAATTGAGAAAATAAAATGCTAGTTAAGATGTGCGTATAAGAAATATGTAGGTACCTATTGCGCAATATTTCTCAAAACAAATCATTCTGCATATCAACGCTAAAAACTCTTTCATAACTAAAGAAATGACAAACAGCAATAAAACTGCGCCTTAACAGCGGCAAACTTGTCACTTTCTCCGCGCGGTCGCAGACAGTCCTCGTCAGATCTTCTCCCGCGATTATTTCCATTAGTGACCATTAGGCATTTAACTCGATATGATTAGAACACGTCACGACACCACACACAGTTTGCCAACGCCATAAATCAAGCGATCTGGTTCTTCGATTTGAATTCGCACTGGTTTACGTAATGTAAGCTAACGTTATGAGCGCGTGAAATTCTGTTACAAAATAATTTGATCTTTGTTTTTCTTGTTGTCGATCGGTTGGGAAATGGCGAAGATATATTATCTTTATTGTGTAAATATTGCAGGTGCTCCGTTCATCAAGAATTGGGTTGATTTTTTGCAGAGTTATGGGGTAATCGGATCTACATGCTATTAATTGTTGCACATATACACTATTTATGAGATGAAAGAATTCAAACATAATTATATTTATGATGATATTGGGAGACAACATGAAAGCTCTCTTTGAAATCATGTTTTTACCATCACAAATCAGCTTTCAGTGCTCTTGCTTTGAAGACTGATTTGTGATGCCACAAAGTAAATAATCATGACTGACTATTGTTTACTTTACATTCATGTTTATATGTAGCTCGAGGAAGGTTATAAGGAGTCATTTACACGCTGAAATTATCCAATAATTAAATCAGCTCGCCAGTTCGACCTTAGAGACGTCACAGTCTCATATTTGCATTTATAATAACTGCAATTTATTAATTGAAGTATGGTCTGCCGCCAAGTTTCCATCAGCAGCGACTAACAGCGCAATTAGGCCATTGTCGCTCATTTAACTCTTGATTCGTTTTGAAACAATAATTAAAGAGTGCTCTATTTTTCTAAATTGCTTAACTAATTAGTTATATTGCTGTAACCATGGCAATACAAGGTAGGTACTGTTAGGAAACAAGATGTTTGTGAAGACGTGCCCAATCTCTTTTATAATTTTAACCTGGAATTTTACTGCATCTATGGATAAAATTCCTTTTAAACTATTTATTAACAAATATATGTGGTATTTGTTAATAAATAGTTTAAAAGCATTTTCAAGGTCATGAAAGTGTAAATTAACTGGGGGGCTTCACTCGTCCACGAGCATGAGTAAAAGACTACCTTCTTAAAAGGAATAAGTAATAACAGAAGTTCATTTTATTTGTATTAAGGTTTTCATTATGCAATTTTTCTATATGAAACCATTTTTTACGACATAATAGTTCCTAACTATAATTTATCAACTTTAAAAATCAAGTTTATTCAATAAAATTATATGTAATATTTGCAACATTAGTTTGTTTTTTGGAATCATAATTGCAAATTAGATGTAAATTCCACAGATAAAGAAACAAACTTTCTCAGAAACAGTAGCTTTAAACCAACAAGTGCACGAATACGAAAAAAATACTCTCACTCACTCACTGCCAAAACTAACAGATCCCTTATTCACAAAACTCATAACATCCGTAATGTCAATGACACCTCACGGATGCGCTTACGCAACGTGCACCTTGACAGTTATACAGATGACGATCGGTCTGACGTAACGACTCCGACACGACAATTCTCGTCTGCTAAACATACAACGCGCGAAACATTAAGAAAGAAAGCAAAACAAACCATACTTACGCAGCAATGTATACTGAACAGGAGAATATTCTTGCAACCACGTAGGTCGATAGAAGATCCTCTCGATGAGATGAAATGCAAGTGATAGCATAATTGCACAATAAACTATTGTTCACTAAGCAAACGTAATCCGTATGAATGAACTATCATCAGTATTATGATTACTATCACAAACTCTGATCTCATACCTATCTCGATGATTGAAAATATTAAAGGTGGAATAGAGTCTGTTTTTATTACTGTCATAAAACGATTTATTGGTTTAGAAACAGTTCTCATATATATTTCATGAGGGGCTGGAACAGGATTCAGAATGTTCAAGTGCTTCTGCGTAGGTCTTTGTGCCGTTTGGTGAAACTAGACGACAATAAACAATAGTTAGAGACGCCAGTAAAATTAGCTGAACAAAAAAAATGGAAAAAACCTTCCAAAAATTCATATTGTTTTCCAAAAATAGACTAAATTTTCCCTGTTCCATAATTTTGACTGTTTTACTAGTTAAAAAGTACTTTGCACTTCTTTCTACTTTGAAGTTCGCGTGCAAAGTTTACTCGATGTACATGACGATGTTGTTTTTCAAGTTTTGGGATTTCGGCAGGTGCATATGAACCTGTGCCCACTTTTGAAATCTATTAACTGTCAGGTTGCTCTCTTGCACTCGCAAGACTTCAGACTCGGGTTTGCACAGCCGTTACCCGCGTATTCTTATGAGCTTGAAGTTGCCGTAGACGGTCATCCCGCCTAGAAGTACAGCTTTTCCTACCTTGGTTCCTCCCTTTTACAAGATAATCAGCCTACCCGTAAGAACCGTTCGTAATTTTTTTATGACAAATTCGTATTTAGTACCGTTTTTAGGGCTTTACAAACGTTGATTATTTATTATTATAACACATGGTATTGAGCCAAGAAATATTTTAGTAGTTTGAAATTGTAAAGCCTTGTCTAGCATACCTGCAGTTATGGGTTTCATTTTTATAGTTTTGCGCGACCTGGGGCAATGAAAAGACATGACGACGATCCCAATTTTGCAAGCAAATGGTCTAGCAATAAAGTCTTCAGAGCAGCCCATTAATCGGAGGCATAAAATTTGCCTTGCAAATACTATGCAAGTCTGTCAGTTCTTTTTGGAACAAAACTTTTTTTTAAGTTTTTAAATAAACTATCATGAAGGCTGACGATTTGTATGCAACAGATATCTGTCTCCATTAAAGCTGTGGTGGGCTACACGAAAGGTCTTGTAAGATGTTAATGAAATGATGTAAAGGCTCGGGAACACGGTTCCGTCCGGCGCAGGTAGGTGGCGCCTACGTCGACAAGTCTTGCAGTCGCCTTGGGTCGTGTTATTAGCATAATATCGCCTATACTAATGCCGTACAACAGTATCGTTGTTTATTGCTTTAGATTTCACTTTGATTTAGGTAAATATTTTGATCAGTTAATGTGTTGCTGGGTTTCGATTTCCATCAAAGTTATTGGAGGTCAATGATAAGTATGTTGGAGTCTGATCTTTGTTATGTTACCAAGAAGCTTATAGTTTTGTAAAAGATTTGCCAGTTGGAGATCGGTTGGCATCATAATCAATTATATAATTTGAGCAATGTATGTCAGTATAACGGACAGTTTCCGGCAAAAGTAGACATTAATAACATTGATGTCCTATATAATTAAGTTCTCAAACATCACCAAATACGTAAACACTCAATCCTACGTGTTAAATTAATTATATATTTTATATAAATATAAATCATTCAACGGTTACATAACCAATATTTTCTCTATGCAAAGAAAGTACCACTGCTACGGAATTCGACATACCTACCTACAATTGAATCATTTGATTCGACCCACGCGCTATTGTTGTTATGTAAAATCACTATAATATTCATTCATAACTTGAAGTAGTAAGACTACTAAACATAGCTACTTGTAAATGATTGATAGCATAGTGCCGAATTGGAGAGAAAATTCGAAACTGAAGTGACGATGTCAACGACCTCACTATTGTACAAGACACTTTAATGATCTCTAACTTTTATAATATTTTACACGTAAAATTGCTTTTACATTTTCGTCTATGAGTAGGTAGATATAGGGTCCAGCATCAGTGACATCATTCTTCAACAAATACGGCTCTCAGTTTTTAGGTCTTCTTTCCCATGCAAATCTCATCCAGATTTGATTCACAACCACTCCACCATCTAGTTGCTGATCGTATTGTATAGTATTATTTCTTTAGCGTCTTCAACCACATACTACTTCAACTACCATTACCAAGTTACTTCAATGGTTGGAGATATAACTTTTGTAAGAAAACAGTTTCAAATCCAATGAAAATTCAAATTCTACTTTTATTCTCTACTGTTTAGTCTCCGCTTTAGCGCGTTTTGTAAAGACGCTTCTTTGGTAAGGTGTCCATGTATTGATACAACCGTAATACCCGTAACAAAAATTTATTCGTAGAAGCAATGTTCAGCCAGTATCTTTTTACAACACAATAATATTCCGTGAATTCATCCAAGTGTCGCTTTGATTTATACGAATACCACGTTGTAAAAGTAATCTTAAATATCACGGTCTCAACCTGACCTTTTATTTGTAAAAGAATTTCCATTTACACTTTTATGTTCCTTTGTTACGTTCCCAACATATCTACAAATCAAGACGTTATGTTCAACGTACATATGTACGTTTTTACTGAAAAAGGCATACAGTTATTTACAAGAAATCGGATTCTTTTACAAAACGTGGTATTTTTGGTATGTTGTTAATCATTTTGACCTGAACATGGGTTGTTACATTAATTGTGTTTAAGAATCTGCACAGACAAAGAAAATTCCAGCAGAGATGAGTCTTTCGTACTATCAGTTTACACAGCGGAATATTTTGAGTAATTTGAGTCAACTGTGTGTAAGCCCTTAGGCGCCACGACTGCCACAGTGAAGCAGCAGTTTGCATTCGATTAGATGTAAATTTATTGAAAACACGAGTTCATTAGTTGCACTAATTGCGGTCTCCATTCCCATGAACTGTAAGATGACCTTACGGTTCATCCGACTTAATATTCATACGGGAAGAAAACGTAACTTACGTCTACCATTTTTCTTAAACCAGAAAGAAAGTAGCTTACAAAACAATAAGTCAAAGGGAGCTAAGCAGAAACTTTCTACGTGGGTGTAACGTGGGAGGCAAGGTATCAAGTAGCATCATTTAAATCATACGTAATCTGGTCTTTTTATGATATTCAAATATTTGTGTTTGCGTAACAGAGTAATGGTCAGTGAGTCAGTTTAGAGCGCCATTACGTTTTGCCCTAGTTACTTTGGTCACAGCAGAGCGTTTTGTCTCGCAGATTATCCGGCGGCGCCTCTATACCTCGGCCTAAATTCCAGATCGTATACCTATTTGTTCCGTCAACACTGATTAGTTGCATGAACCACTGAAGGTGACCTTACGTACAAGGTTTCATGACTTCAGCATTAGTCAGCAACCGATACTAAACATGGGCCTCCCCCGTTAACACTTCGTGCAATTTTTGGCACGCTTAGTGGATGACTGGGTGCGCTGGCGTTGCACCTACGACTAGGTACGACTATGTAAGTACCTACTAATGTAATGGCCCTAGTACTGTCATTATTAACATCTAGATCAACTTCCAGGAATTTTCAAGCCATAAATTAATGACACACTTTCTTCTGAGTAAAATTATGGAAGAAAGTAAGTTCTACAAAATGATGGAAACCTCTACTGAAGTAAACGTTTTTCGGACCAATCGTTTATAGGCATCGTCGTTAAATCAAAGCGTTTATTTTTTATTATCGCCCACTCTTCATCAAACATGTCTAAGTTCGTTTAACAAAGTGGACACCAATAACAAGATAGGCATTCTAGGTAAACTAAAGAATGTTGATGAATAGAATTCCAAGTTTTATTCTCAAATATAACGAGTATTTAATAGCATTAGTTTTGCGATGGTGAAACATCTGCAAAGTCCGTTAAAATGGGGTTGTTTCGCTGTGTAAAGTGCGCTCATAACTTCCGGCTGCAGACACTATAAAATGTTGGTAGGTAACGAGACTATAAAACAAGACACGAGTTTCCAATGCTCTGTGGAACACACAATAAAAGAAGTAAGTAAGTAGGTGGTATATCCTGCCTTCCAACTTGTATCAGATGCCCTGAAAACTGCGCGCTTGATGATCTTGTGAGTCTTGTGACTGTATTAGTGGAAGATGATCGGAGAATGCTCACGCTTCATAGAAAGAAAACCCGGCTCCGGCACAAAGAGTTGTATTTCAAAATTAACAATAATATATAGCTAATATACTGTAATAAAATAATGATCGGGTATGATCGGGGTCCTTGTTGCAAACATAAAAAAATCTTTTCGTTTCTCAATTTAAAAGTAGTTCGAAATAGTAGTAAGTATGTATATTCTCTATTTCTCAGACTCCTGGACCGATTTGGAAGTATATGTCTGTCGTTATGAAATTTCAGAAAAAAAAAATAGAAATTAGTAGTAATTTTTTCTGCCCTGTTTATTATGAAAAAAAGACCCCTTTCAGACAAGAAAAGAATTTCCCAAATCGGTAAGTACCCAAGTACTTTTCTATGGACGACTGACTAACAAAACTGATAATTTTTATGTTTGTCAGTAAGGATCAGGATCATACCCAGTTATTAATTTATTAAAATATTTCTTTTTAATTTGAAATACAACTCTTTTCTACCGGAGCTAGGTTTTTTTCCAATGAACCATGAGCATTCTCCTTTGTGACACGTTAAGAAGAAGAAAGTAGGTAGGTTTACAGGTAGGCATCGATCGTCTAGTTGCTATTAGTTGGCATCGCCGTAAATAGTTTTTCTTTGTACATGAGAATAGGCAATAAAAGAGCAATGACTAGTATTGACATGAGTACATAGACACACCATCACACAATAGTCTCGAAATGGTTGAATATATACTTAGAAGAGATGAAAAGTCTCCGTTTTCTTATCATGTATTGAGCAGCTTGTATACCTACTTGTCAGTTTCGCCTGGTGTGCCTACATTACATTTAACTCCTAAAGTCATAGCATCATGTTAGACGTCGTTTCTGTAGTCGTTCATTACTGAGTCACCAAAAGGTAGACATGAATTATAAAACATTTGAAGAGCTCCTCGTCTTTCGTTTTCCATTTAGTACTAAATGGAAAACCAAAGACGAGGTACAAACCAAAGTAGAGGGATGCCTCTATGGATGCTGTGATCCCAATGTAACGTAAATTTCAAACGTCACACGTATTTGAATTTTACTGCTCAAATTGATGTCAACAGGGAAACAAATGTATGCGAATTCATTGTTAACATTTATTAGCGTTTAAAAGTTGCTAAATGATGATGTAGCACAGTAACAATGAAAACTATATGACTACTATTTACGATTTTTAATGTATTTAGTGCTTTACGCTTTTATTAATTATCGATTTTGAGCTATCGATTGAGTGCAGAAACAGTGACGGACATTAAATGACTGGTGCACAAAATCATTGCTCCACATCTATTTCAAATGTAGTTCTCATGGTTATTTCCCATGACATTTCGAACAGGCAGTTCTTTGCAACACTTATGGGTCACGCAGTAGTTTGTTTGGCAATATAACTGACTTATGTCCGAATCTCCAGTTCAATTTTACATGAGATTGTTTCAGAGGCTCAAAATAAACTCACAAAATGTAAAATGTGCGTTGGATTATTATAATAGTTTTGGTGTCAATGATAGATGACAGAGTGTGGATGAAGTCAGTCCGACCGACTTCTAGTTTTTTGGGATCCTGGAAATAAGGATTTGGCAATTCTTTATTGGGAGAGACTTTTGCCCCGCCACCAACCGTGGAGCGTCATTGCAGTTTCTATATTTAATTTGAACGTTGTAATTTTGGTAGATTTCATGAAGCAATATACCTATATTTACGGGATTTAACGTGCCTGATTCTACCGATCAATCATTACAACAGCAATGACCGATATAACAGTTCGTTCCACCGATGATTCATGCAAATGCACTCCGATTCGTAGATCCACAGTTAAATAATATCTCAACATGTTTCAAATAATTTAGGTTAAGTTCTTCGCGCTCATAGTAATGGGATACTATTTTGACGTTAATTGCGGAACATGTAGGCATATCTATAGAGTAAAATTGACTCATCATATTCATCGTGGGTACTCGCACAGCCTTGTCCCACCTACTGCTATTTATCTCTGTATATGGCCTCCTCTATTTTTTTGTAGAAATCCTAGTCTGCGCATATCTTACTCCCGATGAAAATTATCCACCCGGCCGTGTGGTATCCCTATAATTTATGGCTGTTAGGTGGTCTGCCAACACTTCAACCGTCTTTTCGCAACCAATATGACTGTGTGAGCGAATTATGACTCGGTGGATAAGAATTTCGAACGTAATTATTGCAAGTAAGAACTGCAAATTGCGGATCTCCGGCACATTTTGTAGTGACGGGACATTTCTTAGTGATGTAACACTGACGCAGGCGCAACTAACTGACGCACTGGATTTTTTTTTCTTATTATTAACAAGCAAATGAAGATCACATTCCATGCGGTGAGTCAGTACTTTCTCTCAAGCGGTATCGATGATTAATTGTAGTTTTATTATTGGTGAGTTGTTTGATATTTACCCTTTGATCTTACTTATTAGTCAGGTAGGGTAGCATGGTACTGAGGCGCCATACCAAGTGTTCACGACACGACAAATTTGTAACTAGTCTTAACATTTTTTTGTGAAAAATTATTTTCCCATATTATTTTCGGTTAGTATGAATATTTAGATGCGTCACCGTTTTCAAAAATTTCGAATGGGCTTTCGAATTTTCGCACAATCGTGACAGTAAATAAACGATTCCTAATGAGGTGTGTTGCGCATTGAGCAAATAATTACTTCCCAGTGATTTTACACTCTTACGTGTAAAATAAATAAAAAAGCCAAAGATTTACGAAATGCATTTCGACGGTCACGGAACTTCCATATTTGAGACTTTGGACAAATAATAAACTGCTAACAGATCATGCTTTGGACTTATTGTTAACTAACAAATAAATAATAGGTACATACCAATTTTATGACCGCAGTTCCTGATGTCGGTATATCTGGAATAATGATTATATTCGGATGTGAGTTTAATTGATTGTAACTTCAGGAGAAATATTTCTAGTAGGGGAGGTAAGCCTAACCTTGCATTCACAGTCACCACGTGAACGAATAAAACTTTTATGGAAATATTATTTGATGACGTACCTGACCAGTGACGTGACTGATAGATCACGTGCCGTTGACTGGCCGGTGACTGACGTGTGGAAACAAAGTCATACTAGGAGCTGTCCCGGCCCGATTTAAAACACAACATATTTCTATTTTGTGTTTTAAACCGGGTCCGGATGAACGCAGAAGGTAACCGTAGAAATAGGGTAATTTTAAGTATGTGTATGCGTCTGATAGTCCCTTCCGCACCACACAGGGCTTAAGGACTCATTTTAATGAGGTAGTCTGTACACTGAAAAATGTTAGGGACTCAACAAGACATACTAATCGAGATCGCATAATCTAACCACCGCTTCTCTAAAACAGTCAAGTTATAACAACTTTCAAATAAGAAGCAAAATCTAGAAACAAAGCAGATAAAATGAAAGTGTTCTTTCTTCATTCAAGATAACAACAACAACAAAAAAACGGCACAAAATTAACAATCTGGGACAATCACCTGTGCAAACTTCCTATACCAACTGGCAGTCTAAACCACATTGATCGATGATTCTGCGGTTACGGTTACTCATCTACACTTAATTGAAAAATAAGGACCAAGCTTAGATAAATTGTTAATGATATAACTTGCAAATTGACTGTTGACAGCGGTATAGGTGATGATGTACGATGCTAGGATGACCGATGACCCCAACAGAAGTGGGTGCACACTCATAATATTACACGGATGATATAAGCGAGCCATTGCCCTAAATACCCGACTAATATCTACTTACTGAAGAACTAAGACATACTTATCTAATGGGTATGCCAAAAAATTAGGTTGATCCATCACATAATGAGCACAAACATTTTGATGAGAGTTTCGGACGACAGAATTTTACTATTTATACTTTCTCGTATTCGATACTATACAGTTATAAAAAAAACAAAAATTATAAAAAATGTGATAACGAAAGTGATTTGTATTGATAAAAAAAAAGACCGGAATGGCAATGGTGAGCGATAGAAACTTGATTAAAATTTTTCCATGTCTCTATGGGCCGACATTTATTGTTGCACACGTATGGCGTACATGCTGCACAGAGCGCGGTACAACAACATGTATTTGCTAACCTAAAAAATCAAGCCGAAGTGGCCACATGCCTGAAAACAAATTTAAACGTTATTGCTATTAAGTATTATTATCCGTCAACTGAAACCTATTCCAATTTAAAGTTCCCAAATCTCCATATTTTAAAACGTCCTGTGACAACGAATGCGCACATTACAATAATTGTGAAATAAGATTAAAGTTGCATTCAATAGTACAATTAAGTAATTAAAGTAGAAATCGCTGCAGATAATCAGATATAAGTAGATGTTCATAAAGTACCGTTTCCCACTACGCAGTAAGTAATTGATCGTGAGATAAGATCGATATCTTCCGATGATCGATAGTGCAGATCGGAAGAGACCTAGAAAGTGGGATAAATCGTGATTTTACTAATTATTCGAGTTACGTTAGCCATTGCGACAAACGTTTGTCTCCTTATTGCAAATACGAGAAGATTTATAGCTATTAATCAGGCTATACCGGTAACCGTGTTTGTTTTATTACGTGATCGAATGGATAATAATGTGTTTATCTTAAGAAATTTGTTTCGTAATGACCTTTTAAGTGTTTTAAATTAGCTAACGCTAATGTTTTTTTACGACAGTGGCGCAACTATGGCGCTACGTTCACATGAATTAAACCCTGCACTTAATTAAACGTTTTAGCAAGTCATATATCACAACATTTTATTGTACATGTTGACTGCGGTCTGGTTGTACAAAAAAAGGAAATTCAACTATAAAGGGGTCTTTACAGTCGTACTGAGAAGTGACGGCAGAAACATCAGTTACTCAAAGGGACAGGGGAATGAGTTGTAAATTTTCTAACATAAAATTTTTCAAGCGAGGTCGCGGACTATAAAATTGGAAATAAGTCCAGCACTAAACCTCTCAACTCACAAATTAGTCAAGTTGACATGCTTGTGTACACTCACCACGGGCTATTTCGCATTAACTTAATGGTAGAAGGCGTTGTTTAAAATATTGTACATGCATCGTCGTAAATAGTTTTATGGACATGAATTCATTTGTTTTTATTTTACACTTTTTTGCCGACGACATGTTCTTTTAGACGTTCAGCATTATTTTAAATGGCAGCTTTTAGTTTAAACATTTCTAGGCGTTATTGCGACATAAAACTGTATTGAAGCTGTAAAAAGGCTTTTATGTCCTTTTGGGTTACTATGCACTTTAGTATTGAACCTAACAACTCTACACCACCAGGTATAACTTACAACTGACATAAGTTTAGAAAAGTCTGTTAATTCTTTGGGGACTGTTTTCAAAACCTTAACAGATTGTGACATAACATTCTAAATCAGTCACGGGAACTGCAAATCCAATGGGTAATAATAAAGTTGACATCAAAGAAGTTAAGCTCTTAAAGGCAATTGATTTCGTTGACCTTTTTCTAAATCCCCATGCAGACCCAATCAGAAGCGGAAGTCATTTAATTATGTATCGTTTATAGTTTGTTATAAGCACCGATCAGGTGCTTGTAACATGTCAAACTGTTCAAACTTCTTTTCTATGCGATATTTCAAAACGCCATAATGTTCATTGTGAAAAGCGCAAAATCATACCGGTGTCATATTTCCGCCATCCCGCCGATGGTGCGCATGATTTGCCCATTGTGCTATGTCAATGGAGATAGAGTTATGCTCACAGAAATCATTTGCATTCGGAACGGACTGGTAGTATGAACTCGAAAAAAATGACAACATTAAAGGAAATAGAAAAAAATATAGTGTTTCAGTTATTTATTATAATTAATAACATTTATTTAATAATAAAAGTACTGTTTATAAATTATGAAATAGAGTAGTTACTTATGACTGTTATGACTTAAAAAACTTACAGCATCATTTGTTGCAATTTTACTTGTTATTTGACTGGCTAGTATCGTATCTAGAAAGAACCTGATGATCTCGGAAAGGATTAACGAGTGATCAACGGTTTCAATTGATCCAAAATCGTCTTATTAATGAATGTAATGGACAATTTAATTTTAATAGTAAAGAATTCCAGCAAGTTTACTGATTGCACAAGAGAATAATTAACATGCAACGGTTGGTGGACAACAAAGGTTGGGACAGCATTATAAAACGAAATGATTGACGTCAGTTGCAATATCACATCTCCATTTTTATCAAAACTCTAGCAAACATGAGAAGATTCACTAACAGGCAACGCTAACTATGGGATCACTAGTCCTTGCGTAGTTGTTGTGAGAGATGTAACCTTTCTGAGATAGACAGGACCAGCTAAGGTTGATGACAAAGACAAGACATGGCCAGAGATAATTGAAACAAAATCCCACAAAGCAAAAACAAAGAGTAGTGATGGCCAAGTAGTAACAGCCTCCACTTGAGTATATGCTTGTGACCGAGGGTTCACATTAGATAGCATCACCACTGCTCCCAAATAAACATCGAGAGGAAACATTTCTTGGGACTAAATATTTGAAGATTATGCTAAATTCCATACTGGATTTTAGCCCATTACTTCTCAAAGAGAGAGGCCTGTGCCCCAGTCAGAGTCTAGCATCAAATTTAAATAAAAACAACGAAGAACATCTAGTAATTAATAATTCACTGTACCATGATTTCCTTAGCGCACACTAGTATTCATTACACGTGCCATTGAAGAGTCGATCTTTGACTTTGATATATTATCCATTTAAGTGCTAAAAGGACGGACACTATTAAATTACATAGGCAGTAACTTAGATCATAGATACATTGAGTAACGTATGATTAGCAGGTTTTATAGCGTGTATCTATTCATTGCATTCAGATATGAGTATTCCCTGATACACATTACTAGTACCTACTTCATTCCAACTGGTATCAATCTTGTACACAAATAGAAGTTGTTTCTTGGCCCGTGCAAGACTAGTTCTTTCGTATCGATCGAGTCATTAAACAAATAAATATATCCTTCGATTACCCAGTATTTATATGCGTAACGCGTGAAGATTTGTCTATGGCCGTTTTCTAGTAATTCTACAGGATTTAGAGCTTCTTGTTGCCATGTTCTTAGTATATTGTTACTGATTCTGCTTATTACTGTTTTAGAAGACGTGTTTAGTTTTTTTATTCTAAATCGATAGCTTCAGCAGGATCATCTAAATTGAAATATTAACTCTAGTGTTTATTTCTTTGGACCACCTACACAATAAGGCTTGTAATAAACTGTTTTTCGCTCACTTTGCATTAGCTTGGCTTTTGCCCACAAATATTTATAGACGTCACTTTTTTGTGAATATTTTCGGTATCTAGAAGCCAAATTGTGAAAACGCTAAGCAGTTGAAAGGCTGAGCTGAGCTGATGTTGCTGATACAGTATTTAAAATACTTAATTCCAACACATTCATGGTAATAATAATAGCTGTAGTGTATATGTTTGTCTATTTGCACCTTCGCTAACACGAAAAGACATTTAAGAGATCGGTAAAAACAAGACTTAACCGAAAATAATATTTTTCTTTTTCTTCTTAAAAAATATGCAAACTCGTCCATAATATGCTATATTTAGCCATAGCAAACAATTTTGTTAACCAACAGGCGGTGGCCGCGTCGGCGCCGGCGCCGGATTGACATTTACAACACGAGGACCTTGCGCAGAACAATTTGCGAACAATGAGAGACCTGTCATATGTTCCCGGAACCCGTCGCGAAGGAGTGACCTCAGCCACCGACCTCTACACTTGCAAACGTGCTGAGTTACACAAAAGATCCATGTTCGAAGGAAAATATGTGCATTGTGGACGATGCAGAGTGTGTGGCCAATTGAATTGTGTCTGCGAAGTACGAATGATGCTATCTTTGTGAAAGTATTTGTGGAGGTGACACAAACATCCGTGCCAGTGGTTTCCTACATGATGCTAAACTATACAATGCCATGTTTACGGATGCTAACGATGAAGCTACAACGGCACATGAACCCACATCCTGACCAATATAAAGCTGCATACGTACCTACGTAATAAAAAAAAGCTCGGGTTCAATGAAGTACACCTAGGCGAACACACAATCGATCTATGATCCTATAGACCTTTTTTCTGTTGTAAAGCTTGAACTTTAGAAGCGATTCGAAATGCGTAAATCTATAACATTGTGTAAGTGCAATCACTTAAACAGCTTGTCATACAATACGATTCAATCTGAATGTAAATACTTCCTGAAAAAAAAAGGTTCAAAAACAGTGATGGCTATGTTTTTCTAAGATAAATAGAATAAAGATGTGTAGATAAATAATAATTATAATTTCTCGTCCACAAGAAATCATAAACTATTACGAGATCTACCAGTTGTCTAAGAAAAATATATTCGTAACTTAGTGGTTCTCGTAGGTACATAGATTGTTTAATGTTTCTGTAACAGATCAATGATAATTTCAAAGAAACAAAATTTGATAAACTAACGCTTCAAATGAGATCAGAAACAGTTTAGAAAGATTCATGCGGCTGTCAGAAACCTGGATATTGTATTATTATTGTAAATCTGAGTCATATCGAATGTAATTTCGGGAAATCTGTGCCAGACACTGAAGACAGTCCCGTTACGTTTTTCTAATTTTATCAAGTTTGTTTGTACTTGTTACTTGTACAAACAGCGTCACATACCTACCACATAAATAACTGAAACAATATTAATGAATTTAGGTAAATACTTTCCATGGTAGAAATAAACCTTGGATTTCCTATTACATTAGCAATACCTGGAATCAGTTAGAAATCCAACTTTATCCTCACAGGTTACGCAACAATGGCCATGCAAGCAACATCGCGATCCAAGATTAGTGTGAAACAAATTGCTTAACCCGAAGTTCCCACAAGTGCGTCAGTGTACCCGATTAGGTAACGATCAGCCGGATCTACAGGCTCATTAAAAGAAAAAAGATCATATCGCAGACAATAGAGCACTCGGCGACCGAAAGTGATAGTCTAATAGATATTATAGTGAGACGATGACGATAGTGACCAGTAAACTGGCCAGTCATTACTCATTACGGAATACTCGTGGTTTTCCTAATAACTAATTGGTTCTTTTGTATAGTAGATCAATAGCTAGATGATGATAGTGTATATGTATAACATCAGATACAATTTCCTCCAACTATACAAATATTTATAGCACTAATGATAGCCTTTCCTCGGATAATAACATGATAAAGCATTTCTAACGCTCCAGGACATAGCAGGTGTTTAAGTTTCAATAAACAAACTGCAAGCAATGCGAACCCTGCTTTCCCTTTGAGTAAATTATCAAAATTATAGCTTACTAGCTTCTGCCCGCGGTTTCACCCGCGTCATGTTAGGCGTTTGGTCCTATGGTCCCGTCTCCATCAGTTCCCTTGAAGAGCGCTATTTTCGACGTCGTGGGTATCTTCAGTAGTGGCTGGGGCGAGAGGTAGAGGATGTCTTTTCCCTCACGCATTCCGACTGCTAACCATTCCCCTTTCTTGCCACTTGAGATACCTCCCGAAACGAAAAAACGAAAACCGGTAGGATTGCGTCAGACTGAAGGTGAGGACGCAGCCCGTAGCCTTTCCAAACGATCCTTAATTATCCTTATCCTGTAATTTATATGGTGTACATAATAAAGAGTATTCTATTCTATCCTTAAAGTAGGTCGCTCAATATCGACATAAAAAACCAAACATTGCAAACGCGCATGTAACTACGATTCTCTTATATGTTGTTAGGTCCCTTTAGAGTTTAGAGTATTTAACACCCAAGTTTGCAACCCTGATAACCCTGTTCTGTCAATGTCAATGTCGAATCAAAATCGCATTAAACCAGTTTTTAGTATTTGTTTTTATAGCGGCAATAGACACACATCATCTGTGAAAATTTAACTTATCTAACTATCACGGTTCGTGAGAAACAGCCTCCGAAACATTAAATTACTTTATAACGTCTACAAAAACCAGCAACAAAATCACGTTTTTTGTATGGGAGCCCCCCTTTTTTTGACGTGGTAAAATCATCAAATGAGTCCTCCCAGCCCGGGCTGGGAGCGACTGTCAGACTTGTGCTGACTAAAATCCATGGTGTCCTTCAATAGCCCTTTATGTTCCGGGGTCAATGAAATAAGTCCCGCGACCAATGAGAGCCCCCCTTAATATTTATTGTATTCTGGTTTTTAGTATGTTTTGTTATAGCAGCAACAGATGTACATCACCTGTGAAAATTTCAAATCTCTAGCTATCACGGTTCATGAGATACACACGCAAAAACTACTGAATTGACAGCACAGGGTTTTCAGGGTTGCAAATTATAACAAAATGGTAGTTATATGCGCGTTTGCAATGTTTGATGTCGATATTGACAGGCCTAAATCACATATTACCTAAAGAGGGATTTTATCGACGCAATTGTGACATATTACCCAGCTCGTCATTATTTTGTCGCGGTATTATTTTGAAACTGTGATATCTCCTAAGATATTCATTGAAATCAAATGATGTAAAGGGCAATTTCGTTCAAAATTAAATGCTTGTGGTGATTAACGTATTTATTTGGATAAGGATTAATATCATGTTAATCTAACACCTTCGCAAATAATGGATTACTTTAAAACAAATTTGGTTCCCATAAAAAAGGTTATAGTGACTTAACCTTTAAAGATAGATATATGCTCTCGCGGACTTGATTTTAGAAAATTTTATGAGGAATAATTCCGTAGTACATCATTTTTGCGAAACTCTAACCGTTTACGCAGCGCACGCAACAGAAGCTCTAAAAAAGGAATACATTTTCCCGATTTTGAAACATTTCTCATTACTGCTCAGCTCCTATAGGTGATAGCGTGATGTTATATAGCCTATAGCCTTCCTCGATAAATGGACTATCCAACACAAAAAGAATTTTTCAATTCCAACCAGTAGATCCTGAGATTAGCGCGTTCAAACAAACAAACAAACAAACAAACTCTTCAGCTTTATAATATTAGTATAGATTACTTAAGAAAGGGTGGGGTGTTACAACGAATCCATTCGAATACACCTGAGTGGCAGTTAAACAACAGATCATTCGTCATTCCCAGCGAAATTATAGGGAAACGTAGAACGGTGGCAGTTTATGCTGTTTTGAATAGCAAACGGAACGCGAACTTCAAAATTACCGCCATTTGCAATACATCAACCTGCGCCGGCGGCTGCGCGTCGCTCCCCGGCTTGCGGTTGTTTGACAAATGAAGTTGTTGTTCTTCCTGCACGGCGCCACCGCATCTTACGACCGGAATTTATGCGTACCATACACCTTCACGCGTTCGCACCTTACTTTGGCCCGACTACGACGAGCGCCCGACTATGTGTTGACACTGATGAGAAATAGCTCAATTGGAACGTACTTTACAACAATGACATTGATTGATGGTTTGTTAGGACACATTCAGATGTCAATAAGTATCTAAATCACAACATTCGTAGCCTAGATACCAAAACTAGGTAAATCTACACCAATGTATCCGATTTCAGAATTGTCACTGTTAACTAGGTCAACAGTTAACGGTTCTCGCATTGATTAGTCATTATTTCCATATAGGGGTTTCTTTAACATTGGAGCGATCGTATATAGTGCTAAGTAGGCAGTAGCGGAACAGTTGCGAGTGGCACCGAGCGGCAGCATTATACATAATTGGCGTCACTGACCTACGGTAAACATTGCGTCTGCGTTCAAGGTCAACAGCCTTGATGTTTTATCGTTTCCAATAAGATGTACGTAACGTATTACAGTTTGAGCGAGCTTTATTGGCTGTTCGTGTTTACATTAGTGTGGTTGAGTAGAAGTAGGTGATGCTTCTTAATAATAAACGGTTTTAGGTTAGACTACATTATAATGTCTTCCTACTTTATTTTTGGTCTTCTACTCATCATTATCGGCATTAAAAGCACCAGCAAATTGTTTTTCAAGCCAAGCGAAATATTGAAAAAATTAGACCAAGTTAACAAGTTAGTATTACAATCATTTCCTGTATCCTAATTCTTGAATAAAATGCGGACATGCTTTCATAACTACGTAAGACCAAACAGATGAAGACGTTACAAACTCCTTTGTGCCTCCAAATATGCAAAATACAAAAAGTGAAAATACACATTGCCTATTTACATGTATAATAAAATGTAACCTTGAAGATACCTTGGAAGGCAGACGAAAATACAGACGTAGTGAAACAAAGGGTGAGATAAGGAATCTACAGAGTCCTGGTCATTTAATACATAAGCCATTTACATACACAGGGCCACGAGATGTATCGAACTGATTGTACCTACGAATGCTATTGTGGATTTAAGTAAGTTAAATGGAACCCTGAATGTTTGTACTCCCACATATCCGGAGTAAACATGTCTAGACTGCGGCCCTAATGGATTTTTTGTGGTGTGTGCTTTTTGGCTTATTTATAGTCTTTATGCCTGTGACGATAGAGGGATTAACTTGGAGATCTCAATCACTAAAAGTATATAATTTATGTACAAATGTTTAAATGTCACAGTTTACATTCTCACCTGTTGAAAGAAAATACTTTTTGAATTCCCATGACTGTACAATTGCGAATTGTGATCAAGTGCATTTATGATGTAGGATTACAGGTACTACTCGAACCGAGCCAGACATGAAACACCACTAAACTTTAAGACAGTAGGTACCTAATGATCAACTTGGCCAAATATAGTTGACCATTCGGCTAAAGTCATAGTCGGTTCATCTCTAATAATATTGCATATACCTACACATATACATTATCTGTACCTAGTAAAAAGGCATGTTGCCAGCATCAATAAATTGCAAATTAAATAAGTCCGTCAGTAAGACTCGAAATATAAATACGCGGGAAAATAATGGATCCGTATTTTTTCTTTTGTTGTATTAATGCATATCTACAAAGATTATAACTGTACTTGCTTGTGACGTATTTGCAATTTTAAAGTGTGGTACCTTCGTAAACATTAATTTACGTAACAAAAAAAATCGTGGCAAATATTTTTTGAGAACCTAAACTGAAGCAGCAAAGACTGTTTCATCGACTTCTTGATAAGATTAAAAACCCTTTTATATATATTTTTTTAAATTTACAACCACTTCATTGAAACCATAAAAAAACTTACGATATAATGCTTTTGTTTTCACCATTTACCAAAGCTTTGAACAATTAGTTATGGAAAATAATACACACACTGTTCTAACAGATAACATCAATGGTTGGATAGTAAGTAACTACTGTGGAGACGAGGTACCAACAATTTTCATCAGCTAAAAACAAAATAATAGCGGTGATATGCATTCTATGTAAAGATGGTGGAAATATCGCACCATCTCATTATCGACTTGATGAATCCTAGTCCGATCCACTAATACATCAAACTACAAAAAATAGATGCTTTTTAAGCAGGAAGCTGTCTTCTTTTAATTTTCTTATAAAAGTCTCAGATATAATGTAAAATAAATGAAATACAGGGCCATAAAGATAATGTTTGATTACGGTCGCACCTGAGGTTTCTCGTTCGGATACATTGTTTACGAGGTCAATTTGTTCGACCTAATTTGTTCTGTCTAGTTCAATTTATTATATCATAGTATCGGTGAATCTGTGGCGTTTCGATCTATATTCAAATAATCCGAAAGAAAATATGGAAGCAATAGAGAATAATTCGAAACTACAACTCAGTCAAGATCAATCGGGCGCATTTTGGAAGTTTAAAACGTCGCACATAACACAAAAAACATTACCTAGCATTCTAATTTATTCATGTTGATGTTCACTGAGCGCATCAAAAAATAAGACTTTAATTATTTCTTATAACGCCATTCTCTTTCAAATTGTTGGCTTTATTACAAGTCAGTGACCGTTGCAGGGAAACCCTGGCTGTACGAGCTGTGCTAGTAGTTATACTTACTTGTTGCAAGGTAAGACAACGGGCGACCCCGCACATGCGCATTTACCCTCATTGATTTTTCTCACTTTGACAGTTCCACCTATGTTTTGAGCCATCGCTCGCGTACCAACAACAAAGTAAACAAAAAATGGCTTTAGATTTTTCTGCAACGTATAAATTACTAGTTTTAGGTGATTCTAATGTAGGCAAAACGTGTATAGTGCATAGATATTGTGACGAGCGGTATTACGATATATACATATCCACTATAGGTAAGCAAACTTATTTATTTTTAGTTTTACGAGCCTTTGTCAGACTACAGGTGATGCTGTATTTAGTCCCGTTTACTTAACAAAACTGGGATTATATTTTATATTGCGGATGTAAAACAGAAACAATGGAATATGTGATGTGAAATTGCCTTTTAAATATTTATATGTAGGTACAGGAGTTCCTTTGTAGACCATTTTACAGTTAAGTTAGTGCCCGACAACGTTAAAAAGCTATGCAGCCGAATCCGTAGAAATAACTCGTTTCTACGAATTGTGTTTTGTATATTTTTTACTCGAAACCATGATGAACATGTCTGCTAGCTGATGTATGAACTTTGAGATCAGGAGTAGCTTTTTGTGCCTAAGTGCAATGCACTTCGCTAAAGCTCCTAGAAGATAAGGTGTCATCTCCGGCCTCATTTTAAATCTCAGAGCTTTCAAATTTTTATTTTATAATCCTTTAACTCAGCATACCATTGCTAGAGTGGATATTTTTGCTATTTCATTCAAAATCTGAAAACAAAAATGAGAAAAATTCAGTGCTCAAAGTTAGAAGTTATGATTTCTGTGTCTCTGATACCATCTTAAAATTAACATGATTATAAATTAACGAACCAAAAATGTATACCTACATAGCTGCTTTGGTATACAAATGAAATCTATAATAATAAATAATGTGGGCGTTTAATTTCTTTGAGAAGAATACGGTTTCTGTTATCGCCTACACTCCTACATAAATACCTACTTGTAGGTTCTATTAGTTAAAACTCACTTTTCAGATAGGCAGGCACCTATCTGAAGTCTAATCTATCTTAATTAGGTTATTAAAAGGTAAATCTGGGCCTTATCTAATTTAATGCCTTAGAATTTTAATATTTTTCAATTACCTACCTACTGTTTTGATGTCCTTGTAGTAGTAAGTAATTTGTAGTTCTTAACGACAATATTGTTAATAAATCAGTCATCCCTATATTTTAAATCCCTGTAAAAAGGTATGCTCAAAGTTTCAAGTCATTGTCTAAGGTGGTGCCAATTTCCTCAATTTCATAGTTCATGACGATGCGGCCAATGTTACGACTTCACCGCCACATTCGTCTCCACACGAGACGTGATTGCAATATAGCATAGACAATAACAATGAGTCTGCCAATAACTTCCTACAGCATATATCGTAACTAGAACCTATCTACTTCCCTAGTAACGAATATTAGGCAGTGTATTACAAAATTGACACACAATAGGCACTGTTGCGTCTAACCGAACTTATATAACGTTTCCAGGCATAGATTTCAAACAGAAGATAATAAACCTAGACGGCGTGCCAATCAAACTCCAAATATGGGACACTGCTGGACAAGAGAGGTTTCGAACACTCACCACGGCGTACTATCGCGGAGCTATGGGCATTATACTCATGTATGATATCACCAATCTGGAGTCATTCAATCATCTGTCGTATTGGCTGAGAAATATCCAAGAGGTGAGAGATAAAATAAAACCGACTTTTAAAAAATTACCGTTGATTAGCTAGATTTTGTATAACTGACATTATTTTTTATTGTTTCGAGGTGCAGGATTCATGTGTCGTGATTGTAAAAATCTATAAATGATCAATTAGTTGATAACCATCCATTTGTACAAGGCAAGAACGATTACAGTACCGTTAGGAATATTGTAACCTCAAAGGGTACCTATACGAAATGGTAATTTTCTTTGATTCAATGATAAATCATAACTCACCTTGATAAAATACTCTATGAAATCGTTTTATCAAAGTGCGTTTGATTGAGGATTACAACAAGAAAATAAATGTAGATGATCAATGTATGTTTATGGAATGGACGAGTCTAATCGTTTTGTTTTATGACCAGTACAAAAATTGTTAATGTACTTGCTACTATAAATCGGATCCCTATTTAGCCACATATAGGTAGGAAGGTAGTCTGAAAGCTTAAGAACTTATTCATCAATTCCAGTGAAACTTGTGACTCAGCTTAGTTCAACGAAGGATAGTGAGAGAATTTATTTGAATAAAAATAGATCTAGCAACTAGCAATACCTACTGCTTATTTCAATGTAAAAAGAGTTGTGTATTTTTCCACCAAATCAATGATGTATGTGGTTTTTTATTTCCAGTATGCGTCTCCAGATGTGATCAAGGTCTTAGTTGGCAACAAGTGTGATGTCCATGAGAATCATAGAGCAGTTCCTAAGGAAAGGGGCCAAAAGGTAATTTTGAAGCTTTATAAACAATGGCCGTAGCGTGTAATATTGTAATTCCAAAAGTCATTGGCCTCATAAACATTAATGAATCACAGGTATCTATTGAATTTCCCCACTTTATAAAAATCACGATTAAAAAAAATAACCTATGAAATTAGAATCTGTAATTACAATTAATGCCCAAAAGCCAGGTTTTATTTGTAAGTAACGATGCCCATGGCTGGATTTGTTATTCGTAGGCAATATCAACCAGCTAAGTTTTAAAACGTTGCTTGCTACGGTAACCTCAAAATAAAACAAACCGCAGTTATTTTATTTACCCAAATCACTAAAATGTGTCAACTAACGCTTTATCACTAATTAAAATACAAAAATATCAATTTCAGATAGCGGATGATTTTGACATGCCGTTTTTCGAGGTATCGTGTAAAAGCAACATCAACATAGAGGAGGCGTTTCTGACGCTAGCCAGGAAAATTAGAGAATATCGAGAGACCAAGGTATGTTACCGATAGTGTTCTTTCCTGATAAATTGCACTAAAAAAAGGCAATATGTAACAAATCGTTCCGCGTTGACCGCTACGATTTAAATAGAAACCATCGGCTCAAATACTTTACTGAAGTGATTTGAAGAGCAAATGGAACAGTCAGTATCAATCCTGTCAACCACGTCTCTTAGAAAGTGATATCCACTACCTAGAGGTCCACTCCGGCCGCGACATAAAAGTTTAGGTCTCGCCTGGGACACCTTGTTCATGTTTACTATCTTCCTTTTAGGAAAGTGCTCTGTGATTTTTATGGCAAACCCATCAAAGAAACAGCGCTGATCCATATCCACCAAAAACAAAGAAGAGATGATCAAATAATCAGATGTTGACAAAATTAGGTTTATACATTATTAACTCTGCTTCCTCCTCATTTCAGGCGGACGCCTTCGAGCTGAAGGAAAGGGACAATGTAATAAAGCCTTCTGAATCGGAGACAGATGTGTCAAAGTGTAGCTGTTAGCCTAACGTACTTGTAGCATTCCCGCGTTCATGTAGACCGCAACATTTGTTTGCAGGCGAATGATGGGGGCTATGTTTTCATCTGAGATACGGGTCTGACTGATTTGTTGTCTATTTTTTATTTTATGCCTGATGCTGTATTGAGCAAATGGCATAACAATTGCTGCTGCAAAAAAAAGACTTATTAATGCGACACAAGGCTTGGAAATCAGAAATTACAAGAGTCAAGGACAAAAAGGTAAATGCTTAAATCAAAAAAATAATTTTGCAAATAAGTATAAGCCCGAAGCAGCAACAAAAATATTGTTAGAAGAGTAGGCCGATATCTCAGTTGTAAACATTGGCAAACGACCAAATCATGTGTCAGGACGATCAAAGAAAGCCGCTTTCTCATTGGTTAGCTATTTACCAGCTCGCTGACTAATTAGAAAACGGTTCTCTGGAGTTTTGAACTAAAGCCCTCTTACCGCTAAAAATAAAATTTAGACTTTAGTTCATTTTTACTTCTTACATAAAAGGTTTTCAAGCGTAGTACGGTAAGAGGGTATGAGTGATAGCTTTATGCATTCTGTGTGCTAACCTGGGAACCTAGTAAACACTGTTGTGACAACGCATGATTATGTGTGATAGGGTTCGTCGATTCTATTACACAAAATTCGAAAGGTGTGTCACAAGGTTGTATCCTAGGTCCGCTGCGTGTAAGACCTATCGCGATTTCTGAATGCACCAATATTGAAGTGTTATTAGCAATCTCATTCCACGTTTTCTTTTCTTCTACTTGCAATAGTTATATTTATCATGTAAAGAGAAGATAAATAGACCAGCTATTATAAAAACTCAATATTTTTTGGTTATTATTTGTGAAAATTTGAGAAAATAACGTGAAATAAGTTAGATATAGGAATTCTAGTTGTAATTTCATTACCTAATACTAAACCATACCTACTCATAGCGATATTCAAGTTTCATGTAGTTAATCAATATGGTGTTAAAAAGTCAATTTTAAGGAGATTATAATAAAGTTCAAATTTCACAAATAAAACCATTTTTCATGGTACATTAATTGATAGCAAGTTTGTGACATCAATTAAGAAAAGTAACAAAACAATTTTTAAATCAATCACGTAGAAAAAAAAATGATAATAATATGAAGGAATTGTTGGAATGCATAGACGAAGACCTTTCAAACCTTTGACAAAAAACATTCTCATATCATTATGGGCTAATTTGAAAGACAAAAATAACAGCAGTTTCTAGGAATAATCGCAAAAAGATATAATAAGATGGTTCTATTTATCTTCTTCAATTATTACTTAAAAAAAAAACAACGGACACTGAGAAGGCCTTTAATGTTGTAGGTTTAAATGTATTTAAAAATAAAGCCTACGCGACTATCAGACTTGCTCAGCAAATATTATAGACTCAATAAAAAGCACATTATTATATCTAACGAATTTAAAAAAAAATTAGGAGTCATTATGTATTAGATGCGTTTGTTAATAATTGCATTCTCATTTGGCGAAAGGTTGCAACTAGTGCGTTGGAATTGGAGAAATATTTATAAGCTTTTGGTGTTAAAATAAATCATTAAAACTTAGTCGACGGACTAAGTTTCTTCCTCATTTGTAAAGTGGCTAATTTTTAAGTGTTAAACTAGATGATTCACTTCAAACATTTTCAAACAACATGTTACCTATATAAACATTTATGACATTAAAGTTTTGCATATACATGCCTACATAATTAATAAAAGCTTATCATTGGTGTGAATGGCAAAAGGTACAGAATAAATCCAACATCTGAAAGGGCTGGTCCCCAAATACTGCTGGACAGTGGAAAATAAGATAGGCTAGAGATACATACCTATAACAGCACGCATAAGGCCCATTTAACCAGTAAATAAATTTAAATAAATAAAAAATGTGCTAAAGGAAATTCAAATTATCAATCTGATTGTAATCATATTCAAAATCTTTAACACTACATGATTTTAGTGAAATGCTGTTTTAACTAGCCTAATGTGTTACAGTGCAAACAGCATGTTGAAAATGTCAAATTACACTAAAACATTCATTTTGGGCATAAAAAGGCTTTGTAAGTTTAAAACGCTAAATAATCATGATATTGTACAATGAATTCTTTTTTTAGCACTAAATGATCGTTCTCACATGTATGAAAAACTAAAAAAACGCATTTGTCTAAGTACATGCACTCACAATTTATAATTTTTTTTAAAGGAGCTAAGTAGTTCTAAATATTTGACGCATTCTTCTATAATAATAACAATGACTCATTGACAAAATTTAAAATATATCATACTTGTACATCTTGTTATCTATTAAAAAACTGTATTAGTAAGCTTAATCTTTGTAGTCTGTTAAATTGTTAGTCGCATCTCCGATACAAGGCACTAGCTGTAACATTTTTTACACTAGCACAACTAAACTAACATTAGATTTTAACAGTTCAATGTATAATAAAAGTTTTCATATAAATAATAAGGTTTATTTTTATTTATTTCCTTTTCTCACAATATAATGGTCCTTTTTACAAGTTCAGGAATAAGCTTTACTTGAATCTTGCCAGGCTTACATAAAAATGAGTGTATTTCGAAGATCCCATTTCATGATAAAAAGTAAGAATGATATGCAGACATAACAATTCATCTAAAGAAGCTATGAAAAAAATTATAAAAAAAATATAACCAAAATAATTTCATTAAACTAAAACATAATACTTCTAGATAATTTTTATATCTAAATAATATAAAAATTATCTAATCCTGTCATTTTTATATTTAATTCATCTAAAATAGCAGTAAAAAAATTACTTGTAAAAAATCAACCAAAATAATCTCATTACACTTTTAAAAGTACTTCTAGATACAATATCATATCTCAATAATTTTAAAATTTAACTCATCGGATATAAATACAAAATCTTTGGTATTAAAAGTTGAACTTCGACCTTTTTCTTGGAACATGAGCTCTTGCCGTTTCTTTTTTGATTTCCTGCTTGCAACTTACTGATGGAGTTATTACTGGCACCTGCGCTTCTTCTACCTGTTCCACTTTCGGCTCCAATTTTATTAATGGAATGGATTCGGTAGATTCAGTAGTATCAGGTTCCATTTTCACAGTAAGGCCAGGCTCAGCCTTGATGCTCATAGGCTCTGCTTTTATACTTGGTCCTGGGCGTACATTTTCGTTTGTTTCTTTTTTCCTGGAACACATAGTAATTTTACTGTAGTAAATTTTTATGTAGGACAAAATTTTGTATGTTTGATTCAATCACACAAGATCAACTGAATGGATGTGGATTTTATTTGTCACAGAGATAGATTATATTTATACGAATATATATAATCTGGAATAACTCACATCTTTCATCCTGTTACCATTTTACAGCTGAAAAATATTTGGCTTCCATGTGAGTGAAGCCTTCTTGAAGTTTTTAACATTAACTTTCATATAATTTTACAATTCATTGTCAAAGTTGTTTTCAAGTGGTCTATCTAACTAAACACTAGATTCACTGTTTATCATCCTATGGGCTGATTTTTCAATAGTCAAATAACTTTTATCTCAGGACTAAAACTGGCGATTTGACAGCTTATCTAAAGAAGGAATGAAAAATCAGCCCTACGAGTGCTAAAATTAGCAATATCGAATCGCGAAAAAGTGATACTTAAATGTTGTTGTATCATAATAGTCATTTTATGTTTTGCTTTAGGCCTAGGTTTGTTTACAATGCAAAATCAATAAAATAAAATTAATAAGGTACTTACAGAACAGTTTCCTCCAGCATTTCAACAGTTTCCTTAAGTAAGCTGGTGGTTGAGTTGGATTCACCGAAATTATTTTCATAGACATTGTGTTTTTTCATATGCTCTTCGTCATTGAATGCTATTGTTTTCAGATGCCCTGGAATAAGAAAATATAATTGATCAGATAGGTACTTTTGCTATTGTAGACTAAAGTACTTTTGTGCTTAGCGCAATTCTGCAGTATTATTTTCTAAAGACACAGTACTGATGGGGAGTTGTAACTGCAGTATGTCGTAAGTGGATTTTCAACTAGATATAATAATTATGCCCTAAAAATTTAATCTATAGGGGAGTAGCTGTGGCTTTGAACAATATAATTATTTATACTTTTGTATTTTTATGAACCTTCTATTTTGGAAGTCACACTTACAAAATAGGTCTTATTTTACAAGACAACTGCATATGAATTTACGTATAGAAAAACAGACTGACCCCAGAACTTCTATGCAGTTGATCTGGGTCTGATACTGATATTTATTTGGGCTCATACAAATATTTCGTCCATGTCGGATTCATACCGATCATCAAATGAGTCCTCCCACCCCGGGCAGGGCGGGAGGAACTGTCAGACTTGTACTGACTAAAATCCACAGTGTCTTTCAATAGCCCTTTATGTTCGTTCCGGGGTCACGGTAATGAAATAAGTACACGTCCCTGGAGTCCCGCGACCCCGGAGATTCATATTGATGGCACACAGTGCAGAGGACAATTACTCAGAAGTGTACATTCATTAGTAGTAAATAAGGGACTTACAAAAACACAAGTATACTCACTCAAGACAATCTCTCCACCCTCACATTTGTATTCTTCTATTTCACTGTCTTTTTTTATTAGTAAGCGTCTCAGCTCACTCTGACTTTCTCGTAAGTCACAGATTGTCTTGAGCAAGTGACGAGTTACTTTCTTGAAGTACTGCAAAGTAGAAAGACTTTCGTTATTTGATGAAAAGTTGTTATAAGTTGCAAAACTGAAGCTATTTTCCATTTCCTTGTTACCTTTAGTCAATAAGCATAATTAGATTATAAACACTTGTTGTTTCAATACTTACCAATTCTTCAGAACCCTTTGAAAGTGTGCACTCAAGGTAAAAAGGAAATCCAAATGACTTTGTCAATGAAATAAACAAACTTTTACCATTGTCTTTTTGTTCAATCTTAAACTTTTTCAGGTTATCGAGATTTGATAACAAGTGCACTCCTTTTTGAACATACTCATCATTATGCGCTAGTTCAAGGCCATCATTGCTATCCTGGAAATTTAAATGAAAAATAAGAATGTTTCTTTCTGACACTGTTTAATTATTGTGCAATGTTGGGTCAGTGGGTCATCTTTTGGTTTTTATATTTGAATTTCTGTTAGAACAATTAAGGCTGGCTTAATCGCTTCACGATGAAAGCCTTTTTTTTATTATAGATTAAAAAAAAAAACAAATTATACAAATAATTTGTAGTACTGCTGCATAAACAGTAAGGCAGGCAACAGTGAAACAGTAAGGTTGTTTTGTCTTAGTACAATTATCAGTCATTTGATTTGGACCATATAACTCTTTGATCGAGCAAAAGGAAGCGTCTCAATTGGCCACGATTGCCATTGCTTTAACGCATTATTGTTTTTAACTTTTTCATCGGAAGAAATTCAGACAAATTAGGAAATTACCTTAAGTTGAGCAAGAAATGCTTTTTCAGAAAATTCTGAAGTCCAAACACTCAAATAATCTGTGATGCATATTTCGTATCCACGTTCTTGTGAAAACAAAAGGAAATATTGGGTTTCTTTGATTCTTTTCCACATTTTAGTAATAAAACTTTGTGATGTAAATTGAAACTTGTTTGTACACAATCTATTTTATTTTCCCGACATGACAGTGACATTGACATTTAAGTAAGTGTGACAGTTGTAGTTAGTGTTGATAATTGATCCCTACTAATTCACTTTCTAATCGATTTAAGAAACCATATTAGTCGAGTCCAACAATTAAATATTTTGTGTGATGATAAATATATTATCACAATGAGAAACAAATTTCTACAGGCTAAAACTGTAAATTTGTTTGAGAAGAACAAGAAATTTGTTGTTCCTAAAAAGAATTAACTTCATCAGACTCTCAATGTCTAATCTTCCTAATAAGAGATAAACATAATCTTGCAGTAAATTAAGTTAGAGATACAAACACGGCGGTGACATTTCTTCTTTATTTCACAGGGGATATAGTCCGTGGCAGGACTGGAGTTCTGCGGAAAATTCGATGTAAAACCAAAAAAAATGTAATGACAAAAGGAATTCTATTGTGGCCAGTAGTAGCGTAGAGTCTATTATCACTAATTCGCTGAAAATCCGTTCGAGAGCCTGCTGGGGTCTCATCGGGTAACTGTGAACCAGGAATGTAAAAGGCTACTGAAGCTTTTTTTACTCGCCGCCTGCATGCGCGCCTACGGTGGCCGGAGATCGTCTTGCGACGTCCGACGCCGTGGGCGTCCACCACCTCTCTCTCACGCGGCCCGCCTCCTCCTTCGCGAGCATGACTGCTTCGCAGAAGGAGGCGACCGCTTCCCACTCCGTCTCGCTCCGCAGCATGGCCGCAACCAATGCCGGGCGCGAGAGGTCTCCGCCTATCGCCGCCGTGAAGACACGTCGGTGCTCCGCCCAAGCGGAGCAATCCTGCACCGTATGTTCGACTGTGTCCTCCGGGCGATCTTCGCAGTGGTGACACCCAGGCGTTTCCTCCTTTCTCATCAGACACAGGTACCTCCCGAAACATCCGTGTCCGGTGAGGACCTGCGTCATGCGGTAGGAAAGGACGCCATGACGTCTCTCCAGCCACTCCTCAAAGAGGGGTCTTATCGCCGCTATTGCGGCGTGCCCGGCCGTCGGTCGCGACAGTCGTGCCCTCCATACTGCCCTGAGATCGCGCCGGAGCTCTTCCCGCCGCGCCTCGACTTCTCGAGGCAGCGGGGTTACGCCCCGGCGCTGCGCCTCCACGCGCCATTCATAGACGCGCTGGAGGGTAGTCGCCTCCAGATCCCAGGGCAGCAATCCGGCAAGCAGGTTGGCCGATTCGCCGGCAATCGTGCGGTATCCCCGGATCATCCGGATAGCCATGACCCTCTGGCATGCGACCAACTTGAGTGGTCGCGTCCGGATGCTCAGGGCCCACACTGGGGCCCCGTAGAGGGCCATGGACCGCACGACACCGGCGTACAGCCTACGGCAGGAGGCGTTTGGCCCACTGAGGTTGGGCAGGAGGCGCCTGAGGGCGCCCGCTGCCCGATTCAGCTTCGGGGCCAAACTCAGGAAGTGCTCCCTGAAGTTCCACCGGCTGTCGAGGACGAGTCCCAGGTACTTCATCGTCCTCAAGACGTCGATGCGAACCCCTCCCACCGTAATGCTGTAACCCGACGTTGGCGCGTTGACGCGGCCATGAAAACACATGGCCTCCGTCTTGTGCAGCGCCACGTCGAGTCCCAACCGCCGGATCCTCTCCACGACTGTCGCGACCGCTCGCGTCGCCCAGTCGGCCGCCGCCTGGTGCGACTCTCCCTCCGCCAGGACGAGCGTGTCGTCAACGAGGCTACTGAAGCTTACCGTGGATTTTAGCCAGTAAGAGTCTGCAGTCCCTGCCGTCCCGCTTTGGACGGGGAGAGGACTTATTTGATGATTATTATTACCATGTAAAAAATGTAAGTATCTATGTATGAAATGTTTACATATTTTATCCTTCAGCTGTGGAGCCCATGAATAAAATATATATTTTACATTTTATTACCATCTTCATAGTGAAAATGAATCTATACGAGAAAATTTGAATCGGTCGATTTAAATTTGTAGAAAAAACTAAATGTTTTCGGTTGTTGTAAAATTACTTCAATTTGGCAAATAATATACATAGTGAACACTTGTAGGTATCAATTTATTGCACCGCAGTTGTCGTATAACACGTTCGTCGATTTTTAAATCGTGCAGTTTCAAACATATGACAACGCGCTAAGAACCGTTTCTGCTTTCTGAAATACGTATTTTATGGCGAGAACGTGAAGAAATAGCAATTTTCTGTCCTATTTCAAGACTATATAGGTGTAAATTGCAGATGTTTCTGATCGGGATTTTACAAAAGTGACACAGCATCTACAAAGTAAATTGAGGACAGGATGTAGGTATTTGTTAAGAAACGAATTCGATTTTTTCCAGTTTTTGGTAAATATACCTACTTAATTAACGTAGTGCTTATCAATATGTTGATTACCTAACTACAATTATTAATTATCAAAAACTGACAATGTTAATAAAATTATTTCGGTGCTCACCGTAACCTTCACTAGCCGTGGTTTCACCCCTGCTGCTTTGTCCCTAGTGGTCTTAGAGTGATTTTAAATAGCCTACAGCATTCCTCGATAAATAGACTATCCAATACAAAAACATTTTTTCAATTATTTCAAACAGTTCTTGAGATTAGTACGTTCAAACAAACAAACTCTTTAGCTTTATAATATTAGTATGGATAGATATGACGTGGAATTCTGTTTTTTTGCTAATAAAGTTAAAAATGAAATTCTACTTTCAAATATTGTCCCATTTTCTTTTCTTACATGTGCATAGGATGATCCAATGGTGGAAACCTCCATTAACCAATTAAACTTCATATGCCTGCCTTATAACTGAAAATCGAATTGTAAACATATACTTACCGACACGACCATACGACCTTAGTTTATTTCAATGGAATCTTTCATTTTTGGAAAGTTGACGGCGAAGCTGGACTTATTTTTTCTTCCTGAAATGCTTATTTTTGCAAGCAAGCAGCAGCAAGGTACGTGGAGCTGTGATTTAAATCTCCCAACTCTCTTTTTGTATGGCCCAAAATGTGTAGTCAAACCTATGCTCTGCCGTATAAAGACGCCTTGATAGTGGGTGTTGTGGATATACATACTTTTTTTAGAGATGAGTCAGATTGTCAAATTAAAAGGAAGAAATACTTCTTTTATGTCATTATTATGAAAAGAATAAACGATAGAAGAAAATAAAAATCGCTGCAAATTAAAGTTTAAAGTTATTTTTCTCGACCCATTCATAACATGGCGACCGTGACAATGGATAAGGTAAAAGAGTCCAGGAAAATAACACGTCAGCGGTTTTCAAAATGCGTGAGTAAAGTTGAAAATTTTCTGTCTCAGAAAGATAAAAGCGCATTATTACCCGAGTACGAGAGGCTAGGCAAATTGTTTGACGAGCTTTCCGTCATCCAAAATAAAGTAATAGATATGTGGTTGAACGATGACCATAGGGATGAAAAGCAGTTGGAACAAGATGTAGATGCCGCCGATTGTTACGAAGCTCGTTGGTATGAAATAAAATATAAAGTGAAAGAACTTTTAGATGAAGAGTCGCAATGCTCGAATAAAGGCATTGTTAAAGAGATAGATAACAGTAGCAATGTATCAGAAAGCGGCAATAAGCATCGAAACTTTAGGCTACCCAAATTGCAGCTTCCATCATTTGATGGAGAAATAAAGAATTGGATTGGTTTCTGGTCTCAATTTAAGAAGATTCACTTAGATAGCGGCATTGATAATGATGACAAGTTTCACTATCTTCTACAATGTATGGAGCAGGGTTCAATTGCGAGAGAATTAGTGAAGAGTTTTCCTCCAAATGGAGAAAATTATGAGAAGGTCGTGATGCAATTAAAGGAACGATTTGCTAAAGACGAGCTTATTATTGAGCACTATGTTCGTGAACTATTACATTTAGTGTTAGCTCAATCAAAAGGTTCAAAAATATCAATAAGAGCACTTTACGACAAACTCATGACGCAGATTCTGGCACTAGATTCATTGGGTGTCACTCAAGAAAAGTATGCAGCATTTCTGTTTCCATTAGTGGAGTCGGCATTACCTGAGGACGTATTAAAGGCTTGGAGCAGATCGCATACTCATGTAGGCCAAGAAGGCAATACACTCACTAAGTTGCTTGCTTTTGTCAAATTAGAGGTGGAGTCGGATGAGAAGATACGTATGGCACATTCTGGATTTTCAGAGAAAAAATCGGAAGCTGAGCCGACCGCAGCCTGTTTCACTACTACGGATAGGAAAAATGAAAGGAACCAACCACAAAATAAAATAGAAAAAAGCGATAGGAAGTGCTTATGGTGCGACAAAACCTCACACGCTAGCTCCGAATGCCATGTAGCCATAAAGAAAACGTTAGAGGAAAGAAAGGACTTTGTAAAGAACAAAAAAGCTTGTTATATTTGCTTGACAGTCGGTCATATGTGGAATCGGTGTAAAAGACATCCTAAATGTGTGATCTGTGGTAGAAGGCATTATCCCATTATGTGTGGTGGTCTGGCTAAAGATAAGGAAACAATCACTCAACAGACCACGGACGGCTCTAACCCACAAGAAACTGTGCTGAGCCAGTTGTCTTCTGCGAAGACTGTTTTGTTACAGACTTTGAAGATTAACCTCGTGCACGGTGACAATAAATTGACAGTAAGAGATTTACTCGACTCCGGTGCACAACGTTCATTTGTAACGAGCGAGATAGTAAAAAAACTGGAACTTAAGCCTATTGATGAAGTAGAGTTGAGTCACACGTTATTCGGAGGAGCAGTCACCAAAAAGCAGAAACACAAACTGTATGACTTGAGCGTAAATAATTTACATAACAGCTTTGTGGTTAACATAAAAGCTCTAGAGCAAGAAGTAATCTGTGGAAGTCTCCCGAAACTGAATAAAAGCGATACGATCGTATCTCTATTAAAGAAGAAGGGTGTTGTGATTACTGATTGTTTGGATGATAATTTTACTATTGGTTTATTAATTGGTTCTGATGTTTTAGGTTGCATTCTGACTGGTCGATCAGTGCGAGTGGACGAAAACCTGTTAGCTATGGAGACACGACTAGGTTGGACTGTGCAGGGTCCAGTGGTTGGCACACCTTGTACGATAGTAAATAATGTAAGTACATTTTATGCAAGCACTTTTGACGTTCAGGATTTTTGGTCATTAGAGACAATGGGCATTAGAGACGATTCTGAAGTAAAAAGTCATAAGAAATTAGAGTCAGATGTACTGAAATTTTTCAATAGTACGGTGAAGGTCAATGGTAGTGGTAGGTATGAAGTCAGGCTCCCGTGGAAAGATGCATCAAAATGTCTCCAAAGTAATTACGGATTAGCATTAAAGCGGTTAATGTCCACTACATCTAAATTAGAAAGCACAGGTATTATAGAAGACTACGACAATGTATTTAAGGAGTGGTTAGATAGTGGCATCATCGAAATCGTAAAAAATGACGACAACAGGATCGGTCACTATTTAGCTCACCACGCAGTGGTTAAGGATCGGTACTAGCAAAAAGTGTTATGGCATTTCCATAAGTTTATGTATAAAACTTAAAACAATAGCCACGAAAAAAAAGGTCTGGGTAGCTTAAGAGTTCCCCCAGGGTCTACAAATATCGGATTGAGGATAAACCCGGCTGGAATTGTTAAAAAAAATATTGAAAATCACTAAAAACGCGTAAAAAGCACTGCCGTATTTCCATAACTTTGGCGTAAATAAGCAGAAAACTAATTAATATTATACATAAATAAAGAGAACAAAGACCGGTGTACTGTCTACATGTGTCTGTTTTTCAAAACATTGCATATTTTTCGCGTAAAAAAATCGGAAAGTAACTGAATTTTGAGGCCGAAAATCTCCATACATTTTACTATGGCGGAATATTTTATCCGGCATAGGTTCGAGATCGAATCGCAGAGCTCAGTCGTCCGCAGGATTTCAAGGTGAGAGCACGTCGCTTTTTACCAAAAAACTACGCGGCTAAGTGGCATGTACATACACAAGACTACTTTGCGGGGTGCGCACAGTGGTTGGAAATCACAAATTGAAAATAAAACAAAATTGTACATTGTAAAAATTTGTAGTTGTATGTTTGTACAGGCAGTTGGAATTGAAATTTTTTTTTTGTGACCGATGATAGTTTTTGCTAACGGCAAGTTAAAAAAAAACAGGTTCAAGCGATTTTCGACTTTATTGACATTTAGAATTTAGTTTGTTTTTCTTACATTAGAGGCAATGGGCAGGCCATATTGCTCGCAGAGCGGATGGCCGATGGGGTCGAAAAGTGCTAGAGTGGAGACCACGGACTAGCAAGCGCAGCGTAAGACGTCCACCAACAAGGTGGACAGACGACCTTATGAAGGTCGCCGGAAGACGCTGGTTGCAGGTCGCTTCCAACCGGTACATGTGGAGATCAAAAGGGGAGGCCTATGTTCAGCAGTGGACGTCCTATGGCTGAGATGATAAACATTGATCCTCATTAAAATCCGGTGTTTGCCTAAATGTCAATAAGGTCGAAAATCGCTTGAACCTGTTTTTTTAACTTGCTCAACAAAGGCAAGTAAAAAAAAAGGTTCAAGCGATTTTCGACTTTATTCACATTTAGAATTTAGTTTGTTTTCCTCATATTCTCGTTAGCTAACATTGTTAAAGGAGGAAACGCCTGGGTGTCACCACTGCGTAGATCGCCCGGAGGACACAGTCGAGCATACGGTGCAGGATTGCCCCGCTTGGGCGGAGCACCGACGTGTCCTCACGACGGCGATAGGCGGAGACCTCTCGCGCCCGGCATTGGTTGCGGCCATGCTGCGGAGCGAGACGGAGTGGGAAGCGGTCGCCTCCTTCTGCGAAGCAGTCATGCTCGCGAAGGAGGAGGCGGGCCGCGTGAGAGAGAGGACAAGGTCCTCCCTCCGCCCCACCCGCGGTGGTGGACGCCCACGGCGTCGGACGTCGCAAGACGATCTCCGGCCACCGTAGGCGCGGGCATGCGGGCGGTGAATAAAGGGCAACTCGCCGCCCGACCATGGACCATGCCCGGGTCGACGGCGCGTCGTGTTCCACGCGCGCCTCAAAGAGCGTCAGCATAATGACGAGGCCCCCTCTCAGAGGGCTAAAGCCTGCCGGGGTCGCGGGTCTTATACCATCACCGTGACCCCGGAACATAAAGGGCTATTGAAGGACACCGTGGATTTTAGTCAGTACAAGTCTGACAGTCCCTCCCGCCCTGCCCGAGGCGGGAGACCTCATTTGATGATCTTACCAAGTAAAAAAAAAAAAAAAATAACATTGCTCCTTCATTAAAATCCGGTGTTTGCATAAATGTCAATAAGGTCGAAAACTAAACTTGTCGAGGCAGGGGGGGTTACAGTTTTTAGGTTTTTCTAAGGAGGTTTTAGTAAGGTTTAGTAACTTCATAAGGTTTAGTAACTACATAATACACCACATGACACTGGCCGAAAATAAAGAGAAAAAATAAAAACTTCTCAACATGGTAACCGATGTCAAAAATGGCGGCTGCGATCTGTCTGGTCAGAAAATCATTAGAAATTTACAAAATCCTCGACAATCCGAATTTTGCGGATATATGTTGTCGACTCGAAATCTTTATTTTTTAATGTTTTATTATTCAGGTAAGCTTTCGATCGAGTTTATCGTAGCCCTAATAGATAGAAATATTCATTTGTTGGGTACGCGCTTAGTGCTACTTGAAAACTCTATGCGATCATAGATGTGTGTGTGAGTGGGTCGACCGCGTCTATCGCTGTGTGAGTAGCGCTTCAATACCTATTTTTCTCTCGAGCCCGCCGCGAAGAGGGGCCTTAAGGCGGAGAGCCTAACAACCAAAATTAGACCAGTGTTTGACGCATCTGCGGTGGACAAAAATGGCATTTCCTTAAATATGTGTTTAGAGAAGGGAACAAATTTAATAGAGCTAATACCAAAATTGATAATTAACTTCAGGAAAAATGCTATTGGCATTACCTCTGATATTAAAAAAGCATTTTTACAAATATCATTATGGCCTGAAGATCGTGAATATTTCAAGTTTTTGTGGTGGAACAATATTAAAGACCAAAATAAAAAGTTGATCACATACAGGCACCAGCGTGTTGTCTTTGGAGTTACAACGAGCCCTTTCATACTGGCAGCTACAATACTGAAACATTTAGAAAAGTACGATTCGGAGTCTGCTGAAATATTGAGGACGTCGTACTATGTAGATTATTGTGTAACTAGTGTTAGTAATCTGGAAGATATGAAACGTTTTATACGTGAATCTAAAAAAATCATGCTTGAGGGCAGGTTTGAACTTCGATGCTGGGTGACAGGTCCAATTATCACAGACGAAGAGGTCGTCACCACTTCAGTGTTAGGTCTTAAATGGAACCCAAGAGATGATACACTTTATTGCAAAACTCCTTTACTAACTAAACACAATACGGACAAAAATATCACCAAGCGATTTATGTTATCTGTAGCGCAAAGCATTTTTGACCCAATTGGTTTTCTCTCACCAATGACTATAGTGCCTAAAGTTATCATACAAAAATGTTGGATACGTAATATTGATTGGGATGAACCTTTACCTGAAGATTTAGTCAAAACTTCAAAAGATTGGTTACAGGAGATTACGCACATAGAGGCATGTAGAGTTCCACGGCGCATTAGTAAGGCTGATTTACGAGATAGTCATAACACTATTCATGTTTTTTGCGATGCAAGTTTAGCTGCCTATGCATGTTGTTTGTTTTTACGGTCGGAGTTTCATGATGAGGTCACCGTTCAGTTGTTGACAGCTAAGTCAAGAGTGTGTCCAAGTAAAGCTGTGACGATGCCTAGACTGGAGCTATTAGCCGCTTTACTAGCTGCTAGAGTAGCTGCGGATATAAGACGGGACCTTAAATTAAACTGTCCGGTATTCTACTGGACGGATTCGTCTATAGTACTAGCATGGCTTAACAGAAAAGTAAACTTAAATGCATTTGTGAATAATAGAATTCAGGAGATACTAAATAAATCTGTTTTACGCGAATGGCGCCATGTTCCAGGAGAATGTAACCCTGCGGACTTCCCATCGCGAGGCTGTAATGCAAAAATCCTTCTCGAAAGCAGGTGGTGGGAAGGTCCCGAATGGCTGAAAAAAGCGGCATCGGAATGGCCTCATAGTGAAGTGTCAGCAGATGAAAACGAAGTTTTGAAAGAGGTGAAGAAGTCGTGTCTTTGCGTAGTAAACACTCAAGAATTTTCAAAAAACCTACTTTACTTTAGGAAATATTCGAAGATAGTGAGAATGGTTGGCTGGTGTTTAAGGTTCCGAAATAACTGCAGGTTAAGCATGAAGAAAGAACACAGAAAAGCAGGAGATTTATCAGCAGAGGAGTACGCGGCAGCTGAAAATCACTTACTCGCTGTTCTTCAAAGAGAATGTTTTGCGGATTTTTCTAAAGGCAATAAGAAATTGCAAACCTTTTTCAACGATAAGGGACTCGTTTATGTTAAAACTCGTTTAACAATGAGCAATGACAGCGACGGTTTCACGTCACCTATATTGCTGTCAAGTGATAATATTATTGTTGAGAGAATTGTACAATATTTTCACGTAAAATACCTTCATGCGGGATCACAAACGTTAATTAGTAAACTTCGTGAAAGATATTGGATTATAAGCATACGCCGCCTTGCGAAAAAGGTAGTGCGTCAATGTGTCGTTTGTAAACGTTTCATCAGCAAGAGTTGTACAGCTCCCGCCGCACCGTTGCCGGCAGACAGGATACAATGTGCATTTGAGGTAACCGGTATAGACTTGGCTGGGCCACTGTATTTGAAGACAGGAGAAAAGTGCTGGATCGTTTTGTTCACATGCGCAACATATCGTGCAGTTCATTTAGACTTGTGTTCCTCACTGCCTACAGAAGAATTTATGCTAACGTTCCGCCGTTTTGTGGCAAGAAGAGGTTCTGTGAGGATAATATATACAGATAATGGAACGAATTTCCGCGGAGCTAGTTCAATACTGAAGAACATAAAGTGGGATGAAATAGTACAGAAGACCTCAACGCAAAGGATTGAATGGCGCTTTATACCTCCGTCAGCGCCATGGTGGGGAGGATTCTGGGAAAGAATGGTACGGACGGTTAAAGAAATGCTTAGGAGAGTGCTTGGTAAGGCAGCACTGAAGTACAATGAACTATTGACGGTCTTGTGTGAAACCGAGGCGATGGTTAATTCTCGGCCACTAACCTATATAGCAGACACTACAGAAAATTTAGTTCCGTTAACTCCTTCAATGTTTTTACATGTAGGAAAAGAAGGGAAGGATGTCCTGGATATGGGGCATATTGATGGTCAGCTCTTGACTGGACGTTGGCGTTATATTAAAGATTTGTGCGGCAATCTGAAACATCGTTTTCGCAGCGAATACCTGGCTTTACTCACTGAAAAATCAACGAATAATAATATCTAAACCAGTTGAAATCGGGGATGTAGTGCTGATAGGGTCGGAAGATACAAAGAGGGTTAAATGGCCATTAGGTATCGTTGTAGAGATGTTGCAAGGGGTGGATGGTCATAGGCGTGTAGCACGGGTTAGAAGCGCAAAGGGCGAATTAATCAGACCTCTACAGCGTCTCTTCCCTTTAGAGGTTCGTCATAAGGATGTGCCAGCCACTGCACTTGCACAGCAGCTGCCTATTAAAGAGCACGTCACTCGTTCTGGTCGGCTGGTCAAACTGCCCATGAGGTATTTATAATTTTTATTTTTATTATTCGCTGATAGTGTAGTGTATTATTCCGCTTTCTCGCGGGGCCGGAGGATGTTGTGGATATACATACTTTTTTTAGAGATGAGTCAGATTGTCAAATTAAAAGGAAGAAATACTTCTTTTATGTCATTATTATGAAAAGAATAAACGATAGAAGAAAATAAAAATCGCTGCAAATTAAAGTTTAAAGTTATTTTTCTCGACCCATTCATAACAGTGGGGGACTTTGGGCCAAAACATATTATACTCATATGTTTTGGCCCAAATGTTTGTATTTCTTTAGCACGCCATGGAAGAATAAGACAATCTACAAATCTATGTACTACTTAGTACTTATACTTGTCTTATTCTTCCATGGCGTGCTAAAGAAGATTAATTGCTTGACAAACAGATTGTCGACAAAATAGCGAACGGTTCCAAATGTAATCCATAATCAAAAACATGTAGTTTTCAGCATGTTATTCCGATACAGATTGTTTTGGCATACAGGATTGGATTAGTATATCAAGTGTGGACACAGTCGTGCACACGAGGACTGTGGAAAGGTGTACAGGGTGGAATAAATGATATCATTTATCAACTCCTATGTCGTATCGCAGGCACGAATGACATTAGTGTTGCCATCGTCCAAATTTGGATTTTCCCTCATTTCTACTGAAGATCCCATATATTGCAATTTTTCCTATTGGTGATTAAAATGAAACGGAATGGGGTCTAAAGAGTCCTTTTTTCACTGTGAACCATGAAATTTATAATAACTACAAGCTGCTGCCCGCGACTTCAAATGTGTGAGTGCGTTGAAGAAATAAAGGTTCACTGCTCGTTCCCCGTAGGTGATAGCGTGATAATGCGGTGCGGTAATAATTGGTGCCTCAAGTAAAATCCATGGTGTACTTTTTGAGTTTATCTCGGACATACATACAGACATAAAATCTAAAAACTATTATTTTTGACTACGGTATCGATTGTAGATCACACCTCATGTATTCAAAAAAAAATCAATGTACAGTTTTGACTTTCCTACCATTTTATTATACATAATGTATATAGATTCTATTCTGTCGTTAAAAATCCTCTTAAATCTTGAAAAATAAAAACTCAATTTATAGGAAAGACCATACAGGTGTAGGTAACACTGGATGACACCAACGTATGTGTTATTCGTATACGAACATACGGTTGGTTTGAAAAAAATGTACAGGAATTCGTAACAGGTGTTGTTAGTAGCAACATTTCATGTGTGACAATGAATGAATGCGCCGCGCCGTTACTATACACGGCTGGTAATGCTGAAATAAAATTTTACGTTGGAAAAGGTTTAGGTTCTTTGTTCGTTTTTTTTTTTAAAAAAAAAACGTTGCCCCACACTAGGATTTTCCCTATAAACTCACATACACAAACGCCCAGAGCCGGAACAACAGCTTGAATATCATACAAATATTTGCTCCGTGTGGGAATCGAACCCACGACACGCAGCGCAGCAATCCAATCGCTCAGCCACTGCGCTAACAGTGCCGTCAGTGTTTAGTTGCTTGAATCATATATTTTAGAAGTGATGTTGAGTTGTCGTTCTTCTATGTGGTACCTATACATTACGCCAAGAAGTACATTCATTATTTAAATTATACCAAAGTTTATCTCCCACTACTGAAAACTTAATTAATAAGATCAACTGCAGAGACGTGCATTTATTTAAAATATTCCAGTACACACTCCGTTTTCCTGCATATCTGGTTGCGTATGCTAAGTACTTGGTAGTATTATACCAGAAGTTCGCGGAGAAGCGACAAACGGTCCCGCAACTTATAATTAACTCATACTCTGACGTCTAATGCGAATCCTGTGCGAAACCGTGAAAATACAGTAGATATTATGCTTTGATAAACTTTGTGCTCCGCAAGGTTACACTGACTGAACCCATTAGAACATTCTACTAAATATCGTGATTGGAAAAACCCATCAGTCTACGTCGACGACGTGATTTATTTATATCGCAGATAAATAATAAAATCTAAAAGAGCCGAAACAATAAAAGGGGAGTGTTAAAGTTAATTTGCGTAATCCTTCCAATAGCTTAACGAAGTTTTTTATTGCTTTCTTCGCTGCAATATAAATTCGTTAAATGGCGGCGCTTAAAATTAAGACCGTGGTAATCGTCTACCGACTGTTTGCGAAAGGTCATAAAAAGGTCGAACAATGTGTACGATTTAACGGCAGGATCGTTTATTTATCTGCTGGATAGCCCGTGTAATGTGCCATCGAAAAACGCTTAGGTGTTAAAGAGAATTACAGGGGCTATGTCGTATTGTTCTCCCTTTAAATTGATGTTGGGTACCGCAATTGGAACACCCCGAACTACCTGATAAGGTTGTAATTGCTTTAACGTCCCATGTGGCAAGATAACTGAACCGAACCTTTTAGACAAGTCAAGGAACGTATTGATAAGTACACGACTCGTGATTCAATTCATATGTGAGATCAATGGAGAGATCCTAAGCAGAGTACATTATTTGTACTAGGCGAGAAATAAAAAGTTAGCGAAGTTTCGTCTTTATACGTATGTTATGTACCTTATTTATATGTATAGTCGAACAACCTATCTATGTATGTATTGTAATAAATAGGTACGTAAAAGTACGTAATGAAAGTAAAACAGACCATTTCTTCTAGATTTGAAACTAAGATTTTCAAAGCACCAATTTTCGAATATTTCGCAACAGGTACAAAACATCAAAATAGAGTAGGTGCCTAGTACTTATACAATAGTCGCGCTAAAAGTGCCATATTTGATAAAAACAGGGATAAAAGCAAAATTGGATCCAGACTGTGAAATTGTCTAGGAATTTGGTACGATCCTTATTTTCGTAACCCTAGGTCGGATTAGGAATTGAACTTTGAATGCGTGGAAACGATTACAATCTCAGTTATTGGATGGTGTAAATTGGCCCATGTGAAAAGATTGGAAAACGAAACACATTTAACTTGCTGATAAATTGTATGACAGTTTTATTGAAAAATGTTTGGGGGAAAGATGTATTGATAATCATAGTGAGTGCCTTTTTGCAAGCAATGTCAATTCCGAGTGTTATATTCGGAGATTTAAAACTAGACAAAAGAAAATTCAGGCAAAATATAAAAGCTGATTCCATTCGATTGCTTTGTGTAGACTCTAATATTTGAATAAGATTATTTGGAGTCGTGATGTATTAGACTTACTCATATTGAGATAAAAAAAGTACAATATGCGAGATGTTTGTAATAATTTTCATGCAATTATTCTCGTTGGTGCCTACCTGTACTAGCGATGGTGAAGACGCTACGTCTTACGTCTTATATCTAGCTTTGCAATATGAAGTTCGGCGATGCCCAAAGACCAACGATGCCTTGTTAATTTAACCTTTCCTCCTGTACGAGTCCGGACAAAGACCATTCATTTCGCTTTTACCACGCAATCATTGAATTGTAAAATAGGAGTTCGAGTTGACAAAATGTAAGTATTGACCTAAACCAGACCGCAAAAACCCTCTGGATTAGATGGAGTATAATTATGTTGGTACTTAGACTCGGAGATACTAGTATCGGAATGAAATAATCTATCAACTGAAATCGAAACTGATGATGATGAATTGAATATACTGCATTTTCCCTAAAACTGGATTTATATTCTATTTTAGCTGAAACTGTAACAGAATCTAGCTTTCTCGGTCGTGACCGTTTCTTCGATCGGACTCATACACTAAAGAAGTAGTATAATACAGGGGGCGACATCACAGTAAAAAGTATAAAACTGAGGCACTGCATAAAAACCGCGGTGTAAAAATAGTGAAAAACGAGTGCGGTTCACTATTGGTTCTTTGTTCAGTAGAAATTATGGTATAATCTCGTTACAGAATAATATTGTGCGATTTTCCGCTGAAACGGGACTTGGTCGGAAAACCCGTTGTCCGTAAACAACAAATATTTGAGCGGTTATTGGTTTATTTAGTTTATTGAGCTATTCAAAGGTAGTATTTTGTGATTTTACCTTGTTTTCATTCTACAGCTTCTTTGTATCTAGTCTATTCGTAAATATTAGTACTGTTAATAGGGAAATAGGAACGACTCCCTTGTGTGTGATTTTAGATCATTATCTTCACCCGAAGTGCGAAAAGTATTTTCACGAGTCATAAACTTTGTATGATAGAGGTTCAGATAATGTATGTGCATTATTTATTATAGTAAGAGATGATTTTATTGTAGACGATACTTATTTGAAACTATGTTTTGGACATGAAGAAAGCATTGGAATCTAAATTAAAATAAAACGAATGTTTTGAGGAATTGTGCTGAAAACCTGTTAACCAATAAATATCAATCTACGTTCTTGTCTCATGTTTCTGAAAATTGAAAGCTGATCATAATTGTTTGAGCAAAATTAAAAGCTAAAATAATTTGAAATTTATTGAGTAGACGTAAATATATAGGTAGGTACCTATCTACCATCAATATCCTGTTGCTAAAACTGTGAAACAAAATCAGATTATAATCAAACGGCGGACATTTTAGATGAAGAGGAGGCGATAGGAAACGAGAATCTCTTTAATTCTCGGCAATTTATCAAAGTCGCCGTAAGGCCGGCGGCGTAAACAAAGTGTTTTAATTAAACGACCGAACTGATTGCTTAATCGTGTCTGAAATACTTCTACAGTACTTTTTGGGTTTTAGTATGTTGGCACCTTTGTATGCGCGTGTTCCAGATTACGACGATAGACAAGATTCTCTGAGGATTCAAACGAATTTAATTTATTCTACCTCACGTCTTTTTTGCTCGTTCTTGCTAGATCTCATAAAGAAATGCAATGATCAAATGAATTTAGATGCAAAGCTCTAGCCTGAGGTTAGGTATATGCACAAGCCAAGCGTCAGAGGAGTAATAACCACAAGCACCTCAACGCGAGAATTAATTTCGCGAGCAATTTCAACAGACTAGCCGACTGGCGCAACCACAATCGCAAAACTGTACAATTACATATCGTATTTTACAACATCCACAGTTTTTCTTATCGATCTACTCAATTTATAGACTAAAATCCTCTAAAATTTTGTTGAAAAACAAAACTTAGCATTAATTCCGTTCCAATTCTTTTACCTAATCTGGCGCCTGAATTTTGTTTGAAATTTATTAATTAGTGTTTCTGGGTAATTAACAGCTACGAACGACCTTTCAAAGTGCATGAATATCCTTTGCTCCACCAATATTGGAATATTGCTAGAGCTTTCCTTTAGAATTTTAGGAAAGTAATTTTTAGAACCAGGAAATGCAAGTTCATTTTTCAAAGACCCACCTGCTTTGAAATTTGTGGTTTGATATTTGAGCGTTTCCTCAAAATGATTTGAGTTTTAGTGCGCTATCCACATGCAAAATAAATGTTACCGGAGCAGAATTGATTATGGCATGCCGCCAATGCTTCGTGGCACAGTTGGCGAATCCCTGTTTCACCCATTTATAAGCGAGACGAAGTGAGTGAGGTGTTTTTCTGCGTGATCAGGTGATCCGTATTACTTTTGCACCTAGGTGTGCGCATAGCAGGGAAGTGCGAAATACCCCTTACCAAACATTTATCACGTTACTCGTTTATTGCTTTTTTTTAGTACTGTGGGGTATTATAACGATGAATCGAAATGATACGAGCAAATTGAATTCGATATTTTTACGTCACCATTTTCTTTCGGGAATTCAAGTAAGCTCAAAACGTATTCGTGTTTGAAAAGCTGTTTCAGATTGTGTTGATGTTTCCAAACAAGTTGTTGAAGACAGTACGACGGAAATGTTAGGCACATGGAAATTACGAGAAGCGTGATAATTCGAAGTTCTGATTTAATTTAAGGAGCTCGAAGTATTTGTGCCGAAGGCGTCGTAGGCCCGAGGCATGAAATGGCTTGGAAGTTTTAAGACGATTTTATCTTTAGACCCAGCCTATATTATGGCTAAGTAACTTTAGATGACAGACGATTGTTTCAGCTAATATAATTATGTCTATTTGGTAAGTCATATGAATGAGTAACTGATTATATCTGATAATGATGATTTTAATATTCTGAATGTTATAATATTAATGAGTTATTACTTACAACGAAGTGTTATGTGATGATTATTATAGGTATTTAAATTTATCACCTACCATTATGCCCATGTATTTGAAATAGCAATTGGTTCAATTAACATTACTGTTAATATCTATGAATATACAATGAAAAACAAATGGTAAAATAATTTTGTCATTGTCTAACATGTAGTCAAAACAAGTAATCGTTTTTGGAAAATTTTAAGTAAATAAATAATCTTTTTTAAACTCTTTAATGGGATTGTTATCCGGACAATTTTGAGATTAACAAATATTAGAAAAATGTAATAAATCTTGATAGATCTTATTTAACAGGTCAATTTATTGAAGATAAACGATCCTTGGAAAAGAAAGTTCTCTCTTTAATCTCGATTCTTGATCATATTAATCTTGAATCTGAAAGGGGAAATAACTTTGTTATTAGAATGTTCGACAATTCGTTTTAATGGCTTCTAAAAATATATTTTTAGGGCGTATTCAATTTTTTTTTAAATATTGACAATATTAAAAAAAAAAATAGAATTCGCCTACGTTAAAAATAAAATACTTAAACATTAAAACATGTTTGTAACATCACGCCCGAGATGTCCAAAGGGCTAAGCAGAGTTGTACACCCATAATTCGCACGCCCATAGTTGGTCAGTTGTGTAAAAACATGTTATTTATACTTAAAAAAAACCTTTAAAATCACCATCAATTTGAAATTTATAATAATTATCTTCCGTTTCGTAGAAAAATTTGAATTTCACAAAAGCTGCGGTCAGGCAGCAATTTTTTCCGCAAAGGTAGTTTCGCAAATTATAATAAAACGATTTCATTACAACAGAGAGACGAGCAAATAGCTACACCTGGCCAATGCAAATGGCCCCTAAATGGTTATTGCGTTAATGGGCATCATATTACATTTTTGTATCATTTTGCCGTATCAACACTGATTACTAGTATCTACAATTCCTGGCATTACTCGGACTGATTCACAACGAGAATGGAATAATGGTTAATGAAAAGGACTTTTTCTGGAAAAACTTACAAATGAGACTGTGTAAATTCTCTCAATACTGATTTTTGGGACGGCGAAATGGTGATGCCAATTTGATAAAGTCGTGCTTCGTCGACCCCAAATAAATTGGGAAAGGGTTAGGAGAATGAGATTATTATTTAATCCGGTTGAAAGTTTATGAAAAAAAAAACAGCTTGAATTCAATCACAAAATTCAGCCACAGTTAAGCTAAACCAATCCTCGTTTTACCTACTATTCACAATTCCCTACGTCTGAGTAAATTCATTCAATTTCAATATCATTTTCATAATTCGGTTTACTTCATTCAACAATTTGTAAAGTCTAAAGCCCGATGGCTAAATTGAAAACACTTTACTACCTACCTATAATAAGATTGAAATTCTACCTTTACGTATTGTTAAAGTTTTCTTTACAGTAATGTTAATATTATTCCTCAGTACTGGAATGAAATATTTTTGTCATTAACCTAATCCCAGTTTTAACAACTGCCAAAATATCAGGTGTTGTGTTTTTCGAACGAATTGTTATTTAATTGTTTGTTGGTTACCTGTTACCAGAAAGAATTATCGTGTACTTATGGGCTAATTTCACATACAACGGAGTTATGCAGCTTTGTTTCATTAAACGTTTCTCCACTGAGAATTTAGTAATAAGAATTTGTACAGCATATTGTAAATTGTACGCAGTGAATACCACACAAACACGAATATTTTGTTTCGTGTTGGTATCGAACCCGCAACAAGCTCAAGCACAGCCACTGCGCCAACCGGGTCATCGAATTACAGTCAGTTATACTTGTACATGTAACGGTTCGTAATTTTTTTACCGCATTGGAACGTTTGCCAACCGTAAATTGAAAACATCAGCATATAAATTCATGGATGAATTCAGAGAGAGTAAGGTCCATTTACTTTTACTGATTTGTTTTGCTTTGTATAAAAGTTTTATAACTTTATTTATCTGTGTGATACACTTTATGGCAACAGTTTAACGGTTTACGATTTCTTTTTGGCTCGTTTTTTGTCGTGGGATGTGCTTCTTTAGTACAAAAATGAATAGGTCTATTCATTTTTGCTTACGAAATGTTTGTATCCACAAGTAAATGTTAAAGAAATGCAAAGTCACATGTTAATTATAGTCTTCCCTTTTTTTTGATAAATTAGTTTTAACAAAGCAGACCGCACGGTTGGCGTAGTGGCTGAGCAATCGCTTTACTTTGCTGCGTGTCGCGGGTTCGATTCCCGTACCGAGCAAATATTTGTATGATCTACAAATAGCTGTTCCGGGTTTGGGCATTTGTGTATGTGAGTTTATGTAGGTTTGTAAACGCACCAAACCGTTGTTCCAAAAAATACCTGCATCCTCAGACTTTGCTACTGATGTTATTAATGATCATGCTGTGATTCAGCTAATTGCTATTTTATCAGGCACAATTTCACGCTTTGTGGTAGAGTGTTTTCAACCGACTTGGAGTAGGTACTCCACATCACATCGGTTTGAAACCACACACTCAGCAAAGTCCGTGATGCTAATTTCGCTCAAAACAACAAACACTCCAACAGTTTCCATCGTGTCAAAACCAAAACATATTTCCATTCCGCTAAAAGCACATTCGCTTAATCAGTACATCCACAAACTAATTTGCGTTAACAAAACATGATGCATTGTCATTAAAATGACATAATTCAGCAGATGTCAGCGATGTCGACTAAAGCGCTAGCTGAATCAAGCGATGCAAGCGTTAAAATCTGGTTGGCATAAACAATACAGTTTTCGCAATGCCATTCGCACGTAGTCCGCTTATGACAAAACAATACATAAATTTAACACTTTCGTATATTGAAGTTAATTAAATTAGGCGTTTATTGATGTGATAATGATATATTAAATAATATTAATGATATGATATGATATGATACATAAGGGATGCTGCACATGTAATTATTCACTTTTAAATTAATTCTGTTTTAATGAGTTATAATTTGCATTAATCGTTTGCGTAGGACTGTTCAAGAAAATTTTCAACAGTGGGTGTCCTCCGGCTGATGTTAGTAACCTAATTGGTATCCATATAAGTATAAAAGTATCTTATTTATTTTTTTACGGCATATAACATCTAGCAACCTAAACTGATTGACCTAAAGCTCAAGAAGCTCAAGATTTTAACCTTTCCTGCCCTCTACATCTACGAGATTGCTCTGTTTGTAAAAACCAACAAGGAAAGGTTTTGTAGCCTTCATTCCCGTCGACACGCCGACAAAATAACCAATATACCCGCAAAAACAGCCTTGCTTTCTAAAAGTTTCTTCGGAATGTCTTCACGAATTTATAATAAGCTTCCTAAACAAATAAGGGAAATTGAAAAAGTAAATTATTTTAAGAAGGAATTAAATGACTTCCTGGTGAATAGACCATATTATACACTGCATGAATTTTTGTCCGACAGATTCGTGAACAGTTAGATCCAAACTGCCATTTATGTTTTGATGCAAAATGTAATAAATAATGTAATCGATAAATTTAAATTTAATGTAATTGATAATTTTAATGTAATTAATAATTTTTAATTTAATATATTTGTAAATTTTGCAATTAACAACAATATTATTAATTTTATAACAATTATTGTATGCCTAACATTGTGGAGCAGTGCAAGAGCACAACAACCTCTAGAACAACTTTTTATACCGTTGTCTCACAATAAAGATCTTTGACTTTGACTTTAAAGCGACTGCAGATTTTCCACATACATCTTCACAAACAGAGATTGACACTGTACGTAATTTTGACATACCTATACATTTTCCATCGTACCACAAAAACTTTTAAACGTTCTGTTGAACACTTGTCTATAAAAATGTCAGATTATGACGTTGAAATAAGGTCCGTTTTGCAGTCACACTTTTTTTAGACAAGTGTTCAACAAATGTTTAATTTTTTTTGTAAGCCTGATTATGTTTTTGCTCTATTTTGATCCATAAACAACTTATCCTTAGTTCTCAAATACAATTTAATTATCGTACAAAGTGTATCGGTCTCAAGACAATGTTCTCGATCAACTCAATGTGTCGGATGTTAGTAAGTATTACCACTATTACTACTACTCGGTGGTTGATCCACGTCGAAGTTTGAGCAATATGTATTGGGATTCTAAACATAGTTTCTCAAATCGATAACGTGTAGGATTGTTGCCAAATACAGTAACCGACGAGATACTGCATTGTAAATGGTTTGAAGACAGATTTGCGAAATATCAACACGAAAGCTTTTAATGTTGCAGTATTTGCCTGGGACGAATCGCATTATTTGATGTTTATAATTAATACAAATATTGTTCTCTAAAGAATTTCAAGTCGGTATATAATACAAACTTTCAACAAACTTTTAATGTTTTATTGTATCTTTAGTAAATTAAGATTTCTACTTAGTAGATGTAAGAATCATCTCACAATACAGAAGTCCCAGTTCAATCAACGTCACCAGTGTTATTGTACTGAAGGCAGCATTTCAACCTAAGTAAAAAAAAGCTTTAAAAATGCCCTAATCGAATCTTCTTTTGTTATAAAGTTTTAATTCTATGAAGGAAAGGCAGATTGGGATAGACTGATGTGCTTGCGTCGAGTGCGGGGCAGTGGTCCAACTGCTCCGTCCAACTAGTTGGACCACGGGCCTTCACTAGGGACAGTTGTCCAACTTTAAAAATAGTTGGACCACTGCCCCTAGTGAAGGCCCGTTGTCCAATTCATTTAATAATAAGTTGCCACCCTAAAAGTCTCAACTGTATCATTGTATGTGTACGGTAACTACTGGTTTACGGTTATATTGAACCCTTTTGCAGTAGAAAAATCAAATTAAAGTTGGGTGAATAATTAAAAAAAAATATATATAATATTTACAACTAAACAATCAACGAAATTTTTCTAAAGTTGGACCACTGCCCCGCACTCCTTGCGTCTATACATCATAAATATCACTTCCACCCATTTCTTACAAAATTGACCCAGTACATTTCCATGGATAAACAGCTGAAGCAAGGTAAGCAAACATAAACTTAATCGAGTGCCAATCCCTGGCCCCTGGCGGTAAACGTTTGGCACTTGTTTAGTCAAACAAATCGATTTGTGTGTGCGAAACACTTTCCCTTTAATCCTAGTCTGATATTTTCGAGTTCAAAGAGTTCTGACTGCTTTAGTAACCTATTACTATGGCTAAGTGAAAATACGGCGGGCAGCGAGTAAAGGGTCGACGGCGCGTCGTCTTCTACGAGCGCCTCAAAGAGCGTCAGCATGATGACGAGCCCGGCAGGCTTTGGCTATCTAGGGGGGGGGGCTCCTCTAGAGGGCCAAAGCCTGCTGGGGTCGCGGGACTAAACAGCAACCGGAAGGTTAGGGCTATTGAAGGACACCGTGGATTTTAGTCAGTACAAGTCTGACTGAGTCTGTGGGAGGACTCAATTGATGATTTTACCACGCTGAAAAAAAAGTGGACTGGGCATCAAAATACATTTTTTACCGCTAAGCAAAAATATTGATAGCTGACCGCTTCCAAAATAATGAGCTAATTGATTGCCACTAACAAATGTAAACACGTTTTCTCGGTCTTTTCAAACTAAAACAACTCAGTTTTTCTCAGAGAGTTCGAAGGTTCGAGGGTAGACATTGCGGCATTTAAATACAATATCGTTATTAATATGATGAATAGGAAAACATTTCTAATTTTGGCATTACAAAGCTAAGCCACGACCTACATCTTTTGTTGTGCATTTTAAATACTTCCATCCATTTTTTAAAATAACAATAAAAAAAACAAAACGGGAAATATAAATGAAGTTCATGAACCTTGAACAAAGAGGCTTTCACAAAAAAATATTTTTTCCCTCAAAATGTTATGCACCCCGATTCCCATCGAGCACGGGGTTATCAGTGATCGTGTAAGCGTGACGTACGACCATCCGCGTTAACACTCGGATGATATTGACACAGTGTAGGTCAACCAGTAAAACAAAATAGCCGTGTTTATGAAATCGAGGGTTAGCAAAGCTTTTGTTACGTTTACTTAATAAAATCTCGCGTAGCTCTGACTAACGGGTTAATTTAAACAGCAGCAAACGCTAACGCAGCTCAGAGGTTCTAATTTATTTGTTTATTTAAAATTCATGTACAAACAGTGGTACATAGGCGGACTTAATGCCACAAGGCATTCTCTACCGGTCAAACTTTGGGTTAAATCAGAAAGTATTAGTAAAATCTCTAAGCACGAAACCCGTGGTGTTGGCCCGAGTGACAGACGTTTTGTCAATGAGCCTGATTTAAGAATGAATGATATTACGATTTGACAGATAGCTCCATAGAGTTCGCGCTACCATCCATGACCTGCGGAAAAATGTAAGCACGATATTTTTTTAATGCAATCTGATGTAATAACATAGACACTAGCGCTGCGATAAAATGACTTCAGTCGTGGCGTTATTATCCGTCCACGTTTTAGTGGAAGGAGGGAGAGGAGGCAAATTAAAACCTATGAGTTGAAGCATGGTTAGAATTCATTTAAAATCGGTGGGGATTTCGTCAACTTGTTCCTTGTTATAATACTGTATATTTTACTGTGACGCGGAGGATATTGGCCCATAATGTTAGCAGTAAACGATCGTTTGTGGACACTGTTGAAATGACGTCATCTGTTACCCACATATTTGGGACGTATTGAAACCATTTATCGTTTTGACATGAAACAAGTTGTAATTCTGGTTTACAATTGGAAAGGACAGGATTAATGTTGGGGCTAGGTTTGGGTTCAATTCAAGCGATTTTTTCTTGTTTGTTTGCACGTCACTGTTTCCTTTGCTTGATAAATCTAGGTATGAAACGAGACCTATCGTGGTTGAACAATTCCGTAAGAATTTGATGTACACGTAGATGAAGTAGCAGGCAAAATGGTATATAAAAAACAAACATTTCTAAACATCAAAGTATGCCAAGTCAATGTAATTAGGTATCGATAAACGTACCTACTGTAAATAGCTACCTTTAATAGGTTCTCACCTTCTAATTTATGCGAGCGTCATTTAATTTGGATCAACTCAAACACACGCAGGCGAACGTGTTTAAACAAATATCAAAGTTCTTAACTAGGGGCGTTTGAGCTCGCGGGTTGGCGCGAATTCGAATCATTCCACTAAGTCCGGTAAAAGCTATTTAACTTCTGAAAGAGAAAACAAAATTACGTTTTAGAACTTTTTAAATGAGCAATTTCTTGTGTTTTTTTTTCGTTGGTAAGGTGTTTTGGTAGACAGATATTATTAAGTTTGTAAAAGTCAGTCTTATTTACCATTAAAATTTCGACCTTTAAATACTTCTTGAAGCTTATGATTCAATCAAGCAGTCAATTGCTTCATAATCATAATAAGTTACGCGTAAGTTAGTGAGGTACCTAACTAATGAATTACTGATTATTGAAGAAAATCTGTAAAAAAAAAATTAGGTAACCACCTACGTCATTTATTCCGAGTAAAACACATAATTGTCTAAAGGCTCAACACAACAGTATCTCTGCCAAGTTAATGAAACACATGATAACATTGTTCTCGATGAAAATAATGAGCAAATTTTAATAAAGCTGCAAAACACGGTGTTTCGCTTACACTACGAAAAGGGAATTAATGGATAACGGATGTGTTACGAAGATTATAATTCCAGTTTACAATGAAGCTGAGGCTTGCTAAATATTACATGCATGTGGATATCAAGATAAGGTATACAATAATGTTTATTATGTGCTTTCAGTGAAAGCTCATAATTTGGAATCTTAGCGAGCCGTAAAAAGAAAGCCTTTCAACTCACATCCGATAGAAAATTACGCCTTAATAGATGTTAACAAAAAGGTTTGTATACTAAAATCTAAGGACCAGTTAACCCCTTTTTTAGGTCGGCGTGTTAGGAAAGGGTATCAATGCTGAAGCTTTGTGAAGAAAGGTTAATGATTAGAACAAAAAAGTAAAAATAAAACGTGAAGTGTCGATCGTTGATTCCCTGGTATCGAATCGACGATTTCGATTCGATACCAGGGAGTCTAAAAAGGCCATTTTAGCAGAGCCATAATATGAATTGCGGTACAATTATTCTGTATCTACTACATCTATCGAGGAGGTTGTGACTAAATAATAGCAGCCGGACAGGTCAATAATCAAGATTAAGCCGCTGAGGTTTGAGGTTGGGTGACCATACCTATATCATAGCCCATAGTTTCCTCTGTCCCCTGAAAAACTCGTAAAGCAAATTGGTCCTGGCTGCCTTTTATATATGTAGTTGACAGATCTTACTGTCAGTAGCCTTCCTGGCTACTGACAGTAAGATCTGTCAACTTACAACCCCAGTCAACGACGATATATTACTAGACTCCTAATAACAGGCGACCGATGTCTGTCAACACATTAGGCAAAAAAGTCTTATATCCGTCTTATTTCGACCACTCCTGTGAGCCGTAAACATACCTTGAGACAGAACAGACCTTGAGTTAGCCAATCACAACGCAGTACCCCGTCCCCCTCGCTTACGTAGTACCTCAGCGAGTTGACAGAATAGTTTTCGTTCCTTAGATCGTGCATGCGGAGTCTAGTAATAGGTATATCGTCGTTGACCCCAGTCTAACCAAGAGCAAGAGGTCGTATTACCGAGTTACTGAGTTGTGGAGGTAAAATAATCAGTCGATCCCTGTAAGAATGCTTAAGTTTACCAGTTTACGGTTAGACTAGAATCCGAAAACCAATCTCAAAGAAGTTGCTACAAGGCAAGGTTAAGCAGATTGATCGATTTATTATTTATTGCTTTTATATTTACCTACTTTTGCTTGAGCAATGGAATGGAATATTTCCATTTAATGAATTTTATCGCAATAACTAAAGTGGCGTTATTATAGCCACAGTATTCGCAGCAGTTTATTTTATTCAAAAGTAAATACAATAAGGTACATTTCCTTTCTATTTTCATCAAGACTTATATTGAACCCATTCAAAACCTTGTTGCTATGGGACTCGTAATGTCAACCAAACGTATTCGTTATTCGAATTCAATGTTTTTCCGGTCCTGCATGAATATTTCATACACTCAAGCGCATTAGCAACTAGACAAATCCTACGTTGGGTAAATAGTGGGTTGTATTTAGTATGTTTTCCTTGGTTTCTTGTATATTTTTACTGTTTTGTAAATCTGCATGACATTTTTCTTTAGTTATAGAATAGACCTTTAATGAAAATTTTTTGATTAATGATCAAGCTACATATTTATTAATTAAATTCTTTATTTGTTAACAAATGCTTAACAAAATATTCTAATTAGTTGTTAGTTTAACTATTGATCAGAAATTGGTTAGTACCTATCGAAACTTTGCTAAAATAGGAGAATCGACTGGTCATAGGGGGCTGGTGAGTCCTACAGTTTTTTCTTAGTTTCAATTTTTTGTTTTTTTACTGTTACTCGATGAATACCTCATTTACTTTAGTCGGCTTAGTTATGTATTTACAAACATTTTATATACATTAACATGGCTTGAGTGACCTATTTAAAAACGATACCCAGTGCGTAGTATTATGGTCTTAGTTAAAATTCGGTGCCTGGAGAAGTATTGGGCCTCCATTTTTACCAAAGCATCTGTTTTTATTTAACTGTACCTACATGAAATATACCTACTCTTCATATTATGTTTATTTTTTCGTTGTACCTACTGGATGTGTTCTTTCCAATTCAGTAGGTAGGTCTTTCATAATTTAGGTACCTATAGGTCTGCCTAGGAAGATCGTTTTTTTAGTAACCTATAACTCAGTATTTCTTATCAGCTCTATCCAGGAGACACAGCAACCAAGCAGATATAATAGTGTGCGTGTATCGGCTTTACCACATTATAGTTAATAGCCCGTCGAGCCGGCGCCTATACGAGGAAATTTTTATGATACAGCCGCAGGCCATCAGCGTTAAACGGTAAAGTTCAGTCGGTTCATATTGGCGATACAGTTTGACGGTTAATTTATTGTTATTTACTTTTGCTTCATAATATAACAATACCTATACTATGTGATATATTCTCATTGTTATCTCTGAAATCAGATTTCAATAAAAGGTATGTTTACTGAGATCTGAGTTGAGAGTGGCGAGAGAAAGAAGAAGAAAGAACGTTTGTTTCAATTGTAATATTTAAATGTTATGAATGTATTTATCCGCTATTAGGGATATTATAAATTGGGCAGAAAAGTTAAGAGATGCTTGCCCATTCGATTTGAAATTGGCGTATATCCTTGATGTTTCGTAAAGGGCTATTGAAGGACACCGTGGATTTTAGTCAAGTACAAGTCTGACAGTCTCAACTGTCCTGCCCTCGGTGGGAGGAGGACTCATTTGATGATTTTACCACGTTAAAAAAAGGTACAGAAAAAGTCGAGATGCATTCATTCGTTCGTTCTTGGTAAAAAAAGGCTAAATGATTAGAAAAAAGTGACATTTAGGTAAATGTCACTTTTTTCTAAACAAGTAGCCTTTTTTCATTTTTTTTTCTAGAATAAAAAAAAAGAAAATAGAAAAAAAAATCTCATTTGATATAACCAACCAAAAATAACATAGAATTTATCTTTTTACAAATCCTTGCAGAAATACGAAACATATTGGAAGCGATAGCCTATTGCCAACCTCTCAGGTTAGCATGTTTGCTTGTTGGCATAAACTTGAGAGAACGTAAACCAATGACATATCGATGCAGGCCATTGTGTTTGGTTAAGCAACACGTGGTTTGGGATGTCTAATATCCGGTTCCCGTTCACCTGCAAATAATGTGAGAAAGTAAATTTGACAGTTTGGTAACTGACCAACTAATGAAATTTCTAGAATAAAGCTGTAAAGAGAATATTTTTGGTTCATTACGTAAGTGGTTAAAAACAGTATTCTGTTGCTGCTAGTTATTCGATTGTTTAATGAAGACTATCTTCAATCTCTTCGATCCTTACTTTGACTTATTATTTATTCAAAGAATTAATGTATTTTTTTACAAAATAGCTATGCCAATTACCAGATCTTCAAGCAGCTAAGCGAAGAACAGAGTAATATGGTTTAAGACTAATCTATATATCACCCATTTTAACAACGTTTAACTATGCACACTAACACAATTACATACGGAGATAAGTTCTTTTTTTTTACTTAGTAACGAAAAAAGGCAAATGAAAACAGAATAAGGTTGGTCCCTTCCGGTAAACCCAGAGCGGGAGGAGTGGTTTGATGATTATTCTACGTAAAAAAGGGTAAATGCATTTTGAACGGATAAGGTAAACATTGGAGTCGTCATCAGCCGGAAAACGTCCACTACTGAACATAGGCCTCCCCCTTAGACCGCCACGCCGAACGACAATTCGCCACTTGCATCCATCGGTTGCCCGCGACTCTCACGATGTCGTCGGTCCACCTAGTGAGAGGCCTACCTACGCTGCGTCTTCCGGTTCGTGGTCGCCACTCGAGAACCTTTCTTCCCCATTAGAGTAGGTATTCATATTACTTTTAATCCAGAACATTTCAGAACTAAACGCCGGAAAACCGTTCCTTTAATATTCTATTGAACACTTTAGACACATGTCCATTATGCTAATATTCTGCGGGAATCTCAGTGAATCCAATCCGATAGGAATTGTAATGAAAAGACTCCCGAGCTACTCTCCCACTTTGTGGAACAATCGCCTGAAGTAAAGGTCAACCCACTGAATTTCATGCATTTAAAATTGACATTGTTGTTTCAGCTTCCGTTTTATTTGTTGAACAAACAATTTGGTCAATACGAAAATGTTTGTAAAATAAAAATGTTGCTTTCATATAAATAATGGCTTTTTTGCTAGTCTTTCAGTTGTTAAAAAAGCGTTGTAGCTTTCTTAGGCGCCGAATAAACGGTAGTTTTTGTCATGGCAAAAGCATGGCAGAGATTTTGACTGACGGAAAACCTATGGTCTAATGCAGTGATTGACGTTTGCGTGACGAAAAATTGTAGGCGATAAAAATTCCATCGTTCAATACGGTATATTACTCAAAAAATGTATTAGTCCAAAATATAGATTATTAAACAATATTAGACCCGTATTTTTTCTTTTGTCACGTAAAAAATATATAACAAAATTGACAAAGATAAAACGCTTCTAAAAATCACAAAACGTCACTCGGTCGGAACAATTTTACAAGCGCAATGACGTCACAAGTCCCCACTCCCGAATTTGGAAGCGTTTTATCTTTGTCAATATTCATTGATTTGAAAAAATAAAAAATACGTGTCCATTATTTTTCAATATTATTACTGACGGAATAAATAGATTATCAATTTCTTAATGCAGTAAAATACCCTATTAGCATTCGAGATTGATGGCAATGATTGACCATCTAATCATCTAATGGGCGCCATATAAATGTCTCGATCAATAGAAGTAAACGTAGTATCTGGGATAGCCCTTGTTTAGTTCAAAAATACACTATAGTAAAAGACTTTTTTATTTGATAAATTACTTGATTCGACACATTGGTGCAAGGTCTCATTTTTACAAGACAAAATCAAAGATGGAATGAATATTGAGAACGGTTGTAAGATCCCTAGATAAAGTTTTATATACGAGTATTTACGCAATAACGCCTGTGTCGCGTTTTCGTCAAGATTTTCGTGGAAGTTGTTAAGACAACCGCAGACGTGCGGTTGACTACAGGTACATTCGTTTGATTATCTAGGGATTTTTGATGATAGAATATTTCAGCTGCGAGTGGGACTGGAACCCACGTCTTTTGGATAAGTACTCCAGACGTTGGCCATCGTATCACATTCGTTTAAACAAGGGAATGAAAGATTCAGCTTCAAATAAGTGTAGTGCGATGGCCTATTAGTAAGGCGTACCTGGCGTTATTTGAAGACACGCGTTCGAGGCCCACTCGCAGTAAAATTTTTCTTTGCTCTAAAATGTTTAGATAGTCCTAACAGAATGTACCTGTAGTCAACCGCACGTCTGCGGAATGCGAATGCTTGTTGGATTTGGCAACACAATGATAACATGATCAAGTAATTATCTTATTATGATCTATAGTAATTGTACCTATAAATAGCTTAGTAATACCCACATGAATAAAACAATCCCTACAGATATCCTGACTGTCTGTGTTCCAAGAATAGCTAGCACGTTGTAAATGTCATCTGAAAACGTATAATTAGTAAGACTATTTTAGAGGATAATTATGTCGCCACTCTGTTCAGAAGAAAGGATTTTCCGACCAGACCAGACCAGACACACTCGTGTTTCCGATAGTCCACTGCCCGACAGTTGATTTTGGGTTTTCTATTTGTGTTACTATCTCGCGAATAATTTTTATGATGTAGTTTAAGAGCGCACACCCATTGGGTGTTAACGAGAACCAAGAGGTGACATTGATGCAACATATCATGCAAGCACGCGCACCGCACTCCCTCTTGTTTCAAAAAACGCGCATTAAAGCAAAGATCGCATTTAGAAGCTCCTTATACGTACCCGCTCATAAGTGTCCATTTCCATGCAATGAGAGAATCGCTAATCGCGACGATTCTGCTCTCTGATTATGTGAAGAATTTACGATGTTACGATGAGGGAGGCTCGTGTTTAGCCACTTGTCGCATCGTTGCGGTTACATCGTCTTTTATATTAGGCAGACACGTTCCATGTGAGTGTATGGATATACGTGCCACGACGATAATATCGCTACCATTCTCATCCTCGTGGAGACGGCTCCTAAGAGTACTAAAGAAACAAAGGGACTAGTGAGCGGTTATTGTTTTGCAACAGGATTGGCATACCTGTTCGGCAGCCCATCAAAACATTTCTGAATTTTCCATTATTTTCATTGCTAAAAGAATCACTTTGTCACATCTCCCAGAGCCGGTATACCGTACCAATTTCTATCAAAAGTACTGGGTACGCTTTTTTATTTTATGTAGAATAAAATAAAAAAGCGTACCAGTTACTTTTAATACATAAGCTGAATTGTGTAGTTTTAGAAAGTGATGAAAAGCGCCAAAAGAGTTGAATGAAAAACACACACATTGTGCGGTGGCCAGGAAAAGCCAGATGTGAATAAAAAAGTAACTGGTTTTATGTTTAAAATGTTTATTGGTACGGTGGGTTTAAACAAAGCAAGTTAGATAACCGGCTCACATATCTGTTTCGTTTTTTGATACTGAAATAGGACGTGTGGTGTTTGTCATGACAATGGGCAAAGCATGCTCATACACGATCTATTTCAACTAGAGATAAGTTTCTCGTCAGTAGAGTTCAAGTTATCGAGAAAGTTAGTTTTATAATAAAATTTAAGGCTGATTATCAGAAAAAAATGAAATTTTAAATTTTTCATATTAAAGACTCCCGACACCGGCTCGTAATTCTACCTACCTAAAGAGACATGCAAACCTTACCTACAACGTGGTAATGGCTTAGTTTACTAATAATTATACATTTACTAATTTTAATAATAATTATACATAATTTGTGCATGTGAGTTTCTATGTTTGTTAACGTAACCACGACACAGGAGAAATTACTAGTGTGGGGCAACGTCTTTTAAAAACAAATGTCCTTCTGTGATTGGAGTTATTCCACTCTGATCCCCGAACCGATCCCCTGTCATATATTTTTACTTTCTAGGGGATCAGTTTTTGGGGATCAGAGTGGAATAACTCTGTGATTGAAAGGAAATGGGCTCCCGTTTAGCTCAAGTTTGGTAAATGCCAGCTTTCTGTGAAAATAAATTTATTTCAATGATTTCAATACTCTCATAGACATAGCTTTCGTCATTACGTATTTTGCAATCAAAATCCAAATATCAATATTTACGTAAAACTGATTGACCTAAAAACAAATATAGGCCCGACAGCCAAAATCAATTTCATTAAAATTACTTAGAATTCCCAAATTATAAATACTCACATAGAGCAGCAGTATCGGCCCTGACTTACGAGTTGTAGGTCGCCCATTGTAATGCAGTGGTGATGAAATAAATTACACAAAGTCATGTTTGTGTAATTTAATTCATCACCGCTGCTCTCAAAACGGTGAAGGAAAACATGTGATATCTGCCAACCCGCACTGGTCCCGCGTGGTGGATTATGGCCCACTTCCTATCACAAGAGAGGAGGCCTGTGTCCCAGCAGTGGTAACATTATAGGCTGTTAATGATGAATTATTTAAAACAAAGCATACTCGTATAAAAACCAATTGAGTGCAAAACAACTAAAATGAGATTTGGCAATGAACATGAAAACAAAATTGGCTTTCCAAGTTGTGATTAAAATTAGAGAACGTTAATTCTCTGTACAACATTGTACGTTACAGCCATTGTTTTATTTCAACAAAATTCAATAATGAATCAGTACAGCGTCGCAGCTTGTTTCAAAGTAGAAAACATTTGTTCCAAAACACGGAGAATGTTCTGTGAAAGAGAAACAAGAAACATTTTGCTCACCGCGCGTATAGTTTTATCGACTTTATGTAGGTTCCATTGCAGTTTATTGGCATCACTATTGGTACACAAGCCTTTAAACGTATTAAATTATATCGCATTGAATGTATGAATTCTGAACGTTGTTGGATTTTACTTGTATTCAGTGAAAATATTGTCGGCGTTTCTCCACACCTACAAGTTTGTTTGAGTATTAAATTCTTTGAATTTTTGTTACAGGCTACTGCCAGATTTTAATGAAATTCTTCCGTTTAAATACTTCCATTAAATTGAAATTGTATTAAGTAAGTACACACGTACTTAATACAGTTTGATTTTTTCAATTAAATTGAAATTGTATTAAGTATGTACACACGTAGGTACTTAATGCAGTGATGCAGTTTCAATTTTACACATCAAAATAATTTTGTGAGTAGCATTTTAAGCTCACATATTTTTTTAAATTTTTATCGAAAGGCAATTTAACCGTTTTATTGTTTTGAAGTTCTAAAAATCTGTATTGTTAAATAATAATGATTCTAAAAAGAAAAAATAACCGTAACCGTAATAAAAAAGATTATATTTTTCAAAGTGATCGCAAACTTTTTTGTGTGTAAATTATAACAAAGAAAAATGTTTATTTGGCACATGGGACAAATGCTTACCTCAAGAAAACATATTATTTAAAAAAAAATCGCAAAGAAAATATAAAATTTTGTTTCACACCTTCACCAAAAAGACTTATTTCAGAATTTCAAACAAGCAATTCGCGACACTGGTTTTCAATGGACCCATAATGACATATATGATTTTAGTTGTTTAGCAAATCATGAAATGACGTTCCAGCTCAGTGTGAAACAGAAGAGGATCTCAAATTCAAACTGACTATTAAAATCGTCCCCGTTCTTTTTTTATATATTTAGTTGCCTTTTGGGTTCCAGTCTTCCAGAGCCATAGAAGAGTTTTTATATGTATTTTGAAAAACCCTGCACATCTTAGAATCTTGCTAGCTGTACTCATAACCATAAGACCTACCATACTGACTATAGTATGCCGGTTAATAAAAAGTAATTTTATTCAATTAATTTAACATTTTCTTACAAGCACCAGCATATTTATTAAGTTTGATAATGCTGGCGTCTTAAAGAGTGAGGTAGGTTACCTCTTTTTTTTTCCAATCGAACATGTACCTCCTTCTTTTGTGTTAAAGTTGAAAATCTTTTAAACAGGAGGTTGTGGAAAAAGAGCTTTTTTTACTCCACAAATAAGTACCTACATAAACTTGTCTTCGGTATCCGGTGGCAAAAGCACCGAACTCTCCGATTCTATAAAACTCAATTTGTTACTCGTAAACCACAGTTAAGAAAAGTCGTATCTTTATCGAGGACACGCGACCTCTAAACGTAAAAAGGTCTGATGGGCCAATAGCTCCCATTTTGTTTTATTTATTTCTAACAATAATTCAAAGAAAACGAGTAAAGATAGTCTATTTGTGGAATGGCTGCCAAGATGAAAACAGCTGTTTTTCTTTAAGAAAATACATAGTAAATATAATTTGAATAAAATATTATTTGCTTGTTGACATCAGTCGTTTGTGTGTTGATTTTTTTTTTTGTTTCTTTGTGCCTGTCACGTTTAAATTCAAAAAAATATTTCTGCAACTGAACGGTTTTTTATTAGCTCTCGCTCGTCTAGATGTATCTGTTCATTATTTAGATAAAATTGTAGAATAACATCAGTTTATTTTTTCATCATAACATCAAAATTAAGTAGATCATTCGATATAAAAATAACCACCCTGTCGAACAACAATTTTATAAGTTTAACAAATAAAGAAAACGTACGTAGCCTGCGGCAGTCAGACAGTCTCGTCTATTTTGATAATAATTACATAGACTTATACAGGAGCTTATAACAAGCTTAGATAACAAGTATTATCTACTGAGCTAAGCCTATCTATACATACACTACGATAGAATATTCGCCTAAGCAGCTTCACGTTAATCTTGATCAGGTTAATGTCGAAAGGTAACATAACCTTAAGAAGGTTAACCCTAGATTAACCTGTGGTATGGCTTCTGAAAGCTTGTAAAATCTTTTGTCAAAAGACAAACGATTGATTGGCTATTAAAGATATTTGGGTTCACCAGAGATAATAAGCCATTGGGTAGCAAGGATAAATAATTTAAACCTTACGAAATCTGATTGTATCAAAAATATTTTTCAGTACCTATAGTTAAAAACAGTTGAGAAACGCAGCCTATCCCTAATGTTACCTCCAGTCATGTCGGATTACCTTCCCGTTATTTAGACTACGAGAGTGTGGAAAAAGAGTGTGCACCTGTGTCCTTGAACTCACAATGTATCATTGATGACTAGTGCCTGACATTTTGTGCACACGTGATTTAAAACTCGCGGGATTGTCTAAGCAGGACCGCGGCCCTTTTTTTTGTAGCGTGGTAAAATCATCAAATGATTTCTCCCACCCAGGGCAGAGCGGGAGGACCACGGCCCTTAAATGCAAAGGCAACCGTAGGAATAGGGTGGGCTTTTGTTAATTAATTTCTTGCAATACAAATTCATAGGTCGGTGCACAGGCAATGGAAATCAAAGTCGTAAAGTAACGAAGACTTGCGTCGCGTTGTGTACGAAGGGCTCAAGAGTCTGTCAATACCTTCTGTTCCATTATATATCTCGTTTTCGTTAGTTTTGTGCTGGATTTTATTATTTAATTGTTTTGCTATCCGCTCGGAAAAAATGGGGCGAATTGACAATAGTCAAAATTAAAAAAAAAAACAAAAAACCTTTGACTAATCTCAGTCATCATCAGCCTATAATGCTCCCACTGCTGGGACACAGGCCTCCTCTCTAAGAGAGGGAGTGGGCCATAATCCACCACGCGGGCCCAGTGCGTATTGGCAGATGTCACATGTCTTCGAATTTTTGGTTCTAGGACATGCCGGTTTCCTCACGATGTTTTCCTTCACCGTTTTGAGAGCAGTGTTGATGAAATAAATTACACAAAGTAATGCGCCTGGCGGGGTTCGAACCCATGACCTACAATTCGTAAGTCGGGACCGATACCACTGGGCCACCACAGCTCTCAGCTCTTGACTAATCTATGCATACTTTTTTCGTGGGGATTTAATTTTGTGGCAAAACAACAGCCAAGCAAGTTACAAAGTTCAGTGATCCTAGTTAAAAGATTACAACGTTTATCTTAGCAGTTTACTCAATCTCAAAACTTAGTTATAGGTTAAATGTAGTCTAGGCTTAAAATAGATCCAGTAGCCTAGTTGTCTAACGTTTAACCTCCAATATTTATGAACGAAGCCACTTGAAATGCGGCCAGTGAATATTCTATTGTTCTAAACTGGTGTTTGATTAACTAAGCTCGATGAGTTTGAACCTGTGTGTTTGTAGTTCAAACTTTGTATTAATAGAAATTGTGGGGCAAAATGTAATAAGTCTATTTGGAAACGCTTTGTAAACTCCATACTTTTATAAGAGTCTATTGGGAAAATAAGTTAGTTGAGGCATTATTATTTATATACAACGTGTAACGTTAAAAGCGCAAAACCTCTCGTGGGGTAACTCAGCCCAAGTTACTGAACAATGTTTGTTCCAACACTTTTGGAAATAAGCAACAAAAAAAAACTGCTTTTTCACACAAAATGAGAAATTGATAGGGCCCATCTTCATCAGCCATCGGGTCTTAGAACAAACATTGTTCAGTAACATAGGCTGAGTTACCCCACGAGAGGTTTTGCGCTATTATCGTTACACGTTGTATTTGTTGGAGTAAAATAATTTGGCTCCAGCATTATGTCTTCATTGGTAAGGTCAAAGACGTCTCTTGAATAATTTCGATTCCATCATGAGAATTGTAAGTTGATTTAATTTGGAAAAAAAATCAGACGTTTTTTGTAGCTTCTACAATTCATTAGGAATTCTGTCTGACTGTCTACATTGTAACAGAATAACAAACTTTCTTTTGGCCATTAAAAGTTATTTTTATCAGAATTCAAAGTTTTCTTTTATTGGGAAATTGAATGAGTTATGTAAATTGGCTGGAACCAATGTACATTTGATTAAACTCGAACAGAAATGTGAGTAAGAATAAGGGCACTAAGTATAACATAGATATGAAAATTACTTTGTTATCTTTGTTTGTTTGCTAGAAAATTCTTATAGAATTTTCTGATTTGATATAGTGAATAATCTATAAATATGTTATTCCAGGCTGTGAGATATTCTAAATTTTGAACCTCTAATCTCTTAACACAACTTAATCATCCATCCATTTATATATTCAATCATCCAAACTGTCGAATTTATAATATATTATAGTCAGGAAGTTAGGGTGTAAATCTATAAGACATATTTCTATAGTCAAGTTTCGAAAACATCTTCGAATATTTATGGTAGTGGCAAAAAGCTTGGGATCAAAAACATATGGACCGTTACTGACCATAATGTAGCCCTGATTTTGCCGTTCTACAGTTGCAAAAAATGGAAACATATTGTGCAAACGATACGACGTATTGTGCCTACTGAATTTATCTTAGACGACTCTACGAGAAATTCAATATGACACACAGAATAAAGCCAACAATTTAGGCGTTCTATTGCCGTGCGCCTGCTAAGCTTAATTAGGTACAGACTTATTTATTTCAGATATGTTCCAGAACAAAAACTTGACGTCAAAAGACAAAATAAAACTAGTACAAAAATAGTTATGGTGCTACAGTCCCAGTCACAAGACATAAAAACTGTGAAAATACCGTAGGTGCTCATTACAAAGCGTAGATCTCTATGGAGAAGAATGAGCAAGAAACTCCATGGACACTCTTTTTCAATCGCCAAAATTATTACAGATCTTAGGTTACATCATTCATCATCAGATGGTAGGTACATTATGTGAGAACGATGTGGCAAGTTATTAGTGTCCATAGTAAATATAAAAACGACAATTCAAAAATAAAGTTATAAATATTAAAATAGACCATGGCAGCTAAGAGATGACCAGTGCCAACTGACAGCGCCCGTTCACGAACATGACACATATATCAGCACCATTCAGCTCAACCATTTTGAAGGGAACTAAATGATCCGACAGACATGCCACCATCAGCGAGACTTTTGAGTGAGCATGACATACTCTCAACCGCCAGATTCATTCAAGTCAATGAAAGACGTAGGTTTCTAGTTAAAGATAGCTCTGAAGTACATGGTACTCACACAATGCTGGCTACGACGCTATATATACTAGACACATTGACTCTATACAATGCAAAGTCTTCATCCGCTTCAAAAAAATAATTAAGGGATAACCTACAAATGTCTATCTAGAAAAGTCCAAAAAAAAAAGAAGAGGAATTAAAAACTAAAGTGAGTAGGACAATAACGTCCGTTGATCAATATAAAATAAAACAAATACAAACACTTAAAAAAAATAAAAACTAAATGACTTAATAAAGTCAAATAAAAATAAATAAACAATTATATGAACGCATATAACTAGTCTGGAAGATAAAACTAATGAATCGAATCTATACAATGCAAAAATAGTTACAGCTTTTACAATATTTTCACAAGCTAATCCACTAGTTTCCCCTATGGTTGTGGAGCAGGACCAGCATTAAGCCAAGCATCTTTATCAGCAATGTAATCCCCCAACTTATAATACGCTTTACTACATAGTGTGCGTTTAATGCAAGTTTTAAATTTCGTCTCATTCAGTTGAAGTATGTGGGGAGGTATTTTATTGTAACATTTTAAACAGTACCCCATGAAGGATGAGTCTACTTTGGCTAACCTGAAACCTGGTTGAACTAATTCGTCCCTAGATCTAGTACTATAATTGTGCCTTTCACCTCTTTTACTAAATAGATGCAGATTCTTTCTAACGTACATGATATTTTCGTAGATGTATTGACAAGGTACAGTCATGATGTTAATATCCTTAAACCGTTCCCTTAAAGAATCGCGCCTGCGAAGATTGTATATGGCTCTAATAGCTCTTTTCTGCAGAATGAATATTGATTCGATGTCTGCAGCACGTCCCCATAACAAAATACCGTAAGACATAATACTATGAAAGTAACTAAAATAGACCAGTCTCGCGGTATCTATGTCAGTATATTGACGGTTTTTCTAACAGCAAATGCTGCTGAACTCAGGCGTCCTGCAAGAGATGTTAAATGCGGACCCCATTGTAGCCTCGAGTCGAGCGTAATTCCTAGGAAAACAGTTTTGTCGACGAATTCTAATTTCTCTTGATTCAATACTATGTCACAGTCATTGCTTTTGACATTCGGTAGAGCAAATGTTACACATTTAAGCGTTCGTATTATTGTCAAAATTGCACTCAGCTAATAGTGAAACAACCAGAAGGTATAAATGCGATTGAATAAATGAAAAAGAAGATTACACGTAAAGAAATAACATTAAAAATCAGCCCCGTTATTGAGTTTCGAAACACAATAACACATTCAAACGCACGTTATTCAGAACTAATATATTTCCAACCTCTCGTTAAAAGCTTTTATTTCATGCTAGGCTCAAGCCTGAGCGTTTGGCTTTTTGAAATTGCCGTTATTACCAACCTCTACCTCTCTGAGTAGCGTGTGGCCTATATTTCATTCCGGGCCCTGAAGCATTACATCCCTAGTCCCTTTCAATTCGCCTAATAGTCCACCTGAGGTTGGTTTCTTTTAAGTGAACGATAAAATTTAGGTTTTTTATGTTATAAATGGGTCCAGATTTGTGTGGTCTGGTAATGCTATTACGAATGATAAATGTGCTTCAATTAGGTATTTGATACTTTGCTAGTATTTGGCCTAAAAAGGCTTCTAGTAGAATTATAGTAATAATATGATTTTATTTGAGATAAAATGTCGGACGAAATTAATAGATATTTTAAATTGTCGATCTATGAGTCTTTTACGAATTTTATCGCAATTAATTTTATGATCCTATTAAGATTTTGCTAAATGGGCATTTCAATAAGTATTTGATGAAATCGATAAGAAATGAGCTAGAAATTGGCATCCACGGGTAATATATCAGTGGGAGACAATACAAAATGACAAAATTCTATTTTTTTATGTTATTAAAAAAATAATACTATAGAAACATGACGACACTAAAGTTGTTTTTTTATATATTTATGCCTAAACGAATCCCTTACGAATGTGTTTGTATAATTTTAATAAAACAGAGGTATTTTCATTTTTTTGACTAGGGTCACACATTAACTAACCACAATTAGAAAGGTGTGTCGAAAACAGGACTTATTCGTCAACTAGCCTGCAATTAACTCGCTCGCTCGGGCGAGTTGGCACCTTCTGATTTTACCTATTTTTGTTGTCGTCTAGTTGACGTCGTTTAGTTGACGAATAAGTCGAAAACAGCGACGGTTTATATTTTCACTATTATTATTTATGAGCATGTAAATTTTGTAACATAATACCTATGTGTGTTGACTTGCAAATGTTGCCTATTACACTGTAACATTCCTACTAACTACTAAACACAGTATAATCAGTTTATGAAGTATCATAAACATAATAGATTTCCAGCATAACCATCATAGGAAAACAGTGTTGCACCACGTACATAATCTCCTGGATAACCCCACAACATGCACAAATGTATTAGAGGTGGCTTAAGCCTAAACATATTGCCGATAAACCGGTACTGGTACAACCCTAACTATAAATAGTCGATAGACGACGCGACGCCAACTACCCGGCTATGTAACGTATCCACTCCCCGACGTTCAAGATTTAATAGCTCGATATAATCCTTACCTATCATAAAACGCAACATCTCTGTCCGTTAGTACGCTTCTTACTCGAGAAGTGTGTATCAATTACTATGTTTTGTTTCATATATATCTTAATCTTAATATATATAAATCTCGTGTCACAATGTTTGTCCTCAATGGACTCCTAAACCACTTAACCGATTATAATAAAATTCACACACCATGTGCAGTTCGATCCAACTTGAGAGATAGGATAGTTTAAATCTCAAATTTTAGACCGGGTCCTCCACCCGTGCGAAGCCGGGACGGGCCGCTAGTATACTTATATAAATCTCGTGTCACAATGTTTGTCCTCAATGAACTCCTAAACCACTTAACCAATTATAATAAAATTCGCACACCATGTGCAGTTCGATCCAACTTGAGAGATAGAATAGTTTAAATCTCAAATTTTAGACCGGGTCCTCCACCCGTGCGAAGCCGGGACGGGCCGCTAGTTTGTAAGATAAAGACGAGATGATTAGACTTTTTGTGATATTTTATTTTTTTACCCAGTGATATTATAAAGAAAGATACGCCATCTTCATACTGAATGCCGTTCGTAATTTAAAACTACGACAGCGATAGATAATCTGGAACGAATAAGATAGAAAGAGATAGCAGATAGCAAAGTGCAACAATTGTTTTACTTTGACTTCAAGAATTTGTGCGTGCTAGTGCGATATCTACCTCTTTTTATTTATAATATCATTGTTTGTACCTTTGACATAATGATGATTTTTGTTGAATTTTGACTATCAAGTGACTACTAGGTACTTACTAGGTACACATAAAGTAGCATTTTAACACTTAAATATTTTATTGTATTTGAAGTTAGTCTGTTTTTTGTCACTTTTCATGTATAACCTCTTTTTAAACCCATCTAACATGCCCTTATACAACTTGAAGAAAATTAATTTCGCCATTGCCCTTTTTATTAACATTTAAGTAGTTCTGCAAGTATCATCTAATATTACCCATAAGTAGATAATAAAAGAAATTTCATCCTTTCTTCAAGTGGTTTGTAAATACTGACGGTAAGGGTTTGATCGTGAGGATAGAAAAGTTTTAGTTTAAGGCAATCCGCTTCAAGTATGAAAGCTTAGGCATTGTAATTCTCATTTTGGACCGAAAAGCTTTGAATAAGTCACCCTTAAATATTATATTTATGTACTTTCATTTATTATTTTCTTTTCCAGGACTTCTGTTACCTACGTAGAAAGATCAAGTACTTTTATCTGTAGATAAGTATTTTTCGTAGTAGTGGAGTCAAATAGGGCACAATCATGATTTCCATATATTTCCATCACTGTTATTTCAGGAGTCCTTAGTATTTGAAAGGCATTGGACATTGACTTTGGCTCGGAAAAGATATACCTACTCATTTGCATTACTTTCCATAGGCAGTCCTAATAAACATTACTAGCTTATCCCCGGGTTTCACTCGCTGCTTGGCTCTTATTGGTCGTAGCATGATGTTAGCCTTTATTTATAAATGGGCTATCCAACAAAAAAATACTACATAGTAGTTCATGAGATTCAGCTTTAAATTATTAGTCATGATCTGCCTAGCCTTTTCCCAACTATATTGGGGTCGGCTTCCAGTCAAACCATATGTAGCTGAATATCAGTATTTTATATGGAGCGATTGCCTATCGGACTTTCACAACCCAGTAACTGGGTAATACGATACCCCATGCTAAGACTGGTTGCCAGACTTAAGAGCTTCTGATTAACAGTAACGACTGCCAGATTAACAAATGACAGCTAGTCTAGAACCAACGGCTTTACGTGCTATCCAAGGCACGTCAACCATCCACAGACCAACCTCGGTAAGCGCGGCTTAACCCGGAAGATCGGCCTGTGTAATTTAGCCACGAGCTTTTCCAGCTTTATAATATTAGTATATACTTTAAAAGCTATATCCACTTTTATGTTAATGATGGGGAAATATTCCTTATACCAAAATTGTTAGAAGCAATAAATGAAAATGTCTACATAGAATTTCAACGATACGGTTTCATAATGATTCGTCCTTGTTTTTCCTGATAAATATTTATTTATTTAAGCCCTCCGATATTTGACTTCTAAATGTGACTACCACACTATTTGCTGAACGCTTACCTCTTCCCTTTAAATATATTCTTTCAACAAAATCGAACTCGAAAATCCACCTAAGCGCAGCCTACATTTTACATAGAAGGCGGGTTGCGAAATAGTAGTTTATGCGAGAACCGTGTCGAGTTCCATATTCATGGTTGCCCAACCTTCCCCCGGAAACAATATAGAGGCCCGATGCCAATTGTTACTGTTATAGGAACTGGGTACGCCGTATGAGTCTGTTACATTCTTTATTTAAACTCGAGTGTTAGTTGCTGCCAGTAGTTTATCGGGAAAATAGGTTAGCGAGAACTTCGAGGTTTTATTGAAACTGGCTTTTATTGGTGGAGTTGGTTGCTATTTAAAGGTGATGGTTGGAACTGTTATTGGTTAGGCTACCTTGTTTATGATTTGAGATACGACATGTTTTTTTATGATTGGACCAGAATTTGGTTGCCTACGAGTCTAGCATCTTTTGGGGCGTCTATCAGTTATTGTATACAATGCCTGGGAAGCGATCCTACGGTGCCCAATATTTCTATAATATTGACTATTTTTATTGTTTTCAGATTTTGTTTCATCTGACATTTTTCTCTGCGGAAATCATCCAGCAGACATCTAAACTATGCTAAAATTGGCTCAGCAATCCACAAAACAGTCAACATGAGCCGACAGTCAAATACTTCGACGGTGAAACAAACAAAATAAGTGACGTAAGGTTTATGTACAAAACGATCCCTTTAATACAATCGTACATTAGTTCCTCCTTGTTGAAATAATTTGAAAATAAGGAAAAGGAATAATATCAACAAAAGAGCTTTCGAACATCACAATATAACGTATTACTTATGAGATTGACGTACTTTAGTTAGCTCATTGGAGGCGAAAAATATACGATATATGGAGGAAAGTCGAGAGCGTGATGTGGAAAAATACTGTTGTTGTAAATAGACGAGACCGGGTTCGCAGAATCAGATTGCTTATAAAGCGTAAGATTAATAAACTGTTACCTAGTTACCTATATCACTACACAAAGCTAATTATGATGATAATAATGTAGGAATGATAGGGATAATTAATAATGTGTTATGTTCGTTGCCACTCAAGTTTGTGCAATATTTCGGACTATTTAATTCACATAAGATTAAAGGCATCTCATGACGTCTCTTTGCTTATATTTCGTTTCTTTTCCTTCAATGTTCGTTTACCTAATCCTTATTTATTAACATTTTATTGGCCTATTTTCTGTGTAATCAATCCCCTAAGTGAAATCAATGGCTTTAATATGTCTAATCGTGTCAAATGAATGTAATATAAAGTTAACCTACCCTAGATTCTTGTCGTGCTCAATATTAGATTGCTCCAAATTAGTTCTACATCATGTCTCCAAGAAATCTGGGACAGTTATGTAGGACAGATTAAGAATTGGGGTGAAGACACCACACTAAACTTTTTGATCCTTCGAGTCAAATACAATTAAATTATTAGCAATGACTTTCAAAGGACTTGCCCTACTGAATAGCAAAATTCCTCTTCTTTATTATTAAAAGGCGAACGATTGATTAATTGATGTCCATGTTCGCTCTCTCAATTGTATAATTTCAAAGCTCTCAGTGCCAAAGTTAAAGAGCAGTGAAAATCGCTTTCCTTGTTACGACAACGATGTTTGACAGGATTGCCAGTAAGTTTGTCGTTTAAGTTTCACATTTATTTATGTTATCATTATAAATATTTCTGTCAAAGCTAAATTATATTACTATGTTTACAACCTCAGATTTTAGCAAAGATTCCTTTTCCTGTCTACCAACTATTTGTTTTACATTATAAACATACTTAAAATTTTGGTTTATAACCGTTCCTTCAACGTTTAGTAAACTCACTACTTTTACATAGAGACTATATTTTGCAAAATTTCGTTAGCATGACAGCGTGGTAACAAAGCTTGTCCCATAAAAAGCGACCACATATTGTGGTGTGTCCAAACATTCATGACGCGGAAGATATTTTGGGGTTTTGTTCCTGGAAGCTGGATTATGAAATGCAAAAAGTTTAATACCTCTACTAGTATTGAGTGTACAAAAATAAAATATATCGCAGTATGCTTCGTAAACATTGAATTGGTATCCCGAACATATTTTGTTTCATACCTGAACCGATTGTATCGTTGTTACAAAAATCTGACGACAAAGTTGAATAAGTCTATGTCAGCATAAACATATTTGTTTTTTCCTTTCCCTATAGACTGCCCCGTGTCTCTCACAGAAGGTGAAAGAGTACACATTTATTATGTAAACAGACGAATAATGAAAACACAAGATAATTCTGAAAAGAAATTGAATCATCTGATACAGAGGAGGAAAACATTCTAAGAACATTACCCGTGAGAGTAAAATTTGGAAGAAAATGAATAAAAAAAATAATACCAATTCAAAACAAATACAAAAGCATGATATTGAGAATGGTAATAAATGATAAAATATCTTGAAACAACTAAGAAGTTATACACTCAGTTATTCTAGACGTTTTAGCGGGTAGACTTGTTTATATGAAAAAGTCTGTTTATGTTGAAGGTTAGTGACGCGAGAGAGCCGGGCTGCCGAGGCGGCTGTATCCGTAATGTGTTTCCACTAATACCGAAACTGTTTCGAGTAGCGTGCGCCTTGAAAGAATATCACTTGAGAAAGGTTCGGGCGCAGATGTGCGTTTACACAATACAATTGTTTCTCTCTCCACCCCGGAGTTTGTTCTATTTCCTCCTTCGTGTTAACACGGCGGTTCGCCTTCGGCTATATATTCGGAATTCAGGCGAAAAGTTCGCGACTAAATCGCGTCGACGTTATGAAGCTTTTCAATGTATTATTCGAATTTTATCGTGAAAATATCTGGTTTATTACAGCGTGTGAATGCGAAGTACCTACTTTTAGACGGTTAGAGAATTTTATTGACACCATTTTGTTGATATGAGATACATAAATAACTTTTTATTTCTTTATAGCATCCGTCGATCATGTGATTGGGATTTTTTATTCGAAATTAATTTTAACTGTTTTAATTGTATAGTTCAAATCACCGTTTAGATTATTAGGTATATTTAACTATGTAATAAATAATGCGTAATTACAGTTTGACGTTTGGATTAACTGCTACACATCAAATGTTTATGCTCGAAATAATTAAACGCCTATTGCTTAATAGCGCTAAGCGGTTCATTAGGAATTCATGATCACAAAATAATGGTTGATTGTACGAGTACTTACAGCGCAGAATCAAGACTTCGAGAACTTGAGCGGAACAAACGATATAACTTAGAGCCAATTTCATTAATATTTAACGCCATTTGCGATTTTGACAGCTGTCAGTTGTATTGTAATAACAAATTAATGTTTGCTTGTAATTTAAATGATCAGGCAACTCCCAACTAAATGATCGTTCAATAAAAATTAGGGCTCTTTAAAAATCGCCAAACTTGCTCAATTGGTCAAGCGTGAACAGTAAAACAGATTCACAGTCCCACAGAGTAAACAAAGGAGGCTTTTATGAAACAAAACTCGTTGGTTGGCGGCAAGCCTAGGCCGTTTAGTTTACTGAACAGGCAGTGCGACGCAATTGGAAAACCACACAGCGCGACCGTTAATGCGAGACTCGTTGTATCGGGCCAGACACTCGATGTAGTCCCCTGAATAAGGCAAAATATTGTTACGTGTGAAATGTGAATATTTTCAGGACAATTCTGCAATATAATATCTAAGAATATTTGTCAGAAATGTCATTTTATTACTGGCGTTGTTTAATATGAAATCAAAAATATATGAAAGAAACTTATAAATAAGAAACTTATACCTAAGTTTTAATCAGTCAATTTAAAATTATTCACAATTAAGTATGTAGAAGTTACGTACTTAATTGTGTCATAATGTAGGCTTTTTTTGGAGTGGTAAAATAATCAAATGAGTCCCCCCATCCAGGGCTACTACTTGTTACACAACGCACCGTTGACCTAGATATGGTCCATGATCGGACAGCGAGTCGCCCATTAGTCTCCGTCCGCATTCCGCATGCCCGCGGTCGTAATGCTCCGCTCCGCCTCAGTGGAAACGCAGCCTAAGAGTTTTAAAAACATTTCCATTATTTACTGACGTCATAAGGATTTCGATTTAAGATAAATAATAAAAGTATAAAGAATAATTATTCCAATTTTCGAGCTGAATGTTGTTTGGTATTTACACATGCTCAATCATTTACATTTTTTCTCAAAGCTGCTTTTCGTTGTCGTTTCTGATGTTTGTTTATGTATTTTCCTTAATTGAAGTAATTTCACCCAGATGTCTACTTCAAGAATAAATGAAGAAAAGGTGGCCATAGATAAATAGTCGTAATATGCAGATTTTTCTACACGGGAAGGTATTATAGTGCCTAATATTTATTAAAACAAAGTATTATGAAATCTGTTTCAACAGTTTTAAAACAATAAACGTCTCTTAACATTACACTAAATTGACTCAATATTCACTTATTGGCATGTTCAGTACGTTTGAAAGCTCTTACGGTCTTTAGGAAAGGAACAGACTACTGTAAGTCTCAATTTGGTCTATTGCCAAATGACATTGCGAAATTGAACACAATTTCCTTTGTGCTTAACTACCCTCGCTTGTTACTCCAAAAACAATAATCGAATTGTTTTACTAAACTTATTAAGGGAAAGGAAAAAGTAGGTATGTTTTATTCGTCTTGTTGAAGGAAACAAACCTTTTTGTTTATTTTTCGTCTTTTACTAATAAAATAATAAGATAAGAGCCAATTACTTAGATAATTAACTTCTAATCTAGTTATCTTAGTAATTTATTTAATGAACTTTTTTCCTCTATCTATGTGAGTTTTTCTTCGGGGTCAAGGTTGTATTTATAGACAGATGGGACGAATAAGTGATTACAGGCGGAACTCCCGGAAAAGCCGTTTAAGCTTGACTGACGGACCCTTCGTGCTGTGTGTTCCAAGGTGAAAAAGAAATCGGTTGAGACGTTGCTTTTATCATCGAGTTTGTTTAATGATTAATTAAACAGATAATATTATATGGCTTAGTAAAAAGTGCTTACGGAAATGATTTTTTAAATAAAATTTAATAACGTCGTCGCAACGCACCCAGGATACAGGAGAAATGCCTAGTGTTACGCAAACTTTTTCCAAAAAAATGAAAAAAAAAACTTGTTAGGCGGACACCAATAGTATTGCACATTGCGCGAATTGTGTTTTTGCTGTCCTACGTAATAGTGAATGAGTTTTCATATATGATCAGTAGAAATCCAGATATTGGGCCTCTGAGGCCCGTCATAATGCTGACACACTTTGAGGCGCGCGTGGAATACAACGCGTATCGACGGCGACCATGTCGGAAAGCGAGTCGCCCGTTACTTGCCACCCACATGCCCGCGCCTACGGTGGCCGGAGATCGTTTGCCGACGTCCGTCGTCGTGGGCGTCTACCACTACGGAGACACATAACTAATGAAGTTTATTATTATCTACATCTTAGTTACGACCAACATAGTAAATTATACGTATTGAAGCATGTTGACGCTAAAGATCACGTTCCTCATCAAGGTGGTAAAGTGTCTATTGTGCTTAAAACACATCTATCGGTACTTCTAATTAAGATTACGACTCAAGCGCGTCGCTTGAATAGATTTAATGAACCCTTGTCAGTTCCAGTACACTAAACGGATTATGTATATGACGTGCTGTACGTATCTACTAAATTAGTATGCCTTAGTCGTGTTTCAAGTCTTTAGTATTATTCCGAATGACAGATACTTTAGTCAAAGTGACCATTTCAGCAGGATAAGGGGGGCCCTGGGCTCGACATAAATTCCAATGTCAGCGTTATTGCGGTGTCCTTAGTTTGACGAAGGTACGGCTCGAATTGTTGAGGTTATCTCAAAGCAGATCCAACCCTAAAAAGTGTCTTGTGTTTATTGTTTGCGTGAAAGCGAAATTCTTGACTGCGTGAAGAGATTTTTTGGCGATTGGCTGGATAGTGTAACGACGGAGATGGATTTTATCGGAATCCACTTTTTTTTGTGTGATTTGATGTTTTGAGTGTAACATATTATTATTATTATTATGTGGCAGGTGGCTGGTGATCGAATGAAATGACATGTGATTGGAGAGGCCAGGATCCAGAAGGGAACTGCTAGCTATAGGCCGATGATCTATTATAAGATATACCTAGCTGTAAATACCTAGGTTAGTTTATATGATGTATTGCTTTGCTATGGAAAAGCGGGGCTCCCCAACACAGGCATCACTTGCTTACAGGGGAGCTCCAAACACAAATAGTGTAAATGTAAACTTGTTGAAGCAATGAACCATTTTGTATTATTTTTGTTTTTTTATTGGGTATTACTGATGAATAGGATGTATATGAATTTACAATTATAAGCAACAACAGCATATCCGGCTTGTCGTTTAGTATTAGACAAGTAAAATACCAACTATGATAAAAAATACAAGTGCAAACTGTATTTTAGAAAAAAAAAACACAAATTAAACATGTAAATGCTTCTGAAAACAATCATTTCATTTTCTAATCCATTTAAACGTAATTACATCCCAAAATCGCAGTGTTTCAATCCACAACCGAACCCTTTGTTTAGGGAACATTCTACCCCCTGAAATTGTCATCGCCTTATCTCATTGATTAAGTGAGGATACGATACGTTGCATCGTTTGAGGTCGGCCTTTGGAAACATGAACATTATACTGGGTCCCATTGCAAGTAGACATGAATTAAGTACCAGTATTGCTTGGCCACAAGCTACTCGTTTAATTATTGCGACAATATCAATTATCAACGGATGAAGCAAATTACGTAGGATGTTGTTTTGAGAATGTGGTTTATTCTGCGTTCAACCCCCAATTTTCTACCCTCTTCCACGTTCGACCCCTAAACGTTTCCACATTCGACCCCTAAGAGTTGAACGTGTCACTAAGGCGCAATGTGTGGATCCAGACTAAGTAAAGTAGACACACAAGCATGAAATGTGATACACGCAAGTCGCGTAGCCTGTAGTTATGAACAGGGGTGTAGGGTCTGCTTTTAGAAATACGAGTTTTATTAGGATTGTGATTATGAAATTGGTTAAAACAAATGAATGAAGTGGTTAGAACACACTTGAAGGAAGCAAGTGACGAGCGGACGTATTATGGACGCAAATCGCTTAGTCTGAGGTCGTGAACTGGGGCGTACTGACCGACCCTTTAAATACAAGAAGAATAGGAACGCTAAAAGAACAGAGAGGATTTTAGTCAATACGAATCTGTCTGCTCTATCTATATACACGTCAAAAATTGATCATTGGTATTAGACACATTTTATATTATTATGTAATTTCAGAACTCATCATAACTGAAAAGAAAACAGCAATGCACCTTCGTTATCATTTCTTCAAACCTCCATTTCAGATACTGCTTGCAACAACAGCTAAGAGACCTTAATATGGATAAAGAGTCAGTCGTTGATCTGATTTTAGTTTTGATTTCGCAAAAATCCCTTTGATATTCAAGACAAGACAAACTAGCAAAGCGTAGTGCACATTTTCATAGAAATGTAATCCTTAGCATTGATAAAATAACGATAAAAGCAAGGAGGAGAATGCTTATCGACAATAATTGGTAAGCTTCCGATAAAAGTCTTGGCCCGCGCCTGACCCGTCTTCGGCCACCTTTTGTCTGCCCCACTTTAGAATCTCCTTCTATGTATTTTTATTGTTGTGGACAAGGCATTGTGTTCCTTCTTTGATGGAGTACTGCTGTAGGGTTAGATTTGCTTTGTTGAACATTAAGTATTTCATGGATGATGAACTTGAATGTAAGAGTAATTGTAAAAAGTAACAAGAGACATTTGTTTAAGTAAACCCGTACAACGTTCTATATTTGCTAGATATAAATATAATAAGCTTTTTACATTCCACATGGTAATATAAATAATTTAATTAAATGATAAAATTTCATTGAACAACATGTACAATTTAAACTTTATTTATGTAAGCAGAAAGGTCCTTATTAAATAAAATGCACTGAAAAGAGTTCCATAAATAATGGCATCCAATCCTTTAGGAAACGAAATACAAACTTTTTTAATTAGGCTAGAAAAGGCCCGAGTTTACGACGGCGAAGCCATAAAAAAGCTAAAAAGAAAGCACGTAATTGAATACGTTTGTAGGTATCTGTACTACGAAACTTCGAATATACGCATCTCGTAAAGGGACATGTAGACTTTGTAATACCATAGTAAAACCCGCGTTGATTATTATTGAAAGTATTATGCGGTTCAATTAAGAAGGATAACGCCATATTGCCATATCATACACCCGTTATTGACACTTGCAATGTTGCTTGCCTACGGCGACCGTACCAAACAATTAAATATAAGAAAATTCGACGTTTTTCCTGAAATTCAATTTTATGTGTTACATTTAATAAATACCTAAACAAATGTGAAGTTTTGTTATAATTATTGCATCAACTTGTTTAGCGCAGTAAATATTGAAGGGGAAACATCATGATTATCATAATGTTGTAATTAACAGGTGCTAGCACGTGTGAGTGACATAAACATAAAGTAAATTGGCTGATTCATAAATTGAAAAACAAGGCATCCCGCATTATCATAATATTCAGCAATTTGTGTCGAAAATGTTCACAAATGTTTAATCAATCACAAATATTGAGAAAATAATAATGGGAAACAAGTATTTTCAATTTTGAAATGGAAGTCGAGATTAAAGGTTTCTAAATATAGATACACACCTAAAATATAATCACACAACAAAAGTGATAGTTTAATTTTCATAACTGGTTTTACTAAAATTTATTTTTCACACTACTTGCTCGTAAATGTCATATTATATGTCAGGCAAACCTACTGTAAAGCATGACATTGTTCCCTCTCGCTCGAGCCGGGCAATAATATATGTACTGAATTTCATTATTCCCGTGGGAATAATGTGATTTGAATTTGGAATCTCAAAGAAAACCGTATGAAAACTTTCACCAAGGAGTCGTATCAGTAATGGCGGCCGCTGGCCGCAACAGCTGATCGCCTACAGTGGTGCCAACTTCACGGTCGAAGGTTGTCGTACCATATCAAATTTCAAAAATCGAATTAATTTCCTCGTAGTAGGTGTGAAAAGCAGAGTACGCTCCTCGAGAGTAAAGCTGCCTTGTCTTGGGCTATCTTGAATCCCTCGCTACACTAAGGATTCTTAACTTAATTCCCTCGTTTCACTCGGGAATTAACACTTGAACCTCCTCAGCGAGGAGGTTCATCCCCAGAATCCTTAGTGTCGCTTCGGGATTCAATACGCCCGTGACGTAAGGCAATGCTTTACTCCCTTGGTGCGTAATCTACTATTATTTATCTTTGCATTGTTCTGAATTGTTTAAGACAAAAATAAGCTTTCTCGGTACAAAAGTTTTGTAGTACCCCAACAAGATTTAATATTGATGGTGTGGCCAAACAAAATATTGGTCCTGGGTTGAATCTTAATTAAAATACTTAGAAATTCTCACTGGACACGGAGTTTTCGTGAATATTACAGAATTTTATTAGATTACAGAGCAATTTTCCTTTGTTTATCTTGCATTATACTTCAGTTTTGGGAAACATAATTCAGGTTAGGGTTTCAAATAACTTGAGACAACTGGAGACAATTGTCTAAATTAATTATTGAATCTATTTGGATATTCATGACTTCAGTCTGTGACAAACACTTTTATAATAATCAGTATATAATATTAATCTGCGTTCATTATTGTGACTTAACTTTTTTTTCGGAATTTTTCGATGCCTTTTAGTATTTTAATTTAGTTTTTGGTTTATGTATAGTTTTATTTGTTTGTTATATATTTAGGTTTAATTAATTTATTATAGCAGTTTTAATAAGTTAGTATTTAGTTTATTTTATGTATAGTTACTTAATAAATATTATAATACTTAACGGTTGAACCTTAGAAATGGCATGAAAAGATACAAATAATTAAAAGTACTTTAGTAACAATACAAAATAGTAATCAATAATATTATGACAAAGCATTGCATTTCCGGAATACACCTAGTTTCCAGAAAATAACATTCAATACATTGTACATTATTTTTATATCAAGCACGAGTGCGCTTTCGTTGAAAAATTCATTACTCTTTCTGAACATTAATCAAGGACATTTTAAGAGCTGCTGCCATGTACCTGTAAAGGAAATTTATGATCCATTATGTCATATTTCTATAGAAAAACGTAGTCAATGTTCACACATTGCATTATCACTCCAAGGATTTCAATCGTTAACAATTTAAAAGATTATAATAAAGGAAGTGATGTTCTTTGTCGAGTCGATGATTCCTTTAAATTACAATTATGTTTCGACGAAAACTCGGCGTTGGTAGTGGCTTCGGACAGTTCCCTTAGAGTGCAGGTTACAGGAGTACAGTTGAGGAGGTGGGCCATCGTTTGTGATGAGGCACCGCAGTCACACCTTCCTTCATCAGAGTACCCTCACTGGACCATTTTGTATTTGCAGCGAGCAACCTGGCTTCGCTAGCGGTTTAAGGTCTTCCAAGTAGGCCATGACAGTTGGTGACCCCCTGGAAGCTTTTCTGCAGGCTCAGCGGCTCATCGTAGTGTACCGGAAGGAGGATATCTGAGGAGCCACAGATGTTTTCGGGCTTCCCCAGCCGTGCTACTGTTGATTGACTTAGTCGACCTAAGGAAAAGGAAGGAATACATCAAAACCTGTGACGTAAATCCTCGCAATCTACCAAAGGTGTTTTATTTTCGAGAATCCCAGTCGTAAAACTGACGGATTGACGATCGAACTCAAATAAGATATTCTGGTTTCCAAGACTTGAATCCTTAATCAAATTATTCAGGATCTTAAATTAAAGAGGGAGTTTGTCCAAATGACCACAATCGTTCGGTTTAACATCGTTTTCTGTTCGAATAATGGAAAAAGTTTCCCAGTAATAGCAATCTCAGGAAAGTCAACAAAATCCAACGGAGGGATTTTCGACTTAATAAATTTTGAGGGATACTTCTGATTTTATTGCTTTCACTTACTAAATACCGGCAACAAATTATTTATGGTTGTTCGCTCAAGTTTTGCGTATCATAATAATGAGATTATTATGTTTACTTGAAAAATTTATTTAATTAAAAAATGTTAGGCAGCAATTTCTATTAAAGAACTTATTTTTAGCAACGCTTAAGAATACAACATTAAAAATTTTACAAAGCTTTTAATTTGATAGACTCTTAGAGAAAAAAAAAAATAATTGACCGAAACCAAGCTTTAAAGAATAGTTCCGTAGTAAAACACGCTGTTTTATCGTTAGCCTCACATGTGAATATAACTCCGTGTCTAAACCTGCGGGTAATCGCATCCAGACTTGCATGGCTTCGTTTTTTTTCGTTCCTCGTTTCGTTCAGGATCGTATACCATTGACTAAAAACTCTACCTCCTTTTTCTTTTATAAGCGATCCGTTTCAGCCGAAAGAAGTTAACAAATCAGTGGTTTTTCATAATTCCACATAATTATCTCTCTTCTGCTTCACCAAGTTTCAATTTACGCAAGAGTCTTAGATTAAACTGAAGTTTTCAATTATCGTTCCCATTAAAGGAAGTTAGAGGGCGCTTGTGGAGGCTTCATCAATTTTTATAGCTCCGAGACCCAAGATAAGCTAGCTCATTACCAATGTTTTTTAATGTGATCGACTTTTCTGACAATTTGTTTTAAATGGAACCGGGGTGAAAATATCGGTTCACTCAAGGACGAATCACCCCTGCAAGTTGAGACTACGCAAATAAGTTTTTTTTTTTACTTTGTAAAATTATCAAATGAGTCCTCCCACCCTAACTGTCAGGCTTGTACTGACTAAAATCCACGGTTTCCTTCAATAGCCCTTTATGATCCGGGGTCACGGTGATGGAATGACTCCCGCGACCCCGGCAGACGCTGACCCTCTTTGAGGCGCGCGTGACACGTCGCGCCGTAAACCCGGGCATGGTCCATGGTCGGACAGCGAGTTGCCCTTTACTCGCCGCCCGCATGCCCGCGCCTACAATGGCCGGAGATCGTCTTGCGAGGTTACAACCAAATCAATAATCGAATCTGCCTATCTATTTCTTTAAGGTGTCCAATCAGAAGCAGCTGCCAAAAACAAAGGAACGGGGTTTTTTTTTTTTTTTTTACGTGGTTAAATCATCAAATGAGACCTCCCACCCCGGGCAGGGCGAGAGGTACTGTCAGACTTGTACTGACAAAAATCCACGGTGTCCTTCAATAGCCCTTTATGTTCCGGGGTCACGGTGATGGTATAAGACCCGCGAACCCGGCAGGCTTTAGCCCTCTGAGAGGGGGCCTCGTCATTATGCTCTTTGAGGCGCGCGTGGAACACGACGCGCCGTCGACCCGGGCATGGTCCATGGTCGAGCGGCGAGTTGCCCTTTACTCGCCGCCCGCATGCCCGCGAAAGGAACGGGGTTTGGATGGAATTTGAATATTAATTATGTGCGTTAGTCTACGATCTATGTTGTTTGGTTAAATGTTTGTCTTTACATACATAACTGCGTTCTTTATGAACCGATTTTGATTATTCTTTTTTTTTTGTTTTAAAGAATATTTTTCAATGGTGGTTCCGTTATAAGGTAATCAGGGTTTGATGACGGAGGACCAGAGACATCGAGAGGAACTTTCAAAAATCGTAGTGGTGACTAGTGCATTTTTGGTTTACAGCAGCTACTTGTATTTGGACTTAATTCATTTCTTTTCATGAGAACTTTGGACCTATTCATGAGAATTGGTTATTGTTTGATGCAGTAATACCTGCCATATGGTTCTATATATTTTTTTTTATTGTAAAACTTTTTTATCATCGAAATCAGACAGTGAAATTAATAGAGAGCACGCTTCTTACGTTTATTCATTTTCTAGTTAATTTATAGGTTCTTCTGTACTATGTTTGCACCAATCTGAATTTTACGATAACTGGAGATTTTCCAAAACAGATTTACAGTATTTATTCTTAGAAAAGATAAAAGATAGCCTGCGGTTTTACCAGAAGATTGAAATTGGCACTAAAATGAATTGAGCGAGAAGTGAATGAGATTGTCAATAAATAAGGTTAACAACAAGGTTTTAGTAGTTCAATCAGGCCTGGATTCTAGGCCGATTAATTTATTATTCCCTTGTAACGGCACAAGAAACGTTTTATGAATTAAAAGCGTGACTTTGTACCATTAATAAATAAATGAAACGAATTAATATTTTAAAAAAACAGGTCAAATCTTGCATGTTCTATAAAAAACAGCAGAAAATTCATGTCTGTTGTATGGGAGCCCCCTAAATATTTATTTTATTCTGATTTTTAGTGTCTATTGTTACAGCAGCAACAGAAATCATCTGTGAAAAAACCCATCGCTCGAATTGAAAAAAAATGATAATCCTTGCCGTTTATAATTAAAACATCTTGATGTTGGTAAGAAAATATTTTATAAAAATCTAATTAACTTCAACAATACCTTTCTAAATCTGAATACTTACCTACATAATTTCCTGTGTAACCTAATAGAAGTGTTGATCTAGGCGCCATTTAAGCAAGTGCCCTTTATTTTACGGCAGTTTTAGCCGATCTAATTTCCGACAAGTAGGTACTAACACTATCTATGAACTTTGAGCGGGGTTAACAAATGCCAGTAATTGGAACTTTATCTTGTTCTTTGTTTGTTGTACGGAAATTATGGAAAATAAAATTGCTTTAAGGATTCGTAGGGCTGTCAGGGCGCCGTGACTTTAGAACGCAAAGGTCAACTGGCGGAACAGATTATTAGTTACTCAAGTCTTACAGATTATTATTCGGACAGTCCCTATTGCTCCACATAGACGAGGAGGCCTCATTTGACAATTTTTCTCACCAAAAGATAAAGACACAAGAAGATGAAGAAAAAAGTAAAGAAAATAATTTTTAAATAGAAAGTATACAGAGGGCGCTTATAATAAGGTGGATAAAGAGCATTAGAAAACAAAGGCTATGTAAAAATGCTGGTTTTCACAAAAACTTGGTGAAACATTTATATTATTATTTCTAAATTTCAATTTCAATTCTTACAGCTGAGCCGGGTATTGAAAACAAAATAGTATTTGTTTATGTTTAGAAGTAAGGCACATTCATTTATGACCATACTGACGAAAAGTCCCATGATAAAAAATATTCTGAACAAGATTCCCCAAAACTAGCCATGTGTGTACTTCATAAAAACTTTAACCATTCGAGTAACTTAATAAGTGTCCTGTTAACTTAGTCGAGATCATTTTCCTTCTGGTCAACGATTCTCAGTATTTCCTGACAGCTGGTTACAGCAACAGCTCTCACAACTTTACTAAATCAATCACTTTAGTTTCTTCCACTCCACTTATTACGTTTCCCTCTTCCATTTGATGTCTGGTGGACTTTTGTCTGATTGATGAAGTGAATGAGGATAAAACGCTTGGGATAATTGGGTAACTGATTCACGGTTCTTGAATTATTTCGGGGAAGAACAATATAAAGGCATTAACATAATGATCTAGGAAAAACGGTCAGTTCACTTAGACACGCGTTGCGACGCGACGTGACGCGATGGAACTGAAAATGTGTACATTTTCATCTAGTAAATAAAGTAAGATTTTGATTTGCTTTTTTGAAAAGTGCGCCCATCGTTGCGTCTTTTCTAAAATTGTAAGAGCCTTTTCTACAATAAAACCGAAGTTTAGTACTATTTTATTCAGGGCAGCTTTCAACAATCAAACATTTTTCAAAATGTTTATTTTTTTTGCGCCGACCGAGTCCGATTTGCCGATTCTTTTTACTACAAATATCCAACCCAAATTGTTGTCAAATACGTAATATGTAGTACTGGTAGTAACATCTTCCAACTACAGAATGGAAATTCTCATAAAATAATAACTACTGAAACAAACTGAAAAATCATCTGAGAATCATCAAAATCGGTTTTCCCAGTCCGTAAGTTATGAGGTAACAAACAAATTCGAATTAAGTCGAATCGAGTTGTTCTCAATTTTACTGTATTTATGTCTTCCTTTTTCGAAGTCTTTTAAAAACTATTTCAGTTACAACAGTTATCAAATATTTGGAAACCGATATTAATTGAATACGCTGTATATGGTTATTGCCTTTACTGTATTCACAATTTGTGGCTTTAATGACCACAAATAAAATAAACAAATTCAGGATTACTCTCAAACAAAATATTTCTGAAATTACGATTAATTACATAAAACAAATAACTGTGCTAATATTATGACCACTTTTCATAAATAATACCAGTAATTAATCAAAATCCAATATTTGTTCGATTGTTGTGCTCAAAATAGTTTATTTTAACAGTGGAATTTATGCCACACTAGTAATATTATTTATTCTGTGGCCACACTCAGTGTAATTATAATATTCTTAAATAAAAATGATATTTTGATACTTGGTTATCTAATTTTAGGTAGTTTAGTTATTATATAAGTGAAAGATTTAATTCATGATATAAGTTTATGCGTCACATTTTCTTATATTATTATTTTGTTTCGTTTTATCTCTAAAGCCGCCGCAAAGGAGCCGCCTTGTACTATGCCGCCGCAAAGGAGCCGTCTTGTACTATGTCGCCGGCTTGTATTGCCGGCGGCATAGCTGCTCGGCATAAACCCGGCGGTATTGCCGCTAGCATGTGTGTAGTGTACCTTTAAGGCATCCTACACACAGTCGGCAGGGCCGCCGGCCAAACCTCCGTGAACCCGGTGGCATTCACCGGCATCTGGGGCCGGCCACTGGGGTGTGCCGGCGGGTTACGCGGCTTGAAGGCGTCAGTTCGTTCCTGGTATTCAAGCAGCGTTCTATGTAACTGTTACAACCGGAACTATGCTTGGTGGCTTGCATTGACGGCGGGGTAGCCGCTCGACATAAAAAAGGTGACATTGCCGCCGGCACCAATCCAATAAAAAAAAATGGATGCTCGGTTTCAACTTGAATCGTGTGGTAATAGGTAAAAAGCGTTCGATATTTAACTTTTTTATTTTTTATCTTATGAGTTTATACTGAGAATTTTATTGCAATTAAAAATTACGGCAATTCGTAGGGTAGAAAGGTCCATACAAACAAGGACTCATTAGACTTGATGTTTTTTTAAGGACTTTATAACATGGGAGGGAAAATTAAACGACATGTTTTTTTTTTGATAAGGGTCGGCTTTGTCGGCACGTGTGTGATAAGGAGTTATACTGAAATCGAGTTAACGTAAGTATCAATCACGTACCATCTACGAGTCAAAGAGTTAATTAACGTATGAAATTAAAGGGTAATAAAGACTGTCCTAATCTGACAGTTGATAAAAAATATATAAGTACACTAGACTACATTGCGGACTGTTACTGAATTCTGTTGGTCAAACGAAAACTACAATGTAGTTAAACTTGCGTGCAAGTTCTTGAATGTCTAAATGAGGCTTTAGTTAGCAAGTAAATGGAAAATACGGTGAAAGGTCTAAAGATGTCACATTGAAAAATGTTCTCCTAGGATTTTTGTTTTGGGTATAGTACGTGGTATTTAACAAACAACGATATTTCAAGAAACCAGTGATTGACTAAAAGTTGGTTACATTTTCAAACACACATCCCATTTGATTTATTTTATACGCTTCTACACGTGGTATCGTGATCACTCACCAAAGTGTCAAATATTAATTACGTCGTACTTTTTGACGGCACATGAGTGAGTGATCGACCGATGCGCTGTCTGTTGCAGGTTCGGTTTGCGTTTTTGTGGTTAGTACTGTACCTGCTGAATATGAGGAAGGTACCGGGTTCAATTCCCAGGTTGGGCCAAATGTTTTGTGGCAGTCTCGGAATCTGGATTTGGGCAATACTTAAGCTTGACCCATCTTACAAGGGATATGTAACCGGCAACATGTGGGTGAACTATTAAGTACATTTCTACCCATCTCTTCGGGGATTACTTTTGTAATATTAATAATTATAGCATTTGCAGACCTGACGTTAGTATACAGGGTGAATTTTTCAACTGGGCGTGGATGGCTACTTTCGAAACTATGAGGAATATCGAAAAACGTTGAAAGGAGTCTCGAGACCAATTTTGACGAAAACTAAAACTGCATCATTGGATTTTAGAAAAATCAAAGATCCTGGCCAGGAATCGAACCCGCTGATTTTGGAAAAAAAATCACACCCTGTATTATTACACCGTTCGATAGTCTTGCTAATAAGGATCAAATTCTGGGAAGTAATCATATACGGCAAACTTATAGAAATGGCTGATTTTTATGAAATTGCTATTTTTCCATGTTAATTAACATCTACTGAACCATAATTTATTCGAAATTATAAAATTTCATTGTTTTCAATGTCTCACTGGATTTGACGTTTCAACAATCCCACTGTACTTATCAATACGACATTATTGAGTTGAACTAAAAATAGCATTATTTTAAAGAAGAAACGGTAACTTATGTTTCAAATACAGTCTTTGCCTTGAAGATTAATCAGTTTTTTTGTAATAATACGTGTTCCTTAAGTTTGCTGTATATGATTACTTCCCAGAATTTGATCATTGTTAGCAACACTATCGAACGGTATAATAATACAGGGTGTGATTTTTTTTCCAAATTCAGCGGGTTCGATACCTGACCAGGATTTTTGATTTTTCTAAAATCCAATGATGCAGTTTTAGTTTTCATCAAAATCGGCCTCGAGACTCCTTTCAACGTTTTTCGATATTCCTCATAGTTTCGAAAATAGCCATCCACGCCCAGTTGAAAAATTCACCCTGTATATACGATATTACGGTCTTTGTTATAATGGAAATTTAAGTTTGACGTGATAATAGAAATACGATATTTTGTGTACCTAGACTAAATATTTAACGTGTTATGACGTTGTTTGCATGAAAATTTGAAGTCGATTTATGTAGATTTTAAGTAGATTCCTATTTGCAGAATTGAAAGACCAAAATATTTTTTTTATGACAGCTACCAAGCCGGAATATAGCTATATATAAATACGTTGATTTGATTGTAATACCCATGTACTTTTCTGATTTTTGTTACAGAACCGTATAAAGTTAGTAATTTTCCTCACATATGAACAATTTCCAGCTTAATAGATGTCAAAACGTCGGCGCTGTTGACGCAGTGCCTGACCAACTGACTGCTGCACTGCGTGTCGCGGGTTTTACTTCCACACGCAACCAATATTTGTATGATAAATAAGTAATAATTGTTCTGAGTCTGTAAGTTCGGATCTGAGGCCTTATCATGAATTTACAGTGTTTGTGACGTAAAATAAACTGGAATTTTGATATCACTTTCAAGGAAAAAAATAGTTCCTTCTTCGCACACTAGAGGCGCTGTTCCATTTTCCATACAATAAACGCAGTAAATACTTCAACTACGCTGTAACTATAATACTGAATTCTTGTGATAGGCCTCTGGCTGTTTGTATGTTTAAATGTTATGTAAACGCAACCACCACAATACAGGATAAATTCCTAGTGTGAGGTTACGTTTAAATAATACGTGCTTAGTTATACAATGTGTACCGATAATAGCGCACAACCTCTCGAGGGGTAACTCTGCCCATGCTACTGAACAATGTTTGTTGTAAGACTTTTGGAAATTCGCAAAAAAAAAAATGTGCTTTTTCATACAAAATGGGAAAGTGATCGGGCCTAGCAGTATGAAAAATCATTTTTTTTTGCGAATTTCCAAAAGCCTTACAACAAACATTGTTCAGTAACATTGGCTGAGTAACCCCACGAGAGGTTGTACGCTATTAACGTTACACATTGTATATCTTTGTATTTTTATTTGTATAGTGTGACCTATTAAGGATATATTTTCGTTACGTTTGAAAGGAGATACAGTGGCAGCAAATGTGAGTTCATTTTTCGTGTATAAACAGGGTTGGATTCCTTTCCCGAGGGAATCTTCGTGGTTTCTCAGCATTATTTTAGGCTTAGAGTAGGAACTTTTTCTATAAAGTACTCCTTATTGTATATGTCGCCTTTATTCTTAACCGTGGTTTTACAGCTAAGAAAATGTTCCTTTTTTGTATCTATTTTCGGGTAATTTATCTTTTGTCGTACGTTTAGTTCAGTTATTTGGTGACTGAGAACGTGAAACTGGCGACGCTTATCCCAAGTGATGTGATTCTGTTAATACCTACTTATTTTTAACCCCCGACGGAAAAAGAGGGGTGTAATAAGTTTGACGTGTCTGTCTGTCTGTCTGTCGGTCTGTCTGTCTGTCTGTCTGTCGGTCTGTCTGTCTGTCTGTCTGTCTGTCTGTGGCATCATAGAGCCCGAACGGATGAAGCGATTTCAATTTAGTTTTTTTTGTATGAAAGGTGACTTACGTGCGAGTGTTCTTAGACATGTTTGATGAAAATCGATTGAGCCGTTTAGAAGTTATGGGGGTGAAAGTGGGGTAAGGTAACCGAGGGTCTGCAAATATACTCGAGTTGGGTATCAAATGAAAGCGCACTGAAAGGGAATATTGATGACTTAATCGAGAGTGCTCTTAGCAACATACATAAATGAGTATATAAAATAAATATTTACCTATAAAAACTATAAAATAAAAAATAAATTAAAAATTTAAAAAACCCCAGACACAAAAAACAAGTTCCCTTTAAAAAGTAAAAAAATAATTAAAATACTTCGCGTTGGGGGACCGCATAAAACAGTAGATAAAAAATAATTTGTAGCGGTCCCCCAACGCGAAGTATTGTGTCGGGGGTTTTTTAAATTTTTAATTTATTTTTTATGGATTTCTTTTTTAGATTTTAACGACGATTTTGAAAGATCGTTTTTGAAAGATTTACTGGCTACAAAGGAATTATGTACCTATGTAATAAATTAATTTATAATTTTTTTTTCTATCATTCTGCTGTCCTTATTAATATCGACAAAGAATGTTTTTTATTACGCGTCGTTTCAGCAATTACCCTGTTAAAGCCATACCGCCAAATGAACAAACAATATTTTCACGCATTTTTTTACACAATAAAATAATCTCGACATAAAAATGATTTAGGCTCCATAAACCTATACCTACCTACATACAGAACCCAGTACCTATCAACCACATAACGGTGCACAAGAATGATGAAACATGTCCAGTGACAAATGACCACAAAACAGGACCGTACGACATAAAACAGTGACGTGATGTATGCGCGAATGGATTACCATTTGTACAAACATACGTGGAGGTGCGAAGAAAATAGGATGATTCAATTTTTTGACTTTTGTTTATATTCATTTTTTATCGTGGTAAACTCATCAAATGAGGCCAGGGCAGGACTGTCAGACTTGTACTGACTAAAATCCACGGTATCCTTCAATAGCCCTTTATATTCCGGGGTCACGGTAATGGAAATAAGATCCGCGACCCCGGTAGGCTTTGGCCCTCAGAGAGGGGGCCCCGCCATTTTTGCTGACGCGCGCGTGGTACACGACGGGTCGTCCCCGGGCATGGTCCATGGTCAGACAGTGAGTTGCCTTTTACTCGCTGACCAAAAGTAAACCTGAAATACCTGTGAATGTGAAGAAATTCTCTCCAAACTGTGTTTCATCAAGTATTATTCTAAAAACGAAGCTTTAAACAAAAGACCCGCTGAGCGGGGTTCCTTTTTCAGGGTTAAAGAAACCTCACACTAACCACAAAAGGATGACACGGTATCGTCAGTATGTTTCCTCGAGCCCTCCCTACTCCCCTTTTTCATGTTCTTTCTATCCCACGGCAACGTAAAACTGGTATAAATGGTAGCTTAAATGTGCAAATCACAGACTATAATATATCTTTCTCTTTTTTTAATCCTTTGTACTGCCGACCTAGTATTGATTGAGTAAAAACACGTCATTCTTTTTTTAACCGACTTCAAAAAGAAGGAGGTTATCAATTCGACGGTATGTTTTTTTTTTTTTTTTGTGTGTTTGTTACGCGATTTCTCCGGCGATTGTGGACCGTTTTTCAAAATTCTTGTTTTGTTCGAAAGGAGATGCTTCCGGAGTGGTCCCATATTCACCAAGTCAAGATCTGTTGATTGGATCCTGGAGAAATCGAGGGCAACCTTCAAATTTTATAGGCCCACATGTAGTTTTTCGCAAATATTATGAAGTAATTTAAGTATTTGCGTATGGTAATCATAATCTTATGAAGCTGAGCTGATGATGGAAGGTACAACTCCTTAACAGTAAGGAGTAGGTATCGACTGATTTAGTTTGTGTTCGCTTATCTCTGGAACTACAAGTCCGATTTAAGTCATTCTTTTTTTGTTATACTAGGTATTGTTCAACTGAGGCAACACTGTAAGTTTTATCAAAATCGGTTCAGTAGTTTTTGAGATAGGGAATTTTATTCGCTAATTTTGAACATGAGCGATGTTATTACCGGTGCTACGGATTACAAAATTCTAGTGCACATGTAAGAAAATGATGTACCTATTTGACAAGAATTTTTGTTGAATATTTAAACTAAAAAGAGTAAAATAAAAGCTTTTTCAAAAAAAAATTTAACCGCCTTCAAAACCAACCACTAAAAAAGGGTAAAATAACCTACAAAATAACTTTTCTTTCGGAAGTCGGTGGCAAAAAAGACAATGAAAAAAAAAACACCTTGAAAAAGCTTTTATTTGCATTTTTAATATTAGTACTATAACATGGCGCTGATAATCACCGAAGGGAGAAGTAAAGTTATCTTGGTAGTGCATCCACTTTTAGCTAGCTTCAACAATTTATCGTGCAAAACGTTACCTTGTAAAGTTTTGTCGCTTATTTAAATAAGCATCTCAGTAGCAGCATATGTAGGTATTTAGTTCAAGAGATATCAGATCATAATTGGAGAGTCCATTTAGTTTTCCGTAAAGCTTTTTGCCTGTCGATATAATGTGTCTAACCTCTAACGTTAAGTATCACAGTCTAGTAAGTATGTTCTAGCAAGGCCATTAGGCTATTATTACCAGATTAACAGCTACGCGGTATAATCTTAGTACTCAATGTAAACATATTTCGCGCCGATAGTTCATCATCCATCATTCATCGTGCTTCTACCCGATACACCTAAAACGAGGCTTTCATTGCATAACAATGTAAAAGGCTCATCAAATCCGAGTATTCCAAAAGCTAGGATTCATTTTGTTGGATACAATGCTTTCATCTGCTTTCAAGATACTTAACTGTATTACTAAGGCATTAGAGTACAATTTATAAAGGATAATGGGAGTGGCCATGGTTTGAATCAGAACAATTCAATTATTTATTCATAAGTATCTTTAATCAATTTATATTAGAAATTATTGTAGGGTAAAATCATATCAATTATGATAACTTTTAATTGGATTAGAAAGCGATACCAAACGACCTACAGGCTTATTTTTTTTTACTTGGTAAAATCCTCAAATGAGTCCTTCCACCCCGGACACGGCGGGAGGGACTGTCAGACTTGTACTGACTAAAATCCACGGTGACCTTCAATAGACCTTTATGTTCCGGGGTCACGGTAATGAAATAAGTCCCGCGACCTCGGCAGGCAACGATCTACAGGCATACAACACTAATAAATAAATTATTGAATAGCCATAATTACATTTTTCCGTCTGAAATCCACCCAGCGCTATACAGCCGCTATGACTCATATTAAAAGTTTAGGAATGCTTCCAAAATCTGAAGTATTCACAAGAACGAAATTCTATCTAAAAAACTTAATGTGACAAAACTTTTAACCACTTTCCAAATATTTTTTGCTCACTATGACAAATATTCCACAAAACTTTGAATCATGATTTATGTACATTTGCTCGTTACGGTGTTTTGTAATCCCTCGGTAAATATTTGTACCGGCCATGGCAAATAAATCGTCACATATTTTACGAAAACAAGCCATTGTTGTTCCAGTTACAGCGATATATTTTACACGCTTGCCATGACGGACGCATAAAAAACCTCACGGCTTCCACTTTGTTTATTTGTTTGGGAATAAGACTGCAGCGGATTGGTTTAATTGTGTCAAACGGGGTGATTGTGAATTGTGTAACATTCCGTGACCTTTTTTTACAATTTATCGTCGTACATTGCGTTATTGACATGATGAATAACATGATGGATATTAAACATGCTGAAAAATATACAAGGATTATTTTCTATATTTTATACATGTTACAGAATTCTTCATTTATATCTAGGTGTAAATTATTCTTGTTACGGCCGTGTTCACGGACTTTAACCGACGTTTAACCATCTATTTGACATTTGATGTGAGTTGTCATACAACAATTTACGATTTTTAAGATACTATGTTTAAGAATTCATCGGCCGATTACTCAAACATTGGAGTGAATTTCCCGGGACCGAAAATTGCGTGGCATCAATGAAATCGGTACTAAAAAACATAGTTATAACGTTCTCAATTTTTATCCGGGTAGGTGAAATAGTAATCTATGTGTAGCACTAAATGTTTATTTAATTGGATTAATAGATATTCCAAAAAAAATTATTAAACCTCGAAATCTTTCATTGCCGTGTTTGTCCACACTTCACCTTGTTGTGTATTATTCCACATTGATAAAAATCTATTGGTTATTTATACTTAAACCTCGTTTTATTTGATACATGAATAGTTAAAGTATTGCTACAGAATACATTTATTCAAATATTTAAACAAAACAACGAATGGTTAATAAAAAATCACTTGTCCCAGAACTACCCTTCATCGCCGTGTCCTAATCATGTTCAAGGATATTGTTTTACCTACTACTTTCTTCCCCCTTACCGGTATGCTAAACGTTGCATATTAGTGCTGCCTAAGTGCTCAACGTGGAAGGAAGTACACAAGTGCCTGCGTTTTCGCACCATAAATTTAAATAATCAATTTTTATGTTACTGGAAAAATTTTCTTTAATCGCCGTGGATAGATATAACTGATATTTGAATAAGTTTGTCTTCATGAGTAAGCATTCGATAGAACACCATTCCTCATATGTTCATTTGTGAGGTGCTTATTTCTTCGAATAATTAATAGATTTTTTGTTATTTATATTTTTAGCCTTGATTTTCATCGACGTGTTTTCATTGCCGTGGTTTCCGTGGCCGAAATTTGCTATGGAAATGAAAAAAAAGACATGGCAATTAAAAAAATTTCATTGCCATGCCTTATAAAACAATTTAGTTTCATTGCCGTGGCCAGGTATTTCATTTCCGTGACTTGTGTTTTCATCGCCATGGTATGATTAGGCAAAGAAAACATCTTTTGTCACCTGCGATTCAGGTAATACCGATTACTGACAGTACAAAACTCGTCAAGTTAACTCTAGATTGTTTCTCTCTGGTCTCTCTTTAGATTTGATTTGAAAGGTCCAGCCTGATGAAGTCTACGCTCCCACCTACTCGGTCCCATATTCAGAACCCCGAAATCAACTAGAGCTTTCTAATCGCTTTGCTTTCCCTGAGAACTTATTGACCGAGCAAACCTTAAACCTCATGTCTGAACGAGGTTTGCTACAGTTGCAGTCTTCCAATGACTGGAAGTCATATAAGCAGCTAAATAGACGTATATCTAAGTCACTTCAGAGCTTCTGAAAGCGGGTGGAATACCGGTACTTAAAGTCCTCCAGAAGCTCACTAATACCGTCCTGTTCCAGGGGAAAACGCCTGAAGCATGGAGCAAAGGTGAAGTGGTGCTTTTCTTAAAAAAAGTTGATAACAGCCTATTGAAGAACTACATACCCATCATGCTTCTGAGTCATGAGTCAGACTTGATGACTTCTAGCCTCCCGAACAAGCCGGTTTCCGAAGAGGCTATAGTACCATACACCACACCATACGCTGCGGCAAGTTATACAGAAGACCGAAGAGTATAACTTGCCATTATGCTTAGCGTTTGTGGACTATGAGAAAGTCATCGTATCGGTGGAAACATGGGTGGTACTTGAGTCACTCCAACGATGCCGTATTGACTATCGGTACATCAAAGTGTTGAAGTGTTTGTATGATACCGCCACCATGTCGGTTCGAGTACAGGAGCAGAGCACGAAGGCGATTCCATTGAGAAGCGGCGTAAGAAGGATGTTATCTCTCTGAAACTGTTTACTGCCACAATGGAAGACGCCTTCAAGCTCCTGGATTGACAAGGACTTAGCATCAACATCAACGGCGAATACATCACTCACCTTCGATTTGCCGACGACATCATAGTCATGGCAAGTCGATGGAGGAACTCAGCATGATGCTTGATGGCCTCGACTGAGTTTCACAATGGGTGGGCTATGGGCTTGAAAATAAACATGTACAAGACGATTTTTTTTTTTAATTTCAAATGTCGGTTTGATGCATAATATTATTTTGTCAAAATCTGCCAATCAGTTTGAATATAATTGTAGTTCTAATTTTAACATATATTGTACTCATCGTTGATTGATTCTTTCATTGCCATGCCACAGTTATTTCATTGCCGTGGGCGCTTGTTTCATTGCCGTGCACGCATGTTTCATTGCCGTGGCACGAAATTTTTAAATCCTTATATCTCGTTAGTTTTTTAAGTTATCTGCTAGACATTAAGCAAGAATATATAAATTATCAAAAACTTTAATAAGAGCGTTTCTTTTTTTAAAAAAAGCTTAAGATTAAAAAAACCACGGAAATGAAGATTTTATAGGACCTGTTGAAATTCACTCATTGGTTAAACGAGAGTCGGTGAACTCGGGTCTTAATGTAATTTCTGATGGTCAAAATTTCATCAGTCATGTAATAGTTTTGTTGATTAATTTAATCAATAAGCGAAAGCTTACCTCAGTTTGAAGACCAGAAGTTACGAACCCCTTTTAATAAAATTACTGATGTTTAACTTTATCAGTTCTCAGAACTTTGATTCGTCTTGTGTTTATTTAAATAATCTGAACATTCTCAGGTACCTAAAATATCGAAGGATCTCCAATTACATGGAAATTTCATAGACGGAGGGTGTAATTCGTGTCCCCGACGTGCCACCAACCATTAATGATATAAAGTGACCCGACTGCCGGCAATTAGGCTGGCCCTGGCTTGCTGTACCGATATATATCTACGAGTGTGTTTTAATAGAATGAGGGAAAATTAACTAAGGTTTTAATGATTTTCTTTCACTTTTCATGAAGAATGTTACCAATGTTTAGTGTGTGAATAAATAACGTCATTATTATTTTTTAAATAGCTTTTTGACTTCATTATAATGTTCCCACTGTTGGGACACAGGCCTTCTCTCTGTGAGAGGAAGAGGGCCATAATCCAACACGCGGGCCCAATGTGGGTAGGTACAGGTCATAATTATGTCTTCGAATTCGACTTAGCGATGATTAATCACATAGATTATACAAAGTATGATTCATCTCATATTCATTTCTAACAAACAAACAACTGGGCACTAAAAAGTAAAGTTTATACAGAAACAATAATACATTGAAAAACTAATTTAACAGAACAAGCGCTCAGGCCAAAGGCTTTGTGTAAAAATCTATTCAGACGAATATGAAACGGTTTCCTACATTTGTACTTGTAGGTAGCTCCTACATACAATAATTTTCATATAAAAGTTACTTCTTAGTTGTATTAGAACCATTGCGAGACAGTTATTTAAACAATTTCCAATAAGGAAACTCAGGTGTCTAATGATCAAAGTTTATCGCAATTTCTAAATGTCACATTCCCATTGCCAACTACAATTTTCAATACATTTCCCTCTCATATTAGTGATGGCGCGTTCATTAAGTTTAAGAGGTGTTATGTCGTTTATATGTTGCAAATGGCGTGCCATCAAACGTCTATTTGGGGGAAATTTCTCTGTCGATTATAGGAAAATTCAATGTAGCGGTTACGTAATTTCGGTTTTCCGGGTTGGCGCGCTCTGTAATAGTCCTTATATCTACGCTAACGTATCCTATGTGTATACTGCCAAATTAGGAGGATAGCGCTACGGAAACGGGCCAATCTGAAAGGCTCACTAACCTAGGAAGGCTCGTTTACATTAAGAATTTCAGGTAATATTAAGAATGATCGGATTCTAAATAAAAAAATAAAAATTAAATCAGAAAAACCAAATATTCGATGTTGTCGTACTGGGGTAGGTCTTTGACCAGCAGTTGGGACAACATAGGTATGGGAGAACCGATTGTATGATTACCAGGCCAAAAAAAAACTAAAAGATCCAACTAAGAATACGTATAAAGTGTACGATGAAAAGTGCATTAAAAGTGCGCACTGTGGTCTTACAGAAATTTCAAATCTAATCTAAAAAAGTCGAAAAAAAAAGTAAAGTACATACGCCAATAAATTAATTTAGTTTCATATGAATAGCAGTTGGAAGAACTTCTACATGTAACTAGAGGTATCTACTTGTCTTATTATTACGGAATCTTATTCATGACACTGATGAGACATGACAATGTCATACATCCTACTAAAGACAAGTCTTTTTGACATTACATTATCCGGTCATTATACTTAGAGGAATTAGAATCTTACTTCTTAACTTATCTACTCAAATTATAAATAACGAACTTTCTCAGGATTGATGGATGGATGTTTGTTACTCAATTACGTCTTAACATATTGAATGGATTTTGATAAAAAGAAGATTGTTTTTCTGTTTAGGGTGCAGGGTTTCGTTTTTGGCCCAACACGTACGAGGCACGTCGTTGGGCCTGGGAAAAGAAACACATATTTTGGTACCGAGTAAGGTTATAATGGTCTGGACTAACATAGGATGCCTTTCAAAGGTATTAAGTTCCGTATTATAATTTTCGTCATAAACGCTAGAAAAGCCGCTAGTCAGAATATAAAAGGTTTTTAAAAACAGTGGAATACTTCATATTTTTATTCTTTTATTAGTTATCTGGTATTCTCCAAAACTTAGTAACTCGATATCCTGTTTGTTTCAGTTACGAAAACGAAACGAATGGAAGGTTTTCTTATCTGAGAACAATTCCTTCTATTTACGTCATAAATGGCTGTCTTTGCCCACGTAAGAGTTATTAAATATAATTCTTTATTTGCCGATTCGGTAATTACTATATACGTCCGCGGCGCCGGCGTTGCTCGCAAGAAACTTGGTATTTATTCACAGGAACAACAAGCCGGAATAAAAAGTATCCTATATTATGTTAATTTATTTCTATTAGCTGTTTAGCTGTTTTGTCTGAAAAACTAACAAACAGCCATCCTCACAAACGTTCACACTTTTTAGCAGAAGTTAGTAAAATGTGATCTCATTAGCAACAAAAATAATTAATCTGAAATTCCGATAACCACCTTGACCAAGGGATCCAGTGTTAACTATGTGATGGAGGTCAGATAAACTGCTCCCTCCATATAAAATATTGCTATTTAGTTGTATTCAGTAAGACTGTATATTTAGATGAAAGTCTATAAATCGATAATGTTTTATTTTGCAGAAAAGGTTTTTTGCCACAGCTAATTTGATTCGTAAATAAACGGTATCAAAGAAAATAGTGACTCAAAATCAAGGAGTTACTGGCTTTTACTCACCTCAATCTTTTGAAAAGCCACAATCACAAGACTGGAAACTGATCAAAGTCAAATTAATGTGGCAAAATTGTAGACGGATTTTGTTTGAATAGTCAAACCAAGTATTTTCAAATTTCAATTAAGTACTAGACCACCTCCTTTGTGCTCAGTTCAGATAAATTAGAACATTAATCAGAACTGTTGCGAATCAGGTAGCTTTTAACGACTACAACCGATTTGTTAATAGGCACATATAATACGAATTTTATTGCCTTTTGATACTTACCTAATGGGGAAACTTTGGAGAAAGTGATTTCCCAAAAACGTGTTCCCCGGACATCTGCCTGTCCCTGTTCCCCCTGAGGACTTGTATGATGCAAAGAAAGAAGTTTTAATTAGTTTTCCTTTTGAAAGAGAGAAGGTAGCAACGGTTTTATGCCTTCATAGGGAGTTGTTTGGAATAAACTTGAAACCACTCGACCAAAACCGATGAATATTTTAATACCACCCAAACTTGTTTTGAATTTTCAAGACTATGGTAAACTTTTTAGTTTTAGACCGTCCCTGGGACCTGTTTTGCTTTGTGTGCCAATAAATAAATCAATTCGAACTGCTTACCATCCGGTACAGGTCGTAAAAGTCGGTAAAGGAAAGGGTAACAGTTGTGCTAATAGATACTACAATTGGCATTTCGCCATAAAGTATTATACATAGAATTCTACGAAAATATTGTAAATCTGAAGAACTATGTTACACCTACTTACTTTGGGCATTTCGGTAAAAGTTTCATTCTGGTCTCTTATTGATATTGGGTTTAAAATTTTACCACGTCAATATTAATGAACAGTTTCAATTTTGGGCTCACTCCAGTGTTCAGGTTTCAGTGTTTTAATAAAAACTGCCGGTATTTTTCATTTACAAGAGTTTTCCTGTACAAATAGGGGATGTTTTTGAGTAACCCAACTACCGCACGATAAATAAACAGTGTTTCTCATTGGTGAAGACGGGCATATTTTTACGGGTCATTCCCAATGTGCTCCAAAAAAGGTTCCCAAAGTAATCCATGAAAAATGTAATACTTTAATTAATAATATTTTTAAGTTTCATTCTGCTCCATGATAATTTTGAAGTGTTCCCAATGTGCTCCACACCTTTTTATTCAAAACTAGCTTTTGTCCGCGGCTTCGCTTGCGTCAATTTAGAATTTGAGAATCAATTCGGATCGTGTAAGTGGCGCCATCTGGAAAATGAAAATTACTGTTGTTTTTCTCGGCAACAGCTCGCTTCTGTGTTTAGGGATTAGATACCCTATGTCCATGTCTGTGCGGGTGAGAGCACTCACGAAGGGGGATGCGGTAGCCCGGGGCAGGGTCGTCTTGGCGGTGTCTTTGGACATCTCCAATGCCTTCAACACCCTGCCCTGGAGTTGCACTCCGGTATCACTGGGTGCCGACCTACCTCCGTCGTACTATTTGAGGACTACCGTCATCTACCCCGGTCACCGGGGAGAATGGAACCGGCGAGAGATGTCGTCCTCCTGTGGAACATCGGTTACGACTATGTTACGCCGACATTACGCTCCTCGTCCTGGCGGAGGGAGAGTCGCACCAGGCGGCGGCCGACCTGGCGATGCAACCGGTTGTGACTGCTGCTGATACGATCCGGCAGTTGAGACTCGAAGTGGCGCTGCACAAAACGGAGGAAATGTGCTTCCATGGCCGCGTCAACGCGCCACGGTAAGAGTCCCACATATCGGTGGGAGGGATTCGCATTGGCATCGGGTCGAAGATGAAGTAACTGGGACTCGTCCTCGACAGCCGGTGGAACTTCAGGGATAACTTCCTGAGTTTGGCCCCAAGGCTGAACTGGCCACCCTCAGGCGACTCCAGACCAATCCCTCTTTGAGGAGGCTGGATAGGCGTCAGGAGGATACGGTGGAGCATACGATTCAGGACTGCCCCGCTGGGGCAGAGCACCGCCGTGCCCTCACCACGGTGATAGGCGGAGACCTCTCGCGCCCGGCATTAGTCGAAGCCATGCTGCGGGGCGAGACGGAGCGGGAAGCGATGGCCTCCTTTTACGAAGTAGTAATGCTCCCGAAGGAGGAGGCGCGCCGCGTGAGGGAGAGGACAGCGTGCTCAGAGTTAATCCCTTAACTCGAAAGAAAAAACAAAAAAAAATCAATGTAGGCACAGGAATGACAGCTCTACGATTTTATTATTTTGTATATAGATGTATGGAGCAATTTTAAACTTTATTACGAACAATCAGTGGATTACTTTGAGAATGATTCCAAATACCTATGGAGCAGAATGGGAACAAAATAAAACGTATTTTTAAAATATAAAAATTCCGTGGAGCAACTTGGGAATCAATGTATGAGATTTTTTATCTTTTAGAACAATGGAATGGAGCATTTTGGGAATAACCCATTTTTACGACATTTTTTGCGTCTAAGTACATATTTCTCGTAGAGGCAGTTGTCATCGTGGATTTCATTTGTGTTATCAAAATCCGATGGGTGGGGAAATATTTTTGGCAAAGTAAAAAGGTTCTTTTGGCAAGAGGTATTCTGTTTTCTCTTTCTGAATAAAGCTTACAATATTAACTCGCATAATTCTGTGATGTATTTTGAATCAAGTACATAGTTCGTTTGATAAACAACATAGTTATAATATATTACATTAGCGACCCGCCAGGGCTTCTCGGGGATACAATATATCTATCTATCTCTGAGTATAAATTATATCTTCTCATGTAAGTACCTTACTTGAATCGCTCTGTCTATTTATGAAAAGTAGTTCGAAAAATCTAAGCGTACACTGGCGGGAAGCAACTTCCTAAACCTATTAGAGATAAAAAACAATTTGAACTTTTGTTTTCAAAATTTAAATTCAAAATTCTTTTGTTGTATTGTTACCCACAATACAACAAAAGAATTTTGAATAATCGCAATTCATTCAATACAACTACAATTTATTTCCTCTAGTTACCTCTACTACTTACTCCACGCCTACGATAAAAGCCTTTCAAAGCAGCTTAATATCATAGTTCAGCTTAGAAACATGCTTTGAAGTAAAACTAGAAAGTGTAGGAGTACAGAAGCGTTCTTGCTTATAAGTAAATCATAATAAGCAAGATAAATCCTTATCCTTTAAGTCTAAGCCGAGATAAAGGTGATACGTAGGTAACCTTTACCACATATCGCAAAATATATATTATAATGAATTAAAATGAAATGCAGAAATTATTGACTAGTACGTGGCTCATTTGAAGTTAATGCCTTTGTAATGGGAGCTTACTTAAATAATAATTGAGTGTGTCACTTAGATAAGGGTATCATTTTTTTTAAATATAAATAAATAATAAAAAAATACACGTGGTACTCCCGGAACTGCCACGCTGAAGCTATTGCATTTTTTTTCAAGAAAAAAATCGCCTACCGCTTATATTTAACTAGAATTTAATTTTTTGTTGTGCACTACTGTAATAAATAACTTCTTTGTTGTAGGAGAATTTTAAAAGTAGGTTTCATTGTGAAACCTCCTTATATTTTTATGATTGCCGAAGTCTTCCGAACTGAAACGACGTTAGACGATGCGTGGTGTCAGGTAGTTTCGACTTATTCGTCAACTCGCCTGCAATTAACTCGCTCGCTCGGGCGAGTCGGCACCTTCCGATTTTACCTATTTTTGTTGTCGTCAACTCGCAACTGACCGAAAAATGGTACAGTCATCTATAAAAGTGTTATAATAAATTAATATAGAAACCTACTTTTTAGTATGAGGCGCTGTAAGATTTGAGTTTGAATATTTGAAAACGTACCCACGATATAGGAGAAATCCCAAGCGTGGGGCAAAGACACCTTGTCAACTATTTGGTATTTTATATTAATTGTATTTTTGTAAAAACAGTGTAAAATACCTGTATACTATGAAGTACCTTTATTTAATGATTTAAATACCACCTTTTCGTGCAAGCCTAGTAGTTTTGTGATAAATAGATTTTGCTCAAAACTTGTGTGTTGAGACAGAACTGTTAAAATGAAAAATACCACCTTGATTTTATGCAGTCCTAGTACATTTTTGGGTATTGAGTATTCGCCAAAAGATTTTTTTAGTTTTGAAGACCGTTTGTTGTGCGGTATGTAAACCTTCAGCATGATTCTGTTCTCCTAGTACTTTTTGTTCTAATTCCTCATTTAATTTCGGCACCAAAACCTTCTTCATGATCCTGTTCTCCTGGTACTTTCTGATTAGATTTCACATTGAATTCTAACTTATGAGAAAAATCATTATTACATAAGTCTTTGTGCTTATATTTCATTAATGATCTCAAAACAACTCCGCCCCTAAGACGACCCACTGGCCCTCAATTAACCTACTTTACACGTTTAGAGTCATAAAAGTGAGAAGGTTTAATTAAATTAAATGTTAAATTTGTAGAAACACTTTTGTAGACGACTGTAAATACGTCAGATTTTCGCTTAGTTGCGAGTTGACGACAACAAAAATAGGTAAAATCGGAAGGTGCCAACTCGCCCGAGCGAGCGAGTTAATTGCAGGCGAGTTGACGAATAAGTCGTAGTTTCGTTAGGTTTTGAGAATTTCTGGATTCGGTTGCCGCGCCGCCGCGCCGCCGCGCCGTGCTCAGAGCCCGCGATAAAAGCTATAGCTTTTTTTTTTTTCGTGGTAAAATCATCAAATGAGGCCTCCCAACCCGGGCAGGGCGAGAGGGACTGTCAGACTTGTACTGACTAAAATCCACGGTATCCTTCAATAGCCCTTTATGTTCCGGGGTCACGGTGATGGTATAAGACCCGCGACCCCGGCAGGCTTTAGCCCTCTGAGAGGGGGCCTCGTCATTATGCTGACGCTCCTTGAGGCGCGCGTGGAACACGACGCGCCGTCGACCCGGGCATGGTCCATGGTCGGACGGCGAGTTGCCCTTTACTCGCCGCCCGTATGCCCGCGCCTACGGTGGCCGGAGATCGTCTTGCGACGTCCGACGCCGTGGGCGTCCACCACCGCGGGTGGGCGGAGGGAGGACATTATCCTCTCTCTCACGCGGCCCGCCTCCTCCTTCGCGAGCATACTGCTTCGCAGAAGGAGGCGACTGCTTCCCACTCCGTCTCGCTCCGCAGCATGGCCGCAACCAATGCCGGGCGCGAGATGTCTCCGTATGCAATAGCTTAAAATGGAATTTAATTATCTATTGTAGGAATTGAGTTTAACTGAAGACTACCCACCCTTTTTGCGAGGACTAAGTTGTCCTTACAACAACCATCCTATCTTTTTTGTCAGAACGAATAAAGCGTCGCAAGTACAAACTTTCTTCGTTATATTTTTCCTCTGCTGCATTGTATGGCATACATTTACAAAATGGCTGTATGCAAATAAGTTATGAGCAAGTGTTGCGAGCTCTAGGTGTTCTATTACATATATTTATCACATGTGCTAGGCTTGTTTTTTTTTTTTTTTTTTTTACGTGGTAAAATCATCGAATGAGACCTCCCACCCCGGGCAGGGCGAGAGGTACTGTCAGACTTGTACTGACTAAAATCCACGGTGTCCTTCAATAGCCCTTTATGTTCCGGTGTCACGGTGATGGTATAAGACCCGCGACCACATGTGCTAGGCTGGCGTGGGTGTCAAATATGTATGTCTTAGTGCAGAAACTACAATAAGGCTGCCTGTCAAATTATAGTATCTACTTTTCATCTCAATGCTCGTTTGTAAAACTCTTCCTGTTTTTTTTTGTAATTGTTAACGTTTTTTTGCTTAATTTTATTGTTTTCTTTTATAATTCAAGTTAATAAGTAGGCACTTGACCTGCTAGTTTGTAACCATAACACTGAAATCTTATCTGAAACAAGATCTGCTCTTAAAATATTACCATTATATGAAATGTATTATTATTTCTACTCTCATTTACAGTTTTTTGTCTCATTCACTCTTGAATGAAACAAATAATCTTCTGTTCTTAGTTTATAGGTCAGGCACTCAGCATAATTTATTTGTTTGTTAGTTACTGTTATACAGTTAATTCCTTATCTGTAGTGGACAGCTTGGTGAGCCAATACTCTCGAAATCACAATAATCCCGAAACATTGTCGCCTCGAGATTTATCTTTCCGTCTAATCAAATACAATGTGCCCTGAGCAACACAATCCCCTTTTGTCACTTACAGAAGAGGAAAAAGAAAGTCCTCACGGCGTAAGAGAGGCCCATAAATCATCAACTTTAACATTCCACACAGTGTTATTAACATGAAGCGCTATGGAAATGACTTTGTTTCACAAAGAAAATAAGTTTATTGTGTTATGAATGTAATAGTAAGTTTCCTTATTCCGTTTCTACCTATATCCTGGGGCGAAACGACCTTTCAGTAAATAGTTATGACGTAAAAGAGTCGCCCTTGGCTACGCCGAGACAAGAATTTATTATGTATGTGCAAAATTCAAGTAATACAAAACAGGAAACTTTCTCCGCTGCTGAGTAAATAAAGACTTCTTCAAGGAACTAATATTGCCGAAATAGACTTCGTTTCATGAAGCTCCGCTATTTACAGTGCTAAACTTTTTTTTGCTATAGATGTGTAGAATAATTACCACACGTCATCTGGTGGTTTAAAAAGTCCATCTTAGGAGAATCATAATATGAATTATGCTCTGTTTTTAATTAGACTCGGAACTATTCTCAAATCTAATATCAAAGACGTATATTATACGTTATTTTCTTTAAACTGATTCTATTAAATTTATGTTGAAATGATTTGGTTGACTGGTAAAACTAACATTATTTTCGTAAAACATTTACAGCAAAATTAGTTGTGTCACACGGTAGAGAGTACCTAGCCATCAGAGCAAGGTAAGGCGACGGGGGTCAAAACCCATTTAAATCAACCGCATGGGGCGGTGAAAGCGCCAACGGCAATAATTTACACGAAGCCCTATGTTAGCTCACCGTACGCATCGCCGTATTTGATGGCTTGGCCACAAACTATATGTTCAAGCAAATGCGATAGGAGCGACGGCGGCTATATAATTATTAAAAAAAGAAAAAAAAAATGCATGCTACGAGTCATTGTGAACTTGTAGAGGGAAAAAGTAACGCAGTAAAAACTAAACGATCAACGAAAGTCGCATACTCTGAAGTTGTGAACAGGACCTAAGGCATACAGCAGTCGGTTCGTTAAATCGGAAACAAATTGTTTTGCGACGAACGTTGTCGCTGTCACGTCTCACATCTACACGCTTGGACCTCCTTGTCCTGTCTGTCACTCTGGTACCTTTTGCACAAATCTCTTACATCCCAGTGGTGTCAGATAGTCTTTGAGGGACAGGTCTGGTTCTTTATTTCTTTCAGTCAATTATCTAGCAATGGGTTTCTCCAGATTTGAGAACTTAATTGTCATATCCTAAACAATGTCTTAAAAACACCGTGTTAACTACGTACCAACATTCCATTAAATGAATTTATGTACGTATGTGTTGTTGTGAGGTGCATCTGAGGTCAAAACTTTTGTCTTGAATGAAGTTTCAGTACCTACTATCTGAAAGACGATATTTATTTTTGTTAGTCTAAACTAACTTCAGTTCGAAAAGAGTGATATCAATGTAGAACGAACCGCAGTAAGTAGTGAAACAAACAGTCGTAGACTCCTGCATTATTTCCCAGCGAAGTCACAGCTGATGGAGTTTATTTGGCAGATAAATAACATAACTTTGTTTATTTAGCTGCAATACAACGAGAAGAGAAACAACATTTTCCTCAAACGACGTCACGGTTAAAAGCTTGTATAAAATAAAACAAGAAAGCTATCCGTTTGTTTGATTTATTCGCCAGTGATTGAGTTACAACGCTGTCAGCTGCCAAGTGTGACTCGAAAAGTATTGTAACTTGTATTTTACTCGTTCATTGATCAAAATGACTCGGCGACAAATTGCGTGACAGTAATATTGTTATTTTAGAGAAGAAACTCGAAGAAAACAGCTTCTGAGCCCTAACGACAAACGAAACATGAAACTTTTCAAATACATTATAATGAAATATGGCGAAAAGTTGATCCTTACCGCGTCGACAGTTCAAACATTTGCATTTTTGCGTCTCTCATTCAATATTTTCTGCGAGGATAAAAATAACGAACGGTATGTACCTACCGTACTGAGAATATTGCGAGGTATTTTCATGAATGAATTACATAATTGGTCCAAACATTGTGAAATTCCACCAATTTTGTGAAACAAAAAAGAACATTCGTTGCGTACCGAAGTAAAACTACACCAATAATTTGGTAATCAGTTTAAAATAACACTTTGTTGATGACATAAGTTTACATATTTCCACAAAACATGGGTTTTGTTTTGTTTTTTTAGGAGGGTCAGGTGCGTACATACCCTAACACAGGCGTGCGCGTTAGATCAGATAATATTAGAAGAGACGACAGGAGTTTGTTAGGATCTCATCAGGTTTCGTTCAGTAGTTTTGTTATAGTTCTTGCCTAGCCCCGTGGGGAAAAGCTTTGAGTTTGTGAATATTGATTATCTCTCATTATTTATTTTTGGACGGTTGAGAATGATCGAAGACTGCTTTTTCGATATTAAGACACAAAAATGATTCCACAGGAACCACAGAAAAACGGTATTCTTAGTATTATTAGAGACTATTTTTAACCCCTCGACGGAAAAAGAGGGGTGTTATAAGTTTGACGTGTCTGTCTGTCTGTCTGTCTGTCTGTCTGTGGCATCATAGAGCCCGAACGGATGAAGCGATTTCAATTTAGTTTTTTTTGTATGAAAGGTGACTTACCTGCGAGTGTTCTTAGACATGTTTGATGAAAATCGGTTGAGCCGTTTAGAAGCTGTGGGGGTGAAAGTGGGGAAAGGTAACCGAGGGTCTGCAAATATACTCGAGTTGGGTATCAAATGAAAGCGTACTGAAAGGGGATATTGATGACATAATCGGCAGTACTCTTAGCATCATAAAATGATTTTAAGTATGTACCTATAAAAAGTATAAAATAAAAAATAAATTAAAAATTTAAAGAACCCCCGACACAAAAACCAAGACCCTTTAAAAAGTAAAAAATAATAAAAATACGTCGCGTTGGGGGACTGCAAAAAAAACAGGAGAAAATAAATAATTTGGAGCAGTCCCCCAACGCGACGTATTTTTATTATTTTTTACTTTTTAAAGGGTTTTGGTTTTTGTGTCGGGGGTTCTTTAAATTTTTAATTTATTTTTTATACTTATCCCTGTACCAAATTGTATCACGATAAGTGGAACCCCCTTTTTTTTTAACGTGGTAAAATCATCAAATGAATCCCCCCACCTCGGGCAGGGCGGGAGGGATTGTCAGACTTGTACTGACTAAAATCCACGGTGTCCTTCAATAGCCCTTTACGTGCCGGGGTCACGATGATGGAATAAGTCCCGCGACCCCGGCAGGCTTTGGCCCTCTGAGAAGTGGAACCCTTTCTATCCTCAATCACATCAAAAGTGGATCCGTTTTGATGTGATTGAGGCTAGACTTTCGCATTTTTTACAAGAGTAAGGATGTAAGTGACTTTCGACTTCAATTGTGTACTTTTAAACCCTAAATGAGAAACATAACGAACCACAAAATCCACCAAATCACTCCATGTTTCGAGTCAGCAGAGGAAAAAGTTAACAGCAGACACAAACTTAACATAATTGAATGAGTAATGAGTTTCCAAGAATAGACGAAGTTATTTCTGGCTGAGTTTGGTGACGACCCGTAAACGATTGAAGAATAAAAACGTTTGTTTCTACATTTTGTACACTGCCATGTTTAGGACCAATAGAAATGTTTCTACATTCTGTCACTTTGTTTATTCTTTCGTCGACATAGCCTGCATGTACGGTATCTACCATGTTACGTGTGCGGTTATAAAATTTTCTTAAAGCTGATTTTTCAACAGTCAGATAACTTTTATCGGATGAATTAAAATAGCGGTTTGACACATATTCTATAGATAATAAGCTGTCAAAACGCCATTTTTATTCCTCAGATAAAAGTTAGACTATTGAAAAATGAGCCCTTAATGGAATAAGTTAATTTATTTTTACCTGACTAAATAAATGAAATAAAAATGAATTGGTATAAAAACTGACTTTGATACGCTCTAATCGACACACACTTTTGTTATCTCAGACAATGAGTATTAAAACGCCGGAATAGCCGAAATTAAAACATCCATATCCCCTTTTCTGTCATTCATACGACCCGGCCATTTTGTAAAGCCATTCGCATGCACCCTTTCGCCTATCGGTTCAGTATATTTACCGGTTCGATGTTCAGCGTTGGATTTCCGACAGCTATGATCACCTCTGTGCCCACCCTCGCCCTTACATCCGACTGGGGACCGGCAGGGAATGAGATGATCCTTCCGTAGGTACTAATGCGGCTGAAAAATGTGTAGTTTCATTTTGTTAGTCATGTAAGTTAAGTATTTTTGTGTTTCAGGATTTGTTTTCTATTCATAATTATTGCTTCTTCTTGAATGGTTGAGTTTTTTGTGCCTTCTTAATATTATTGGTAGGTAATGCCAAATACCAGTACAGTGAAAAGTAACATAATATGTCCACAAGAGACAAATTCGACTAAAGTACGATTTTTAATTGTAGTCAGTAAAATGACATTTCCAATGTTGCAGGTTTTTAGTCCCAAATAAATAGTGATGTGGTTAATCGAGATTTAACAATTAAAAGTTAATCGAGATTACATTGTTTTTAATTCAAAATCAAATTGCCTTTAAATAATAAAAAATGTAATTTACGCTAATTAAACAGAAGAAACCGTGTATCGGTAGGTAATTAAATCTGTACTAATATTATAAAGCTGAAGAGTTTGATCCTTTGTTTGTTTGAACGCGCTAATCTCAGGAACTAGTTGTTGTTTAGAATTGAAAAAATATTTTTATTGGATAGTCCATTTATCGAAGAAGGTTATAGGTTATATAACATCACGCTGCGACTAATAGGAGCAGAGCAATGAAGAGAAAAGTTTCAAAATCGGGAAAATGTATTCCTTTCCTTAGAGCTTCTGTTGCGCAAAATGATGTCATCATCATCAGCTTATAACTTTCCCACTGCTGGGACACAGACCTCCTCTCTTGTGAGAGGGAGTGGGCCATAATCCGCCACGTGGGCCCAGTGCGGATTGGCAGATGTCACATGTCTTCGAATTTGATGGTTCTAGGACATGCCGGTTTCCTCACGATGTTTTCCTTCCGTTTTGAGAGCAGTGGTGATGAAATAAATTACACAAAGTAATGCGCCAAGCTGGGTTCGAACCTACAACTCGTAAGTCGGGACCGATACCACTAGGCCACCACTGCTCTCAAAAAATGATGTACTACGGAATTATTCCTAATGAAAAGTTCTAAAATAAAGTCCGCGAGAGTGTATATCTATCTTTTAAAGTTAAGCCACTATAACCTTTATTATGGAAAACAAATTTGATTTTATTGTTATGTATTATTTGCGAAGGTGTTTTCATTAACATGATATTAATCCTTATCCAAATAAATACGTTAATTATCACCAGCATTTAATTTTAAACAAAATTGCCCTGTACATCGTTTGTTTTCAATGAATATCTTAGGAGATATCATAGTTTCAAAATAATACCACAACAAAATAATGACTGATGCCTGGGCATAAATGCGGCGGTAAGATCACTCTTTGGGACGTGGTTGGAGATGCGCTACGGCGTCCTCACCGACAACCTGATGCAAGTCCTCCCGGGCATGGTTGTTACGGGAGGTATACCTCAGGGATCCATTAGCAGGCGAGGGGAATGGGGAACAGTCGGAAAACGTGATGTTTGATAAACTCAGAAAGTACTGGACGGATTTGAATGTTTTTTTTTGTATAGGTATTAAGTGTGGCCAACATAATTAAAGGCTATAATTTATCTTGGAAACTTGCACACCTGGTGCAGAACCGCTACAGACCTGCTATACTATAAGAGATGCAAAATGGTGCCATAGCAAAAACTGTTCCACGTGATGAGCATGTTCTGCTGAGAGAATAAATTTGAAGATCTGGAACACCTGATGTGGGACTACAATAGCCTACACTCCTACACTATAACATACACGGGAATGACGTCTTAGCAAGAGTTGTTCAGCCTGATTAATACACTTTGTTGACGTATGAAAATTGAAGATCTGGAACACATGATGTGGAGAATAAAGCTATCACTGAGTTCACTGTTTAATAAAGTATAAAATAACATAAGCTGGGAGTACCTCCACGCAGCAGTGAAGGCGATAACAGTTTAGGATAATGAATAATTAGACTCTACCGGCCAAAACTCCCGTTTATCTTTTTATTCGGGCCGTTGGATTTGGGCATAAGACGCTTCAGATTTTCGATTTTGACGACCCCGTTGTCATTTCCCCAGCTTTTGTAATAATTTTGTAGTGAGAAATTTTAATATACTGGTATATAAGGTCCATATTTCTAAAATCGTATTATTTAATACGTTATGTATTAAATATTCACAACAAAAAACTCTTTGACACCTAATACAATAAAGCATGACTAAAAATGTCTAAGTCTATTGATTGCTAAACATCACTATTGTAGCGGGTCACCCTTTTTTGTATCAGTGACAGTTGCACTTGTCATTTTACTGACTACAATTAAAAATCGTACTTTAGTTTTGTGTTGAATAACATAAATCTAGACTAGTATTTGTTTTTATGTTACATTTGATAACTCTGTATAATATATATACTTAATTATTATAAGGTACAGGTTTGCTTAGCAAACGACAAGCTGAAGGCAGTTAATTCAAAGGTCAAAAATATAAGTCTCCTTCCTAGCGGAAATAAATTTCCCTACTCAAAATAATTGCTGTTGGCAATCACTCAGGCTTTAGTTACAAAATTTTGAAAACAAAGTGGGTGTAAGTAACTTTTAAACACGATTGAAGAACTCTTTAGGGCATGTTCACACCTCTGACTTTCACACATTCCAACTACAGACAACGAACTTTCCTACTTATGAATTAACTTTCCTTTACAAACAAGGGACTTTGGCTTCAATTAATTTAGGGGAGCACACATCTAGATTCTAGAAATCTAGACGAAATTGTAGGACTTCTGTAAGTCTACCCTCTCTTGTTTGTTCCCTTTCAGTTGTCTGAGATATTACTTGGTCCAATACTTTGCCAAGGAGCCGATCAATTTCACTATATCAATATTTCGAGTGATTGGATATGCTAAAGTAAATATTTTATGACCGAGACTCAAGGGTTGTTAAAGAGACAATATATCCAAAAGCTAACTGAAAAACGGTCTAAAAATTGTCACTAATATAGTGACAATTTTAGAGTTCGTTTTTCGTTGAGACAATTAAACAGGAAAAAGGCGTGAAGTAATCTTTGGAAAAATGGTCCTTATTTATTGTTGGTTTAAGTAATTAGTTCCATTTACAGTTTCTCTAGGTAAAAAATGGGTAAGAGTTGCAATGAGATAATACTACTTATGTTTTTCCATAGTTTTGAAGTTTGAATCAGCCTCCAAAACCAAGCAAGCATTTCTCTCGCGTTACTTAAAGGGTCAATCACCTTTAAGTAATGCGAGAGAAATGCAAATTTTATACGGGGCCTAAATCCGGAGTGGTTTTTGGTTACACTGAGCACATTCATAGAACCGCGGGTCCTCGTTTACACGGGGCTACTAATGAAAAAACTTTCAAATGAGCTGGCTACCCATGAGCCTTAAAAATGAAGTATTTTCATTTAAAAACCTCATTTTCAGTTTTAAAAGCTGTCGTTAACGTTGCGTGCTGCTGTAATTTTCACTTTGTAAAAATACTGTCAGATTGCGGCGTTCACTAAAAGGTTACATTATAATTTTCCAGGATGGAGTTATAATTACATTATGTACGCGTTACTACTTCAGACTGATATTTACTTACTACTGCTGGTTTTTATCTACAAAAGATTGATAATTAAACAAAGGCTTGGGGAATCGAAATGTACTTACCAGAACTAAATATTTGTATATTAGAAAAATCCTTTTCAAAATCTTTTGTATGAAAAATATTTAGATTCAATTAAATACTCACTTAACTAACGTAATAATAATTTAATAACAAAGACTATCAAAAAATTTATCCACAACACTGTCAACGGAATATCATCCTTAAGTCAGGTTAGAGCAACGTGTTGGATTACGACCCACACGGACTTTTTCATGAAATAAAATGAATACAGAAACAGATATTTTACCGGAGTCGCAAGACCCTCTAAGCAGGACTACGCGTCTCTGGAAAGAAAAGGGCAAAGGAACAGGGTGGTTTTTATTCAAGAATCTGACGATCTCTTTAGCTACACCCAGTGTGGGCGGAATCATTAGATTTTTTCCTAGAATTAAATTACTGAAACAATATTCTTACTGTGTTTTAGTACTTTTCCTACATAATATTTACAAAAATAAGTAGCATTGTTTTCAAAAAGCAATTAAGGATCAAAGTAGCAACCGTACAAAGAACAATTTAGTATTTCACCTTTCTATTTTTATGTCGAGAAGTGCCTATTTCTTTTTTCCTCAAGATTTTGTGTGCTTGACTGGCACCCCAAACAATTCTTTATTCTAATGTTGTACTAAAATAATACGACCCCTGTTAATAAACTCGCATGGTGAGTTCTTTACAAGCCGTTGTGACTGTTATTCAAACAAAGAGTACCTATTTCTTTTGAAATAACAATTCTATTATTCTTCTTTGATAGTCATACGGTTGATTTGTTGAATAGAAATAGAATATAATATCAAGTATCTACTTCACTGAAATATAAGTTAATAGAATTTCGTCAACAATAAATAATTTTGTTACACTTTTATTTTCATAGTTTTCTTTATTTCATGTTTAATTTACATTACTTTTAATTTGATGGCTACTGAAACTGTATATATATAGATATAGTATAAAACTTGCATGTTTTATACTATATCTTCTTATTTATCAACGATTAACCAAATGGGTACAGTTTTCGTTTTGTTCTTTTAATAATGGCTGACATTTTCGATAGCTCGTGATATTGAGAAGTTCTTCAAAACAGAGAAAATTACATTATTTAACCACTTTCTCGCCTGATGGTAAGCGATGAATAAAATCCAAGGGATCAGAAATACTGATCGTAAAAAGCAGTACAGATGCTGTGCAAACTGACGACCATCTCCAATTTAGGAAATCGAACTTCCAAGTAGCATCGTAGTGACTTCACCCAACTAAGTGGAGTCGCAATTCGTAAGTAAGACACTTGTAACGAGGGTACCGAGAAGACCAAGTTGAGTGCTTTCGCTTGATGAAATTTGAAAGTGGAGATAATTTACGAGAAACGGTAAGTAACGGAAATATCCGATAGGAAGTAACTTGTCTGTTATCACTAGTTCTTCAGAAGAAAAGTTTTAAGGAAAAAAAAGACGCATGACGTACGTATGCGATGAGAAATGCATCGTTATGAAACAAGAGTCAAGTCAAGTTGCTAGAACACAAACAAAACATCGAATTAAAAACACAGAGGCAAAATCTGTGTTTTTAATTTTTTAATTTCTCTACATACTATTATTGTGGAGGTCCGACAGGCAGTCGCTTCATGTAAACTACTGATATTCAGCTGCATCTAGTTCGACTGGAGGCCGACCACATTATAGTTGGGAAAAAGATAAAATAAATGATGATGATGATTTTAAAAGGGTATGTTGACGAAAATTCGATTCGTTATTGGATGGGTTTTCCATTTTAGACTAACAGTAGCAGTCACGGTGTGTAGATTTGTGCACACTTGATGGCAATGGACACACTCCCAAGACATAAACATTACTGGAGAAGTTCAGGTCTATTATTAAGTACAGCGCTGCCTAACCCGGCGAGGATACGAGGCGTGATATTATAACGTTTCTTCATTAAATAAAACTAGTTAATAAGCATGAACTAAGTCTTCTTAGTTTTTTTTTTTTTTTTTTTTTTTTTTTTTACGTGGTAAAATCATCAAATGAGACCTCCCACCCCGGGCAGGGCGAGAGGTACTGTCAGACTTGTACTGACTAAAATCCACGGTGTCCTTCAATAGCCCTTTATGTTCCGGGGTCACGGTGATGGTATAAGACCCGCGACCCCGGCAGGCTTTAGCCCTCTGAGAGGGGGCCTCGTCATTATGCTGACGCTCTTTGAGGCGCGCGTGGAACACGACGCGCCGTCGACCCGGGCATGGTCCATGGTCGGGCGAGTTGCCCTTTACTCGCCGCCCGCATGCCCGCGCCTACGGTGGCCGGAGATCGTCTTGCGACGTCCGACGCCGTGGGCGTCCACCACCGCGGGTGGGGCGGAGGGAGGACCTTGTCCTCTCTCTCACGCGGCCCGCCTCCTCCTTCGCGAGCATGACTGCTTCGCAGAAGGAGGCGACCGCATCCCACTCCGTCTCGCCCCGCAGCATGGCCGCGACCAGTGCTGGGCGCGAGAGGTCTCCGCCTATCGCCGCCGTGAGGACACGTCGGTGCTCCGCCCAAGCGGGGCAATCCTGCACCGTATGCTCGACTGTGTCCTCCGGGCGATCTACGCAGTGGTGACACCCAGGCGTTTCTTCCTTTCTCATAAGACACAGGTACCTCCCGAAACATCCGTGTCCGGTGAGGACCTGCGTCAAGCGGAAGCTTAGGACGCCGTGACGTCTCTCCAGCCACTCCTCAAAGAGGGGTCTTATCGCCGCTATTGCGGCGTGCCCGGCCGTCGGTCGCGACAGTCGTGCCCTCCATACTGCCCTGAGATCGCGCCGGAGCTCTTCCCGCCGCGCCTCGACTTCTCGAGGCAGCGGGGTCACGCCCCGGCGCTGCGCCTCCACGCGCCATTCATAGACGCGCTGGAGGGCAGTCGCCTCCAGATCCCAGGGCAAGTCTTCTTAGTTGGTATGAGGCAAGTATGGTTGTATAACCCACAGCATGATTTTAAACCTATGTGACCACATAGGCAGATGTCTATATTCGAATTTGTACTTTCCCCACATCGTATTGCGCACAAAGTCAATCCACAGTCGTGTCACTTGAATTGGAGGATGCTTAAGCAACGTTGCCGCGATCAAACCGTACATAGATCAGAGTTGTTTACATATCGGGACCCTTCCGGTCTCGTGCATGAAACCAGGGCATTGGAGCTAGATTCTATGTGCCAAACTACGATCAAGGATTGAACGGCTTATTGTTAGCTAAGTGAGTTGATCAAACCTAGGATTTTAACATATTAGGTATGCATTTTCTTAGTTTATTGTGTTATGATTTTTCTCATTAGATACTCGTGTTTTATCTTATCCTTACTTACTTTATTGATAAGTTTAATGTTTGGATGAATGGATGTTTGTTACTCAATCATTATTATTGAGCGGATAATAATAAGATTGATATAAGATTACACACACACTACCGTTTATCCCGATGTAACTTTCTCGTGGGATGGCTTTAGAGTTAGCCCCTTCGTACACAACGCGACGCAAATAATGATCTTCTTACGCTTTACTGTATATTCCTTTCCATTTCCAGTTATGTTCTTTTTACTAGTCTAAAGAACTTGCCAATAGCGACTGTTACACGTCTCAGTACAGTAATGGAGCTATTTAGACATCTAAATATACTCCTAATTTTGTTTTAAGTGCCAATTATATTTTATCGCAAATAAGGCACACATTTTTTTCTTAAATTGGCATATGAAGACGTTAAATTTTATTTTATTTAGGGAATATACATTTTATTAAACTATTCTGATACTCGTTATAATATAATATTGGATGATTCCAGAAAAAAAAAAATGAAAAGTACTGAAATTCTATCCTTGTTATAACAGTACAAATAATGTCCACGTAAATTCAACTCTTTGCTTTTTCAAATGAAGTTTCAAAAGCTTGTGGCATTCATTTCCGCGCATAAAATAACTGTGAAATATTCTTACAATGGAAATCAGACTGGGCTGTAATGAGCACGCTGAAAAAATGCATTTAGACTTTTTATTGCAGTTTTGTGATAAATAAGAGGTAGAAAATTACATACTGAGTGGAACTGCGTGTTTATTAATTTATGTTTTATGTGGACGCTTTAAACCTCTTAGTTGAATGAGCAGAAAAAATATTGGGACGGGAACTATCTGTAAGTAGCTATGGTCCGTGCTCCATCCATATCCGTGCATGAACACCTTCTTCATCATCCTCTTCTCCTAGTACTTTGTATTTAGATTTGACATTGAATTTTAGAAATTCTTATTGTCTGAAACATTTAAATAAAAAAATGATAAAAAATATATCTCTGTGAACTGTTTCGTAACTTCCCTATTTATTTATTTATCAGAGTTTTGTCTTAGCGGAGTGATCCAATTATTTGTTTGTCCATCTGCGATTACGTGAATTGGGACGAAACAAACAACTAGTCGGTTCTAGAAGTTTCTTCTTTTCTACAAAGGTTGGACTTTCTTTTGAATTGGCGATCGGACTTGATCGGCTATTGGTCTATTTTCAGTGTAGGAGTATGAATAATACAGGTTTCATACAAATGTAAATTAGATTTGCTGTAAGGAGTAAAACAAAAACACATAGAAAAAGCATATAAGCATATTTTACATGAAAAAAATCCCGCGTACATAATATGTGAATTCAGTGAAACTTTGTACCTTTTTAATTAGGTTTTAGTTTTTAACCAGATTAATGACGCCATGCAAAGTAGGAGCGAGACGCTAGTATTCTATAACACATATAGCCCTTGTGGTATCGTTATTAGGTATGTACGTTAATTAAATTAATAATCACCTATTTAGACGCAATCTTGTACAGGTAAGATAAGCTTTCAACTACAAGTTTCAATCAAAGATGAAAAGGTTTTGCTTCAAAGGTTCGTGGTACAACGACCTCTAAACCGCCGAAGGGTATTTTATTCCAGTTAATTCTAAAAAAAGTCCGCTTTTTCTTTTTCGTTTTAGCAATTAGCAATCCCATCTAGTTCTAAATTAAACGAAACATTTTTTTATGCTCGCATAATCAACAAGAATTTTAGACGAATATAATTCAATTAAGACCAAAGGGTGTAGAAAGACCTTTAATGAAGCCGAAAGGCACGTGTTCTACCCGTCGTTGAGATTTTTTCTTTTTGCACCTTGAATTTTAATTTAGTTTATTTACTATGGGCTCGCCCTGGGCTTCAAGAGTGTTCTCAACTTTGTTTCTAGGCTAATAAGAAGTGGGGCGACAGACTCCAATAGTATGATGGTTGCGAGCTAGGCGGCACTAGTGGGCAAATACGAATGCTCAGCGGTTACCGCTTGTTTCATACCCATAATAACGCCCAGACTGATACGAAAATTTATTAATTAATATGTTTTCATCATCATCATCATCATGGGGAGCCTTGTTTCATGGACTACGAAATATAGTTTTTCCTTTTGTGATATATTTTGCTATCCTGCATGAGACCAACCTTTTACTCGCGATCTGAACCATGTCCACCTATCTGATCGTTGGTCTACCAATAGTTTTTGCTTATCTTATACCTTTTAATGAAGGTTCTACGCTCTCTACTTGCTATCACCATGATTTGAGAATATCCTGTACCCCTCCATTTCTGAGGTATTATCATGAGTTTTCACTTTTTTGCGATGTCTTGATCTCGTTCGTACCCTAGAAGACTCTTTTTCATTTTTTCTTTTTCCATACAATTAACGTCACGATACTTCAACAACGCTGTAAGCTAAAATCTTGTGCTAAACCATCACAAAACATTTATAAATGTAGTAAGTAGGTTTCATTCAGAATTCATTTGTAGGTCGTATAAATGTGGGTAGGTACTTTCATTACGAAATTGGTGTGAAATTAATATGTCGGCCATAAGTCGATATTACAGATAGCAATAAAAAGGCGGCCATTAGAAGCAGATGCCTTGACCCTGTGCCCATAAAGTAAACCTTAGGAAGTTTTACGACAGGATTCAGTAATTGATTTTGCCTTGTGTTATTGTTGCTCAGTAATATCGTGGCTTATTTTATTTCAGAAATGTATAGTAACGTATTGTACAAGCCTGTCATTATTTTATCAATTACAACATTTTTTGTTCCATTTCACAGTATTAGCCTACCGCAACCTCATTGGGAATGGCTACGCTGATGATGTTACCTACTTGACTTTGTCCACAAACTATGCCAGAATCAAAACGTGGCAACAATGCAGCGAAAACATCCTGCAAATATTATATAATTAAAACATAATTTACCCACAATTAAACCAGGATAATATAAACGTGGACTGTTTGAGCTTACATAAATCCTGTTAAATGTCGTGACGAGTAAAACCTTATGTCTAGTCTGCCTTCTGTTTTAGTGAGTATGCACGAGTATATGGTTAACTTCGAATCGCAAAGATAAAAACATCATTGAACCATATTCAAAAGAAGTTTTGTAAAATTATAACGCCCATTTTTCTCCCGTCACTAAAACGACTTATTATCATTACCGTCACATCTTTTCAAAGAAGAATGCATGTCATGTTGCCATCGCATTAACAACTCAACTTTTTGCTAGAACTGCTCGGACGCGCCACAACTAAATGAAACTGTCAGAATGTGGCCGGCCACAAAGTATCAAAACGTGTTGTTCGATAGTTTGTAGTCGCGTTGACACAGCTGTCCCAAACGTGTGGTCAGTATCGGCGATGTTGTGACCACATACCCAAGCGGTCATGTCATAACTACTGAGTACTTTGTGGCTCTCGTAACCTAACTTCAAGTGACCATTATCGCCAATCACGCTAGCCATGAGCAGTGGTGGCTCAGTGGTATCGGTCCCGACTTATGAGTTGTAGGTTGTGGGTTCGAATCCCGACAGGCGCATTACTTTGTGTAATTTATTTTCATCAGCACTGTTCTCAAAACCGTGAGGAAACGGGCATGTCCTAGAACCAAAAAATTCGAAGATATGTGACATCTACTAATCCGCACTGGGCCCGCGTGGTGGATTATGGCCCACTCCCTCTCTCAGAGAGGAGGCCTGTGTCCCAGCAGTGGGAAAATTATAAGGCTGATGATGATGAGGCTAGTTACGATACAGTGACGTTTTCGTCACTTGTATGTATCGACTGGTTGTCGGATTATTTGGATCGCTTACCAACTGTTTCAGTTGGTAAGCGTTTGACTGCTATGCCACGTGTCGCGGGTTCGTTCCCCACACGGAACAAATATTTGTATGATCTTCAAGTATTTGTTCCGGGTCTGGGTGTTTCTTTATGGGAGTTTCTATGTTTGTAAACGCACCTACGATACTGGAACCTAGTGTGGGGCAACGTTAAAAAAAAAGACATCTGGGAAAGAGGCAACTCGATACATAAAAGTATTGGTCTTAATAATTATAGATCCATCCATGGAATTGCCTTGGCGAGCGTGGCTTAATATTAAGGTGTTGTAAAACTTGTTACAATTTAGTGATTAAACAGTACTATTCAACTGTCAAAGAAACAAAAACGTGACCTTCTTTTGTTTCAGTCGGGCGAATCCCTTGGTTTAAATCCAAATCTTTGACGGCGACGCGTCTGCACAACCCTCAGTTGTAAGTAGGTCAGACGCTTCCCAAATTCTGTAACTACATGATATGTCCAATACTGTATGTTGTGTTTATTCCACTACAAGCTAGCGGTATTAGTGAGAACCGTTGCTGGAGTGGAAACAATCCTGTTTGCGTAAGTTAAGTGTACCGTGTATATGTTTATTGTTTACATACTGATAGGTTACTGAACCTTTCGATATGGGTGGTTAATTAGACTAAGTATCTCAATCTAGTTATTGCTTTCATTTCAAGTTTTTTATAAGATGACAAGGAGTAAAGTTCTAAACAAAACCTTTAGATTTTCTTTCGAGATCAGAGTTGAGTTGGACGGTGCTGGCAATTCTGTATCTGTTGTCAATTGCAGCTTGAACGTATTAGACTAAACTTGAGCTGAACTAAAATACTAGTCTACCTCTGTCCCTCTGTCCCACTGCTGGGATCAATGTTCCAGCTTGCGTATGAGGCCTCTTACGCAAGTCCGAACATTGATTGCTCAAGATGAGTTGGCGATTTCAGACTTCAGATACAGAATAAGTTCAGATTTCCTCACAATATCTTCTACGATGTCAGTGACGTTTAGGATAGATTCAGAAGTAGGAACATAATTATACATAAAAAAAGGCTTTGAAAAAGACACATTTCTGCTCAGCAGAATTTGAACTCACTACCTTGTGCATGATAGGCGAGTTTTCAAACTCTAAGCCAACTACAGCAAAATACATCTTTCAATAAATCCTCTTAAGATAATTCAGAAAATTAATTGGCTGCAACGAAACAAACACCATTTGGCATTATATTCAACACCAGCTTACTTAAACAGTTTTTCTCTCGACTACTGATCAATAATGGTCTCTACCTCTCTACGTTACATTACGTTTTTCTTATTATTTTCCCCCGGGTGTTCAATCGTGCCTATGCTTTCTCCATCGCTTGAAGTCCTGCTTTTTCCGCTGGGAAAACGATGGGAATCCAATTCAGTCTTATGAAACTTACATTTTCTTCTCTCCCTTAGGAGTCATATATGCTAGCTGTGGTTTCAAAGATTCTACGGCATACGTGCAGAATTTCAGCCGCATCCGGTGTTTGGAACGCTTTTCAAGTTGGTTCAATTGTTCGAACTTTATGTTTTACGTAGAACCAAACTGTAACGTGTATCTATGTCTTGCTCGTACATTCACTGATATTCCATCTCATCTTAGTGTCTCTTAGCACATTCATGTAAATCTGACAAAAAAATATGCCACTGGTAAAGTATTTAATTCATATGTAAAGTTAAATGGTCAGTACGTTAAGAAACAAAAGTTATAATCAAATAAAAGGTAGATTTCTGTTGAAATTTTCCGATCTATTTTCAGGTTTCAATTCAATTAATTTTATTGGGCTGATAGAATTAGGGCAATCATGTTCAGATCAAGATTTTAAATTATTATAATAAAAAAAGATCTAAGAATCTATCATACGATATTACAGCATAGTTCAAAATTTGAAGGTACTTTTACCTGAAAATGCTCGTAGAACGTAAAAACTGATGACTTTGCCAAGCTGTGTAAACCACGCCTCGTTATAAGTCTGAACACGAGATTCAACCAATAATGATCGGTTAACCATTGAGAATGGCCTACTATAAGTATCAATTTACATTCCAGTACATTGATTTGCCAATGTTAAATCGTTAATAGGCTATCATTGTTAAGAAAATTATACCATTAACAAGCCAATCGTTTGCCATAGCAATAAATCTGAAGTTGACGTACCTTTGTTTTGATTAAGTAATTTCTTGAGCAAACTAGTCAGGTTTCAAATTAATTAGCTGTGCTTAGTGAGCCAATCAAAGCACGATCCGGGTACCTAAGATTAAACTCATCGGCTTTATGAACCGTTGCTCTGCAATTATCTTTAAATTCACCTTTTTCTACTCGCTCTGGCAGAAACAAGCAAGACAGAAGGTTAGGTTCGGCAGAGTTTATGGAAATGTACCTGAAATAATAGAAAAAAAATATGAAAAATATAGATACACACAGAAACAAAAGTATAAAGATTAAAGTTCAACTTTATCCCAAGTTTTTATTTTATTTTAGTGGACTTGCTTTTGACTCTAGCCTAGGTCAGAGTCAAAGTCGACAATGGAGTAAGCTTGTCCAGAAAAAGCCTGTTCAATCTAACTTTAAAGATGTGTATGCTAGAAGAAGGTTTGCGTTCGGAAACACTGACGCAGGTAACGTGTCCAACTCCTTTTTATTATGTTAACAAAATTAAAAAAAAATGGTTGTTATTGGAGCGCTTGTTTTGATGTCTAATCTATGTAAAGAATTTATTCAGCCCAGAGAAAGACACTCCACTAGAGACAATTAGGATATACATTAAAAAATACAGCTAGGTTTTTCTCCATTACATTGCAGATTTGACCTTCTGTTCCTATTTATGCTGTTTTGCTAGGGTAAGCTGCAATTAAACATTTAATTAAAGTGCACGCTCTCAGTGTTTTTTCAGGAGAAACTGGATTCACGGTGTGTTATATTTTTCGCTGACGGAACATAATTAGTAACTAGGTACAGAGTTCCAAGAACTTGAAGGGAAAAAAGTGTTTAAATCATCATTTAACAAATTTTTTTCAGTGTTTGAGTTGGTTTCTTGCCTAAAAATATATTTATTTAAATTTTTAAATGTATATTACTTTATTATAATACTATGTATTTTAAAATTAAATGGAGCGACTGTCTATCTAACCTCCACAATAACGTATTAAGAAACATACTGAAAAGAGATGTAACTTTTGTGATCAAAATACAAAACAAGTGCTGGTAACAAAATCCAAAAGTCTTAAAAAAATGGTCTGGCCAGTAGATATCAATATCGAACTTAAATTTCTCAAAAGTTATCTGAACATTTTTTTCAAATCACCTAAATATAAATACTTACATAAATAATGACTGCATGTATCCGGTACCATTTGAGACATTCTGAAGAAAGCCATGTTGACATGCTCTTATTTTCGAAACTAACGAAAAATGATACGGAGCCCATTATTTTTAGTGTCAGTCGAAAGAACCTTTCGCACGCATTTGAACCGGGTAATAGATATCTGAAATATTTTCTTTGTTATGAATTTATACGGGTTGACCGGACCCTTCTCACGTGGAAAGTCAGGTTGACGTCACCCACGCGACGCCAATATCCGTATAATATGACTTGTTATAAATACCTTTCAGTTTTAAAGCCTCAACGACAAAGTACCAAGTTCCTTAGCGCCATTTTTGGTACTAAAACGAAACAAGAATTTAGGTGCTTACTGTCTTGCCTAAGCCTTTTCCAGTTATGAATTTATCCGGCAAGATGTAAACAACGGTATTTAGACCGCCTTGCGACATGAATTATCTAAACTCGGCTATATTTTTGCTGTGAGGTAGCTTTTGGGCTGGGAAAATGTGGTTTGACTTGGGAGGATTAGAGTTGGGTCACGGACTCTGATTTATTGTAGACGCTTTTGTAGAAATACCTGGAATGATTTCCTAACGGATAATATACCTAGTGATTTGTTTGATACAGAAATAGAAGGTATAATGTATGTACGAGTCTTTAATATAGTTAAAAGTCAGATGCGGGCTGAATAATTATGTATAACCTCCTACTCAATTTGAACTCTGTTTGGTTTTCAAAAACGATACACAGACGAAGTAATGGATTAAAGATGTCACTAAATTTGAAACTTTATTTTAGTAAAAGAAAAGACACTAACTTTTTGCTGTTTATAAGAAACAATTTCCACAGCTCTTTTGTCGCGCTGTTTTTGTCTCAGTAATATTAGTTTAATCTTCTTGTCCAAGTCTCCGGAATTCACCACAGTGCTTTCGAGGTCGACAGCTTGTAACATTCTAAATATTAAACTGCACTCTCGAAATAGCAATTTCTTCGCGAAGTATCTCAACTTCAACTTAATTTTAAATTTATAGTTCGTTGGTGTGAACTACAGTTTCTAGCTTCAGTCTTTTATGTTTAGAATTCTGCGGTAAAAAGATTTTATAACGTTTGTTGTAAAAAGAAAATCTCTTGGAAAAGGTGCGCATTTAAGTGAAGGAAAAATATTTGATATAGAACTAAGCGGTAACTGTTGAATTGTGGGTTTAAAACCTTTGGTCTTAGCAGTCTTAATAAGGTTTTATTGAATGAGAAAACTTGAAGTCTTAGAAACCAAAACACAGTTAGCAAAACCAGATCCGAAGTTGAGAACTAAGGCGTCAGACAGAGTTTCAAATCCGCAAAATGTGTGATGTTATCAGCTGCTCGCGTTACAAATCCTGAACTTTATCGTGTTTAACTGTGATTATTCTCTGTGCATCGGGGCGCATCGGGACCGAATAAGTTCTTTCTTTCTTTTCCCATAAGGATGTTACAACCTCTAGTGTCATTATTTAAATCTGCCTCAAGGGATCCTCCAGGCCTCTGATCGTTTGATGATTTTACAACGCAAAAAAAGGACTCTGATATATGGCTTAAAAATATGTACTATTTCCTTTTTTCTTTAAAAAAAGTTGATGTCCAAGATGAGCTTAAAAAGCTTAGATGAATTGAAAAGGATATATTAATACTTGCCCGTGTTGGAACTCACATCCCCGTGCGTGTGAGTTAAAGAACCATCACAACTTTATCAAGTAAGTTTATCATCCTATTTTGCCACTCATAATATTATGCTCACAATGTACAAACGACTCACGACAAAGGGTGTACTAGATAAGAGGTAATTTGCTCGGATTTCATCGTTATCGGGAGACTTTAAGGCTCATAAATACTTAAAGAAGTTCTTCCGTGTCGGGAAGTCGGGAAAGAGGAGCGTTGCGGGAAATATTTTTATATTCGCGGATAGGAGACGCTATTTGTACTTATAACGGATAACTAAGTATATCCATTACTTGAATAGATCGCTTTGAGCATTTTTTATTTCTTAACAAAGGTACTGTAGTAAAATTCCTGAAAGAGATCAATTTAAAAGCTTGCTAAGAAGTAACGTCGTCTATTGAATTATTATTTGACCAACTATTCGTGTGCGTCTTTCGATACTTTCCTTTCTTTCTATCTTTTTTTTAGAAAACACTAGGAATTTCTTTTGTGTCGTGGGGGTGCGAAACCGCTACTTGCAGGTCTACGCATAGAAATATTTGTTCGGTGCAGGAATCAAACCAGCGACACATAGCGCTGCAGTCAACGCCTTAACCGCTGCGACAACCACGTCATCACGACCAATGATATTTAACTTTAAAATGAAAATGTTTTACAAAATATAATCAAAATCTTCGCATTTCGTTGGATTTAACTAGATACAGGACAGTTCAAGTTCATAAGACTTGATAAGGGTAGGCTGACCTTAAAAGTCACTTGTGACAGCAATAATTTCGAACAGGACTAAATTAAAATAATAAGCTTCATAATTCACCAGACAATTAACTGGCAGATTTTACATTTAGAATTTGACTGCAAAGACAACCGTCTCCTCCGCCCCAACCGCAGTGGTACACGCCCACGGCGTCTGACGTCGGCAGATGATCTCCGGCCACCGTAGGCGCGGGCATGCGGATAGCGAGTAAAGGGCAACTCTCCGACCATGGACCATGCCCGGGTCGACGGCGCGTCGTGTTCCACGCGTGCCTCAAAGAGCTGTCAGCATAATGACGGGGCCCCCTCACAGAGGGCCAAAGCCTGCCGGGGTCGCGGGACTTATTTCCATCACCGTGACCCCGGAACATAGGGCTATTGAAGGACACCGTGGATTTTCGTCAGTACAAGTCTGACAGTAAGGGGTGGGAGGACTCATTTGATGATATTACCACGCAAAAAAAAAAGACAACCGTCTATTATTTAACTTCAAACAATTTTTCTTTAAATTCTTTCATTAACAACAGGAGCGTTTCGAAAACGAAGCATAATTTTATTTATTAGTACAAAGTGAACGACAACGGTGAGTCGACATTATTACTTTTTATTTGAAACATTCTTGGATTATTAAGACAATTATCTTTGAATAAAATGAATAGAAATTCCCTCAAAAAGCAATTCCCTGTAAGGAAAAAGGAGATTAGTATCTCGTTTGTTCATTTGCCTTTCATAATCCTAATTAGCCATTTAACTGAGCTCTTATCATTGGTCCTGAACAGAAAGTCATTCTTATAAAGCAACCCGCCTCCTTATCTGTCCACTTACTTAAGATTCAGTTTTATTTCTCCTTCTGCCTGGAGTGCGGCGTTTATTTTTATTTACTTACTTTTTTATTGTTGGCATCTTATTATTTTTAAAGGCTTTTGTTAAGTCTATATTGCTTTTTTATTTAAAAGGTTTTTATTTAGCTGTTTTGTTTTTTTAAATAATTCAATTCAGATTTGCTGAAGTGGGACTTCACTGAAAAGTTCATGAATTTAAAGTGATGCCAATAATGAAAAATAGCTAACTGAAATAAATACAGATGGTGTTTTTTTTCCATTCAACTAAGCGTGAGTGATTCAATGAAAAAAGTCACCGGCTTAAAAACATAGTCATCAAACTGATACTTGCGCAGTTCAGATGGTGTAAATAAATAAGAATGATGTTTCGTATTTCTACAAGGTTTTATAAAACGATTGATTTATCTAGCTTGGCTAATTTGGCTTTTCAGTGGCTAATGAAAATGGAATATTTAGGGTGCACCCACATTTATAGATGCGAAATGGGCTCAAAGCATTAAAAAAAGACTTTATGTCGACGTAACAAGTGTGTTACTAATACCATTCACATCGCATCGGCTCAGACAGCGACACGTCGCGTGACGCCGGCCGATGGCGAACCGAGCCGTTCGCAACACATGATCGCCGATAAGTAGTGTGATGATACGCACTCAGCTTAAGCTGATTCCGCGTCGATAAATGTGGGTCCAGTTTATAGAAACTTTATTTTAGATACACTAATTTATTATTAGCTTTTACAATTTATTATTAGTATCCTGATATATAATAATCGCTGATAGCGATATCTAATATTAGCTTATATCAGTCTAATTTTTTCCCACCTATCCATTCGCTTTTCAAAATTGAATTTCAATGCCAGCTTTTCATGTAACTTTCTACTAGCATTTTTGTCATATCTAGATCCCGTCGGGTAAACATGCATGCTTTTTAGTACATTGAACTTGCATTCCAACTTTGATCGCTACTTTTATCTTAAAATATCTACGTAGTGTTTCTTATCATACCGGCGATGTACTAATAAATTGCTTTGAGTTAATCTCTCAGTAGGTACTTAGATGAAAAACATACTTTAAGTATTGAAAACTAGTAACAAGCTATGAAAGGTTTTTTTTTGGGTCGCTCATCAGAGCCATTTCATGTGCGTGCATGTGTGCATACTTATGTTGGTTTGTGTGTGACAGTGTGTTTCATAGTAGGTATAAAGATATGAGCAGTGATTGTACACAAATTGCTCTGTACTCATTGGAAGAGGAGGATAACAATAGTTAAAACCGGCGGTAATTCAACAAAAGCTAACGTTCCTTTTAGCACAAAATCAACACTCATTTAGTCAAAACTCAAGAATCAACAATTCTTGAACGTCAAAATTTCTTAAGACAGTCCCTCAAAACGCGCCTTCAGCCTTTTATAGTATTTTAGAGATATCATGAAGTGACAGAAAATTGTCATCTCATTAATGAAATCATTAGGTCTGTTACTTAAACAACTACTTATATTTGAATGCGAGGACACGATCGATAGCTGCGCTGTGTGTGGTGAACTGGAAAAAATATGAAATGAGTTACGAGTATTCCGCTGTGGATAGAGCTTCAGAAGGTCTGCTACTTGTCTTTTCTTTATCACTTAAAAATACCATTTTCATTCTCTAATCCTTTTTGTTACAGGGTCGCGTTTTAAGACAGCCTCGAAATATATCATACATAATTATATAAAAAGACAGATACCATTTCGCCTCATGCATATATTCGTAGATCCAGTTATGTATACAGCAAGCAAGTCGATAGCGAGAACTAAGCACCCGACCTTTCTGAAGCACTTCACCAATACAGTCACAGTGTAGGTCTTCCTAGGGCGTCCTCCCCAACTCGCTGTCCGACCATGGACCATGCCCGGGTCGACGGCGCGTCTTGTTCCATGCGCGCCTCAAAGAGCGTCAGCAAAATGACGGGCCAAAGCCTGCCGAGGTCGCGGGACTTATTTTCATCACCGTGACCCCGGAACTAAAGGGCTATTGAAGGACACCGTGGATTTTAGTCAGTACAAGTCTGTCAGTAGGGGTGGGAGGACTTATTTGATGATTTTACCACGATAAAAAAGGGCGTCCTCCCAGCGCTCACATTTCTTGCAAAAGATTTTACCACTAAAAGATTTATGGAATACTGTACGCTGAGATAAGACGTAAGTACTATCAGATAAACCTTAGAATGTAAGTACAAAGTCAACAAAACGTGCTACGCTCTCTATACGATATAAGCGTAATTTTTTCGCTCGCATCAAGTGTGGCCGAATGAGGTGTTGAGCACGTTTCGGATACGGCGTGATGATGTCACGTCTTGGTTTATAACCCTCTTGGTGCCGAAACTGAGATAGCAACGTACTAAAAGAAATATGGGGATTGGGGTTTTTTATCAATTTGTGTGGGGATGCTCGTATTTTTGTTATATTTTGATAAGATAGTAGCTGAACGTACCAGTTAAGAATTAACTTCTAGCCGTATAACTGTTTTAATTGTTTGACTACCATTTTGCCAATGGTAATTATTATTTATTTATTTTATACATCACTAGCTGACCCGACAAACGTTGTTTTGCCATATAAATTGTTTGTAGTGCCACACTATAAAAAAAATGTCCAAAAAATAATTTGTGTTTGATAACCTTCTACCACTTCATCATCAGCCGGAAGACGTCCACTGCTGAGCATAGGCCTCCCCCTTAGACCGCCACGCCAAACGACAATTCGCCACTTGCATCCATCGGTTGCCCGCGACTCTCACGATGTCGTCGGTCCATCTAGTAGGAGACCTACCTACGCTGCGTCTTCCGGTCCGTGGTCGCCACTCGAGAACCTTTCTTCCCTATCGGTCTACCACTTACGAGTATGAAAAATAGTCGATTCTTAGACCTACTGAATATGCATATAAAATTTCACAAATATCGGTCAAGCCGTTTTAAACGAGTGTGCAGGTAACTAACACTATGACACGAGAATTTTTATACATATTTGTATTATATTAGATCAATTTACTCAACTTTTAAAAGGATTCTTGAATATTCCGGCTACCTTCCCGAAACAGTCTACAAGACTACCTATTGTGACGCGCGAAGAAAAGTATAAAACTTTTATCTACAAACCTGTGAAGCAGTGAAACACGACATTCAAGTCCCGCCTCCACACTCGCAAGTAAGTGCATCGGTTTCCGACGAATTCACGTCTTGAATTGAGAAGTTGTTACCTGCCTCAGAAAGGGGACAGAGAGCCGTGTTCAGTACATAACAAACTTTAACGTTTCGCCACTCCATACTGCCTGTTTATTTGGTAACAAAGCAGTTTGTTTGACATTTATAGTGTTGTCTGAGTATATTATACGGTCTAGTCAGGCGCTCGTAGCTGGCGTAGCTAATTTGCTACGGCGTAGACAAGCTACGGCGTAGGCCTGTTACGGCGTAGGCTTGCTACGGTGTAGCTAGTAGTTCTGTTACTGCGTACGAAATGTTGTGCCAGGAAGATGGACGAGATTATTTGATTAAAAAGTTTGTGTTTGAATGAATAAAGTATCCCAAATAGAGCAATATTTATATTATTTCAATTAATCTACTCTATTTAAAACTCATTTTATTTTTGTAAAAAATAATTATTACCTTTTCTTATTTCTCTTTTCTCATTAATGATTTACCCCATTTACTAAACAATCAACCACAGATGGTATTATTTGCGGATGATACATCGTTAATTTTTAAAATTGACAGACGTGCACAAAATCTAGACACTGTTAATGACTGCATTCTTAAAGTTTAAAATTGGTTTACTGTTAATAATTTAGTTCTTAATGAAAAGAAGACAAAATGTATTCAAATCAAATCAAATCAAATCAAAACGTTTATTTCAATTAGGCCATAACCGGCACTTTTGAACTGTCAAAAGACAAAATAAAACTAGTACAAAAATAGTTATGGTGCTACAGTCCCAGTCACAAGACATAAAAACTGTGAAAGTACCGTAGGTGCTCATTCCAAAGCGTAGATCTCTATGGAGAAGAATGAGCAAGAAACTCCATGGACACTCTTTTTCAATCGCCAAAATTATTACAGATCTTAGGTTACATCATTCATCATCAGATGGTAGGTACATTATGTGAGAACGATGTGGCAAGTTATTAGTGTCCATAGTAAATATAAAAACGACAATTCAAAAATAAAGTTATAAATATTAAAATAGACCATGGCAGCTAAGAGATGACCAGTCCCAACTGACAGCGCCCGTTCACGAACATGACACATATATCAGCACCATTCAGCTCAACCATTTTGAAGGGAACTAAATGATCCGACAGACATGCCACCATCAGCGAGACTTTTGAGTGAGCATGACATACTCTCAACCGCCAGAGTCATTCAAGTCAATGAAAGACGTAGGTTTCTAGTTAAAGATAGCTCTGAAGTACATGGTACTCACACAATGCTGGCTATGACGCTATATAATACTAGACACATTGACTCTATACAATGCAAAGTCTTCATCCGCTTCAAAAAAAATAATTAAGGGATAACCTACAAATGTATATCTAGAAAAGTCCAAAAAAAAAAAGAAGAGGAATTAAAAACTAAAGTGAGTAGGACAATAACGTCCGTTGATCAATTTAAAATAAAACAAATACAAACACATAAAAATAAAAACTAAATGACTTAATAAAGTCAAATAAAAATAAATAAACAATTATATGAACGCATATAACTAGTCTGGAAGATAAAACTAATGAATCGAATCTATACAATGCAAAAATAGTTACAGCTTTTACAATATTTTCACAAGCTAATCCACTGGTTTCCCCCTATGGTTGTGGAGCAGGACCAGCATTAAGCCAAGCATCTTTATCAGCAATGTAATCCCCCAACTTATAATACGCTTTACTACATAGTGTGCGTTTAATGCAAGTTTTAAATTTCGTCTCATTCAGTTGAAGTATGTGGGGAGGTATTTTATTGTAACATTTTAAACAGTACCCCATGAAGGATGAGTCTACTTTGGCTAACCTGAAACCTGGTTGAACTAATTCGTCCCTAGATCTAGTACTATAATTGTGCCTTTCACCTCTTTTACTAAATAGATGCAGATTCTTTCTAACGTACATGATATTTTCGTAGATGTATTGACAAGGTACAGTCATGATGTTAATATCCTTAAACCGTTCCCTTAAAGAATCGCGCCTGCGAAGATTGTATATGGCTCTAATAGCTCTTTTCTGCAGAATGAATATTGATTCGATGTCTGCAGCACGTCCCCATAACAAAATACCGTAAGACATAATACTATGAAAGTAACTAAAATAGACCAGTCTCGCGGTATCTATGTCAGTATATTGACGGATTTTTCTAACAGCATATGCTGCTGAACTCAGGCGTCCTGCAAGAGATGTTAAATGCGGACCCCATTGTAGCCTCGAGTCGAGCGTAATTCCTAGGAAAACAGTTTTGTCGACGAATTCTAATTTCTCTTGATTCAATACCATGTCACAGTCATTGCTTTTGACATTCGGTAGAGCAAATCTTACACTACTATTAGATTCACGTTACCAAATGTTAGAAGTAGGGAATGCGACATTTTATTGAACGGAGATAAATTGGAATTTATTAATTAGACAGTTTTCCTAGGAATCACGTTAGACGATAAATTGCAATGGGGCCCCCATATAGCATCTCTAGCGGGGCGGCTAAGTTCAGCCGCTTATGCTGTTAGAAAGATAAGACAGTTAACAGACGTCGAAACTGCGCGTTTGGTTTACTTCAGTTACTTTCACAGCATAATGTCTTATGGCATTCTACTGTGGGGCCGGGCAGCTGACATTGAATCTATTTTTATTTTGCAAAAGAGAGCCGTCAGAGCAATTTACAATCTACGTCGTCGCGAATCTCTTAGGGAAATATTAAAAAAAATTAATATAATGACAGTGCCTTGCCAATTTATTTATGAAAATATAATGTATGTTAGGAAAAATCTTCATCTATTTAATAAGATAAGTGATAGACATAATTTTAATACTAGAAATAAAGATAAAATATATCAGCCATATTTTAGATTGTCTTAAGTCCAAAAATCTTTTATGGGGTTCTGTGTTAAATGTTACAACAAAATACCTAGTGAGATTATAAAACTAAATGAAAGAAAATTTAAAAGTTGCATAAAAAGTACACTTAGTAAACAAGCATATTATAAATTAGAAGATTATATTCAAGATAAAAATGCTTGGAAACATGCTGGTCCTGCTCCATAGTACAATGTAGGGCTTAAACAGAATCAAACTGGTTGCAATTTAAATGCTCACACACTGTTTATATTTAATTTGTAAAATAGCTGTAATTGCAGTATTTTGTGAAAATATGAACACCGATGTACCTTTTTATTTACATTATTTTTTTATTTATATTTTATTATTTTTTTGTATTTGGTTTGGATTTTCAGGGTACATTGTTTTCACATTATATATCGCAATTATGTTATAAAAAATATTGTAAAACATTTTTTAAAAAGAGTAAGTATGGAGTTTCTTGCCCATTCTTCTTCATACAACCTACCTTTGCGAATGGGTGTAGAATCATTCCCATCCTATCCCAATTCCTATAATTTTAATAATCGACGTTTAAAAGTGCCTCCTTGATGGCCTAATTGAAATAAATGATTTGACTTTGACTTTGACTTTGACTATTATAAATATGAAAATTATAAATTGTCTCTAAAAGGCATCAAAACAGAGAAAATAAGTATTTTAAAGGAAATACTAAAGAGTTACGTGAGTTGTTGTCATAATGAACAACAGACAATACAATAAACGTCTAGAAAATTGCAAAAAGCTACAATTCGATGCACACTGAGATAAAAGTCGGGTCTTTGAGCTAGTATTCCTTTATACCTGACGCACGTCTTTGGACTTGGAGTAATAAATTAAAGCAGAAGAATCACAGAGACCAGATAAGATAAACAAAAGATTATCCATGATTATTAAGACAGTATCTATACATATAATAAAACTGTAGAAAAATTTTTTTTTGTACATTAAATAAAAACTCAAAAAATATAGCCAGGGTATTAAAGGACAACCAATAGAACCCATTTCTAGCATTTTTAGACTTTTTGTCTGTTTGTCTGTTTATCTGTTTGTCTGTGTATTTGTCCAGGTATCACGTAAAATGTACGAAATTAATGTATATAACTTTTATATAAAACGATTAAGCGTAACTTGAAGAGGAATTTAGTTTTTGTTTCATTGGAATCGGTTCAGTCTATCAAAAGATATTTGAATTTAAAGTGTTTCAGAAGTAAAATTACGGGTGCACATTGGTCTCACACATTGATTTCGTACGTCAGTCGCGCGATCTAACTTCGAATAGAAAAACTACATTATTCAAATAACTGGAATGGACTGGAATGGACTGGAATGGAGCGGAGGGGAGTGCAGTGGAGTAGAGTGCATAGAGCGGGCATTATGAAAACACTCCTACATAAACCTGGAATAGAAGTGTCAAATATTTTTGATAATTCTACGAAAATTAAAATACAGGGTTTAATTATGAAAAACGTGGCCTGAATTAAGCGCTTAGAACTAAAAAATACATTGTTCAATTACGACATCCACGCGAACGAAGTCGCGGGCACAGCTAGTTTAAAATAAGTTCGATAATTTGATGGCTTGGCTTAGTCTTTAATGACTATTATTATGACTTTTCACATTTTTTTAAAATTTGAATTGCAATTAGTCGCTAAATTATTATCATCATGGTTAAGTGAATGTAAGGTTTTCTTTCACATTAATAAATATAAAGCTGTCTTCACAAGCCCCGGCCCGCCGGCATATTTTTTTTTTATAAGTAACGTTTTCCCACACATTAACGTTATTTTCCAGTGTCGTGGGTGCGTTTACAAACATAGAAACACATAAATACCCAGACCCGGAACAACTACTTGAATACACATAAAAAAAGCGATCAGTTTGACAATCTTTTTTATTATGGTAGATTATTAACCCTAAAAAAACTAATCTATATATTTTTTTTAAATGGGGATCTTGATACAGTTCAATTTTAGTGATCACAATTTTTTTATAATGCGTGTAGCTCATACAAATATTTGTTACGTCCGGGGAATTTACCTGCAACACTTATATTATAAAGACATATACCAACAAGATGAAGAAGATATTATACCAACATCAGAAATTGAAGTTCCTATAAAACGACTCACGTACTTGTCAAACAAACAAGATTGAACAACTCCAAACACCTCGCTTCACTACACACATTGCACTCACAATTTATCACCAACTTAAAACGCCAAAGGAATACATCATGAATAACCTAACACGTCATGTTATAATATAATGTAATGCTTTCCACACGTTCACAAGAAAGCCAACACGACGTGGATATATCGCGTTTACGTTATACAACACAATGATTGACATTTGATTAACTGTACGGAGAAAATGTAAGAGAGAAATAAAAATACATGAATATCACTTTTGGAACCCCATGAGGGTTAGGCAGCAGTGATATAAATAGCATACGCCCATTTCGGCAGTAATGATATTTGCGTGCCTCATCGCCATCCACTGGACTTAAAAATACCCAGAATTTAACGCTTTTCTTTTTGGTTGATGAAATCATCAAATGAGAGTATTCGTCATGAGTGAAGCGGATGAGACTGACATATTCTTACTGACTAAGCCCCTTCATACACAAGGTGAGGCAAGTCTCTAATACCTTACGACTTCGGTATCCAAGCGACTATCGGAATACAAACCCATAGAGGTTCGAACACAGGCACGCGTCAATGGATACCAAAATCGTAAGGTATCGCAGACTTGCGTCGCCTAGTGTACGAATGGGCTAAAAGTTCACCCTGTTCCTCCCGTTGTCCTTTGTGTCCCAGGGCCACGGTATGCTGCCTAGTCAGTAAAAGCTTCGTCATCACCACTGAAAATTTCCTAGCAGAAAAATCCAACAACATTTTCCACGGCCAGAAAATCTAACCCAAGACTGTATGACTAGCAGTCGTAACAATTGAGGCAGTCGAGGAAAAATACACTGTTAATAAAAATTGTGATAACCCGTGGGACAAAACATACTGGTAATCTAATACGACACAACAATAACATTAAGATAACCCCGAATCTGCAATATCCCCGCGACACATCCACACACACCCTTGTCATTCAAAGACCGGCCAACTGTAAAATTAAATTCACATTTCATTCCGTTTATTCTTTCTTTTCTTATGCTTTGTTTGTATCTCGCTACAAAATGCGCATTCCTATTTATAGTGTAATTTATTTTTTAAAGATTAAATTTTGTCTGGGACATAGTGGAACTAGTTGGTTTTGGCATTGTGGGATTAAGTTTTTGGTTTTGATAATATTAGACCAGTTTTTTTAGTTTTAGTTGATCTGAGATGATGGTACCCGTATTTGGTTCAGAATAAAAGTACCTGCCATCGGACATATAGCTGTACTGCAATTTAGTAATCCATGCCCAGTTGCCATTCCAACAATTTGTACAAAGTGCTTTCAACAATCCTTCATTATGCCCACTGAAAAAGAGTGGAACTTACCACCTCAGTTTTCTGTTTACCTTCAAGCTTATCCAAAAAAAGATAAATCACGTTATGAAAAATCTTTTTTGGGGTAAGTTCAGCCTATCTTCGACTTTGTCACTTCTGATGTAAACTAGAGACAAGAGCAAAACTATCTCAAATGAAAAAAATAAAAGTCAAATTATTTTATAGCCACTCAATAAGTGCGTTTTTAAATGTAAGCGTTTTATTTGTGCTTGTAGTCGTAAGACGAATGCACAATTATTTAACATTGATAGTATATAGGTCAATGAAATATATAGTAGATTCCCTGTAATCGTTCTATCTTCAAAGTAAAATATATAAAATGATTCTATAGCAATTGAACAATCAATCGTTATTACCGACTATTGGCTTCAAACTGAACCAAATGAACGAATAGGTAATTGGCATCGCTTAGCATTCCGAGCACGCTACGAGGAAAAACTCCAAGTTATACAAAAGCAAACGTTTCCCTTTTTGTGTATTGTATAATACAATCATAAGTAAACTGCGACGACAAAGCCTGCTTTCTATTTTATTCTACTCAATTACTTTGATTAGAAAAACGTTTGTAGTTATTTTCTCTGATGTTATCTGAAGGCACGAAGTAGTCTGTATTAGGTTCAATGAAACCATTTTCATCGTGATAAGTTTTTGATAAAGATATTTTCGTTCTCGAAGAAAGTTCAAACTTTTTTTAGGTCGTTCCATCAAAAATAGTAACTTAAATAATGTTCTCACTTGGAGGAATATTCGTCTTGTCAATAGAATCTTTTTTATTTCTATGAAAATGGAAGAATACGGATTCAGAATACGTATATGTTCGTTGAAATTGATCTAGGTCAAAATGGTAAATGAAAGTGATCTAAAATATAGGTAGATAAAATTGGATTTACAATAAAGACCCGTATTCTGAAGTCACTTTCAAGGTGATATAAGATTCAAATCTGACAGATTTTATGCTAATCTCTACTCAAATCTAGTTTCAAATACGGGTCTTAGAGAAATACCGATAAGTCTTACACTGAAATATCACGTAAAGCCTAAGGCTGAGGTATAAGCGGACAGTTTAAATTGTTAGGCAGTGAAGTCAAAATCAACTGCTTGTGAAGTCAAAATCAACTGCTTGTGGATGCACTTATAAATGCTACAGTAGTCAGTTCATTTTTTCTTAAGAAACAAAACAAGAAGCCAGTGAGATGGGAGGCGCGCGTGACGTTGATCAAAGTGCGAGCCAAGACAACTGCGCGAGAATGTCAGTCAACCTAGCAACTTCTGACTCTGCAGTATTGACCACCCGAAGCAGTCATGACTAGTAGTAGTTTCTTGTGTCTGTAGAAGATTGTAGTTTGATATGCGTTTTTGCTCGTCTTGCATAGTTTTATATATTTTTTTTTTGACTTGCTTGAAGCAGTCTATACTGTTTGATGCTTCAAAATAATGGTCCGCGCATGGCCGGCCTAAGCTATATTTAGTTCTTGAAACTCGTAGCGGTCAAGGGTTCATAAATAAAATTGAGAAGACATTTATGTTAAAATCATGGCATTTAAAGCAAGTACCTAATATGTGTTTTGGAACTCACATAATTAAAACATCGTTACTAGGCTTACTTGTGATTAGTTTGTTTACCCTTTTTGCCCATAATTTTGGCCCGAGCCGCACCCGCATCATAATTTATTGTTTCCACTAAAGTGGGAACACGATACTGGTTACATGTAAATGAATATAGGTATGCTTTGAGCTAATAATAGTAGAACTTTGAAGATATTTTGTTATTTATTTTTAATGAATGTATTTTGTAAGGATATGAAGATATGAGAAAAAAGGAGTAAACTGTGGCGTGACGTCTGATACCTCAAAAAATGGAAGAGGAAACCATCAAAGAGCGTCAGCAAAATGACGGGCCCCCCTCTCAGAGCGTCAAAGCCTGCCGGGGTCGCGGGACTTATCTCATCACCGTGACCCTGGAACGTAAAATGAAGAATACGGTGGATTTTAGTCAGTACAAGTCTGACAGACCCTCCCGCCCTGGCCTGGGTGGGAGGCCTGATTTGATGATTTTACCCCGCTAAAAAAGTGGAATGCGATAACAGCAAGACGTTGACTTGTATGTTTATCAAAATAATGGCAATTGGTGATTTGTACTCAGTATAAATATAATTAAAACTATAGGTAAACTGAAAAAACTGTGGCGGGTTTCTGTGTACTAGATTATTAGGTAATTCTTTCAACGTTTTCACGAACAACAAAAACAGACATAAACGTAGAAACTGAACTTAGCATAATGTAAACCTCGCCTCTACGTAGTTTATTTAGCTACGTCTGCCGCATCTTAAATTGCCTGATAAGAATTTGCAAAGCCTCCCAAATAAGAGAGTAAGAGTTAATCGCTAACTCGAGCCTCCTGAAAGCAAAACCTTGAAACGAAACGGTCCTAAATCAACTGAGCGACAGACATAAAAGGTTTTTACTCCTCTAATTATAAATGATTAAGAAGGACATCATTTTCTGCTTAATTTAGTGTTGATGTGACATAATTAAGTTTATTTCGCATAAAATTGTTGAAAAGATTGAAAGATTTGTAATTAATTGAATAATAAAAACATGGCGGTTTGTTAATTGTATTTCATATTTGGGCTCAAATGTGTTGAAAAGGTAAATTCGACCGGTATGTATATCACATACACCTACAACACATTTTTTTATATTTTTTTTTATATGAATCCGAGCGCAAAGAAAACATTAATTACGATTTTTTTACATATTGTTGTATGCTTTTTTTTTTTTTTTTTTTTTTTTTTTTTACGTGGTAAAATCATCAAATGAGACCTCCCACCCCGGGCAGGGCGAGAGGTACTGTCAGACTTGTACTGACTAAAATCCACGGTGTTCTTCAGTAGCCCTTTATGTTCCGGGGTCACGGTGATGGTATGAGTCCCGCAACCCCGGCAGGCTTTGGCCCTCTGAGAGGGGGCCCCGTCATTTTGCTGACAGCTCTTTGAGGCGCGCGTGGAACACGACGCGCCGTCGACCCGGGCATGGTCCATGGTCGGGCGGCGAGTTGCCCTTTACTCGCCGCCCGCATGCCCGCGCCTACGGTGGCCGGAGATCGTCTTGCGACGTCCGACGCCGTGGGCGTCCACCACCGCGGGTGGGGCGGAGGGAGGACCTTGTCCTCTCTCTCACGCGGCCCGCCTCCTCCTTCGCGAGCATGACTGCTTCGCAGAAGGAGGCGACCGCTTCCCACTCCGTCTCGCCCCGCAGCATGGCCGCGACCAGTGCTGGGCGCGAGAGGTCTCCGCCTATCGCTGCCGTGAGGACACGTCGGTGCTCCGCCCAAGCGGGGCAATCCTGCACCGTATGCTCGACTGTGTCCTCCGGGCGATCTACGCAGTGGTGACACCCAGGCGTTTCTTCCTTTCTCATAAGACACAGGTACCTCCCGAAACATCCGTGTCCGGTGAGGACCTGCGTCAAGCGGAAGGTTAGGACGCCGTGACTTCTCTCCAGCCACTCCTCAAAGAGGGGTCTTATCGCCGCTATTGCGGCGTGCCCGATATTGTTGTATGCTGTGACAAGTTTATAATTTAGGAAGGATCTAAGAATTTTTTTATAGCTTGTCTTGTGTCCCACTGCTGGGCAAAGGCCTCCTCTTACAATAACAATCTAATTATATTATTAAAATTAACTAGCTTCTAGATCAAGGTAAGCTTAATGTAATCATGGAAGCCAAACAAAAAAAAAAATATCCCAGTCGAACATTAGCCTTTCTTCTTTTGTGATAAAATTGAAAGTCTAATTACTCGTATCAATTGATTTTTAGGTTTAACAACCTTGTTATGTTGGTGTCTGTGTATCATCGCGCTAAGTACATATAACAAATAAAGTAAGTAGAAACTACATATTTTGATAGGGGTAACTATTTAGGTATTTTTATTTAGAAACAACTTAATGTTATCACGATTGCGTACTCATTACAATGAAAATTAGAAAGGAAATGTTACAAAAATGTATATTTTTAGCAGGAAAAACTGAGGAGAGTAAAATACAATATGATGTAACAATGTTGCTAACTAGGTCATAATGACGGGTAGGCGGTATTTCTCAACACATGTTCACAATGAAATTGAGATACAATACAGACAATATAACTATGTATCATAAGAGTACGTACGTAAAGTGATGAAACTACGCTGCTATAGTTAGCGTAGTTTCATCAGTTTACGTTTAGGTATATATAAGCACATATTCTATGGTTTTTTATTTCTTTTATAAAGTTTAGAAAGCCAGCATTCAATTCTAGAATTCATTGGTGTTTACGAAAATCGAATGATGTAGTCCAAGTTTTTTATCAAAATTGGTCCGTCTATAGGACAAAGTATACCTATTTATTATGTCAAGTCGGACAATCTTTTCCGTTACCTCCAGAGCTCTCGAAGATTCATTTGATGATGTTACAAAGAATCAAAATGGCAGGTTGCGGGACTAACGAATTACCGCGTACTAAAGTAAGTAAAGCGCTATTGAAGGACACCGTGGATTTTAGTCAGTTCAAGTCTGACAGACCCCCTCGCTCTAACCTGGGTGGGAGGACTCATTTCAGGGTTTTACCACGATATAAAAAAAGCTTAAAAATGGCATCTACATATTCTGAGAAAAATCACACTCTACTATATTTATAGAGGATATATGTATTTACTAGCTAAAATTTCCAAAGTTTGTGTAAATGTTTAGATTTAGGTAGATATGTAAGTAAACAGTAATTTGTTAAGTTGTAACCGATTGACTTAAAGTTTTGATGAATTTGTGTAAACCATGTTTCGCTCAAAGCCAAGTGAATGCCCCTTCCGGTAGGCTGAGCCGCTTAATAACACCAAGTTTCAGTTTTCAGTAGTCGAAGTTCATAACCGACACCAAAAAACATTGGCAAGTTAGTTAAGTTCAATATTACCATAGCTGTGTAGGGTTTGGATGTTTTGAATAAATAATAATATCTGGAGCCATTTGTTTGATCAATAGTTTAAGTTACTATTATTAACAAATGGTTATTTTTTTAAAACGTTACCCCACACTAGATAAATAGGGCCTCACAAAAGATAAATATGCTTAAAAGTGTTTTAAATAATGTTATTAAACAACACCTACCTCCTTAGTAATGTAACAGAGAGGTATTTTACCTCTTCTTTTTTCTCAACCTCTTTCCTTTTTGTTTTCTTTTTTTAATATTTGAATTTCAAAAATAGAACTTACGTTCTGTCATCATGTCAGTATCATCATACCGGCATAGCGTTTAGCAACACCAAGGTGGACGGCCTGTTACCCATACCCTACCAGAAGGTGGCGCAATGCTACAGTAATTTTGTTACTGATGATGTTTTTTGTCCATTATTGAAAACGTATAAATGTTTTAAATGAAAATATCCTTTTTGTGAGTTAACATTTAATTAATTTTTAGTGTAGTGGTGGTGTAACGAAAACCATTAACAGATTATAAATTAACCATCGAACTGTAAATAAATTATTAAGTATATTGACTCGTTATAAATGCACGTTTTATTAAATTGTATCTTTTTTATGAGAAAAAAAAAACTATATAATCGAACACATTTAAGTGAATATACCTACACACAGTTTATCCACGTGTGACCTGATAAGGACTTTCTTATTAGTTTACTCGTGTTTGAAAATCAGGCCATGAGACCCAGACATCATAAAGTTAAAGTGTCAAAATATGAGATAGGTACACTGGCTTTCAGAGCACTGTACATAACGCTTTTGACAACAAACACCTATTATGTACTCTCCCAAAAGGTACAAAGTTTATGATAATACTGATAATGATACCGATACTGATTTATTTATTTATGTACACACACACAGTACAGGAAAACATTTCGAGTGGAAAAAATAGTACAAAGGCACTGCTTATTTCTTAAAGAAATTTCTTCCAACAGACCTAAGAGAGGAGAATTTGAGGTATATAGAGCTGGTATACAATATCATCTCATTGCTGGGCAAAAGCCTCTTTCCAAGACTTGCAGTTTTCTCGATTCAAGGCCATAGTGAACAACTGGTCGTTATCGTTGACGAGACCAACGTCAAAGCCATTACAATTATTTATTTTTATAATATGGCAGAATAATCGATATATATGTATAAAAATTAATTCCACTTACACTTATGTGTGAGACCGTTCATGAGTTATAAAGTTACACTTTATAACTATAAAACGGGCTCATCTATTCAAACCAAATTTTAGGTTTTGTTCGGACTACTTAGTAGATTATTTTTATGTGAAGTTTGCACAAAATCGGTGGAGCGATTCTTCATTTACTTATCACATTTTTGTAACAAATAGCGAAGCACGGGCCGCTAGTAACTTATACAAGTGACAAGCTCATAAAATATTATGCTTTATTAACTGTTTAGAAAGCCTTTACTAAAACATGTGTAGTAAAAGCACCAAGATATTGTAAAACCTGAAATTATAAAGGAGAAATTTTAAAGTTTAACGCAATTTTATTCCCCAGGTTGTTTTACACGATGTGGCTTCCCTGGCTCGCGGTTTCATTGCCTGCCTTTTCTCAATGTAGAGAGTCTTTGTAAGCGTTGGTTGCAGTTCTCGATATCTTCTGTTGCGGTTTCTGCGGGTTTCCCTCTTTTCATTTTGTGTTCAACAGCTCATTTTGTTTACAAAAAGCCACGTTTCACAACTTCATTAACGTTGGTTTCTGTAACAGTTTTACGCTACGATTTTGTGTTTACTTATTTTAGATCCTAACTTCACGTGGATAGTAGTTTGTTAAAAAAACTTAGCCTTTGTTAGTCGTTGATAATAATTACCTTTTAAAGAGGAAAGAATTTGAATTTCATATTCCATAACAAAAGAAGAATGGGCAGAAATGTATGGACCCCGTCCCATTCCTTGTAACACTCCCATCCATATATCAAATGAAAGTACGTGAAAAGTGTATCATTTCATTGTATGAAAGCAAACCTGCAAACTATAGGAGAAAAAAGTTATTGTGACTTTTATGTCAAAAGATGAATTTCGATTTTCAGAAGAAAACATTGCTCTTAGCTTTTTCTCATGATAATATGTGTTCAGATCATGAGAAAGAGTAACATTGTTGACTTAGCGGCACCCACTTCTGACTCTTTAAAAGAAAATCATAGTACTTAGTAGTGATAATTGTATGAAAATAATTAATTTAAACTAGATTGGGGCTTTAGAGGCTCAATCCCCTACCACAGGCCCTACTTAGTAGAACATGGCTATAAGACCGTCACATGCCGGTACAACCGAAACGTTAGGTACTCAACTGACTAACGATCCAAAGGAGTCAAAAAAAATCACCAGTGTACTATGGATGGTCGTTGAAGTCATTTGTTGGTTTCCTTCATTAGGACACTACACTACACGAAGTGCTAACAGTGTCTGAATAGCTTGTACCAATCATTTCCATGTGAAAATCTATGAACATCGCCGTGTGAAGACACGTTCATATAGAGTATATGGAAATATGTGGCACGACTATAATATCGCCGCGATTCTGTCGATTGTGGTGATAGCGCCTTATTATTTTTCAAAAACGCTATTATTAAATATTACAACTGACATTTTCAAAATCAATGTGTTCCATTATAAACTCTGAGAATTCCCGCCGATCTTCCATATACATATTCTCGTAATAACATACTATGACGAATTCTGACTCGAAGTAAAAATCGCGAACACTTAATAACACTTAGTTGACACATAGCTGTCTTCTACTTTCATCGTCGACAAACCCAATCGTTAAGGCACCAGCACCGAGGACGAGCTGAAGGTAGTCCGAGAATCGGTTAAAGAAACTAGCAAGTTATTTTTTTTTTGCATAAATCATGTGACATTTTTTTTTAATACAGAAATGTCAACGATGCATTAGCACACAGTATTGAGTATGAATTAATATAATTTAAGACATACATGACTACTGCCTAACATTATGTATCGTTGGTATTTTGACATAAAAGTCTCAATAACTTTTTACTCCCATGGTTTACAAGTTTGTTGTCATACAATGAAATGATACACTTTTCAAGTGCTTTCATTTGATATATAGATGGAAGTGTTACAAGGGGTGGGACGTTTTGTCCATCCTTCTTTAAACTTCTTTATAATCATTATAAGCTGTTGTCACCAGCTTTGCCCGCAACTGGTAAGTCGAAAATTAGCCCACAGGAATGTAAAACCAAAAAAATACTATTTAATAGTTAATCGAGATTTAAACAATATGTATAATGAAAATCCGATCAGTAGTTTTTGCGCGAGAGACTAACAAACGTGCATACTAACAAAAAACAATAGTAAGTTAGTAAGAATATTAATCTTGGTATCCGTATCCGTAATAGTTTAGATGAAACTTATAGGTTAAATCACTATGGTATCTTATACCTAAATTAAGCGCGCTTTAAATATTTCCACTTGAAATTACTTAAGAGATTAAATACCGATCCAAATTAGATCGGAATTTCGACCTTCTTCATTGATTTAAATCAGTTCGAGTAACTGGTTGACCTTTAGCTATTTTAAGAATGTAAATTTTGTTACGTTGACCTCTATGAAGCCCTCTAAGAAGTATTAACGTTGACAGAATATTTTGTTCAATGTTCAGTTTTGGATTGACTTGACAGCCAAATATCGAGTTTCACTTTCTAAACCATTCCATAAATGTCAAAGAATTCATTTTCAAAATTACACCAGTTATTCTGCAGAATTCTAGATGAAAAGGCTGCCTATTTGGGCTCCCAATCAGTAATGGTTAACACAAAGTACCTACCTACTGCTAAAAAAATACTCTCCCAAAAAAACAACCCCGAATTTGTCCAGTCCCTCGTAACATAAAGCTACGTGTTTATGGATGAGTCATTTGATTCCTCACAAAGAAGTGTGAGCGAACGAAATGTCTTGTTAGGCGTACCAATAAAATTCTCAGTGGATTCATAAAATATGTAATTTGATCAGGATCAGTCCTAGCGTCCGAGTCCCTCGGGTGAAACAAATCGGCCATTGTGATACATTCGAAATAGAATTGTCTGAATACCACTGTTGAGGTAACAATGTCTTGATCTATACAACGATACATAAGGTTTTATTGAACGCGCCCATTGAAAAAGTAGTCCTCCTTTGTCGCACAAAATCCACAAGAATATTTATATTACGAAATCATTATTTATTTAATGTGAAATGCGGGAATCTGATACAATAAATGGATAATGAAACAGGAAAATTGGACCAAAATTATTGAGGGTAAAAGTATAATTTATTCTCCTCATAATTGTTTTTGAGATATTTAATAATAAAAGTCGGTGTTAAATGATGATTGATTGTTTTTTACTTTGTTAAGTGTGTTGGCTGATTCAGGGCTTTTCCTATTATGAAATGAAGCTTAATATATGAGGGAGGAAAAAACGTTAGAAAAATTAATTATATCAGGTCTACATTTCTATATTATTTTCTATATTATTATTGCTCAATTTCTACAAAAAAAAAAAAAAACAAAATTAAAAACACAATTTAAGCATATTAACAAACATATGGGTCTAAAACACTTAAACAAAGTCGTAAGTGCAAATTATTCCAAAACATATTTACATTCTTCAAAAACAGAGATATAAACAATGTTTGTTTGTAAAATAAATAGTCAACTTAAGTATAATTTTATTCCCAGTGTTGCTAACAGGACTTATGCTAATTGGGCAAAAGAGTACAAAAACTTGTATGCAAAAATTGTTTTAAAGTGCCATAACGGGTGTAGGATACGTAAGCATACTTCGCTAACATCATAATTTTAGCCAAAAAGCCTTCCGTGCGACACTACACTAAACTTTTTACATTATTTTTCCTGGACGGACGGAGATTTTTTAAAACCAAAATGTGTATGTCGCGTTTGAGGATTCAGCATTTCAACAATACTCGACCAAAAGTTTTTGTGAAATGTGTAAAATTTGTTAGTGTAGTATTTTGTAATCTTTAAATTTTGAGTTTGAAAGTTGTAGCCATTTAGTTTTTCATGTAGATTTTTAGTGATAAATCTGGTATGACTATATGTATGACTTTAATAAACTCTGAAAAGAGTTGACTCGAGGGTTGGTATACCCACAATTAAAAGAAATAAGTAGCAGTTGAGTGTTAATTTGAACTTGACGATTGTTACCACATAAATATTAAGATTAATACGTTCTATCAGAGAGGACACAAAATTTAAACATTACTAGTAAAATATAAGCATAAGTAAGACATTAGTAAGACATTTGTACAAAGAATAGGTACAAGCATAATGGGGTGTCGTAGTGAAATAAAGTCATGACAACAAACAAGAACAGAGTACAAGACAATAATGAATACCTTCTGTCGACAGTTGCATAACAATTTGGTAATAGCGTTGCTTGGTCAGTCCACGATGTCCGTCAGTATGCACTCTATACAAATTACATAGAAACTTTCTCTTTGACGCGGTCGGTACACATACCTTTTTGAATATTGTGGTGTGTAGTCTGGGCTTTAGTTAAATAACAAACTTTGTGTAACTTCGGCAGTAACGTAATGTTGACTTTGCAGTAGAAAAATATGTAGGTATGGGAGGTACATGTTTTTCTGTTGCAAAGTCATATAAATGGAACATGGAGCTATATTGTTTTCTAGATTGTAAGTTTTGGATTTAATTTCATATGTGGTTGCGTAGATATCGAAGTAATAGATACCCATGTGAAAATTAAACACATAAGACACGACATGGCATTTAAACGGCATGGTTGAACGTTTTTCTTATTTGTACGTTTTTCTTAAAAAAAAACTTTTGACAGCGCACGACGCGATGTGAGTACTGCAATATTTGAATTCACGCGAACCTGATGATGTCATTATCGAGGATGTGACGACGTGAAACCAGCCGCATCGCAACCATGTCGCATAGACGTCTGTTCGACGACTTTGTAAAAACGCAACAAATCATTCTGTTTTATAGTGAGGTTTTGTTCGGTAACTAAAACAGAACCATGCTGTAACCGCAACACAACTTTAAATAACTGCAACGATTCTGTTCACACTCAACCGGGTTTTACGTATGAATGAATGCTGAGTCTTTTCATATTAGAATATTAACTGTACAGCCTGAAAATGTTCGGCACCAACGAATTACTTTAAGGTACACAATGTAACCTTCAATCCAGCATCATATTATAATGTCAAAATGTGAATCATGCGTTTTCAACTTATCTTATACGGCCTCGAAGACTCCGATGCAAGAAAGTAAATAAAAAATATGTTACTTTTATGTATTTGTCTAGTATTCAGATTAAAAGTCTTCTTAAATTGATCGCAGACCTGTACTTTTCACAGCGTCTCATCATAATTTTCAAACAAAGTGCCAATGCCGTGGATTTTATTTTGTATAGGTAGATAAAATAAACATTGTTTTCTTGTGAGAGTGCTCTGCTTTTCGATTTATTGATATTTCAATTAGTCTAGTGGTCTCAGGCATGACCGATGCCGAGCCTGCCAGCCGCCTAACCGTGGCTTTGGTACGTAAAGGACTAATGAAGGATCATCGTAGATTTTAGTCAGTCAAGTCTGACAGCCCGTGACTGTAATCGGATTTCGAGAAAACAACCGAATTTTCAAATCAAAAGTATTTAATTACCATTAAAAAATATTTCGAAGTTGTAAAAACACTTTCAGAAAAAATTAAGGAGGCAAAACTTACATACTCATAAAAAAAACAAAAGAAAAACAATCTTCAAAATAAAATTAAGGATTGAAATATGTCCGCAAGTGGACATTAAAGTTAAGACCATCTTTTGAAAGTTTTAGAGAGGTTACACCCTTTACGAGCTGAGATGTGCCCACTCCACCCTCTTTAACGTCTGAGCCATATTTTTGAGACATTTTTGGGTCGTTTATATGAAAATCTTATTCAATTACAGTTTCCGGAGACGTGTGATACTGCTGTTCACTGCTACTGGGATAACAGTATGCATATTAATAGCTGACACAAAAGTTTTCACATTGTTAGCAGCATGCCATTTTATCATAAGGTCGAATTGTATTGTTTTTTTTTTAATCTTTTATCTTCCTAAACCTAAATTATCAGCGAGTAACGTTATACTTTTGGACTAGCTCTTGCCCATGGCTTCTCTCCATCTTGTTTAACCTTCAACCTTCTTTAAGATAGGACATGGATAGCAATCCTAATCCTTAGAGCCTTTAGGGTCCGTCCCGGCTTCGAGTTATGGAAGACTCGCCGTCCGATCATGAACTATGCCCGTATCGACGGCGAGTTGTGTTCCACGCGCGCCTCAAGGAGCTGTCAGCAATCTGACGGGGCCCCCTATGAGGGCCAAAGCCTGCCGGGGTCGCGGGACTGTCTCACCTGGTAACCGCGGCCCTGCTACATAAAGGGCAATTGAAGGATCACCGTGGATTTTATTCAGTACAAGTCTGACAGTCCTTCCCGTCCCGCCCAGGGCGGGAGGACTGATGTTTTCACCACGTGAAAAAGAAAGCTCCGGGTGTCAGTAACAAATAAAACTTAATCAGGATTCAATCCTAACTTGATGATGAACCCATGAATCTATATTATAGAAGGCGACAAAAAATAAAATAATTCTAGCTTTAATTTTAGTTGTATATTTCATCGGTGAACTAAAAAAACTTATGTTAATCAATGTGTAACCGAATCAGTACTTTAAAAAAAAAAAATGCAAATGTGTAAAATAGGATGACGCAGTTATTTTACTCCACGGTTGCTGCAACGTCACATTATGACGCAACCAATTTAACTTTTTCTTCCACGGTCTTTCTTTTTGAATACATTTATGAAGGCTTTTCTCTTTTATTTTACTCGTTACAATATTCATGATTACTCAACAATGTATTTATTTGAGCCATAATTTATAACATGACTATGAATTCGAGTTTAAATTCTCTGTTAAATTTTATGAATACTGTGTCATAATTTTTGTAATAGACAATGTTTACCACTGTGCTACATTATTTTATGTGCCAACATCATGATTGATAAGACATGTCCAAGTAATAATATATAGGTACTTACTTAAAGTAGGTACCTTATTTATGAAAAGTATCCCACAAACTGTGCTCCCCTTTTTTATTACCAGGATGTTTAAACGGCTTTTTGTATTAATAAAAGCAATTACCGTTAAGTATTCAAGAAGTAGCGGGGACAACAAAAAAAAACAACAAGCTACGGGGAACTTTCCGAAGATTGAAAGAACAAACTCCAAATAAAAAGTCGGATACTCTGCAAAATAAATACGGAATAACAAACAGGTGTTTAGCGAAGACGTTGCTCGCTCCCCGCACTCGATCCTTCTTTTATTAGCTGCCTTGAGCCCATTTAAGACCGTGTGGTACTTAAGTGTATCGTATTTGAATACGTCGGGCGTCGTAAACTGCCAACGAAATGTGTTTAAATTGAAAATTTCTTCAGAACAATAGAATTTGAACGCTGCGCACGAATCTATACGAATATAATAAAGTAATTTATAAACGGTACCGTCTGCAACTTAATTAATCATTACACCGCATCGTATTATCGTTTGGCAACGTTGCATGAATTGTAAAAGGCGATCTGGGTTGGGGTGTTCCCAAACTTTTGGTGTTCTACTCGGCCCTGTTTAAGGAAAAAGAACAAAGTTTCCGACTCCCTGCATATTAATATGTCTGCTGGAGTATTAAACTGTTCAGCATTATTATATCTCGTTGTATTCCAGAGGGGTTCCAACAAAAGTCTTGTATCTAAGGGGATATTTGTTGAATAAGGTTTCTACTTTCTTGTGTGATCAGCGAATGTGGATTCTTTTCTTTTTCTAATCCGTTCGTGACCCGATCACACAATAGTAAAGAACGTCACGTATCGATAGCAGTAGAAGAGCTTCAGTAGTTTACTTTGGAACACTAATTAGTTAAGTAAACTCTCTCGATTCTACACACGTACGCAGTTTCATTTTAAATATATTTTAGACACTTTATCCTCATTTCAATATTGCTTGTTGGATTTGATTAATATAACCTTTGAATAAAATAGAACGTATTTGGAATTATCTGGAGTCAAATTTGATCTTAAGGTGTTTTCAGATTGCCGACATTGCTGTAGATTGAGAAGCGTTATGTTTCTTAAAATAATTATTATTTTTCCAAGACATTGAAATATGCATTGAAAAGTGTGACCACGTCTAGTCAAGGAAAAGTTCTGAGAAATATAAACGTGGCAAGATGTAGGACAGTGTTATTAACTTTTAAATGATTTTTATCCGTCGTGAAATAGGTGGTCAATCACCAGACTTTTTAATTTAAGTGTAACATTTTCCCTGGAAGTTTTTCACGACATCCTTCAAAAGGAAAATAATTGGCGAATTCCAGCATGTGTCTTCCCCTAAATGTTTTCTCTCCCGTCAGAAATTCTTTGGTGTCTTAGAAATATTTGTTAGAGGGTCCTCAAAGCTGCTCTAAAATGTAATATCTTTTTATTCAAGAAAAAAAAATAGGGTGTTTTGTGTAGACAAAGTACGTCTGGTTGGTTAACATTAACGGCTCACAATTCAATAAAATAAATGTTTTCGACGATGTTAGGATTTTTTTTGCTTTTATTTTCATAAATATTATCTCATTATTTGTTGACCTGATTATATTCTTCTTTGTTTAGGGTATGAGGGACAGATTGTAAAGTTCCCATGTTCTGTGAAAATAAGAAATAGTACACGCGGCTACACATCAAGCTAAACAAAACCAGTTTACCTAGGTCTCGCTTTGTACAATTTTACACACAATAAACGATCAGCTAATACTGGTTTTGTATAGTTTGATGTGTAGCCGTGTGTACCTAAAACGAGTGTTGTTTATGGTGGACTTTCTGCCCGACAGTCAATCTTGGATTTGTTTTTATAATGTTTTAAACTCGCCAGAATTGCGCGCCATGTAGTATTGATGTTTTGTTCTTCTATTGCTCCATAGATGTCGCTAGTTGTCTTTGTTTTGAGAACTTAGTTCTGTCCACTATCCATATTTTTTTTAGATACATAGTAGGCCTTACCAGGAACACTTAATTTGCGACCACTATCTTGTCGGAGGCCGACGCCAAATAGTCTTAACTGTATTCCATTAATGCGCAGGAGTTCCACTTCTCGGTGAGCTCGCTGAATTTTATGCCATGTGTTTAGCCCTAGATTAAGGTCAAGAGTTAATCTATTTTTAATTTATTAAATAGTGACGAGGATACGCCGTAATACGTTAATCAGTTTGTGATCCCTTCGTTACAATATTTCAAAAAGCAATCACTTCGTTGCACGTGCCGATATTATGATACCATAACTTTCTACCCAAGCTTTTTAATTCTCGGATAACTTTAGTTGTATATTTAATTAACTTGGCACATAAAAGCTCGGCGGGCCACATAGAAAGGCTCACCGTAGGTTGAGTATCCCTGTTTTAGACGGCTTTCTGAATTATATAAAGTAATATCAAGCTTTTATACAGGGGTGGTGAACATTTAGGTTTATAATCGTGCCGTTGTTTGTACTGAAAGTTGTAGGTAAAATATCCTCTTGACATATTTGTGTTGAACATACTTGGCGATGTAATATTTTTGTAGTCGACAATTTTCGTAACTTTACACCCAAACATGACCATGAGTTTTTGGGCTTGGAGTTGCCAAACAATGTGGCAATACCGTCAGTCTCATAGGCACATTAACAGCTGACAGGGTTAAGGAGTTTTTGATGTTCTTTTGGCCCCTTCGTACACAACGCGACGCAAGTCTCCGATACCTTACGACTGTAGTATATAGGCGACTGTTGGCATACAAATCCATAGAGTTTCGTACACAGACACGCGTGAATGGATACCAAAGTCGTAAGGTATTGGAGACATGCATCGTGTTGTGTACGAAGGAGCTTATATAGTTTTATTGGTTCTGCCCTCAGCTACACTCGTGTTAATTTGTAATTTTAGAATCAGTTCGGATCATACATGTGGTGCTATCTATTTATATATGAGCGTTAGGTACTTACTTTCGTAGTTAATAAAATTGGTTATGAAATTAGGATTGCAATTGTGAGTTAAGTTATTGAATCGTGTTAAATTGTAATATCATTCTCATCACGTGTAAAATTATTGAAACGAACAATGAAACAATTTTTCAGGATGAAAATTTTCGTTATCACAGTGCAGTGCAGCAAACATCAATTAAAATAATGTGAAGCAATACACTGCTAGACATAGGCTTATAGTCATTGTCAGCTACTATAGATGTATACGGAGAATTAAATAACATAATTATATTTAACGGCACGATTAGCGCAGTGGCTGATCAATTGGACTGCTGCGCTTTGTATCGTGGGTTCGGTCCCCGCACGGAACAATCATTTGTATGATATGCAAGTTGTTGTTCGGGGTCTGGGTTTTTGCGTACGTGATCTATCTTCGTATCTTTAGTGTATCGTAACAGGAGAAATTCTTAGAGTGAGGCAACATTTAAAATAAAATGATAACTCCACGCATTTATAGTCTACGATTTTTCCTCTTGCTACAAATGTGTAAGCCTAAGCAAAAAAAATTATGAAACTTCAGTGTACCTCAAAATGCGGGCGGAAAAATTGAATTCCGTTCGCGGTAGTTCATATCAGCGATTGTACGTCATTCAATCAGTTTTTGTGCATAGTTGCAAAATCCCTGTATGAATTCACTGACTCCCCGACAATTGAGTTTTTGTAGATTGTTCAATTTTGTACCTTTAATTTTTACTCGGCCGAGTTAGAACTGGTAGATGATTTATATTTTCTTATTTGTGAGACTTGCTTTTAAGATGACGTAAGTTTTCATGCAAAAACTTACATTGTTCTATTTTTAGAAACGGGTGGAGTATTGCATCCTCAACAAATTAAAGTTTTCATATTCTCAATTCTCAAGGTTCGACAGGTAGTCGCTCCATGTAAAATACTTATATCCAGCTGAATCTGGTTCGACTGGAAGCGGACCCCAATATAGTTGGGAAAAGGCCGGCAAATGATGATTCTCTATACTCAATTCTGTATTGCATTCCATAGGTAACATAGATGGTAAAATTTAAAAATGGTACAAGATCAAATACGGACCCTGTAGAGTACGCAAACATTAGGAGAGAGGCAATTATTCAATCAAAGACAAAATACAGGCATTCCTTAAGTACAGAAAGAGTTCGCATTATCTACTTTTCTTTATTATTAGCAAATTTTTTCAAACTAACAATATTTTCAGTCGAATTGGTCTTCTCTTACAGAGTGCTACTGCGCTTTGCGTATACTGTGCCGACGTTTTTGTGATTTGATTGGACCTTTCGAACACCTCGCAGACGTAAGCCTATTGGAGATACAAAACTTCAATCCTACCGCTCGTGTAAACGAAAACATCCTAGCACTAGAATCGTTATTGTTAGTAGTTTTCATTTAAGAACTAAACCAGCCTTTCTATCCCCCTGTTTCAAAGAAACCTGAAGTTTTTCAGACACATCATGGTGGTCACAACCTTTAATAATTGATGGTTACTGGCAAGATTGATGGGAAGCGTCCGAAGAGTCACAGTCCAATTCGATGTTCGAACATATTCACTTTTCTTTGGAAATGAAACCTAACGATGCGCTTCACAATGCTATATAAAGACAGAAACAGATGGCGAAGCAACGTCAAACTTATGTGACTACACATAAGGATGATGACTTTCAGTAATGAGGATTACGTGGCGAGGAGGGAGGGAAGCAACCTATTTAATTTATAATAGAGCATGAACTATAACGGCGCGACCTTCCCGCAGTGAATGGAGACGTAGCGCGGGGTGACGAGTGGTAACATCAAAATATGTTTAAAAATGTTTGAATCACGCCACGAGGCACCGCCAGTAGCGAATTCACGTACTTAAAAAGTAATGAAAGTATTATTCGCTCTGCTCAATCGCATTGCTCACCGGTTAGACCAAAAGTCGTGAACGGGCCGCAAGCGATGAAAATTTCATTGACTTGGGTGTCACCCCTTCTCTGTCTACCAAGTAACTTTCACGTAACATAATATGCAATATCTAAAATAAAATGCAACATAGCTAATTACATTTTGCATTATATTTTAGATAGCCTTACACGGTGATCCGTATAAGACTATCTCAAACAAGTAGTTATGGTTTTTTTTTTTTTTTTTCTCTTTATTTTTAAGGGACTTATATCCTATAAGGCATGACAGCCCCATCGTACCCTAAACTAAGTTAAACTAAAATGAATATAATATATAAACTATCCGCTACAAAAATAAATGATTAGTACTAAACACTAGATGAGGTCACCGACCTATAGCCATTCCATACACAGTCTTAGCTGCTTCAGAATTCGGATTTGCTGGAATTTCAAAAAAAATGCCCATATTAATTTTATTAATTTTGTACAATTCAGTCAGTACCTCCCTTCCTGCCTGGTTCTTGGCACATTCCACCAAAAGATGTTGGACATCATCAATGACTCCGCACACGTCACAATTAGGAGAATCAATTTTTCTCATTAAGAAACCAAATCTTTTAGTGGGATAGTGTCCCGAACGTAGTCGAAGAGCCGCTACTATCCAAAGTAGTTATGGTTTGAAACGTTTCGGAAGAGTCTCTGTGGCCTTTAGATACCTCTCGTGTGAATTTAATCGTAGCTCGCCTCCAAGCCGCCATGGATATGGAATACTATTAAGATTTGCAGCTGGTAATCCGTTGCCTACGTAAATGTGTTGTCATAGTTGTAACTTTACGAATATCATTGACAAAATCATTACCTTAGGTTTTATTTGTAAAAAGCTAGGCCTAAATAATTCAAGCCTTGCTAGTGGCTTGGAATGTACTAAGAGCGTATTCGAGGTCTTAGCACACACAGCTTCGAGTAACGTACTGCTCGCTACTGCGTTTAATACGTGTCAAAGTTTCAATTTACAGAAAAATGATAGGGCCTCAGCAATCATGTTTAACTGATTATATAGGTATACATTATAAAGCACATAAAATGACAGTAAGAATATCACTCAAAAATAATAGTTGTCATGCCGGATAATTTAATATCAGACAGATAGGCGCACTTGGTGTTACAACATAAATACTATTGTAATGATTCACACATTACTATCAAAAAACGAATACTCATCATTTATTATCCTGGAAACAACTTATTATCTAGTAGAAATATGTCAACGTTAAATAAAAGATTACGATCAAAATCACAAAAATCTAAAGAATTTCACAATACCGTGAAATTCTGTAATTGATTTTGATGACACACCTTCAAATAACAAAATGATGAACGTAAAAGATAGTTTGACGCATCGTCCGACAATTCCGGTTGGGATCGCTCGTTGATTTTATCTAGAGATAATCCTAAAGATAAATGTATCTATGTGATTAAGTATGCTAATAAGTATCTATTTTATTAGCCCAATGAGTAGGTACTCAGAAACATCAGATACCTTATCAATTGAAGAGACTTTTTTCCTTAACTGATGAGTTAAGGAAAAAAAATAGTAATATCACATCGCATCGACGGTTCTATCGTTATGTGTTATATTTCATTTTTTATAAAATTGAATACAATTTTGTAATGTTTTATTTTTCTGTTAATTGCTGTAAGTTTTTTGAAAACTTTTTGGATTCAATTTGGTGATGTAAGTATAGTCTGAGGATCTCATCAAGAGGTCGCTCGGCTGCCTAAATAGGTTACCGTAACCCTGGAATGTAAAGGCATGAGAAGCCAAAGGAACACCGTCGACTCATTTAATGATTTTACCACGCTAAAAGGATCTAAAGGGAGGAGGAGGATATAAAGGATCTCAGCGAGAGAGGAACTTTATACGTGATTTTATTTAAAACTACCTATTTAAAATAATACACAATGATGTCATTAATCCCCGAATGGCCAGGCTGAGAATAGTAAACCCATATATTTGTTACCAGTTATGTTTGAGTTTCACGTATCGTGTGGGCACAAATTCTAACTTACTTACTTAATTCCTTGCGGTTACATAACACCTTATAATGATGTAAATGACCTCGTCTTAAGCCTCCTTATTGAGGAGGTCACAATCGATAATGTGAAGCTCTACGTCATAAAAAATCACAATGGTTGAAAGAATTTAATAAACGTTTTTTGCTAACTAACATGCTCGCAACACTCAAATGTACGTTACGAACATTTCATGTTCCCAATTATTATGAATCTGGATTCCATATATTATTATCTTCATAGGCAGTATAAAAGACAGCGTACTTTGCTCATTTCAGCTTATAATAACAACAGTCTTTCAAAGAGCCTAACATCATCCTAGATACGCATTTTTGCTCATTATTTGGATGAGTAAACTCTATTCATTCGCCTAATACAATCGTGAAAAAGAAAATGTTTTCTTGGAGAAGTAATAACTATATGAGTCGTTATTTATATGAAATATTATTGTGTCATCCAGTTACGTACAGTTTAGTATATAACAGTGTTCTTAAGATTCGATTTCCTGAAATTTATTGGCTCGCCTAACCTTCTTATTTTTAGATATAAATATTTTTAACGTTTCTATTCAATTACACAAACACCCAGTCCCAAAACAAAAACTTTTAGATCATGAAATATTTGTTTCGTTTGAGAAACTAACCTGCAATACACACTTGATTATATTATACCAATTGCTCGGCAAATGCACAAATTCCAGCTTGCAGAACGTTAATATCTAGTAAAACGTTGGGTGTACTGAATTGGAAGGTGGCAAGTTCAAGTCCCGTGTTTAATTTATTACCGTGACCTTGGAACATATAGGGCTATTGAGGGACACCGGGGAAAGCAGAGTCGGTCAGTTTCGACCGCGACAAAAGGCGCTGTAGTGGACCTCAAACAGCAAGGCCTACCGAAGTACACATGCGATGAGGACGGCTTCATCAAGGTGGAGAGAAAGAAGAGAAAGCCTTCTTATCGCAACCAGTGCGGGACAGCGCTTGTAGGACCTAACACGCTGTTGCGTCCTGCAGTACCGACGACGCAGCTCTACGTGTCCCGTTTGTACCACGCTACGACGACTGAGGACATTGTGGAGTACGTACGAATGAAGACCAACTGGACCTTGAGGGTGGAGAAGTTGGAGGCGCGCCATAACACAAATTTCAAGTCGTTCATGGTACGCGTTCCAACCCAGTATTTGGAGACCTGCCTCAAGGAAGACTTTTGGCCGAAAGGTGTGCTGTATCGGCGTTTTCGAGGCCGGCTACGCGACACCTCGCAGCGTAACACGACGCCGTCACTTCGTGTGCAATAGTTTTTAAAGTTTATTGTTTTAAAATATGTATTAGTTTATAGTATTTTTTATTCATAATTATATATGTATTGTGTTTTTATGGGCCTTAGTTGCCTGAAATAAAGGATAAAATAAAAGTAAATTTTAGTCAATTGGAGTCTGACAGTCCCTCCCACCCTGCCCTGGGTGGGAGGACTCATTTGATAATTTTACATAAAAAAAATCACATCTACGATACAAGAGAAATTCCTTGTGTTCGGTAAAGATAAAGGGCAAAAACTGCGACAAACTAACTGCTGTACAGTGTTGAATAAACAACATTATTTTTAGATAAATAGTCGTTTCAAATGATGTAGTAAATAACTAGTTATTAAAACACAAGTGTCAAGTTAAATAGACCATTCGCGCGTACCACGATAAAGTGGAAGTATAGGCAAGGAGCTAGCGTCCAGCTTCTTAAAGCGGTTTTCAAGATATTTTTATATTTTCTGTAAAAAAAATGACAACTGATTGCTACTTGCAATTGTTTTTCTTGAAATAAATAATTATAATTGTTTCTATTAGTCTTATTTTCAGGAGTCCATGAAGTGTTGCTTATTGAGGGTTTAAAATAGAACTAATTTGTTTTGGTGATGTTGATAGATGTTCCTTCAATGGCCTTTTACGTTTCAAGATCACGGTTACCTGATAAGACGGACCCGTGACTATCGAGACTAGACTTACATATTTATTAGCAGATGAAAGAAAAAAAAGCTTTAAAAAACTGATTCTTTTTTTCTAAGCTATGGCAGGTATCTATATCTATACCTATTTTTATATCTATTCTATTCTATTCTATATCTATCTATCTATCTTCTATCTATCTATATCTATTCTATCTATATCTATATCTTCTATCTATCTATCTATCTATATCTATACATATAATAAAACTGTAGAAAAGTTATTTTTGTACATTAAAAAAAAAACTCAAAAAATATAGCCAGGGTATTAAAGGACTACCAATAGAACCCATTTCTAGCATTTTTAGAATTTTTGTCTGTTTGTCTGTTTGTATGTTTATTTGTCCAGGTATCACGTAAAATGTACGAAATAAATGTAGATAACTTTTATACACAAAGATGAAGCGTAACTTGGAGAGGAATTTAGTTTATGTTTCATTGGAATCGGTACAGTCTATCAAAAGATATTTGAATTTAAAGTATTTTAGAAGTAAAATTACGGGTGCACTCTGGTCTCACAATTTGATTTCGTACGCTAGTCGGTGGTGTGGTGTGGTGTGGTGTGGAGTGGTGTGGTGTGGTGTGGCGTGGCGTGGTGTGGTGTGGTGTGGCGTGGTGTGGCGTGGCGTGGCGCGGCGTGGCGTGGCGTGGCGTGGCGTGGCGTGGCGTGGCGTGGCGTGGCGTGGCGTGGCGTGGCGTGGCGTGGCGTGGCGTGGCGTGGCGTGGCGTGGCGTGGCGTGGCGTGGCGTGGCGTGGCGTGGCGTGGCGTGGCGTGGCGTGGCGTGGCATGGCGTGGCGTGGCGTGGCGTGGCGTGGCGTGGCGTGGCGTGGCGTGGCGTGGCGTGGCGTGGTGTGGTGTGGTGTGGTGTGGTGTGGTGTGGAGTGGTGTGGTGCGTTTTATTAAGCGCTTGCAATTAAAAAATACATTGTTAAATTTCGGAATCCACGCGAACGAAGTTGCGGGCACAGCTAGTACATAATATGATTCATTCAATGAAGTCAGGGAAGGAAATCTTTAAAACACAATCAATCAATCAAATCAAAGCGTTTATTTCAATTAGGCCATTACAGGCACTTTTGAATTGTCAAAAAGACATATAAATAAAACTAGTACAAAATAGTTATGGTGCTACAGTCCCAGTCACAAGACATAAAAACTGTGAAAGTACCGTAGGTGCTCATTCCAAAGCGTAGATCTCTATGGAGAAGAATGAGCAAGAAACTCCATGGACACTCTTTTTCAATAGCCAAAATCATTACAAAACTTTTGTTACATCATTCATCATCAGGTGGTACATTATGTGAGAACGATGTGGCATGTTATTAGTGTCCATAGTAAATATAAAAAGACAATTCAAAAATAAAGTTATTAATAATTAGAATAGACCGTGGCAGTCTCAACTGACAGCGCCCGTTCACGAACATGACACATATATCACACAATAAAAAATATAATTCGAATGAAATTTTAAATTTAAGCCCCAAGCTCCTTACCTATACTATAAAGGCTTGCACAGTGCGCCAGAGTGTCGCGATGGGCACGAAATGACTCGTGAACCGATAACGAACAACGTGAACAGCTTATGAAATATACTAGTTTCACAAAGAAGACCTATACCTTTTATGTTTTGACACGGAAAAGGAAATGAAGTCTTTACTAGCAATTCCTTTTCTAAAATCAACAGGAAAAATAATAAGAAAAATATTATTTTTTTAGCTGTTCTACTAGTTAAAATGAAATACACGCGGTATTTAATTTTAATTAGCCGTGAATCGTGAATTTTCCGTTTTTTTTTTTCATTTTCTGTGTATACAGCGCATCCCAAGGTTATCAGGATGATATGGCTCTCAGAGCTAAAGATTATATCATAGTATTCATTATGATTACCTATAATAACATTTTTACCACCTGCCCCTCCTAGGCCAATTTCAACTGTGTATATTTATAAACCTTGTACTTTGTTAATTGAGTATTTTATAATCATGATTAAAAATAAAAGTAAATAAATTAGTACCTAGTCAAACTAATGAAACAGAACAGTACTTACAAAATTGTAAATAAAAACAATTACCATGTACAAAAAAGGAACACTATCTATTTTTCATATAATATGACGGCCTCCAACTGTGTACCTAATACAATACGAGAAAAGTTAGCAGTATACGGAGTAAAGGAAGCACATTGGTTGTGCCCGTAAGGTAATGTGGTTTGTCCTAACCCGCTTTAGACGAACTAATTTGTCCGGGAACAATCTAGTTTTTCCGAAAATTGGGTTCGGTTGGGAACATAATGATTTTAAGTTGGAACAGCAGTTATTTCAGCCTATAATGTTCCCACTGCTGGGGCAGTGAAAGAGAATGTCCTACTTTTTGCCATGAAGGCTTAGTGCGGATTGGTGGATGTCAATTGACTCTGAAAAGAATGTCTGATCAATCGACTGCTGCGCAGCGTTTCGCGGACTCTTTCCCAACACAAATATTTATAAAACGTTGTTCCGGGTCTAGGTGTTTGTGTATGTGAGTTTCTATGTTGTAAAAGTATCCACGATACAGGAGAAATTGCTAGTGTGGAGAAATGTTAAAATTTAATGTACCTTTTTGTGTTCGCCCCAGACCTTTGATGTTATAGACCCTCCATTAGGCCAGCATTTTACTAGTATTGACAGTATTTTATAGAACACAAATCTGCGACCACACTAAATAGATTTGTCATTAGGAAACGTACGTCTGAAACCAAGAAAATACACAAAAACTGCAACTGTATACCTTTGCGGTTTACCAAAGATTGATCGAATATGTAATCCTATTCGAATCAACTGAAAAGGGATCTCAGGGGTGTATTTAGGTACACGATGCCTCGATCGGGCTCTGTGATTGATGGGCGTAATGATATGAGACAATATAATTACCTACGCCTACATTTATATGTCAAATTACTAAGACGGATTGAGGTTTCCTTATCAGATGTTTTAGGTAAAGCAGTTACAGGGTAATATTGGAACGTTTAAAACTGTAATAAAGACATAATTAAGAATAATACATGTAACTAATTTTAAAATAAAAAAAGAACGTCTCTCACACGTTTAACTTCTTCAGGGGAAGAACTTTTCAAAATGTTTACTCAACTCTAACTTTTGTTACGAAAGTTCAAAAAGTTGTGTTGTTTTATGCGTGCGTGATATTCTTAGTAGGTTCGGTAACTCAAAGTCAAATTCAATAGTTTCCAAAGAATTTTCCACCAATTGTTGCTAAAAATTACAGGCTAGAGAGCGTTTTTGAAATCAATTTCATGACGACTGTTGAGCAATTGATATTGGATATTAGGACAGGACTTGATGGATAGGAGTGTAACAAGATGGAGTAAATAATTTTATAAAAAGATAAAATAATTTCAAATTATCACCATCATTATCAACCTAGCCTTTTCCCAACTGTGCGGGTTGACTTCCAGTCAAACCGGATGCACCTGAATATTAGTATTTTACATGGAGCGACTGCCTGTTGGACCAAAATCATTTCAATTATAATCTCGTAAAATATTCCCAAAAACAAGTTAGCGTGGTGCAAACATTGGACTACGAGAGTTCAAAATAAAGCATACAATTCTTGTTGGCATTTCCAGTACTTAATAAATGACAAAGAGAAGGTCTAATATTGACATGGACCCTGTAATTATATGACGGTGACTCAACAAACCTCGAGTATTTGGAGAACTTTAGTCAATATTTTCAAAACAACGTTTAACATGTTTAATTTAGAAAAAAAAAAAAATTGTTTACAAGAGTATCTAGAATTCGAAATAATCTTATAAGTTCAACGTATCATACATATAAAAAAAGATGCTTTTGGTGAAGTAAGACTGTTTGTTAGTTATGAATAAAATAATTATTTTAAAAGAAAACAATGTTTTGGCAAGAAAAAATACTTACACTAAAGTACTGCCATATTAATTGGATAAGTAAATGTTAGTAGTTACAAATAAGCAAATGACAATTATAGTGAATTTATAACACAATTTATGACATAGCTATGGAGTTAACAATGTTTCAGATAAATTCTGTTTACAAGTTTTTATTACGCTATTACAATAAAAACAAATTCGAATTCTAGTTTTTGGTGACAAATATTCATGAAATCATTCTTTTTCAGCAAAAATTTTACATTTTACGCAGTTATAGCTACTAAAACAGCGGAGTGTTATTATCGTTGTAATAACACATTCCGGGATGTCTAGACAATAATGTGCCATTTCTGCTTATTAAAACTTTCTATTTATACAAATAGGTCAATAAGTACTCATAAGTTTTTTTTTTGCGTGTTAAAATCTTCAAATGAGTCCTCCCTACCCGGGCAGGGCGGGAGGGACTGTGAGACTTGTACTGACTAAAATCCACAGTGTCCTTCAATAGCCCTTTATGTTCCGGGGTCACGGTATAAGTCAGGCTTTAGCCCTCTGAGAGGGGGCCCCGTCATTTTGCTGACAGCTCTTTGAGGCGCGCGTGGAACACGACGCGCTTTCGACCCGGTCATGGCCCATGGTCGGACAGCGATTTGCCCTTTACTCGCTGTCTGCATGCCCGCGCCTACGGTGGCCGGAGATCGTCTTGCGACGTCCGACGCTGTGGGCGTGCACCACTGCGGTTAGGGCGGAGGGAGGACGCTGTCCTCTCTCTCTCGCGGCCCGCCACCTCCTTCACGAGCATTACTGCTTCGCAGAAGGCGGCGACCGCTTCCCACTCCTTCTCGCTCCGCAGCATGGCCGAAACCAATGCCGGGCGCGAGAGGTCTCCGCCAATCGCCGCCGTGAGGACACGTCGGTGCTCTGCCCAAGCTGGGCAGTCTTGCACCGTATGCTCTACTTTGTCCTCCGGGCGATCTTCGCAGTGGTGACACCCAGGCGTTTCCTCCTTTCCCATCAGACACAGGTACCTCCCGAAACTTCCGTGTCCGGTGAGGACCTGCGTCATTCGGTAGGTAAGGACGCCGTGACGTCTCTCCAGCCACAGTGTTTTTGCTTAGGATTTTTTCTATTAAAGTCATAATTTAGCTCGTAAAACATGAGAGGAAATATGCTACGTATTAGGTCTATAGAAAATCTCTTCGACAAAATAATTCTTAAAAAGAAAAGAATAAAAGATTTTTGGTCCGATCCGCGCGTTTCCATTTAATTTTTTCCCTAACTTTCGGGATATTTTAGCAAAAAGAACTTTAATTAAGTAACAGCTGAAAGCTGCTCATTTTGAAAATGGTAGGAAGGAAGAGTGACCAATCACTGTCACTTTTTGCGCTGCATTTTATCGTTTCCCTATTTTATTAACTTATTAATTTTATCTTGAAGGTTTATCGAGCTTGATATCAATAACAAAAATGTTCCTGAGTGTGTTAAGTGTAATCAGTGCACCTTGTCTTTGTATAAGGAACCATAATCAATTTTTTTACTTTGCTTTGGTGTATAAAAGTATCTCTGTCCCATGTACATTGGCAACGTCGCGGGACACACGTATACCGCGGCTCGGGTACATAAGGGGCAACTGTAGGACAACGTGGATTTTAGTCAGTACGAGTCTGACAGTCCCACCTGCTCTGCCCTGGGTCCCGGACTCATTTGATGATTTTACCACGTTAAAAAAAAAGAAAAAAAAGTAGGTACTTTGCCAAACGGTTTCTTTATAAAAAAGGCGACTAAGCATTTATGTATATCTTAGCTGATAAAGCACGTATTTAGAGTGTCAGGTCTTAGAATTACGGAGTGCTAAAATATAACACAGAATAAAAATGCTGCAAGCTGGTATCCGCCTAACTTCTAAATAGCAAACGAACTTAAATTGCATTGCGGAACTATCGGTGGCCATTGAACGGAGAGCGGTTGCAGTGAATCGCCGTCGCGTCACCGCTTCTATCATAAATCGTTAAAAGTTTATCAAAACCGATACAGTTACCGCCGTATCGATAAAATGGTCTCGAATGTTCCGCAAAATATTTTGTTGCGTAATGTTTGTTCTTTATAATATATTATATTATTTATTCCTTTATGGTAGACGTCGAAATATATTCGGTATTGTTTGTTCGGATTTATATAGCGCTTTAGAAATATTTGACTATGATGAGTAAATATTAATTTGTTGGCATAAACTAGACACAAAGCAAATTTAGGCATTTAGGCAACCAATGTTGAAAATGTCTAAATTCCAGCCCGAAGCGTCTGTCTCTAAATTCCACAAAGGTGCAAAATTCACGATCTTCAAACACGCCATTTACGATGTGCTCACTATTATAAACAATGTGAGTTCGACAACACGTCGCGGTGTGATTACTTTTCCAGACCAGCGCACTGTCCAATTAGCGGACGTTTTTGAAATGCCCAGTTTAGCTCTTGTACTGCCCAGTTTTAAGTAAATATGTGGAAAAACAAAGTAACCGCCTTTCGTGCCCACCCAGGTAACTAAGATCCCATCTTTGTTTGTGCCAACTATTTTGTTCAGTGGTTCCAACATAAACTTTTATGACAAAACAGTGGTGGAATGTTTGTAAACTTCTCCTGAGACCTCGCTCAGTTACCAAAGTATTCGAGAATGTTGTATTATGTGGTTCAAGTCTTCAACGACGTCATATGAACTAGGGGATGTTTATTAAACAGAACGCTTTGAGAGGTTTCCATTACATAAATGAATATCTTAGTCTAGCACCTGTAATGATTACTATAAACAGAATATTTTGAATAAGATTTTCTCAAAATGTTAGATACTATTTTGCTCCTTTGTACTTCAAATTGATGTGAATTTTCATTTCGACAGACTGTTAATTTCACTCACGTAGGTATAATACTAAGAAGAATCTTAATATATATTGTGTTCTCTTAAATCATAGTATCATACATTATGATATTTAAGTTCAATGGCGTTGCCCGACACGAATAAAGGGGTCGGAATGAGGGTCACAATAACTTAATTAAAGAGACTTCGTTAGGGATGGAAAATTGATGACTAACTAACAACTTGAATGTTAAGTGAGTAGTTGACGCTAAGGGTGCCGCTGAGCTAAAAACGAGGTCACCTTTGACTATTATTTATTGAGAACCTTTCATGTTAAATTGTCGGAGCGTTGTTGAAAATTTGCACTCGAGATTTTGCTTTGTCGGTGCCTTGATGGTGGGCATTGAATAGCGATATCGTTGTTAACTGCCGTGTCGTGTTGTGCCTATTCATATCTCTTAATAGGTAAACGGATTGAAATCAGAAGGTACTAAGTAATTATTATCTAACAAGATTGTGACATCATTTTGTTCAGTTCGAGAAAGTAAAGTCAGTAGCTACTATATTTCTTTAAGATAAAGTAATCTAAGATTTATAGTAGGTACTACTTGGTCATCATCTTTCTGCCGCTATCCCATTTTACTTTGGGGTCGGCGTGACACATTTGCTTAATCCATTCTACTACTTGTTTTTTAAATATTAGCAGTAAATGGTGTATAGTTTTACTTTACAAACATCCAAGACTATTACGGGTACAGTTCGATTGCACACTGGTTAGCAACGTTATGATTTGAGGACGAGTCATTGACTTCTGCCATAAAACGTCATTTCCACAAAAGAAAAAGTTGTGGTACTTCGTCAATAAGGGTCGGTATTACCTTGTATATCATTAAGTCTGCTTTTAAATAAATTGATGTTTAGATTGGATCCAAAGATCCAATCAAGATATCAATAAAAATCTTAGCTTTCACGTAAAAACGTAAGAGCTAAGAAATTGAGTCTAGAAGGATATTTTTGTATGACTTCAAAGTAAAATCTCTGAAGTTTAATAAATGTCTGAGGCATTGAAGAAACCGAGTTTTTGTGGCGAGTCGTTACGTAGAAAAAAATCTGAAATGGAGAAATCAATTTGAATTCCTAGATTGAGCGATTTATCAACTGGGACTGTAGTCTAGTTTATTCGATAGCAAAAACTGGTCTTGGAAAATTTATTGTGATTTGACGTGCTCAGGTAGCCAAGAGCTGAGGAACGCCTATATTTTCCCGAAGGGTAAGGCAGAGGTGTACTATAATATACCAATATTTTTTTACGTTTCTCCGCACTAGAAATTACTTCTTGTGTTTGTGCATTCACAAACATTCAAACTCACAAACACACAACAACAGTATATGTGAGTTCCACGTAAAAGAGGGCTAGTCTATTATCATCAGGAAAAAAATACCAAGTAATTATTACAAGTCGAGTAATTAACTTGGATTTTTTTGCTACTTTTGGGATATTTCTCATTAAAAATAAACACAGATACATTGTGCTCTACCTGAGACCTAGAGCCAGTACTTCACGCTTATAAGAAGCTCTACTATGTCCCTACACCATTAAGATAAAATTAAATCACTGGCTAAGTAAAATCTACAACAATTTCCGTCACCCAATAAACTCGGGGCAGTGCAATTTTCAGCAAACAAACCCAATCTTAGAGGTCCCTAAACAAACATTCTCAATGTTAATGGCTCGTAGTGCAAATAAATCAAGCTTCAGGACTGTCCTATTGTTTCCATCGGCGCGCCTTCCGGTGATCTATCAAGGAACTCGCTAATTACGGGCGTGCGTGCGTGTTGATTGATTATGACCCTTAAGAACATTGGGGTTAGCGTTACTAATCCTGTTTGTTTATTCAATTTTCTTTTGAAGTGTTGAAACAATTGTTTTGTTGTCAAGCCGTTTGGGATTTGCTTCACTGGTCATTTGGAAGGTTTATTACTGGTGTTATTGGTGATAGGGTTTCATATAATTTCTGCTACTTTTAAGCTTCAGACCTGCGCTTAAATATAGTCTGTTCGAGGATGTATGGACTGAAAAGCTGAAGACTTCAAAGTTTTTGTAGAGGAAGAAAACTACTTGACATTAATTTCGACTTGTCTATGTACCCCGTACCATATTTGTTTATAAATGCTTCCACAGGACAAGCTGAATTTCTAACAAAAAGGCAAGTAAAAAAACATTGCAACAGCGAACAGCGTTAATCACTCAGAGACAATCATCATCAGCCTATAACGTTCCCACTGCTGGGACACAGGCTTCCTCTCTTGCGAGAGGGAGTCGGCCATAATCCACCACGCGGGCCCAGTGCGGGTTGGCAGATGTCACATGTCTTCGAATTTGATGGTTCTAGGAAGTGCCGGTTTCCTCACGATGTTTTCCTTCACCGTTTTGAGAGCAGTGGTAATAAAATAAATTACACAAAGTAATGCGCCAGGCTGGGTTCGAACCCGCGACCTACAACTTGTAAGTCGGGGCCGATACCACTGGGCCACCACTGCTCTCCTCTCAGAGACAATGCTTATTCAAATCTCATATAGGTAAGGTACAACGAATGAACGTAAATATACAGCTTAAGATTTTATCACAATAAATACCAAAGCACCTTTATCCACCTTGTGGAGAAGGTCACCCCCAAAGATCCCTCCAATACTTAATAGGACATTTCGACCCCAAAGAAATAGAACTTTATATTTTATCTATTTCTTATCGCCATCATTTGGGCTATAACAGTATTACACTGCCAACTTTGAACGTAACATTATATTTTACGCCCTTACCGCTAATAAAGGTAACCATTTCTTTTTTTAGGTTATTTTCATGTCGTAAAACCTTCAGCGGCATCAAGAAACACTAATTTTATCGCTCTTTTGTATGTACCCAGTTAGTGAGAGAACTTTCAGTTTGATCGCGGTCAATTTCGCCTAACGATAATGCCGTAATAAAATGGGCATGTTCCTTGCGCCCTATTATGGCAGTACCTTATCTACGGCTGTCAGTGGGCAGTTATTAATAACAGGCATTATTACCACAGTGTTATGTCATTTGTTATTGTTCGCTGAATTGATTATTTAGATAGAACTAACCCAACTCCAGCTGTGATGAAGGACTAGTAATTATTTCGGTGGACGTATGTTTGTATTTATATGGGAGGAGATTTCGTTACTCGTTATTTAGCAATTATGCAAAGACTGATATAGTATAGCTGAGTATTTTTTACGGAAAATCGTTACATCTGTAGCCTATGTGTTATCTAGTGATGTACTTAGATATCTAGACTTCTTTATTATAAAAAAATCTCGAATTAGTGTTACCCATAATTCTGTCAGACTCGTAATTACTAAAATCTACGATGTCCCCGTCCATCAATCGCCATTTATGTTCCACAGTCATGGTTACCTACCTGATAACACAGTCCTCATAAACTGTTTATTGTTTTTTTTTATTCAAGAATCGCGAGTATCGCCCTGACGACACGGTGGAGCACACGGTGCAGGACTGCCCCGCTTGGACGGGGCGCGAGAGGGAGAGGATAGCGTCCTCCCTCCATCCAATACCGTGACCCCGTGACCCCGTGACATAAAGGGCTATTGAAGGACACCGTGGATTTTATTCAGTACAAGTCTGACAGTCTCTCCCGCCCTGCCCGGGGTGGAGAGGATTCATTTGATGATTTTACCACGATAAAAAAAAAACGTTCCAGGTTTACGGATTCCTGTTTAGAAAGTACCGCGACCCAAGCTCATTTAGAACTAAGAATGAACCAACATTTACAAATTCTTCCATGCCTCTTCAAATATTTAGTATTTAAAATAGGTAGACTTTTTGAAACTTTGTAGGTATATTTTACAACTTCTGTATAAGTTAAAGTTTATTAGCAAGTATTTTCGTGGTTGATTATACGACGCAAGGTGTGCGGTAACTGGCGGCCCAATTTAGAACATCAATCATTTAGAAAAGGGATGCTTATCGATTACTGTGACGTGAGCCTTCCAGTGCCCTTCGCACAACACATTATACAGGATTCAATCATTGTTGGCTCTTCATGTTTGTTTCTATTTAATCAATATGTACATGGTAAACTACGAGTACATATATTTAAATAGGAACATTTATATGTACCGTTGATTTTACAGAGTACCACAATAGGATCTAATTTTTTGTTCGTGAAAACACGTACTTACTTTAAAGAATGTTTTTTTATGTATGAAATGTTTATAGACATATTAATACACTAATTATTTGGCACACATTTTTGTATTTTATTAGGACTAATTGTATAAACATCAGTAGGTATTATTAGATAGTAATTTTTAAATTCATTTCATGACCTTATATCTATTAAACAGCTTTGATATCAACCTTCTTATCACTTACGTTCGACCTTTTACCGACTTGCCCCGAGCTCCTGAAACAATTTTCTCGGTAAATATTGTAAAACGCTGATTCACGTATCACGCCGCATTTGCAAATCCGACCTCGCCATAATATCTTTTAATAATCAAGATTAACTTTAATGAGGAAATCAGCAGCGGTATTAAAGATAAAGGTGCGAATACACGCTACGAGCTACCCAAGTTACGCTTAGGAATGTGTTGGGTAATAGGTATTACAGATTCCAATCATCCGCTAAATAGCATTGTGTAGTCGCCCTTCGCCCACAAATATCACTATAGCGAAAACCGATTTTCTTTAATCGCTTGTTAAGACTTCTGAGATAAACAGGTTTTTGTCGCTTAAAGCGTTCTGTGTCACGCAATTTCAGATATCGTACAAATCTGTCAGTTTTTCGCACGACTAATCGGTTAGAAGTAGCGATCAAGGACCACACTTCACTCGAGCATTGGAGCAGGCTTAAGCGCCTTTACGTGGTGGCATTCTGCGTAGTGGTTCGACTATGCGAATGATGCGGCTCTGCATTTAAGCGGTATCACGTACGGTATAGCTGAGTGGCCGGATAGATCAGGCCAGAAAATGTAATCACGCGTTAGTTTACACAAACGACGCACTGAGATTCGTAAATATGTCGCAGGATGCAGTGTTTGTGAATTTGTTATGTAGGTGGTAGTAATGTAGGGGAGCTTATGAGATCGTGAGCGCTCAGAGTGTAGAGTTTGTCTCCCATCAAGTGATCAAAAAAGTTGGTAGCGCACTGGCCACGCGCTGTCGTACATAGCAAGCCCGAAGGAAGACCTCTTTATTTTCTTGGTTTTCATGAGGACTTTGATACCTCCGTCTTCGTACGATGATAGTGACCTCTGAGTTGGTATAGTATATCCACAAAGTACTTTAAAGGTTGGCTTAATATCTACTTCTTATCGTGTCAAACGTCCATCAGCTCTTGTAACGAACAGTCGGAGGGTACGCAGGCCACGATATTAAGTGCTTCATCGTTTGTGGAGCAGCACTAAATTTACGCGCTAGGTCAGGGTGTGTAGTGAGTGTGAGTGGTATTATTAAATATTACTAGATATACCTATAAAAAAAAACATCATCATTTTGAAGAGTTCAGGAGAGAAAGAACCTTTTTTTATATGAAACGTTTGCTCTTGACCTTAGTCTAGGTCAGGGGTAATAGACACAAGGTCGATGATGGAGCAAGCTTACCCAAAATAAACTTTTTCTCTGTAACTTTGAAGAGATTAGGGTTCTATGCGAACGAAAATATATACGCAGGCAGAGAGTTCCTCTCCTTTATTGATCGCATTATAAAAGATATTTGGAAACGATCACCGCGAATTGGTGATAATTTTGGAAAGTATGATAATTTGCGCTGCGTCTAGATGTGTGATGAATGGATGATTAAAGTTGTAGAGTACCCACAACGTATATTCTTACAAACCATTCTTGGTTACAGAATGATAACTTAAAAAGACATGGAAAACATGAGAATCTTAATTCAGTTATACGTCAGTATTACATTACACAACATTCAATTTTCGTTGATTTGGTCAGTCCAGTCCATCTTTTAGTTTCCTACCCTCTTAATTCGTCGAATGTCCGACAGAAATGATACCTTCTGTGTTTGTGGACAGAAGTGTTTTAAGACAGTCACCGCTTTAAAATATTTTTGTTCGGAAAGTTCGTTTTTGAAGTTTATTGTGCCCTAGCTCATTTTGTTGTTTGTATGGTGACTTCATATTGTATTGTATACAAAACAAGCGATTTGGCTGCAACAGAAGCCGCAAAAGCTGTGAAAATGATCAAGAAAGATCATTACTACAGTTCTATGAGTCGAACAATGTGTGAACTAATTAATATCCATGATCCACTGTGATGTGCAATGGTACATACAGATTGCGGTCTTACCGCCGCGATTGCGGCTTCCCCGTGGATTTGACACTTGTGTCCAAATCAATCTAAAAACCTCATTTTTTTCGTTCATTATTTTAACTCTTCATTGTATATTTTAATAATACACACTGATTTTACCACCTCACTTGCTTGTCATTTTCTAAAATAGAATAGAATAAATCAACAATAATTGTCATTCGTGTCAACCATCAGACTTGAAAAAAAAAGCAATTGAATTTTATTACTTCTATTGTTTTATTTTATACTAGCTGTGCCCGCGACTTCGTTCGCGTGGATGTCGGAATCGAACAATGTATTTTTTTAGTTCGATGCGCTTAATTCTGGCCACGTTTTTCATATAAAGTCTGTATTTAGAATTCTCTAAGATTTATCAAGAATATTTTTGACACTTCTATTCCAGGTTTATGTAGTTTTTTCTAATGCCCGCTCTATGCACTCCACTTCACTCCACTCCACTCCCTTCCGTTCCACTCCCCTCCCCTCCACTCCCCTCCGCTCCGCTCCCCTCCGCTCCGCTCCACTCCCCTCCGCTCCATTCCAGTCCATTCCAGTCCATTCCAGTCCATTCCAGTCCATTCCAGTCCATTCCAGTCCATTCCAGTCCATTCCAGTCCATTCCAGTCCATTCCAGTCCATTCCAGTCCATTCCAGTCCATATTCCAGTCCATTCCAGTCCATTCCAGTCCATTCCAGTCCATTCCAGTCCATTCCAGTCCATTCCAGTCCATTCCAGTCCATTCCAGTCCATTCCAGTCCATTCCAGTCCATTCCAGTCCATTCCAGTCCATTCCAGTCCATTCCAGTCCATTCCAGTCCATTCCAGTCCATTCCAGTCCATTCCAGTCCATTCCAGTCCATTCCAGTCCATTCCAGTCCATTCCAGTCCATTCCAGTCCATTCCAGTCCATTCCAGTCCATTCCAGTCCATTCCAGTCCATTCCAGTCCATTCCAGTCCATTCCAGTCCATTCCAGTCCATTCCAGTCCATTCCAGTCCATTCCAGTCCATTCCAGTCCATTCCAGTCCATTCCAGTCCATTCCAGTCCATTCCAGTCCATTCCAGTCCATTCCAGTCCATTCCAGTCCATTCCAGTCCATTCCAGTCCATTCCAGTCCATTCCAGTCCATTCCAGTCCATTCCAGTCCATTCCAGTCCATTCCAGTCCATTCCAGTCCATTCCAGTCCATTCCAGTCCATTCCAGTCCATTCCAGTCCATTCCAGTCCATTCCAGTCCATTCCAGTCCATTCCAGTCCATTCCAGTCCATTCCAGTCCATTCCAGTCCATTCCAGTCCATTCCAGTCCATTCCAGTCCATTCCAGTCCATTCCAGTCCATTCCAGTCCATTCCAGTCCATTCCAGTCCATTCCAGTCCATTCCAGTCCATTCCAGTCCATTCCAGTCCATTCCAGTCCATTCCAGTCCATTCCAGTCCATTCCAGTCCATTCCAGTCCATTCCAGTCCATTCCAGTCCATTCCAGTCCATTCCAGTCCATTCCAGTCCATTCCAGTCCATTCCAGTCCATTCCAGTCCATTCCAGTCCATTCCAGTCCATTCCAGTCCATTCCAGTCCATTCCAGTCCATTCCAGTCCATTCCAGTCCATTCCAGTCCATTCCAGTCCATTCCAGTCCATTCCAGTCCATTCCAGTCCATTCCAGTCCATTCCAGTCCATTCCAGTCCATTCCAGTCCATTCCAGTCCATTCTAGTCCATTCCAGTCCATTCCAGTCCATTCCAGACCATTCCAATTATTTGAATAATGTAGTTTTTCTATTCGAAGTTAGATCGCGCGACTGACGTACGAAATCAATGTGTGAGACCAAAGTGCACCCGTAATTTTACTTCTGAAACACTTTAAATTCAAATATCTTTTGATAGACTGAACCGATTCCAATGAAACAAAAACTAAATTCCTCTCCAAGTTACGCTTAATCGTTGTGTATAAAAGTTATCTACATTAATTTCGTACATTTTATGTGATACCTGGACAAATACACAGACAAACAGACAAACAGATAAACAGACAAAAATACTAAAAATGCTAGAAATGGGTTCTATTGGTTGTCCTTTAATACCCTGGCTATATTTTTTGAGTTTTTTTTTAATGTACAAAAATAACTTTTCTACAGTTTTATTATATGTATAGAATAGATAGATAGATATAGATAGATAACCTCCACTTGAACATTGAAGTCAAATGAAGGTTAAATAATATACCAACAAAACAACTTAATCATTCACCTCTAAAGCCAATATATCCAAAAAACAGGTAAGTTTGGGTTTTTGAGATTTAAAATTGCTACGTTAAGGATGCCTTTCCATCAGAGATGTGCTATGTAGTTGTGCTGCGAGTATATAAAAGCTGAGCTACGAAACTGTGTGACCATTTCGACTGATGTTACGCTATGTAGCAGTGCGAGAAGATGATTGTGTTATGAAGATGCGCCGCCGCAAAGTAGCAGCTGCGCTAGGAAGATGCGCAGCTCAAGCTATGCGATGTGTCGATAGTTGGGAAGACGGTCGTCATAGCACGCATCCATAGCCCTCAGCAATAGCCATCAGCCATAGCACGCAGCTATAACAAACAGCCATCCATATCTACCAAATAACATCTTAGTTTAATTCGTGTCCCCAGAGCTGTGCTACGTAAACCAATGAATAAGATCGGTGGATATCAAAAGCATCCGCAGCAACGTACCATAGCACATCTCTAGTGGAAAAGCAGCTGAAAGCCAGCTAATTCATTCTGGGGTAGCGGTCATGACCGTTGAGCGACGTAAATGTTCTTTGTGGAGAGGACTTATTTATTTACGGCACATTTCAAATTCACGCAAAAAAGGCCAGCAACAATGTTTTGTGGTTATTTAGAAGAATTTAAAATGGGTTCACCTGCACGCTGATTAAATCGGTAGGCTGGAAACCTGGTGTGTGTATTTACAATTTTCTTAATAAACACACCAAAATTAAAGAGACGCACTGACAAGATAAAATACGAGTTTCTAAAATTCACTCGTGAATTAAATCTAAAGTTTTCTTCTTGTTTTCGGGAGAAAATCTCGTTAAGCTGTCAGTTACCAAAAGATCTCATTCCGGGCCAAGACGATGAATGTTTTGAGAAAAATATCTTATTCTGTTGTTCATGAACTTGCTATGGACTACACATGTACCAAGCTAAAACACTATAGGAAATAGAGAATGGAGGTTTCCCTTTTTTAAATGTTTGAAAATTGCTGATTATACCTAAGTTTTATTTGAATATATCATTAAAATCCCTTCTAAATCCAGTATCTTAAAAGCCCCTTCCTAAAGTCATTGGTTAATTAAGCTAAAAGTATTATAATACGCATGATAAGTCACCCTTTATTGTGAATAGCTGCTTTGTGTAGTAAAATGATTACAAATAAAATTAGAGTTGCTTCTAAAACCTTTAGTTGTTAAACAAGCAAAGATTATATTTTGAGCTGTTTATTGTAATAAACATGTCTTTAAATAATTTATCAAATGTCTGATTTTTCTGTGGAAAGAAACATCTTAGATAATAAATGTTTCATAATATATTATGGATAAAAAACTGGACTGGACATAAACGACTGACTAAAAATTCGTCTTTCACTGTAAATCTTTGGATTGTTCAGAGCAAAGTATGAATTGAATTTATTATTATTTATGATTTAAAGAACATACTATAATGAGGTTAAATTGAAAGAAATGAGGAAACGATAATTTCTCAAAGAATACATACACAGAAAGAAAACACACAAGAGCCAGTTTTCTAGGGTATTATTTAACACTGTTAATACACTTGAAAATCTTCATAATGCCGTTTATTTTATCTCATTGAACTTAAAATTCAATGCAGCTTAAGTTCTTACAGCTTTTCTAACTTTAAGTCTAGACGGAGTCACAAAACTTGTTGTTAACATCTTTAGTGTAAATGCGTCTTGCAGTTGACTAGTCTTTTACTTTATAACTTTTGAATATTTAGGAAAAGTTTACATACTATGCGCTGTAACACGATTCTCTCACATCAACACTCGTCGGCTTCAAGCGGTAAAGTGGATCTTCGCATTAGCTTGTAGAAAATCTGTTTATACGTAAATTACGGGCTGTGAACGTAGCCATGTACACCACTATTTCGCCGCTACTATCCGCGCAATCCCGCGGAAGGATCGAGCTCTCCAGCTCTCCACGTAGCACATCGCCACATATTATAGGTTTTCCACTTAGGGCACCCGCTGACAATGGCACCTGAGCTACTTGCACCTTATCTATTCGACATAAGGCTCCTGTCAAAATTTTTGGCCGGTGCCAGGTGCCCTAACTGGAATACCTCAAATATTCGTTTTGTCACCCCCTCCTTGACGAGCGGAATTATGTGTGGATCGCCTGAACATCTTTCATTGTAATCTCCCACTGTAAGCTCTCTCTTCCTTTATGACTGTTTGAAGAATATCACAATTTTTCAACTAAACTAATTTTGAATAAAGGTAATCGATCAACGCTTCGAGAGCAGAAGTTTGTAAGTTTGTTTGTTTGAAGGTTTGACGCTAAAACTTTTAAAAGATTCTGGTTGGCGTCAAAGGAGAAGTTACAAAAGCCTTCAGATCGGTCGTCCGACGTTTCTACTTATACACTTTTGGTTGGTAATACGAAACTCGTGAGAAGAATACAGGCTTGTTTGAAATGCTGTCTGAAAGGCGTCCCTTTATTTATCTACTGAAGGGAAAGGGTCTATTTGTCGTAAATCATCTCTCCTTGTGTTTTCAATTTAAGTTTTGTTGAACGATTGACTTAACAAATTTGAGGGAATGATGAAGCGCTTTGTAAGTCTTGTTTCGGCCAATTTGTTAACAGACTAATCTTTGTTTGAAATTATCTGATCTTCTTCAAATTTTCAAAGTATGTCTGTGCAGTAGTGGATTGTTTCATGAAATTTACCGCTTGTTTTAAGAAAATTTAATTTGTGTTTTGAGAAAATTTAATCAGCCAAAAATAAGTACTTAAGTCTCCGAGTTCATACTTTGTGGAGTACACAGCTCTAGATATGTACGTGAGTAAAAATAAAAACAAAACCTTAGAAGGTATTATGTTTCATGCGATAACGCCGTGGGTCGGGTTATAAAGGACGAATATGCCCAAAACGACGTCTGTGGGTCAGATTAAGGTAAATTTACCGTGACGTGTAAGATACAACCTGCGTTAACTTTAATGCGGTGCTTGATTAATATTAAATTAATCTTCAGAAGAGCTTGTTTGGTTCTCTTAAAGTTAGGCATTAAAAGTGTAAGGGTTAAAATTAGTGGTAGTTTAGAAGTAAAATAACTATTATGTAAATTTTTAGTGAGATTATGAGTCTGAGTAAACTATACAACATTAAAGTTTAAGATTAAACCATCGCACAGGGCCAATTGAAATTATTTGACGAAGTAATTTCAAAAGGTCAATTCATTTCAATAATTTATTGTAAGAAAAAGATAATAGTCTAGTATGTCACTATAGTATATCCAACACTGTTGGTTTTTTGCCATCAATCTTATAGGATGCAACTTTATACCAATATTTTACGTAAAGCGGCTGCCTATTTGACCTTTACAACACCATTACTACTGGTAAATACGATACCCCTTGGTATGGTTGCCAAACAAAAATGCAATTTCTACATTTTATGTAATGCTTTTATTTCGTCAAAATATTTGTCATAGCTACCAAATACAAACAGTAGTCGTTATTGTTCTTGATATACATACTATAAGTGCATTGACCGATTAAGCTTGAATGGTATTTGATTGACGTCTTGAATACTAACTTGGCAATGGCAGTGGACTGCAAAATTGTCATGAGTTGAGCATTGATTGATAGACTCAGTTGTTTGTGACAGCTCATCCTGATATTAGTTAGGTATGAGACAACTCGAGTAACAGATGTCAACTTGGCTTTTATACGTACTTACTAAGAAACTCTTTTATTTTTGTTAACCTATATTATCCCACTGCTGGGTAAAGGTCTCTCCCATAACCTTCCACTCTTCCCTTTGCGCGATTTTCTCCGGCCAATGACTCATGATTGCGTCGATATCGTCACGCCAGCGTTTTTTAGGTTTTCCTTGGCAACGACGCCCATCTCGGCACCCACTGCGTAACAAGGTGGCTCTAAGGTAAACAAAACCAAAGAAATATAGGACAAAGTACGTTTTGTACTGCAACATACTTATTTATCGGAGAAGAAAGACATCGTGTGAATAATTATGGTCTATCCGTTACTTACCTAGGTCTTGTCTTAACAAAACTATTAAACCAATTTTAAATTTCCAACAGGGGAATTTGAAACACCCAAAATACCTAAATTATTTATAGGCTAGCATAAACGTTTGAACCAGTCAAACAGCCATAACCATTTAACAGTCTGCACATAATGTGTTCTTAAAATCACTCAGTTCTAACGGGGCTAGTCATTGACCTAGTTTTAGCAATAGATACTCATAATAATGCCTGTGAGCAAACTTTACGGGGTACTTCGACTTGAACCATCTCCATTCTCCAAGTTTCCACCAATAACCTGAATGCAGATTAATATTGAAGATGTTTTCATTACAGCAGGAAGTTGGACCACAAGCGGTTGTGCTGCCCTCTGCAGTTTACTCGCAGAGGTTATTGGATGTAGTTTATTACACTAGATAGTAAAATATTTACGTTCTATCCATTTAATACGCATGAAATAAATAAAAATGTACAAAACAGACACAATGAAAATAAATCAAAGTGCAGTATTATCACGATGGCTTTGTTCGTAACATTAATAAAATATATTTTTAGTCTGCACCATAAAATGAAATAGCCGCTTTTTTGCAGCAATAAATAATAGTATACAGAGTAATTCTTTTAAATTGGTTTTAAAAGAGAGATTTCCAAATCCAGTAAGAGATATTGATAAACTTTGTTACGAATCTTTAGGTCTTTTTTATCTTAACAGATATTGAATTTTTTGGGTGTGATTTATTCATTAAAATTGCAAAATTGTTAACTGTTTTATTTAAGAATCATTTCATTTCATGGAAAGGAAGTTGGTCAAATACTTTAAAATATTCTTTTAGATAGTGTTTCAGTGTCTGTGACCCACGTGTTTGGTTATTTACACTCACTATTATTAAAAGTTTAATTTTTTTGTCACAGAAACAATTTATTTTCAAATAAAAATTTAATAGATAAAAACAGTTGGACACTACAGAGTTTAAATGGATAATAAGAAAAATCCTCGTCTGTTAGGTGCGGTCCAGCGGTCCTGACTTAATTAGTCTCTGGGGCATCATAACTTGCAAAATGAGTGCCATTTGCCACCAGCATTATAATATAGTTTAATGAAGCCATTATTTAAAGATTTTGTGACCAAACTTTTACTGAATTTTTGTCATAGAAAGATAAAACAACGAAGAATATAATGTATAATTTTTTTTTTGTTGTGTTTGTAAAGTTCTAGGTGACAGTAATAATAGAGCTTTTATATGAATTTGAATGGTCTTTGTGTACCCCAAATCAATATAGGACACCCTGAATGACCTGTAATTGTATCTGAGGTTATTGTTGTTGATTGATGAAATATAAACAACGTAGTTTATTACATTCTGATCATGTTTTTGGTTAAGGAAATGTGGTGAGGAAAGTTTTGAGTATCAGCCCCTCTTTAGAGGTTCAAAGCCTGCCGGGGTAGCGGTACTAACGAGTTACCGTGACGTAAAGGGTTGTACCGTGTTGCAGGACACTGCGGAATTTAGTCAATACAACTCTGACAGACAATCCCGCCCTGCTCTGGGTGGGAGGACTCATTACATTTAATAATTTGACCACGATAAAAAAATAGTCACAAGCATAAACTCCGAACAACTACTTGTACTCAGCCACTGCGCCAATCATGCTGCCGATTATATAGTTATATCATATTAGTTAAAGTGGTACTTCAGCCTGTTAGTGATCCCACTTCGGGGACGCATTTCTCCTCTCTGAGAAGCAAGGAGAAAAAAATATTGTGGTACTCGCAGTCTATAAACTCAGAGTAAATGTTAACCATTCATTCATCTTTGTTGCCAGAAATAAAACCGAACTCAAAGGCCGCTATAAAATAAAGTGAAGTATTATTACTTACTGCTAAATAATGGCGGTGCTTGCAACGAACAGAGGTTACGAGGTTTATTTTATTAATTGAAAGGAAATGTTAGCTGTCTGCTGAAAGAGAAATACTTGAACACAATGGATGTAATAGTAGTTAAGAGGGATTTGTGTTCTTTGGAAGTGAAGGATCTATACTTTTTAGTTCATGTATTCATATATAAAGTTTTTTTTTTAATGTTGCCCCACACTATGAATTTCTCCTGTGTCGTGGGTGCGTTTATAAACATGAGAAAGTCACATATACAAACGCCCAGACCCGAAGCAACTACATGTAGATCATAAAAATATTTTCTCCCTGCGGGAATCAAACCCGCGAAACACAGCGCAGCAGTCCAATAATTTAGCCACTAACCGTGCCGTCAAGTCAGGTATAGAAGAAGTGAAGTGTAAAGTTAATAAATGGTATCAGTGCTTTGTTGACGAGACATCCTAGAGTTCAGGCATCCTAGTGTTTTGTAGTTTCTACCTACATCCCGTCTGTATGGGTTGTTGTACATTTGCCACAAAGTTAATTTTACCCATTTTTTTAAACCTCATACATGGAAAGATAATAAGCCACAGCTTCATTTTTTTATTATTAGTGTAAGACGACGGTGCCAACACTTGCATGATCCTGTTCACATAGTACTTTCTATTCTGATTCCACAATAAGTCCTCGTTTTCTGTAGGTTTGTTATCCGTGTGGGAAAAGAAATAGGGTGAATATGAAGTTATCAAAATAAAAAAATCTGAACCCACGACCTACAACTCGTAAGTCGGGACCGATACCACTACTACTCTTCACCACTTTACATTCATGAAAATTGATATCTTAGTCAAATGTACCATCCTTGTTTTCAGTATTTTGCGAGACGGTAGCGCTCTATTGTCTCAACAATTATTTCAAAATGTAGGTACAGTATTCTCACTACAATACTCTAAACAGTGTATCTGTTCAAACTGGTTGGGTTTAACATATCCGTTTTACACTAACACGTGTCGTACCCCGATGCAAGTGCACAGTATTACAAGGGGTAATCTACTTTAGCTAGCTACTGGAAACTTCGAACAAGCAAATTGTCTGCATCTATACCTTGTACAGTAAGCTTCAGAGAAATCTAACACCTTTTGGTAGTGACATCGAAACAAATGAAGGTTAGTATTCTTGGAAGCTGACTATACAACCCTCGGGGTACTGGCCACAACCAATCATTGTATTGTAAACTCCATAGTTGATACAATAATTGCCTTGTTCGGTGATGAAGCAAGGTTTGCATGTTTTCCGATAGTTGATACAATTTTATCCTTACAAGTTAGTACCATAACTTTTTCTTTTGTTTCTTGGTAAAATCATCCAATGAGTCCTCGGGAGCCCAGGGAGGGACGGGAGGGACCGTCAGACTTGTACTGACTAAAATCCATGTTGATCCTTCCTTTACGTATCCGGGCCACAGTTATCAGGTGAGACAGTCCCGCGACCCCAGCAGGCGTACCATAGCTCTTTGAATTGAATATTAAGTGAAAATAATTTTAGTTGTTCCTAATGATATCAAGTCTTCTTAAATATTTAAATAACCTCCTCCTTTTTGAAGTCGGTTAATGATGATGTATCAAAAGCGTGTATTAAGTGGTTTTTCACAACTTAAGACACAGTTTTGATACATCATCTATTTAAATGCAAAAAAGGTTTTCCAGTATTCCAAGTTTTTCCAATTAAATAAAAAAAAAATGTCAACTCCAAACCTCTTTTAGTAAAAAAAAAAAATTACAAGCGGAACTGCTTTAATCTGTACCAGCGTTCTTAAGACACGTTACATTATAAAGGTGTCTACAGATTACACGGGACGAGCTCCTTAACGCCCATCCGTGTGCGATCCCCCGCGAACATTATAGCCATGAGAAGAATTGCTGCTCACACACCTGACGTTGGGCGTAAAAGTAAACTTAACACTTTATGAATGTTACCGTGAAACACGAAGAAAAGTTGTGGGATTTTCTAGTTGAATTTATATCTTCGAGTGAATTTAGTAGTCGAAGATATTTTGGAAACAAGAAAAACAAGTTGCTAACCATAGATTCACTAAATTTATCGTGCGTAATGAAAATTAACGTTTCTAGTTAAGTAAAGAATGTCGATAGCATATGACTCCCATGATTTGGAAGATACGTTTAAGTGACACACGATGTGCCTTTCAACGAGCCGTCACAAGGTTTTGTTTATAGGGAATAGCACTGCAGGTATTATTCAATTCTTGATGAAAAATCCCAATGCCCTAGATAAATGCGTAGTCAGACTATACAGCCCCACTACTGGGGCACAGGCTTCTTTTCTGTGAGACTCACTAAGTGGGCGCGCCCAGTGTTACTAAATGTCACAAGTCCGCTAATTTTAGACAGTTTCTTCGTAATATTTTTGGTCAACATTTTGAGAGCAGTTGTGTTGAAATACATTCAATCAATCCTTACGAATAGAAAAGCACCGGGCTGTGTTCGACTGAAGTTCCACTGAAGCAGGCATTGGCCCATGTTCATTGGGACAATGCCTGCTTCAGTGGAGACTCAGCACAATTTTTTTTTAAATATTTTTGCAAATCCAGTCATTTAGGCAAATCCCGCTTTATAAGCTTACCCGTAACATGGATACGGGCATTAACGAGCGTACCCCACTAAGGGCAAAAGTCGAGTGGAGCCGCGTCAAATGTCTTGTAAATGTTGAACATGCTTTTACCTCTCTCCTTTATACGTTGAGCAATCCTAATTGGTAATTCGCGAAGCCAAAAGACGTGTTAAGGAAAAGATCTTTTCCGTGAGATAGGGGGAACAAGGAGTCGAATTGTGTGAAATGTTCTGTAATGAATGTCTGTACTTTAAGAAAATGTTGATTACTTTCTAGATTGTAATGGTTTTGTTCGTGATTAGATTTGAGATGTTTTCTTTAGGAGAGACTTTGTAAATTGGTTGGTAATTTTAATGTCTTTTGAGTGTTGGTTGAGCTATCGTAGTCTTCATTTATCTAAAAATGTATGAGACAACAGCTGACTCATGTTTTTTACGGTTGCTCCCTTAGGCCTTTGTCAAACAGACAGGCGATAGCGAACTGTCATCACCAAGGAAAAAATGGAACAGCGCCTCTGGTGTGCGAAGAAAGAACTAATTTTTTCCTTGAAAATTGACAATTTGAAAGTGTCAAAGTTCCAATTTACTTTATGTCTCATTTACTGAAAACTCGTGCTAAGGGTACCGAACCGAATCCTGTCATATAGAAAAGCGAAAGCGGCCCGATAGTCTATGTGACAGGCTTAAAAACAATTCTATACATTGTAAACAAAAACGCTACGCCACGCATTCTGTTCGTCTGTCAGTTTGACAATGGCATTAGTGAAAGATAAACTGAATTATTATAATGAGTACACAATCCCATAAGAATTAATAAATTAGGCGAGTCATGCATACAAATATGATGTCTTTGCATACAAGTAAATTGAATTGGGATTCAGGTTTTACTTACTTGTAGGTAGCTTGTATGCAGACTTGTTCATGTTGCATATAATTTTCAAATTGTATACAAGTATTTTATATAATGAAAACGCGCCTTTGTTGTTATAAAAATATCCTTTTTGTAAGTGTAAATGTCACCACAACTACTAACGAGACCTATGTTTCCTGCATATACGTATGAAGTTTCATTCAAATCGGTTTAGTTAGGTAATATAAAGATTTAAAGTTTAAATGAAATGATATTCATCTCACAGGCTTTTTATGTTTTAACCATCGTAATAATTTTAATAAAACGTATCTGTATGTCTAAACAATGAACTTACACAAATCTACGTACATAATGTTTCATTCAAAACATATTCCGTTGTTGAACGAAACAAACAACACAAATTGTTATTAGGCAGCAATATTTAGTCAACCGAGGTTCACACCGTTGATTACATTCCATTTCGCTACGTTTTCCATTTTAGAAGTTGAAACGCAAATAATTTTAGATTAGAATGTGAATTCTTGGTAGATAGATTCTTGGAACCATAATACCGGGATAAACAGTATCATAAATGTGATATTCCAAACTTGAATCTGTCTTGGAACTAAATTTCATCAAGCCATCATTCAGCCATTCTGACGTGATTGAGTAATAAACAATTATACATACCGAACATCTTTGCGATTTTTTTAAATTGAGATTTTAAGTCTTAATTTTTACGACTATGAAAATGTGACAGTATATCTCAACGCAAAATCGACTAGATGGATTTGTATGAAGTTTAAACTATATTGGAGTTTACGACCAGGTTTAATACATAATTACTTTAACGTGATATATATTTTCGATATAAATGCAAGCGAAGCCACTTGAATACGCTAGTACACAACGTAATCACAGGGCCAGGAAAGGGTTGTGTAACACAAGATTTATAAATAAACACAACGCACACCCATTCTTCGCCGTCAAAAGTGTCGCAAAAGATTCATTTATCCGCTAAGTAACTGCGGTCGAGATAAAGCCGAAACAAGCAGATATGTCAGAGGTTCGCCCGCCACGGTTCTAAGATTTACCAAATGTATATGCACATTAATTAGTTGGTGTACCTCTAGAGACACAATACATAAACTATTCCCTTTGACCCGTATGGGACATTGGATTTATGATGGGGCTTTATAGGGATTTCGACAAAACAGGTAGACGCGGCATTGTAAGGGAAAAATGTTGCTTACCCCGGAATATTTTATCTACACATGGAATTTTTTGAGCCTCTCCATTGCCTCTTTTGCATTATTTATACCATGTCTTTTCCCAAAAATGATATTAATATTTTTAATCTACTTATGAACGGATTAAATCTTCATACCGATATAAAACCCCGGAATCCGGCATGGGGATTTGGAATTATTATATTTTTTTCAAATAATACTTCCATTATGTTTTTCATTAATATGAAGCGCTTTTGAATGTAGCCTGCCAAATAATTGTTTCATTGAAGCATCTATACAAAACATTGTGAGGGTTGTTCGCAAATATTTGCAAAGGTTTTATTTTGTGTAAATATAGCCGCCGTTACATCGAGTTTATGTACACAAACAAGTACAAGTTCTCAAGCACCTCAAAGACTTGACTGTGCAATGAGGTGGGGTGCGACATGATTAAGTAATTGCCTGCACTTTATGTGCTAAGTTCTGGTGGAGTGATCAAAGTGAAGGCGAATTAACACGCTCCTGTGACGGCATGGTGTCGAATAAACGAATCGACGCTAGTGTTAGCAACTTTATTTTGTTAACAGCTCCAAAATTTTACTCAGTAAATACATCAAATTATGCTCAACATGATTATCATAGTTTCTGTCAGTTGAATATTAATTTAAAACCAAACTAATAGGGCTTAATTAGGAGAGTGGCGCGAGTTAAAACACGTCCCACGAACATTTCTAGTTCTAACCCCCAGGGTTATCACTGCTTTTACTCTGACACATAAAACAGAAAATATGAAAGCTTTTAAGCAAAAACCTAGGCACTAAGTTAGACATGAGCTTACTTCGCACTTAGCCATGAATAATTAAGATTAACTTTAATATAAACAAAGTAGACTTTTAATTAATCTGTCGCGAACAACACTAGAAATTCACTCAGCTTGGAATTAGGTGAATTTATAATACATAAGGTGAGGCGGCCGTAGCCGGTGGAGTCACGTCGCACGGGGCTCATAAATGGGGACTGTACACCCATTTGCCGTAAGAACTTGCTCCGTGGTTTTGTTATTTAACAGAATACAGCCACAGTACTGTAAGTGCACCAAATGGATGGTAATGGCATAGCTGTGTGCTTTGTCGCGTTATAAATTTTGTAATAATGCTTCGAAGTCGCTGCGAATTATACATTTCCATATATTTAATCTTGTAAGTCTTAAAGTTTCGCAATTACGGATGTTAAAAGATATTCCTTGTTTTGTTGAGTGAGTACAGCCTGCCTACATGCCTACGTATTCTGTAAATAGTTAAAACTATTTTTCGGAGGTATTCAACATAGGGCGTCCACAGACGATGGCACCTGAGCTACAGGTACCTTATCTATTCCACATAAAGCTCCTGACAAAAATGTTGGCAGGTTTCAGGTGCCCTTACTGGAATACCTCATTTTGCGTTGTTCTAAATACTTAAAGTCACATAAAATCATAAGCTGATTTATGTTTACCGTCTTAATATTTTATTAATTTAATTCATTAAAATACTTCTTTACTGTAAATTCGTATTTAAAAATGGTTGTAGAAGTAGGTACACGTACTTGGAAATATAAAAAAAAACACTAAACTTCTTATACTAATTATGTTATTGTACAGGAATAACACCACATCCTTATCTTCACTAATCTAACAGATGTTAGTGTTCAACAGATGTTTAATTTATTTGTGGTAAGACGGTTAGCTTTTAAATTATATTTTAGGTAAGTATATACTATCAAATACAATGAACCAGCAAACACACGTGGGTGATATTCAAGACGAATAAGAGCCAAGTTCGGAGTCACATTCAGGGACCGTTTCTGTCGACCTTACTAAGATTTAAGTTTTCAAAGAAAGATCGTTGTGAGTAACCTTCGCAACCTTTTCTTTCGAAAGGGTTTGAACGTTTTTGATGGGTTAGTATTTGGATTGCTTACCAGAATGATTTGACTGATCATGGACTGATCTATCCAAGTGTTTGATCACACCGTGTTTTTTTTTTATTATAAATGTGGAAAACAAACGTACGGGCAGCCTGCTTAGTTACTTAGCTTAGTTTGTAAGCTCTGGCTGGAGGCCTTAGAGTAAAATCTATGGCATCCACAGAAAAGTTCGGTTAAGCAGCACACAACCTCTTCTAGGTTGACCTGCGAGATGCCATTCAAAAAAAAAAAAAATACGGGCAGCCTGATGGAAAGCGGTCTCCATAAACTGTAGACGCCTAAACACCAGAAGAAGCCCTACACTCGTTTCTTACTGATCGTGCGTCTTTCACGCCCTTTTTGTAGGTGTGAAGACAGTGAGACGCAGCGTCATTCCCACGGTTAAAAAGACAATAGTTTCTGTGAAATGTATTTACACCGTAGATTCCCCAGTTGTCGTGATCATTTGAAAATTGTTTCTATTTCCATGGTATTCAAAAGGCATAATTATGCAATTCGAAACGTTACACGATCTATGAGTGTAACCGAATGAATAGCTTACCTTTTTAACGATTTAACAACACTCGAGTGAGTTTGTACAGAAACGGTCCCTTAATTATAATAGATTTGAAAAATAAAACTTAATTTATGACGTTAGCAATAAAGACTAATATCGCAAGCATTGCAAGTCCAGGTTTGAAAATCGACGCTGCTCCAGGTGCGGCGGTGGTGACTGTATCTGTATCCGTATCCGCATTGTTGATAACAAGGTTTACCCATGAGTAGTAAGAAGAGACCCGTGTGTATACTTCAGGGATATCAGAAGATGTGCAGTCATTGCTTTTTGTAAGAAGACCCACAAGGCGTCCTCGTGTATAGCTCGTCATAAAGCACTCTAACGGGTTACCTTCGTCGCCCTGCAAAACATTAATATTTACAGTTGCAGTTGTTTTATTGGCTTGTATTTATCTTTCCTTATCTTATTTCGGTAGTTGTTTTAGCTAGTTATAGTCTAATGAAATCGTACAAAATTCAGAGAAAGGTAATAATTTCCCAGTATTTATTTACATAACTAAATTCTTACCGCACATCCAGAAGACGTCGTTGCACCTGTGACTACAGTGGTTGCGCAAACCATATTTCCATCTATTGTTAACTTATTATTGCGTTGGTTGTGGGTAGCAGCGCACAAGGCATGATCAGTTGCAGTATTTTCCACGTACATCAATTGTGTACTCGCCTTAAACAAAAAAAAAAATAATACAGTTCAAAAAATAATTATTTTAGATGTTAAAAATGGGGATTTTTGGAGTGAAGCATCCACTTCGTCATTGTGAAATAATAAAAGAATTTCTTCAAGAAGAATTTCTTTAAGTATTGGCAATTGTACATGGAAAATGTCACTCATGAACTTGAGTGTTATTTCATTTTTTCCAATAAATTCTTTAATGACACGTAGCAGAATGACGTAGTAAAAACTCAACATCAAATCTTCAGATCCGATAACATGCGCCCCGAGTATTGCGTGCGCTCGCATCTTCACGAGCGCAATCTGTCAACCAGGCATCAGACGGGCCAGCTCTATTAGTCGCACCAAGTCAGAAGCCTTTATGCGGAGATGCGTACGCGGTACTTGCCATCAGTCGTAATAATACGACTAGTTAGCTTTAGAAAAAAAACCTTTACTGTTTCATCATCTTCATCATCTCAGCCATACGACGTCCACTGCTGAACATAGGCCTCCCCCTTTAGATTTCCGCATATACCGGTTGGAAGCCACCTGCATCCTGCGTCTTCCGGCGACCTTTATTTACTGTCTATTAATTACTAAATTGTTACTTACAGAAGCTGTTTTATTGTGTGCTCCCCATCCTGCAACTCTGCATCGTTGTGATGAAGTAGTAGCGTCGTCTGCAGGAGTTGCCATCAACACTGGTGTAACGATGCCTTCAGGGAAGGGCAAGGAGAGCTAAAAAAAAATAATTAACAAGCGTTATACTTTCGTAATAGTACGCCGAAAGCTTCACGACATTTAAACATAAAATTGTATCCGTGAGTACACGTCGGTGCTCCGCTCAAGTGGGCAGACCTCCACTGTATGCTCCACCGTGTCTTCTAGTCGCTCCATATAGAGGTGACACCCGGGCATTTCGACATAACTAATTCGAAACCCGACCTAACCTAACTCAGAAGCTAAAATGAAAGCTAAGATGGAGCGAGCTCACCCAACCATAATTTGAACTGTTACTCACTAACAGAACTCAATAAAAACTATTTGGCACAGGACTCCGACAGGGTGTTGGTCGCGAGACAGGTGGCCCTGATGCACTAATAAAAAACGGAGGAGAGAAAAAGAGAAAAAAAAGAAGTCACAACCCAGACCTGGGGTTCATTACTTACGGTAATAATGGCAATATCATTAGTATACGGCCGACTCGTAACAAAGAAGGGGTTCACTGTGATGTTAGCAATGCTTCGAACACGATCAGTCGCAGTGTCGTTGGTAAGAGTCACTGAACCAGCAAATATCCTGAACTCAGCTGGATTAATTGGCGTGTAGACCCTGCAAAATACTAGAATTGTCACATATGTATCAAACAACACCCAAAAACAAAAACTCAGATGACCATGGGCAATCCATCCATCTTCTGCCAACTTGCTCATTCGGTAGAAACAAATAAAACTATGTCCAGAGAACACAGAACTGACACTAGAACTGTGTAGGCAGAGCCACATAATTGTGAAGTTACATTAGATGTATGTATATAGCATTTATAAATGTCCCTACATACAAACATTACTAACCCACTGTTGTTATAAAAAGTGCAAGATGCAGTAGTCAATACATGCTGGTACGTAATCAATGCTCCCCCACATTTGTGTCCTCTTGTGGGACTTTGAAATTCACTTATTTCTTGCAAGGAAATCTGAAAAAATATATTTTTTTTGTAGTTTTTATTTGTCAAATGTCACACACCTCTGTTCCCAAAAAATTATATTTACCACATATGGGAACTGGTTCTCTTCGGCAGGTGCGCTGTTCATCACCCGATTTGTAAGTGACCTATAAACTGGACTGGCCCCTGTTGATTTAATTAACAAAGAAACATAAAAACTTTGTTAGCAAAAGCAGTTCATGAATCGATTCAAGAATATGTCCAAACCTCTAGTCACTCTCTACACCATAGATAATCTAGTATGGTTTGGAAGCACGACGAGTGAGGGAGAGGAAATGCTCCTACTCCAGTAATGTGCACCAAAGGATCATGCCCGGTGCGATGGTGTCTTGTGTTCCACGCCACCTACTAAAAGGTTACATGCCGTGTATGTCTCAGTCAACAGAAAGCTTTTTTGTTGCATAGAACTGTACTCTTTTATCATCTTTCTACACTTGTATCATGTTACTCGGGTATAGCATAACACATATTTTCTTATCTCTATCTATTAGCCGTCACAGTATAACTCCTTTTTCTTCCATGCCATCTTAATCACAAGAAATATAATCCTTATGCACCCAAAATTTGAATCCCAAGAGCAATACCGTGACCAAACTTGTCTTCTGGCTAAGCATAGCTGATTGACTTCTTATGAAGTTTCAATCATAAATAGGTTTAGGTTTGTTTCACATCCATCACACCAGACCACATCGCACCGAGAAGAAGTTGTTACGCGTGCATAGTGTTAGCCCCTTCGTACACTAGGCGACGCAAGTCTCCGATACCTTACGACTTTGACATCCATTGACGAGTGTGTGTTTACGAACCTCAATGGATAGTATTGCGATAGTGGACTGGATACAGAAATCGTATGGTATCGGGGACTTGCGTCGCCTTGTGTACGAAGGGCCTTACTGCAGCGTGCAGTAGATGCATTGGATAGTACCGATAAAATATAGATGCGGTTGTTGTTATTCTTGGAATGTGGTCGGCCGCTAGTTCGCGGTGTCCTTGGTGGCTGAGATAAGGCATTATCACCCACGTGATCGTTAACGCCGGGAGAATATAGTCCGAACAAATTGTACCTTTTTTTAAACTATCTACTTAGCCGTGTAGTGGCTCTGGTACGTGTGAAACGACCATTATACAATAAAATTGCTTTCAAATAATCGTATCCTAATTGCTGATCGTAACAAAAAAAAAACTTACCGCTTAAAGCTATCATAAACAATAACACAAAGATTTCCATTATTAATAGTCACGATGCAAAAAAAAACAATAAAATGTACGGTGTTACACACTCACTGTAATATTTTTCTAACTGAGACATATCTTTAATCTTTGTTATTTTGTCTCAAATCGCTTGGTATCTTATCAAACATCGAAATCTGTAATATTATCAAGTAACAGAGACAGGAAAATCATCACAATATCTATGTATGTCGCGAGATTTACGATAGAAATGTGTTGATTAAAGAATCATGGTCAAGTTTTTTCCACTTTTTTCACACTCTCAAAAAAGTCGTGATAAAATTGAGGGTATCCAGGCAAAGGTAATCGCTTTCCGTGTGCTTGTTCGTCACATCTTAATATATATAAATCTCGTGTCACAATGATTGTTTGTCCTCAAAATGGACTCCTAAACCACTTAACCGATTATAATAAAATTCGCACACCATGTGCAGTTCGATCCAACTTGAGAGATAGGATAGTTTTAATCTCAAATTTTAGACCGGGTCAACCCGTGCGAAGCCGGGACGGGCCGCTAGTAATAAATGTAAAATAAATACTTAAATAATGTTTTGCTTTAACTTTAAAAAAATCTTCATTCTGTTAACATAACACGACTGTTTATTAAATATGTAATGGTTTTATTTTTCATGTATCCTATTGGTTAATAGGTCAAATGAGACTCCTACTTCTGCGTTAGATTTCTAGGTGGGGCCAGTTTTATATTTAGGAATATTTCAAAACAGGATAGTGGATATAAACCCCGACCCAATAGAAGCGTTAGTACAAGTGCATTTCAATGATTTTGAAAATGCTTAATCTTAAGTTGCCCGACAAAAAAGATTTTCTAAAAATTAGGCTAAGCTTCCAAAGGGCACTTGAATTTCTTTTAAAATATCGACATATTTAATTTAGGTGTTTGACACTCTGCTCCACATCATGCAGCAGGGCGCATTCCGACGAAGTAAGATGCGCATGAAACTATGCATTGTACTATTAGTGTTTTACAAAGAGAGATACAATCAAGCAACGTAAGACTCAGACACTTCTGCGCTATGCTGCATCATGCGGTGCAGTGTAAATATTGCCTTAGGACCGTCATGCATTCGTGCTAGTGCCTTTGTTTTTGGATGAATGAATGAATGTGTAGGAGTAGAAATCTGAGATGAAATGTAAGGTGGGAATGTACATAACTTCCCTTTTCAAATAATTTCAAATATTGAACAAAAGCAAAAGGCTTGTAACAGTAGTAGTGGAGACTCAAATTACCTCTCTCTCAGTCCTTTCGTTCACAAAAGGATTCAATTACGATGCACATTGCAGCGAAATGTGGAATACGTGCATGAGACAGCTCAACAAAAACAGATGTTCGAGTAAATGCATTTTAGACAACTGTGTAGTACGAGTAGTAGGTACATAGATATTCAATTCAATTTATATATTGCAATCCATAATGTACATATATAAGGAGAAACAATTATGGACCCTGTCGGTCACACGCGAAATTAGGAAATAGATTCCTACCTGTTTCCTAATTTTGCTGTGCCCGACAGAGTCTGTGGCGCTCTTCCTTCTGTTCAGTTTATTTCCATAACATTAAAACAATAAAACTAGGTAGATTGTTTTTATTATAATTACAATATCAATAATTTATTTATTTTTTTATTTATCATACTTCATTAAATCATCAGCTGAATTTCGTACACTAAAGAATAAGTCAGTAATAATGCAGAGCTTAGACCCAAACCGAAAATTTAAACTGAATGAACTTTACTATTTTGGTTTGCAAGAAATCTTTTTAGTTTTAGCCTTGTTTTAATTATTAGTTTTTAAGTTAAAGTGGGTATTCAGTTGGCCCTAATCAAGGACAGTATTGAAGATCTAAGGTGGACCGAGCTAACCTAAAAGGAACAAGAATTCCTGCGCATTGACTCGACAACATGTTATTTTTTTTAACGTTTCCTTACACTAGGAATTTCTCATGTATCGTGGGTGCGTTTACAAACATATAAGCTCACATATGCAAACGCCCAGAACCGGAACAACTACTTGTAGATCATACAAATATTTGCTCCGTGTGGGAATCGAACCCGTGACACGCAGCGCAACAGTCCGATCGCTCAGCCACTGCGCTAACCGTATTGTTCTTAGATTGCAATAGTGAAACTGCTTTCAAAATGGAAGACTTTTCAAATTCTAATAATTGACCTATAGATATCATTTTTATTTATAATCCAGTGAATTTACCTTGCATTGGGACCAGCGATTTGTTTGACCCAGTTTCGTTTCATTATTTACGGCTAACGACTTTTATTAACAACGTTATGAAGATTTACGATCGCCATAGTCAATCGCCAATGTATTAATAAATCATCCATGGAATGTAAACTGTGTGACGGGGTCCCCTGCTGTATTTCCCCAGGCTTTGAAAGTTACGGTCAGTTCATACCGAGACGCGATTTCGAATCGCGAATAATCAAGTGAGTCTAAGTCAGGACGGCAGGGACTGTTAGACTCATACTGACTCCACGGCATTCCTTCAGTAGCCTTTTACGTTCCAAAGTCACGGTTACCTGAAAATACAGTCTCAAAAACCCGGCAGGAGCACGACGCGCCACCGCAATCTTGGCAATGTTTTATTACAAGTTTTAATGTGTCTACATACCGAATTCTCTGATTCCATTATGTTACGTACTGTCAGAAAGTGTATACAAACAGAATAATACCATATATGTACCTATAACATACGGAAAAACTGTTTAAAACTTGCTGTCTGCATATCTAACTCTTTTGATGACTGTACCACTAGCTACTTAGGTTGCGAGAAATTATCCGATGAGATCCTGGTTCTACTTCTTCATTATCACTGGCATTACGGCAGATATTTTACCGGCTGTTTCCCATGGTTTCATACCCGCTGCTCGACTCATTTTGGTCAAAGTGTGATGTTTTATGGTATATTGAATGATTGGACTGTCAAACTGTTTTATAATATTGGTGTAGACTAGCCCAATACTTGGCCATCTCCATGGCATTATCGGTGATAGCAAAAACGTCAGTCTGGCTGTATGTTTTTGGGCTAAGAGGACAAGGTATGAGCACATTTTAGCTGGAAAGACATCCTAATTAGGTAGGTTCCTTTTCATACTTATGTTAAAATAAAACAAAGACAGTATTTTTATTTTTTATTTTTATGAACTGCTTTAATAATACTAGCGATAGCGTCTAGGCTTCTTACTGTCCTTAATATCGGGTCTAAATCTAACATCTTTCAAATTGATACCCACCATACAGATTCACGAAATTTTATTGATATTGTTTAAGACGTTAGGGAAAATACGTAAGACACATCATTTTTATGAGAATTCATTTCAATAACAGTTTGTAAGTATGTTTCGGAATCGTAGAAGGTAATCTTCAGAAGACCTGATCCGATTCCAGAAATTTTCCATTATAGTGAACCTTTTATTATTTCCAAGTCAGTCGTATGGGTTGAATAAATAACTAAGAGGCATGTTTTGTGTCATAAGACCGTTCCAGGTATTCATATTGAGGGTTCTCGATGGGGTCTGCCTTGAGCGATTTCAAAATCCTTTAAAATGTTGCAAAATAATTTAATTTTGAACCAGTAGTTCCTGAGATTAGCACTTCAAACCAAATAAACTTTTCAGCTTTTCTTAGTATTAGTACAGTATAGACCTAATAAATATCTGTAATTATTCAAAAATATCTTAATTTATGACATGAACAGTAAACTGAACAACAGCTAATATTGCTATCAAAGCAAGCTCAGGTTGGAATGCCGATGATGCATCAGGAACAGGCTTCGGAGCAATATGATAGATAACTTGATGTACCCATCCGTAGAAGGCAGATACTCGAGTGTATATTTCAGGGTTATCAGAGGATGTGCAGTCTTTGGTTTTGGTGAGAAGACCCATGAGGCGGCCGGGGTATATGGGGTGTCTAAGGCATTCTAAAGGGTTACCGCTGTCGCCCTGTGAACAGATTTGAATAATTAGTCTCCATTTTTTTTTCATATCAGTACCCTTGGCACGAGTTTTCAGTATATGAGACGTAAAGTAAACTGGAACTTTGACAAATTCAAATTGACAATTTTTATAAGGAAAAAAAAATAGTTCCTTCTTCACACACCAGAGTCGCTGTTCCATTTTTTCATACAAGAAACGCTGTAAATAATGGAAAGACTCGGTAAAGTAAAATATTGAAAAGTCGTATTAGGGGCACTGGTTTTCCCCTTTAGTAAAGTTTGAACAATATTTAGGTTGAAGTAACGACATGGAATATGTTTATTTATTTAACTGTTATAATTACACACAAAAATATACGGAAAATTACATATTTAATGCTGAAGTACAAAGGTATTGCTTATTTCCTTAGTTTCTCTTAGTAGACCCTTTAAAGGAGAAATGAGAAAGAAAATGCAATTTAAAAATAGAAAATATAATGTATGTGAAGGATATACTATTTATTGAATTAAATTCTTACCACACATCCAGAAGGTTGCAATTGTCTTGTGGTCGCACAAATCATATTTCTTTCCACGGTTATATTATTGAGTTCACTGTAAATCTCACCACATATTGTTTGATTATAAATCGCCTTGTGCAAGTACATCAACTGTGTGCTGGCCTTAAATAAATGATATAAAAAATAACATTAACTTATAAACTTGAGAAAAATAGGAGACAAAGTTCTTGAGTTATTACAAATATAAAATCTGACTGGCTATTTATATTTTTTATTATTCGAAGACCTCCAAATCATTGAGATGGAACCACTTTACAACTTTTGTTTGTCAAAACAGTATAAAAATAATCAATGTGTATCGTCGTCTCATCGTGACTTCATTATTATCGTCAGTCCACTGTATCATCAGTTCAGCCATTGAAGTCCACTGCTGGATATAGAGCTCAAAAAGTGCCACACTGCACAATCTCCTGATTTTTTCATCCAGCCACTGACAGCTACCTTCTTCAGTTACCGTAAGTTAGCACTGAACAAAATGCTCAAGGTATTGGCGTGAACTGTGAAAGAGCGACTTCTTTCAGCTATTTTTTAATGCAAATTGTCGAATAAGTGCAATTTAAATAGTTTCATTTTAGTTGTTTCACTCTTGGTGGAGTAGTCGTCACATCAGGGGTGTTGACTTGCTTCACAATGTGCCGGTATACCTCTCCCAGTGCTACCTTCCTGGTACATTCTTGTAGGCGGCCAGTATGCCCAGCGCTTAGGTCAAGGATCTGCCTCGAGCTCTTTTACCATCAACTTTGCCCTACATTACTTCTCGGCTTAGGGACGCGCCTGTGGAATGTCTTGTATCGTTCTACACATGCGTTTCCTCGCCAAGAAACACATCCAAGTAAATGAGGATGCAACCCTGAAGACAGGTAGGGGTTATTACTTACAGTAGCTGTTTCATTTTGAGCTCCCCATCCTGCTACAGTGCAGCTTATAATTGAAGTGATACTATCGTCTGCCGAAAGTGCCATTCTCACTGGTACAACTAGGTCTTCGGAGAAAGGAGAGGTGAGCTAAAAGTATATTTGTAGAATTGTTAATACTTTGTCATTGTTATTTTCGTTCACAATTTGATGGACACCTGTAATTCTAGAAGTATTAGGTAAGTTACGCAAGCTTTGTTTTGATCCCGACACCGTATCTACTTGAAAAAATTCTATAGCCCATTGTCTAACCTGGGAATCAACCCCGGAACCTCAACCTAACAAGTGTATAAAATAACATCGGTCTTTACTTTGCCTGCATCAAACAGTACCGATTCGTACCGAACTCTTTGTACCGGCAACCAGCTTTGCTAAATCACCTGAAATTGTTGAATCTTTTAATAAACTTGAATATGACGGCTTACCGTAATAACAGCAATATCGTTATTGTACGGCCGACTCATTTCAAACATGGGGTGCACGGTAATGTTAGCTATACTGCGATAAAAATCAGCAGACGAGTCGTTGGTAAGAACTGATGAACCAGCGAATATTCTGTATTCAGCTGGGTTTATTGGTGAGAAGATCCTGCAAAACATTAAAAAAAAGGAATGATCGAACTTCGCATGGTTGGGACGATGGCAGAAACTTATGAAGAAAATGGGCATAAATACATGAATTTAAGACAAAAAATACCCGGTCACTGGGGATAAAACTAAAAACTTTGTTTAGTATAAAATTAAGCAGAAACTTAACTGAGCGAAAAACTGAGGCTTAAGTACAATTATTTGGCGTTTACTATTTATTATTATTATTATTTTTTTATTATTTATCGGGCATTTATTCATTGCACCCAAAATTTACAGGACATAAACCCATTTCTAGTTACAGTGCTAGCCTAATGTGTCTCATAATTATATGGTCCCTGCATAATTAAAGCAGCTCAAGTTTCTATCAAATATAAAGAAAAAACTTTAAGAGAACCTTTTCAATTATTTCACATAAGTAAAATTTTCTTACCCACTGTTGTTATTAAAAGTGCAAGATGCAGTAGTCAAGACATGCTGATACGTTATTAATGCTCCTCCACATCTGTGCCCTCGTGTTAGAGTTTCTATTTGACTTAGTTCTTGTAACGAAATCTAAAATTATTAAAACAATTATTTATTGGTTTTTGGTGTCTACTTTCTCAGAAATTCAACGAAAACACCGGAACGGATACTAATGTACAAACGTAACTAACTTCAAAATCAAATTGAGGACGAATAATACTGCTGTGACTGAAGTCATTTTGATGCAGTGCTATTGTCTATATCATTATGTCAAATTGCGACAACGGTAGACTAAGGACTAAGGAGCTGTCTGTCAAATTGTAACATCATTCATTCCTAGTTCGGGCTCGTTGTTAAAACGTCTGCCACTTAGGCCCTGCCCTTGCACCATCCCAGTTGTAGTACAAACAATATTTACCATGTATTGGAACTGGTTTTCATCAGCAATGAGTGCGTTTGAAATCCTGCTTAATCCTCCATTGTAAGTCGGACTTGCGGCTGTTGAGCAAACAAACTTTAACGTAACCTAGAAGTTTTGTGAGAAACAACAGACAAAAAAACGACAGAAGGCCTAAGTTCAAGAGCTATCCGCAAACTAACAAGTTAGGTATATGGTATTGATATACCCAAATGTCAGCTGGGTTCGCGAGATAATCTTATTAAATTACAGCAGCTATGGGATACAAAGGGCAACTAAAGAAACTATGGTTATTTTTCGTCATTTAGGCTCACAATCCTTTTAAATTTCACCCAGAAAATGAGAATATAATATAATTTCGTGAATTTCCAACCCATACTATCCATACTAGTATGTTTATCGTTTGATAGACTAACATACTTCTCAATCTTTACCCTAGGTTTAAACACTATCATAATGTTACTTGTATAGTTATTTATGCAAGTAGTACCTATGCAAAGTCTAAAGCAATGTTATCATTGAAATATGCGTGTGTATACTGAAATTATACTTAAAAATGTCTTACCAGTTATAGCAATCACAAACAAAAAGACAAACTTTTCCATTTTTTTATAATTTACAAAGTATACTGCTTATAAATAAACATTATGAACAAAAAAAATATTTACACATTCACTGCAATTAAATACTCGCTCGCTTATTGTATCAAAAATAACATATACCTAATCTTATCTTACAAAGGAAACATTAATCGTAAAATACACAAAATACGTCACCGGAGCGTTGTACATAGGGATTTTTGATAAAATATATACTGATTAGGTTCACATAAAAGATATTTGCGCATTATTTTTTTACTAGAAAACTCTTTAATTGTTATAAAACATAGTTCTGTTTTGTTTTAAATTTAAATTATATCAAAACTTCTAAATAAGATACAAAATTAACGTTTTAGGATCAGATATCAGTGGTCCCGGAACGTAATAGGCTATTAAAGGACAACGTGGATTTTAGTCAATACAAGTCTGAAAGTTGCAAAGTTCCAAAAAAAAACCTGTTGTTACTGAATATTAACACTTTATTTTTAGAATACACTTAAATAAAAATGCAAGAAAATGTTAACAAAAATATGCAAATTCTGTATTGAAACTTTATGTATTTTTTAATTTAACTTTCATTTATCACATTGACAGATATAATTTGAGCAATAGCGATCATTGCCAACACAATCACTCCAGGTTGGAATGTGGATGCTCCAGCTGGAGTAGTAGGTGTTGGCAAAGTCACTGGCGAAGTAACTGGCGAAGTCGCTGGCAATGTAGTCTGTGGTGCCTGCGTTGTAGGGGGAAAAGGTGGAGCAATGACATTATTAATCCATGTAGTGAAGTTGGCGACCCGAGTGTAAATTTGAGGGCCGTTAGGTACAGTAGAACAATTACTGCTTTTGGTGAGAAGACCAGCAATGCCACCGTGGCAGACTAATGGGCTACCTTCGTCACCCTGGAAAAACAAATATTAATATAGCATATTTTTTAAGCTAACACGCAAACTCTAAAGTTGATGAAACCAGACTAAATACAAATAATATAAATGTATTTAGTCTCGTTTAGTAATTAATTAATTGAATGTAATTTACAAACTATAAAATAAAAACCTACTAATAATATTTACAAGGAAAAATAATAATAAATAAATAAAAAAAGAAAAAACATTCATAGGGCGTCGAAGAATACGTCCACATCGCTGTCAACGGGAACAGTGCCCAGAACGCTGGCAGCATTGCCACGTTGTATGGCAATGCTAATTCGTTTTTTTCTTTTTTTATTTATTTATTATTATTTTTCCTTGTAAATATTATTGGTAGACTTTATTTTATAGTTTGTAAATTAAATTGTATAGTTAAAGTTAAGTTATTGAATGTTCATATAAGTATGAATATTAAATTTGTGGTGGAACTTCACTTTTGTGATGAAATTTATTTAGTTATGAAACGGGAAAGAGATGAAACGAAACGTAGCAGTAATTGAGTACTTACAAGGCATCCGGCTCCATGTGCATGTGTTACGCCAGAAGTCCCAGCGTATAGCATGCTTGTTACCAATGTTGAATTGACAATCGTTACCGCCCATTTCGGAATGTGCATCAAATGCGTACTTACCTAAAACAAAAAAAAATACATGTTATCGATCAAATTATACTGTAAGCTATGAGTCTTACAATAAGGTTTGCTTTCTACCTATATAAATTTAAAATCTGTTTAGTACATCAGATACAGTATTGAAAAAAAGTCGGTGAATATTGACAAAGATAAAACGCTTCGAAATTCGGGAGTACGGGATTTGTTGTGATGTCGGTAAATTTTATGACAATATCAGAAGATTACTGTTCAATTAGCCAAATCTATCAGATTAAGGGAGGTTAATGTGATTGCCACTTGTCAGTGGTGGCCCAGTGGTATCGGCCTCGACATACGAGCTGTAGGTCGTGAATTCGAATCAAGCCTGGTGTATTACTTTGTGTAATTTATTTTATCACCACTGCTCTTAAAACGCTGAAAGAAAACATCGTGAGGAAACCGACATGTCGTAGAACCAAAAATTCGAAGACATGTGACATTCACCAACACGCACTGGGCACGCGTGGCACATTTTGGCCAACTCCCTCTCACTGTATCCTCTCCCTATCTGTATGTCTGACACGAAAAAAAAAAGATCTCAAATTCAGAGTAGTGAAAACTTAAAAGTATACTTATTTTTAGATACAATCTATGTAAAAAAAAAAAAACCAACTTACGGTAGCTGATGAATTTTGCGCTCCCCAACCGGAAAAAGTACATGAACTTACATTTTGGAGGCCAATGTTTACTATCGATATCTGTGCCACTGTGCTGTACAAGAATGGTGTTCTAAGCTGAAAGGAATTGATTGAACAAAGTCATTATAACGATGATGCTATTTTCCCAAAGATGGTGCATTTTTATAAGTTGGAAGCGTCTTACAATAAGTGTATAGTTTATCAATTAAAAATAAAATTATATATAAACTTTTACAGTCTCACCACAAATAAATTAAACATCTGTTGAACACTGTCTTGTCTACCAAAACTGACAACGTTTAAAAGGCATTCAACGTTGATATAAGAGTTCAACAGATATTTATCTTTTCGTGTTACGATGTTTTCAACATAACAACAAACATCAATACTTCATTTCAGCTCGAATGTTTTGGGTGTATTAACTAATCAACAAGCCCTGAAAGTTTGGCCAAACGTGCACTTGCCTTTATAATAAGGCACCGACTTTTCGGTGCTTAAATTAATCGGGAACAATTAAAAATTATTCAAATTTATTCCCATTGGAACACTTACATTAGCTTCTAGTGATAGTGAGTAAAATAATATTGTTAAAAATCAGCACTTTTAAACAAAGAAAACTGACAAGGAGGCAAGGTCCAATGAAATTTGGGTTCAACTCCCACAATATTATCGCAATTTATTAATATACCTATAAGTTCCATAGAACCAGTCTGTTGCAATTAATTAACCCCTGTGGCTTCTAATGCAGCATTAAGCATAAGGGCGTGGTCGCGGGTCTTATACCATCACCATGACCCCGGAACATAAAGGGCTATTGAAGGACACCGTGGATTTTAGTCAGTACAAGTCTGACAGTACCTCTCGCTCTGCCCGGGGTGGGAGGTCTCATTTGATGATTTTACCACGTAAAAAAAAAAAAAGCATAAGGGCGTGTAACCAGATAGTCGGCAACGTCGCTATAGCTGTCAAAAATGTACAAGTTTTAATTAATTTGGCAATGTTACTGTATTGAAATAAGAAATAAGGCACTGTATTGCACTAGAAAATTGATATAGGAATGCAATTAAACGCTGAATTTGATGTTGTTACCGTTTCAGGGGTATAAAAGGCATTTGGAAAGTTTCGAAATGCTTTTTCTATGCTTTTTGAGGTTCTGGGTTCGACTCCCAATGCCGAAAAAGCTTTTTTGAAATTTTCCATTAGGAATTCTAAAGAAAAAAAAAAAGAACTAAATACACGTACAGTAATTACGGCAATATCGTTAGGTAATGGGTTGCTGGATACTATATTTGTATTGTACTCCGGATGTCTGGTGATGTTATTAATTAACCGAATGCGATCAGCTGAACTATCGTTGGTAAGTGACACGGAGCCAGCGAACACTCTGTATAAATTCGGAGATATGGGTTCCCTGAAAAATAAAAATTGAAAAAAGTTAGTTTAGTCGCTAAAAGACTGTTATTTTGCAGCGAAACGGACTGTCGGATAATATTATTGACTAAGGGCTGATTATTCAATAGACGGATAACTTTTATCTGAGGAATAATAAATTAAAAATTTAAAAAACCCCCGACACAAAAACCAAGTTCCCTTTGAAAGTAAAAAATAATAAAAATACGTCAGACATACTTTTTATAGGTACATACTTATATCATTTACGATTAAGTCATCAATATTCTCTTTCTGTACGATTTCATTTGATACCCAACTCGAGTATATTTGCAGACCCTCGGTTACCTTTCCCCACTTTCACCCCCACAACTTCTAAACGGCTCAGTCGATTTTCATCAAACATGTCTAAGTCACCTTTCATACAAAAAAAAACTTTATGAAATCGCTTCATCCGTTAGGGCTCTATGATGCCACAGACAGACAGACAGACACGTCAAACTTATAACACCCCTCTTTTTCCGTCAGGGGTTAAAAATAGCAGATAAGCTATCAAACGGCCATTTTTATTCCTGAGATAAAAGTTATATGACTTTTGATAAGTCAGCCCTAAATGCCACCATATTCCTTTTGTTGTCAAAATGTTAAAATATGAACAGTAAAGCCCACTGGTATCAGGAACAGGACTTCATGAGAAAAGAACCTCCTATCTCTCAAAATCTGCTTTCTGAATCAGGCCCTTGCTCCACCTGCTTAACGAAAGCCTCCTTTGACCTATCAGAAAACCAGCGCCCTGTGGCAATTTTGAAAATGTCGCAGCATATGCTGAGGTGAAGCCTTTTGGCCTACCACAGGACTAAGTTGTTTTTTATTTTCTTATTTTTGTAGTGTTTCTTTTATATAATTGTTTCCTTTGTTGATTTTCTTCATGTAATTTTATTGGTACTGTTCTGTGTGTGTCAATAAATCTCTTTTCTTCCTTTCTTAAAAAAGAAAGGAAGGAAAAAAAAATCACTTAAATTTTGGTCGAGGCTCTTGGCAATTAAGCCATGAAACAACACGACTTACGGCAAAATAATCACTGAATCCACATAATTATGGAGAACCTCGCGAGCTAAATCGAGTTACTTGATTTGCTTATCTTTTTTTTAGCGTCCACGAGGGTCATAAAACTATCATTGTTAATATCAAGGACGATATATTACTAGACTCCGCATGCACGATCTAAGGAACAAAAACTATTCTGTCAACTCGCTGAGGTACTACGTTAGCGAGGGGGGCGTACTGCGTTGTGATTGGCTAACTCAAGGTCTGTTCTCTCTCAAGGTATGTTTACGCCTCACAGGAGTGGTCGAAATAAGACGGATATAAGACTTTTTTGCCTAATGTGTTGAAAGACATCGGTTGCCTGTTATTAGGAGTTTAGTAATATATCGTTGTTGGTTAATATATTGCGTTACATTATAATATACTAACATGTGATTACCGACGACATCAAAAGTACAAGACGCAGTTGTCACTGCATGTTGAAGTGTAACCAATGCCCCTCCACATCTGTGTCCTCTACTTGCAGTTGATACATTAGCTAATCTTTGCAACGAAATCTGAAACAATTATAAACTTTTAATAGTAGATTTTACAACAAGTGCACAAAACAATCCATTTTTATCCGAGATTTTTAGCAGCTCGAGCCAAAGGCGAGAGCTGATAGTAATATCGAGGATAAAAATAGTTTTGTGGACGAGTTATAAACTCTGCTTTTCACTTCGGTTGCGAGGAAATAAAACAGTAGTACCTATAACATAACATTTCTTTAGTTAAAATTCAAAGTAAAAATTAGAACAGTTTAACATATTAACGGTATTTTTCTGAATTTGTTTTCTGTTTATACATATATTTTTCATCTTTTTTTTCTTCTTCACTGGACCTTATTAACAATTTCAGCAAATTGAATAAATTAATAAATGCACGAAAAAAGAGCAAGAGCTTTTTTTTTTAAATCTTCTTTGACATTGATATTAGGCTGCAGACCTAAGTATACAGCCTACTATTAAATTAATTTTGTAATAATAATTTTCTTAAATCAACTAACCTACCGTACTTGAATTAAAATTTTAATATCTATTATATCTTAAAAACACATAAGGCAAATAAATTAAAGTAAATATTATATAATAACAAATTCTCTCTATGAACTTCTTATTGCAGTTGGCTGTATGGCTCATTTTCTTTGCCTTAATATAATACATTTATGAGTAGATACGTTAACGCCCTTGTGCACAAAATTCGATTTTGTGCAGCCTATACCCTGCACAAAGAAGCACTTTCAGAGCAAGAGAAGTGAAAACTATATTTTGTTGGTTTTTTTGTCATTTGCATGACGCCAACGTTGCATTTGAATGATCCCATTGAGCAGCAGTACTTGGGCGCATTGCTTAGCCTTGCGAAGACAACCGTACAAGGTATAAAAAATAGAAAAATACTTACCATGTATCGAAACTGATTTTCAGTTGCAGGTATTCCGTTTATTATTCTGCTTGGCCCTTCAGCGAACACAAAGTTGCTGCATGTCACTGTTAATCATATTAATTAATAATAATAATATTCCACAACTATCACACAACGCCATCTAGTTCCAAGATAAGCAGAGCTTGTGTTATGGGTACTAGACAACTGATAAACATGCTTATTTATTTCTTAATAAATAATCATAAACATTATAGATAAATTACAACCAGACGCAGAACAAAATATGATCATGCTCATTACACAAACATTTGTCCTGGATGGGAATCGAACCCACGAACCCCGGCATAGCAGTCAGGGTCACTAACCACTAGACCAATAGGCCAGTTAAAGGTACAATAAATAATGAAAAACTTGTAGATACGGAGTCCCAGATTGGTCGAGTTCAGTTGCGTTGCTAGGTCCCATATTGGGCCCTTTTTGGGGCCTTCTAACCTAAATGTACAATTAAAAGGTACTAAAGACGAAACTTAAAATGATGGTTACTTATATTGTTAAGCTAAATGTTTGTTTGTGTGTAAAATATTGTTAGTAGTGCAATATTTACATTAATCTATTATCTAATCTAATAAACTAGTCATTCTGTAACAGACAATGATTATCAGTAGTTTTTTTTTACTTTGCCTAGCGGCAAAGCCTTTTGGATCAGCACGTACAACATAATCATAAGTCTGAAATCACAAAACATAAATATCTCTTCGCAGTCTATTCAAGCGCATACATACAATGTTTATACATCGATTTAAATACGAAAAAAAAACGCCACTGTTGGCAGGTAACCAAACCTAATAGATAAAAATTATGTTTGAAGAAAAACTGAATAAAGACAACACAATGGTCAAACATAAAAAGAAAAGGGATTAGTAAAAATATAATAAGTAGTACTTCAACACACACATACATACAGTAAAATGGTTACATTATATGAAATCCTTACCATACAAAGCAATCACAGATAAAAATAAAAACTTCTCCATTTTTTTTTAAATTTGGAAACAGTACACTACCATAAAATTGCTGGTTGACTTATGAGGCTAATCGTTATATAAAATTGGTAATCTTATCTACTTTTACCAGTATTAAAACCGTACGTCATAATGTGAAAATTTCCTTTATTCGTTTTTTTACTTACTCAATACATTTGAAAATACACAGTACCCCATCAGTTTCAGGATTATGGTTATATCTACCGGCCGTCGGTCAGGGCTCCACAGAGATGATTCTCCTATGAATGTGCGGTAAAAGAACGAACTGTTTAACAAGAGTCTCCTCAGTTGTCAGTCGAGGCTCCTAGCAATGAAACCATTCGCCGAGTATACTCTACATGTTGGCATAATGAGGATAAGCGTATGCTGAGACGCAGGCTACGCAGGTCCACACAGGGCAGAGCAGAGTAGATTTTGTAGAGCATGAAACGTCATTGAAATAAGTACGCTAAGGCGCAGGCACATGCCACGCAGACAATTGTGTCTATCCTATCCTGCTCTGCGTCTCCTTGTGGTGCCGGCACAGAATTCTGCGTGACGCGTGCACGTCGAGACGTGTTTTTTAATAATAATACAATAATAGAGCGATTTTTTAGATAATCACTTTGCCAAATACTTTTTCTACGCTTTGACAAACTGTAAAGTAGCAACAACACGTTAATTTCATAAACAGACTCTGACTCTGAACTCATTTTATTCGTCAAGAGCCTATTCCTTGTACTAGCTACGATGCGAATGTCAGTTACGTCGCAGCATGCGGAGGGGGCACATGTCTGCCTCAACTGCCCAGCCCTGCACTTTGCTGAACCGGCTGTGCTGCATTGCTTGCATCTCAGCATACGCCTAGCCTGATCAGTCGATATCCACGTTGCACATGTGGATTCAGCGATCATTGTACCGATAATATAGACTCACCTCACAACTCAATTGTGCTGAAAATCTGAGCTAACAGTGCACTAGGCTCAGACCCTGGTGGGGCGCAGAAATAGCTATACCATGACCACAATTGGCCAGATCAGGGCGGTTATTGCATATCTCGGTGTCTGTGTGGTGATTATCAAATAGCTGTCAAAAGATAAATTTCGTATCTATTGGCTTTTGCATTTGCAGTGAAACTGATAAATGTAAATGTTCCTTATAACCAACTATTCTAACCACTTCTCAGCTTAACCACATAACAGGTATCAAGCCATCCAAGTTCAATTGGCAACTGCTGGTCAATGACTATCAAGTTAGCAAATAAAAAGCCCAGGACATAGGTAAAGAAGCTCACACTGGGCACATGAAAGGCTAGTTACTGGGGGGCAATTCTCGGTTTTAGAGATGGTGTCGAACTCGACAAAAATTTCTAATGACGTCATTATTTCGAAAAATTGTAAAAGTTGCTATGTCAAATTCACCATTTCTCGAAGGCTAAGTTTAGAGTTTAGTAAAATTTGTCGAAATAATGACGTCATTAGAAATTTTAGTCGAGTTCGACACCATCTCTAAAACCGAGAATTGCCCCCCTGTTCTGTGAGTCAATTTAAGATACTTATAAGAATTATTATTCCGTCCGTTCCGTAGTATCGTTCGTTTATGTAATAGTTGACCACTATACGTATTATTGAAAAGGAATTCTTTGTTGCCTTTTAATCTCAGGCATTTCGGCATCGGGCGAGGCATGAATATTTATTTATCTATGTTATAATTGAGTGTGTCATTACTGTTATCTTTCAATGATTATATTGATGTTATCACAAACCAAATTTATTATCTGGTCTATGTAAAATTGGTGTTGTGATATCCCAAAAGGTAACCACTATCAGATTATGTAGATAAGTTGTGGATTCAGGTGTTACTTCACGGAAATCTGTGATATTCCGTGTTATCAAAAATATTTTGTGTTAATTCTACGAGATTTTGAATAGAAAATAGCTATAGACATTCAAGTACTTTCTTAGAATAACTAGCGCCTTAAGTATTTTCGTATTCAGTAAAAATTAAAGAAGGTTGGAAGGGTTTGATCAAAGTCTAAAGTATCCGATTTACTGAATCGGAGGGTCGCTTGTTCAAACCCTGTCCGTATTTTATATTTCGATTTGAGACACAGGTGTGAAGGCATTAAAAAATATTAAGATGGGTTTAATTTGTGCCTGGTCTTCTATTCTATATTTTAGCAGGATTTTTACCGGCCAAACATAAATGTTGCTCGTCAGACGTGTCTATGCTAACGTAGATAGATAAAAATGCTTAGGTAGATAGATAAAAGAGTAGAAAGGTAAATGTTGTTCAGCAGTGTTTAGATAATAATAAATTAGTAGCCATTAATCTGACGTATGATTTCAATAGAAAGCATTTATCTTAAAGTTACTTATAGTTATAGAAGATTGGTCTGTGTAATAAATTACGAGCTGGTCTAGTTTTAATTGATCTTATTTACAAAAGAATACATGAAGAATAAATAAAAAAACAACACTAGTTAAATATATATATAATACATTATTATATTCTATTGACTGAATACATTTAAACATTTCAAAGTACACTTACGGTACTGCAACATTTTATTAAGTGTAGATTAAGGTTATCAGCCTATTTTCTTACAAAAAAAAAAACTAATTAATCCGCAGACTAAAATAGGAGTCCCGCACAGCGGAGCTCCTTCTACTGCGCCTTTCCTGCGCCTATTTTTTATACATTTCCTGATCAATGAATGATAACTTTGTAGCCCATGCAGTTTTATATTGAACAATAATTATATCTATTAGAAACCGCTTTAAAAAGCACCCAATCGTAATTATTATTAGTAGTACTTGCAAGCAGGAGCAAATAATACAATAATGATTTTGAATTAGTTAAATAACGTCATATACATACTTTATATTAATTAAAAAAGTTTTTATCATGTAAAACTGTGACTGAATGTCTCATAAGCTTAAAATATCTTAGCTAGATACACTGGTGATTATAATTTGGGCAAAAGCGATCACTGCTAGAACTGTCAGTCCAGGCTGGAAAGTGGATGCTCCATCGGGGGCAGGGGGCTCGATTAAACTTTTAATCCATGTGTTGTAACTGTATACGCGGGTATACAGTTCAGGTTCTGTGGAAACTGTGCAGTTCTTGCTTAAAATAAGAATACCGAATAGTTGACCGCTGCATACTAACGGGTTGCCTATGTCGCCCTGAAAAAAAAGTTTAATTATTAATTTATTTAAACTTCAGGCACATAATATATATGTTGTGCAAGGGTGGTTTCTTTTTGTTTCTTTGAGTGGAAGATAATGCCTAAGGCTACAATATTTATTTGTGTATAACATGTTTTTCTGTTCTCGTATAGAAAATCGAGGCTGGTAGGACATTTTTTGCTATTGTCTACATTACAGAAAAAAGTCCTATCAGCCAGTTATTCTTCCTTCAGTTTTTTTTAAAACGGTGCCCCACCCTAGGAATTTCTCCTGTGTTGTGTGTACGTTTAAAAACATCGAAACACACATTCAGAAAGCACCCAGACCCGGGACAAGTACTTGTAAGTCATACAAATATTTATTTCGAACGGGGATCGGACCCGCGACACACTACGCAGCAGACGATCGCTGAGCTACTGCGCCAACAATGCACTATTGAGTCACTGATTCCATCTCTAAGAGACAGAATCGTTTGTTATCCACGAAACTGGTCCATATCAAGTCATAAAAGTGTCAACAATTTGTTGGTTCCAAGACAAGCCGATTTCCGCACAACAGTTTACCAATAAGGGAATTTGGAGTGTAACCTGGTGGCGTCTTAAAGCGTGAGTCTTTAGGCTGTGGGAAAGACACAGAGCTATACAAGTCGTCTAGCGTCATCTCGTTGCGGAGACCTCTCGCGACGAGACGAGCGAGACGGAGTGGGATGCGGTCGCCACCTTCTGCGAGGCAGTAATGCTCGTGAAGCAGGTGGCGGGCCGCGAGAGAGAGAGGACAGCGTCTTCCCTCCGCCCCAACCGCAGTGGTGTACGCCCACGGCGTCGTAGGTCGCAAGACGATCTCCGGCCATCGTAGGCGCGGGCATGCGGACAGCGAGTAAAGGGCAACTCGCTGTCCGACCATGGACCATGCCCGGGTCGACGGCGCGTTGTGTTCCACTCGCGCTTCAAAGAGCTGTCAGAAAAATGACGGGGCCCCCTCTCAGAGGGCCAAAGCCTGCCGGGGTCGCGGGACTTATTTCTATTACCGTGACCCCGGAACATAAAGGGCTACTGAAGGACACCGTGGATTTTAGTCAGTACAAGTCTGACAGTACCTCCCGCCCTGCCCGGGGTAGGAGGTCTCATTTGATGATTTTACCACGATAAAAAAAAAGCGTCATCTCGTTCCCTGAGCGGAACCACGTTCGCTTAAGACGTCATGGTAGGCTACCTCATCTGTTTTTAATATTATATTTTATTATATTTATACTTTTTCCAATAATACAGTTAGTTCATTACCTTGCATCCTGCAAACTGCGTCTGCGCAACACCTTGTGCACACATCATAGTGTTATCAACTACTCCAACTTGGCCAAGGTATTTTGTTATGCAAACACTCTGCGAACTCACATACTTATTGACCTGCTGCAACGTCACACTAGCCTGTAATACAACGAAAAATGAGTGATTTTTAAAGATTAATTAATGATGATTAATGTGATTTATCTGTATATTTTTTTCCTGTTACACATGGTTGCATATCAACTATCAGCATTATCATTGAATGAGTGGAAAAATAATATAAAGTTATATCATGATAAACTATTTTATTTTGGTAGCTTGATGTTTGGGTCGACGGCGCCTCGTGTTCCACGCGCGCCTCAAAGAGCCTCAGTAAAATAACGGGGCCCCCTCACAGAGGGCCAAGAAGCCTGCCGGGGTCGCGGGACTTATTTCTATTACCGTGACCCCGGAACATAAAGGGCTATGGAAGGACACCGTGGATTTTAGTCAGTACAAGTCTGGCAGTCCCTCGGGGTGGGAGGACTCATTTGATGATTTTATGACGCAAAACAAAAAAAAGTTAGCTTGATGTTTAGCCGTGTGTTCCTAAACCCGTGCTCCTAAGACACTTTTACTTATTTTCAAGTTACCAAGAAAAGTTAGTGAGGTGACCTAACGCACAATGTAAAAGGAAATTAAATTAAAAAAAAAACATTGATTGCTATGTTTTCCACACGTTCAAAAGTCATAAAAAGTACTCATAATCAGCCTAGAAATGGTCCTACTGCTGGGACACAGGCCTCCTCTCTATGAAAGTGCGGGTTGGTAGATGTCAAATGCTTTATATATTGTAGTACTAGGACATTGCGGTTTTCCTCATGATGTTTTCCTTCACCATTTTGAAAACAGTGGTGAAATAAATTACAAAACATAATGCGTCTGACTGGATTCTACGACCTACGACTCGTAACTCTGGGCCAATACCATCTAGTCCACCACTACAGAATAAAATTAAAGAATAATGTAGGTACTTTTTCCACACTAGGAATTCTTGCAATAACGTGGGTGCGTTTATAAAAAATATACAGATCCGGAACCGGTGGGTCGTCAAATATTTGTTGCTTCAAGCTACTTAGCAGCCGATTCAGCCACTGCAATATCAGCGCCACCCTTTACATTAAGCTGGGTACTCACTTAGCAGTGTTGCATTTAACGTATCAGATAGGGTATCAAGTGAGTACGTAGGCACGAGGCCGCTGTGTAACGCTCGCTGTAAGCTCGCAGTGATACCGCCACTCGGCGGGCCATATACACACAACGGTGGCTTGCAGTGTGCTCGGACGACCCCACACCATTTGCAGGTTGATACAGTGTCTATAATAATAACTAGCTGACCCTTGCCCACTTCGTTGGGCGGTAAAAATTTTAACTTGTGATGAAATGATGAGTGTGGTTCGGTTAGTACTGAGTGCCGAGTGCTATGATTTATTTCCTGACTGCCAGAAGGTGGATTATGTTTTTATTGCATACTGACAGTAACCGCCAGCCGACTTTCTGTTGCTAGGCGTTGCTCATGTTCAACGTTAGATTCCCGAGCACGGGCCTGCGATGTTCTCATTGTTTGGTTAGCGAGCCACTGCGAGCGCTCAGCGCGAGTGCATATTTAGTTGATTTAAAAACCGTCCAAAGGTATAATGTGGTTCGAGAATGGACGGCGGCATTTTGCGATTTAGTAATTGTATGTTATCTTCGAAATTACTTAACCAATTGACATACTGTTTGGGGCAAATCTTATCTCTATGATGTTCTTGTGATCATAATAATATTTTTTTGGATAAGGTTTAATATATAGTTCATTAAAAAACCGTCCAAAGGTAAGTATGACGAAAAATACTTTTTTTAACTCGTAAAAGCTACTATATCTACTAAAACATAAAAGATAGAAATATGGTCTCGCGGACTTTATTGTAGAACTATTCAAAGCGCACATTTTTGCCGTACATTATTTTCAATTTCAAGCAACTGTTTAGGCAGCGCATGCTAATAACTCTGTTAGAAGAGCAATTTTTTTCCGCCCGGCTAAACAAAACTTGAGATAGTTCAGTTAATATGCATGGTATCTTTATAATTTATAGCCTATAGCACTCAGGGATAATGTAGCTTTCTACCAGTGAAACAATTTTCAAAATCGGTTCATTACTTTCGGAGATTACCCATTACATACAAACAAACAATTTTACCTCTTTATAATATTAGTATAGTATAGATAAAATCGTATCCGATAAGTTACATGCAACACTGCTAAGTGAGTACCCAGCTTTATATTTTAACGCAAAACTACTTACATTATAATCAGTATTGTTTTGAGATCCCCAGCCAACAACACTACAACCGCCTTCTCCAGGGAAGTCGATGTTTGTGGTAGGTAGACGAACAGTTGGAAAAATAGTTTCTATAGCAGGGAACGGTTGCACGAGCTGCAGAAAAAAGATGTTATTATTAACGTCATTGAGCCCAGTTGACTTACTGGTTTGAGCGTTGACACTATACGAATGCTTTAGTCAGGTGTGAGTTCAAACCACACGCAGCCAATAGACTTTTTGCTCGGGCTGCGGGACTGTCTTATCAAGTAACCGTGGCCCAGAAACGTAAAGGGATATTGAAGGACATCGTGGATTTTAGTCAGTACAAGTCTGACAGTTCCTCTCGTCCCGAACTTGGCGGGAGTACTCATTTGCTGATACTTCCACGGATTATTATAGTCAATGTTTATGTTTCCACTGCTAGGCCACATTCATCCTGGATTCAGCGCAGCACACGCTAGAGAAGTGCCCCGCTTGGGATTCTGAACGACGAGTCTTAGTAGGTTGTATCGGGCAAGACTTGTGTCTGCCAGCGGTGGTAGAGGCTATGCTGGCAGACCCTGACAACAGGAGGGCGGTCAGCTCATTCAGTGAGACTGTCATGCTTCCGAAGGAGGTCGCTGAGCGGGATCGTGAGAGGCCCAATCCCGCTCGGAGAAAGAGGCGACGGGGCGGTAACCGCCTCGTTGCCTAAAATGTTGCAACCCCGCCTGCTTAACCTAGAGCAGGCGGCAGTTTGGGGTCACGAGTGTACAGAGTGTCAAAGTCAAAGTCAAAGTCAAATCATTTATTTCAATTAGGCCATCAAAGAGGCACTTTTAAACGTCGAATTAAAATTAAGGAAATGGGATGGGATGGGATTGATTCTACACCCATTCGCAAAGGTAGGTTGTATGAAGAAGAATGGGCAAGAAACTCCATACTTACTCTTTTTAAAAATGTTTTACAATATTTTTTTACATCATTGAAATAAATAATGTAAAAGCAATGTACCTTGAAAATCTAAACAAAACATGATTAAAAAATAAAATAATAGGGAATAAAGAAAATAGCAAAAAGGTACATGGTGTTCACATTTTAACAAAATATTGCAATTAAAGCTATTTTACAAATACAATTTATGGAGTGTGTGAGCATTCAAATTTCAACCAGCTTGATTCTATTTAAGCCCTACATTGTACTATGGAGCAGGACCAGCATGTTTCCAGTGGGGACTCAGTATGACTTCATAGACGACGGCGCGGCGGCACGGTGGTCACGTGCCGCCGTACACAATTGTACAGCGAAGATAGTTTGAGACCACTATACAGTCTCACTAGAGATGTGCCGTAATAGGCGTTGCATAGATGGGGCCACAGTCAGGTCTTTTAAGAGGAAACGGGGCCTCCTCCCATGTGCTGATTTTGACCACCGGGGTGGTTTTAGTAAGGTAAAAATCCCACACTCCCCGGTCTTTTCCCCAAAGACCGGCAGTCTTTTGAAGGTTTCCCCCGACAATAAAAAAAAAAAGAAAAAAAAGGCCACATTCATAATAATATATAATTAGGGTAAGGAAATACATTACTCACGAAGATCACAGCGATATCGTTGTAATACTGGATAGTTGTTAGATAGTCGGAACGCACGGTGATTTTTGAAATGCGCCGAGAGAAATAGGTTAAATTGTCCTCAGTTAAATTCGTAGAGCCTGCAAACACCCTGTATTCGGCCGGATTAATTGCTCTGGAAGTCCTGTGGAATAGTTTTAATATTTACAATGAAGAGTAACACAGGTTTGTCATGTGACAGGCAATCATGCACACTCAATAGGAATGTATGTCTATGGTAGTTACAATTTGTATTACTGTATATATAAGATATATAATATAAGAATTATAACAATATAGTACTAAATGTTCGTCTTCTCTTAGGCTGTTTTCATACGAAACCGCGAAGGCTGCCTAGCGGCACCGTTATCGGCCGGCCATACACGGTACAAGTATACTTGCGCAAATTCAGACTTGCGCGAGTATACTGTAAAGTGTGTGGGAAGTTACTTGCACAAATTCCTAACTTTTTCACTGTCCTGTGTTTGTTCAAGTATACTGGAACGTGTGTGACCGGCATTAGGCTTCATGTAAATCCTAGGGTGCATAATGCAGAAAAACATGGTTTGTAAACAGCCTAAAAGTCACTTTTGTATTGACAGACAACTGTCTATGAATAATAAATATAGCGCGTTGTATCTACAACGCGCTAGGAAAAGATTCCAATTATGTTTTTTTCGAAGTGGGGTTAGGTACAGACCCATTTATAATGTCGTAATTGCAAGAAGCAGCTGTCACTGCATGCTGTATTGTTATCAACGCTCCACCACAACGATGTCCTCTGAAGTAATGGGCTTCTTCACTTATTTTTTGCAAGGAGATCTAAAACAAAATAAATATATTTGTTTTAACAAACGACGCTGGCAGGAGGGAGACACGTAAGTGTTTAACTCCGCGCCACCTCTTTTGACTTGACGGAAAATTCGCAAGTGCAATTCGATGCAATGACTTAGACCACATATTATCGTGCTACCACATCAAAGGACTTGAGACGTGGCGCGGACTAAAAATACTCAGATTTTAAATAAAGTTCTCATTAGCCATGTACTCAATGTACAGTGGCCAGCACATCAACCTACCTTAATCTGTAAATTTTTGTCAACTGCTGGCGTTTGTACTTCATTTATTTTTATACATAAAGAATGATAATATTATTAATAAATCAACAACTTTGAATCTAAGAAGATGGTTGTGCCTATTGACATAAATAATAATCTTAATGCAAATTTTATATTTAATACTGGTATTTATCGACATTACAAGTTGGAAATTGTAATTTCGATTAAATATCGACATAGTTTCTTTAGGTGTAGTTTTGATTTAAATATAATTTAATGATGACCGATGTAGTTTTTTGGTGCTAGAAACAGATACGGAACTTTTACAGGTTAAAGTCACAATTTAAATTGATTATAGTAGTCTCTTATTTTATTTATTTTTAAGTTATGTCAAAATAATTATTGTACTATAAGTATTTTTTTTCAAAATCTATAATATCAAACTTAAAAAAAAAACTTTGTTTGCAGTTAAAACAAGCTTTAACTGTTACAAAATATGGTTGACAATAATCAAGACTTAACTTGTAACGACGTTGTCTTAATGAACATTAAGCAACGTTAGTACCTAAATATTTCAATTAAGTATGTGCACGTATACGATAATCTTTATTTCTGCTTATAAAATTTTTTAAATATCTACATAATATGTAATTGTAAGTATATAATATTTACCGCATATCGCACAAAGGGACGGGCTGGTTCTCCGCCTACAATTCTGCTTTCCCTTTCAAAATTAAACGTGCTTGTAAGTGTACCTGTAAATTAAATTATTAAAAATAAATAAATAAATTAGCAGAATTAGGCTAAAGCTTTACAAAGCTTTTCCGCATGGAACTAAAAACTTATGTATTTTTAACAAAAACATTTAAGGTGATTTAAGCAACCGCCTTTGAGAGGATGGCCCGACTTACGAGTTTGTAGGTCGTGGCCTCGAATCTAGCCCGGCGCATTTCTTTGTATAATTTATATTATATATTTTTTTAATATAATACAAATTATACAAATATTATAATAAAATATATAGGAACAGGATATGCCATGGAAAGACTTGCTGTCAGAATTTCAGGCGTCTTCTGACTACCAGTCATAATATCATGTGCCTTTTACCAACTATATTGGGACTGACTTTCATTAGGTACCATAATGTTTTCTTTTTCACTTTAATGTAATTAAATATCATCAAGAAATTATGTTTCTCTAGTTCTATGATAATGTTCTCATATATTATACACGACACCTAGTTTCCCTCTCAGCTAGGACTTCAAGTTTTAAGAATGGAACTGTCCAAGTGTGTAATTAACGCATTAATAAATCTCTACAAAGTGCGAAAACCTTCTAACCCTAAAAACACTGCTTATAAAGTAATAAAATGGAAAAAAAAACGAAGAATTTAATACAAATTATAAAATAATCCTTACCACACAAGGCAATCACAAGTAAAAATAAAAATTTATTCATTTCTGTTTCTCAAAACGCAGAAAAAAGAAAACAATACACCAACCAAAATAACGAACACACTGCCGAAACGGGCTCAGATGTGCGACTAATAAGGATATTTTCATTATTATATAGACAGGTGTTCTAATATCAGTTATATCAGAATGAGTCAATGTTATCATAATCCAAAATTTGTGATAACAACTAGATATATTATGTTAGAAGAAGCTATCCTATGAGAATCTGAATCACAACCACTCTTATTATTTATTCTTCGTCGTGTCGATGATTCCTTTAAATTACATGTTTCGAGCAAAACTCTGTCACATTGACGGCGTTGGTGGTGGCGTCGGATAGATCCCTTATGATAAATGATAAATGATATTTATTCAGCAAATTGGTTTTTACAAACTCTTTTACACGTCAAAAGACACTATTTTTAGACTAGATGGGGCCGGCGTTTCGTACCTGGCTACTCTGAGAAGAAACATCCGAAACAAACTCAGAGGTCACAGTCTCTTTTAAAGTCCAGACAATTTTGTATTGGTAAAGTACTATGAGAACCATGCAGGTGTCTGAGGTGGTCTTTTGAAGAAAGAACCACACAGATTTGAGTGGACCTGTCCAGTCAGTGCAAGCATGTGTCAGTTACCGTGTAGCTCAACTTATAACACAAGGAGCTCAACGAAACGACGAACAATACCAAAGAAAGGACATTTGGGTAGGCCGCATAAGTAACTCAAACTGTCAGACAATACAAATAAACGCAAAAAATAATAAGAAAGTCAATTCGAAACATCTATTGAATCTTATACTACCAATAAATTGTCATTGAGTGTTGACGGTACTGTGTCTGACTTAGTATTAGCCTCTGAAATGAAAGAGATAATCGCTCAGCTCACATTAAAACTCGAAAGCACTGAAAATGAACTGGGAAATATATTGTTGGAAAATACTGATTTACATAAGCAAATTAATAAGTTAACTGCAGAAAATAAAACATTGAAATCCTTATGCCAGTCGCCCTCCTTATTTACAAGTCCGTGTACAAACCATATGAAAAAGAGAAAATCTCTGGCAAATCAACACAGCACACTTTCTACACCATTCCGTTCATCGTCAATTCCTTCGTCGAGTCAGGAAGTTGAACCCAATGAATACATAACTGTGTCCTTCCTGGAAAAAGAAATTGTTACCCTACAGCAGCAATTAAAGGTAGCACAACTTGAGATAGCGGCTCTCACGAATCGTATTGCAGAATTAATGCTAAGAAGTCGCAATGTCTCTGAAACTGCCATTCGTCATGAAGTGAAGCTGGATACTGTGAACGTCGCCAGCGCTCAGGCATATGTTGTAGCAGTCGGGCACAACATGGTCCGCCCTAAGAAGATATTTATCTTCGGCACTCAGCGGTGCATCGGACTTGCAGCAGCCATCTCACATTCTAGAACAAATACTCAGTATGAAAAATATGGAGTCATCGCTGAAACAAAACCAAATGCGCCTAGCAATGAAATAATAGCAAACTGCAGAAATACCAAACTGACAACTCATGATAAACTTGTAATATGCGTAGGTGAAAATGATCATAACCCAAATCTAGTGATGTCTCAATTGCAAAATATCTTAGATACGTTTACAAATAACACTATCATTATATTAAATGTTGTCAATAATATGTACCTCAATGTGAGTAAATTGAACTACTCTATAAAAAATATATGTAATCAGTATAAAAATTGCCACTTTGTAAATCAAACATCCGAGGAATTATACTATATCTGTAAGTCAATAAATTACATCATAGACTGTTGTGATTATAGTGAAAAATATTTAAATCCTCACGAAATTCGAAAAAGAATTGTAAGTAACAAATCAAGTCTCAAAAGCGCCCCTACAAATGAACCCAAAAAAAGAACAATTCCATATTACTTTAGTCATATTAAGAACACAACGACTTGCGAATACAGCTCTTCCTTTCATCACAATGCAAAGGGTCAAACAGGGACTATACCCTATTACTTTCCTGTCCTAAATAAGCGTGATTCATTTTTTCGTACCTCAAACAAACAAAACCACTCACCAATTTAGAATATTCCATCAAAATATCGCCAGTTTATTATCTAAGCAAGAACTTTTAGAAATTACTATGCAGGAATTAAAAGAAGTAAATAATGACCCGGATGTAATATGCCTGTCTGAAACATTCGTAAAAAAGGGCTGTGAAAATTAAAAATTAAATTAAAATATATAACTATGAAATGGCTGCTAACTTCTGTAGAGAAAAACAAAAAGGTGGTACTTGTATACTCGTGAAAAAAGGTTTATGTTATAAAGAGCTATCATTCGTGAAAAACTATGCAACTCAAAACACATTTGAAGTTTGCGGCTTAGAAGTAACAAGCAACAGACTAATAATTATATGTGTCTATAGAACACCGCAATCTGATCCGAATCAGTTTTTAACACAATTGCATATTCTTTTAGACAATTTGTTCAAAAAATACAAATCTAAAATAAATATAGTTGTAACCGGCGATTTTAATATAAATACTCTTAGAAAAGGTAACATAACAGATGCATTGCAAGACCTGTCCAACAATTATAATTTAAAAATTCACATCAATGTTCCTACTCGCAAATTGGCTTGTATTGACCATATGTTAAGCAACATTGCTAACGCAACTGCCATTGTACTACCCCTGCATCTTTCAGATCACGACACAGCTCAAATGTTAAGCTTTCCAACTAAACAGAAACCACAAAAATCAGTAATATACTATATTCATAAAAGAGATTATAGCTTAGACAACATTCGAAAATTTAAGGAATGCTTGCAAAATCTTTCTTGGTCCGACATTTACTTAAACAATGACACAAATTCTGCATTCAACGACTTTCATGAGCTGGTGTGTCTATTTTATGATCTTTGTTTCCCCAAAGTAAGAGTAAAAATTAACTGTAATAATAAAAATACGCAAAAGTGGATTAGTAAAGGTTTGAGACAAAGCTGCAAAACTAAACGTAAGCTACGGTATCGGTACTACAAAAATAAAAATGTTAGTAATAAAACTACATATAATAATTACTCTAGTCTGTTTAAGAAATGTATATATAATTCAAAAAAGAATACAAATATAAAATATATTGAAACACACGACAATAAATGTAAAGCCACATGGACTGTCATTAAAAAGGAAATAAATAATAACACTCACAAAGACAATATAGAGTTTATACAATTAAATAATACTATAATTACAGACCCTGTACAAATGGCCAATATTTTCAATGAACATTATGTAAATTTAACGCATGTACAAGGGAGCACACATCAAAATCAAAATATATACAAAACTACGTGTGATAACTCAATGTTTCTAAGGCCAATGTTGGTTAACGAAGTACAACAGGAAATAATGTCTCTGTCTTACACCAGGTCGGAGGGCTATGATGAAATAAGTACAAAAATTATAAAGGCTTGTAGTACTGAAATTACTGCTATTCTCACTCATTTGATAAACATGTCATTTTCTCATGGAACCTTTCCTGATAAACTAAAATTGTCTTTAATGAAGCCTTTATTCAAAAAGGGCGATAAGTGTGACATCAATAATTATAGACCTATAACTTTAATACCCATATTGTCTAAAATTTATGAAAAATGTATGCATAAAAGATTAACTAATTTCTGTAACAAGTTTCAAATTATAAGTGACAAGCAATTTGGATTTCAAAAGAATAAATCTACATCGTTGGCTATTTTTTCTCTTATGCAAGCTATACTTTCAAATATTAATACTAATCACATTACTACTGGCTTGTTTTTTGATCTATCGAAAGCCTTCGATCTGGTGTCACATGAACTATTGCTGAAAAAGTTGGAGTCTATTGGGATTAGAGGACCGGTGCTCCAATGGTTTTCGTCCTACTTAAGTAATAGGAAACAACGTGTGGTCATCAATAAAAAAAATGACAAAACTAATGACTTAATAACCTACTCATCGGAATATAGAGATAATAAATTTGGCGTTCCACAAGGAAGCGTACTGGGCCCAATATTATTCCTCATTTATATAAATGACATCATAAAAATTACCAACCATAAATGCATATTATTTGCTGACGACATAGGTATCCATTATAGTGACATCTAACAAAAAACATAATACCATTCGAGATCATGAACTAGACATTAACAATACGATTGACAAATTACTAAACTGGCTCGACATTAACAATTTAAAGATAAATCTAGACAAATCCGTTTACATTCAATTTAATAAATCAAATAATTATAAAAACGACATTAAACTCAACACAAATAAAATCAATGAAGTAAGTCATGTAAGATTTTTAGGAATAATAATAGATAAAGATATAAATTGGAAAGAACACATAGATAATGTTAGCACTAAAATCAATAAATTTGTATACGCTTTAAAACAAGTTAAAAATGTCACTAATATAAAAACTGCTGTAATGTCTTACCACGCATACGTCGAATCAGTACTCCGTTATGGGCTAGTAATGTGGGGTAATAGCACCGATTTCCGTAGAGCCTTCATCGCTCAGAAAAAGTGCATGAGGTTAATTTGTGGTCTAAAACCTGACGAATCATGTCAACCGATATTTAAGAAACTTGGTTTGTTACCGTTACCGTCACTTTATATTTACGAAATATGTATGTTTGTAGTTAAAAATAAACATTTATTTAAGACTGCTAATGATGTGAATCCTCGGAACAGACGAGATCCCTATAAATTAGTGTTGAGTGATCTGCCTAGACTAGCTAAATACAATAATAACTGCCTTGCAATGTGTGTTCGCATTTATAATAAAATACCGAGGCATTTTAAAACACTGCGGACAACATTATTTAAAACAAAATTTTATAAATGGTTACTCGATCATAGTTTTTACAGCATAAAAGAATTTATCGATAAAAAATTTTGATGTATAAAATTTCATTGTTGGTGCATCCTTATATTTGTTGGTGCATCCTTATATTTGTTAACCTTAAAATTTTGCTTGCTTTGTCCTATCTTAGCTAAACATGTTTGTGCCATATAAATTAGTATTTAACACCATTGTATACCATGTTTTACGCAAATTAATACTTTATTATTATTATTATTATTATTAATAATAAAAAAATAGAATAAAATGTAACCCACGTTCTCATATTCACAAGCTAGTAAAATCACAAAAAAGAGACAACATTAAAATTACGAAGTAATTCATGTCAACAAAAAATACAAAATAAAAAAAAAATAAAAAAAAACAAATGACATAGAAAATGTCAAAAGATGTAAAAATATAAATAAATTACAAAGTAATCATGTCAAACAAAAAAAAATACAAAAAGATCATGTCAATAAAAAAGGATAAGTAAAAATAAAATGTCAAGGTGTATATAAATAAAAAAAAAAAAACAAAACATGTCAAAATAATAATAAAATGTCAGAGTGTATAAAAAACAAAAAAAAATGTCAAAAAATAAATAGTAAAAGAGAAAACATTGAGTGAATTTAATTGGAGCAGCTTATTCCCAGGCCTTTTTATCATCTAAATAATGATTAATATGATAGTGATAGTATGCTTTCTTGGACAAATTTCGTTTTACATATGATTTGAATTTATTAATACTTAGCTTTTGAATTGGGCCGGGAAGTTTATTATAGAAACGTATACATTGGCATCTAAACGAAATCCCTATTTTTTGAGCCGCGTTGCTGGTACAATAAATTTATCTTTATTCCTCGTGTTAATACTGTGAATTACTTGAACTTAGCCCCTTCGTACACTAGGCGACGCAAGTCTCCGATACCTTACGACTTTGGCATCCATTGACGCGTGCCTGTGTAGGAACCCCTTGGATTTGTATTGCAACAGTCGCTTGGATACCGAAATCGTAAGGTATCGGAGACTTGCGTCGCCTTGTGTACGAAGGGCCTTAAAGTGCAGGTGGAGTTACACGGAGTACAGTCGAGAAGGCGGGCCATCGTTTGCGATGAGGCACCGCAGTCACACCTTTCTTCATCAGAGTACCCCCACCGGACCATATTTTATTTACAGCGACCAACCTGGCTTCGCAAGCGGTTTAAAGCTTTCCAAGTAGGCCATGGTAGTTGGTGGCCTGCTGGCAGCTTCTCTGCAGGCTCAGCGTAGTGTTCCGGAGGGGGTTATCTCAGGAGCCACAGATGTTTTCCCTTATTAAAAAATGTGAACTAAAGTTACAACCAGGGTCATCTTCAGACTAACTACACATTTTAAGGATTAACTTTGGCGTAACTTTACATCTTGTTTTATTATGATTTAATAAGGCTTGAACAAAAGAAATAGGTTCTTAATAATTCGCTGGAATCATTGTTTTTACTACACCGATTGTGTTTTTTTTCAATCAAGTTTTGATTTGATGATAGGATCCTCAAGAAATCTAAAGAATTCTTTAATAAATGATAGCAAGTAATCTACGATTGCTGCTATCGCATATCGACGCGTTGCTTATGTAATCACGCCTGTAGGCAACTAAAAAAGGTAACATAAAAACATATCTTTGGGCACGGTAGTGCCCCCGCCAAGACGAGCCAAGCGAAGCGCAAGGGCACTACCTACCTTTTCTCGAAGTGTTTCGTCAATTTTGTATACACTTTTAGTTTGGATTACAGGGCACGATTAGGTACGTGACGTCATCCAAATCCAATATGGCGGACCATCTAAGATGGCCGAATAGTTATTTCTAACGAACTTCTGCAATATGGGCTTCTACAATATTGAACCAAGCTTCTGAATTTGCACAGCCTAACTCTAGCAACCCTAACTTCACAAATTCTACAAATCAGTAAAATGTATGGCTTGGCTGTTTCGTTACTTAGGTACTTCAGAAATTAAATATTAGAATCACCTCCACAACGGTACCGAAACGGTAAAGCCATACATTTTACTGATTTGTGGAATTTGTGAAGATAAGGTTGCTAAAGTTAGGTCGTGTACATTCAGAAGCTTGGTTCTACATGAGATCTGATATCTTTTTCGTAGGACAAACCTTATGTGCTCCTTTTGGCAACAGTTTACATGATATGTTTTTGGTGGGATTATCTATTTCCAAAAAAATTAAACGTATAAAAAAATAACACAACAAAATGTCAATTGTGTTTACTTTGTGTCTTGTCTCCTTGACTTTTTTTATCACTAACTTTTGAATGAAAGGTAATTTTAGATTTTTATCAGTACAGTAACAAACAATCAAATCATTCGACGCCAAAATTCGACCAATATTCATTACATTCTTAAGTTTAAACGTTACGTTACGTTACCAAAGTTGTTAAGGTTTTACTGTCTACGTAACCTCTATCTTAAAAATATGGTTAATTTCAGTATGACCTTTGACACTCAGAGTGTGTCAACACGTCAAACGTGTGTGTGTATCGAATGAAGTTTTTTATTAGGAGTAAAGGCCCGGCCCCACCGCTGTGCACGGAGAGGCTTCCCACGTGTATTAAGCTTCGCTTTGTAAGAAAATGTATGTAGTTGTATCCACTGTAACCCACGGAGAGGCTACGCACGAACTGCACGCGTAGCATGGCGATTCTATCTCTATTCTACCAAGAAAAGACAAAGTTATTTTATCGTTATTTCTGTATCAATCGACTGCTTTTTTCACAAGTATGACACGATACGTACACCATTGAAGAATACAAACATATTTTTTCTATATTTGAAACATTGCTATGCTTAAATCGATAAAAATCTTTAAGTTCTGTCTTTTTGTCTATTCTCCAGTCGACAAAACTCGTCGCTACGTCGCCATGCTACGCGTGCTTTTACGTAGGTTTACGTTTACACTGGAGTACACGAATATGACCCACGACTATGTACAGCTCCCTTATCGCAGCGCAGTTTTGCAGTGGTACGTGAGTAACCTCTCCTTGCGCCGTACCACGAAATACATAGTCGTGCGTACTCCAGTAGAAACGTAAATCCATGTTGTCAACTAAATTAATAGACGCAGCTAAAATGCGCCGTGTGCCCGTGCACAGCATGCGCCACGGTGGGGCCGCGCCTTAACAACATTTCACTTGGCACGGTTGGCGTAGAGGCTAAGCGATCGACTGTTGCGGTACGTGGCGCTGGTTCGATCCTCACATAGAACAAATATTTGTATGATCTGCAAGTAGTTGTTCCGAGTCTGGGTGTTTGTGTATGTGAGCTTCTATATTTGTATACATACACAGAATACCGGGAAACTCCTAGTGTGGGGAAAGGCTTTATTAAAAAAGACAAGAAACTTTAACATAAAATTATTTTTTTTAGTAATTTCAAACGTTTATTTGCATAAAACTATTTTGAAAGCAAGTTTTTGGTATAATATGCCAAAGAACTGCTGCTTTATCGTTATCATAATAGACCACACATGGAATTCTAATCAGTACTAATAAGTAGATATATACCTAGGTGGATAAAATGTAATTAAGAGTCACGTTTCCGAGATACGAGCAACATACCTATCTAGAAAACGTGACCGAGTATTGATTTTTTTTATCGTGGTAAATTCATCATACGAGTCCTCCCACCCAGGGCATGACAGGAGGGATTAACAGACTCGTACTGACTAAAATTCACGGTTTTCCTTGAATAGCCCCAAATATTCGAAGGTCACGGTTGCCTGATAAGATAAATCCGCGTTTGGCGTTTGATAATCTATACATATAATAAAATAGTAGGAAAGTCAAAACTGTACATTGAATATTTTTTTTAAAGAATACTTGGGGTGTGATCTATAATCGATACCGAACCCAAAAATATAGTTTTTAGAATTTTTGTCTGTTTGTCTGTTTGTCTGTTTGTCTGTATGTATGTCCGGGATAAACTCAAAAAGTACTGGACGGATTTGAATGATTCTTTTTTTGTTGTATAGGTATTAAGTTTGGCCAACACATAGGCTATAATTTATTTTGAAAACTTGAACACCTGGCGCAGAATCGCAACAGACCAGCTAAATTATAAGAGATACAAAAATGGTGCCATAGCAAAATTTGATCCACGTGATGAGCATTTTCTGCTGAGAGAATAAATTTGAAGATCTGGAACACCTGATGTGGAACTCTAAGAGCCCAGCTACACTATAACAAATACAGGAATGACGTCTTAGCAAAGTTGTCCGACCTGATGAGCACTCTCTGTTGACATATAAAAATTGAAGATCTGGAACACATGATGTGGACCACCGAAAGCCCAGCTAAACTATAACATATAAAGAATCGACGTCTTAGAAAGAGTTGTTCAGCCTGATGAGCATTCTCTGTTAAAGTGTAAAAATTGGAGATCTGGAACAACTAATGTAGAACAACAAAAGGCCAACTAAATTTTAACATATACAGAGTGTTTCTTTTAAATTGGTCAAAAGGGAGAAATCCGCATCTATAAGAGATACGAGAAAACTTTCTTAGGAACCTTGAGCTCTTTTTGATACTGACAATTTTGTCGTTTTTATTTTTTTGGTCAAGTGTGAGCTGTTCACAAAAATGAGTGAAATTGATCAAATTTTTTAATGCCGTTCGACTCTGTTTCATGTAAGAATCAATTAATTGTATTGGAAGAAAAGAGGCGGAAGTTGGTCAAAACTTTCATGTAAGGATGAGATAATTGTACCGGCAGAAAAATATCTGGATAGTAGAAGTTGGTCAAAAGTAGAGTACCTATTTTATTTTTATGGGACAAACCCACCACACTATTCCCAAGCCACTGCAACTCCTGAGAGCCAGAATCAACAGTGGCAACCACCAGAAAAGCGCCGAGACAATGAAGCTCGACGTGTCCCGGAGAATGAATTTACCTGTCTTGGATCCTGCAACGAAATTAATCAGAAAATAATAGTGGAGGAGTAGGAAAAATATGTTTCCACTTCCCTCCGTGCAAGCAGGAGACAGAACGAAACAAAGCCAATAGGCACAAAGGGATATTACAACTGGGAGAAGCCCAGTTGCCTAGCAGCACGGTAAAAAAAGACTACTATATAATATTAATGGGTCCTAAATTGTGAGCTGCTATATTTGATTCCAATAATAGGTATGGCAGAAACGCTTGACACACGGTAGTTTGTTCGAGTTTCCACAAGGTCCGAATAATAAATGACTCCGGTTGTAGTCTGAACAGTATCCAACATAATATTGCGTTCGTTCTGCCAAAGAATACACTCAACTCTACCAAAGAATATGATGTGCTGATTGTTCATATTCACAGTCAGGTGTCGAATATTGTCAAAAAGGTGAGGGAACAAGCTTAAAGGAAAACAGTTTACTTTTAAAGTTACCATGTCCCGTAAAAGTAGAGTAATGTTTCTTCTAACAGCATCAAGTCGTATTAATATTGTCAGTATTTCATAAGATTTGACAAACTTCCGTTGCCCGGACATTTTCCTTCCCATACAATGAAATAGTCCTTAATAGACACTAAATAAAATGTCATCATAAAACAATTGGTAATTTTTTCGTTCATACAATTTGTATGAAAACATAATTTTGCTAAATTTTACCAACTTCCGCCGCCCCAATTTTTTTCTTCCGATACAATGAAATGATCCTTACATAAAAGAGAGTCGAACGGCATTAAAAAACAATTTGGTCAATTTCACTCATTTTTGAGGACAGCCCACACTTGACCAAAAAAATAAAAACGCCAAAATTGTCAGTATCAAAAAAGAGCTAAAGGTTCCTAAGAAAGTTTTCACGTAAGTATCTCTTATGGATGCAGATTTCTCCCTTTTGGCCAATTTAAAAGAAATACCAACAACAACAACTCTTTTTAAGACGTCATTCCGATACAGATAGGAATGACGTCTTAGAAAGAGTTGTGCAGCCTGATGAGCACACTCTGTTGACGTATAAAAAATGAAAATCTGGAATACCTAATGTAGAACTCCAAGAGCCCAGCTGCACTATAGCACTATATCGTCTTAGAAAGAGTTCTTCAGCCTGATGAGCATTATCTATTAATGTATAAAATTTTAAGATCTGGAACACCTGATGTGAAAATCAAAGCTATCACTAATTTCACTGTATAATTATAAAATAACATAAGCTGGGATTACCTTCACGCAGTGAAGGCGGTCGCAGTTCAGGACTGATTTTCGATGACGATGAAAATATTAATAAAAATTTTATTCTACTGGCCAAACTCCCATTAATTATTAACCCGGGCTCTTGGAGTTGGGTATCAGACTTTGCAGATCTTCGATTTTGACGACCACGTTGTCGCTGGCATAAGCAACAAGATCCGCGTACGAAGTCGCGGGCAGAAGCTAGTAGACATTAAAACGAGAAGGATCAATAAAATGTGTTAGCCATTAATTAATTATTATTAATCTGGCGTATTCGCTCGATAGAAAACATTTATATTGACATTTACATTTTTATATTGAACTTATTATAATAAACAAATATTAAAAGGTAGGTATGTGTGATAAATTATAAGCTGCTTTAGTCATAATTCATTTTATTATCAGTAATTTATTCATTTACATAAAAAACAGGAACAGCAGTCACCATTAACAAAATATTTATATGCATAAAAATAATGAAATGGTAGTTTTCATTAAGTTTACATTGATTAAGTTTTTAAAGGAGTACTTGGGGTCTACAATCGGAATACAGAAGCCAAATACACATATTTAGATTTTAGATTTTTTTTCTGTTTGTCGGTACGTAGGTACTCGTATGTCCGGGAAGAACTCAAAAAGCACTTCGTGTACTATTTACTTAGGCTACATATTTTTTCTTTTTCTTCTTTTTTTCTTTATTTATCAGGTATCTCTTATTGATTATTATCTTGCCAGCTAGATCAAGTAATACAATAATGATAATGAATAATTAAAATTTCTAGGTACAATTTTATTCTGAATGATGAATAGGTATTACTGAAAAGAAAATGATTAGGTAAAAGATTCTCTCTCTTGTTAACCTATGATTGAATAGTCCTTTAGCCTTAAAACATCTTAGCTAGACACACTGGTGATTATAATTTGAACAAAAGTGATCACTGCTAAAACTGCCAGTCCAGGCTGGAAAGTGGATGCTCCACCAGGTGCTGGTGTCCCGATTAATGTGTTAATCCATTCGTTGTAACGGAATATCCGGGTATACACTTCAGGATCTGCGGAAGCTGTGCAGTTCTTGGTATAAATAAGAATACCATATAGTTCACCGCTGCAAACTAATGGGTTACCTATGTCGCCCTGGAAATAAAGTTCAAATTGTATTTTCAATTGTTATATTTTGCTGTTTCAGAACAGAACATCGTAGGCTGGTAAGTATTGGATATTTTTTGGACTGTCGGCTCTGCTAGACCACTGATTCTGTCTATTAGAGGCAGAATCGTTTGTAGTGCACGACACGTGCGCAATCCAGATTGGTAGACATAAAATATCCATGATTATTTGATTATAACATTTTTACACAATAGTTTGTTTGGGTTTTTTTAAGCTGTCTTACGTTGCCTTCAAATTCATTTTTTAAAACCCCTTTTAAAATATTCTGAGGTAAGAAGGAAAAGAGGTTACGTTACACCAAATTTAGTCATTTAGAAGTAGTATTTTACCGTGCATCCTGCAAAGGGGGTTTGCTGAACACCTACTGCGCACATCATAGTGTCTACAACATCAAATTGGCCATAATAATGTTGGCGGCAAAAGCCTTGTGGACTCGGAAACTTATTCAACTGCATCAGCGTCACACTAGCCTGTAACAAAAGAAAAATGTGTGATCTCTTACGTTCTTGTAGATTATAAATGCGACCATATTATTTTTTGGTACCACAAAAATAAGCATGTATGATTATTATGTAATTTGCGGCACGGTTAGCCCAGTGGCTGAACGACTAACTGCTGCTCGGCGTGTCTCGGGTTGGATCAACCGATTCCAAAATTATTATGTGAGTTTATATGTTTGTAAACGCACCCACGACATATTTCTGAGAAATTCTTAGTGCGGGTCAACGTTTTATAAATAAATTAAAAATTTAAGATGTTTGTTTTGAAAATATCTAATAAGCCATGCTAATAAAACACTTTGTTTTCGTTTATTTTCCATAATATGGCCATGGTTCAGTATCGTTCCGTCACGTTGCCGTAAAACCTTACTGAATTCGAAAATACTTACATTTTCAGTATTGTTTTGAGCTCCCCAGCCGGCAACACTACAAGGAATTAGTTGAGAATAGGAAGGTTCTCGTTGAGGCAGAAGAACAGGTTTCAGAGAACCGCCCATAGAAGTGAACGCTTGAGCGAGCTGATGAAAAAAGAAGTATGGGTTAATTAAATACACGTCACGTCGTACATTACTATTTATAAAGCTTTTAAAAAAGAAACTATAAGCAATTTTCTTTTCTCAAAAAATCAACTTTGCGATGCGCGTCGCATACGTTTAAAAATAATAAATAAGTATGGGAGACGCTATCTCATTATACAACATTGATTTGGCTGTAATGTCAACGTGTTGAGTGAAAGTTAGTTAAACACTAATCCAAGAGATGGCGACAGGCTACCGAAAAGCGTTCAAACGAGGAATAGAGAATTTTAGCTTGCAAGTGTGGATTGCAATGGCCTAGTTGGTAAAGGCGTCTGGAGTACCTCTCCAGAAGACGCGGATCCGAATCCCACTTGCAATCCAAAAATTTTCTTTAAAAAAAATCTTCTTTATGAACTGTTACATATTAAATATGCCATGTATCTTCAATAAAACGATCGATCCTTATACAGTGAAATACTAACTTACAGGTAATCTTGGAGCTGAAGACGGCTAAGATTATATTTTTATATTTCGTTTTTTTTAATATTTTAATGTAACTAATGTTGCTACTGAAAGGAATTGCTGGATAGATAGTTTTATTTCGGAGTTCATGCTAATAAAGTTACTAGCATAAGTCGGTTATTACAAATTTAATTTTATCTCACGGGAACGTTATACCGAGATAAACAGTGTCCTGTGTATTATTCCAGAATATGACCTATATTTGAGTTATGTTTTATCAAGAATTGTTCAACCGTTATGAAGTGATAGAGTAACAACAATCAATCCATGCACTCTTTATAAAATATTATTAAGACTATTATAATAATAGCCTATAATGTTCCCAGATGCAAAATATACTTAGAGTAAAATATATTGTAAAATTAGGTACTCACGAAGATCACAGCAATATCGTCCCTATGGGTACTTGCAACATAATTGGGATGCACAGTGATTTGTCTAATACCCCGATATGAAAGGGTGGAAGTATCTAGATTAAGATTTCTTGAGCCAGCAAAAACCCTGTATTCAGCCGGATTAATTGCTACGGAGGTCCTGTGGAAGGAGTAAACGTTTATTAGCCCACTTACAAGACTCAGTCCCAACACCGCACTCAAATATAGCGACTGCTTGGATTCCACTAGACGAATGCTGCTAAGGCTGAAGCTACACTAGACCGGGACTAGATATGCGAAACATGACCAATTAAAACAAATAAATTAATGCTCACGTTTGTCAGCGATACCACGTGCAATCTGTTTCGCTCATCCAGTCGCATCGCAAATCGCTGTCTAATGTAGCCACAGCCTGAAAGTCGACCCTCTATATACGCGGGCACCGTTTTCAGAACTGTGTGATCGCTAGCAGTCAGTTCATAGAGTATTATAAAACAGAAGAAGCAATGCGCAATCCATTCCCGTCCGACATAGCTGTTGCTCACAAAGAAAGCTACTCGAAGTTTTCAGTGCACTTGGCAAGTCTATTCGCCTTAAGTACTTAGGGTACTATTGACCATTTAATTCGTAGCCAAGCTTGGATCAAAATCATATTCCAATGTGAGGAGCCGGCGGCATGTCCGTAGTGGTTAATATAAACAACGCATGGGGAAACGGGACACGTCTATGGTATGCAAGAGGACCACTGGGCAAAGATCTCCACACAATAGGTGCTAGGAGATGGACGCCGAGGCCGACTCAGAAAAAGGTGGCGAGTTGGCCCAGATGGCCCAGAAAAAGAGTTCCTGAAAGGTATTGGGGGAGAACTTTGCTCAGCAGTGGGACAGTACAAGCTAAAGAAAAAGAAACAGGGAAACAGGTACTGACCCATTGATAGACTCGTAATTGCAAGATGCAGCTATTACTGCATGCTGTAGTGTTATCAACGCTCCACCGCAGCGATGCCCTCTGAAGTAATGGGCTACTTCACTTATTTTTTGCAAGGAGATCTAAAACAAAAGAGTTTTTGAGCCCAAAAAAAAAAACAAGAAAAAATATAATAAAAAAGTATGTTATAAATATTTTTGTAGAATTGATATTTTTATAATACCATCGAGTATATTTTATTATTCGAACTTAAAACAAGCTACAACTGTCACAAAATATGATTAAATAAAATCATAACTTATTAAATCGAAACAATTATAATATTAAGAATTATTAACTTATACGTATTTTATCGTTATTTTTAATTTATAATAATGTACGGATAATCATCTGTTCCAATTATAATTTAAATAAAATACTCGTTAATATTTACCACATATTCCACTTGGGTACCGGCTAGTTGTCCGTTTACAATTCTGCTTTCCCTTTCAGCATTAAAACAGCTTGCAAGAGTACCTGTTTTAAAAAAAGAAAAAAAAAAATTAGGTACCTAGAAATAAATCATTTTTATTTATTTTTTATAACCAATCTAAACTCACTTAGGAATGATAATAAAGTTTAATATCGGAATAAATAAAATATTATGACTTTTAAAACCATGAATATGATATGAATGAAAAAGGAGTAAATGTTTCGGTGACGTTTGATAGGGGAGAATGGAAGAAAAAAACGTGTTGCGCCGAACCCATGTAAAATGGGATAAGGGCAGGAAGATGATGACTTTTAAAAGACCAAGTTTGTGAAATTATTCATGTCTAATTTTCTTGTCATGTCATTATTTTTCTTTCTTTTTAATTTTAAAATATATCTAGAAAGGGTTTTGAAGATTTCACTTTTGCATAGAAGGGGGTGTCTCTAAGGCCGCCCGCCATTTTGTTTTTTTTTACTACCTGTCAGATTTTTTGTTTTAAATCGAGTCCTGTAGATTTCAAAGTTGAAATTTCATTCCATATTTAAAAAAAAAATGATATTAATAAAAACAGATTTAAAAAAATTGGTCTTTCTTCTTCAAACAAAGCTTTAAAATAAATAAATAAAGTCTACACTGATATAGGTATGAAGGTGCATTTAGCGATGCATGGCTATTATAATTAAATGGTTTTAATAACTTACTAATTCCGAATGTCTGTTCTTACCGGTTATTTTTCCCGTAAATTAAAAACTTTATAAATGCGAGAACCTTCTAGCCAAAAAACAAAACAAATAATACCTTAAACAAATCCTTACCACACAAGGCGATCACAAATAAAAATAAAAACTTTTCCATAATTTCTTCTCAAAATGAAAACAATACACCGACGTCAAATAACGAACACACTGCAGGAAAATTCGCTCAGTTCTACGCCTAATCAAGGCTTTATCATAATAATATAGGCGGATATTCCAACAATCATGAGTTATATTATCAGAATAAATACGAGATTATCATAGTCCAAAAACAGTGATAACAACTGTGTTAGAATCATGTTTCAATAAGGAAAATCTGAAATATTATATTCTGAATGAAAAAAATCTTTTAAGCTTGATATTTAGATGATTATTTTTAGGGTTCTGTACGTCCGGATGAAAAAAAAAGTAAACCCATATAAGATCACTGGTGTGTCCGTCTGTCCACCCTTTACAGTCAATTTCTTCGGAACCTACTTGACCGATTAAGTTAAAAAGTGAACATAATAATTATCAATTCCTGTGTCCCAAAAGCACTACAATAGGTTACTTAAAAAAAATGGCTCAGAATTATTTTAAACAAAGACGAAATTGGGCCATTCCCCCCCTTAACTTTGATCATTCAAATAATAGTCCTTTATCTAACCTTTACAGTAAAATTAAAGAGAATTCCATCATGATCGTAAACTAACCTGGTGAAAAATCTGATGAAAAATTGAAAAATTAATAATTGCAAGCTGCATCATGGGACACATCAATTATAAAGGCTTTATTATAAGGATTGTAATTTAAAAATTATTAGTTTCAGAGATATTCAACAAAATAAATGAAGAATGACCACGACTCTTACTTACGAAACTACTGAGTTTACAAGTCTGAATAAATACCTTTAAATAACAAGAAAAACATATTATGAATGAAGTCCATGCTCTTAAACACTTTTTTATTTATAAAATTAATGGTACGGAACCCTTCGTGCGTTAGTCCGACTCGCACTTGGCCGGTTTTTTTATTCGAATAGGTCACTGATCCCAGTTAGTACCAGGTATACTACTACCTTTATTTAATTTATTGAACACTTGATAGTTTAAGAATAAGTTCCTTGTAAAAAGTTTAACGTCAATCCTGCACACAAAAATAAGAGATATGAGTCCTCCCGCCCTAGGTGGGGCCGAAGGGACTGTCAGGCTCTTACTGTCTAAAATCCACCCGTGTTTCTTCGGATGCCCTTTACGTTCCATAGCCGCGGTATCTTGGGTTAAGAAAAACCCGCGACCCCAGCAGGCATTTGGCGCGAAACACGACGCGCCACCGACCCGGGCTTGGTCCTCGGTTGGACGGCGAGCTACCCATTACTCACCGACCGCAAGCCCGCTCCGCCGCTGTGCCCTCTGCTGATCAGAGGGACACGCGTTGGAGCGTCCACACGACAGGCTATTCGCATACGGGCAAAGAGACCCCTTAGGCACACAGTGCCTAAGGAAGAGTTTTTGCCCGCATCCCAGGTTGCACCGGTCCGAAAAAGTGGTCTTCCCCCCGGACGCATCCGAGAGGGAACTCCAGTCCACGGCCGCATGTGGAGGTTTCCTGTCTTAGCACCCCTGCATTATTATGCTTCGATATTTTTAGTACGACTTGATAAACTATGCATACTTTATAAGGTGTCTAAAAATTGTATGCAATTAGATAGGGAACCGTTTGGCATACAATCAATTATATTTTATTGATTTGGTCGGTCCATTCAACTTATCAATAGCTGTTATCAGTTCTAAAAGAAATAAGGAACTTTTGCGGACATAACTCTTATAGTCACGTTTCCGAGATAAGAGTCACTAATTTATCTAAGAATGTGACTCAGTAGAATGGAATAGGATATATTATACTTTATTGTACACCAAAATTGTATTGAAATATTAATGGTCGTAGAGAAATGAGGATATCAGAGATTTCACGAAATCACTAAGGATATCACGAAATCCCGGGAGATGTGGAAAATTCTTGTTTTTACGTCTTCTTACTAAAAGTATTTAGTGGTATGACAAAACTGTAATTTATCGTCAGTGATAATGTCGTTTCACTAACCTAACCTGCCCGAGTAGTGATTTGATCAAATCCCTAAATTGGTTTCTTTAGTGGGTTTTGTCAAATCACTAGATTTGTTTATTATAAATAGTGTTGTTATTTTAACATCTCCCGGTTTTGATCAAATACCCGGTTTTATCATATCCCTGCGACAAATACGTTGGATTATTGTTAAGTCGTTTATAGACACCAAACTCCGAGAGTCAATTTACGTGTTAGCTAGTAATTAAAATAATTAAGTAGTATCAATGTGACTTATCAGTTCGATAGAAAGAATTATATCTGAGGGCACGGTAATGCCCCCCGCCAAGACGAGCCAAGCGAAGCGCAAGGGCACTACCTTCTCGAAGTGTTTCGTCGTTTTTTTGAACCCTCATAGAGTTGGTTTTCGATGTACCAGATAGTTCACAAATTCTACAAAATAAATCAGGAAAATGTATGGCTTGGCGGTTTCGTTACTTAGGTACTTCAGAAATTAAATATTAGCATCACCTCCACAACGGTAGCGAAACGGTGAAGGCCTACATTTTACTGATATGTAGAATTTGTGAAGTTATGGTTGCTAGAGTTAGGCCGTGTAGATTCAGAAGCTTTGTTCTACATGAGATCTGATATCTTTTTCGTAGGACAAACCTTATGTGCTCGTTTTGGCACCAGTTTACATGAAATGTTTTTGGTGGAATTGACTATTATAATAATCGAATGTATTTTCTACCAGTCTATCTTAAGGTGATGCTGAGAAAAAAAAAAAACAGTATGTGCAACATGAAAAACATTTATTATCAAAAATTATATTTTTAAATATTTAAATACACAGACATACAAACAAAATTATCAAAGTAGTATAACTATGTCCTGAAGTGAAATAATTAAGGAGTTTCGATAGCTAAATAAGGATAACTATTTATGTACCCAACATTGAGTAGTTTGGACAAAAAGGGGAGGATGGAAATTGGTCGAAAGTGACTAGGAAAATTATAGGCTAATTTAGTCAGCATTAATTTTATTAACACTTACTCAAATACTTACTTAAAAAGAGGAAAAACAGCACTATTAACGTAATATTATAGTAACAATTTTTTTAAGTATTATCGAGATTACACATTCATATTTGTTTTTATACCTACTTGAAAATACATTACAATACGTTTACAGTACTGTAACATTTTTTTTGTAAGGTTTTACTTATTAATTATTTGTAGTACTTGCCAGCAGGAGCAAATAATACAATAATGATTTTGAATGATTGAAATTTCTCATTACATTTTTATTGTGAATATTGAATACCTAGATGTTGCTTATGAAGACCATGCACATAATTATGAACAAGATCCTCTCTGGTTTAAGCCTGTGATTGAATGTCCCTTAGTATCTATTAAAATATCCTAACTAGATAGATTGCTAAGTATAATTTGAGCAAAAGTGATCACTGCTAAAACTGCCAGTCCAGGCTGGAAAGTGGATGCTCCACCAGGTGCTGGAGCTGGTGCTGGTGTCATGAGTAAAATCCATGTATTGTAATTGTATACGCGGGTATACAATTCAGGATCTGTGGAAGCTGTGCAGTTCTTGCTATCAATAAGAACACCAAATAGTCGACCGCTGCATGCTAACGGGTTGCCTATGTCGCCCTGGAAATAAAGTTCAAATTATTGTATTTCCAATTGTGATATTTGCTGTTCCAGAGTAGAATATCGTAGGCAGGTAAATATAGGATATTTTTTGAAATGTTTGAACCATGATTGTAATCCACGAATCTGGTCCAGTTCAGATTGGTAGTCGTCACTTAAGGCGGAAACAATTACTTTCGGGTCGTGGCGTGTCGTGACGTGCCAAGGCATATCGGTTTTATACATTTAATATGGTGTATTGTGATACGACACGACATGCAAAGCCATATATCCCTAACCATATTAAATGCATGAAACCAATATGCTTCAGGCGCGTCACGATACGCCACGACTGTGTGTGTGACGATGTTTCCGCCTTTCATCATCATCATCAACAGCCTATAACGTTCCCACTGCTGGGACACAGGCCTCCTCTCTGAGTGAGGGAGTGGATTATAATCCACCACGCGGGCCCATTGCGGATTGGTAGATGTCACGTATCTTCGAATTTTTGGTTCTAAGACATGCCGGTTTCCTCACGATGTTTTCCTTCACCGTTTTGTTTTGTTTCCGCCTTTATCAACGATTATTTGGTTGTAAGCAGTTTCTCAAATCAAATCTCTTTATAAACTGTCTTATAGTGCCCAAATTATGATTTTAAAACTACTTTAACTCAGTAGTTTTCATTTTCTGAAAATTTCTAAACGCCGTGAATTATCGCGAAAATGGACTTTAAAAGTTCTTAGAAAGGTCCATGACATTACCAATTAGTGGGGCCTCCGCATAAAATACAAACCAATGTTTCGTTATGCTTATTTTAGGAAATAGTCAAACTATCTATAATAACAATACAGTTTTTATTACCGTGCATCCTGCAAACTGCGTCTGTTGAACACCTGCTGCGCACAACATAGTGTCTGCAACATTAATTTGGCCAAGATAATGTGCGTTACAATTGCCCTGTGGACTCGTTTGCTTAGTGAACTGCATCAACTGCGTACTGGCCTATAAAAAAAATAACAAAGTCTTACGTCAGTGAACATAATTTATTAAGGTGACTAAATGTAAATCGTGTGACCTTGTAACTTTCTAGTACCATAAAGGTACTGACACACATGCTTTACCCTAGCATGCTCAAGCAGGAGAGCATGCTACTTAGTAGAATGTGTATCGACACCATTTGCTAATAATGAGCATGCTAATTTTGAACAATTTCTTGAATTTAATGAAGCATGCTCATAAGCATGCTCTCAGACTTGTACTGACTAAAATCCAAGGTTTCCTTCAATAGCCCTTTATGTTCCGGGGACACGGTGATGGAATAAGTCCCGTGACCCCGGCAGGCTTCGGCCCTCTGAGACCCCGTCATTATGCTGACGCTCTTTGAGGCGCGCCTAGAACAAGACGCGCCGTCGACCCCGGCATGGCCAAGCGAGTTGCCCTTTACTCGCCGCCCGCATGCCCGTGCCTACGGTGGCCGGAGATCAGACGATAAATACGGAGGGTAATTCAACCGCTTCGCTAACTGTGCTGTCAAATTATACAATGTATTTTCATTGCTGTAAAAAATCATTCTATTCCATACAACTTACATTAGTAGTAGTGTCTTGAGCCCCCCAGCCGGCAACACTACAAGGTGTTTCTTCAGGAAAGTGAGGTTGTCGTTCAGGCAGAAGAAGAGGCTGAAGCGTCATAGAAGTAAATGCTTGAGCGAGCTGGAGATAAAAGAATAACGGTAGTTTATTATACACGTCAGTACCTATTTATAAAACTATAATAAAAAAAAAAATATTGACACAGCTTATACATTAATCTTATATGGTAAACTAAATTATGCATTTTATTATGTATTGCACAAAGAATTTACACAACAAGAAAAAAATCTGTGAAGCTTTTCCCACATTACTAATTTCTTTTATACCGTGGATGCGTTTAGAAACACAAAAACTTAAATACACACACGCCCAGACATGGGACAACAACTTATATATCATTTAAATCTTTGCTTAGAGCGGAAATCGAACCCGCGCTAACATGTGTCGAAAAAAAAACGAAATCTAACCCAAACGCTAACAATATGTCGAAAGCTAAATGTCAAAAATGAGTCTATTCCGTGTTTCAGCCTGTCAATTTATTTTCGCGTCTCAACCCCTGAGCTATGCGTTCCTAGGCTAATTATTGTCTTTTACGCAACGATCGGTCGTTATATTGTGAAATAGCTACAGATAGCCTGAGCGCTAAAGAAGAACGTATGTTTTTGAATAATTAAGATAAAACAATCTCAATAATGTTGCAAAAGTTTTAATTTTTAGATGTATGATAGTAGGCTCTTTAGTCGTTTGACCCCGGTCTGGCGGGGCCCGCGGGTCCAAACACCAAATGCGTTCTTGAATTGGTCGTTTGGACCCGTCGCGTCATACATAGGTCACTTTTTATTTCGATGTCCATGTGGTCGAAGCTACTGAAGTTAGTTAAAAAAAACGTCCAGGAATGCATCTATCCACATCTATAATATACCATTTATAATATTAGTAAGGATATTATAATCAGCCTCTAATGTGCCCACTCTTGGGACACGTGTAGAAATTATACATATAATCTTAATATATAGAACTCAAAGGTGACTGACTGACATAGTGATCTATCAACGCACAGCCCAAACCACGAGACGGATCGGGCTGAAATTTGGCATGCAAGTAGATGTTACGACGTAGGCATCCACTAAGAAAGGATTTTGATAAAATCTACCCCTAAAGGGATAAAATAGGGGATGGAAGTTTGTATAAATATTATTCGTTTTTTAACTAATTACGCGAGCGAAGCCGCGTAAACAGTTGAAAAGAAAAGCTAGTTATACATATAACAATATAATAGGATTACTCACAAAGATGATAGCGATATTGTTCACAAACGGGGTACTTGGGCGGTAATCGTGATGCACGGTGATGTTTGTTATATCCCGAGTAAAACTGGCGTGATTCTCAATAGTAAGGTTCGCGTTGCCAGCAAACACCCAATATTCAGCCGGATTAATTGCTATGGAAACCCTGTACAACAAATGTTAAAATTAGAAAGAAGTTGAGGGAAAATTTCACTCAGTTTGGTTTAGCAGTTTTTAATATGTGTGTTTTTTGCTTATTGCTTTAACTTTTGAATGATTTTAACTTCACTACGGATTACAAAATTCCAGTGTGCGTGTGCAAGAAAATTATATGATATTATGTCATGACCAATTTATATTGTTCACTTTAAAGGGTGAAGTAAAAAAAAATAAGATACTTTAATGATTGTACACAAAATAAACTTTTTATATGTTCATGTGTTCATATCATGTATTTTAGTGATATGTAACTTAAATATTAATGTAATCAGCATCTCTTAAAATCCGTCATCCAAGCAGGCAACAACGGATCCATGCGGACAACGGCACGGGATGTTCATTAATATTGTATACTAGCGGCCCGCCCCGGCTTCGCACGGGTCCTCTAAAACCCGGTCCCAATGGTTACAAACACAACAAAAAAGAATTAATCCGAATCGGTCCAGCCGTTTTCGAGTTATGAGTTTAGCAACACATTTTGCGATCCAATTTTATATTATACAAGATTAAAACCTTCTCGACAATGTAATTACTTAACACTTTTTTGAAAACCGCTCAATATCGTTTTTTTTTTTTGTGTCCGTTTTAGGATCAGTGGCCTACCATAACGTCAAGCGGGAGTCTTTAGGATGTGGGAACGAGATGGCGCTAAAAGACTTGTATAGCTCTGTTTCTTTCCCACAGCCTAAAGACTCGCGCTAGACGTGTTGGTAGGCTATATGGTTATATTGTTTTAAATAAATGTTTTTATTCCAATGTGTAGTTTGGTACTGACCCATTGGTAATGACGAAATTGCAAGATGCAGCTGTCACTGCATGTTGTAGTGTTATCAACGCTCCACCGCAACGATGTCCTCTTGAGTAATGGTCTACTTCACTTCGTTTTTGCAACGAGATCTAAAACAAAGATACATGTTTGTTTTACCAACACGATCTGAAGCACGAGTGTTTGACATAAGCGTCAAGAAAATATTAAGATTTTAAAGAAAATTGAGATACTGATATGTGGGAATTGTGCTCACCCTTCAAAAACGGATAGCGCTGTCAACACAATTATGGTCTAACGTTAGTACTTTTTGAAATACGACGTCTTAAAGCCGTCGAGGCCCTGTACATATATTCGTTGTATTACAAAGTTGTTTCAAGTTTATACTTTCAGATTTGAAGTCTGAGAGTTCTAATTTCAAATTGAAATAATATATGATTTGCAATTTGAATTAATTATTATGTTTTTAGACATAAATAAGACCAATACTAAATTATTGATACTCGTAATTGATGAAAAAAATCCACATTATATTTAATTCACTTTTATGCTCTCTTCCCTCTGGTGGTTTTGTTTTGAAAATTGTAAGTATGTGCGCCTTTTGAAGAATAGAAATAACTCAGAACTTTAAACTCTTAGCAGTATTTAAAAAAAATGCACTACATTAAGAACATTCATTTTAATTGTGTTTAATATCACACATACAATCACCCAGACCCGGAACCACCATTTATTATACTCTACCGTGAGCGGCAATGGAACCCGCGACACACAGTGCAGCAGTCAATCGCTCAACCAGAGCGCCAACCGTGCCCACCAAAGTTTATATATTTTGCAGAATTGATGTTGCTTAACTAACGTAAAAACTTTAAGGCGATTCTCACACTGCCCCGCATGATGCAGCGTAGCGCGTGGATGCGTGTTCTTCCGTTGCTTGTAAGTATCTCCGTTTGTATGGAAAACTCGCACAGTCCAACACACAGAAAACGCATTCACGCGCGTGTTCATTCCTTTGTCACCATACGCCCCGCTGCGTGATGCGGGGCAGTGTGCCAATCGCCTAAGTTAGAACAAACTTCAACGGTTAAGATATATCTGAAGATAATCATGGCTTAATTTTTAATTAAAAATGAACTATAAGTAATGGATAATTAGTATAGGTTTAAATTACAAGGTATTGTCTTCACTTCTTGTATGAAGTAACAAAAATATATTATAATAGTTACCGCATAATTCACTTGGGTACCGGCTAGTTGTCCTCCAACAATTCTGCTTTCCCTTTCAGCATTAAAAGAGCTTGCTAGAGTACCTGTATATAAAATAAAGTTAAAATAGTAAATTATCAGGCATAATCTTTTTCATTCTAGTCGGATTGAGCTAAAACTTATATATTAGTTATCATAATTTTATTGGAGCAATATAATTATATCCACAATAGTCTTATCAAGTAAGACTCTTGTTGTTGTCAGAATTTTTGGGTTTATAACCACCAGTATATAATAAAGTATACAGTGGAGTATTGGAAACACCAATAATGAATCACATTCTCTTTTTATGAGCTTTTAAAACGAAACTTTTCCATAGATTTGGATGACATATTTAAACAAACTGTGAAACCACTGTCTAGTTAATAATTTTCTTAAGTTATTGCAGAGCTGGTCGCGGAACTTATTTCCATTACCGTGACCCCAGAACATAAAGGCCTATTGACGGACACCGCGGATTTTAGTCAGTACAAGTTTGACAGTAAGGGTTGGGACTCATTTGATGATTTTACCACGAAAAAATAAAAATAAAGTTATTGCAGAGCTAAAAAAACTTAACGTTCAATTTTTTTTTTTAAACTGGTTTTAGTTTTCAGGCCTAAAATAAAGTGTGAGTGAGTGAGTGAGTCAAAAGACAAATTGTAAATAAAAAATATAATGTAACAAAATAAAAAAATAATCATTATTAAATAACAAATTTAGATTTAATTGAATTGTAATATTGAAATTCGAAAAATTAGATCAATTAAGCCTGAATTCCTGAAAACGTATTAAGATGAAGAGAAGATAGTGTATCCAGGCAGTAAGTTTTTTATGGCTGTATCCTGCATGTATGCGCACTTTTATTGTTACACAGAGCCAAAGTGTTTGATACACAGACACATTGAAATCTAGAACACAGCATTGAAAAACCGTACTTAACAACATTCTGTCTGAAGCGACACATGGCTGGTAGATATCTTAACTTAATCTGTCTTACTATAAATAGTCCAGTCATTAAAGCCAAAACCCGAAAATAATTAGTAACTTGCTGAAATTTTAAGGGGTTCTTAAAGAGGGTAAAATAACTTACCGGTTTTGCAGCGTTCTGGGGTGTACGGAAAGGGTTGAAAAGGGGTGAAATGTGTATTTTTGTTAATAACATTGCCAAAAAAATTAGTAACACGCTGCAAAGGACCACGGGCAGAAATATATGGACACTGGCCCATCGTTCAACAGTGATGGAACCTATGCCAAACGAAAGCTTTGAGAATGTGATGCATTTCTTATTATGGCAGCTAAGTCGAATTCGAGCGCCAACAAGGTGATTTCGAGCATTGAAAACATATGCCCTTACCTAACCTAACATGTGGCAACATTCTCCTACTGATTTGAAACAGGTGTCATTCGAAGCGTGTAGTAGATACGATATACTTTTACTATGGCGACATTCTTCAAATGTGTAAGGTTCACCTGGAATATCTGAAAATGTCAACCTAACCTAACCTGTGGCAACAATCTCCTACTGATTTGAAACAGATGTCAATCGAAGCGTGTGATAGATACGATATACTTTTACTTTGGCGACATTCTACAAATGTGTAAGGTTCACCTGTAATATCTGAAAATGTCAACCTAACCTAACTGTGGCAACATTCTCCTACTGATTTGAAACAGATGTCATTCGATGCGTGTGGTAGATACGATATACTTTTAGTATGGCGACTTTCTTCAAATGTGTAAGGTACACCTGGAATATCTGAAAATCTAACCAAACCTAACCTAACCTGTGTAAACATTCTCCTACTGATTTGCAGTATGGAACACCGAGTGGTTTTAGTCAGTCGAGTCTGACATGCCTCTTCCGTGTTCTCCACGCTGACAACACAACAAGCCCATGAGGGTTTCCACACTTAAAAATAGGTGGGTTAGTTAGGTTCGTTTAAGAAAAGCCTAGGAATCCCAGGTAAAACCCACACGTCCGAAGATGTAGCGATTATAAAAATATGTCTTATCCACTACACGCTTCGAATAACACGTGTTTCAAATCAGTTTTTTTTTTATCGTGGTAAAATCATCAAATGAGACCTCCCACCCCGGGCAGGGCAGAAGGGTCTGTCAAACTTGTACTGACTAAAATCCACGGTGTCCTTCAATAGTCCTTTATGTTCCGGGGTCACGGTGATTAAAATAAGTCCCTGGCAGGCTTCGGCCCTCCGTGAGGGGGCGTCATTGTGCTGACTATCTTTGAGTCGTCGACCCGGGCATGGTCCACGGTCGGACAGCGAGTTGCCCTTTACTCGCTGTCCGCATGCCCACGCCTACTGTGTCCTCCGGGCGATCTTCACAGGTGGCACCCAGGCGTATCTTTCTTCCCTATCCGACACAGGTACCTCCCGAACGAAGCCACGTCTTTCCAGCCACTCCTCAAAGAGGGGTCTTACCGTCGCGATTGCGGTGTGCCCGAACCTCGGTTGTTTCAAATCAGTTGGAGAATATTGCTACAGCCTTCTTAGGTTAGGTTGCCATTTTTAGATATTCCAGGTGAACCTTACACATTTGAAGAATGTCGCCATACTAAAAGTATATCGTATCTACCTCACGCTTCGAATGACACCTGTTTCAAATCAGTAGGAGAATGTTGCCACAGGTTAGGTTAGGTGGACATTTTCAGATATTCCAGGTGAACCTCACACATTTGAAGAATGTCGCCATAGTAATAGTATATCGTATCTACCACACGCTTTGAATGACACCTGTTTCAAATCAGTAGGAGAATGTTGCCACATGTTAGGTTAGGTTGACATTTTCAGATATTCCAGGTGAATCTCACACATTTGAAGAATGTCGCCATAGTAATAGTATATCGTATCTACCACACGCTTCGAATGACACCTGTTTCAAATCAGTAGGAGAATGTTGCCACAGTTAGGTTAGGTTGACATTTTCAGATATTCCAGATGAACCTTACACATTTGAAGAATGTTGCCATAGTAATAGTATATCGTATCTACCACACGCTTCGAATGACACCTGTTTCAAATCAGTAGGAGATTGTTGCCACAGGTTAGGTTAGGTTGACATTTTCAGATATTCCAGGTGAACCTTACACATTTGAAGAATGTCGCCATAGTAAAAGTATATCGTATCCACTACACGCTTCGAATGACACCTGTTTCAAATCAGTAGGAGAATGTTGCCACATGTTAGGTTAGGTAAGTGCATATGTTTTCAATGCTCGAAATCACCTTGTTGGCGCTCGAATTCGACTTAGCTGCCATAATAAGAAATGCATAACATCCTCAAAGCTTTCATTTGGCATAGTTTTCATCGCTGTTGAGCGATGGGCCAAAATGCGCATGGTCCTTTGGAATTAGGTTGTTCTTACCGTTTTGTAACGTGTATCAAATTTGCAGCGTTTTACAACATACGGAACATTGTTTATTTTTAAAAAACAATGCAATTTGTTAATAACAAGGGTAAAGAAATTAGTAGCACGCTGCAAATTTGGAATTAGGTTTTTCTTACCGGTTTATAACGTGTATCAAATTTGCAGCGTTTCGCAACATACGGAACATTGATTATTATTAAAATTATGAAAAAATGTTTTACCGAGACGACTTTAACACGTCGTATCTTAAAAAGTACTAACGTTAGACCATATGTTTGTTAGTAACTAATGTTCCGCTTTAAAAGCCCTATTCAATGGTGTGTCACATGTTACTATTGAGGGTGGGCCCAGATTTCATACATCGGTTTCCCAATGTCCTTTGATATACGTTACAAAACGGTAAAAACAACATAATTACAAATTTACAACGAGTTACTAATATTTTCCACCCCTTTTATTAAAAAAATCATTGTTTTTTTAATAATAAACAATGTTCCGTATGTTGCAAATTTGATACACGTTATAAAACGGTAAGAACAACCTAATTCCAAATTTGCAGCGTGTTACTAATTTTTTTGGCAATGTTATTAACGAAAAACACTTTTCACCCCTTTTCAACCCTTTCCGTACACCCCAGAACGCTGCAAAATCACCCGGTAAGTTATTTTACCTTCTTTAAAAACCCCTTAAAATTTCAGCAAGTTACTAATTATTTTCGGGTTTCGGCTTTAATGACTGGAATAAAATAGTTAAACATCTATTGAACAGGTTGTCTAAGAAAAGTGTAACTGCAAATGGGACCCTTGTCGTCGTCAAATGCCGTTTTGCAGTTGACGTTTTTTAGAAAAGTGTTCAACGTTCTTTGTTTTTTTTTTTTTTTAGTAAGACTGTTAGGATTTATTTGGTGTCCAAATGCTTGAGCTTGCCACCTTAAAAATCTTTATCGTAAAACTTAAACTATATAAAATAGAGAACCATCGCAGTCCTAAAATAAAAACGTTGCTATGCTCCAAATTATAAGGAAAGTGGTAAACCAAGTATAAAATAGTAATAATTCAGAATTCTTACCACACAACGCAATCAAAAATAAAAGTAAAAAAAATCCCATTTTTCTTTTCTGTCAAAACGCAGTTCTTACAAAAATACACCACAACAAAAATAACGAGCACACAACAAATATATTGGCTTAGTTCTGCACCTAACCGAAGTTTTATCATAATGATATAAACGGGTTTCCCATTAATCTTAAGATATATCAGATAAATTGTATGCTATCATAATCCGAAAATACAGATAAACACTAGTTTTATTACGAAGTATCTGAATCGTAAAATAAGATAAGACTATTTGAGGAAAAATGCTACGAGTGGGACTCGAACCCGCGTCCTTTTGGACTAGTATTTTAAACACATTATTAATTAGGATATGGGGTAGAGGTACTGTGTCTTCAGGTAAACGCGACCCTGAAATGTAAAAGGCTATTGAAGGACTACCGTGGATTTTAGTGCGTACATGTCTGACAGTCCCTCCCCTCCCTCCCTGGGTGTGGGACGACACATTTTGATGATTTTACGACGTTAAAGAAAAGCTTAAATCGTCAAGGCCGAATCTTTTAATCCATTGCTAGATAGTTTCAAATTCCTCGTATAACCAGCACTCTGACATCACATCCAAATCGATATTGTTTTACGGTCAGTTCACACCTAGACGTGACTCAACGCAATGTGACACAACAATACTGCAAATCTTTATCTTTTCGTGAAGTTGGATTTTGAGTAACTCTATTGAAAATTTGAAATGTGCGTGCTGAGTCGCATCTCGGTGTAATTTAACCCTTAGCCCCTTCGTACACTAGGCGACGCAAGTTTCCGATACTATGCAATTTTGGTATCCATTGACGCGTGCCTATGTTCAAACCTCTTTGGGTTTGTATTCTGATAGTCGCTTGTATACCGAAGTCGCAAGGTATCGGAGACTTGCGTCGCCTTGTATTAAAGTGGACGATGCTGATGGTGACGATGATCATAATGTAAGTATTGTAAGAAAATTGTGTATAATATGACAAGAATTTGGGTTAAAAAAAAAAGATTCAAAATCAACAGAAGAACTTAGAAGAAACTTAAAATTTTCTTATTTTTCTATTCAAACTAACTAACTTAAGACTCAAAATGTTAGTACTAAAATCTCAAGTTTGAATCTCGCGACACTACGGTTTACACAAACGTTATTACAAATCGTGGTTTTGTCAAAGGTGTGTTAGTTTCTCATGGCAACTTTTGCATTGTGATGTTGTTTTGTGTTATTTTCACCCAAAATAGATTTAAACATGGTAGATTTTATAGTGTAACACATGGCGGATTCAGTTATTTAGAAAATGGTTCAAATGACCTTCAGTCCTTCAGTGTGTGTCTAAGCGCCCATTTGTCAATAGCCAAAATGCCAAAGCCAATATTTGATTTAAAATGCCTAAGAATTTGTTACAAATGTAATTAAAACAACATCACACATACTACTATAAGTTTGACACAAAGCAAACTTAGAATTGATTGATTAATGGAAATTACTTTATTTATTTGATCGATTCATTAATAAGCTAATCAGTGGTTGCTGGTATTAATGCCAGCAAGCAAGTATTGGGGGGGGGGGGAGCAAATATTATTACAAGAGTCACGTATCCGAGATATGAGCGACATATCTCGAAAATGTGACTCATTATTGATGCCGGATATCGATTAACATAGATTTTAAATGTGATTAATAAACTTATTTACTGTACTAGAATTACCTTCAATGAACTTATCTTGGAAACTACACTTGATGATTTTCGTATAAAATATTTGTGAATAATTTTACACCAGCTGTTGATTAAAGGTAAGCGTCCACAGGCCCGCATCGAGGCCCGCATCGTGCGATGCTGACCTGTGGACGCTTACTTTAATAATATATGATCAAACGAACTTCCTGAAGTGAAGTTCGATCATTATTATATGAGTCGCTTCATTCGAAGATATGAGATAAAAACCATGTAGTACCCCTAATTTACTTGGTAACACTCACACAATATTTAGAGTAATTCGACGACTTTAGTTTGTATCCGGTTTGTCGTCTCAGCCCTAGTCCGCCATCTTACCCTTGCTCATTTTTTAGAGCCTTTTAATTATTTTATACAAAACTTTCCCAGTAAGGGATCGGGATGGGCGGGTGCTCATATCTTCGAATGAAGCGACTCATATAATAATGATCGAACTTCACTTCAGGAAGTTCGTTTGATCATATATTATATTTCGCGCTTCATTCTTCAGATATGAGATAAAAACCATGTAGATGTTAAGAGAAGAAAGTTTTGAAATTAAAACACAATAAAAATTATTTATGTTGTTTTATTTGCATGTTGTTCCATAACAAATAATAGTATTCTATTAATTTAGAAACATAACATTACCATTTCGGCCTTAATCAAAATTATAATCTTAATCATGATTTTAATTACATAATAATGTTTAAACAATTTTACTTAGATTAATAAGTCACGATCCAATTAGGTCACTGATGATAAGCAAACAGATTTTGTATATTCACCTTCTTTTAGAATGTGTCTATTATAGAATCGGGCAAAACAATTGGAAGAATTGGTCCAACCAGCGGTCTTTCGTATTGTTTCAATATTGACCCCAGCAAGACCAGCGGCTGAGGTAGACGCGTGGCGCGTGCTGTGTGCGCCAAAAACGCTGATGTCCACCCCACATTCTGACAGGACTTGTTTAATCCATCTACTGAGGGATTGTGTAGTGGCAGGTTTATTTGGTGCTTTGTAAGTTAATAAAAGGTTACTGACGCCTTCAGTTCTTAAGTTTTTAGTAATAGAAACGTAGTCTAAGAGCGTTTTAGCAGGACAAATGCTTACATTTTCCCTGAAATATGGCAAATATAGCACAGGTTGATCCCTACCTGGGGCGGATGTTTTTATAATGTCTGTGACATAAATCTTAATTCCATCATCTTGGAAATGTATATTTTCAAGTTTTAGTAAGGAAAAAGTCTGCATTCTATGAGCTGTACAGATTGCGAGAAGCATAACTAGTTTTTTGGTCAATTTTTCAAGCGAAAGTTCATTATTTGGAAACCATTTTGAAATATGATTTAAAACCTGCTGAGGATTCCATGTATTACTATACTTAGGTTTTGTAGGTTTTAATTTATATGCACCTTTTAGCAGACGTTTTATGCATTCATCAGACCCTACGTTGTTCCCTATAAAAGAAGATAAGGCAGAGCGATGAGAATTTAATGTTCCGTAACTGCAACCGTTATTGAAGCAAATACTTAAAAAAGATAAAATTGATTGTTTAGAAGGTTCAAATATGTGTATTTTGTTTGAAATACAAAATTGCCACCATAGTTTAAGAGAGGTATTATACTGCTTAAAAGTACTGTCAGAAAATGAGGCCAACATCAGTGTCGTGGACTCTGCGCAGATTCCTCGCCGGTGAAATGACTGCCGCAGAGCCTCGCGACACCCAGGATAAGGTTCTTGTGCAATGGATGGTGTTCTCTGAAATGAGATTGTAAGATATTTTTATCTGAACTCAAGTGAAGTACCTCTGACACTATAAGACTTTGTAATAAAGGGAACCAGGCCTGTGACGGCCAATGTGGGTAAACGAGGACACCGTTTGCTTTATCATCAATAATTTTTCGAAGGCATTTCAATATTAAAGAGAAAGGAGGAAATGCATAAAAAAAATACGACTGCCAATTTACAGTGAATGCATCTACGAATTCAGCATCAGGGTCTTGTTTCCAAGACACGAATCTGTTACATTTTGCGTTGTCACGTGATGCGAATAAATCAATATCAGGCTGTCCAAAAAGGTCTGTAATGTTTTGAAAGGCATCATCGGAAAGAGTCCATTCCGTATCTGGGTTGACTATTCTGGATGCGGCATCTGCACGATTCTCTTTTGTATTCACATATGATGCGAATATCCATATGCCGCGTGCTTCGCACCACTGCCAGATTGTCCTCGCCAGATCATTCAGATGGGGATATTTAATACCACCCATCCGATTAATATAACTGATTGCCGTGGTATTGTCGATGCGTAGTAAAATTGAACAGTTGGTCACTTTGTCCGCGAAAGATTTGAGCCCTAAGAAGACCGCCATTAACTCCAAATAATTAATGTGGTGAAACTTCTCAGTTTCTTTCCAATATCCGTTTATTTTCAGATTTTTACAAACAGCCCCCCAACCCGTTTGGGATGCGTCAGTATATAGTTCTAATTTAAAATTTGATTGCATAAATGAGTTACTAGTGGTCTCGATATTCGATGACCACCAATAAAGGTCTTCCAATATTATTTTCGGTAAATTAAATCTACTTTGATAACTTTTGTGGTTAATTAGCGCTAAGTATTTCTGTCTTTCTAAGATCTTAGTATATAGCCACCCGTATTTTACGGCTGGGCATGCGGAAACTAAAACCCCTATCAATTGAGCGAATTCCCGTATGGAACAGGACTTAAGTTTAATGAATTTAATAACCAACTCTGTAATTTTTCTACGTTTATCTGATGGTAGACTTATCGTCAGGTTAGTTGTGTTGTAGCAAAAACCAAGGAACTTGCAAGTTTTTTGAGGAGACAAGTTACTTTTGTTATAATTAACTATAAATCCTAGACAATTAAGAAGTTTTAATGTTTCTTTTACGTTATGACAACACTGGTCATACGTGTCGCCTACGCATAAAATATCATCTAAATAATAAACAGATTTATGACCGCGATATCTGAGATATGTCATAACTTCTCTCATGACTTTAGTGTAAACACGGGGGGCCACACATAACCCGAAAGGTAGGGCACAGAATTCGTAAGTGATAGTCCTAGAGGATTTGTCAGGTTGGAATTGAAATTTTAAATATTTGCGATGCATAGGATTTATAGGTATAAGAAAATATGCGTCCTTTAAATCGATGGTAGCTAGATATCCGTCGCGTGGTATTAATCTGCAGGCGGTACGGTAATCTTCCATTTTAAAATGTTCGATATGAATATGTTTATTTAAAGATTTTAAATTGAATATAAGTCGCTTATCACCATTCGGCTTCGGAGTAAGGAAAATTTTTGAGATAAACTGATCTGTCATTGGTTTAGACTCAATAATAGCTCCTAGATCTTTTAATTTTTCGATTGCAATTAACATATCGAGTTTTTCATTGGCTGAAAAATTATTCTGTGGGATATGACATTGAGCTACAGTCGATTGAAATGGTATCATGTAACCGTTTTTAATCCAATTTAGCACTACTTTATTGTTTGTTATTTTTAACCAACAATCGTAAAAGTGGGTAAGTCTACCCGCATGTACCTCTGCTAGCGGTGATTTTGCGCCGGTGCACGTGATTTCTCTTGATTCGAAGCTCGTGGTGGCAGTGATGTCGAGTTGTATTGGCGACGGGCCACCGATGCTGATGTAGGCTTCCTGTAAGCTCCTCGCCCCCCCCTGTTTCCCTGCGGGTACCGGGGAGGCATTGTCCAGTTTCCCTGGAACGATGTTGAACGGGAACTAGCTTGAGAGACTGCTGCCTTAGGTTTTGATGGTTTCTTTATTTGAAGGCCTTGTTTTTCAATCGCCTTTGTGGCTTTTATTTTTTCTGAGAGTGACGAACCAAACAATGTCTCGTCCCTTTCGGATTCATTTATCATATGCAAAACCGATTTATCCAAGCTAGGTGTGATGAGTTTTATGCGATTATTTGTGATTAAATTATGAGAATCACATAATATTCGGCACCCACTGCTCAGATGTTTCAAGACCTGCACTTTATCGTCAGTCTTTAAAAGAATATCCATTGCTTTATTAATGGCAGTGATGCCCAGACCTAATTGTTGTTGCGAAGACGCAATTGTCTTATCGCGGTTGCGTACCATATCAGGGACAGCAGCAGAAATCTCTGCGTTCAGCTTTGGTGCCTGTAATAACCTACAATTATCTGGCACCAAATACTCTTTTAAGAGTTTTTGTTTCGAATCACCTTGCAGTCCTCTTTTCAAAAGAGGTAACCATAATTTCGTTAAATTATCGTGAATATTATCACCGTATTCGGGGGAATCCGATGTTGTTTCCCCAAGGGCAGACAAAAGATCTGGGTCCAAATCGTTGCCAGTGGTAACCGCCTCCTGTTGGTTAGAATTCGACTGGTCGGTGTTCGGTTCCGTGTCGATGACGGGTTCGGATACAGCGTCCAATACTTCTGGCGTGTCTTTTTGCCCCAATTCTTCATATTTCTCCTCAGAATAGTTGTGTTCATTACCTAAAAATACATTTCGTATATTAGGTTTATGAAGGAACATTTTTTTTTTTTTTTTTTTTGAGGGTATGCCTGTTTTTTTAGGACTAATTTGCAGACTAACGATACATCTGTATAAAATGTTCGTATTTTCTGCTTATTGTCATCGTTGATGACTCGCGGTCAACCCCGATGCAAAAAATAACGACGAAGATTCTTTGGGATTTGGATAAATGTCAGTGTTATTGACTCGCAGTCAATTCCAAAGCACATCCAAAATGAATGTTTTCGTCAACAAATACTATAATATGTAATCACTTATTAATTACATCACAATACTAAAATAATATGTAGATTCTTAAACCTACCTTCATTGTCCGATTCTGATGAACTCAACGGAATTATGATTCTTCGGCGTTTTTGCTTTTCAGTTAATTTTCTGATTTTTCGTTCGTAACGTTCTATCCGAGATTGCGCACTTCGTTTCGGCATAGTGACGTAGTGTCAAGTGCGCGTGCGAGCGTTACCGAGCACAAAAAGGGAAATGAGCAAGGGTAAGATGGCGGACTAGGGCTGAGACGACAAACCGGATACAAACTAAAGTCGTCGAATTACTCTAAATATTGTGTGAGTGTTACCAAGTAAATTAGGGGTACTACATGGTTTTTATCTCATATCTGAAGAATGAAGCGCGAAATATAATCATGTAATATGTGTTACTGTACCTCGTCAGCTGTCAGTCAAGCAGGCTCCACAAAATGCGGTGCAATTTAGGGTCACGCGTTTGCGTGTTTCCTGTGTCTCATGCTAGCTTTGTAGAAAAGAGGAGGAATAAGTAGAAACGAGCTTACCAGAAAGAACTGGATTGATAAAAACTTACAGTCACTCCTAGAGGAGGCATAGTGTACTTTTCAGACATTTAAGCAAACATTTTCTAATTTTCTTGTAATGAACATTCAAGTGTATGCTCGTCTGCCTGTTCGAATGACTGCTCATTTGGCATATTAAGCTGGGTACTCACTTAGCAGCGTGTCAAGTGAGTACATACGTAGGCACGAGCGTCCTGCCACGAGTCACATGCAACACTGCTAAATGAGTACCCAGCTATTATATAGGTAGGACCATTCACATGTAGACTTTGTATCTATTCCTTGGGTGTACACCGCGCAGTTTGCTGTACCTATCACATAACTCAATCTATATAGCGCGCAAAACTGATTGCCGATAGGTGTGCAAGGTTCTCGATCCATCCACAAGGTAGAGAAACGATTTGATGAAGACCACAAGATCGCGCGGTCTGCAAGCTGGTTCTTAACGGACCTAATAGAAAATAGGAGAGGCTTCTGTTCAGTAGTAGACATTCTACGGCTGGTATTATAATGATAATGATTAGCTCTTTACCAGTACCCTTTTTTTATTTTTTTGCGTGGTAAAATCATCAAATGAGTCCTCCCACCCCGGGCAGGGCGGGAGGGACTGTCAGACTTGTACTGACTAAAATCCGCGGTGTCCTTCAATAGCCCTTTATGTTCCGGGGTCACGGTGATGGAAATAAGTCTTGCGACCCCGGTAGGGTCACAAATCTATACTTAGCTGACAACATTGTCTTATTCTGTACATCAGCTGCGGAACTGGAAAAAATGCTTCAAGAACTAAGCGATGTAAGTCTTGAGGCTGGACTAAAGATAAACGTGTCAAAGTCTAAGCGCATTGCTAACACTATACCTATCAATGTGCATACGGACGGGGAGAAAATACACTATGCCCAGGAATACATCTACTTGAGTGAAATGTTCTTTCTTCAAATCTTCAAATTTCTTTCCAGGCGAATCAAGTTAAAGAAGTGGTAAGATGCACTGAAAACACCAGGAAGATGCCGGGGGTCGTGTGTTCGATTCCCACCCAGGACAAATGTTTGTGTGATAAGCACGATCATTTGTTCTGTGTCTGGGTGTAATTTATCTATAATATTTATGTATTTAGAAATATATAAGTATGTTTATCAGTTATCTAGTACCCATAACACAAGCTCTGCTTAGCTCGGGACTAGATGGCGTTGTGTGATAGTTGTGGAATATTATTATTATTATATTATTATTAACTACTGGTCCATAAAAGAACTATTCTGGGGCGAATTGCTTAATGTTCTTACAACGCAAGCTGAACATTGTGTATTCTCCCCAACTTGACATACCTATGGTGCACAGACTTGGTTTTTGACTGACATCCAGATATTCTAACTCAAGGTTTGCTAGCGAGCGATGGAGCGCAGTATACTGAAAATGTTAATCTAACTGACCGAATTTAAACACCATACTGCGCTCCAGAACTCCTATAGCCGACGTGGGTTCTATACAGGTGAGACTTATGTAGAACTAGGCAGGCTATGCCTCCGGGGTGCCGTCACAGTTGTGTTCGATCATCAGAAGAATGGAAGCCTGAGACAGCCCGGCAGGGTAGCGGCAGTCCGAGTGAATTGGCGTGAAGAGGCGCCTTATAGAGAAGTGGGTGGAATGGGGTTTGTTCAGGAATTGGACACAAAAGATTGACAAAAAAAGAGACGTAAGTTCGGTTTTCAATCAGTGTAACTTTATTAATTTAATACATTAGTGGTTATAATATGAAGAATAGCGATTACTGCCAACAGCGCCATTTTAGGTTGGAAAGTAGATGCTCCTGCCGCGGTGCGTATCCATGAACGGAAACTGAAGATTCGAGTATATATTTCGGGTCGAACAATGGCGCCTAAGGCTGAGCAGTTGCTGTGGGCGGCATGAATGAGGACACCTTTTAAGTTGCCGTTACATATCAACGGGTTGCCTAAGTCGCCCTGAAAGTAATCACAATCATCACAATTAATGTTCTGACGCCTTCAAGATTTCAGTGTGCTTCAAGCACTTTTCCAAGTTACAAGTAGCTCTTAGGCCAACTATTTTCAGCTGCAAAAACAGGCCTACTAAAAAAACAGAAAGTTTTAAACGATTTACCAATGTTGTAGTTTCAATGTAAACACCCATAAGCGTTTGTCAAACTGACACGCGAAACGAATGCGTGCCGAATTAAGGGGCCGAAGCATTTTTGTTTGTAATGTATGGAATTGTTTGAAGCCAGTCACATTGAAAAACAAAAGCGCTCCGATAGTCTATGTGACTGGATTCAAACAATTACAAATAAATACGCTTCGGATCGCATTCGTCTCGCCTGTCTGTTTGACAAGAGTTTTAGCCTTTTAGTGCTGAGATACAGAACAAACAACATACATAATTGCAAGTAGGTACATAGATTTAGTGTTGGGAAAACGATGTCTGCATACTAAACTCTTTTGTTGACTGTACCTAATGGCCAAATAGTTTAATATACACATGAAATATTATACCTCGCATGAAGAATAAGGTACAATTCCCGTCGTTGCACAAATCATATTTTTTGATATAGTGACTTGTGGTCCTAAGGGCGCTGTGTAATGAATTTCGCATCTTTCATTATTTGCCATCTCGAATTTTGATATTTGCTTCAACTGCGTACTGGTCTAAAACAAAAATATTAATATAATAAATTAAAGACACTTTTATCCGACTAGACACGCTGTTCTTTTAAATATAACTGTTGTTCTGACTTTCCCTTCCGCTCCACAAAAAGAGAGTGGACTCATGATGCTTACGAAAAAACAAGGTTTGAAATTTTTTGTACAAGAATGCCCCGAACGGTTGTCCGCCATTTTTGTTACAGATTCGCTGTGCACATTGCAAGTTAGATAGAGAGCAAAAATTCAAAAATGTAATCATCAAAATGTCCTAAAGCGTCAGGTTTCAGAATTATTCGCCGAAATGTAAGTCGATAAAACAACTTTTTTGTTTTTTTTTATTCATCCAGGGTCCACTTTGTTATTTTATCAGCTTGCTCTGACCCACTTCTGGCCAATTTAAATTATGACAACATAATTACATAACGTGTGATAATAGAATGCGTTAATTAAGAGCTATATTAAAATTGACTTTATTTCAGTTAGGATATTTTTTTTTTATCGTAATTTCATACTAGTATTTTCTCTTTGCCGTGGGTGCAAAACTCACATACACTCACACCCAGACCCGGAACAACTTTTATTTATATTTCCGCGAATTTTTATTCATAAAAATATTTTGTACTGTACGGGGTTCTAACCCTCGACACGCTGCGCAGGAGTCGCTAGCTCCGCCACAGCGCTAACCGTACTGTTTACGCCAATATGTTGTTGTCTCTTTCTGGCAAAAGGGATCGGCTATTGGTTAAACAGAAGACGCGTCCTTCAATCGATACAAGGACAGTATAACCGTTTTTTCTCATTGCGCGTGAGCTCTCCAACATTCAGTATACTACTTAGCGCCAACCGCACCGCACCGCTCGCTATAATAAAGAATAGATCAGCTGATTGATCCCGGTATCGGTAGTTCACGCTCGGTCGCCAGAAACCAGCTCCAGGCCAGACTCCAAGACCAGCGCAGAGAAGACCAAAGGTTAGTGCCAATCCTATTAGCCTTTCCGGGACTCAACAGGCGATCCACCCGCATCCCATAAAAAATTTAAAATCATTTCCACTTAAACGCTTCACCACATTTAATGGTCACTTCGGACCGGATAGAACCAGAACCCTATATAATCCTATAATCCTATAATTTCATATTCAATCCTATTATATTCATTAATATAGAATAATACCTACCTATCTATTAGTACATTCCAGAACAGTCGTTACGACTTACCCACTAATTATCTAATAGCGAGATAATTGAATATTATATAAAATTTACTTGTTCAGTGCTATATTCAAAGTACCTACATACTTACTTACGACAAAATGTCGGCGCAAATTAAAATAAAAATGGTCATTGCTAAGAAACAAGCTACCTTTGCAAAATTAAATGAATATTTTGAATCCTCTAAAAAACTTATAACGTCTTCGAAAATTAATACAAGAAGCGTAGGGGAATTCTTAGCAGAGACATCAAACATAGGGAAGTTATATGAGGATTTCGTAAAGTTGTGTGACGAACATAATGAGTGGTTATTGAAGGCTGACCCCGACTGTGAAATCAGTTTCAGTGACTGGAGCTCATTTGAAACACTTTATTCGCAAGTTAAATATAAACGAGATGAATTAATTCATTCGCAAAGTGCGCAAGTTGTAAATATACCCACATCTGCCAATTATTCGTGCAGGCTCCCGCCTTTGGAACTTTTAAGCTTTGCGGGTCAGCCTGAATCTTGGCCGTTGTTCTATCAATGTTTTAAGACGAACGTGCACGATAATAAAACCTTGACCGACGGCCAGCGAGTACAATATCTGGTAGGAAAATTAAGTGGAGTCGCACTTAATGTGTTCGCGGGAATATTGCCCAATGAGGACAATTATTCCACTATTTGGGACTCATTAGTAACAAAATATCAAGACAAGAGGTTACTTGGGTCAACATATATAAATAATATAATGGATATAAAACCGGCGTCGGGTTCATCAACATCACAATTAAATAATTTCATTGAACGAGTAAATTCCTCCTGGTCTGCACTTAAGCAGCTGGATATAAAAGACTTATCCGATTTTATTTTTACGCATATCGTTTTAAAAAAGCTAGATCCGCAGTTGGTTCAAAGTTTCGAGTTATCGATTAAAGATAACGATCTACCCACGAGTGAACAGTTAGTGAAATACCTACGTCATCATATAAAAATTATGGAGAGGTCGGCAGTGATCCATCAGACTGCTGCCACCAATAATAATAAGGCTGTGGATGCGAAATCAAAACCTCGCCCGAATAACAATAAAAACTTTCATAGTTTTGCTATTACCGAGAATAGTCATAACGGTGAAAGCGCTTGTTTATTTTGCAATAAGCCGCAGCATAGCCACCTTTACGAATGCATAGAATTTAAAAAACTTGCAGTGAAGGAACGCTTTAATTTCGTGAAGGATAAGAAACTTTGCATCAATTGTTTTAGTAACAAACATGCCACTTCTAGTTGTGGTTCGTCAAATACGTGTAAGCAGTGTCATAAAAAACACCATTCATTGCTACATTTTGAACGGAATCCACCGTTAACGCAAGCTGAGTCGGGGGCTCCCGCTGTATGTATGCATGCGCGTATTGACACGCCGCCGCCGGCGCCCACTGCGCGCAGGTGTTCGTTATCTAAGGAATGCGGTCGTTCTGAGAATTCAATTACGCTAATGACCTGTGACGAATCCAAACATTGTAATTTATTAAATAAGTTAATTGTGTTACCAACGGCACAGGTATATGTTCCGGTGAATGGAAACCGCTTGTTAATGAGATGTTTAATAGACAGTGGTTCTCAGAATAACATCATTAGCCTCGCTTGTTGTAAGAAATTGAAATTAAATATTCATCCGCTAGTTAATTCATCTTTGAAATCAGTGGGGTCAATCTCAGCCCCAATTAAAGGTTATGTATCTCTCACAATTCAATCGCGAGTGAGTGATGCGCATTATAAACTGAACATGTTGGTTATTGACCATATTACTGAGTCATTACCGACGCGCGGAATCCAAGCATCGTTTATGGATCAGTTTAAGGACTTACCACTGGCAGACGACTGTTGGAACGTGTCTGGAGAAATAGAAGCGATTCTAGGTGCTCAACTATTCGCGTTCATTCTGTTAGGGGGTAAGGTTATTCCGCGTCCACTCGCGCCGTCAGCTGATTTAATGGACACCGCTAATTGCATACCTCATGCTATAGAAACCACGCTTGGCTATATTGTCATGGGTGAGATACCTGCTGTCAACCAAGGCAGTATAGCCTGGTCCTTCGGCCCGCTAGTAGATAATTTAAACCATTCAATCTTAAAATTCTGGGAAATAGAAGAGGTGCCTACTGCGAAAATAATAAGTCCAGAAAATCAGGTTTGCGAGGAACTTTATAAATCAACCGTTACTAGAAACTCAGGCGGTAGGTACATTGTGTCCTTGCCATTCAAGGGTGAACCTAAGTCGTTAGGTAACTCATTCATTCACGCTCAGCGTAGATTGTCTGCGTTAGAGCGTAAATTTCATTCGCTTCCCGCTTTACGTCAAGCTTACAATGACGTCATCGCTGATTATATAGATAAGGGTTACTTATCGGAAATCCCTTATTCTTTTCCCGCTATTCATGATGGTTATTTCATACCTCATCACGCTGTCGTCCGGCCTGAAAAGTCGACGACAAAAACCCGCATAGTTTTGGACGCAAGTGCTAAAACTGACAGCGGCAAGTCGCTCAATGACTTGTTGCACACTGGGCCTAATTTGCAGGCCGATTTATTTTCGCTTTTACTCAACTTTAGATATTTTGAAGTTGCAATAACCGCTGATATACGTCAAATGTATCTTAGAATTTTACTTTCCGTAGATGATCGCAAATATCAAAAGATATTATACCGCTTCAACGATACTGAGCGTATTCGTATTTTTCAATTTAATTCCGTAGCTTTCGGATTGCGACCGAGCCCATTCTTGGCAATGCGTACTGTCCGCCAGTTAGCTGAGGACTATCAAGAACGTTTTCCTCTCGCCGCAGAGGTTGCTTCTAACGAACTGTATATGGATGATTTAACCACCTCTGTGTCCACTGTAGAAGATGGAACTCGTCTGGCGGACGAACTGCTCGCGTTGTTCAAGAAGGGCGGATTTGACCTCGTCAAGTGGGCGAGTAACTCTAAAGAGCTTCTTGCGCATTTGCCTGAGTCATACCGCGCGGCGATTGAGTTCACAGATGATGACGAGACATTAAAGGTCTTGGGTTTGAAATGGATACCTACTTCTGATGTGTTCTCGTTCGCCGCATCCGCTGCGACTATGGGTAATACCAAGCGCGCCATACTGTCTACGGTTGCTCGCTTATTTGACGTGTTGGGATTCGTCGCACCTGTTGTCCTTTATGCAAAGCTTCTAATACAGGACCTTTGGCTCGCTAAGGTGGGATGGGATGAGGAGCCCCCAGCAGTCATTACTGAACGCTTCGTTAGGTTCAAAACTGAATTACCGTTATTATCTAGTTTACAAATACCGCGCCATCTGGGTGTCGCGGCCGGTTGCGTGGTCAATTTGCTCGCCTTTGGCGACGCTAGTATGAAGGCTTACGGCTGCGTCATTTACCTACATATAACACACCCTAATAGGGATATATCCGTACATTTAGTATGCGCTAAGTCTAAAGTGGCTCCACTGAAGACGATCTCTCTGGCGAGGCTAGAATTGTGTGCCTCACTAATGCTCGCTAAACTTGTAAAACAAGTTCATACTCTTTTCCATAAGCGATATCCTATTAAAGAGATATTCGCTTTCAGTGATTCCACTGTCGCTCTATCATGGATTCACTCTTCCCCGCATCGCTGGCAGACATTCGTTGCCAACCGCGTGACTGAAATACAGTCAAATTTATCCCCAGACCGCTTTTTTCATATTAATGGAATAGAAAACCCTAGTGACTGTTTATCAAGAGGCTTACTACCGTCTGAAATCATCCATCACCCGCTGTGGTGGCAAGGTCCACCATGGACTAGTCATCCAATCACTGAGTGGCCAATAGTGGCATTCGACCCGTCGAATGTCGACGGGTCTATACCTGAAGCAAAGGGTTCCGTAACTTTAACAGTAGTCTCCCATCAATCTCCTTCAATACTTCTGGAGCTCTCTTATCGAGTCTCATCTTGGAAAAAGCTACTACGCATCATAGTGTATGTTCTGCGATTTGTTCGCAAGTTACCTCGAGCTTCTTCAATTGAGGTCTCGGACCTTGAAGTCGCTGAGTTTGCGATTATTCGCGAGTTACAGAACAAATACTTTGCCTCTGAATTAAACAACATTAAAAAGGGTAACTTGCCCTCACCTTCATTGAGAAAACTTAGTCCGTTCATAGATAAAAACGGTTTGCTTCGAGTTGGTGGTCGACTGACAAACGCTCAGATACCATTTGCAAATCGGCATCCATTGCTGCTTCCACGTCGAGATCACCTGGTGGACCTGTTGATAGATGACTGTCATCGATTCAATTGCCATACAGGTTCCCACCTTCTCATGTCATTGTTAAGGCAACGCTATTGGATTATTTCCGCTCGAAATATTATTCGACAACGCATACGTCAATGTAATTTTTGTTTCAAGGTTGCTCCCTCTCATCCCACGCCTATGATGTCAAGTTTACCTCCAGCGCGTGTACAAGAAGCCAAGGCCTTTACTCACACAGGGGTAGATTACGCTGGGCCGATAGCTATCACTATGACACGCAAGCGGGGCGTTAGAAGTCAAAAGGCTTATATCTGCATTTTTGTGTGTCTGACTACCAAAGCCATACACATTGAAATTGCATCGGACTTGAGTTCGGAGACGTTCTTGGACGCTTTAAAGCGTTTTCTGTCGCGACGAGGGCCAATATCTGTCCTATATTCCGATAACGGAACAAATTTCATTGGGGCAAAGCGTCAACTAGACGAGTTATACACGTTTCTAGCTTCTAAAGATACGTCTACTGCATTCAAAACGGAACTAAACAACCGTAAAATTACATGGCGGAATATTCCCGCGCGCGCCCCCCACTGGGGAGGAATTTGGGAAAGCAATATAAAGTGCATAAAAACCCATTTATATCGTTGCATCGGGCAACAATTACTGTGCTACGAAGAGTTATTAACAGTGTTGACTCAAATAGAGTGTATTCTAAATTCGCGTCCATTGTGTTTGCTGTCTGATCAGCCGCACACCATTTTAACTCCCGCTCACTTCCTCAACACTACCCCTCTGCAGTCGTTGCCAGCTTGCGAGGTGGACGCATCCGTGGGCCTTCATAGTAGAAAAAAATTATTAGATAGCTTGGTCCAAAGTTACTGGAAAAGGTGGCACTTAGATTATCTGCACACTCTCCAGTTAAGACAAAAATGGAATACTCCTGAGGTAACCATTCAGCCAGGTACACTTGTTCTCGTTCACCAAGATGACGCGCCACCACTTCGCTGGCCTACGGGTATCATTGAGCAGGTATATCCTGGCAGGGACGGAGTCGCGCGTGTTGCGTTGGTACGCACGACAAATGGAACTTTCAAACGTCCTGTCGTTAAACTGTGCCCACTTCCGTCCCAATAACTTAACATAATTATAACTTAATTTAACATAGCTTATATTATCTTTGTTCGTCTTAATTCATTGATAGCACAGTTACAATCGCTCTGCATGCTCGTATCCTTATATGTACATATATATATATTCAACTTGTGAGCTATCACATTGCTAATATTCCCCATAAATACTTCCTTGTATCCATCCTGCTCCTGTTATCGCATCCTATTTTTTGTTTTTTTTGTTTTTCGTAAATCCTAAGGATTTCCAAAGGGGGGAGGATGTTTACGCCAATATGTTGTTGTCTCTTTCTGGCAAAAGGGATCGGCTATTGGTTAAACAGAAGACGCGTCCTTCAATCGATACAAGGACAGTATAACCGTTTTTTCTCATTGCGCGTGAGCTCTCCAACATTCAGTATACTACTTAGCGCCAACCGCACCGCACCGCTCGCTATAATAAAGAATAGATCAGCTGATTGATCCCGGTATCGGTAGTTCACGCTCGGTCGCCAGAAACCAGCTCCAGGCCAGACTCCAAGACCAGCGCAGAGAAGACCAAAGGTTAGTGCCAATCCTATTAGCCTTTCCGGGACTCAACAGGCGATCCACCCGCATCCCATAAAAAATTTAAAATCATTTCCACTTAAACGCTTCACCACGTACCGTGAAACAAACAAGTTTAGAACCATTTGGTAGATAATTATATAACTTACTGAAATAAGTCTATGATAGTAATAAAAACATAAAATTACTACTTACAATATTTGAGCCGTCTACGGCCCCCCAGCCGGATGTAGTGCAAAATGGTAGTGGATGTGTGATATCCGTATTCGCTAGTGTCGCAATTCTTACAGCGTTGGGTGAGAACTCACTTTCAAACTGAAATAGATAAAGAATTTTTAATAACTTATTTTCCAGCACAAAAACCACAAGTCGCAAACCAGCGTCAGGCTACCTGTGGTCTGGTATTTTGCTGAACTGAGCCTATTTGGCACAACTGCCGTGTGGCACATGGTACTTACATTCATTGTATTCTCGAAATTTTTGTAATTGTGTTCATAAGGCTTGCCAAATAAATTTATTTTCTTTCTTTCTGTCTATCATGTTTTATTTTACCCAATTTAATTTGAATGCTTTTGTGCTAAAGTTGATAATCTATTAAAGAAAGACAGTTTAAGGTAGGTTGATGTGCTGGGCTATATACTTAGGCAATACATACTTGATCACTTCGATTATAATAACTTCAATATTTATCTATCATATCTAGTTATTGACAACTAGCGGCCCGTCCCGGCTTCGCACGGGTGGAAGTCCTCTTTAAAAAAACCCGGTTCCAATTGTTACAATTACAACAAAAAAAGAATTATCCGAATCGGTCCAGCCGTTTTCGAGCTACGAGCATAGCAACACATTTTGCGATCCATTTTTAAATTATAGATAATAATATAGATAGATAGATTATAATCAAATTTTAATATTGACCAGAGCCCTTAACAAGACTTCAGTTTTCACGTTTTTGTGACGTAAACCTGTGACTTAAAATTCTACGTTAATTTGATGGAAAAAAAATATTGTTCCTCGTTCTTACGCTACAGACGCTTTTTATTTGTATATACAATAAACTCCGTAAATACTTCAAAGTAGGTAGTTGTGGTCGCGGGACTTGTTCCATCACCGTGACCCCGGAACATAAAGGGCTATTGAAGGACACCGTGGATTTTAGTCAGTACAAGTCTGACAGTCCCTTCCGCCCTGGTAAAATTTTTTGGTCGTTTTAGCCGTGGACCAAATCACCAGTCACTTGTATTTAAAAAAAAAACATGTCGGTCATTTAGTCGATCAATTTTCGCCGCACGAATAAATTGACCGAAAAATCGACCCATTATAAATCCTTTTTTTAATAATACTCACTTTAATAACAGCGATGTTATTTTCATACGGGTCATCCAGGTTGTAATCAGGGTGTATTATAAAACGTTCTACGTCACGGTATCGTTCGGCAGAAGTGTCGTTGGTGAGGTCAAGTGCTCCAGCAAATACCCTGTAATTTTCCGGGTCTAATACCGCATAGTTCCTGAAAAACAATGCTAATGTTAAAATTATCGAGTCTTCATTAATTTTTAATTATTCTGTAACACGGTAATTCTGCCCTATGTGACATAGAAATGTCTCGAAAATTCATTATTATATATATATTCCTCCTAGAGGTACAGGCCTCCTGAGGAGAAAAAGTGGTCTAAAATCCACCACCCTGAGATCGCGCCGGAGCTCTTCCCGACGCGCGTCGACTTATCGAGGCAGCGGGGATTCGGTTCGAGGCGGCGCTGCACCTCCACGCGCCACTCATAGGCCCTTAGTACATAAGGCGACGCAAGTCTCCGATACCGTACGATTTCAGTATCCAGGCGACTGTCGCAATACAATCCATAGAGGTTCGTAAACACGCACGCGTCAATGGATATCAAAGAAGAAAGGCCGCGCTGAAGGGCCGCGCAATAGACGCGCTGGAGGGCAGTCGCCCCCAGAGTCCAGGGTAGGTGTTATAGTCATATTAGATTAATTATTATTAATTCGAAAGAAATTGGAATTAAAAATCAAAAATGAAATGTAAACAAAAGGAAGTTGGTAGCTAATACTGTTTATATTTACCCATTTACGTTGTCAAAAAGGCAAGAAGCAGCTGTCACTGCTTGATCTAGCTCCACCAATGCTCCCCCACATCGGTGGCCTCTAGTCGGAGTGTTTAGTAGACTTTTTTGTTGCAATGAAATCTAAAAAAAACATTAGTATAAGGTTATTTTGCTGTGCTGACATAATCTGTACCTGTACAAAATGATGATAAAAAATGCACAGCGATCTTCGGAAAAAGGAATCTCCCAGTTTGGCTTTGTAGACTATTATTATGTTATCTACTTAGGTCATCGTTTACTACATAACGACTAACTAGTCGGCTGTTTGAAAAATAATACCACAGACTACATTTATTTGGCTATATCGTTTATGTGTCCATAAAAGACAAAATCTAAACATCTTAAGTTTGGCAAGCCCACTGACCCATCGTCTATTTTTGTTCCTTTTTCTTTAGGATCGTCGTTTATTCTACCATTTCCCTATAAATTGACGTCATGGCATCATTTACTTCTTTTCATTTCATTTCCTTCTTCTCTCAATCGATCCATTTTTGTTCTTTTTTTGGGATACATTCCTCTCTATAAATCAACAAAGTTAAAAATAATAATAATTACCATATACCCAAATTCATTGATATCTGTTGCCAAGGAGCCACCTGCTATTCTGTTTTCAGCATGTGAAGAACCTGTGGATGTCCCTGTTCACAAAGTGTTTCATCATTATTAACTTAAACTAGTGGTCGTCCTCCCTCCGACCCAACCGCAGTGGTGTACGCCCACGGCGTCGGACGTCCCAAGATCGAGACGATCTCCGGCCACCGTAGGCGCGGGCATGCGGACAGCGAGTAAAGGGCAACTCGCTGTCCGACCATGGTCCATGCCCGGGTCGACGGCGCGTCGTGTTCCACGCGCGCCTCAAAGAGCTGTCAGCAAATGACGGGGCCCCAGAGGGCCAAAGCCTGCCGGGATCGCGGGATTTATTTCCTTACCGTGACCCCGGAACATAAAGGGCTATTGAAGAACACCGTGGATTTTAGTCAGTAGAAGTCTGACAGTACCTCTCGCCCTGCCCGGGGTGGGTGGTCTCATTTGATGATTTTACCAAGTAAAAAAAAAAAAAAAAAGTGGTCGACCGTAGAAAGATATTATAACTATAAATATATGTAACACTCGTCGCTAATGTTACATCGTGGTTTTGAGAAAATAATTAATAAATAGTCTCCACTTTAAATCCACGTCTTTTATTTCATATACCACAGACTATATACTACCTTAAACTACAGCAAATAATTACTTATAACGATTCTGTTAATGACTTTTTTAATCTTTATTAGAAAGTTACCCCACAGTAGTCATTACTTTTGTATTTTTTACTCTTGAATGTAAATTCTATTCCCTAATTAAAATTGTTTTCTATTCGGTTAAATATTAATTTACTGAAAAATAACTTCCTGATTGAAATTAGGTACTTATAGTTCCTTCATGTTAAAGACATTGTGAAACCAAGTCATTACTTTTTTTTTACGTGGTAAAATCATCATAATTATGAGGCCTCCCACCCCGGGCAGGGCGGGAGGGTCTGTCAGACTTGTACTGACTAAAAACCACGGTGTCCTTCAATAGCCCTTTATGTTCCGGGGTCACGGTGATGGTATGAGTCCCGCGACCAAACCAAGTCATGACTTGGATTCAAAATCTAAGGTCTGAAATTGCGAATAGCAAACGACCGCATCGAGCATTCGTCGCATCTAAATGCGGATAGATTTTTGTGACAGTCTTTGATACAAATATTACTTAATTAGTTAAATTAATATTATAAAATTACGCTTAACGTTGTTTCAGGCGTTAAATACAGATGAGTCTAGAACCAAAACGTCAAAATGACAGACTCTAGATACCATTGTTAAAATGAGGTATCATAGGGCACCTGGCACCTGCGAAAAATGTTGACAGGAGCCTTATGTGGAATAGATAAGGTGCTAGTAGCTCAGGTGTTATTTTCAGCGGGTCCCCTATGGAATACCTCGTTAAAATTAATGTTGAAGTTTATCATCTAGCAACCGTTTACTGAGTGATATTTTAAGTATTTATACAGCAATACACGGCCGATAGGTACATACATTTAGTTGATTCTATGAAAAAACTATTTTTGGGCCAATTAACTCAAGCCAGAAAACTCTCATTAAAATAAATGTGAACTTTTAAATTAAATAATAACTGTCTTTATCCTTACCCCACACGGCAATAACAATTAAAAACAAAAACTTTTCCATGTTAAAATTTTGATAAAATTTTAAAAATACATAACTATACAAAATATCGTAACACACTGCAGAAATCTCAATACGTTTGTGGCTAATCAAGGTTTTATCAATATAATACAGGTAGATTTACCAACATTTTATCTTATCTGATTTAAAAACGAAGACAGCTAATTAATTACAGTCGCAAGGATTGATTTCCGAGGCTCTTCAAAGGCAAAGGTCGTTTTTTTCTGATTTCCAGTTCAAAACAATTGAAAACCTCTTTTTTTGAAGTCGTATAGGTAATAATTTAAAAATGAATGCTCATTTATGATTTGGTCGATATATTCCCATTCCATACCAAGAGCTAATACCATTTTGTATTACTTTATTTCCGATTTTATTTTTTATACCCAACGAGTACCAAATTTTAAAACCAATACCAAAACCAGTTTAAAGAAATTAGGTACAGTCAGGTTCAGTAAAAATAAAATGCTTTGAGTGATTTTAATTATGGTGTAAAATGTAAAGTATGGTGTCGGTGTTCGTTGAAACCTACACAGTTTCAAAGAAGACCGACGATAATTTATCTTAAAAAAACCGCTATACCACTTATGTCCAAACCTACCAAGGTAAAATTTCTGTTAGCAAGGTTGAAAGGAACCTAATAACCTAACCTGTCCCAGTCGGGGTGCATCAAGTCCCGAGCTCGCTTAGCTCGCTCTTGCATCGACGCCCCAAGAGGCCCGGTGCGCTAGAAAGACCTGTACGTTCAATGATCTGGTTGGTTAGGAACCATCAAAATCGGTTCAGCCAATCGATAGTTAAGAAGTAACATAAATATAAAAAACTTTTTTCAAAAAAAAATTAACCGCCTTCAAAAACAACCACAAAAAAGGGTAAAATAACCTACTTCTTTCGGAAGTCGGTGGCTTTGTTTTATTATTTCGATGTCTTTTTGCCACCGACTTCCGAAAGAAGTAGGTTATTTTACCCTTTTTTGTGGTTGTTTTTGAAGGCGGTTAATTTTTTTTTGAAAAAAGTTTTTTATTTTACTCTTTTTAGTTTTAATATTCAACCCAAATTCTTGGCAAATACATCATTTTCTTACATATGCACTAGAATATTGTAGCACCGGTATTAACATCGCCCATGTTGTGTACATAAAAGAAAGTTCCAATAAAATTCCCTATCTCAAAAAATGCTGAACAGAGCGATGAAACTTGCAGTATTCCCTAAGGTGAACGATCCCTAGTACAACAAAAAAACAATTTTGAAAATCGGTCCACAATTGGCGAAGTAATCGCGTAACAAACACGCAAAAAGTAAAGATCATCATGTCATCCAAGTAGGCGAAATTAATAAAAATGCTCACAAAATAAAAAGTACTGAACCAAATTTGATGAAATTTTTATGGGACCACACTGCAAGTATCCTGCATCGAACAAAAAAAGAATCACACTAATCGGACTAGAAACCTAGGAGTAATCGATGTACATACATAAAAAAAAAAAAAAAAAAAAACATACCGACCGAATTGAGAACATCTTCCTTTTTTTGAAGTCGGTTAAATACAGTCAAAATCCATCTTGTTTTGAAGTCGGTTAATAAAAAAGGACTCTTTCTTTGACAAAGCCTTTTGAATAATAAATAAAGGCCCTTTCCAAGTGTTATTGGTCATAAACATTGTCTCGTCAATAAAAATAAGGTACCGCTTATCTTTCCCAACCTAATCAGTTTATTTTCCGTTTGGGAAAGTCAAATATATAATTACTTACTTTCTGAGTTACAAGGGTTGCTTGATTAAGTCTGTAAGCGTAGATAATATGAACAACAACATAATATTGTTATTTCCGGAGCGTACACACGTATAGTCTACACTATTGTTCAATCCCGATTGAAAAATCCAATGTGTTACTAGGGTGACAGGAATTTAAACAAGAATTGTCGCATGCCCGCGCCTAAGGTGGATGGAGATCGTCTGCCGACGTCCGTCACCGTGGGCCTCTACCACTGCGGCTGGAGTGGATGGAGGACGCTGTCCTCTCCCTCTCACGTCACGAGCATTACTGCTTCGTAGAAGGAGGCGACTGCTTCCCACTCCGTCTCGCCCCGCAGCATAGCCTCGACCAAGCCTCGCCGGGCGCGAGAGGTCTCCGCCTATCGCCTGCGTGAGGACGCGTCGGTGATCTGCCCAAGCTGGGCAGTCGTGCACCGTATGCTTTACTGTGTCCTCCAGGCGATCTTTACAGTGGTAGTTCAGCAAGTTCAGCAACACTTAGCAAAAATACGACAGAAGGAATAGATGAGGGACTAAGGATATTCAGAAGAATTTCTTTTTTCCTTTTGTTGTGGAGTTGTTAAAATCTTCTAATGAGTCCTCTTACCCAGGGCAGGACAAAAGGGACTGTCAGCCTGGTACTGACTTAAATCCACGCTGTCCTTTTCAATAGCCCTTTTCGTTCCGGGGCCAAGGTTACCTGATAAGATGATCCCGCGACCCCGGTTATTTAGGGGCATACCTACCCTCAAAATCAGTCAGCGGAACTATGTAGCTGCAGTTTTTTGAAGACAAAAAACTTCTTGTCTCGTTTCGTTCCTCAAATTGTAGGTCAATTCATATTAATTCCATTCTAGCTGATCCCGCGGACGTAGCGCCACATAATCGATACTACTACACTACCAATACTACTAAGTACATCATTTATTACAAAAATGTGATAAATGAAGAACCGCTCGATCGATTTTGTGCAAACTTCACATGAACTTTCTACTAAATTAATTATTTTAAACGCATTAACGCATGCGATGCGCATCGTAAAGATGATTTTTGAGGAAAGAAAAATTTCAGATTGCAAGTGGGATTCGAACCCGCGTCTTCTGGATAGGTACTCCAGACCGTAAAGCTTCGTAAAGCTATCGTAAAGCGTTCAAACGAGGAATAGAGAATTTCGGCTTGCAAATGTGGATTGCAATGGCCTAGTTGGTTAAGGCGTTTGGAGTACCTATCCAGAAGACGCGGGTTCGAACCCCACTTGCAATCTGAAATTTTTCTTTCCTCAAAAATCATCATCTACTAAATTGTCTTAACATTTGGTTTGCATAGATGAGGCCGTTCTTGAGTTATAAAAGTGGCATTGACTTTAATAATATAATTATAATGATATTCAGCCTATTACGATGGCTTGGTGTATACCAATATTTCGTCAATTACGTTTATGTCCGGCTGCAACTAAGATATTCTGTATAGGAAACCCAGTAACGTTAAGGACCGACTTTGGAATAGAATCCAAGATCATCACATACTCATCATTAGTGCTTGCAACCACTAGACCATTTATATAAAACTGTGTGCTGTGTTTGTGTTCTTGTGTTTTTAACCCCCGACGGAAAAAGAGGGGTGTTATAAGTTTGACGTGTCTGTCTGTCTGTCTGTCGGTCTGTCTGTCTGTGGCATCATGGAGTCCGAACGGATGAAGCTATTTAAATTTAGTTTTTTTGTATGAAAGGTGACTTATCTGCGAGTGTTCTTAGACATGTTTGATGAAAATCGGTTGAGCCGTTTAGAAGTTGTGGGGGTGAAAGTGGGGAAAGGTAACCGAGGGTCTGCAAATATACTCGAGTTGGGTATCAAATGAAAGCGTATTGAAAGGGAATATTGATGACTTAGTCGGGAGTACTCTTAGCAACATAAAATAATATAAGTTTGTACCAAAGTGTAAAATAAATAAAAAATTTAATAAACCCTCGACACAAAAACCAATTTAAAAAGTAAAAAATAACAAAAATAAAACTGCAAAAAAACAGGAGATGATAAATAATTTGGAGCAGTCCCCCAACGCGACGTATTTTTGTTATTTTTTACTTTTTAATTGGTTTTTGTGTCGGGGGTTTATTAATTTTTTTATTTATTTTTTATTACATATTTGGAAAACATGATTTTTATAATATTAAAAGAATAGGTTTGGCATTCTGCGCCCATTTGAAATCGTTCGCCTTGTTCTTGTTGTTGAATTCTTGTTCGCCTGTGTCGCCGGAAACTGTATGTTACATTTTCACCCTTATACCCTTTCCGGTTTGACTCATAGTATTACTGGTCAAAACTGTGGAAGTGCTAATTCACTGTGTAGAACCCATTATCAAAAAACGGTGTTAAAGTTCCACCTACTGCAACGAATTTGATGTTTCCTTTCGCCTGTCTGGGGCCACAGCATGCGTGGCGCTCGCTATTGGTCGGCAGCAGCACCTTTGGTAGCGTGTGTTTAAAATACTTTAGGAGACTGATATTTTAACGAACGCATTATTTAAACTTTACCTTTTTGTTTTACGTAGTAAAATCATCAAATGAGTCCTATCCATCCCCCTTACTGTCACGCCCACGGCGTCGGACGTCAGCAGATGATCTCCGGCCACCAAAGGCGCGGGCATGCGGACAGCGAGTAAAGGGCAACTCGCTGACCAACCATGGACCATGCCCGGGTCGACGGTGCGTCGTGTTTCATGCGCGCCTCAAAGAGCGTCAGCAAAATGACGGGGCCCCCTCACAGAGGGCCAAAGCCTGCCGGGGTCGCGGGACTTTTCTCCATCACCGTGACCCCGGAACATAAAGGGCTATTGAAGGACACCGTGGATTTTAGTCAGTACAAGTATGACAGTCTCTCCCACCCTGCCCGGGGTGGGAGGACTCATTTGGTGATTTTAACACGCAAAAAAAAAAACCCCTTACTACGTACCGGGGTCACAGTAATGAAATAAGTTCCCCGACCCCGGCAGGCTTTGGCCCTCTCTAGAGGGAGGCCCCGTCATCATGCTGACGCTCTTTGAGGCGCTCGTGGAACATAACCTGCCGTTGACCCGGGTCCATGGTCGGAGAGCGAGTTGCCCTTTACTCGCCGCCTGCATGCCCGTTTAATCTATACCTAACACTTTTTAATTTATATTATTTAATATTAAAAACACAACTTCCCCTTTTTTATTTTATTTGTAGCGGACATAAACTACTACAAAAAGAACAGCAGCACCATCTATGCGAAGACCGAGAAACTAAGAAAGTCTACATCGCGCAATGAAAGTTATCCTCGGCATTAGAACACATAAGATATTCTGACACTGAATGTCGGGCAGAAAGCCCACCAGACACAACACCCGTCTGGTTGGAAGAAACCTTCCTTTTCACCGGGTAGCGAGGATCTTTCCACTCTGTTCCTCCTACACCCCCAAATTATTTGCCTGCCCTCGTTCGTGTGACGCGTGAGGTGGCAAAAACTGAAAACAAGCGCCGTGTCTTTCGCCTAGCGCTCAAAAAAATCCTAATGGTAATTTCAAATTTATTATTTATTCTATGTGTGTGCGTGTGTGTTCAATATCAAATAAATGTTTGTCTATCCATTCTATTCCTGTAACAACAAACTTAACTAAATCGAAGTTGACATTATGTGTAGGAAATGTACTGTTCCATTTTCATTAAACTTAATTGAAATGGACTATTAAATAATAATAAGGATAGAAATAAAAGGCTACTTCTGTTATAAATGGTATTATTTTATAACATAAAAAGAATACCATAAAAATTTAATATTTTTACTTGAACACGTCACATTATTTAAAGTGTGGTTATAATTTGAATAACAGCAATAACAGCTAACACTGCCATTCCGGGTTGGAAAGTAGATGCACCCGCCGTGGTTTGTATCCATTCACGGTAGCTGGAGATCCGGGTATAAATTTCAGTGTTCAACAACCCCGGCTCTGAGCAATTGCTGCTGGCGGGCCGAATGAGAATACCGTGGAAGCTACTACCACATACCAATGGGTTGCCTAGATCACCCTGAAAATAATGCATGATAATAAAAAAAATATCATTAAAGACGCCGAAAGAGAGGAACACAACATCGGTGTCTTTTTAGCTTCATCTTTATTGCAGCGACAAGGACACTTATCATGGAATGTCTCCAACTACAGAGCCACGATGTGAAGATGTGCTGCTCTGTCCACAAAGATCTCGATCTATTAGACGTCGGATTAAATAAATTTTCATTTCGTGTCATTTTTAATATGCTAATGCATCACACAACTTTTATCAATGATATTATAAGTAAAAAAGTATAGATACCTACGTTAAACGCGCTCAGAAAGTGACGTGCTCAAATGTGGTCAATTGACAAAATCTTGACCTCAGTTTGACGTTGCCAGTGACAACAGACGCACGTCACGAAGTAAAAGTGACCCAAAACCACCAAAAATTCGGTCGTGTGTTATGATATATTGTACAAATTATACAAGCAACACTTCTAAAAGTCAAGGACAGCAACAGAGATAGATGTCATTACCGAACATCGCGTACAATTATATTTGTCTCTTTTTCATTTGCGATGCCATTCTACTTTAGCGACTAATCGTGATGTAGTGTACTATTGCAATATTTAGTTATTCATGTGTGCGTTAGTGTTCCATTTTTGAAGATAGAATGTCGTGTAGGTAACGTATCTATTCATTTATAATATCATTGACTTTTATAGCATTATTGCATATTCTAATACCTTTTCATGAATAATAGTACTTATGCATTTCAGTAGGTAATATAATCTATGAGAGATATAGAAAAAAAAATTGTACTTGAATTAATAGTGTGTCTAGTATTGCATATTAAAAGCTAGCTAAAGCTTTAGTCTGAAAAATAGTAATATACCCAAGTTCATACCTGGCATGAAGAAGATGATGGTGACACAGAGGCACATAACATTGTATTTTTTAAAGTAACTGCAACAGAGTATGCATCGAAGAAACTTTGGCAGATACTTTTGTCGAATATCGGGACCTTTGACACTTGCATCAACTGCGTACTGGGCTAAAATAAAAAAATATAGCGGTTAGGACTATCTAAGTTTACTCACACTTTTACAGGTTGGCTGGAAGAGATCTTTTTAAAGAGATAAGCTCATCTTTGTGAACAAATATTAGTTTATATTTTTACTGTAAATGTTTGATAAATAAAGAATATCTAATATAGAGTCAATAAACCCTTTTTATTTTCTTTCTCTTAAATTAGAGTCAGTTTTTCGATTTGGTTATTGCGCTGTTTTATTTTTAACCATTCAAAAGTTGATGGTATTTATCTCCATCGTTAAAACCAAGTAGTACCAACAAGAGTTATTTAAGTCCAAGTTAATTCGATCGCGGGACTTACTTCCATTACCGTGACCCCGGAACATAAAGAGCTATTGAAGGACACCGTAGATTTTAGACAGTACAAGTCTGAGAGTCTCCAGATCTTTTTGATCTGTTGTATTTAAAATGCAAAAACGATGTATAAGAGCTATGTTTGGTCTACAAATAACAGACAGTTGTTAACATTTTTTTATTAAACATCAAATTCTCTCACTTCCTTCCCTAAATGTTGGGACATTATTATTTGTAAAGTAGAATCCCCAACTGTTCGAAGTATTCAGATGGTTCCGAAAGAAGTCAACTCGACAATCAAAGGCTTCGTTCTCATAGTGCCAAAACAGGGTAAGAGTATATCTGCATTGCACCACATCTATACAACAAGGTTCCAAAGGCATGCAAAGATTTAAATATTGGCAATTTTAATAAAATATTGAAGAAATTTTTAATTAATAAATGTTATGTTGCTATAATGTTGCTGACTATTTAAATGACGTAATTTGACATTTTCATTAACTATTGTTTTAAATATATATCGCAAAACCTTTCGTGAGGTAACTCAGCCAATGCTACTGAACAATGTAACAAGCTCTGCTTAGCTTGGAACTAGATGGCGTTGTGTGATAGTTGTGGAATATTATTATAAAAAAAAAATGTAACCGCCTTCAAAACCAACCACTAAAAAAGGGTAAAATAACCTACAAAATAACTTTTCTTTTGGAAGTCGGTGGTTTTTTTTTCATTGTCTTTTTTGCCACCGACTTCCGAAAGAAAAGTTATTTTGTAGGTTATTTTACCCTTTTTTAGTGGTTGGTTTTGAAGGCGGTTACATTTTTTTTTGAAAAATCTTTTATTTTACTCTTTTTAGTTTAAATATTCAACCCAAATTCTTGTCAAATAGGTACATCATTTTCTTACATGTGCACTAGAATTTTGTAATCCGTAGCACCGGTGATAACATCGCTCATGTACAAAATTAGCTAATAAAATTCTCTATCTCAAAAACTACTGAACCGATTTTGATAAAACTTGCAGTGTTCCCTCAGTTGAACAATAACTAGTAGGTATATCAAAAAAAGAATGACTTAAATCGGACTTGTAGTTCCAGAGATAAGTGAACACAAACTAAATCAGTCGATGCCTACTCCTTACTATTAAGGAGTTGTACCTTCCATCATCAGCTCAACTTCATAAGATTATGATTACCATACGCAAATACTTAAATTCCTTCATAATATTTGCGAAAAACTATATGTGGGCCTATAAAATTTGAGAGTTGCCCTCGATTTCTCCAGGATCCAATCATCAGATCTTGACTTGGTGAATATGGGACCACTCCGGAAGCATCTCCTTTCGAACAAAACAAGAATTTTGAAAATCGGTCCACAATCGCCGGAGAAATCGCGTAACAAACACACAAAAAAAAAAAACAAAAAAAAAAAACATACCGTCGAATTGATAACCTCCTTCTTTTTGAAGTCGGTTAATAAAAAGTATATTATAAAAATTAGAAACTGGCTAGTTGACTGACTGGTCTAAGCATGAAATTACACTAGTTTACAGTACAATTCTGTAGCCAAAGAAATTTCAACTGTTGCTGACTGTATACGTAGTTTCTACTGTCCTTACGGAATGAAACGGATCTAAACGAATCGTCCTGTTGGCGAAAAGTCCCTAGGTGAAAGGTTCTATCGATGAACCGGGCATAAATGAATCGTCGTATCGGCGAAAAGTCCAAAGGTGAAAGAGTATATCGGTGAAACGGCCATAAGTGAATCGTCCTGTCGACGAAACGTCCAATGGTGAACCGGTCGTCGGCGAATCGTAGCAGAATCCAAACTGTCGGGTACTTTGGGTTGAAGGGCAATTTTTTTGAAATTTGTCGTTACAACTTACAGTATTTGTATGATCCTGTGATCCCCAGCCGGAAGACGTGCATATGTAGTCGTTTTGGTCAGTTATTATTGGATCACTAACCGCCAGTGACGCAACTTGTACAATGCTTGTTGAGAACTCACTCGTGAACTGAAATGGGTAAAATATTTACATTGATTTTAAATACCATACTTTCTTAAGTTTCGGATTTCTTTAATTGTAGTTTTTACATTTGAGGAACGGAACGCTAAAAACCATTTTGAACTTTATGTGGTTTTGAACTTTATGGGGACTGCCGCGGCATAGCAATTTTTATCAACATACGCAATTATAATTATTTATTTTATATGTATATTACTGTACTAATTAGGCTATGGTCAGCCACGACAAAAAAGTGAAACGTCAAGACGTTCTCCTCCTCCTCCCTCTCCCTCTCCTTTTTCCTCTCCCTCTCCTCTCAGTAATAAGCACGTCTGTCTGTACCTTTATGATTGCTGAAGACTCCCGAACTGAAACCATGCTAGACGATGCGTGGTGTCAGGTATTTTCGTTAGGTTTTGAGAATTTCTTAATTCGGTCGCCGCACCTCGCCGCGCTTTGAGCAAGCGATAAAAGCTATGCAATAGCTTAAAATTTGACTCTACTGGTCAAAACTCCCATTTTTTTTTACCTGGGCTCTTGGAACGGGGCATCAGACGTTTCAGATCTTCGATTTCGACGACGTCGTTGTCGTTGGCACTAGCAACAGGATCCACGTACGAAGTCGCGGGCAGGAGCTATTTTTTATAAATAATGCAGCGGATAAATACTCACTGCAATAACAGCGATATCATTAACGTACGGGGTACCCTGGTGATACTCCGGATGTACGGTAAAGCGCTCTACGTCGCGGTAGCGATCAGCAGAATCGTCGTTGGTGAGCTCAAGTGCTCCAGCGAACACTCTGTAGTTACTCGCGTCCACAAGTGAATAGACCCTAAAAAAGGGCAGTATTTTAGTTCTCATTTTGGATTAACCTTAATAATATAATATCATTTATTCTAAACAGGTACAAAGGTACTTTATTCAGCCGTTATGTTATAAACAAATTATTTAACTTTAAATTTAAAAATCGCTTTGTTCCTTTATGGATGCAAGAGGATTTCTTTGATGTAGTCTACCAGTCGCATTTTTTCAAAATATATAATTAGGTACCACAAAGGTAAATGGGCCTTCTGATAAAAAGCTTTTAAAATACTAGTATTATTAAAAAAAACGGAACAGGAACGACACGCTGCGCAGCAGTTGATTGCTCAGCCACTGTGCCAATCGTGCTTATATAATAATAATATGCCACAACTATCACACAACGCCACCTAGTCCCAAGCTAAGAAGAGCTTGTGTTATGGATACTAGACAACTGATAAACATACTTATATATTTCTGAATACATACATATTATAGATAAATTACACTCAGACACAGAACAAATGATCATGCTCATCACACAAACATTTTTCCTGGGTGGGAATCGAACCCACGATCCCCGGCATAGCAGTCAGGGTCACTAACCACTAGACCAACAGGCCAGTCAAAATGTATATGAGTGGATGATCGCCGGCCAGTGGCATGACGGCTTTTGCCGTTTCTTAGAACATCTGCTTGTTCCCGTCTTGCCAGAGAAGACATCTTGTATTCTAGACCGTCCCCACATAAAATAAGAGATAAAAGTATTTACCCATTTGCGTTGTCATACAGGCAAGCTGCAGCTGTTACTGCATGGCGTGTCGTAACCAATGCTCCCCCGCATCTGTGTCCTCTATACTGAGTAGTCAATTGACTTTTATCTTGCAACGAAATCTAAAAAAAATAACAGAATTACAAATAACTCGTTTCGTTAATCGTCTAAAATGAAATAAATGTTTTTATTATATTCTATTCTAATTTATGTTCGGCTCATCATCATTATAAGAAGAAAGAGGTCCACTGCTAGAAAAAGGTCCCCGTTGTCTTTATTTCTTTCTTTCTTTAACTAGAGGGAAGCCTACCTACGCTGAGACTCCCGGTTCGCGGTAAGCATTCGTAAATATTTTGATAATGTTCCATGAGCGATGTGTCCTGCCCATTTCCAAATTTCAATTTCAATTTGCATAGAGCTATGTCGATTGCTATCTCTTCAGCAAATGTTCTCGTTCCGGATTTTATCACGCAATCAAACTCAGAGAATAGCTATTTCCATTGCATGTTAACTAACTCAAACCATGTCAACACAAGATGAATTTAGTACGCCCTCGGTTTTGACTCTATCATCCAAAGTAAAAATATAATTACCATATAACGGAATTGATTGGCATCTGTTGCAACAGTTCCACCCACTATTCTGTTAACGCTTTCAACGTTCAAAGAACTCGTGCATGTGCCTGTTCATAAAAAGTATCATTAATTATTATGAACATAAGTGTTGTCAGACGATAACGCTTAGAGCGTTATCGAACTTCAGCTACTGCGAAACAGACGTCTCTGTAATGCCAGCCATACACGATAAGTTTGCAGAGCGCTGCTGGTAGCGGTGTGAGGTAAGTCATACACCGTCAAGTTTAGTTCTCGCCAGCCGGTTCCAGCCTTGACGAAAAACTGGATCGTGTTTGGCTGACACAACGTAATGCGGCCCATAACCCACCATTTGAGATTATACCGATTTTTCCCTGAGACATAATATTATTATAATTATGTTGCTGTGAGATGTGGCGATCGGGGATTTCACGAAATCCCGGTAAATGTGGAATGTTCTTGTTTATTAAGTCTTCTTACTAAAAGTATTTAGTGATATGACAAAACACCAATTTACCGTCAGTGATAAAATATCGTTTCATTAAACTAAATCTTGTAAAATGTCACAAAATTTCGACGACTTACTTGGTGGTTTAAAAATAAAATTGAATCGGGGTGCCTCCAGTCTTTTTTCGACATTTTTTTCTCAGTGACCCGTTTCCTACACTCCTACCTTCATACCAGCTGCAGAACTTTGTGCCATTGAACGAAAAGAAGACGGCCTTTATTAGCACCCCGAGGTTAGGTTTGTACACTGAAAAAGGAGCCTTGTGAAGCAGGGTTCCGGCAACTTTACCTTCCTTACTTTATTCATTATCAATATTATTTATTTCACTACATTTGGTTTAGTGACATGACATTATCACTAGATACTTTTGGTATAAAGCAAGAGTATTCGACATTTATCGGGATTTCGTGATACCCCTAGGGAAATCCCTGATATCCTCACTTCCCTCCGTGATGGACGCCCAAGGCGACGGACGTCGCAAGACGATCTCCGGCCACCGGAGGCGCGGGCATGCGGGCGGCGTGTAAAGGGCAACTCGCTGTCCGACCATGGACCACGCCCAGGTTGACGGCGCGTCGTGTTCCACGCGCGTCTTAAAGAGCGTCAGCATAATGACGGGGCCCCCTCTCCAAGGGCCAAAGCCTGCCGGGGTTGCGGGACTCATTCCATCACCGTGACCCCGGAACACAAAGGGCTATTGAAGGACACCGTGGATTTTAGTTAGTACAAGTCTGACAGTCCCTCCCGCCCTGCCCGGGGTGGGAGGACCCATTTGATGATTTTAACACAAACCTCACTTCCCTGAAACATACATATCACTAAAACCAAACCGGTGGTCACCACCGGGTCCTAAAAACGCCATGGCCTTAGTTCTAAACTCCTCAGTAGTGTTTGTAAGAACTAAAAATATAATTATCTAAAGTTGAATAATTTTATAGATTTTGAAAACTAACAATGTACCAAAACTTACCACAAACAGCAATTACAAATAAAAACACAAAGTTGTTCATTTTTATAATGCAGAGAATAACTATTTGAATAATTTTATATAATTTTTTGTATAAAGTCCAAATATCGTATTCTAAAACAGTAGGTGACACTAGACACAGGGAATGACTGGTTACTGTTGCAGGGCTGAAATATATAGGTTTTAAATTTAACAATCTTATCATAAATTGATAAAAATGGTGTTTCAAACCAATCTGTATATTGCCGTTATTAAATTATGCAATTTCTTTTCTTGGGGTACCGTGCGCGGTGCATCAACTGCAATAAACACTGGTCCCTAAATAATACTGCCGTGATATAGGATTTTGTTTTTGTGAGCAAAAATGAGCAAAATAATTACGTTTGTTGTATGGGAGGATAAAAGATATCCTTTAATATTATTTTATTCTGTTTTTAGTCTTTGTTGTTATAGAGACAACAGAAATACATACATCATTTGTGAAATTTTCAACTATCTAAAGAGCTAATTAATTTAAATTCACACACTGTTCATAATATACAACCAGTACCCCTAGCACCAGTTTTCCCTATTTTACTTTACAGAGTTTTTCCAGTATTTACAGCGTTTATTGTATGAAAATATGGTACAGCGTCTCTGGTGTGCGAAGAAGGAACCAATTTTTCCCTTGAAAATTGTCAATTTGAAGTCGTCAAAGTTCCAGTTTACTTTACGTCTCAAATACTGAAAACTCGTGCTGACGGTAAAGTACCCATAGCACGAGTTTTCACTATTTTACTTTACAGAGTATTTACAGCGTTTCTTGTATGAAAATATGGAACAGCGCCTCTGGTGTATGAAGAAGGAACCAATTTTTTCCTTGAAAATTGTCAATTTGAAGTCGTCAAAGTTCCAGTTTACTTTACGTCTCAAATACTGAAAACTCGTGCTGACGGTACAGGTGACAGACAAAAATAGTTACAGACAGACGAACAACGAAGACTTAGTAATAAGCTCTTGATTTATCCCTCAATCTATTGAACCGTTAGTTTTTTTTTCTACGGAACCATTTTTCAGTCGGTAATAAATGAAATAAATGCAGGTTTTACTGGATATATAGGTATATAAAATAGATGATTGATGATTATATTATCAATAAAAATAAGGCGGTGGTGGTGACTTTTTATTTCTTTAAAAATCAATACCACAATTATATTTAAAAAAGATAACGTAATTCCTTTTAGATTATAAAATGAAGCTTTAAATAATCTAATATACTGGCCTGTTGATCTAGTGGTTAGTCACCCTGACTGCTGCTGGTCGTGGGTTCGATTCCCACCCAGGACAAATGTTTGTGTGATGAGCATAATCATTTGTTCTGTGTCTGGGTGTAATTTATCTATAATAATTATGTATGTATTTTAAGTATATAAGTATATTTATCAGTTGTCTAGTACCCATAACACATGCTTTGCTTAGCTTGGGATTAGATGGCGTTGTGTGATATTTGTGTTTCACTACAAAATTAATAAGGCAATGCAATAATTAATGTAACAGTGAATATATTAAGTTGAGATGTAAAAAAGTATTTGGAAACTTGTCAAATGCTTTTATTACACCTAAAACTGTTACAACATCAAATTCAGTGTTTTAATTGTATTCGTATATAATTAACCAATAAGAAAAAATAACAATAAGCTAATTTAATTTCTATTTCGGTTATTTCTGTGTTTAAATTACATGGCATTATTAGAAGTTTGGTTTTCATAGAAAATTCTTTCAACAACTTCGACAAGTGTGCGCAAGCGTCACGTGATGGAGGCGCAGCGCCGGGGCGAGACCCCGCTGCCTCGAGAAGTCGAGGCGTGGCGGGAAGAGCTCCGGCGCGAGCTCAGGGTAGTATGGATTGGACGACTGTCGCAACCGACGGCCGGGCACGCCGCAATCGCATGACGCAGGTCCTCACCGGACACGGAAGTTTCGGGAGGTACCTGTGGCTGATGGGAAAGGAGGAAACGCCGGGGTGTCACCACTGCGAAGATCGCCCGGAGGACACAGTAGAGCATACGGTGCAAGACTGCCCAGCTTGGGCAGAGCACCGACGTGACCTCACGGCGGCGATAGGCGGACACCTCTCGCGCCCGGCATTGGTTTCGGCCATGCTGCGGAGCGAGACGGAGTGGGAAGCGGTCGCCGCCTTCTGCGAGGCAGTAATGCTCATGAAGGAGGCGGCGGGCCGCGAGAGAGAGAGGACAGCGTCCTCCCTCCGCCCCAACCGCAGTGGTGTACGCCCACGGCGCCGTACGTCGCAAGACGATCTCCGGCCACCGTAGGCGCGGGCATGCGGACAGCGAGTAAAGGGCAACTCGCTGTCCGACCATGGACCATGCCCGGGTCGACGGCGCGTCGTGTTCCACGCGCGCCTCAAAGAGCTAAGGGCCAAAGCCTGCCGGGGTCGCGGGATTTATTTCTATTACCGTGACCCCGGAACATAAAGGGCTACTGAAGGACACCGTGGATTTTAGTCAGTACAAATCTAACAGTACCTCCCGCCCTGCCCGGGGTTGAAGGTCTCATTTGATGATTTTACAACGATAAAAAAAAAAAAAAAAAAAAAAAGCGTCACGTGATACCCGATGATGTTCGGCGCATGCATGGTTGTTTTTTGAGTCTCAGCGGGTAATACAATTAATACTATTGACTTAGTTCTACATTGTCTCTCTGTTAAAATAAATACATACTGACAAAAACAGGAGGTTGTTTATTTTGTACAAAATGCTTTGTATGACGTCCGCTTAGAATGACCGTCCCTTCAATGTCATAATAAACGGATTCAACTGTAATTTTCTAATTGAAATAAAACCTTTTATATGCAATAAAGAAAAAATAGTAATATAGAAGCGTGAAGAACATGTTATAGCTTTTTTTGTTACACATTCGTATGCTGATACCAGACCCCTAATAAAAATAAATGGGATCTCAGCAGATCTAAATATTAGGAAACAAATTCAAGTGAACCAAATAGATCTTTCCACATACATAAACCATTCTACAATCGATGAAACGTTCCGCTGGGTTTCGTTTTAGAAGACTTTACAACTTTGGAATGTAACTTGTGGGTCTTTTTATTTTAGTAGTAAAGACCCGGGTGAATATTTAGCCAATTAATGTTAAGCAACAGAGTTGGGATACCTTTTATGATTATTTTATAAAAATACTGAATGAACTTAAAAATTACTTAAATTTTTAAAATTATAATTTGATTTAAAAATAAAATAAAATTTAAACTTAAAAATTTACTTAAAAAAAAAAACATTTGTGCGCTCACTTGATTGAATTGAGCTCACGATTGTAACGAGACGAATCGTCTCTGCGAAAATCGTATCAAGAAAAAAGATATAACGCATGCATTATGCTTGAATCTCGCTGCTAAACCCATTTTAAGTCTACAGTCGCTCACTTTAACGTCTAAAATAAGCCTTGGTCGTTTTATGAGCCTGTATCGCGTCTTATAAACTATACAATGCAACCTCATTATTCGCACTTTTTTCCACTTTAATCGAAACTCGAAAAGTATCTAATGTGTCTAGGTCAGTGGGATTTACTGCTTTGCATGTCGTGAAAATGGAGCTGAAAACCGGTTTGGGTCAAAACCGGAGCAGTTACCTCACGACAATCATGCGGCAGGAATTTATCATTAAATGGTTTTATCGTATTTCGTCGATAATTAAGTCATTTTACTTAGAATAAAAGATTATTAAGAGCAGTGAGTGATAAGTTGCATAAAATTTAACCTTTACTAGAGATTATGATTCGTTTCTAGAGCCGTGATGGCGCTGTGGTATCGGCCCCGACTTTTTTTTTTTTTGAGCATGGTAAAATCATCAAATGAGTCCTCCAACCCCTTACTGTCAGACTTGTACTGACTAAAATCCACGTTGTCCTTCGATAGCCCTTTATGTTCCCGGGTCACGGTAATAGAAATAAGTCCCGCGACCCCGGCAGGCTTTGGCCCTCTGAGAGGGGGGGCCCCGTCATTTTGCTGACAGTTCTTTGAGGCGCGCGTTGAACACGACGCGCCGTCGACCCGGGCATGGTCCATGGTCGGACAGCGAGATGCTTTTTACTCGCTGTCCGCATGCCCGCGCCTACGGTGGCCGGAGATCGTCTTGCGACGTTCGACGTTGTGGGCGTGCACCACTGCGGTTGGGGCGGAGGGAGGACGCTGTCCTCTCTCTCTCGCGGCCCGCCACCTCCTTCACGAGCTGATTCGCAGAAGGCGGCGACCGCTTTCCACTTTTGCACCTTGCACCGTATGCTCTACTGTGTCCTCCGGGATCGGCCCCGACTTACGAGTTGGTCGTGGTTTAGAACCCAGCCAGGTGCATTATTTTCTGTAATTTATTTCATCACCATTTCTTTCAAGATGGTCAATAAATCATCGTGAGGGGACCGACATGTCCTAGAACAAAAAAATCGAAGACATGGATGTCATCTACCAATCCGCATTTGACCCGTGTGGAGTATTATGGTCCACTTCCATTCTCAAATAGGAGGCCTGTTTCTCAGTAATAGATAGCGTGATCAGGATGATGATGAATCGCTCTGTCCATTAACGCTTTAAGATCTTTTGTATAGTTTAAAAGATTTAAGCGTAAATTAGTGTTCTTTTGGAACTTTCACGAGCTCACTTCACCCTCATGTGTGCACAGTTTCAAAATAATTTATCGCAGGTTCTGAACGACATTAAAAAAATATATCATTGCGTTCGAAATTAGAACGTATCCCTTTGAGAATCTGCGATGTTTTACTTTAAGAAATTAACTCTATGTGCGCTCAATTAGGCGGACAATCTAACACGGCTGCGGAATAGGGCGACAACTACTATAAGCGACTTTTTAGAGTGTGTAAATAAAATGTGGAACTGTAGGTAATTACTACAGTTTTTTAAGAATTGGAGTATATTTTTACTTATCTGTTTTGGTAATTCTCTGACATCATTATATGATAACTAATCGTTTAATAAGTCACTTTATACGAAAGAAGATAATTTTGCCAATATAATAATTGCTACCGAAGTCAAGTATGTTGGTACTTGATTTTGATACGATATTAAACAAACTTCATCATGACTTTTTCAGTTTTGTGACGTAAAGTAAACTTGAACTTTGACTTAATTTTTTTTAAATCGTCGCTTCGTACTCCTAGTTCCTCCTGTATCGTGGGTATGTTTACAAACATAGAAACTCACATGCACAACCCAGACCCAAAACAATAACTTACAGCTGATCATGCAAACATTAAAAAATTAAAATGTCACTAACGGTATATAATATTCCGTGCAAATATTTTCCTCGTGCGGGGATCGAACCTACGACGACACGCTGCGCAGCAGTCGATCAGCTCTCAGAGACTGCGCTGACCGTGCCGTCAAAAAATAGGATTATGAATTACGATCTTTGAAAATGCGCCATCCATGTAAGCATCAACCGATCAGTCACGGAATTTCCGTTATTAAACTAAAAGCTCTAGAATTTAGCGAAAACTTATTCGAAAACCGCATCAAAAACGGTTCATCTAAACGCGAGATAATCGCGAACAAACAAACATACATACGAATAAACATATAGGTCAAACCGAGAACCTCCTTTTTTTTGGAGTCAGTTAAAAATATCACTATATTGTTATTGTCGGCTATGCTATGCCCGAGCATTTACGGCTTAAACCGTGTGGTTTACCCATGATGGCTTATTGAGCCAATGCTAATCAGGTGTCATGGTAATCACTCGGTTCAATGGCCGATATTCCTAATTTATATAGCCGTAAGGGCAACATGGTATGCGAATGGCTTTAATTATGTCTTTAGCAGTGGGTGTAAGAAGTGCGTTACACAAAAATCGGGGAACAACCTAAAACATGCGGCTTCACGTATTTATCGTACCTCCTGTGGTGCGTTTTATCGAAAGTCATAGCAATTAGACTGGTCTGCTTAATTATTTTTGACACTTCTTTTCTTCCGAAAGAAAATCTATTTTACACTTTCTTGTGTTTGTTTTGGAATTCAGTTCAGATAATATATAGCGTCTTTGAAAATCCGCCTTCGATGTAAGTATTAACGGTTCCATACGGGATATCTTGTACACTAAAACCTTTTCCAGAATGTAACAGAGCACAGAGCACCTACGGTACTTTCACAAGTTTTTATGTCTTGTGACTGGGACTGTAGCACCATAACTACATATTTTTAATACTAGTTTTTTTTTTTTTGACAATTCAAAAGTGCTTGTGACAGGCCTACTTGAAATAAATTATTTGATTTTCATTTTCATTTTGAACAAACCCTTTTCTGAAAACTGCGAAATCCCTATGTGAACTTTTTTCCATTGACACAAAGTTTCAGTTCTACTGTACCTGTGTTCCAATAGGAATATTAGTGTAGTTACTGCACGTTTAATAACATCAAAACTATGAACTAAACTAAATAAGTCTGGTTCTGTGGTTGGTGACCTGCATGATTAATATTACGATCCAATAACCAACTCAGAGATTCATGTCATAGTTATAATTGCGCGATATTCATATGCATTACATGACAACGTTAACCGCATCGCGTATGCTAAGATCGTGTGGCGTTTGGTACATCTACACACATGTGTTATATGCCAGCTTTTGCTCGTGGTTTCGCTTGCATTTATTTGTGTATTGTACAGTCACGAGCAATAACATGTATACACTTAAGAAATTTTAAATCTTTTTTTACTCGTGGAATACTGGTTTCCACTTTTAAATAAGACCTATGTCGTAATAGTATGGCTTCCAAAATATAATTCTAATGAAAAGACAAAAGTTTTAATCAATGTAGTAGCAGAACATCGCTTTTGAATGAAATTGCGAAAGCGATGTACAGTGTACATGTACACCTGTACATTGTGTAAACAATATTCCCTGAAATTGTGAAGCAAACTGGATAACATAATTATATTATGTAAATGAAGATTTATACAGGACTAATTTGTTTCTACAAGTTGTGGAAAACCACCTATGTTTTTATCAAGAAATAGAAATCTACCGGCCCTATCTATCTCCGTAACAAAATTCATCCAAACTGGTTCAAGAATTTCAGCGCAATACAAACACAAGAAGAAGACTTACTTTCGTGCTGTTTATTATTATTGATGCATTGATCGTTTCTACTTCTTCCACGTGTTTCTCTCCCTTCAAGTTTTATGCAAAAAGAAGTAGCCAGTTATCGTATACGATGTCTATGCAAATTCTCAATCTTAATCTGTTTTTTTTTACTTTTCTTTACTCTTTAAGGTACATCACACACATCAGTCACGTCATTGTCACCTCACCGAATCAAACTTGTATAGAAATATACCTGACCGGTGTCGTGACTATGATGGATCACGTGCCGGTGACTGGCCGGAGACGTGTGGGAACAAATACCTATCATATAGAACTGTAGAAACATTTTGTTTTTTTAAACCGGGCCAGTGACTTGAGGGTGACTGATGAGTGTGAATGCACCTTTATTCTAGCTGTTATAATATTGTATTATATAGCGACATAATTGCTAAAATAATTACAGTTTCTTAAGTCTCTTAAATGGTTAAGCGATTTAGGCGAAAAAACTTGACACACAGAACCACTTTCACATTTATGACAGTAGTTTGGATGTACGAGTACATCATTAATGTAGAAGTAAATCGTGCTCAACATTATAGTATGTGGAAGTCGCGCCGAGAACGCGGTGCTCACGTAAGTTTTAAGTATTTAGCTGACGCTCTTGCTAAGTACTGCAGCTTCGAAGCTGCTTTTTATGCAAAACTAAAGCCTCGTTTCCAAGAGAGTGATGTGTGTAGTGCTGGAGTACTGGCGAACATAAAACTTAATGCGCATTAAATAAAATACATATTTCATCAAAAACTTGAACTTAGTATTTAAACGGATGTAAATTAGCTTGAGCGTTATACGCATAGCCGAACAAGGAGATTTTCATAATCTAAGATAATTCCAAGATACTGCTCTAATTAAGATTCTGAACATGGCATAAGGAAAATAAAAATAATCAATTTTGATAAGAATGTTGACATGATGTTAATACGTAAGTATTGTAATGACTCATACTTTGGCAATATTTCTCACCGTTACGAAAAATATACGCCTTTAGCACACTGACGTCGCGAACCGCGATAGCGATAATTCGGTAAATCTGTCCCACACTTCGAAACGTATCGCATTATTTTATATCTCGCTCTATCATGTGCGAATTCCTATTAATTGCATCTCACTCTGAATAGTATCGTTGTTTGTCGCGATACTCCTTTCATACGTACGCCGCTGTACCACTTTTTTAGTTTCGCCGTTGGTAGAGATTTGTCTTTTTTGACAGAATATCGCGGCGATACAAGATGGCGGAGGCAGAAACAGAAAACTCCAACGACATGTTTTACTCAAATGAGTAGGAAAATGCGATACTGAAATGCGACATTGGTGGGCGGTGTGAAAACAACCGCTTAAATTTCGCTTGTTAGCGCTTTTTAGAGTTATCGCTATCGCGGTTCGCGGCGTCAGTGTGCTAAAGGCGTTAGATTAAAAAAAAAAAATTACTGAAAAGACTCATTGTCACATCTGTAGAGTCAATTGGCCTTGTATGATGTTTAAGAATGATATTAACTTTTTACGGACATTGTTGCTTTCGGATGAAGCATTGATGATATGGGATCTGGTTAAGGAATAAACCTAAAAGCTCATCCTGTTAGTTAATTATTTATCAGTGTACGTAAATTGCAATGATAAAATGAAATTCAATTATTATTAATCAATTAAGACATCGTTCGATACATTGATAGTAGTCTGATGGAAAGTATTCTACGGATTGATGTTGGAGTATATTCTTATGTTCGATTTTCATAAAAACTCGACGAGGGCTAAGGGGGAGTAGACCGTTTTTATTTTTTACTAGTTGTGCCCGCGTCTTCGTTCGCGTGGTTATCGGAACTTGACAATTTATTTTTATCAAATTGACAAAGTTTCATACAAACTTTCATCCCCTAGGCCTAGCGGACGCCTATGTCATAACATCTATCAGCATGCCAAATTTCAGCCCGATCAGTCCAGTGATTTGGGCTGTGCGTTGATGAATGAGATCGTTATGTCAGTCAGTTACCTTTGAGTTAGGTATATTTATTAAGATAAACTTAAATAATCGGTACGTGATTTAGGCTTTGTATTATTAAAATATCGGAGCCCCTTGCTTATGGTATAAACCAGTACCAAATAACAGATGAGGGTATCAATTCCTTATCTTAGACCATGAGCTAAGCCTGCCTTATTTCTATGTTTACTCTATAGACCTTAGTGTTAGGGTCAAGTGTTTGTAGCAAGCGTGGTTCCATTAATAGACATTATGAGTATGTACTAACACGACATCAAGCTATCCCAAAAGGCTACCATTCAGGAGGGGTTGGTTTAAACCCAGACACATTGGAGATATGTATGTTCCGCCTCAGAAACAAAAAAAAAAAAACCTTTTAAACCTTCCCTGTATTTCCCAAAATAATTCAAAACCAAAATCAGCCAAATCGTTGCAGCCGTTCTCGAGTTTTAGCGAGACTAATGAACAGCAGTTGATTTTTATATATAGGTATAAGATTTAAATTTTCGACAACTGAGCAATGTCCAATGATTATTCTTTTGTAAATGTAGTTCCGTTTTATAAAATCGTTGTCATAATCCCAATTGTGATTTGTTTAAGCGATAATTATCGGAAAATTCCTATTTCAAGATAACTACAGCTTTGTTGAATTAATTGCAGTGAGTCATTAATTTCTAATGGAACAGGAAAACACGTGCCCGAATACTTGTACGAACTATACTTTTGTTTTATGTTTCATTTTTATCGATCAGTACCCTTAGCACGAGTTTTCAATCTTTTACTTTACAGCAACTTTCCAGTATTTACAGCGTTTCTTGTATGGAAATATGGAACAGCGCCTCTGGTGTGCGAAGAGGGAACTATTGTTTTCCTTGAAAATTGTTAATTTGAAATTGACAAAGTTCCAGTTTACTTTACGTCTCAAATACTGAAAACTCGTGCTGACGGTACTGTACCTCTAGCACGAGTTGTCACTATTTTACTACAGAAACTTTCCAGTATTTACAGCGTATCTTGTATGAAAAATTGGAACAGCGCCTCTGGTGTGCGAAGAGGGAACTATTTTTTTCCTTGAAAATTGTCAATTTGAAACTGTCAAAGTTGCAGTTTACTTTACGTCTCAAATACTGAAAACTCGTGCTGACGGTACAGTACTTTCCGATAATTTTTGATAATAATTTACGTATACGGATAAAATGATAAGATAAGGGTACGATCTATTTAGTCTTTACAATACATCTAATGCGATGATTGTTTCAGTTTTATGAAAGCTGTGTGTCATTAAAGTATTTGATATAACGCTGTTTTTTTTTGTGTAACCATTATGAATAATATTCTATGTATTTTTGTGCTCGCACTTTGCGGTAAGTGTTGATTTGCTTTTCTTATTTATTATATGAAACTGTTTTATGATTATGTAATGGAGTTAGTTTGAAATAATATTTCCACGAACAGATATTATCTGTTCGTGGGAAACACGATGCTTTAAAACGCACGTAATACGAGTAAATAATGGTGTTATTTTATCACAAAGGATTTCACTTTAATTTTTAAATTGTTCTCGGTCAACCGGGATACTTGAGTGAATCTTATCAGCCCGTCATTTAGATTGTCAAAAAATAGAAAATAATAAGAAATATTTACTCTTTTGTTACGTAAATCGTAATGCATGTAGATAAATACGAAACAAAGAAAATTGCCAATACACAAGCAAGCACAGTTCTACTTGCTTCTGACAACTCTCGAATTTTGATGCATTATAACTTTGTTGTTACGCATTAATTCAACAAAAGATAAAACACGTATCCACAATTTCTCAATACTCTTACTGATGGACAACATAATTAAAAATAGTAATTTATTGATTCTGTTAACACAGTTTAGTTTACTTTTGTACGTGGTAAAATCACGTCAACCCATTGGTTACTTTAGAGGGCCAAAGCCTGCCGGGGTCGCGGGACTTACCGTGTCCCTGGAACATAAAGGAACAATGGAAGGACACCGTGGATTTTAGTCAGTACGAGTCTGATAATCCCTTCTGGTCTGCCCTGGGTGGGAGGACTCATTAGATGATTTTACCACGTTAAAAAAAATCATCGCGGTTAGGTACTGATGTCATTATAAGTATAGATATTTGGAAATCGTGTCATTTAGTCAATGGATTGAGAGTCTAACAACCAGAAATACCAAGGAGTATCATAATTACCCAGTAAGAAAAACCTGGATATCGAGAAAAGTACTCGCTTGATGTGAAATGTTGGTATTCAGCTGCCTCAGGTTCGACTGGACGCCGACCAACTTTACTGGAAAAAGGCTATGCTGATGATAATGGCTTACAATATACTCCAGAAAAGCTGTATAACTATTTGTGCTATGTGTATAATCATTTTGTATTATTTCTCAACAGCTAGCGCTAGTGCAAGTTCTATAGGCCGTATCATTGGTGGAGGGGCGTCACTTCAAAACCAATTTCCTTATGTTGTAAGTATAATCCTTGCTTATTATTTATACCTACATCATCATCATCAGCCGGAAGACGTCCACTGCTGAACATAGGCCTCCCCCTTAGACCGCCACGCCGAACGACAATTCGCCACTTGCATCCATCGGTTGCCCGCGACTCTCACGATGTCGTCGGTCTACCTAGTGGGAGGCCTACCTACGCTGCGTCTTCCGGTCCGTGGTCGCCAATCGAGAACTTTTCTTCCCAACAATACATGAACGACATAAAACTCCAAATTTTATGTACTTTTACTTTTTAGTAAAGTAGTTATTCAAATGAACAACGTTATCATGAAGTTATTGTGAAACAGCATGAAATAATAAGTTAAAACTGTAAAATGATACATTGATAAAAACTTTCATTCTCTTGATAGATTGCACACAAACACTGCTAAAAAATGGTTTTTTTTACAAAACTATCAACTGGAGCAGCAAAACTGCTTCTAATTGCCATAATTTTATCAATAATATGTTTGAAATTATTATATATTTTTCAGCCAATTTATGAAAAAAAAAACAAATCTCTCCATTTATTGGTTTAAGAAAATCAGTTTGATTGATCGCTATTGTACGTTGTATTCTATGTTGTTGCTTGAACGGGTTCAAAAAAACAGACGCGGTGGGGTTAATTACTTCGTGATGAAATTTTCAAGTAAATAACCTAAGATATCGTCGTTTTCCGGGATAAGCGCCAAGGCTAACAAAGATAATGTTACAAATATATATTACGTACCTATACTGAAGATAAATCAGCAAATCTGCTATGTATGTCTCGATAGTCGCTTTTATCTTAAAAAGATGTGTTGATTTGATAATATGAGTGTAGATAAGAGGATGCACGGTTTTGCGCGGGGATAATGTAGATACTGTATCATATGAATGTCAAAGCGCAGTTATACACCGTGACGTCTTTTCCAATGGCCATTCTGGGCAACTATCAAATTAAATAATTATAGACTTGTATGGAAAACTAATACCAGAGGGTGGTAAAATTGGTTACGAGAATGTCTTAACTAGTATCTAATCTATGGAACTGGAACGCAAAGACAGTTGAAAGAACACCGTGAGTTCTGGTCCTTTCGATCGGTCACGCAAAGATCGTCGCGTTCAATTTACATTTTTGTTCTGAAAACATTGAATAAGTCTTTGATGTTGCGACTGTATTGGTGTTCTCGAGACAATCATTTTATGCCGCTTTCAGTTTATTTGACTCACGTGTTGAATTAAAATATATTTATTCGTGATGCTAGCTTTAATGCGCTTAGAACATATAAATAGATTTATGTAATATTTTTTAATTACTCTGATTAGCTTGGTACAGTCTTAAGATTACGTAGGTAATCACGATAATCTTGTGATTAATGAATAAAAATTAAGCAGTACGATACCAATAAAATATTTCACCTCTTACACATTTAAATACCTGGTCATACAAGTTTTAGAAATGTTTTTTCATTTCTCATACTCGGAAAGTAGTGTTTGTTTGATCAGAGCAGCGGGTCGAAAACGATGCTTCCCTCCCTTGGGCGGGAAAGACTCATAGTAATTGCTTCCCTCCCTAGGGCGGGAATGAATTTTAAAAATAGAACTAAAATTGGTTATTTAGTCGGCTATAATTTTCTATATTAATATCGATTGAAAGCTAACCTGAATAATAAAACATTAAAAAATAATGATTTCGAATCGACAACATATATCCGCAAAATTCAGATTGTCGAGTATTTTGCAAATTTCTAATGATTTTCTGACCAGACAGATCGCAGCCGCCATTTTTGACAGCGGATGACATGTTGAGAAGTTTTTATTTTTTCTCTTTATTTTCGGCCAGTGTCATGTGGTGTATTATGTAGTTACTAAACCTCCTTAGAAAAACCTATAAACTGAAACCGTGCCTCGACAAGTTTAGTGCGGCGGGAAAACTCTTGCCGGCGCGATCTAAGGGCGATAATATAGAGGGAGCGACTGCCGCAACAGAGGTTCGGGCAAGCCGGATTTCCATCTATATTACCTATTTAAGAAAAATATCGATTTAAAAAATATGCTGCGGTCCTGTGAGTGTATACGGCCAATTTGAATTAAAAAAAAAAAAAAAAACTATTAAAGCGGGATGGCCAGCGGCGGTGACGCGGGCGGTGTGTTCCATATTTGAAATTTAAATTAAAAAAGACTATTAAATAGGTACTACTCATTTTGTTACTATCAATAAATATTTTAGAAAAAATACTATTTTTTACTTTCCGTATATTTGAAATGAAAAGTAGAGTGTTTAACACGGGTGAAAGTCATCAATTCCCACTCGGACTATAGCCGCCCTCGCTTCGCTCGTGCGTCTAAATACCTCGTATGGGAATTGATTTCTTTCCACCCTTGTATAACAATCTACTATTTTTTTTCCTATGAGTAAAAGGCGCGAGTTTATCATTGAGCTATTATTACTACGTATAGAGACAACACCACGCATCACCACACCACTGTGTCCCATCCAGGATGAGTGCGCGCGCCTATAACACGCCACATAGCTGTCAAACAATTTAATGAACATATGCGCGCGCACTCATCCTGGATGGGGCACAGTGGTGTTACGTGGTGTCGTCTGAGCTATACGTAGTAATAATAGCTCAATGGAGTTTATGTATGTTTGTAAGCACTGCGCTACAAAAGCGGCTCCTCCAAGGCTCATAGAATTTGGCATAGACAGTCAGCAATGTTCGGCACAAACAAGAAGGAGAGCATGCAGAACATTGGCCGTTTATCATGCACCGAAAATCATTGTGAGAGCTTATAGGTCAAAGCGGTGGTATGCGTGGCAATCGGCCAACTGCCTGCCACCATGTTTTAATTGCCCGATTCCTGTTACCACAACAAATCATTCGGCTTATCAATAGAAGCTGTTTTACTACAAATAGTCAGGATATAGACTGTTTAAATGAAGCTAAATAATGACGGACGTTCTAGTCAATCTTCAAGGTTCCCCTTTGTCAATCAGACAGGCGAGGCGAATGCGATCTGAAGCGTTTTTATTTGTAACGTATGGAATTGTTTGAATCCAGTCACATTGAAAAACAAAAGCGGTCCGATAGTCTATGTGACTGGCTTCAAACAATTTCATACACTATAATCAAAATCCCCTCGGATCGCATTCGCCTCGCCTGTCAGTTTGACAAAGGCTTAACTTCGCTTACTCTTGTCATTTTAAGACATCATATTCAGTACATATCGATTTTCCACCGTTTCTCGGTTTAAAATAAAGTAAAAATCATTAATTTCAGATATCTGAAGGATCCATAATAATTATGATAAATTTCAGTTTATCACACTTATTAAAATTATAAAAATTGCAGTCAGAATTTCAAGTACCTAATCTTTTTGGACTGTGATATTAAATTAACATTCGTATTGTCATTGTACGGTAAAATTGAAACTGAATATACGACATTGGAAAGATGCTTGATTTATTATTTCTTTGAGGATTTTAGTCAACCAAGGACCGTATTTAGCACAGGAGTTGAAGCACGAGAACACGTTTTGGATCGATGAGGTAAGTATAATCAGCAACTCATAACTGGTCAAGTTAGTAGCTAGATAGATAAACCTTCATATATATAAAATGAACATAAAAAACGACCATTGGTCAGCATTTTCTGGAAGGCTCGCCAATTCATTTTCTGACCAGTCATGAAAAATCAGTATCTCGATATGATTAATGTACTCTCAACCAATGACATCACAAAAGTACCTGCGACACAAAAGATACAATAGATCCGTTTGGCAAACAAGAGGCCAATAACCCCACAATTCAGTTGCAAAACTTTTTGATTAATATATGGGATAGGATAAAGAAGAACGTAATCTTATTACAAAATCACGAATTAATATATTCTTGACAAACTCGTACCCTCTTGCGGAAACTCTGACGTCACTCTGTCAAAATTCATCCAAACTCCCGTTTGCTCGCGATGTTTATGTTCCACAAACATGTTTAAAATTTCAGAGGGAAAGCAATGTTTGGAATTGAATGACACATTTTGAGGCTGTTTCCTCTGACATTTGTCACGTGACTTAATAAAAATGTCACTTCTCGGATGCTTCTTGTTTAATGTTTTTGGTAGGATTGTAATGAGAGGAATGGAAGATGTACAAAGTAAATAAAATTATATTGTAGACAATTATGGTAATGAGACGTTTATGATAACGCTGTTTAATATTAATGACATCGAAAGTAAGCATTTTAGTGGTTTTTTCTCTTTTTTACGTGGTAAAATCATCAAATGTAAGGTAATAACTGAAATTGTCGTCTTTATCTTTATATTGAGGATATTCAATAACGCTGTATTGATATGTCAGTATGAACAAGAACATTTCCATTTTTTTTTTTTTTTTCATTTCAAATGTGACTATACATGAATTTTTCTTCACGATAAATATAAAATCTTACTCTGGGTGAATCGAATATCCTATACAAGTCTTGCGGAATATTTTGTGGCAGCGCAGTAGAGTAACTTTAATGATACCTGACATTCGATAAGCGTTGGTTCTTGAAGAAAAATGCTGCTATTCCCTACAATTTCTAAATGCAAAAGAAACATCAGAGTGGAGCTTAAGCGAGTAAGTGTAGGTATATTTATAGCTCTAATAGCCAGAAACGACGTTTAAGTAAAAACTTAGATTTTTACATTGAAACTAGTCGTATCCTTTATAATATTTTCTTTATTTTATGGATTTATTTTATTAATTTATCTTTCAGGAATATTAGTGGCCCTTTTTGCAAAAAAAATACCTAAAATGATAAAGAGTACTTGCATTTTCTATTCGAAAATCTTGTGCATGTAGGTTACACCCGCTACTCGGCTCCTATTAGTCGAAGCGTGATGTTATATATATATCTTATAGCCTTCCTCAATAAATAGGCTATCCAACACAAAAATAATTTATTAATTTAAAAAAGTAGTTTCTTAGCGCGTTTAACCATGTTGGTATAGACTTTACGTCACACACTCATATCTTATATTGAATTTGATTTATGCAACAAAGTGGTATTGTAATTAGCGTCAACGAAATTGGTCCATAACACAAGGTAGTTAGCATGTCCATTACAGTGGTAATACACATCAACATCAAAATGATGTCTAGTTTACGACTACAATGTTTTAAGTATATTATACAGTACATAGTGTGTTAATTTAAGCTCCAGGAAACGTGCAGGGAGGTTTTTGGAAGAACCTATGCACGCCACCAGATCAGAATCATCTAACTGTAGAGTGCCAAGCAAACTTCCACTCTAAATATACTGCTAATTGCTTCATAATCTCTTGTCTCACCGAGACCGTGACACGCTGCAGCGGTTTTTCGCTCCTTTGTGAGAGGGTTTCCGGCGCGACCAAACCGCTGTCACCCGGCGTGTTTAATCGCGTGTGTCTGTACGAGGCTTTATTTTCAAATTTCAGAAACTTGTAGGTACACGTTAAAATAAATTCCTGATATTTATTGTATCGTAAAATTAAATCGTAGGCCTTCCTTCAGTTTGTTTGTACATACAACGTGTAATGTTAATAGTGCAAAACCTCTCGTGGGGTAACTCAGCTCATGTTACTGAAAAATGAACTAAGACTTTTGAAAATTCGAAAAAACAAACATTTTTTTCATACCGCCATGGGCCCGCGATCAATTTATCGTTTTATTTGAAAAGGCAAAACGTTTTTTTTGCAAATTTCCAAATTATTGGAAAAAACTTGGTTCAGTAACATGAGCTGAGTTAACCCACGAGAGGCTGGTTTTGCGCTATTAATTTTACACGTTGTACATAGTAAAATTGCAAATAATATTATTTAATTTATTTGTTGTATTCCAACATTTCCAACATTTTACAGACAATATTGCTGAACCCAATTTCAGAAGATCATGTTTTGAAACATAATTGTATCCGCTTGTTGGATAGCAAATAATGGAACTATTGCTTCCGTTGACGACGAGTCGGCTTGCGGTTGAAATATATTGCGATTCTAATACTCGACGGGATTGCTAATAGTTTCCTACTTTATTCTTTTAACAACACCAACAAACCAGTTGTGGATGTGTATTTCTGAACAACTAATAATTATTAATTTCAAATAGCGTGCTGAAATTGCTGAGTTTATTTTCGTCAAGACGATGCAAATCTTTAAGTCAAAATTCTGTGGTTTATCTAAAGTGAAACCCAGTTGGTATGCATTAACTAAATTCGCTTTTCATACATGTTTTATATAGAAGAAGCTACAAAACACCAACTGCTATAATCCTTATATTAATCAGGGCAAGAACGGAAAAGATGAAAGAATTAAACGAGTTATTGAGATTACATTAATGCGTTTTTTATAAATTTATTATTTTGCAAACTGAAAAAAGATGTATGTAATTGTAAAACCGTACTTGGTAAGTTTAAGGCCGCATTCTGTGACATGCGTTGCGTCGGGCAGTGCGACTCCGCGGTGTATGCTGACAAGCACGCCCCGCCCGACGCAACGCACAGCCCGACGCAACGTGTTGGACGCCTGATGCAACGCGTATCCTTGAACGCGGCCTAAGTTTGCGTTAACACTAATTGTTTGGCAGGCCGCGAGAGAGAGAGGACAGCGTCCTCCCTCCGCCCCAACGACAGTGATAGACGCCCACGGTGTCGGACGTCGCAAGACGATCTCCGGCCACCGTAGGCGCGGGCATGTGGGCAGCGAGTAAAGGGCAACTCGCTGCCCGACCATGGACCATGCCCGGATCGACGGCGCGTCGTGTTCCACGCGCGCCTCAAAGCGCGTCAGCATAATGATGGAGCCCCTCTCAGAGGGCCAAAGCCTGCCGGAGTCGCGGGACTTATTCCATCACCGTGACCCGGTACATAAAGGGCTATTGAAGGACACCGTGGATTTTTTTTTGTCAGTACAAGTCTGACAGTCCCTCCCGCCCTGCCTAGGGTGGACTCATTTGATGATTTTACCACGCTAAAAAAAATTATAACACAAAGAGTGTAGGTACCCTGAAGCTTCAATTTATATTAATGTAGGTTAAAATTTATTTCGGTATGCTTAAATAACTTGTCAATACAATTTTAAGGACGTTAATGTCAGCTGCAGATTTATTCGGCATTTAAAGCACGTCGAGTAATGTACGGGTGATATGAACAATATTGAACGTAAACACAGGTTTTACTGAGGATATTATGTGTATATTTAAATCTCTCGATTGTTGGCTGGCTGTGGTCACAGTTACTTTAACAAAGAATTAAAATAAAAACCTCTACTTAAAAACGATTAATTGAAATTAAACATGTAGGTATTAATTCCACCGCAAGACGATCTCCGGCCACCGTAGGCGCGGGGCATGCGGGCAGCGAGTAAAGGGCAACTCGCTGTCCGATCATGGACCAGCCAGGATCGATGGCGCTCCGTGTTCCACGCGCGTCTCAAAGAGCGTCAGCATAATGACGCGGGCCTCTCAGAGGGCCAAACCCGCCGGGGTCGCGGGACTTATTCCATCAACGTGACCCCGGCACATAAAAGAGTGTTGAAAGACACCGTGGATTTTAGTCAGTACATTACAAGTCTGACAGTCCCTCCCGCCCTGCCCCGGGTGGGAGGACACATTTGATGACGCTAAAAAAAATGTATTAATTCCATCAAAATCATGATCAATACTCAAGTAAGTATGACATCTTATACAACTGAAAGTACGACGTATCGTCACGTTTATTCATGACACATCTGTTTGAGATATTTATACGTATAAAAACGCTAAAAAGAGATCATTACACCAGTTGGGCTCATAACCCTTTATCATTAAAGCGTTCGTCCTTACATTTTCTGGTCCTTCGAGCTTGATTCACATCCGACCCGACCCCAAGTTTTTGGTCTGCGAGTACTTCGAAGTCCCCTGTGGTCAGACAAAGAAGACTGTTTATGCTCATTCCTATGAGTTAAATTTAAACAGCTTTTTAAAATTTCAATTGTTATCCAGAGTTACGTTATGAAATTCTCAAAGTTAGCTAGCAGCAGAAAACATTCTGGAAACGATACAATTAAGAATAATGGATGGTGATTAATAATTACGGTCGTTTATTGTGTTTATTACAATATGTTCGTATAACGATGTAGATAACAATGGCGTTTCGAATCCATTTGCAATATTATAATAATAACTGTGAACCATTTTATGAAATGAAATTAGAGATCTGTGAAATGTCGAGAGACTTATAAATGGTGCCAAATAACAACTTAGGTAATGTGAGGCAATAATAAAATAATACAATTATGTACCATGCATATCATAGTACATTGTTCACCGAGAGGAGAAAGTGACCGATTACCATCGAGGGTATCGCTTAAAGGCCGAGGCGTAGCCGAGGACTTTAAAATACCCGAGATCGGGAATCGCACTTTCTCTCGAGTGATACATAGTGTAGATACATAAATTACTTTCTACGAAAACTGAATCCTCAAACAACACACAAATTGAAAATGGCGCCAATGGCGTCTGCAATTTTCTTATGTTCTTTTTTCAAATTGTTTATCCTGCCGCCGCAGGGTCGCACTGCCAGCCCGACACCATCCAACACACAGCTAGTGGCCAGTGTCATTTTGCGAACTTGGAGATAAAAACTCACTGTAAAAACTTTTTGGCTTCTGATATTTAGGTTACCGGCGCATAGTCTTACACAAAATTAAAAAAAAAAAACACGTTAGAAATGGATTTTCATACACTTTTCTCTCCCGCTCAGATGCGTTTTCTCCCCGCATATTTGGTTGATATGCAATGACGTACTTTCTACCCTAAATTTGATAAAGTATCAAGGTACTTTCCAAGCAGGTGTAGTATAAAAGTTTTTATACTACACCTACCAAGTTCGCAAAATGACACTGGCCACTAGCTGTGTGTTGGATGGTGTCGGGCTGGCAGTGCGACCCTGCGGCGGCAGGATAAACAATTTGAAAAAAGAACATGTGAAAATTGCAGACGCTTTTTTCAATTTGTGTGTTGTTTGAGGTTTCAGTTTTCGTAGAAAGTAATTTAATTTATTTTCCTCGTAGGTGTAGTATAACACTCGAGAGAAAGTGCGATTCCCGATCTCGGGTATTTTAAAGTCCTCGGCTACGCCTCGGCCTTTAAACGATACCCTCGAAGGTAATAGGTCACTTTCTCCACTCGGTGAACAATGTACTATTTTTTTATCTCCTTCAGTGCTAATAAAAATTTGTAAACAAATAAATACGTTATATTTATTTTTATGTAATATTGCTTTTACGAAAACAGAAATGTTATTCATTCTTGCTAAGAGTCCTACATGGCTACGGCGTAGCACTGTGCTACGAAAAGTAGTTCAAAATTGTGTTTGTGTGGAAATCGCAAACCACTAGTACTCGGGAACTTATTTCACACAATACAATCTATACTGTTACACAATGCAATAGTTATATATGAATGATTTCTGGAAATCATCATAATGTTACATACTCTTAAGCTGGTATAGAGACCAAGTTGGCTGAGGCTTTCTGGAACATGGTATATTTTCAACATACCAATACCTCTTTTTTGTTTATGTCTTATCATTAGTAATTTGGACTTATGTATAGAGATGCAGCACTATTATTATTTGATTAACGTTTGGAACTTAAAAATTACCCGTAATTACAAATATACTCGTAGTTCGAGGTGAGAGTCTAGGGATCCGTCACACAGGGTATCCTAGGATACCCTGTGTATGGACGCCAGTCTCTCACAAAGGAACATACATTTTATACTTATTTCTTTCTGTAATTTGCAGGTTGTAATTGTGGTGTGATCCTTTGTGTAAAAAATAAACTATATATTAACTATATAAACCAACACAGTTCAGGTTTGAGTAATTCTAAAGTACTTTTTTACAGTTGAAGATAGTCTGTTCGTGCAATTCATATGCATGACGTTCGTAAGTTAGTAATCAAAATAAGTTGAAGAATTCCGAATTCTGTTGTAAAGAGAACATAACTTAGGACCTTGTCACTTCAATTAGTATGAATGAGCGTGATCAAAGACAGATATTTTGCTTTATATTACGTAAAAAAGATGCCAGAAAAGAGATGCTAACAAAAAGACAAGCATTTTATTATGAAAGTAATAATAATATATTTTTAAACGTTTTTATTATTTTTATGGTTTTTGTAAAAATATTCAAAGATGTAGAACTATAAGGTAAAAAAATGAATAAAGGTATAATATGTGCCTAATGAGTTAAAACATAGAAGACCCTAATATAGTTGGGAAAAGGCTAAGGAGATGATGATTCGTAAGAACAGAGATTACAGCAGTTTTTTTTTTAATGTACCCACCTAAGTATCGATGTGATGTATGTTGAGTTCTTATCAGTTAGATAGTACGAGTATGAGTTGCTTGCACATTTGTAACATTGCCATTGGAAAAATCGAGTACGGAGCAAACCATTTAGATAAAAACCGTTACGTTACATCGAAACATTAGGTTCCGCACACAATGACTTTAATTTTGCCCTGAAATCTGTAAATCACGTAAATAAAATGTGGCCGTCATCCGTTTTTTAAGTTGTGAAAAAACTTTATTTGAAAGTTTTTTTTAGTTAATATTAATTATAATTGTTATTTCGACAGTGGCATGATAATTAATAGATTATAAATGATATTAGCAATCAAATCTACGTCAACTTTTTAAAAGTAAAACAGTGTATTTAAATAAGTTCAAACTTATGATGACAGAGCAGTCTTTAACAGCACCTTAAGCCTGCACTCACTGAGGTGGAGCGGAGCAGAGCGGAGGGTCATTCACCAATCACAAGATTTGAAATCCGCATCTCTTCTCCAATCATGCCATGTGATTGGTGAATCGTACTTCGCACTGCTCGGCTCCGCCTCAGTGGAAATGGAGCCTAACTGTCTAACCTAGCTGAGTTATAATTATGACGCAGAATACACTTTTTCTGTGCTGCCATTTCTGTTTTAAATGTGCCCAGACGTAAAAAATATATTCAAATGTTTATGTTAAAATTTCTCCCAGAGAGCCTAATTAGCTTAATCAAACAAACGTTAAAATTTAATGTAGTTTATGTTTTTTTTGCGTTTTGTTTTTGTTCGTAATGCAGACCAGCAGAATCTGCTGTCGCCACAAAAAAGGTCGCTAGACCAATATCACACAACATTTAGGTCTCTGCTTGACCGGATTTAATTGGATCGTGCCCTGACTTCAAGGTGATGTATTGCCGCCATTACTGACCATTCGAAGCAGACATAGTTTAGTGGTCGGCTCAGATAGGTTTATCATTACTGGCCAACCTTAATATGAAGTTAAGTTCGAATAAAGTCGCTTAGCGTAATATTTTATAGGCTTAATTATCCCGTTATTTACACGTGCGCACAATAACAAGATACAATCTGTTACTATTTATGAATTTTCGTGGAAATACTTTTGGTTTTTCTGAAGATAATAAGCTTATTCCTGTTTATTATATGAAATCGGAAGTGATTATACATCGATTTCTTCGAAAATCTCGCTTATTATCTGGATCTATAAGAAATAGAAAAACATTAATTATGTAACTGTCTACTATAGAACAAAGACCTCTCCTAATCGGCGCTCTACACTCCTCATTCAGTCTGACGTAGCAAAAGGGTTTGGTAAAAGACAAAGCCGTCCAAAATAACACAATCTAAAACTAAACGACAAATTCCCATTCTGATAAAGCATCTAAAGTACGAAGTTTGTTCGAGTTTTCTTCCCGTTATCGTGGAAGCATCCTTATGAAAGCGCATCTCGGACAATACAGCGCTTTACAGCGCTACACAGCGCTGCACTGACGTTATCGCTGTCACTTCCCTTTCCTGTGTGTTTCTAAATAAAGGCACATACAAAGCGACGACTGTTGAAAGGACCAGTTGGAAATAAAATACTGTGTATTTATTTTTTTAAATCATGTGCATAGAAATTTATTATTAAATTAGATTTATTTATAACACATATTTCAGACTTATAGTAGCAAATAAGACAAAATATTCACAAAATGAAACACATCCTAAGTAAGTCAAAAACAGGCTATGAAAAATATACTGAACTAACTGTTACCCGCGGTTTCACCCGCTGCTGGACTCTTTTTGGTCTTAGCGTGATTCTGATTGTATATAGCCTTTCTCAATACTCATACGCCAACACTAAAACATTTTTTCAATTCAAACTAGAAGTTCCTGAGATTATCGCGTTCAAGCAAGTAATCATTCAGATTTATAATATTTGTATATTTTTTTGTTTATTTTCGACTTCGTACTAAGTTGTGATACTAATAATAATTAAATAATTTATTTATTTATAATACTTTATGCACAGCGGCAGACTTAATACCGTAGTAATGTAATTAAATAATGCCTATAAGGCCTTAAATATTTACCATGCTAGGGAAGATGTTTCGTTATGTTACTATGGTATGGTAGATGTTTTCCTATACTTTATGTCGGTCAACCTTTAGGAGCGATGTCTAAAAATAACCAACCCATGGCTCTACAAATATTTTTGGTTACCCGCATCATCGATTAAAATACACATACGTCAGCATATTTTTGTAGGTAAGTTACTTACGTTATATAACAAAATTGTTTATTTTTCCAAGAAACATCACATTACTTCATTTTGTTGGACATGCGATCACGAATTGCGATCGATTACAATGTTTGTAAATATTTAAAATAATATACAGTTACATAAAAATCTACTAAGAAAATATTATCAAACATTTATTTAAAAATAATGTTGTCTAATTATACCCACCACGGTCACATTATACCACCCTTAAACTTCCATGAGGAATAATTTACGACATCCGGATTATTTTATCAAAGGGTTTTGCAAGGGTCCATAAAATTCACACTAACAAAATCGCAAGGGTCTAAAAAATTCACAGTATATAAACATGCCTTCAAAGGAAAACACCCTTTGTTATCTCGTTAAAATAGGCTTGTAGATAACAATGATTTTTTTTAATGTAAATGTAAAATAATGAATCTATCAATGTACCCACTCCTAACTACTTATAAACTATAAATTACAATAGTACTATCACAATCTATAAAAATAAAGATCTAACCTTGACCTAACGTCCATGAAAGATCTTATTACGAATTAAGTGAGTACTTAAAATTAGCAACCTAATATTTTATTGTTATAACAAGCTTGAATGTCATTTTAAGTGACATACAAACTAGGGGTTGAATCTGGACAAAGAAAAGATTACCAATGTACTGAGTTCCACGTTCAACCCTCAGGGGTTGAATGTGGAAACGTTTAGGGGTCGAACGCGGAAGAGGGCAGAAAATCTTGGGGGTTGAACGCGGAATAAACCGTTAAGTTAAAACTTTGGGCTTAAGCGGTTACGCTCAAAACTTAATTCAAGAAGAATTCTCTAGAAACAAAGGGCTTATTGATCGATCCAATAATATCTCAGTCGCTGGCACACTTATTAATTTTAAGCAAAAGGTCAAATGTCCAAATAGAAGAGCCGCATAAAATCAGTCATACCCGTAACTCGACACTGAAATAACAAGAACAAATTAAATGTTATATCGTAGAACTGACGTAACCGTAATAAAATATCAGTTATGAAATAATACTGGGTGTAAGATCCTCTTGAAAGACGATGCGGGGTCCTGTAAAAGCTGCTAGTAAAAAATATTTATTGGCAATAAATGGCGGCCGCTGTATCGTTACGACGATCTGGTGGGCTTGTGGCAGTAAATTTAATTTGGCCATTGATCGACCGCGGTGATACACTGTACAGTACCTACCGGGTCTATGTATGTGGAGCTCAAAGTAAATGTCATCGGGGTAACGTGGTGTGGTGCTTAAAAATATATCGAGGGAACAGTATCAATTCAATGTTATGTTTCATTGCGGTAAACTTTCACTTCGGTATAAATCAAATTATAACAATTACAAATATATTTATATAAAACGCATTAACCGACGTACTACGTAACCGTCGTTGTCAATTTCTTTCTTGCTATATTATTTTTTTGTTATCAAATTTCAGTTTAGTGTTTATTTAGTTTAAGAAAAAAATATAATTTTACCAATCTATAATATTTTCAAAATTGTGACTTTGTTGCACTTTCATGATAAAATGTAGCGTATATCTGTTATAGGCTTACACACTAGCACTTAAGTTTAAATTGTTTCAATCACTACATTTGGATGTTTTGCTGTTGGTGTACCTTATATATGTACCTATATATAAAGACAAATATAAAAGCATGTAAACAAGCTTTATTTTAGCAAAATATTGAAAGAGAGTTATTCCCAGAATTCAGACTCGCTTTAACCCACAAAACAAAGATACACAATCTAAAAAATCATAAACCTTTACAAAGCCTGGGAAATTAACTATCATAGACTCGCTACACTCCCACTCAGATTCTATTTGTAGTATACAATAATAGATTTCCCCGGGGGACTCTTAGGAATATATTATTTTTTGAGATGTAAAGAGGTCGTAAGTCAAACAAGTTTGTGAACCGCTGGATTTGAGCGTATTTCCCGCGGGTGACTTGATTACTGTAGCGAACGTACTGTAATGTGCTAGTACTTGATAGTCGGGTGACGCTGGTGAAAGGCACCAGTATTGCTATATTTTTGTTTCCTTTTTTTTTGCTTGTCACAATAATAAGAGATAATTACGTTGAAGTGATGGCCTGAAAAACAGGTTTTTAGTAACTTAAATCCGGCAGGGCGCTAGATTTAATTTTATTTCCTAGTTAAATATCTTGTACCGATGTTGTTTACTTATACACCTGTCTTTAGTTATGAACTATTTAACTAGTATATAAGATGTAACTATGTTATATTTCTGTGACGACGTTTACACCCATTATGTAAAAACTTTTATGAATAAAAAAATAATTTATTTTTTATTTACTATATCTGGCTCCATTGTAAAAACTTTCCGACATTGATATGAATACTAACACGACTGACGGTCCTCCAAGTGTTTGATCAAAGACGATGCAATAAAATAATGATGAACATAGAGCAAGTGAAGTTTTCTGTAGAATGCTGTTTATTTTCCATCAAACAGATTTACAATAAAGGTGCCTTCCCACCAGAGATGATCAACTATCCTGCGATGTATCAATAGTAAGGAGGCGACAACGACCTATAGCACGTATCCATATAGCACCCATCCATCCATAGAAAAAATACTTAATCCGTTAATTACTCTTTCTATTATTTTATATGTATTTTATTCTTCTTTCTGCTTCTTTTTCTTTCTTCTAGCACATCTCTGGTGAAAAAGCAGCCTAAATCTAAGTGCTATATAGGGTAAATATGTTTCCCAATTTGTTTAAGCCTTCTGAAAGGTTATCTAAACGATGGCGAAATCCGCATCAAAATTAATTGTGTAATTAAGAAGATCTATGCATTACGCAAACAAACACGAAAAGTGACTTTGTTTTAATTAGGACAAAGATACATGCAGACTGCATTATACACTCACAATAATATGTCTCTAGCTGCATACATCTCAAAAACGAGTTAAGTTAATCTTATCTTATAAAACGATGCAATGACAGTTATAGCAAAGAAAATATTACAACTGCATTTTTTTAGAAAATAATGTACCTTTTTATCTCAATGAATCTTTATTTTTATCTGTTTTTGAAGTTACGACACATCAACCACTCTTCTGAAAATTTGTAATTTTGTAGATAGCCGTTTGTTCTTTACTGCTGTCTAAAATATTAACGGTGCCACAAAACAAAATTGACTACAATTACGTGTTTGTATTGCCGATTTAAGATTTATTATTATGACGGAAACTTAGTTAATGAGTAAACATTATCTGGCTTATTACAATGTTGTTAATGTTTGCCGTACCATCTGCAATAATAATTATAATGTCTTTAAGGTCGCGGGACTTATTTCCATCACCGTGACCCCGGAATAAAAGGGCTATTGAAGGACACCGTGGATTAATGGATTTTAGTAAGTACAAGTCTGACAGTAAAGGGTGGGACGACTCATTTGATGATTTTACCACGCAAAAAAAAAGGGAGGTATTCCACAAACCACATTATTATCACTATGTAATGTTCTAACAATTATTTCCTACATAGTGCAAACGAAGCATCAAACTAATAAAGTCAAGTCCCACTTCTGAAGTTCTTATTCGCACTTCACATGTTTATTTTACTCTCAATAAATTACTACACAGCCTACAATGTGACATTTTTATTGTGACCTTAAAGTTAGGAAAAAGTTGCTAGTGTAGTCGAAAAGTGTCATTTATGAATTTACGACACTATTATTTTTTCCTACCCCACTTAAGTGGGGACAAGAGATAAAATAGTTCGCCGTGACATATACCGTTAATGCGTCCACTTTACACAAAGAGTAAAGTTTTGATTGCTTTTATGAAGTAGTTTTGTCATTGACGGCGTATGTTAAAAGTGGGAAGTAAAATATTGGGTCGTGGGAAGTGGTAATAAAACTGCAATATAAGTGAACAGCAGCGATGATCGTGTGCCAACTTTATGCAACGTGGCGCAGGCATTCACGGTGATTAATGTTGGTTCACTACAGGCGGGCTTGCAGAAGAACAACAAACCGGTTATTGATGGTGATAAAAAAATGGCAACACTAACCGATTTAACTGTGATGTGGGAGATTCAGAAGGAAATAGAATAACTGGTAACAAGGAAGGAGAGAAAAAGCAAAGACTGCACTGAAGAGTTTGCTCTGCAACTACAGTGAACACAAATTTTGGATTTTTTTTTGCTGATGAATGGAAGACTTAGACGGCCTTATTACAAAATAAGGCCGTCTAAGTCTTCCATAAATAAACCTTGTTCTAAACCTGTACTAACAAGTCCAGGCTTATCTTCAGAATCATAGTTTAAATTTCTCCGTATTACAAAACTTAGATAAAACGTAGACTATAGTACCATCATTTGAACCATTGTCTTAACATTTAAATACGCCAGGTGTACTAACAATTAAATCTAGCACGTTTTAATCCATTTTTTGGTGAAAATAACACAAAAACAACAACACAATGAAAAAGTAGCTTTGAGAAACTTTGACACATCTTTGACAGCTACGACAGTTAGACCATGGTTTATCGCAAAACCAAGATTTGTAATAATGTTTGTGTAAACCGTAGTTTTTGGTGATGTAAACCTTGGTTTTTAGTTAAACCCCATTTTTAAATAAGGCGGAGAATGTTTGTGGTTTTGTGAGACGAAACAGTGGAAGGAAATAATTATTTTCATATTAAGATGGTGTCAAAATCTGATCATGTTCGCTGGGCAAGATCAGAAAAGCATGCGGTCAGTAATTACAGAAAACAGAGAGATTTGAAAAGAGCAATGGGAGGCTTCTGCCTAGTAATGGGACACATTATAGGCTATTATAAAAAAGGCTTATCGTATTAAAAATATACAGATGTCGAAGAATCTTTACTACTCCTTATCATTCAAAATTATTCAGGTCACGCCAACAACAACAGTTGTTAATGTTAAACAAATAATCAAATAACTCCGACCTTTATTTAGTTAACGGCCAATATCCAATAAACAGGTCTATGCCAATTCCACGATAATAGTTCCAACAACCCTTAACAAAGTATTAGGCCCCTCCTAAAAGGTAACTGCTCTAGGCTCAACGGTAGCAAAATTGCAAATCTTGCTATAAACTTGTAACAAATTCTATCATCCGCCGACCTTATTGCCCTTGTTTGGCTCGTTTTATGTATTTTAACCGTCGTAAATGAGATGTAAATCCGAGGTAGCATCAACCTGTATAAACTTCTGTTATTAGGGGATTAAGCCTTCCCAATTAGGTATAACAACCTGGTTTATTAACACTGCTAATCATTAAGAACTCTTTGTATGTATGTATTTCAATAGGCCATTTGAATGAAAAATTCTAATTATTCAGTCAGTTTTTTTTACGTGCTAAAATCATCAAAAGAGTCTGTACTGATTAAAATCCACGGTGCCCTTCAATAGCCCTTTACGTTCCAGGGTCACGGTAATTGGATAAGTCCCGCGACCAATTATTCAGCAAGTTAGATTTTCAAAAAATATTTGACTCTTCTCTTCTGTTGATACGTTAACTAAATTAACGGAGATACAACACTTTTAAAATTGGCAAAACGTCATGATTAAGTACTATTTTACTGGTTCGGACGTCACGAACCTCTAGTCTGTAACTCTCGAGTTGTGATCCATAATATCTTTGTAAATATTCATTAATCACCAATAAATAATATACGTGTTTATTATTTTTTATACTCTAAATACCGGAATAATTTAATGCTGTCAACATGCTTCTTACTGTGATAGCAATAATGTAGGTAACCATCAAAATGTTAAACACGGACTTATGTCGCTTGTTTACTACGCATAAATACCACGCGACGGCATTTTCTTTGATTATAATATACCTCATCATTATGTTTAATATCAAAATCCGTATTAAGGAATGTCTATACCTGAATTAAATATGACTGCCTTGAGAGTATATAAATAAGTAGTGAATTTGAATTTAATCTGAAGTGGATTTGATATCCCCCTCACAGAAGGCCAAAGCCTGCCGGGGTCGCGAGACTTATTTCCATCACCAAAACATATATAGTCCTTGCCATGAAGGACACCGTGGATTTTAGTCAGTACAAGTCTGACAGTCCCTCCCGCCCTGCCCGGGGTGTGAGGACTGGTTTGATGATTTTACAAAAAAAAAAGTGGTTTTGATATATTAATCCGTAATAGAAAAACAAAATGTATACCTACCTATTAAAAAGTTCTTCATTTCAAAACTATCCTTTTCTATAGGTACCCATATTCAGTGACAAAGTTCTAATCTGTGGCAAAGGCCATGTTAGTCGTCCCTCGAAAGCGGCTGGGGTGTTAATACGATCTAAATGAACCGTGAAACTTTAAGGCTCATAGCTAGTAATTCAACCTCGCTGGATGGCGTACCGGAATGCTCTCGGTAAATTTTCCATACAATTTTCAACATGACACATTTTAATCAAGCAGTATATTGTAACTGGACGTGTGAGAGGTTTACAGGCTATATACGTTAACAAGATTTCTTTTAAAACTATGAAAAAGAGGTAGAATATACCCATATCGATGAAGTTTTATTTATAGTCCGCTCCTTCAACTTGTTTTTCCGGATTGATTACATAGGGAAAAGGGATCAAAAATAATTACTTATTATAAAGCCCTTAAAAAAAATTGTTGTTCGGAGCTCATTACGTTTTACCCTATACAGTAATTGGACCAATCATCTCTTCAAGATGACGTAAAGATTCTAATATTTATCCAATCAGGAAAGCCTTAAAATGGCCCCGGACCTCTGGGATATTAAATATTTACCCTTGACTTTACCTGGTCGACCAATACTTTTGGGTAACTCATAAGTCGCCCCTTGAGAAGTATCAACATGACGATCAAAAACAGTTTCAAGTTTTCCTAATTCAGATTTACACGAGACCCAAATTAATTACTTTAAATTTGGTAGTAAATGTTTATTTTCGGATCTAGCGTATTTGGTAAGTGACTATTCTGTGCGGTCAATTTAACAATGAGGGCAATTGCTACAGCCGTTTATTGTACTTTAGAGATTTAGAATAGTTACCAAATGTACAATTATAAGTTATTTATTATTTAACTGAAGTAGTGTGTCTTGGTATTTTGAGTTTTTTTTTTACAAACTTCAGATAATCGTCATGTTCTTCATATATTTTAAAATAAAATATAAGAGCCTTGAAAAATAGACGGTAAGTACAAAGATCGTTTATCACCAACAAAACTCATGATTTATCAGCACAATTAGATAAAACCTTAAACCATCAACTCATGAATTCAAACGCAATACCAACAAAGTAAATTCACTAAAAGAATAATGGAAGAGATTATCGTGCCTCTTGAAAAACATCGCCGACTCGAGCTCCGAAGAGTTATTCACATAGAGTAATCTTTTATTTCCCGGGAGTAAACGGGAGTCTTACCGCGGCGGAGATTTGCAGATTCCTTCAAGAGGGAAGCGAATCAACGTTAGCTTTGTTTAGGCGGAATTACCTCTAGAGAGGGAAATGTTGTGTTTAAAGGTAAACGCGGCTGTCTTACCCAGCCTCTTAGCTATACAATATTTTATCATCTTCCTCTGGGGTAGTTAAGGTGTTGTCGGACGCAGCGATAACGTGCACCATTGTATTAATAATTGTGTCACCAGCACCTGTAGCTATCAGTATTTCCACTAATTAATTCATGTAATTTATAACGTTCGGTGAAGTATTCTATCTAATGACACTGGTAACGGGATAACTTGAATATTCATTGATGGGAATATTTTACACCCGTCTTAAGTAAGGCGTGGGTAAACATCGGAGCAGACGATAATATTATTAATGTTCCAAAATGTTGGTATTACCTAATTTCTTGCTTTAGCTTTTACAACACACGTATAGTGAAAACAAACGAGCAAATAGTAAAACTAAATAGAAAAAACGATTTTATTTTAAATTAGAATTGTGAATCTTTTCCCTTGCATAAAATAGGTGCCGAACTGTACATATTATGTGTGTACAAAATCAATCACATAAAGTGCTTAATAGTAAATAATCAACATGATAGTGAATGCGTTAATAATTCCACCTTTACATGGCTTTTATACAAAGCGAGAAAGGTAAAAAAAATGCTAAAAGCATTCAAATAAAGCTACGTCTGACCGAGTGCAACGGCTCGGACTTAATAGCCTCGTTACTTTTATGTTTCTGGTTCATAAACCATGTTCCCTTAGGGTGGCTCTGGAACGGGGCATATCCACAGATGCCCGAAGATGCTGATCCAAATGGATATTGATGTCTGCTTTAAACCTTTGAGGACTTTGTTTATGCGTTTTGCTTTTTAGTTTCGCTTTTAACAGTGTGGTGTCTAGTTAATATACGTATTTATTTGTATATAATAAAGAACTGGATTTGAAATTCCTCAATACTCCATTGAGTGGGTTTTTAGGCAGGTTTCGATTTTTATTTTTATAATTATGTCTAAAGGTGTTCGTGCGCAAGACCACGAGGCACGACAGGAGACCGCGATAGGGGACCACGACAAGAGACCGCGACCGAAGATTACTTTACTACCGTATCTGTCTCCTGTCGCTGCTTCGCTCGCGAACTGCCGCTCATACATTGCCTATAGGTAAGGTAAGGTATTTTTCGCGCGAGAGACCGCGACAGGAGACAGCGACAGACCGAGACAGGAGACCGGAACCGTCACCGGGTTTCGAGCGCGAACCGTCACCTTAAGCAGTGTAAAAAATTATTGTGCCATTGCGTTGACCCTGTTTAGTTCTTCTCGTACTTCAGAGATGTCGTTAGTTGTATTTTTTGTTTGACACTGTAGTATGTCCGCTACTTATCTGTACCGTCAGCACGAGTTTTCAGTATTTGAGACGTAAAGTAAACGAACTTTGACGACTTCAAATTGACAATTTTCAAGGAAAAACATAGTTCCTTCTTCGCACACCAGAGGCTCTGTTCCATATTTTCATACAAGAAACGCTGTAAATACTGGAAAAACTCTGTAAAGTAAAATAGTGAAAACTCGTGCTAGGGGTACTTTTCATGATGATGAAGGCTATTAACGCTGCAATACCAAAAGAAACAACCAACCAGCAGGTTTGTTTTCTATATTTTGACGATTTCTAACGAAATGCACCTAAGGGACTACTTACGGGAGAATTATTACTACTGTTCCATTAGCAAACTATAATTTCGGTAATTAATTTGTATTTGTACGTAACGAAAACTATAAGAATATGAATTCATTAATTTAATAATACCAACATAGTCCAATACAAGGAATTAACATGGAGTTCTAATTAACGTAGCTTATTCCACCAGCAGGTGTTGATTCAGGAATTCCGTCAATGAATCTACGTAGGTATGTTTGAGATCTTAAATTAAGGAAATCTTATTACGAAATTCCGACATGTGTCGCAAGCTAAAAGCCGGGGCGGGGGATCCGTGTGGCCTTAATGAACCTGCTCAAAATTTATAACACTATTAACCTTTTAGTTACTTTGCAAGTAAATTGGACCTCAAATGCGCTTACCTTAATAAGTGATAACTTTTGTATATTTTCCACATATCACTCGTGGAATGATCGTGCGAATAACGCGCGTTGCCGTCAACCAATTTACAAAGTCCTATATTTTCCGCCATGAGTTCGATCTCTGAAATTCGTAAATCTTATTTTTTGTTGCTGTAGATATCAAGGCTTATCTTCATTTGAATTTTATTTTTTCCGGTGTAATATTTTGAATATAGATGTGATATTTGTTAAATCTATTCTCTGTTTTTATGAAATAATAATAAAAAATACGTAACAAGTTATCCGTGATAACTAAATATTCAAAGGTTTACAGGCAATGATATTATAAGTAAAAAGGTGTAGATACGTTATACGCGCTCAGAAAGTGACGCGCTCAAAAGTGGTCAATTGACAAACCTTGACTAATTTGACTATATTTGTCTCTTTTTCACTTGCGATGCCATTCTACTTTAGCGACTAATCGTGATGTAGTGTGCTTTTGCAATATTTAGTTATTCATGTGTGCGTTAGGGTGCCGTTTTTGAAGATAGAATGTCGTGTTGGTAACGTATCTATTCATTTATAATATCTATAATTGTTTACAGGCGTGTTGTCAAGATTGATATTGCTATCAAAGCCCATAAGTACAGTAATATGCATTCATCTTTACAGTTACATTCTGAGGAAATAAGAAATTAAACTAAAAGTTGTAAAATATAATAAATGTTTATTTATAACATCAAATACAGGTACAGGATAATCTTACTCTAAAAAAATAGCAAGAACCACCGACCTCACCTAATACTGCCGAATAGGTCACACAAAAGGATTTAAATAATTTATGTGCTTAAAAATGCATTAATGTTAAAACATTATAAACATATTTTTATAATTTCTTTTCCATTATTTCTATTCGCAAAAACAAATAGAAAAATGGGGAAATAGTGGACCATTCTCGTGTAGAAGCAACTTAATATCCCCTTAGCTTACGATCTTAGCGGTAATAAGTTGAACTACAGTGAGCATCATCAGTACAGCAAGTGCCGGTTGGAAGGTAGAGGCACCTCCTGTGACGTCTCTGATCCATGTTGTATAGTTAGAAACTCGGGTGTATACTTCAGGCATAGCACTGGAAGAACTACATTTCTTAGAACTTATAAGTACGCCTGTCAGTCCCCCATCGCAGACTAATGCATTGCCGTAATCACCCTGTGAACAAAAAACATTAATTAAAGGACACTAGTAACAACCGTGAACGTTGGAAGGAATGGAAGGAAGCCTTTGCCCAGCATTGGGACAATACATGATAGCAATAATAATAATCTCGCTAGGTGGTTGGATCTAGAGCCTGATGTAGATTTTAATGAAAATTATACAAATCCATCAACTTCCGAAAGAAAAGTTATGTGAAACTTTTTTGTGTTCGTTTTTGGAATCTACACACATTACATTGTTTTTACATGTATTTATACCAGTTTCAGTGTAAGGAGGACTTGATGATTTTAATTTTAAAAATTAAAAACTAGAAACCGTACCCAATATCCAGCTTCAAATCATAACTTAATTATATTATCATTTCAATTGTGCTAATTTAACTTATACAAAGAAAAACAGCGTGTCTTTTGGAATAATAGACAGCCTACCAGGTCTTAGAAATACAACCACAATACTTATGCCACTTTTTCGGAGAAAAGTACTGATCCCTAAATAATTGGGATAAAATAAGGCCAAAACACTGTATCCTAGGGTCCTATTACGGGTCCTATTATTAGGGATCCTATTTACTCTTCACATCATTCAGAATACATCCAAAACAAGACATATTTTGATTTTGGGTGTGTACAGATGTATCTGAGATGTAACAAGCCTTTCTCATAATTGGTTGTTTCCATTTCAACTTGACTTTTTTTTTAATTTTTTTGTTTGTAAAAAGGGTAAATAGTGATTTAACTTAGATATTATAGTTGGTTTCAAGTGTCGCCGAAGATTTATTTGAGTGAATTTTGGTATAAAATGAAAGTAATACTTACGTTGCATCCCGCGGCATTATTTTCGGTAGGCAACGCACAAATCATAGATGGGAAAAGGTTAAGTACTTCTGGTTCTGTATTATACTGGAATCTGCAAAGCTCCCAATCGGAGACGTACTGTCTTGCATACGTCTGATTTACACTGGCCTGTAGAAAAATAACAATGATCATTGCCAATTATTGTGTGACTAGCTGTTGCCAGCGGCTTCACCCGCTACAACTCCAATTATCTCACGGGAACATAAAATCGGGATTAAAACTATCCTATGTGTTAATCCAGGTTATAAACTATCTGTGTACCAAATACAAAAATTCAGCCAAATCCATTCAGTAGTTTTTGCGTGAAAGAGTAACAAACATCCTTCCACACATATAAACTTTCACGTTTATAATATTAGTAGGATGAGCATGATCATTTTTTCTGTGTCTGGGTGTAATTTATCTATAATATGTATGTATTTAGAAATATATAAGTATGTTTATCAGTTGTCTAGTACAAGCTCTGCTTAACTTGGATGGCGTTGTGTGATATTTGTGGAATATTATATTTTTATAATTGTTTAAATGTTCAAGGACTTGCTACAGTGTTGACTTGAGCATTGAACAGATGAACACTAAATGACACCAAATACATACAACATACTATAATTATATTAAATTCATAAAATTGGGTATAATAGTAATGAATACGATTTGGTAGAAATTAAAGTAGCAAAAAAAATAATTATAGAAACAGTTGAGGGCGATTTTTTACTTTAAAGTATATACTTGCATTTGAACTCTTTTACGACATTCTAGTTAAAATTGAATGTAGCTGTCAAATATTAACAATTTTTAATTCATCATCATCATCATCAGCCGGAAGACGTCCACTGCTGAACATAGGCCTCCCTCTTAGACCGCCACGCCGAACGACAATTCGCCACTTGCATCCATCGGTTGCCCGCGACTCTCACGATGTCGTCGGTCCACCTAGTGGGAGGCCTACCTACGCTGCGTTTTCCGGTCCGTGGTCGCCACTCGAGAACCTTTCTTCCCCATCGGTTGTCAGTTCTACGAGCGATGTGGCCTGCCCATTGCCACTTCAACTTGCAAATTTTACGAGCTATGTCGGTGACTCTGGTTCTTCGCCGAATATCCGTGTTCCGGATTTTATCCCGCAAAGAAACTCCGAGCATAGCTCTTTCCATTGCTCGTTGAGTGACTCTTAGTTTCTCTAAAAGGCCAGCAGTCAAAGACCACGTTTCAGAGCCATATGTAATCACTGGCAACACACACTGGTTAAACACCCTTGTTTTGAGACACTGCGGGATTTTCGATGAGAAGATATCACGTAGCTTCCCAAACGCTGCCCATCCTAGTTGGATTCTTCGGGCGACCTCCTTCTCGAAGTTGGACCTACCTAACTGAACAATCTGTCCAAGGTAAGTATAATGGTCTACAACTTCGAGAGTATCATTCCCAACAACAACCGGTACGGGCGCCACATGGACATTTGACATGACTTTCGTCTTGTCCATGTTCATTTTAAGGCCGACCCGTTGGGAAACGATACTGAGGTCGCTGAGCATAGCATTGAGGTGCTCCAACGATTCTGCCATGATGACTATATCATCGGCAAAACGAAGGTGAGTGATGTATTCGCCATTGATGTTGATGCCGAGTCCGTCCCATTCCAAGAGCTTGAAAACGTCCTCCAACGCGTTCGTGAACAGTTTCGGAGAAATAACGTCTCCCTGTCTCACGCCTTTCTGCAATTGGATTGGTTTCGTGCTCTCTTCCTGAAGTCGGATGGACATGGTGGCGTTACTATACAAACACTTCAATACTTCGATATACCTATAGTCGATATGACATCGTTGGAGGGACTGCAATACTGCCCAGGTTTCGATTGAATCGAAGGCTTTTTCATAGTCCACAAACGCTAAACATAATGGCCGATTATACTCCTCTGTCTTCTGTATAATCTGGCGGAGCGTGTGTATGTGGTCTATGGTGCTAAAGCCTTTTCGGAAACCGGCTTGTTCGGGAGGCTGGAAGTCATCAAACCTGCGTTCGAGACGGTTCGTAATGACTCTTGAGAACAGCTTGTAAACATGGCTCAGAAGTGAGATTGGCCTGTAGTTCTTCAACAAGGTGTTGTAACCCTTTTTGAAGAAAAGAACAACCACACTCCTGTGCCATGCTTCTGGCGTAGTGCCTTCGAGTATGACGGAATTAAATAACTTCTGGAGGACTAGAAGTACCGGTTTTCCACCCGCTCTCAGAAGTTCTGTTGTGATTCCGTCATCGCCCGGCGCCTTGTTATTTTTGAGCTGTTTAAGAGCCATTCTAATCTCGTACAGGCTGATGTCCGGGATATCCTCAGTGTAGTGCCGAGTCAGTTTAGCTCTTGCGTCTCGAGCTGTACCGACACTGGGTTGTCGTGTAGATGTGTATAACTGTCCGTAAAACCTCTCAAGCTCTCTTAGGATCTCTGGTTTCGTCGAAATGATGCTGCCGTCGTTAATCTTCAGCCTTGTCATTTGGCTTTGCCCAATAGACGAATTCTTTGCGAAGACTTTTGAGCCCTGGTTCCGCTCGATCGCCTCTTTGATCCGTGCTGCACTATAGGCACGCAGGTCACGTCGCATTGATTTCGAGATTCGTCTATTGAGTTTGCCATATTCCGACATATCAGCTGAAGTTTCTCCAGTGGTGGTCTTATACTTACTACTTCAATCTTAAACAGTGCTGCAAACACCCGGACTGAACAAATACCTGAAGGACGACCAAATATTTATCTTGTGCGGAGATCGAACCCTCGACCCTGTGCCAAGTGCCAAGGACGGGAAACCTCCACGAGTGCCCGAGGACTGGAAATTCCTTTCCGGATACGTCCGGGGGGAAGCCCAGTTTCTCGGGACGGTGCGCCCCGGGGTACGGGCAAGAACTCCCCGTAAGGGGTCTCCTTGCCCGTATGCCAGTGTCCCGTCACACCGCTCCACCACGTGTCCCTCTGTTTAACAGAGGGCACAGTGGTCGGAGTAAGAGCGGGCCCGGCGTGCACTAACCCTGCCGTCGGGCAGGCAAGAGGAGGTATTGCACTCCCGCCTCCTCTTGCCACCGCTAATCTCGTAGCCCCGAAGATTGTCATGATCACGTCTATGACTTTTGACGGGGGTCGAGGGCCTTGGCTTAACCGCCCGGGCCGCGAGGAAGAAAACCTCTATAAAAAATTACCCCGAACCTCCAAGCGGCGGCGCACCGCGAGGGAGGTTGACAGCTTGATTGACGGGTAGCTGTAGATGAATCAATCATTAGTGGGAACCACGTTTTATTGGTTGGATGGTTGGTTAACTTTTTTACTCGTGGGAACAAAATGGAAAATTTTTCAAAAAATACCCCCCATACACCGGCAGTCGCCGCAGGGAGCCAGGGTGGCTCACGTGCCCGTGGGGAGGAGTCGCTGGACCTGTCCAGCACGTCCTCCTCACCGGCACCGAACACCGAGCGGGCACAGGGTGCCGCTCCGCTGGAGGAGATGGCCGTGGTGCTCGAGTCGGAGTCCGACTCGGCATCGGACGCCGCTTGCTCCCAGAGCTCAGGTTCTGGGAGCTCGGCGAGGGACGGGAGGGACTCGGACCGAAGGTCCGAGTTCCTAAAGCGCCAACGGCAAAGGGGCGACAACACGTCGTCGGAGGAGGGGCTAGCCTCGGCCCGTAAGATCGCCACGAGCGCGCGGGGCAAAGGCCGAGGCAAAACCTCGGGGAGGGGGCCCTCCCGTGGAGAGCCCAACACCAGTCTGGCCTCGAACGAGGCCAAACTAAAGGAGGTCGTGGCGGCTGCGATGCGCGTCGTCTCTATGAAGAGACGAAAAAAGACGCGAGAGGACGCGATCGCGGACGCCATGTCCTCCATCGTGGAGGCGGCGCGCGTCTACGGCGAGACCCCGACCGCAAGGGATGATATGTCCGAACTGCGGACGGAGGTCACCCGCCTGACCGCCGCTATGGAGGCTCTCCAAAGGGAGAACGCCGCCTTGAGGGCGGAACTGGCCGGCCTGCAGGCGGCCCCAAGGAGCCCCAGCCCAAAGGAGAGAGGCCAGCCTGCGCCGGGGGAGAACACAGTTCTCACCCTGGTGCGGCAGGAGCTGGCCGCCTTCGAGCGGCGGTTCTCCATGTTGGAGAACCGCGTGCTGCGGCCCCCGCTGGCGTCGTCGTACGCGGCCGCAGCAGCGCCGAGGCCCCCGAGGCCCCCGACGACGACGAGGCCGCCCCAGGCGAGGACGGCCCCTGTGCGAACGGCCCCGGTTGGGATGACCCCTGCGGGGGCGAGGACAGCCCCGGCTGGAACACCCCCCGCGGGGGCGAGGACAGCTCCGGCCGGGCCCAGCCCGTCAGAACCGGGCCCGTCGGGGTCACGACCACCCCAGACCCCGACGCCCGCGAGGCCGCCAACACGGGCGGCCACAAGGAGGGCCCAGGCCGAGAACCGGCCGCCTCCACAGCCGCAGCATCAAACTCCTCCGGCCGGAGCCGATTGGCAAGTGGCCGGAGAGAAGAGGAAGGCGGCCGGTGCGGCCAGAGCAAAAAGAAGAAGGGAGAGGCGGCGGCGGCGCAAGGAGCGCGACGTCGCGGCACGTCTGCGCGCCCCAAAGACCACGGCTGTAGTGATTACGCTGCAGCCGGACGCGGTCAAACGGGGCGTGTCGTACCGCGACGTCCTTACCAAAGCGAAGGAGGCGGTGAACCTCGGAGAGCTCGGCATCGCCGGTGGCCTCCGTTTGCGGGTCACAGCAACGGGGGCCCGGATGTTGGAGCTCCCTGGCGCGGACAGTGGCCCCACCGCTGACGCTCTGGCCGAAAGGCTCAGAGCGTCCTTAAATGCGGAGGAGGCCCGAGTCTCCAGACCCACTAAGCGCGCGGACATGCGCATTCTGGGTCTGGATGACTCCGTGACGGCGGAAGATGTGGTGGCCGCCGTTGCCAGGACTGGGGGGTGCTCCCCAGATGAGGTGAGGGCGGGCGCCCTGCGTCCTGGCTTTGCGGGGCTGCTGACCATCACGGTTAGCTGCCCCATCACGGCGGTCAAAAAGATCCAGGAGGGCCGAAGGCTCCTGGTTGGTTGGGTGTCAGCGCAGGTGAAAGTCCTGGAACCCAGACCCCTGAGGTGTTACCGCTGCCAAGTGGGCGTCTGCACCTCGGAGGTGGACCGCAGCGATAGTTGCTTCCGCTGCGGTCAGCCCGGTCACATGGCCGGCTCTTGCTTTGCCCCGCCCCACTGCTTCGCATGTGAGGCGGCCGGCAAGCCGGCCGATCACCGGGCTGGGGGCAAGTCCTGCGCTCCACCCACCAATGCCAGGCGCAGAGGTAGGCCCTCTGCCACCGCCGTCACTGTTGCCGCCACCGCCACCGCCGCCGCCGCCGCTCCCGATGCCGCCGCCGCCGCTGTGGCTGTGCCCCCGCGGGGGGCCCTGGAGGAGGCTGCAATGGATTCAGACTAATGTCTCCATTGCGCTTCCTCCAGGCGAACATCAACCACTGCACCGCTGCTCAGGATCTTCTGCTCCAGAGCATGGCGCAGTGGTTGATAAACGTCGCCGTGGACGCCGAGCCGTACTTCGTCCCACCCAGGAATAACTGGGTAGCGGACCTGGACGGCTCGGTGACCCTCATTTCGTCGGCCGCCGCCGGTACCCCGCCCCTCGATCGTGTCGGGAGAGGGCGCGGGATCGTCGCAGCCCGGTTCGGGGAGATCGCCGTGGTAGGCGTTTTCTTCTCCCCGAGCCGAACTCTCGCCGAGTTCCAGGACTCCCTAGTGGAGCTGGGAGACGTCGTCGTCGCATTCGGTTCCCTCCCCGTGCTCGTCCTCGGGGACTTCAACGCCAAAAACGTGGCTTGGGGTTCCCGGTACACGGACGTTGCGCGGGGCAGGTTGCTCGAGCACTGGGCCCTGGCGCAGGGCCTGGTCATAGAGAACCAGGGTTCTGTCCCCACGTGCGTGCGGTGGACGGGGGAGTCAGTGGTGGACGTAACGTTTGCCAGCGCCGCCCTGTCGCCGCGCGTCACCGACTGGCGCGTTGTGGAGGAGGTGGAGACCTACTCGGACCACCGGTATATCCGGTTTGACGTCTCCGCCCAGACCCCAGACGCGCCGGTCCGACGGAACCCAAGTGGTCCGCGATGGGCGCTGAAACAGCTGGACCGGGAGCTATTCCTGGAAGCCTCGATCGTGCAGGCCTGGGTGTCATCACCGGGCAGGCCTGCCGACGTAAACAGCGAGGCGGAGTGGTTCCAGGAGGCCATGTCGGAAATCTGCGACATGGCCATGCCCCGGGTCCGGCAAGGACGCGCCCGGCGTCAGCTTTACTGGTGGTCGCGCGAGCTAGCATCGCTGCGCGAGGCGTGCGTTGCCGCGCGACGCCGGTACTCCAGGCTCCGCAGGCGCCGCAACCGACCTCCGGATGCGGCCGCCGTGGAGGCGGAGCTGCACGAGGGATACAGGGCAGCGAAGGCCGCCCTCCGCGATGAGATCTTGCGGGCCAAGGATCGGGCCCGCAAGGAGATGCTGGAGGTTCTGAACAGGGACCCATGGGGCTGGCCCTACAGATGGGTACGAGGGAAACTCCGCCCCTGGGCCCCCCGTTGACGCAGAGCCTCCAGCCTCAATTCGTGGAGGACGTGGTGAGCGCCCTGTTCCCATCGCGAGGGGAGCACACTCCCCCGCCCATGGCGGCTCCGCCTCGGACGGAGTCCGACAGCGAGGGCGAAGCTGACGCAAACGCGGACCACAGCGACGACGACGTCTACGACGCTCCAGAGGTGACCGAGGTAGACCTGAGAGTGGCGGTACTACGGCTCAAGGCCAAGAGTGCCGCCCCAGGACCCGACGGCCTTCCAGGGAAAGCCTGGGTCCTGGCCTCGGGGACTCTCGGTCCTCGACTGGGAGGGCTCTATAGCGCATGCTTGGCAAGGGGCCAGTTTCCGCTTCGTTGGAAGACGGGAAAGCTGGTCCTCATCCAGAAGCCCGGGCGCCCTGCGGACTCTCCGTCCGCATTCCGGCCCATCGTGCTGCTCGACGAGGTGGGCAAGCTCTTTGAGAGAGTAATTGCAGACCGCCTCGTCGGGCACCTAAATAGGGTGGGCCCGAACCTGTCGGAGTGCCAGTATGGCTTCCGCAGGGGGCGCTCGACGGTGGACGCCATCATGCGCGTGAGAGCCCTCACGACGGGGGATGCAGTGGCCCAGGGCAGGGTCGTCGTGGCGGTGTCGCTAGACATCACCAACGCCTTTAACACCCTGCCCTGGAGTTGCATAAGGGAGGCACTCCGGTATCACCGGGTGCCGACCTACCTCCGTCGCACAGTCGAGGACTATTTGACGGATAGGGCCGTCATCTACCCCGGTCACCGGGGAGAGTGGACTCGGCGAGAGATGTCGTGCGGTGTCCCACAGGGATCGGTCTTAGGGCCACATCTGTGGGACATCGGTTTCGACTGGGTGCTGCGCGGCGACCTCCCTCTAGACGTCAGCGTAATCTGTTACGCTGACGACACGCTTGTCCTGGCGGAGGGAGTGTCGCACCAGGCGGCGGCCGACTTGGCGACGCGAGCGGTTGCGACAGTCGTAGGAAGGATCCGGCAGTTGGGACTCGAAGTGGCGCTTCACAAGACAGAGGCCATGTGCTTTCATGGCCATCTGAATGCGCCACTTACCGAGTCCCACATTACGGTGGGGGGGGTTCACGTCGGCGTCGGAGGTACGATGAAGTACCTGGGACTCGTCCTCGACAGCCGATGGAACTTTGGTGAACACTTCCAGCGTTTGGCCCCAAGGCTGAACCGGGCATCAGCCGCCTTCGGGCGGCTCCTGCCCAATATCGGCGGGCCAAACGCCCCCTGCCGGAGGTTGCACGCCGGTGTCGTGCGGTCCATGGCCCTCTACGGGGCCCCGGTGTGGGCCCTGAGCATCCGGACGCGACCACAGAAGCTGGTCGCATGCCAGAGGGCCATGGCTATCCGGATGATCCGAGGATACCGCACGATCGCCGGCGAATCGGCCAACCTCCTTGCCGGATCGCTGCCCTGGGATCTGGAGGCGACTGCCCTCCTGCGCGTCTACGAGTGGCGCGTGGAGGCGCAGCGCCGGGGCGTATCCCTGCTGCCTCGAGAAGTCGAGGCGCGGCGGGAAGAGCTCCGGTGCGATCTCAGGGCAGTCTGGAAGGAACGACTGTCGCAACCGAGGCACGGGCACGCCGCAATCGCGGCTGTAAGGCCCCTCTTTGAGGAGTGGCTGGATAGGTCCCACGGCGTCCTCACCTACCACCTGACACAGGTCCTCACCGGACATGGTAGCTTCGGGAGGTTCCTGTGTCAGATAAAGAAGGAGGAAACGCCAGGGTGTCACCACTGCGAGGATCGCCCGGAGGACACGGTGGAGCATACGGTGCAGGAATGCCCTGCTTGGGCGGAGCACCGCCGTGTCCTCACGCGGGCGATAGGCGGAGACCTCTCACGCCCTGCACTGGTCGCGGCCATGTTGCGGGGCGAGACGGAGTGGGAGGCGGTCGCCTCCTTCTGCGAAGCAGTTCTGCTCGCGAAGGGGGAGGCGGAACGCATGAGAGAGAGAACACCATCCTCTCTCCGCCCCAGACGCAGTGGTAGGCGCCCACGGCGACGGATGTCGCGGGACGATCTCCGGCCACCGTAGGCGCGGGCATGCGGGCGGCGAGTAAAGGGCAACTCGCTGCCCGACCATGGACCATGCCCGGGTCGACGGCGCGTTGTGTTCCACGCGCGCCTCAAAGAGTGTCAGCACGCTGACGGGGCCCCCTGCAGGGGGCCATAGCCTTGCCGGGGTCGCGGGAAATACGTACACCGCGACTCCGGCACACAAACAAGGCTACTGAAGGACACCGTTCATCAAATGAAGCTCTTCCTTTTCCATGAAGTCGACCAGTCGCTGGCCCCTATGGTTTCGCTGCCCATACCCAAATGGCCCCACTCTCAACTCATCGCCATTCCGTGCGCCCACCTTCGCGTTGAAGTCCCCCATAACAACGGTGAAGTATGTTTCGGAGGTATGTATGGCCTCGGATATCTCCTCATACAATGCCTCTACTTCATCATCAGAATGTGTCGAGGTCGGCGCATATACCTGTATGACCTTCAACGAATACCGGTTGGTTATTCTGAGTATAAGGTATGCTACCCTGCTCGACACACTGTCGACCTTCATAACGTTGTTGATGAGGGACCTGCGGACGAGAAATCCCACACCACCCTGGGATTTACGGTCTCCTTCCCGGTAGAAGAGCATGTTGCCGGAATCTAGAACCATCGTATCCTGACCCTCTCTTCGGATTTCAGATAGTCCCAAGATATCCCAGCGCATTTTGCTCAATTCTTCCTCCAGCTCGATAATCTTCTCATCGGTCCTCAGTGTGCGGATGTTGTGTGTTGCCAGGGCCAAAGTTCGTTGGGGGTGGTAGCGGGGCATCTGCCGGGGATTCTTCGCACCCCCTGCTCCGCCGTTACTCGGTCCGCTACCCAGACCAAGAATAGCGGAGCTGCCGGGGACTGGGGGCCGTGTGCTGTGCTTGTCAATCATAATGGGGGGGGGGGGGGGGTTGCCGTAATCCCCACGCTTGGCAGGCGGCTTGGGGATCGCAGAAGTCACCGAGGTTTGGCAAGGACGCTGCTACCCGTCCTTCGGTGGCTGGACGTAGTTTAAGGACGTACCCGGGTCCAATTTTTAATTAATTTGTCAAAACTGTATGAAAATAATAATTATGGCTCTGTAGTGCACTAAAACATTGATATTATAGCAATGCAATTAAAACACTGAATTTGATGTTGGAACTGTTTCAGGTGTAAGAAAGGCATTTGGAAATTTTCCAAATTCTTTTTTTACATCTAAAACTATATACTTTACTATTCGGTTTCACGATATTAATTATTACATTCCCTTATCATTTTTTAGTGCACTACAGAGCCATATTTCTTATTTCCATACAGTATAATTACGAAATTAATTGCGAGGTTGCCAACTTTCAAAATACGCGCCCTTAATTTTTTTTTTTTAAATAGAATCTAAGTAAAAAGTTTTGAGGTCGAAGTTCGATTTACAAAGTTAAAGTTAGGTTCTGACACAATTTAAGTTATTTTTTTTGGCGCTGCCCCTTTTTCTGTATAACCTGTATTCGTTTATGAACAACGCCATAAGCAATACTTACGTTATGGGATCCTTCTCTGGCACCCCATCCAGCAACAACACACTGTGTGTATTCAGCAGGCACGAAGTCTTCAGTTGGTAGTGACAGAGGAGATATAACAGAGCTGTTGAATGGACTTTCCAGCTGTGATTAAAAATAAGTTTAGTCAAATTTTACGACAATACAAGGCCATATGACGTAACGTATTTCTTCGTTTAAGGCAATATTTAAGCTAGAATACTGATATTTCAATATTGTAATAAAGTATTGTAGCCTAATCTTAATTCTGATTTAAGTTTAATAAAAAAATATCGCAAAAATTAATTAAAATTGATTTTTTTTACAATATACACTGCGATTTTAGTCGTTTTACAACAGCAGCTTAGTTCATGTATTCAATGGCTAGTAAACGTTCATAATAAAAAATAAGTAAATATTCATGTGATTTCAATCATTTATAAATAAAAATATTATTAATTATAACGAATTTATGACGCAAGGCGTAGTTAAAAACATCCTTGTTTCATAGAAAATGGATATTGAATGATTTGCTCGACTCGTGCGCTGAGTAGGTATACTCTACAGTTTGATAAGTAAACATTTTTAATAGAATTTTCGGATTTCTCATGTACCTATTTTTTATTGATAAAAACTAATTATTAATGATTTAAAAATCGCTCTTAGCGGTTTTTTTATGTCGGATACATTAAGTGGACCTCTTTTGTAAGACGACTAAAAAGTCACGGTGTATATGTATAATTATGTAGGTACGTATGCCTCAAATAAATACTAGATATTCTACTCTATTAACACTCACACGGATAACAGCAATATCATTGATATGCGCCGGAGAACCAATGAATGCGGGGTGCCTAGTGATGTTGTAAATCGACCGAATTCGTTCAGCATTGTCGTCCGTTAGAGAAATTGAACCAGCGAACACCCTGAACTCACTAGGGACGATTTCCACTGGAGGTTCCCTGAAAAAAAAAAAAAAATTCTATGTTGCTCACGCGACTCCGTGACTGCACTGTTCTATTTTCAACTCTTAGTGCCGAGTCAAAAGTTGTGAATCGAATAACAAATTGCTGCTTTTTTATCAGTTTTTATTTAGATGTAGGTGAAATGAACAAAAGTAGTGTCCTGCCTAACTTCTTAAAGCGTGAGTATTTAGGCTGTGGGAAGGAGACAGAGCTAGACAAGTCGTCTAGTGCCATCTCGTTCCCTGAGCGGAACTGCGCTTTAAGAAGTCATGGTATGCCATATTTATCATGACAACACGTTGTCATGATAAATAGAAGTTCGCAAAAGAACAAGTTCGTGAATATGAGGCACGTAATTTTTAAAAGATAATGCTTCATATATAATCATTTCTGAAGCGTGTAACTAGAACACAGCCAGTTAAGAAAAAACATTTGATCGAACCAGGATCCAAACTGCGACACGTTGAACGGCAGTCGATCGCTCAGCCATTGCACCAACAGAACCAAACTCAAATTAGAGTCTCAAAAATGATTAAAAATTCTTACTGTGGGCTGTGTTTGTAAGTACAACTAGCTGATGTTAATACATGCTGCGGCGTTATCAAAATTCCTCCACAAAAGTGCCCCCTTGTATCTTGAGTCAACTCACTTATTAGCTGCAGGGAAACCTGAAAAATATGGTCACTATAAATTACTTATTTTTAGTAAATACTTTATTTTATTCTTGAGGAGCTCGTGGCTAAATAATTACAGCCGAACAGGCCGATCTACCGGGTTAAGCCGCGCTTGCCGAGGTTGGTCTGTGGATGGGTGACATCTGTCATAGCGAGTTTCCTCCGTGCCTTGGAAAGCACGTAAAGCCGTTGGTCCCGGCTGTCAGTTGTAAATCTTTGACAGTCGTTACTATTAGTCAGAAGCTCTAAAGTCTGACAACCAGTCTTATCATGGGGCATGGTATTGCCCAGTTACTGGGTTGTGGAGGTCCGACAGGCAGTCGCTCCATGTAAAATACTGATATCCAGCTGAATCTGGTTTGACTGGAAGCCGATCCCAATATAGTTAGGAAAAAGGCTAGGCAGATGATGACTTTATTTTATTCTGTTTCCTACCTCCTCCTACAAGAATGCCTTATGTCATTCATAGCCAATGCATTACCAAACTTTCTACTGATCAAATAATTGTTGACATCAGTGGCCACTTCATACACTCGAACATGCTTAGTTTCGAGTATATAAAGATATACGAGCTTTTGGGATTGTCTTAACTTACTTATTATATCATTTAATTATCATCATCTGTCTAGGTTTTTCCCTACTGCGTTGGTGTCTGCGTTCTAGTCAAACCCGATGTAGCAGTATTTCTGTATTTTACATGGAGCGACTGCCTATCTCACAACCCAGTAATTGGATAATAAGATACCCTTTGGTAAGACTGGTTGTCAGACCTTCGAACATCTGACAACGGTAATGACTTTTAAAGATCTACAAATAACAGCAAGTACCAACGCCTTTACGTGCTTTTCGAGACACTCGTTCTCACATCTAAAGACCAATCTCGGCAAGCGCAGCTTTATCTAAAAATATGCGTCTTAAAAAAACTTTTTCAGAATTAAACCTTCCATTTTTTGTATCTTCTTTCCATTTTACTTTGTCTTTGTCATTGTTATGTCAGTCACAACGATTATTATCTGTAAAGTGTCTTCTAGCGTTTACGATTGTTGTTTTTAAAGATAATGTCATGTTGTAGATATTTTACTACGTGATAATATAAATGTACCTAATATGTTTGAAATATAATTATGATTTGTTTGCATGAACTTCAATTGTCAATATCAATCAGTTAATCAAGTTTTGGAACGTCATATTTTGTAGATATACAACACAAATGTGGAGATTTACTAATTAGGAGAAACATGCATTTTTATGTTATTGTCATCGTAATTTATCACCTATATAATTTATGTTAAGGCCTAATACATCGTAATTAATTGATTACAGACATGTGATTTTGAGATAACAATGTTCTTGTTTATATTATTGTTTATTGTTTAAAATTTGAAAGTTATAATTTTATGTCCGTAATCTTTTAGATTATATTCAAGATCATAATTAATTTATGCAAAGGTCTCCGCTTATGTCAAATTATATAAGTGATTTTTTTCCAAAATAAATGAGGACATGAAAGTGCCTTCTTTTTTCACTTATATAATATCTCACAGGTGAACAAAATAACAAAGTTTGTCGAAATGTGTCAGCAGACATTTTATCAAACTTTCAAGCAACATATTTATGGCGATATTTATGACTACCTGATTTGTTAATGATGCACAAATAATAGCTACACCACTAGTAATAATAATATGTTTGACCAGAAGTTACTACTAACTAGGTATTTGTTAAAATCCTGTACATTTCTAAACCTTTTTTTTAATATATGATAGTCATTTTATTCTGACTAATTGCCGACGACAGTCACATTTTAATGTGACTATAATTAAAATTATAATTATAATCTTAAAAGATTAGGTACGTGTAACAACTTACATTGGAAATAATCTTAGCTAAGAATTTACAGTGATTACATAATAATATGAAGATTAAAAAATCTTCTGAACAGTATGTACAACTTTCTGGTGATGGCTCTCACACAACATATTCCACAATATAAAAAATATTCCACAACTATCACACAACGCCATCTAGTCCCAAGTTAAGCAGAGCTTGTGTTATGGGTACTAGACAACTGATAAACATACTTATATATTTCTAAATACATACATATTATAGATAAATTTCACCCAGACACAGAACAAATGATTATGCTCATCACACAAACATTTGTCCTGGGTGGGAATCGAACCCACGACCTCCGGCATAGCAGTCAGGGTCACTAACCACTAGACCATCAGGCCAGTCAACGTCAACGTCAAATCAAAAATATAAGAAAAGAATATCATTAATCATAACAATCTTTATATTTACGCATTTCAAATTCAAAGTAAAAGAAACCTTTCAACGTTTTCCAATACACTGTGGCAAAAATATTTGAATAACGGAATCTTACGCCTTTACTCAAGGTATTGCCGATGTGGGCAATAAGTCAGTCAGGCTCAAGTGGGATTCACTGGGACACGTCTGTTGGATGTCTCGGGAAGTCGGGAAAGATAGGCTAGGGTTGGCACGCAGACGTACGAATGGTCACAGCTGGTTTTTAATCCGATCAACGAGGTTGTTTGTTGCGTGGAAACTTCCGAAAAATTAACCAGGCACTGAAATTTGGCATATTGTTATGATGAAAGTACACTACAGATTATAGATGCACAATAATTCAACCTTTTTTGTGAAACCTAAAAGATTAAAATAGCTTATAACTCTCTGCAAAAAATTCCTGAGCCTCAAATACTTTCTGCATAATGTATAAATGTATTAGTTAAAATAATATAAGAATAAAATTCTAACAAATTTTCGACTTCAGTATCACTCCAAATTAACTTAACATTTCGCCCTGTAACTTCCAGTGAAAAATTGCTCAGCCGATTTTATATATGATTTCTTCACCTAAAATACGTGGGTTGGTTAAGTAATCCAAAAGTTTTTCCTTTTTAAACACCATTAATTGATGTCAAATCAATCAAATAAAAATGAAAAAGTTTTAAAAATGAAAAAGTTAACAAACCTATGTACCTCGCCTCGCATCTTGGTCCAACTAGGTTATGCATTGCTACTTAACGAGAAAGCAAAGGCCTTCTATGTATCCACGTGACTTTGAACAGGCGCTAACGATGAGAGAAAGTAAACTCTAAAGTTACATAATACAAAACTCTTTGAAAGTTAAGACAATGCTGTAGAAAATCAATGCTCTATCGTAAAATATAAAAGGAATTTATAAATCTACCTTGATGACACTGTTTGACGACTATTTCACTATGTAATAATAAAAACACTACTCAGTACAATTACTCAACAAACAATATTGTTACCTACATAGGAACTTCATATATTGCAAACTAAAACAATTCATAAAGCTTAAATTTTATTTGTGTGAGAGCCACCAATTGCAAATGTTTTTTTTTTATCAATAAACGGTTTGATAATAAAGAGGGATGCCACACGGCCACATTTATGAAATTGATATTTTTTTATTGTTTAACATTACATAGTTTTATAAATTTTTCACTAACTAGTTTTCAGTTCTCATCAAAGTGGTCAGTTTCACAGCCAGGTCACTGCTATCTGTGGAATAAAAAAGAAAAATTTAAAATATAAATTGAGCATGAGCAAAAGGAAGAGTGACATTTAAACAGTTTTAAATTAAACTACCCCTTTTAATAAATAATAAATTGTAGTCATTTGAAATAGCACTATTTAGAATAATTGGCTTTTCTAACATTCTTAAGTATTTTTCAATACTGTAAGAGACTAATGTTTTGCAATTCACTTTGTTGCTAAATTGGTGCCAAACTAGTAGATAACTTCGTTCTAAAATGGAACATAAGCTGTATATTGTAAACTTATATGCTCTAAGTTCACATGAGTTGGTAGGTACTTCAATTTCGGTTAACATGCTCAGCCAATAAGCTGCTTACAATCAAATGCGTTATCAGCAAACCAGTGCTTGCCAGTACAACGTACATTCGACTGCATTAAATACTGCTACACTCGACCATACTGCTGTGTTAAATAGTGATTAAAAAAACCTGTCCAATCATACGAAATACGAAAATAGCATCGAATAGGTACATCAATGACATTGATTATTGAGGAAAGAAACAGATTACAAGTGGGATTTGAACCCGCGTCTTCTGGACAGGTGATGTGCGTCGCATGCGTTAATGCGTTTAAAAATAATTAATCAATGACCTCATCAATGACATTACCCGAAAAATTACATTCAAGATTTTCATGAAAATAAATGTCATAAATTAATTTTAAATTGCGCTTTTCGTGTCGTACATATCACTGTTCCCTTGAAATACAACAAATTTTTGAATTTCGACAACATAATCATCATCATGTTCGATCGTCAACTGTTTATTAATGATGACAATCACCAAGAAGTAGTAACGTGTTGCTATAGTCACCTATTTTTATCTGAGTTAAGTTTTTCTCTAGATGTTTAAAAAGAAATACTTAAAAATAATCAAATCTTGATACCTAACATACTTTCAAAGATAGGATAAGATTTTAGAGGATAATGTTTTCAGTCATAGTATCCGAGATAATCAAATTGTAGCCGCTGATGTGTGACTGGCTGTACAATGTTCATGCCAATTACCATTCTGAAATCAACCAATGAAATGGTTTAGATTACAAGTGGATCGGCAACTTGAGCATCTGACCTCTGTCACAATCGAATCTATTAATCAGTCTAATCAACCCTTCATAGTAACTGGTATAGAATAGTCCTTTGACAATTTAATCATAATGAGTTCCTGTGTAACAATGCACACCATTCAATAGTCTTGACATTAGTATGGTTATTAAACTGATTACTGTACAGTAATCAGGAATAGTACCTACCCTTTGTATACATATAGTAATCTATACAAAGGGTACTATTGTATTGCAATTTTACTAATGCTACCCGTTTGAATTTACTCGGGGTTGGAACATTGCCTTTTGTTCATTTTATGTATGCATTTATACCAGTCGACAACTAGGTGCATTTTCTTTCTAGGCATCATCTTTCACGAAGTCCATTTATCTTCTTTTAGTCTGTCACTTCTTATCCACATTCATGCATAAAACTTTTCGTGTCACATGTTCCTCATTACTCTGCATCACATGTCTGTAAACTATCGTAGTTAAGAGTTAGAATAATGTAACGTTTGCATTTAGTAGTAAGAGAGCAAAACCGAGCAAATTTTCGAGGTATTCCACTTAGGGCACCTGGCACCTGCGAAAAATGTTGATAGGAGCCTTATGTCGAATAGATAAGGTACCAGTAGCTCAGGTGCCATTGTCAGCGGGTGCCCTAAGTGGAATACCTCAAATTTTCAAACAATTCCATTTTTCCAGAGTGATGTCTAGTTTCACTTGTTTTTGAAAACAATTGAATAAAGAAAAAGGTCCTGATAATCTTGAGCATTCACTTGCAACGGAACATCAAGCATTCGCCGTTTATAATGTGATCAAACTAAACAACGAATAGAGCCACTAACATTTTCATGATTTTCCCACGTTTTTATACACTCACTTTTCTTGTTTGTTTGTCGTTCCGGTTGGACTTTTGCAACTCAATTTTGAGGCACTTCCCGATAAGCTAGCAGGCTGAAATTTTGCACACGCTCTGAGTTCTGATGACAGACATGACTAGTTAAGAAACGTCATAAAAAATCCAATATTCCAAGCATTTGAACATTTGATTAGCATGGAGCATTAGCTGCACAAAATAAATTCACAAAATAAATAAATAGCCTTCCAAAATTTGACAGATAATATTCGAGTAATTGTGTGAACCACTTACAATGTCCTTCATTTTGTCAGTTCTATAAAATTTATTGCGTTATTAACCTTGTCGAGTAGACGAAATGAAATTAAATTCCGTGTGATTATGAAGCAATAGCAGTTGAATTTCCTGCAAAATTTTTCGCATTGAGGCAAAAGCATTTTAAGTAATTTATTTTATTCGTTATTTAGTAACAACTGGCTACCTGAAAGAAAGTTTTTGGAAAGAAGCTTCTTTTTTCTAAATTACATTTAATTTCGTTTCAGTTAACCTAACATACTTCGGTAAACCAACACAACAGACGTCTGAAACATCGTTCCAAAGTCAACACATAAAGATGTTTCACAACATCTCACGCGACTGCTGAGTACGTCGATTGTCAAACGTGATTTTCGTTCGAGGTTTCAGCAATTAATCGTCCCTGTAGCTCGGCTAAACGGTTCGTGAGTTATGGCCGGGTGACAAACGGATGGATGGTCACAGCCGCAAACAATAATCTCCTGAGGGCTTCCATTTTCCGATTAATTCCGGCAACAGAGTTTCTAGTCTGAAGTTAAAGTTCAACTACGTTGCATAAGTTGTTTGTTACATTCAGTTGGTAGTAGATTGGTCTTGCTCGCAATTCTGAGTAATTAAGTTTAGATAATGTTTTAACGCAATTTTCTACTTCAGAAAATAATTATGTGAGCTGATATGTGGGTGTGGATTATACTTTAATGGTTATCTGAATTACCCCTCCATAAATTCTTTTCATTAACGAATTTGATAATTCTATTATTTATCTCTAGTTATTAGTTTATTTGTCGACACTACAAGCGTAACAAACCGTGAAACTCTAAACAAATAATAAACACGGTAAAAATCCAGTTTTTAGTGTTAGTGATATTTCAGTTTAAAAATATTATACTTACTTATTGTATTTTTATGTAATTAATTTAATTTAATTTCCGACCACAACTATTGATAACGTCGCTAGACAAATATTTTTTTTTAGGATATTTGCTCAAAATGATCGCATTAGTAAAAAAACCGAATTTGATAGTTGAAAACCTAACTGCGATGATTAAATACTAGTAGATATAGTTGGAGCAAATCGCGAAAACGAACCTTGTAACAGTGAATGAATTTTCTGAAAATTTTCCAGTAATTTATTGGAAAAAAGTAGGTAGGTAGGTAGTAGTCGTCGTACGTCACCTCGCTCAATATTTGCCATTACCAAGATCGACGGATGAGAAAAAATTAAATAGAAGTAGATTGAAAGGTTATATCGTGCTCGAGGCAAAACGATGGCTGCGAACCCCCACTGTGTAGCCAGATATTGTTTAGCCAAAGTTAAGTATTATTGGATTTTGTACAGAGGCCGATTGATCGATGTCCGGTTGATAGCAGTATTACATGGTACGTAACTGTCATGATGTTAGTGTATTATTAGATACACCTCTGCATAACCCTTCAGAAATTACAAACTTGTTACATTTGTTTTTTAAAATTTTAAGAAATGTTATTAAAATTTTCGTGAGCTATTTATGTACCTATAAGTTTTTCAAGTCCAAAAAAATTAATAGGTGTACACATATTAAAATCTGATATACAGTTACTTGGAACTTTAGAATTATAATGGATATTTCATTGTAGCAAAACTTTGAGTCCTAAAGAAACATTACAATAGAAATTCGTAAAGTATGGAAGGTGTAGCCCTTATTTTGCCTTTACAAAATTTAGCCCGACGACGCTCGCACAATCTAATTTCCGTAATGTTGATAGAATGTAAGTACGTGTAGTGGTTTCCTAAGAATCATTTTTTGCGTGGATATTTACAGAAATTTTCATTTCGAGGACCTTCTAAATCTATCTTTATCTATTATGGAATAGAGTTCTTTTTCATATCTCTTTTATTTGTTACAACAGATTTTGTAGTGAATTCTGCTATCATTTAGAACATTAATTCTGGAAAGTGTTTGTGGTTATCGTTATTTATTCTTTTATTGTTTCAAAGTTAGTCGATGTTTACTTAAAGAAAAGCTCTAAAAAGCAAAAAGCTTCAAGTAACTTTGTTTCATAAATTCTAGTTTGTAAATCATAACAATACAATCCGACGCATTGTGTACTAAGTTTCAAGTTGTCTACAACGCCGTTGAGAGTTTCGTTTTACAAAAGAATGAATAACATATTTCAAACCAAGTGCCTTGGGAATGACGTCAGAAATTATAAAATAATGTAAAATGGTCTCATAAAGCATGCTCCACACTAAATTGTAGTTGCTAATGAAGACTGAACGAGATTTTCCGGAAAATTTGGAGTGAAGCCAACAATTTCTAATGTCAATACGGACTGGAGTGAAAATTCCGAACGTGTGCTTTATTCCTACCTGCTAATTTATTGGAGAACATTATTTTGGTATTCACAGTACGTTACAAAATGTACAATAATGACGAAGGAGAACATATTTGTGTCTATTACAGTTTTCTAGGGTATAAATTTTAATCTCCAACCAGTGTTTGAAAGATCAAAATAATGAGTAGTAAAAAATATAAACTCTTGTTTTTTCAGTCAAATAGAATACGTCCATATTTTATTGAGTTTTCCATCCATTTTCCTCCTAAGTGGAATAGCGTCAGCATAATGACGGGGCCCTCTCTCACAGGGCCAAAGCCTCCCGGGGTCGCGGGACTTATTCCATCACCGTGACCCCGGACCATAAAGAGCTGTTGAAGGACACCCTCGATTTTAGTCAGTATAAGTCTGGCAGTCCCTCTCGCCCTGCCCGGGGTGGGAGGACTCATTTGATGATTTTACCACGTAAAAAAAGAGTGGAATAGCATGATACGTTTTATTCTGTATTTCTTCATGAAACAATTCGTTTTCATTCATGAAATAGAAAGCAAACACACCTATTCCCATTTAAGAAATAAGTTGAAGAAAATGTATTCCACATTTGTTCTCGTTGGGAGTTGGATACGTGTTTATTCCCAGCCGATACTGTCTTTCCCGCAGTTTATACCGTTTCTATAAATACAGAAGCGGACATTTTAGAATTGGAATCTATTTCTTATTCTTCCCTACGATCTTCAATAAAACTGCAAATTCGAAAACCCAAGGGTGTTATTTAAAACATTCTCCTATGTGAGATCAGGGTTTCGTACGTGGTTCGATTATTTCTAGCTCATAAAGTTCTATTTAAGGAAGCGTTGGCAAAACATGAAGTTAATTAATTATTTATATTTATCTTGAAATTCTACCACTTCTAGTGCGACAACTTCACTGTTTTTTTTTTGTGTAGATAAAAATTCTGCGTATTTTTATGATTTAATTTTCGAAATTATCTTATAAAATTTGCATGAAAAATACTTACGAAATATCGGGAAAAAGTGTTTAACAAAGCTTGTTAAAATTTACATATAATTAATAATATTTTTTGCAGAGTACTTGTGGCTCAAACACGAGGTTGACAACATTGCTTGTAACACAGTAAGGTGTCGACAAAGTGGAAGTACCTAACTTCCACTTTGTAACTTACACTCTAGTTTGGACAAAGCTAAAGATTAAGGAACGATTTTATATTTATGTTATGGTCTGAGGTATTAAACTTTTGTCATAATTAAAAACTATGTTTAGTTGCCTTGTTTGACAAACATCATTATTCAAATCATCATTAATTAAAATTAAAACGGTACAGGAATTTAAAATTCTTGAACACATAGTGTGTTCAAGAATTTTAAATTCTCTCTTCTGCATAACATTATAACTCTTTTTATAACAGTAATGTATATTAGTTCGTACATACGACCGACGCAGCCGGATAGCGCGTTTTATTTCAGTCGCAAATCACACAAAAGAGACTGAGCTTTATCCTTTGTATTCCAATTTCATTTATATTATGTGAAACTGACATTCTTTTGATATTTTCTATATTTATTTTGAATCCTTATTAACAGAGTCTCTGATTCAATACAAAATTATACTTATTATAAAAAAAAGAAAAATAAAGTACAAAACTTTTTTATGACAAGACAGTGTCAGTTTTTGGGTCTATTTATCTTACTTAAGGTGAATTCAAGTGAACTTATAAACCCAGTATTTTAAATATCCTTTCTGGTAGTTCAAAGTCAAAGTCAAATCATTTATTCCAATTAGGCCATCAAAGACGCACTTTTGAACGTCGATTATTAAAATTAAAAGAAATAGGAAGGGATAGGATTAATTAATTAAAACCCTACTTGCCAGTTTTTAAACAAGAAACGTTAAAAAATCGGGTTATGTTTCGAACTCCCAATAAACCACCTACCACTATTTCTTTAACTATTAAAAATTTAAATTACACTTAGCATTTGAAATTATTATTATAATCTTTCTGTAACTACTGTTTTGACTACAGATAGTCTCATTAATTACAATACAATCTGTTACAGTTCAGGTATTGTCCTAACTACTCATATCATCATTGCAATACAATCGATAGTAACACTACAGTACAGTTAATTTGCATGATAATCATTTCTAATAAGGTCTCATGACCTGCAATCCTAATTACACACAAACGCTAATTAGTATTCCTAAGTAAAACTCTCGAGGGATTTGAGTACCTATATAAATATTTTATCGGTTAAACGTAAAACCGAGGCCTGTTTCATATTAAATTCTCAGGTAGAAAAGGGCCTGCATCGACAATTAGGTAATTAGGTGTTTAAATATTGAAAGTGAGAATCCTGTAAATATTGAACCTTATTCCCTGGAGGGGAAGGAGGGGTATTTACTACCTGGAGAAGTATTTACTACACCAAAATTTGACCAGTTAACTTATTAGTATCATATAAGAGGATTGAGGCTTAAATAAATAAATTAACTCAAGTTCAAAGTTTACAAAAACGAATAAAATAAATGTGTGATTGTGTGTGTTTCATTTTAGTTCAATTTTAGTCATTTTTTAATTGTTTCTGTTTAGTTTGTAAAATTTAAATTGAATAAATAAATCAAGGACACTGCTGTGATTGGTTGACTGAATTTTCAAGTAACAATCGGATCTTTCAAAAAATAACTTTAAGACAATTTCACTACAGTTAAATCTCTAGAGTCAGCCTAACTTAAGCCCTTTCTTAATAAAGCTACTTGCTAGCTACAATATCGAAGACGAAATATCGATTATGCCTGTCGCATGGGACTATCACATTAATGAGAATTCTACTACTATCAATCTGCAACAGTGGCTAAGCGATCGACTGCTGTACTGTGTTATGTGCTGGATTCTCGCACGGAACAAATATTACATTCATCTAAAAGCAGTTGTTCTGGGTCTTGGTGTTTTTATTTATTTATTTAAGCTTCATGTACAAACAGTGGTACTTGAGCGGACTTAATGCCACAAGGCATTCTCTACCAGTCAACCTTTGGGTTAAATAGGAGAGTATTGTGGTAGGGTACAAAAAAATAAATAACCGAAATAAACAATAATTAGCAAACAGAAAAAAAACATGAGTCTATTATGTTTGTAAACATAAACTCCAATGTAAAAGTTATTTTTGAAAATTAAAATGTAGTAAAAAACTAGAAGTCAAACAGCATGTTTTTAGAGAATATCCTTTATCAAAACTTAACTGAAAATAGATACTAATTGTAAATTAATAGTAAATTTTGTTTCCGTTACTAATAATACTAACAATTATTGTTAAAATTGACGGCGGCAACGTTTATACTGTAATTATATTTTGAGAATGCTTCCTGAATTGATGTTATTACGGAGTTTGTCCCCCGAGACTCGATTTACATAGAACAAGGTACTTAGAAACTAAGCTTGCTACCAACCAAGAGAGTACCTATTATTCAATAATGTCAATATGAAATACAATTTTGTATTTTCATTACCGTATTTCGTAGTTTATTACGCGTTGGGTATTCTCAAAGGTATTGAATAAATATGCTCAAAGTTCAAAATAAACCATTAATGAAAATTGTATAGGTATCCAGCCTGTAAGCCCCGAGGGGTTATGCAGAATTGTACCAAACAATATTTTTTCTTTATCTAATTATGTAAGTAAAAGTAATTTATTTTATTTTAGTAATTTATATTTCTACTGTGATTATGTTTAAAATACATTGAATACGTAAAGAACACATCTAAAAAAAATATAAGTCACGTGTATAAATTATTTTTATAGAGAAAGAGCCCGTTGGTGATCATCAATCGGGCAAAATACCAAACTCTTTACATATAAACAGATAAATTCTTGATAGAAAAATACAAAACCACTACCTATTCTCTATTAATGAAACCAAGACCTGTTTGTACAGCAGTACTGACTTAATATACTAACGAAGTAGTGCGATAATGGGAACTGCCGATTTTATTTCTAGGAAGAATTAACTTTTTCGATGAATTAGCAGCATGATGGTGCTCTATTAAGGAAAGGTCATCAATAAGGTCAGAGCAGTGTACTTAAACGATATATTTCAAAGAACGTTTTCTACGAACTTTCACCTTAAAAATTCGTTTTGTTAGTCGTTTTTCTTCTTCGTCCTTTTATCCTTAATATATGACAAAGCACATACTTAGCGGAGCTTACTGGAGCGCGCTGACTACAATTTTTCTAAAAGTTAATATTCATTTGACAGATATTTTCGTTATGACACCTGAATATCGCGTAGCCTCTGTAATATGCAAAGGCCTAATTCAAAAAGTAAGAGTAGATTACAGTATTTTTTATCTGATTATTGAGTTAACTCTGTCCAAAATAAAAATAAAATATTACCTTGGGTACATAGCATGTAGGTCAGGATGCACAGGGACGTGTCTTGAGCGAGGGGACATGGCAGCCGCCGCATTGATCGCCCGTATGCGTGCGCGCAACCTTTCGTACTGCTCCGGCTGGTACTGCGCTGCTATCGTTACCGTGGCCCCTGAGTACTGCTTTGGTAGATAAAAAAAACACATTGATCGAACCAGTTATAGTTGGATAGTTTCAATGAGTTCCATAAAGAACGGGTTTGAAAAAATATTAAAAACTTTAAAAAACACTAGAAATTGAAACACAATCAATATTTAAGGTACTACTTCCACACCTACAGTAAATCGAACACACTCTTCACTCGTGAAAGCATGAAAATCAGTTACTCTACATCTACAAATTGATGATAACCGGTCTACTATCAAATAGATACCTTCAACGCAGCAGCGGCTTGTTCATGTGTAGCCCTAGTAAGGTCCCTTCCGTCGACACTCAGTATCCTGTCGCCTCTATGTAGCATTCCATACGCAGCGCCCCCCACGGAAACGCCCGATACGAACACTCCACAAGCGTCCTCGTCCGTGCTCCCCTCTACCTCACCCCCCAGTCCCCCAACGATGTCCATGCCGAGACGTGAACCGGAGCGGACGAGCCGGACCATGCGGACACATCTGTGTAGGATTTGAAATTATGTATGAAATTCATTGGGAAGAATACGTTGGAGCTGGATAAATTTTAGAAGTATTTTACCTTGTTAGCTAAATCTGAAGCCAATATTTTAAACGAGATATTAAATTAGCTTAACATTTCTGATATTTTTGGTATATAATCTAAAGCAACAAAAAATATCATTGAAGTGTTACATCTTGGAATGAATAGAATGCATTTTATGAAAATAATACAATGTACGATCGCACAAAGAAAAACATAAAGAATAAACCAAACCCCTGTTGTCCATAAAAATACTGATATAAGTTTTAAACTAAAGGTTTGCAAAAGTTAAGGAATTACGAGTTCCGAAGACGTATTCAGCGGTTTTGCTGCAATAGCAAAGGAAGCGAAAGTTTCATTGTCCGAAACTTATTGTCTTTGTTCCGCAGTTGCCGGCATGATTAATATAATAATTCTTACCAGCATTTGTAAGCTCTTTAACGAACATCTTATTTGTGCTGAACATAATTTCAGAAAGACCGTTTTAATTCCGTTTAGCAAACGAATCATCAAAGAATTTACATCTTTGAACATATGAATAAATAATTGCTCAAAACGCGGGGTAATCTGGTGCGTAATACGAAAAGAGATCAAGCACGAACATTTTCCAAGTTTATTTTGTGAAAAATAAATTGATAAAGTAATATAACACGAGGCAATAATGCTGCTAAAACCAAGCTGCCTAAGAGATTTAAAGTTTTATGGTTTCAAGATTAGTGCCAATATCGGCTCGTTATAGTAGTAACTGAATACCGTTGTGATAAAAAAATAGCCAAAAAAAAAAATAAGATGAATACGATAGGATCTTCCCCCGGTAATATTTTGAAAATGAGAACAAGGGTGATTTAGATGGTCCAGGGACTTATTCCATCACCGTGACCTCAGAACGTAAAGGGCTAGTGAAGGACACCGTGGATTTTAGTCAGTACAAGTCTGACAGTGTGGGGTGGGACGACTCATTTGATGATTTAACCACGTAAAAAAAAAGTGATTTCGATAATTATATTGTTATGGATATTTCACATGTATGGATATCGTGTGAGACAAAAGACAAAGAATTTGTGGTTGTTACAGTGTTAATACTAGAAGCAATTCTAAACTTGAAATAGGATAAATATATCATCTTCTTGATACCAAATCTGTCTCAAAAAGATGTTTTATGATAAAGAGTATTTGGGTTGAGAAATTCATGTAATAAATCTTCTCCACAAAATGTAGGCTACCTTGGAAGTAAATGTAGTAAGGGTCATTGTTACCTTGGTATAATTTCAGAAAGACCGTTTTAATTCCGTTTAGCAAACGAATCATCAAAGAATTTACATCTTTGAACATATGAATAAATAATTGCTCAAAACGCGGGGTAATCTGGTGCGTAATACGAAAAGAGATCAAGCACGAACATTTTCCAAGTTTATTTTGTGAAAAATAAATTGATAAAGTAATATAACACGAGGCAATAATGCTGCTAAAACCAAGCTGCCTAAGAGATTTAAAGTTTTATGGTTTCAAGATTAGTGCCAATATCGGCTCGTTATAGTAGTAACTGAATACCGTTGTGATAAAAAAAATAGCCAAAAAAAAAAATAAGATGAATACGATAGGATCTTCCCCCGGTAATATTTTGAAAATGAGAACAAGGGTGATTTAGATGGTCCAGGGACTTATTCCATCACCGTGACCTCAGAACGTAAAGGGCTAGTGAAGGACACCGTGGATTTTAGTCAGTACAAGTCTGACAGTGTGGGGTGGGACGACTCATTTGATGATTTAACCACGTAAAAAAAAAGTGATTTCGATAATTATATTGTTATGGATATTTCACATGTATGGATATCGTGTGAGACAAAAGACAAAGAATTTGTGGTTGTTACAGTGTTAATACTAGAAGCAATTCTAAACTTGAAATAGGATAAATATATCATCTTCTTGATACCAAATCTGTCTCAAAAAGATGTTTTATGATAAAGAGTATTTGGGTTGAGAAATTCATGTAATAAATCTTCTCCACAAAATGTAGGCTACCTTGGAAGTAAATGTAGTAAGGGTCATTGTTACCTTGGTATTTCACTCGGCTCCTCTTCTATTAGTTCGTGAAGCGTTGAACACGATGTGGCTTGTGTTTTTGCTGCACAAACAAAATATTGATTTATGGGATTATGTTTAGTCGTCACGTTAAAAGAAACCCTCATGAAGTTTTCGTCTGTAGTGTAACAATCCGATATTCAATTATTCTGTAACCAGTTGCATACAATAATGTACGATTCTCTTCACTCACGGACTTACTGATACTAGGACTTAACTTGTCGCCTTTAAAGTGACGATTAAGGAAAAGAAGTTGAAGAAGTTTTGTAATTTTTAACATGTTTCTGGAAATAAAAGTTTTGTAACTAAAGAAATGATGCACATACTTGAATATAATGGAGCTGTTTTAGCTACTGGTGGAACGGTACTGCCAGCTGATAGGACGATGAGCGTGACTTGATCTCCTGTACTTCTTAACGCTGACACCGCATGAGCGTGTGTTGAACCAATAAGTGATGTTTCAATTCCCTATAACAACACATTTGAATATGTAATTTTATTTACAAATTCCTGGATCTGCAATTTTGCGGGGCCTACAAAGAATTTTGGCCTCTTTTCCTCACATGTCATAACTGCGCTAGTCTCAGTATTTTCTCCCTTTCAATCAGGATCATCTTTCACACATTCCATCCATAATTGTCCCACTATTGTTTTAGTCATTTATTTCAGTGATAAATTATGTAATACTTACATCTTTATCTCTAACAGCCAAAATTTTATCGCCTAATCTTAGTCTGCCATCATGGTGGGCGGCCCCACCGACGGCAATATGGGATACAAAGATGCCTCCGCCGCCCGCTGCATCGTCCGCTCCGCCTGCTATGCCGAGACCTAAACCGCGGACGCCTCTCCATAGTGTTACCACCCTAGGTCGGCGAGCTCGACGTACTCGCTGATGGAAAATAAAAATAACCGTTAGAACAGTGTCTTTGTGCAACATGTAACATGTAACATTATGGATTCGACATGAGCATTATATTACTACCTCAATGACTGACGAGCATTCACGTTTTAGTATAGATTTGATACATGGAGCGTATTGTGATGCTCCATTGTCTACACTCACTGATGAAATGTTCGAATCTTTAACGTCATTACAGGTACTCAGGGAATGCTCGCGGTGAGGAAGAGCATTTAGGAAACCAGATCTTGATTGCATAACACATTTACATCATTTTCTTGGTTGAATACCAGTATGTTATAAAGAGGATGCCTATCTGACCTCCACAACCCCTCAGTTACAATTGGGAAATTAGATACCTCTTTGCCAGAAAAGTTTTCAAAATATCGGGCCACGGCTCAAAGAAAGATTAATAACATCCTTATTTTGATAATTCAACAATAATCGTTAAGAGAGTTTCTAAAGATTTGTCATCGTTAAGAACCCCGCAATAAAGAATGACGCATTGCCCGCGCCCTTGAAAAGAGAAAATCTGCTTTGTAGAGCACTATCTTGGTAACACGACTGACGAACCTGCGACAATCTTCACATAACATAATATAGTTAGTATGTGACAAAGGTAAGTCGAAAAAGAAAAAAGCGGTGGATGTGCATGTATTGTGGAGTATAATTGTAGTAGATTTATGTATATTTATCAAATTTCTTACATAGAATTGAGATGGAACACACGTTACGCAATAGGATGTTGGTTACAAGACATGTAACAATCTGAGCCAAATGCAAAAACTAATTATATAATTATGTACAACCATGGACTTAAACTAAACACATCATCCTGATACATATTTTTTTAATAAGCAAATCTAGATATTGACTAAGTTGGCCAGCGTTATTTTTTATCGCCATAATCCTATAAATTTGAAGTGATTGCGTGCCCAATCTCGTTATTTTAAGAAAATCACGCTAAGAAATATTTTTGCGCTTCAAAGCTTTCAAGGACGTTATTTATTTTTTTAAGTAGCACATTAATTTTAGATATCACGCCATTATTATACAATGATAATATTTTAGACTGTTTAAGCAAAGCAACAAAATTATAGCATTTATTATTTTGGTTTTGAAATTAAATTCTGTGCTGCCAGTAATGTTGGCTTCAGCAATTTTTCAACTGGCTCAACGCCAGCTTTCCTTCGTCAGCTGTAGCTTCAGGTATTACAATTCTTGTTGCAGATACTGTATATTTTGTATTCTCTTTATTGTTTTTTTACCGAATTCTTAATATGTTGACTCTAATTGATTTCCTTTTTTGCCTTTGTTTATTCATAAAGCCTTTATTCATTTTCACTTGTTCACTTTTCCGAGTTCATTGCTTTTTATTAATTAGAAAAGTCTTTCTGTTGATCTTATATTTCAAAAGGTTTACAGCTCAAAGTCGAACAAAACAAAATAAGTATTATCGGATACAATTGTAATAGCTTTTACAGGATTATTGCGTTCCATTTATTAAAATGGGTTCTTTTCAATTAGTACTCATTAATATAAATTAAATGTTTATAGCTGTTTGATACTATACTTGTTTCATAAATAGTAAATTAATTACGATCTTTTGTGTACTTTCAGCCGTAACACAAATACATCGAGTTTCTGAGATTTGAGAGATTATCTGAATTTACTGTTTATGTACCAAAAAAAATCTTATAAAACACGGAATACAGTAAAACTTTACACCATTAAAACAAGCAGAAGCCAAAGCTGTCTTCGTTGAATTTCAGAGATCTCGTAAACAACTGCGCTCGCCAATCTCCTAGTCACACCATTAGTGAACGACAAAAGTGCTAGTGAAGCGAAGTATAAAGCAACCAATTAAACGAGAGCATTTTAAACGAAGAGCAAGCGATGCTTTAACTGAACTTACTAATCTAACGATGCTCCCGGCTTTTTGAAGAGCGTCAACTGCAACTGAATGCGGCGCCCCTTCCACGGAAACGTCGTTTACCTGCACAGAATGTGGGCTTATTTGTTTAACTCGACAAAATATATGAGATATAAAACGAGCCACAAAATTATTGACTAAGACACGAATATTACAACTTGGCAACAAGTTTAGACGAACCTAACCCAACCGAACGGGAGCCTTTCGGTTTGGTTAGGTTCGTCAAACTCTGCAATGCCGCTGCTAATCGCCGAAGTAATACATGGTAAGAATATCGGTAGTACATACAGCATGGTGTAAACAGATGCACGTTTTCGATAATAAGTCTGTTCTAAGTTTGCATCTATCCACTAAAGTACGATTATTAATTGTAGTCAGTAAAATGACAGTAAAATGACATTTGTTCTCCATAGAAATGTACTAAATTTCATTGTATTAGTGAGAGTTGCATTCGTCATTTTACTGACTACAATTTATAATCGTACTTTAGTATCCTCTTCATGTTTTTTGTTTGGGTGGAAAATTGACAAATATGTTCCTGGGTAGAGTGGATCTCAGACTCTACTGACTAACCCTGGTATTGGCTGTTCATTTTCATACATGAAAAGGTGACCTGTAGTTCTGTGTTTAAAGTATAATACGAAGACATGAAAGCTGAGTATGACTAACGATTTGGCTCAAAGTATAATTTGAACTTATTACTGCTAAAGTAGTCAACCAGTTAAATTCTGAACACGCAAAATACCAATGTTTTTCACGCGTTTCAAGCATTCATTGCATTGTACCTAATTTGCATTCACATTGTGAGTCCCATTGAATAAATAGCGCAGACAGATTTATTTATATATGGGGTTGTATGGAATGAATATTTGTCGGGGTAATCGCTAAACAAAATATTGGTACTGTATGCAAAACGTGACAAATCAAATCAGTATCTAAATATAACAAACAAGTAATATAATAAACACAAGAGTTTTTGTGTGTTGAATTCCGCGGACCCGGCATTTACGATTAGTGAAAATGTTCACACTGCACGGAATCGTGTTATTCAAAGATTTGTCAAAATGAATTTGATTTGCGTATTTCTGGAGTGACATTTAAAACACGATGCGTGATATGAGACAAGACCATATTTTTTCACAATTTTTGTATGTGAACACCGCCGTTTACAAAACGGAATAAAAGATCATGAAAAAGTCGTCCCGTCACTCGTCCTCGATTAATTGAGCCGTAAGTCGTTTTTTAGGAAGTGGAAAATATGATCACTTAAAAAAAAAACAGCATACGCGGTATTATCCTTCAGCGATGACAAATCACGTCTATGATCTAACGATTTTTAAAAAAACGTCGTGTTTTGTTTTAAAAATCCGACGTAAAATGGTTGTTTTATCATCGACGTGCCTATCCATCGCAGCTCCGAAACCAATTTTCATGCTATTTATTTTACTTGAAAATTGATTCGATCCGAATGGTTCTAAACTACATAATTTCTGAGTGACCGGACTATCTTAACAGGATGCTGTGTCCCTGGGACGCAAAGGGCATGTGAAAGTACAGGGAACTCACCCTGTTATATCTAGGGCTCTAGGACTCATTCATTAAAAAAAAACTTGTTTGAGTCTACTTTTTTTTATCGTAGTAAAATCATCAAATGAGTCCTCCCACCCGGCAGGACAGGAGGGACTGTCAGATTTGTACTGACTAAAATCCACGGTGTCTTTCAGTAGCCCTTTGTGTAGTCCTTCTAATCCTTCAGTAGCTGTTTGAGTTTACTTAGGTTTCGTTAAACGGTCAATAAAAATAATTACCTAAACGAATTATTGTTAAAATCCCATTAACTTTTTAAAACAAATGGTTACAAAATGTATAGAATTTAACAAATAGTTAAACTTTTAATCAAACAATTCTAAATTAAATTATTAGTGTGTCATTAGTTCTTTTCTTCGTTGATACACCTTGTTGGTCCTGAAAGTCTTCACAAATCCATCAAATACCTAAGTGTACAAGCACTATAATTAAGTACATATAAATATATATCTACCTACTCGTATTCATAGGCAACGAAAATGCGATGACCATTAGGGCTTTACTCCTATCCATTACTTACGCCATTCATTGAATGAGTCGTTAGCATGTACGCATTTATTTCCATCCAGATAAACATAGATAAATAAAGGGCACCTTTTCAGAACGGACTGTTCCTACAGCCTAGTTCTGCCTAAATTCATTGAACCGAAAGAGGATTTCGTAATATAATATCACACCTGTCCAAATTGTTATAAAGATATAACGTGGTGGTATTAGAAGGTACAAGGCTGTTTAGTCAGTAGAACTATTATGGTCCATTTCTATCTACCACAAAAATGGTACCTACATCTATATTTTTTATAAGGGTTTATAAACTACTAGCGTCCTGCCCCGTGCTTCGCTACGTATACAAATAATGTGATAAATGAAGAAAAAAAAACTTCACATAAACCATCTACTAAATAGTCCGAAGAAAGCTTAAACGTTTGGTTTGCATAGGTGTGGCCGTTCTTGAGTTATAAAATTACAACGAAAAGTGGCACTGATTTTTATAATATATTTGATTTATATTTACAAATATAAATTATTGATCGCTTTGTTGATGAGTCTAGTACCAACAATTCAAAAATCAAGATTTTATGGCTACCACCGAGATATTTTAATGGAAAAACGCAATAACATTTTGGCCGAGATGAGAATCAAGCCCAGAACCTCATGCCCGATAATCGTGCTTGTCGACATGACACGAAGCAGCATCTAATAAACAATGTTTGTATAATCTAGGTTATAAACTAGTAACAGAACTCGTACATAATTACTGTGTAATCTGCAGTACTTTAAACACTATTATAACAGAATTGAGGCAGGATCTTATCTAGCAGCACAATTTATTAGCTACCTCACTTAGGGAATTACTGGCCGTGTTGTCACTGTAAAACTGAGCTCAGTAAAACAAATCATTTTTATTTATAGAAGAAATAATAAAAGTTAATTAAAATTAATTCTAATGGTTTCTTGTTCATAACTGTTTTTATTTCTGCTCACAATACATTTAGAGAAAATGGGGATTGAAAATTATCCAACGGGCACGAAGTAACGAGGCAAAAAGTGTTCTATGTATTTTTCCAAACTTTTACCTATCACCTATAACCTCTAACAATTCGCACCGTGTCAAGCGCTTGATCTAGCTACCCAGCGAGAGTCTCCTTAGGTGCTGGTCGAGGCTCTTGGCAATTAAGCCATTTTGGTAGATACGACTATCGGCACAATAATTGCGTATAGTTATTATTCTTAGTTCTGTTAAAAGTTAGTGAGAATTTTGTCTGAAATAATCAACTCATCATTCTGTTTTTGGCCAAACAGTGAAAAAATAATAGGTTGGTATGTAATAACCACAGGCAGAGCAAAATTTCTTCAGAAAAGAGAATCCGTCGCCCTGCAGTAGACTTGACAACAAAAAATTTAGAAAAAGCTATTAAATTATTGTGAGTTTTGTGACACCTTTTAAGGTCCGTAGGGATGACTAAGATTTTTACCGGTTCATTGGCATGTCTGTGCACCTAAAATACCTAACATACCTCAATGAACGTAAATATCTTCAAAATTTCTCAAAAAACACACAATAATTTCTCAGTTGAGTAGTGGTAATAACAATAAATGACAATCCCAGGTTTTACTGTAATATTTTACTACCGAAAATCTAATTTTGCGGTCTACGAATTTTATTATTTCTTCGTTTAATTAGGACTTTTACAGCCGTCAACCTAAGTTCAATGAACCTTTCGTAACGTGACTCGATAAACCGGAGTTTGTCATAGTTTAATGAACAGTTTAGTGATAATATGCTATCACAAATTAAAATATCAACAGCTCAGATCAGATTTACTTTCAAAGTGCTCTGAAAATTAACCTTTATGAAGTTAGCTCGACATTTAATAGCCGTATCTGAGCATTCTGAGTTCAGCGACAGTAACATAAAGTACGGCTATTCACTTTAATCTGTTGCTGTTAATCTGCCCCTTTATTGCTTCTAGTTCCATCATAATTTACTTCGAAACACCGACACAGTTTTATCATTTATTTATGAGAACGAAGAAGTTTACAATCAGATGAAAACAAGGCACGAAAAACAGGTATTTGGAGCACCATAAAAATATGAAAATGTACCTGTCATATTAAATATTTGACCTGACGCAGAATTTTGATTAAACAAGAAAAGTTTCGGGAATGTCATTTGAAGAAGTTCCATGGTGAGTGTTTTAAATAGCTACGTGGAAAAAAGTTTTCACTCTCATATTGTTTTTCCTGGCAGGAAATTCGTTTTATGTATTTTTTTTCTTGTCGGGAAATGTTTACAAAATTGGATACAGGGAATGTCATAATTTATTGGAGCCTTATCATTTTTCCGTTAAGTCTTTCCCGTTCTGTTCCTTTGTTCTCAACGGAAATAAGCGGCACGGAGTATATTCCCGGGATATTGATCCTGACAATGACATTATTTATTACAAGCTCGACGTAGGAGAGGTTTAAATGAATAAGCTTCTCGCAAAACTGGGACGTATTGCTATACAATTAATGGTAAATCATTTTGTGCATTGGTTATTTAGAAATGAGTTGGACAGTATATACGGAATTTACAAATCTAACGGTATGTGTTATTGAAGAAACAGATGAAGTAAATTAGCTAGAAAATAAATATCTTTCAACTACACCTACTGTTTCAAATCTGAAAGTTTGTGAAGATGAATGGGTGTTTGTTAATCTTTCACACACAATCTACTGTACATTAGTGTACATGTTTGAATTTTTAACAAATAGCCTAAAACTTAGATTATTTTTGGATACATTTTACTTTGGTCAATTACAACGCCGCCGATGGGCGTCATATGACACAGCACGTCAAATCAAGTTTGCGATCACTGTAATATTATGATTTATTCTTTTTTTTATATATTTAGAATATAAATCATTGCAATAGTTTTTCTTTAAAATTATGTTTCATTTTCATGATTTAATCCAAGTATAATAGAAACTTTAGTACCAATCATCAAAATGCGGTACCTGTATCCTAAATTTTAGCTCACAATTCCTCCCCCTAGTTGCTAAAAGCCTCATTATAATTCTAGGAGAGTTTCCCGACCAATTGTAGACCATTGTTAGTTTGAATCCAATTCCTTCAATAGCTTAGTTATTTCATTTTATCGTAGAAAGACTGCCATTGTTCGGAACTAATACCTACACAGGTAGCATTGTATTTGAACCTGGGCCGAATCCTACCCTTCGTAGGCCCTTCATCTGTCGTAATATTTACCTTGAACTGGTATAGCTTAAACGAAATAAAAGGTCGGCTTTTACTCGTTTTTTTTTTACGAATTGATTTGCAGTGGATGGTGTACCGGGTAACATTTACAAGAAAGGTGACGCTATATTGTGACAAATTATTTTTTAATAATATTCATTATCTTCATTTTAGGCATATATTTTTTTGGGACTAACCCACCACACTATTCTCAAACCACTGCAACTCCTAAAAGCAGAAACAGTGCAACAGTGGCAGCCACCAGAAAAAGTCATCGTTTTAGGCATCTTGTTAATTGTATTTAGAAATGGTTATTGTTTATTCAAGAGCGTATATATTTAGAAATCGTGCATTTCGTCATCAAACCTTCATCGTAAATGTTGCATAGTACATTGATCCTGAACAGCTTTCATTATAGGTTTTGATTTTCGTACGCAACAAATATTTGTATGGCCTACTTCAGGTAATTTTTCAAATTCGGGCTGTTTGTCTATGTGAGTTTAAATATTATTTGTAAACGCAACCACTAATTAGGAAAACTGCTAGTAAAGGTTGCCCCACCAAAGTTCTTTAATTTACAAAAGTAAATAAATCGTAATCTTATTTCATTAAATCGCGAAATAACGTTTCGATTTCAATTCTCACCCTTTAAAGATTAACGTAACCGGACCCTCCTCTTCCAATACTTATTTGGAGCTTTTATTGATAAAAGCTTCGAAATAGGACCTTGTACAAATCCAGAAACAATTTTGATCAAGTTTCAAATTTGTTTATTCGATATTAGTTTTGTTCCAAATCCGAGGCACGAGAATGAAAATAAAAGGGTGGCTACAGACTCAAACTAATTTGTAAAAGTTCAAACAAGGTTTACCGATCCGTTTACTAACCTATGTGTAACATATTATAGCCGTACGTTGCCTCTACAAATTTACATACACACCTATGTTAAGGGTGGTCTATTTTTGGCTGTGGACCACCGCTGTGGCTTTTATGAAGGTTCATGAAAAGGTAACCTTTACAGTAAAATATTTTACGATTGAATTTTACAGGAAGGTGGGCAGACAAGTTTTTTTGCAGTGAATATTACTTATATCTTTGCGTTTTTCAAATATTAACTACTTCAACTGAATAAGAGACTTTATATGCAGTTTTAAGACATGCAGTTTTCATCCCTACTGACATAAAAAAAAAAAAAAAATTATTAAATAAATCTTATCCTAATCCAAACTTCCTAAAAAATACTATCAATGAGGAAGTTTATTTGTTACCTTTCACACCTAAATCATTGAACTGCGCATCCCGAAAAGTTCCAATTTTTATTCAATATCAGGTGCAGTGGTGTATCGAGCACTACCTGTCGATCCGAAAAATAATAATGTGTCCGAGGAAAACAACAATAACGTTCCTAAGATTATAATAGTAGCATGTATCTTTCAAGTCATGATTGGATTAGGTATTAGGTACAAACAGAGTACAATCCGAATGACTACAAATTTAAACAATGAGTGAAACTTACTATAGGTTATTACCTAGTTGGTTATAACTTGCAATTGCACCGAAAGATAAATGTGATATTCTACACTTAAACGTAACATATCTTTATTCGCTAGGTATATACTTCCAGGGCCGTGGGACTGTCTTATCAGGTCACCGTGAACCTGGAACGGGAGCTATTCAATGATCGCCGTGGGTTTTAGTCGGTACGAGTCTGACAGTCCCTTGCGTTCCGCTTTGGGTTCCCAGAGGACACATTGGATGATTTTACCAGGAAAACGAACCGAGAGACTATATACCTTAACAACGATTAATAATTAAAAAAATGTAAAAAAAAATAAATAAAAAAAAGTTTACTAACAAAATAAATAAGTTGATCTGATTTTACAGTTTTCAGTGCCATATTTAGAACCCTTACATAATTAAGTATTCTATGACTCTTATATTAGAAGCCTTGGTAACAGATTAATTGCCCAAACAATGCCTATTATAATACTCACTTGTAATAAAATATCTCCTATTTGCAATCTGCCATCTTTCTGCGCCGCCCCACCCACTGCTAGTCGTGTTATGCTGACGTCACTGCCGGTTTCCCCGCCCGCTATGCTGAGACCGAGCCCGCTCGCACCCCGTTCCAATGTCACATCAGCTGTCTCCCACACTGCTTCGCTGTCTGCTTCCGAAGGACACTGCCAACAATGACGTATTGTGAATCGGTGAGAAATGTGTGGGGATGAAATAGTGTGCGTTCGTGAAATACTAAATGTCTATAGTTGTTGTGTGTTTTCGCATTGGCATGCGTTGGTGACATCTCCTTATCTATCTTAATATTATTTAAAATTTTAATCTTTAAATACATTTTAATATAATAGAATAGACACATAATAATAATATTTTGTCCCGATTATATAGAACATTCGGAAAAAAATAGGATAATGTAATTGAGAATACATTATATGAACAAACAGCAAAAATATTTGTTTAAAAAATAAAGCTAATTCATTACACAATTTTAATAAGAGCTCTAAAAAATAATCGAAGACGAGATAGTAAAACAAGTTAATAAGAATGGAATAAACAAAGAGTAAATAAAACAGAGAACCCTATCGAATGCTGAGGGCTTTTCCTGCTTCTTCACCCCAAACACCAAATAGGGGAAATGAACAAACAAAATCAACTTAACTAAAACACTTTCGTAACTAATTGTTGGTTATTAGTTCAGAAACTTGCAAGTTCGTTGAAGTTGTACTTGACAGTTTTAGCATGAATCACTTTTTATTTATATACGTCCTTGATATTATTATAGCACTGCTATTGTTTCAGTAATATTAATTCAGTACCCTTTTTTTTACGTGGTAAAATCATCAAATGAGGCCTCCCACCCCGTACTATCAGACTTGTACTGAGTAAAATCCACGGTGTCCTTCAATAGCCCTTTATGTTCCGGGGTCACGGTGATGGTATAAGACCCGCGACCCCGGCAGGCTTTAGCCCTCTGACAGGGGGCCTCGTCATTATGCTGGCGCTCTTTGACGCACGTGGAACACGACGCGCCGTCGACCCGGGCATGGTCCATGGTCGGGCGGCGAGTTGCCCTTTACTCGCCACCCGCATGCCCGCGCCTACGGTGGCCGGAGGTCGTCTTGCGACGTCCGACGCCGTGGGCGTCCACCACCGCGAATTCAGTACCCTTAGTACGAGTTTTCTGTATTTGAGACGTAAAGTAAACTGGAACTTTGGCAATTTTCAAGGAAAAAATTAGTTCCTTCTTCGCACACCAGAGGCGCTGTTCCAGTTTTTCAAACAAGAAACGCTGTAAATACTGTAAAGTAAAAGAGTGAAAACTCGTGCTAAGGGTATTGTAATTTTGACGGGGCCCCCTCACAGAGGCCCAAAGCCTGCTGGGGTCGCGGGACTTATTTCCATCACCGTGACCCCGGAACATAAAGGGCTATTGAAGAACACCGTGGATTTTAGTCAGTACAAGTCTGACAGTCCCTCCCGCCCTGCCCGGGGTGGGAGGCCTCATTTGATGATTTTACCATAATAAAAAAAAGGGAATTGTAATTTGCCCGATGGAATCGTACTACCGGGATAAAAACACTGAAGCCCCTTCGTACATTCAACAAGGCGAAGGCGACGCAAGTCTCCGGTATCCTTGACACGTGCCTGTGTACGTACCTCTATGGAATTTTATTGCGATAGTCTACTCGATACCAAAGTTGTAAGGTATCGGAGACTTGCCCCTTCATGCTTAGGGTAAGAGCTGATTCAGGTTAAGTTTTTGGGTGGTTGGGATCCACCTCCTAGCATTCCAGTAGCAGTTAGATGGCTGAGTGATCCCAATAGCGGTGGTAAGCCTCACCAGGGCCACCTGGCTCGTGATCACCAGCCTTAGGAGTAACAAGCACTCATTCATCCATCCATACTAATAAAGTTTTTCAACTATAACAATAGTAAGTTTTTTTACTACTAGGTATCAAAGTTAATTAAACTAAAATTAAGTCACACTAAAATTTTAATTGACAAAGTCCTTTCCATTGATTTTTTTATGATATATTTTAACTGAAACATACAAAATAAATTTACATGTAAATAAAACCTAGCCTTTTTCTATACGAATTCTCCCTATCTGCTATTTTTTAAAATCGATCAAGAATTGTTTAACTGGTACGATAACAAAATGTGAAAATAATTTATATTTTCACATTTTTTATCGGTTTTCCAGTAACAAGGTAAGTGTTGGAATATCAACACTCCTAAGGCACTCGGGAGGGACAGATTACAGGAAATTGTGACATTTTCCTGTTAGATAAATTGACATTTATAGACCGAAATCAGATTTTGTTAGAATGAATGACCAAAAACATGAAACTTCCATAAATATTAATCCGCACAAATTGGCTATTCGTAGAATTAGAGCAATAATGGATATTTTAAATTTATAACTTAGTTTGCTGATTGCAAAAGCGGAAGAAATCCGATAATTTTCCTTCACAGATTTTAAAATTATAGGAATTTCCTAGTGTCTAAATAAGACTTTATTTCCATAGTTATTTTGCTACCATCGGCATCGTGCTGAGATCACTCAGTAAACAGGTATATTACCTATACTGATACTACTGATACTGTTAGCCTACATCATCCCACTGCTGGGCAAAGGCCTTTCTCCATGACTTCCAGTTTTCACGATCCAGGGCCAAAGTGGAAAGGAGGTTGAGCTATAGACAAGCGTGGTGGATTTTACGTCTATTTGTCCTCGTGATCATGATTAGCACAAATTACTTATTAAACAATTATTTATTACCTATTAAAAAAATCTTACACCAACCACCGTTGAAAATGGGAAAAATGAGACGGTGGATAAATAAACTTTACAGAAATATAAAAAAATACTGTAAAATTGGTAGAATTACATTTACATTTCATATACGCTTAAACAATAAATTGGACGACGACGCCGAGAGGATCCAACTCATATTATCTGCAAGCGGATGTCGGGCAGAGGCTAGTACTGTATATTCAAGAAAAATAAGTCACTTAATAGACCTAATATGCTTACGAGTATCTTGAATAGCTGAAAGAAACTACAAAGTCATTGACCCTTCACTGCGACATCCCTTGTCCCTTCAAGTTTGAATGGCGTAGGCACCGACGGATGTAAGCGGTCGAAGTTCAATCGAACAATCTGGCGAGAAGCCGAAAGTTTTCGTACTTCAAAGGGTAATTTATGTTCAATTTGACCGTATTATTTAGGCCATTTTAGGTAAATTCAGAACGTCTAGGTTCCATTACATTACAATAATGATCGATAGTTCGTAACGACTTCAGACTTTCAGCAAAATTATACATTCAGTCGATGTTGTTTACAATGCTAATGTAAAATCAATATAATTTTAAACACGACCGTTCAAGGCAAAAGCAAATTAATGTCTAAATATAGCACATTAATGTAAAGAAATGTAATGTTGACATTTACCTACGCAAATTCTGCCTAAGAACTTTGTAATGCGGCGAAAACACAAGGGTAAAACGTGACTAAGTTACATTAGCCAAAAAATTTTGCTCTGCGATATAACTGCTTATATTTTAAATATCAATATTGCGGGCAATCAATGGTTTAAAATGGCAGGTTGTCGTTCGGCGTAATGGTCTAAGGAGGAGGACCGCCTTGAGTACATAGAGGAACATAGAGTGTCGATTTGTCCCGTTTGGGTATAGCGCCGCCATTGCACTAATTGAGCCATACTGCAGTGCGAGGGGGAATGGAAACCAGATATCTTATTTTGAGAAGGAGTACTGCTAGCGATGGAGGAGGTGAAATATGTGAGGGAGAGCACATCCTTCACCTCACGACACAGCCACTGCGGGTGACGCCCAGGGTTTTCCGGCCACCGCAGGCAGAGTAATGGATATTTCGAACGATATTAAGAGCAGGCCCGGGTCGACGGAGCCGTCCGCAAGCTGGCGAGACCCCTATAGAGCCAAATTCCCACTGCAGGGTCGCCAAACTGTCTTAGGGCAATTGAAGGAATACGGTGGATTTTTGTCAGTAAAAATCTGACAATCCTTTTCGCTCCACCCAGAGCGGAAGGACTCATTTTCATGATTTACCACTGAAAAAAAAGAAAAAAGGGTAAGTTCTTTACTCAGCAGTGGATGTCTTCCCGCTGATCATGAAGATGATTATTAATTAATCTCTTTTTATATGTTAAATAAACCGCATAACATATATTAATGTAGATTTATTATGTAGGTATCCAGAACAATAATAATTATTCAAAGCTTGTTTCAACATTGGAAAATGTATGAACATTATCATATATTTTCCAGTGTTTAAAATATTTAGCGTAAAGTATTTTAGGTCAGATCCTGTTGTTTTAATAATAACTTTTAAATAGTGAAATCCGTGAGTGATTGGGAAGGATTAATCCAAATACGCGAGACCGCCACCGACTAAATTGAATATGGCAGGGATTTTATACTGAGCCAGGCCGATCTGAAAATGGAGGTGAAAGTTTAATCAGTTTTTAAAACCACTGCGCTTGATTATAGCAAATAAAAAAGCGCAGTGGTTTTAAAAACTGATGTTCTGTGATGTCAAACGTGCTGACATAAGCCAAATAGTAAACTTCATAATTGGTTTGATGGATCAACGGGAAAAGGTGTGTGTGTAGAGAATTATTTTAGTTAAGACTCAAAAATTACAAAAAAATGTAGTATGATAAAAACACTATTGGGATATAACGTGGCCGAGGCCGAGAGCCACAATAGCGTGCGGCACCAGGCAAAGCTAGAATGACGGGGCGTTTTGTCAAACAATAAAATTTACCGTAGTTGATTAATACTAATTTATAACACAACTTCATGATTAAGACTAGCAACCAGTCCCAACTTTGCACGGGTTCAAATTTCAAGTGAAACATTTCTTAGTTACAAACCTTGTCCTGATAATTACGAACACAACAGAAAAAAAAAACTCTTCGGAAGGAATTAGGTACCCAATATGGAGCAGTCGTTCAGAAACTATCCGCGTACATATACAAACCTAAGCGACATTGTAAAGGTTTTTTTTTTTGTGGAAAGGAAAATTCGACTGCTAGTACGATGTGAACGTCATTGTAATTCTGTACCTACACAACAAATTGTTTTTTTTTTCTATGAGGAATATCATTGCGATTCACGTTGCAGGCTTTAATGCGTCATCATCATCATCAGCCTATAATGTTCCCACTGTTGGGACACAGGCCTCCTCTCTGAGAGGGAGTGGGCCATAATCCACCACGCGGGCCCAGTGCGGATTGGTAGATGTCACATCTTCCAATTTATGGTTCTAGGACATGCCGGTTTCCTCACGATGTTTTCCTTCACCGTTTTGAGTCCATCTTTCCTGATTATAAACCCAAAATAAAAGAAGAGAGGTGAATAATAAATGTTACAAAACCAGCACTTTGAGTGCAACCACTTTGAAAGACAAGAAAAAGGATAACGGAAATGTTTACAGAGATCTGAGTGAATTGAATCACGGAGTATTGCGGGTACATTCTCGGCTTCCGAGATATCCGTATGTATCTATGTAGACTTGCAGAGGTTTACAAATGCTCCTCGGAGGAAACCGTTTGTGAGATTTCCTTCCTCACTTGAAGAATATCTTTTTACTTGTGGGTGTCGTGGATAAGTCTAGTGATTTTTTCTATATGTTTAAGAATAAACGAAGGGTAGCGTTTATCTTGGACAATCATTATCATGTCACTTTTACAATTAATTATTTTTAAATATTGTTTGTTTTTGTTGAAAATAAACACAAACTCAAAACGAATGAAAAAATGAATGAGTCACTATTTTATTACATGCAGATCCATTACCTAGTTGAAAATTAAATACAAACCCGAAAATTATGAAAAAAGTTGTCCCAATACTGCCGTAACAGGCACAACCGTTTCAAGTGTAGTAGAAAATTTAAAAAAGATATTTTTTAAACATGAGCAGTAGCTAAGTTTTTTTTTGTTTTGAATAATTTTCTTGACTCCAGAGTTAAGAAGAAATTACTTGTATTTTCTCTATTCTATCATTCAAATATTTCTCCCCTTTCACCTTACATATTATTAATATGCCGGAAGCAAAACATCACTGTGGATTTCGTACAAATTCAGGACCGTCACAAGTGGCACATGAACTCTCCAACTAACAAAGCTTCGTTTAAGACTGAGTGTAAACTTAAACTTGATGTTTGCTTGAGTTAGCTAAGTTTAAATCGTTATCGAAAGCAAGTACATGCAGTGGTTACTAACTCCCTTGTTCATAAACAGTTTACTACTAAACTGGTGCTTTAGATTAGACCGACTTTGTCGGCTTAACAATTCAAAGATATTTTTCAAATAAACGGTATATTTGAATAAATGTTATCACAATAAATGAATAAAAAAAACTTACTAAATCCCAATTGCATAAAAACACAAAAAATATACAGCGTAACAAGAACGAAGACAAAAGAATAAAAGTTTGAAATTCACGCAAAAATGGATAAAGGGATTTGAATTTAGTTCATAACCTAGATGAATGCATATTTTCCTACCTATTTGTTTTCAACGTACCTACATACGAGCGCTGCTGATGTAATATAGAATAAGCTTACTTAAATTACTTAAGAACATAAATTTTATAAATGAAGCCCCACCTTAGGTCAACTACTCAACTCTGCTAGACTCAGTCGTCATTACAATTAATTATAAAGCACGCAATAAACGTATTCTTAGCCAATTTTGTCACCAAATAGTTAAAAACATCAGATGAAGTAGTCGTTTTTGTCAATTTATAACAAATTATAGTTTTCGATGTGTTTAATGGGACCCTTCATTAGATGAGTGTAGGCGTGTCAAGCTTGACTTAAGTTAAGCAACAGAACAAATCAACCTAAAATACCAAGATTTTGCAATTTTGATCACGTTTCAACACAATTTTTAAGCCCAAGTATTATTGTAAGGTCATGCTTACGTAACAAAAAACACGAAACAGCATTCTCTTGATTAAAAACATCAAAAAACTACAAGCAAAACAGAAACGCTGAATCAAACGAATTGTTACAAGCAATTTCATTACACTTTCCTCTTTTTATCCGCTCACAAAATTTATTCAGTTCTTCGCGTTATTTCGTAAAAACCTTTATCACACCATCATATTTACGTAATAAAATGTAATGGCTGACTCTTAGTGGTATTATGAACGAAGTGGAGTTGGTTCATTTAATATTTAAAAGCGAGAACCCAAAACCTTCTTTTTATTCTGTTAAAGGTTTTCGTGGCCACAATTTAGACGAGTACTGGAGCACTAATCATTGTCCTGACTTTAAAATAAAAGAGTTGCTCCACACTAGACATGTCTTCTGTATCGTGGGTGCGTTTACAGACATAGAAGCTCATGTATACACAAACACCCAGACCCGGAATATCTACTTGCATATCATACATATATATATTTTCCGTGCCAGGATCGAACCCGCTACACGATGTGGTATAGGTACTGATATAATTTTGTCTTTCAGTTTTTATTTTTCAGAAAATGTTGAGGTTGGTTTTCAGTAGAACTGGGTGTAGCTGAAATCCCCCTTGATTAGGGCGGTTGTTAGACTTTGAGAGGAAAAGTTCTGAGTAACTGTAACAATTTCTCAAAGACCTGCAAATGACAGCGAGCATCAACGAAACCATATAATAGATAATAAAATTTCATATAAAAGTCATATTCCTACCACAAAACAAAACCTCACCAGTAAGTATCAAGGAATTCCTTTATGAAATATTCATTTTGGAACGAGTGAATAGAAACGCTATATTCGTTCGCAAATAGATGTACCTTTATACAATGAACGAACGATAAAACAAAATGTTTGGCTGCCGTGGAATCTGTTGTGCCAAAATATTTTGTAGGCAACGAAAATGTGATAAAAGAAGTGCTTTTGGCAAAAACCGGGGTCGCACTTTGCTAGGTGGAGGTAAAAATATTTTTACAATGAAAAATATCGCCTCCCCACTGAACTTTTGCAAAGGGAAACGGGCTATAGAAAACGGTAACGATTTTTCGCACGGTAAAATGTAATAAGATGCAAATTGTATAGTAAAATTAAGCATTTATATGCTGTTTTTTTTTTAGTATAATTTGGAAAACTTTTGAAAGTAAGGAATACCGAGATTTCCGCTCTGTATGGAACGAAAAACAAAACAGGTTCATCCTGTCTCTTATGTACCTATAACTATACATAAAACTTGTTTATTTTATTTGTTATAATAGTATATTTGGTTACTATCGCAATAGGGTATTTTACTGCATAAATAAATTGATAATCTATTTAGTCCGTCAGTAATAATATTGAAAAATAATGGACAAGTATTTTTTTATAATATAAATCAATGAATATTGACAAAGATAAAAAGCTTCCAAATTCGGGAGTGGGGGTTTGTGACGTCATTGCGCTTGTAAAATTGTACAGACCGAGTGACGTTTTGTGATTTTTAGAAGCGTTGTATCTTCGTAAATTTTGGTTTACGTGACAAAATAAAAAATACGGGTCTATTTTTTTTAGTAATAGACTAATAATTTTTTTTGAGTAAAATACCGTATTGTAAGTGGACTCTGCGCATAACTTTGTTTTTCACTTTTTTCATTTCACAAAAAATAAAATATTTTTCCGACACAAAAATAAAACTCCACACATTATAAAATAAAAGTTCAGGTGTGAGTTGTGCCACATCATTAACTCCCTAGTTTCTTGTTTCGGAGCCAAGAAAACTAAAGAGAATATTAAAATAAGTAAAATTTTGTAGACAAGCAAATACTACGAGCTGCAGCTGAACACGTTGCCAGCGCTAGAAAGAAAGCCGTAGTTGTAGTATTTTAGAAAATATCTCTCAAGTAACAGGTTGGAAAATGGACCATTAAGCTACGGAACTACATAGATGTTTTATTTTTAAGTCTGGAAAATATACTAACGATTTACGCAATTACAGGAAAATATCGAAAATTATCTGGAAGACCAAATACACAAAACATGTCTTATACTATTATATCAAGTTTGAGTTTTTCAGCATCGAAATTTCTGATTATGGGTAATTTTATGTAAGTAAAATGTTATTAAAATTCCGATCCAAAACTTGCAGATCATACTACGCCTGCTTGGAAGTCAGAAATATTCAACAGGAATATTCTATTGAGATAGAATTCATATTATACGTTGATGTTATTAAACCTATACGTAATAACGTTATAACGTTGCGTTTAATATTAAAAAAAATGTACGTAGATTCAAATCTATCCATACGGCGTGAAAAGATCTCACACACAGACAGACGGTACTTCTTTCGCATCTATGACATTTAGTACAAATAAATGCGTTGAGTGCACTACCTATTCTGTATGCCATCCTCATTCAATGCTTATAAAAATATTCCAAAACATTTAATATCATAACCACGCCGTTCTATCCGCTATCTCAATATGGCCGCAGCCACCGATGCAAGCCTATAAAGGCTATCTCGGATCATAGAATCGATACAAGAGGCAGTCAATTGAAAATAAACCAAGTACAATATTTCGCAAAACAAACACTTCTCAGAATAGTAACACCAGCCAATATTATTTGTCCTCGACCGTTATTAATGGTGATCCGAATTTCGTTAAGAGACTCAGGCTTTATTCTAGCTGTGTAATTGTGTGCCAAGCCAATTTGATTGATTGAACAAATATTTAATTACAACGTGGGTTTGACGAACAAAGGTAAATTACAATTATGTTCATGACGGGAGAAGCGACTTTGTTCCCCCAAGGACGTGTCAGAAGCGTATCAAGGGCACTGGAGCGTTCGACCGGGGATCCTGTGCCCTTCTTATATGATTAAGGCGGTAGAACCTCGACCCTCCGCCTTCCGGATATAAAGAGTATCCATGTGGATTTCCTTTGGATAAAAAGTGATAATTCAACAAGCTATGTAGGGGGATCAAAAGCTGATATCTGAATTTTCACTTTTGTTTGTGGTAACGTTCACACGCTGCCGACTTTATGGAAACAGGGTATTAACTTCATCTGTTTATTTCATTTGTTGTTCTTTGCGATTATTGGGGAAGTGATTTATAAATTATAAGCTAAATCGATCTAAATCCTGATTCGTTTTTTTACGGCTTTTACTAAGGTACCGGTAAGAAACGAATATTTATGTAAATTCGGACGTTGTGCTTTGATTGATTACAGACTAAATATATGACTAAATAATATCGAGATCAAGATTGCAACTGAAATAGGTTATTTTCTGGTGATGAGGAACCAATATCGTTAGATTGATTCAAAATGGAATTAATGGAAAATTTCGATGAAAAATTTCGATTGATAGAAAAAAAAACGAATAAAATAAGTCTGCATTTACTTAAGTGTTCCAATAATACGAAAAATAAACATACGCAATTTATTTATAGAAAATTCAGTAACAGAACCACCTGCGGCATTATGAAAAGGTTACAGAGAATTTATTTTCCACGTTCGCGAGAATCCTAGAAAAATGCGGTATTTTCCTAGTATGTTTTAACAAACAAGGAATTAACGCAGCTGTTTGTTACGCTTGTTAATCTGGTTTTATTACTAGGATAATATAGTTATTTTTTTAAATTTCATAAGAATGTAGCTCTAGAAGAATACAATAATAAATTAATCTTATTAAAAAATCAACTACACGTACACAAAATTGGATTCATTGTGATGGGCGGTAAATCATTCAATGGTTGGAAATGTTAGATTTGACCGAATAAACACCAATATATTATTTGACTAGCCCATTGTGTTCCAGGGCCGCGGTACCCTGTTAAAACAGTCCGGAAAAGAACAATACAGAACTGCATTAAAAATAGCATGTCATTATAATGTCATAAAGTTTTCATGCGACATTTTTGAGGACTTCCACGGCAACATGGCACCTGCGAAAAATTATAACAGGAGCCTTATGTCGAATAGATAAGGTGTAAGTAGTTCAGGTGCCATTGTCAGCACGTGCCCTTCGTGAAATACTTCCATTTTTTATCTAATTGAAAGAAATTTATAAGAGTAGATTACAACGCTCTTTGAGATATTATTATAATATTAAAGCATAAACCTACATGGCTTATTGTCCACGGAGACATTATCAATATTTAAGGTTCATGTTGCACTTACTTATAAGGTCCACCTGTTTAACATTTCCCGTTGAATAGTCTGTTACTAGATAGTATTCAGAACCGAATAATAGGAAACTTGTCATAATTGAATCAAAACTAGAACAAAACAACAGTTAACTACAATTCAATCATAGTGCGTGAAATGTTGTTCTGCAAAGCATAATATTACTGTGTTGCGCCCACATGAATTAACAACACAATTAGCATATATGAAAATAATATCAACGGCATCCCGCGGATACAAACATATTGGCAACTCTCGTTATGGCGGATGATTTCAATATGTCGCGTTTCTACTAAATCAGAAATGGATATTAAAACGCAATATAGCTATTTTGCCTGTCATACAACGGTGGACTAGGCTTTATTACTATTTACTTAAAGCACAAGTTGTGTAATTATTTATTTAAAACTAGTTTTTGACCGTATTTAAGGCGAAAAATACTCGTATCTCAAGAAGACATAATACAGGATCAAAAGGTATTAATCCTCCAAAAGGTAATAAAATAAAAACCTATATCCAGGGATTAATCTATTTTTTTGCTAAACATTAAAACGATAATTTTTTTGTAGGCCTTTATTCACAACTGCTGGAAAAAGGTCTCAACTGTGGAATATTGAAATCCAATCAGCCAGTCATAAAATTAATTAATTGAATGTTAATGGGTATCTTTTATTTAATATTTTTATACCCATACATAGTTGAAGAGCTTGCACAGTCTATAAATAATTGTATTTTACGAGTATTATTATAAAAGTTTTATAGTTATTCAGCTGGCTTTGAAGTTAAGGCAAATTTTATTAAAATCGGGATTTACCTTCAGTTCAACTTTTAACGGTTCCACACCAGGAAACGGGAAAACAAAAAAGTGGGACAACAAACTCCCTGGCAACACGTCAGTGTCTTTTTTTTGTACCTACAAACCTGCCAATTTGCAAGTAGGTTACTGTAGAAGTCCGAACGGAAATGTGTTTTTTTTTTGACTGGAAACGAAATACAACCTGATTTTCATTTTCAGCCGGAAACTGAAAATAAATGACATTTAAATCTCGAATGAAGGCATTTAAGCCGATATCTCACGATTTTCAGCTATTGTAGCTGATGTAAGTAAGTAAAGATTTTATTTTAAATCATAGCCTACCGAAAATAACGGAAAATGAATAAATCAAGACGAAATCCGGTAGGAGTATTGATAAAAAATTGTAAATCTTGCTACTATTATAAATTTAAAGTTTGTAAGGATGGATGGCTGTTTGTTATCCTTTCACACAAAATCTACTGAATATATTAAAATGAAAGAGCGACAGTTCAAAACCCGGAAGAGTTACATATTTTTATACCGCTATAACGTAATACCGAACTTCACGCGGGTACAAGCTAATAATTTAATATTTGCTGAATCAAAACTGACATCTACAGTCCATGACACTAATCCCATAATATGAGTTTTCCTCGGTTTAGTTCACGGAAAATGTAAACGATTACCATTTGAGGCAATGCGTTTAAAATCAATTCCACGTACAGACTTCAGCAAAAATAGTAATTAATACCTATATAGGTCAGATTAACAATCTTGTAGATACGATTATCGATGCAGTTACTTCAAGCGCAAAAAGCTTATGCTTGAAGTGTAACGATAACCTCCTTCTCTCTCGATATTAATAACGAAGGCGGATTAAAATAGCTATTTTCATTAAGGGAGTTTATTTTAACACGATGTCTTTTAAATAAAAATTAGAAGGGGTTGATAAAAGAAGACACGTTGAGGCTATCATTATATCAGTTTAGATACTGGCAAAAGACATTTAGACCCATTAAAGGTCAATTAACGGGGACACCCCATTAACTGACCTTTAATGGGGTGTCCCTGTTACTAAAATAAAAGAGGAGTGTAACTCTTTTCCCCAATAACCAGTTACATACAATAAAATAACGAACAAACAAACAAATAAGATGAATTTCGTATTAACATCTCTGAAAAGAAACAGCTGACACAAACTCAAAGATCACGCTATCTTGGTCAGATCATGTGGTATCATGAATGTTACTAAACGTAATACCACTCAATTCGGGTGAAGTTGGAAACACACAATTATGAACAATCCATCTTCGATACTCATAACGCCAATAAATCACAACAATAAAGACTAAAATCCTGTAAAACCAATACAAAGTAAAACAGGACACAGCAACAGCAATACTGTCACAAAGTAGCCAATAAGGAAACGATAACTGAACCATTATTACTGCCTGTAGCTAGAGGAAATTGAAAAACGTAAAAGGCAGGCAGAAGCAGACAGGCTAGTGCGACAAAACAAAGCACGACATGTTTTGTCGCGATAGTAGTAGTAGGGTAGGGGCGAACCTGGTAGCTAGCCGCTTGTGGACCACTTCCTGGGCTGTGTGTCGACTGCTCTCGCCCACACTCGTAGTTCCCGACGTTTGCTGTGGACAAAACAGATTGTTAATAAAGCTCTGAAATGGAGGTCTACCTGTTTATAATTAATTATTTGGGGCGTATTGTTTGGATTAAATTGGGTTGGCTATTTGTTCAACGTTTTTGTGGATTGCAAATCTATATATATAAAAATGAAACCCGTTTTCCGTTGTCACGACATAACATGAAAACGGCTTGACCGATTTGGCAGTTTTTTTTTTTGTTGTGTTTGTAGCCATCGGGACCGGGTTTTAGACCGGGTCTTCAACCCGTGCGAAGCCGGGACGGGCCGCTAGTATTATATATATTTGTTTAATGATATTAATTTTAAATTATACACAGAAATAAAATATAATACTTCTTGGTGCATTTTAGAACAGACAACACAATCTTAAAAAAAAACTACAGCTAACATTGTAAGATACCTACATGTTTTAATTAATATACAAAAATGAACAATATAAAAGCTTTCAGAATCAGTCGAACAAAAAGTTGGAACATGACTCAATTTAGAAAGAAAAAGAAAGAAAAACGTTTATTGGCACACGCCACAAGTACACACAGTACACCAAGAAAATAAAAAAAAATATATTTTCTAAATAAAATGATCACCGACTAATTAAATGCTGCATGAAACAATATGGTGTTTTTCATTGTTTTCTCATACGCGATATTATCAGACATTTGTTATATTATCGGGCACTTGTTCCCGGGAAGTTTCAAAATGGGGACCATTTTCCATATGACACTTGGTAACAGCGATTTTCCTTAGCATTAAAACCTTTTCAGGGGTCATTGTGCTCATCATTTTGAACAACGTTTACTGCCAGACCCTAAAATCGTAAAAAAGTCAGCTGCTCTCTATATTTCAACGATTTATATGAGCGCAAATGTGTAGGTCAGGAGTTTTATTCTTGTTTAGAAAAACTAAGGTCTTACTCTTAAATATTTATGTTTTTAACTATTCTTTGTATGTAAAAAAAATCTCAGCGTCGTCGCACTACTAAACTGGTGTTTTGTTTTTTTTTTTATGTGACATGGGTTTGCTCTTGACCTTAGTCTAGGTCAGGAATAACTAAGAAAAGGTCGACGATGGAGCGAGCTTTATTATTAATTTACAATTATATACAGGTCAGCCAGCCCAGCCTACATAAAAAGACAATCAAAGTTTCATTGAGCCCCATTTAAAATTAAAACTAATAGTCTTCCACGCCACATACTCATAGGTACGGCCCAGGGGCCTTGCAAATCCCACAATAGCTAAGTGTGCGGCGGACAACATAACCGCCAACATTGTAAATGCAAAACTAAGTTGTTTGATCTAGTTTCTGAACTAAGTTGTTACTATTTCAACATTTATCCCACATGGCATAGATTCTCATGCTTAAAATATAAGTCTATATACTTTTGCTTGGCACTGTTAAACAAATTAAGAAGTTACTGAAACTTATACAGACTTCTTACAAAAATAATGTCTCGAAATGTCACAGTTGGAGGCGACAAAGTTTGACCCAGATAGACAAAAAACGGTGTAGATCAAACTACGATTCATAATGGCGGCGACCCGAAGTTTCCTGCAGCTGTATTTACCAGTGTTGGCATTTTCTTTGACGTTTCGGGGAAAAAGGCGCCAAAATATTTGACACCTACTGTAATTCGATTCACAAAGTGTGATAGAACGTTCTTCTGTTTAGTAATGGTGAGGAAGTTCTTTGAAGTTTTATCTTGAACTAAGGGATCTATTAGACGTGACGTCATTATTTTTGAGAGTACAATAGAGTAACTATCGGAAGAGGTATTACCATGAAGCCTTGATTTGCTAGACATAATTGATGTTTAGTTTCAAGAGAATAAAATAAATTTTCCGTTAGGTCTTGATGAACCACATAGCTAAAGTCAACGTGATTAAAAGTTGCAGTATTAGTATGAAACATTTTAAAACATGTGACCGCCATTTATGTAGGTTATTATCCGGTCGAACTGACGTCTTTATAAATACGAGCGAAACTACAAAACATCATCAGTCATCTGCTACAATTCATTCAAACTCATTTCTTTAAGCACACGTACCCCATTATAATCACAGACCCACAAACTACAATCTCATACACAAAGGTTTATCATAATTTATGATAAAAACAGTTCGAAATATCCTGTTGTTTATGTAGGAAATGTTATAGGTCTACATAACAACCAGCTCAAAGGATAAGCATTGAACTTTTACGACTTTCTTACGGAGATGAAAAGAAAATATAGCTCAATAACTACCGAACACCCCTGTTTCGGTGTTTGTCAAAATCCGAATAGCTTATGGATATAACCGTGTATTTATATCTTCTTTCATGAATGTAATATTATTATCGCCTATCGAATCGTAAACATTGTAACGGAAAAATAAATCTATCAAGTTATAAAATGAAAAGAAAGGCTTTAACAAAATGTTGTAGAAATCTCGACAGATTGTCATTACTTGCAACAATAGATTAGAAACTATTTGTCTATACTAATATTATAAAGAGGTAAAATTGTTTGTTTGTTTGTTTAATTGTATGTAATGGGTAATCTCCGAAAGTAATGAACCGATTTTGAAAATTGTTTCACTGGTAGAAAGCTACATTATCCCTGAGTGCTATAGGCTATAAATTATAAAGATACCATGCATATTAACTGAACTATCTCAAGTTTTGTTTAGCCGGGCGGAAAAAAATTGCTCTTCTAACAGAGTTATTAGCATGCGCTGCCTAAACAGTTGCTTGAAATTGAAAATAATGTACGGCAAAAATGTGCGCTTTGAATAGTTCTACAATTAAGTCCGCGAGACCATATTTCTATCTTTTATGTTTTAGTAGATATAGTAGCTTTTACGAGTTAAAAAAAGTATTTTTCGTCATACTTACCTTTGGACGGTTTTTTAATGAACTATATATTAAACCTTATCCAAAAAAATATTATTATGATCACAAGAACATCATAGAGATAAGATTTGCCCCAAACAGTATGTCAATTGGTTAAGTAATTTCGAAGATAACATACAATTACTAAATCGCAAAATGCCGCCGTCCATTCTCGAACCACATTATACCTTTGGACGGTTTTTAAATCAACTAAATATTAAACCTTAACAAAAAAAAAATTATTATGATCACAAGAACATCATAGAGATACGATTTGCCGAATACAGTAAGTAAATTGGTTAAATGGTTTCGAAGATAATAATATATAAAATTACTAAATCGCAAAATGCCGCCGTCCATTCGCGAACCGCATTAGAACATGCTTTGTACGGACGTTTTATCCATTGGATCATCGCAAACGATGGCCCACCTTCTCAATTGTACTCTTTGTGATTCCACCTGCACTCTAAGGGATCTATCCGAGGCCACCACTATCGCCGTCAACGTAGCAGAGTTTTGTTCGAAACATACAATATAAAGGAATCATCGACACGAAAAAGAAAGATCCATTGGATGGCGTTGTGCAATTACGCGTTGGTCTTTTTTTAATGTGGTAAAATCATCAAATGAGTCCTGAGCCCTGGGTGAGGCGGACTGTCAGACTCTTACTGACTAAAATCCACCCATGTTCCTTTCGATGCCCTGTACGTTCCGGGGCCGCGGTATCCTGGGTTAAGAAAAATCCGCGACCCCAGCAGGCATTTGGCGCGAAACACGGCGCACCACCGACCCGGGGTTGGTCCTCGGTCGGACGGCGAGCCACACATGCCCTCTGCTGATCAGAGGGACACGCGTTGGAGCGTTCACACGACATGCTATTCACATAGGGGCAAAGAGACCCCTTAGGCACACAGTGCCTAAGGAAGAGTTTTTGACGGGCGCACGTGGAGGTTTCCTGTCTTAGCACCCCTACGTGTTGGTCTTTAAAATTGTTTTGATTACTCGGTTTCTTAAAACACAAAACACGGTTTCTTTGAATTCGAAGCTGTCGTATTTATGTTTTTGGGATATCGGACAGTTTCAGCGATTGTTTACCATGCCTAAAAGGAAATCACAACTTTACCGACAGACATCCCAGACAAAGCAACTCTAGTACGCCGTATGGAAAAGTCTGCTCTTGAAAATCATCAGCGCCTCACGAGGAATAGAGAAAATATTTTGCAAGCACGCGCTGGGGAATCTAGCTCCTAGCGTTCTCAGCGTCTTGCCAACCAAAGCTGGAGAACATCGAGAACATCTAGCGCTGAGCGCTCGCAGATGCTTGCTCCCCTCTTTGAGGAGTGGCTGGATAGACTCCACGGCGTCCTCATCTACCGCTTGACACAGGTCCTCACCGGACATGGATGTTTCGAAAGGTACGTGTGTCTGATAAAGAAGGAGGAAACGCCCGAGTGTCACCACTAGGAGGACCGCCCGTAGGACACGGTGGAGCATACGATGCAGGACTGCCCTTCTTGGGCGGAGCACCGCCGTGTCCTCACGCAGGTGATAGGAAGAGACCTCTTGCACCCGGCATTGGTCGCGGCCATGTTGCGGGGCGAGACGGAGTGGGAAGCGGTCTCCTCCTTCTGCGAAGCAGTCATGCTCGCGAAGGAGGAGGTGGAATATGTGAGAGAGAGGACAGCATTCTCCCTCCACCCCAGCCGTAGTAGTAGACGCCCACAGCGACGGATGTCGCGGGACGATCATCGGGCATGCGGGCTTCGAGTAAAGGGCAACTCACTGTCCGACCATGGACCATGCCCGGGTCGACGGCGCGTTGTGTTCCACATGCGCCTCAAAGAGTGTCAGGATAATGACGGGCTATCGAGGGCCATAGCCTAGCCAGGGTTGCGGGACATACGTATACCGCGACTCCAGTATTCAAAGGCCAACCGAAGAACACCGTGGATTTAAGTCAGTACAAGTCTGACAACCCCCCCTCCCACTCTGCCCGGGTTGGGAGGACTCATTTGATGTCACGAAAAAAAAAGCCAAAGGGCGAGAACATCGCAGGCCCGTGCTCGGGAATCTAGCGCTGAACGTGCGCAGCGTCTCAGTGATTTAAAGCAGCATATCTCAGCAACAAGGGAACACTCGCGCTGAGCGCTCGCAGTGGCTCGCTAACCAAACAATGAGAACATCGCAGGCCCGTGCTCGGGAATCTAACGTTGAACATGAGCAACGCCTAGCAACAGAAAGTCGGCTGGCGGTTGCTGTCAGTATGCAATAAAAACATAATCCTCCTTCTGGCAGTCAGGAAATAAATCATAGCACTCGGCACTCAGTACTAACCGAACCACACTCATCATTTCATCACAAGTTAAAATTTTTACCGCCCAACGAAGTGGGCAAGGGTCAGCTAGTATTATATATAATGGTAGTTTGACGTATCTACCATCATAGAACTAATTCGATGATTTCACCTGATGCTAAGCGAAGATGTGGTCGACGATGAAGCAAGAAAGAAACAAAAAACGTTAGCACGCTTGCCTAGAAGTAACCTGTTCACTCTTGACTTGAAGACGCCAAGGTTATAGCTGTACATATTACGCCATTTGTTTCTATTAGCAGCTTCGGTAATGACTAATGAGTGTACTACACCAAGCTAGGTTACCGTTTTCTTTGGAGTTTTGATTCCAGTAATTGTTTGGGAATCTGGTTCCCAGGGTGACACACGGCGTAATGAATCAAAATCCATTTGCAAATCGGTAGCATCTTTATGGCCATGAGTACAAGTTGACAGTCCCTCCCGCCCTGCCCGGTGTGGGAGGACTCATTTGATGATTTTACCAAAAAAAAAAAGTATCTAATAGTCATTATTGGAAATGACTGAGATAGGAAGGTTACACGTAAACTTTAGAGAAAATTAAGTCCCTTTTTTAGTGACAACACTATCAAAGAGTGTTAGTTTTCTGTAAAGCTTACTGTTCATAGAACATTTCTTAGTGTGACTTCAAGATATAACGTATATTATAAACTCAAATATTAATATTATGTGCACCGAATCTTGAGTGATAAGTTATTCGAACTTCCACGTAGTAACTTCTTCTCGTTGTTACGTGATGCTGGCAATCTTCGTGTAAATTGAGTCGGCCCAGAATTTGAGTACAAGTTTAGCGACCATCAGTTCCTGTAACGTGTGTATAGGGCTTGATATTAAGTGTTCAATCGTTTGAGGAACAACATAGTTATTAATTCCACTTAAGTACATGGAATTTGACAATATTTATTAACATTAGGTACACTTGACAACTTGACAAAAGTTTAGCCACTTTTTGCATGTACAAATCTCGACAAAGTCTTTCTGAAAAAACGCAATAAAAGTAATAGGAAAAGCGAGAAAATATGTTTATTTTTTAAGGCTATAAGTTCAAATAACATAATCATAAAAAAACCAATAAATAAATTGTTTATTTGTAACACTTTTGTCAACCTAATAAAAATGAACACCCACAGTCGCGTTTATGAAACACTTGTCTTTATTGAATACCAAAGTTACCTAGTCGTATAATTTTACTCCTTGTTCACAAAATTTCATATTTGATAAATCGAAAATTGTGATTTATAACGTCGTCGTCGCCTGAGTTTCGTTGTAAGTGGTTTCATACTAAGTACCTTATATATTTAACCGCAGAATAAAATGGGTTTTGTCAAGATATTTTATTACTAAAGACGGTATTATATTTTCTGCTAAAACTTTTTCACTTAACACCTTTCAAGAAAAAATTACGTTAATGTTTCTTTGGGAGTCTGTCTGGGATATTTAGTGCTTTCTTGGAAGCTTAATAGAATTTTGAATTAATACGCTTTTTTCAAGTAACGTTAAATAACATTAGACTTAAGTATAGCTTTAATTTTAAACCTGTATTTTTAATTATAATGTAAACAAATGAAAACAAAAATTACCGAAGATTATTGTGTTTTTTTAATCATATCACTATTGGTACAACCGTCATCGAAAATGTTAATTAAACACGATCCTAAGTCTTAGCTAATAAAATCATCGTTTCTCCAACCTAATATATCAATTACAGTTAAGCTTCTTCTTCTTGTTTATATATAAAATCTAGTTCGTCGGTAAGTTTTTATGTAACAACTATTTTTATGTATCTTAGTAAGTCGCAATCTCTCCCAACGAGGTCTTTGCAATGGAGCTTCATTAAAATATGCTTGTTATACGGAGCAACGTCGTCCAATATGGGGTATTTTGTTTGTTCTTTTATTTATTGTTTGTAGTAAAGGTCTTATGTCAGCTTAGTAACATGAAAGGTCAGAGCAAAATGAATTGTTTATTGATGGTAAGAGGATTTAGTGATTTTACATAATATTTTATTCTGCCAAGGATAAATGTAAATGTGACGGATTTGCTTCAAAGCTTCAAGCCTTTTTTTTTTGTTCCTTCTTATTTACACATAATGGGATCAGAAAGTGGCATGAAATAATATTGTGAAACATATTCTAATGTGGTTATTATGCTTGTTAGTAAGTCAGAATCTAAATAATTCGGGTTCTGTTATAGACTGACTTCTATTTATGAACAAGCTTTTACCCGCGCTAAATATAGAGATTTGACAATTGATTTGGCGACACGTGTTTAGAAAAGAAGACAGAATCAAATCCGTTGTTCCAAAAACGTTCCTTAAAATGACAAAAGTGTGCACTAAGAACTGATTTTAGGATATTTGTCTCTTAAGTTTTTTTTTTTTTAATTTCGTGATAGGTCCTCGGTTGACCACTATCTCGCCTTAGCCCAGCCTTACAGGCAAGGGCTTACAGGCAGAGTGCCTGTTCATCATAAGATGTTTATTGACTTCGGGTGACCACTGAAAATCAGCGCTGTGCTCTTGGTCTCTCACAACACAGCATTATGCTCAGTGGTCACCTTTCTTTTAATAGTAATGGCATGCAGCAGTTGAATTTCGTTTTTGCTGTTTGTTTATTTTTTTTTTGTTCAGTTTGTAATATCTCTGTTTTTTCAAGTAATTTGCATGCACTTTGTTTTCTTTGTTTCTTACGTTTATTGATGTTTACCATAATATCTCCGTTCCTGTATGTATTTAAATTTTCCGGTAGTACTGAAAAAATAATTGCATCCATCGGAATCTTTCCTATTTGTTCTGAGTCTGTCAGCCTCTGTAATGATGCAATATTCTATGAAAGACCCGGTACACTTCAACAAATTCTCTATACCATCTGATTTCCGCATAACTTTACGAAAATAAATATCAAAAGCTTCTGCAATAAATAGGCGTTGAACAAAGCTCGTTGTAATTATGAAACTAAACTCGAGCTTAATATCATGCTAATTTATTTGATACTAGGTATTAGTGGTGGTTAATTAGACAAATATTAGTGATTGAAACTGATATTTTGGGTTTCATATTACATTAATGAAAATATGATATAAGGAATTGATAATAATTGTGGGCCTCTTGTCTGATAGCGTTTTAGGGTTTCGCATTCTATATGAAACCTTTTTGCGATGTCTGTCTGTATGTCAGATAGCTTTTTTTTTGTGGTAACATCGTCAAATGACTCTTACTGACTAAAATCCACCCGTGTTCCTCCCTTTACGTTCCGGGGCCGCGGTATCCTGGGTTAAGAGAAAACCCGCGACCCCAGCAGGCATTCGGCGCGAAACACGACGCGCCACCGACCCGGGCTTGGTCCTCGGTCGGACGGCGAGCTACCCATTACTCACCGTCCGCAAGCCCGCTCCGCCGCTGTGCCCTCTGCTGATCAGAGGGACACGCGTTGAATCGTCCACACGACAGGCTATTCGAATACGGGCAAAGAGATCTCTTAGGTACACAGTGGCCTAAGGGAGAGTTTTTGCCCGCATCCCAGGGTGCACCGGCCCGAAAAACTAATCTTCTCCCCGGACGTATCCGAGAGAACTCCAGTCCACGGGCGCACGTGCAGGTTTCCTGTTTTAGCACCCCGTGTCAGTTAGCTTGGAGACTTTTATTACTAGAAAACTGTAATTTAACTCCTTTAAAATCATGATTGTTGGCTTTGTCTTAATTTTATAATTGGAAGATTTTATTAGGCAAATGTTTATTCTCTATGGTTTTGAAATGGAATGATTTTTCGATTGTTTTTTTTTTTTACAAACCCTTATCGACAGTTATAAACAAGTGCGTATGGAAGCACAGAAAGTGAAAGGTTCCGCAGTCTGAGTTGAATAATAAAAAAACAAACTAACGTTTGAGGTGAAAAACATCTTCTGGCAAATTATTTTACGTTTAAAAAACTATGATAACCAAGTACATTCATAAGTTGATCGACTAACACACGTAATCTGCGGGAAACTACGCTGTGATAGTATTCCTTTTTACTAATCAATCTACGCTACTTACTACTACTAATTGATTAACATTATATCACGGAAAAAACAAGCTTAACCTTAGCATTAATAGCATTTTACTTTTATACCTGATAATGAGGAAAAAAAACTGTTCCATTCCACGATATGTGGTAAGATTTACGTCATAATGCACGGCATATACGTGGATAAGCGAAGGAAATGGAAAATTACCGTAGGTAAAACGTTTCACGCATTACGGAAGGGAAGAAAAGGTTCCAACACTTTTTTTTTTCTTTCCAGTTTATTGGAAATAAGTGGTCATGGTTAAAGGTCTTGCCTTTATTTTAATTTGTAGTTAAGTGTTTCTTTTCCGGTCGCGGGACTTTTGATTTACCGTGACCCCGTAACGTAAAGGGCTATTGGAGGACATCGTGTATTTTAATCAATATGAGTCTGACAGTACCGCCCGGCCCTGGGTGGTCAATGAGTCCTCATTTGATTATTTAACTACGATTAAAAAAGTTGTGTTTCTATTTCTGCGTACAATTTTGAATACGAAATGTTTTCTTTTTGGATTTTAAAGTTCATTAATTAATCCGAGTTATTTTATTTACATGTTTGTTTATATATATATATATATATATATTCACGCTTGTGATACCCTAATTTTCCGTTGGTTCTACATATTTTTTTGGTAAAAAGCAAAAAAGTTAAATAAATCTGAGTTTTATTCCTCCCGCCGATCTTATAAACCTACTCGCCAAGGCGACATGAACCGCAAGTTGCAAACACAATTCGTATGGATTTACAAGCATTCAATTCAGACGGTATCCGAGAAAAATTCAGTCTCTGAATGTGTGGACCAACGTTTTGTCACTGACAAGTGCTGCTTAACCAGTGCAAGGGGCACGTTCAAGGAAAGTGTGCGCTCCGTTCAAGTAGGGAAATATCCGGGTACATTCAAGCGGAAATGTTGGCAATACTGGTCTTATTGTAAGACCTATGTATTTTAATAGCGTAGTTGGTAGACGTTTCGTTTTATTGAGACAAATATCTAGTAGATACGTGTTTATGTACCCATCTTAAAGCCGAAAAAAGACAAAATGTGTGTACTTACCAATCTACCTAACATTTTTTTCGGGATTACGAAAATTAGAAAATTACAGGTACTAAGGTAATATCATTGTGTAACAAGGATCGAATACGTGACACGCGGGGCAGCAGACGATCTCTGGGCCACTGCGCCAAAGGTAATTTAAATTTGATGTAGCACAAAACTCGATGCTTGTCTGGTTGTTTTTAAGAAAAGTTAATATAGAAGTTGTAACCTAAATTGAAACAAATCAACTATCGACTAACATAAGGTCTAACATGAGGCCAATGTAAATAAATGTTTTCTTTTTCATTATTATAAATCTAAAAGTTGAATATAAATCTTGCCATTATTAAACACATAAGAAATCAAATAGCAATAGTGAAATAACATAAAAAAATAATATCCAATTACTTAAGAAGCCTAGTCGATATACTTTAGTGATTGAAATCTAGATAGATTGTACACAAAAGAGTAAATAAAAAAAGAAAACTTGCGAACTATTTGACTTTTATTAAAATTTTCTTGCATTCAAATTGTTTCTTATGATTACTTCGAATGATTATTGTAGAATTTTGTTCTAGTTTGATATAGTTTCTTTGTTTAAACTGTTTTTTTATTTATTTAGGTATGTCAATTCAATAATAAATAAACTCTTTTCATCTCAAAATTGTACCTTCAAGCATTAATAGCAGATTACGCACCAAGGGAGTAAAGCATTGCCTTACGTCACGGGCGTATTGAATCCCGAAACTACGCTAAGGATTCTGGGGTGAACCTCCGTAGCGCAGCGAGGAGGTTCAAGTGTGTAAGAACCCTTAGTGTAGCGAGGGATTCAAGTCAGCCCAAGACAAGGCAGCTGTACTCCCGAGGAGCGTACTCTGCTTTTCACACCTACTGCGAGGAAATAAATTCGAATTTTGAAATTTGATGTGGTTGTCGTACAACCTTCGAACGTAAAGTTGGCACCACTGTAAGCGATCAGCTGTTGCTGCCAGCGGCCGCCATTACTGATACGACTCCTTGGTGAAAGTTTTCATACTTTTTTCTTTGAGTTTCCAAATTCAAATCACATTATTCCCACGGGAATAATGAAATTCAGTACATATATTATTCCCGGCTCGAGCGAGGGGGAATAATGTCATGCTTTACAGTAGGTTTGCCTGACGTATAATATGACATTTACGAGCAAGTAGTGTGAAAAGTATATTTTATTCGATATAAAAAATAATTACTTACATTCTTCTGAAATCTGCATCTCAATTTTATCAAGATCTTCAACATCTTCGTCATCGAAGTCAGTCTGGACGGTGACGTCACGGGTATAATGTTCGAGTGTGATGACGTCAAACGGAGCCTGTTCCTCGGGGCTGGGGGCGCGTGGGCTCGGCGCGCTGTGCGACTCCTGCGCATAGTGGCGCGCGCGCCTGCACGCTGCGCAGCCGCAGAGCGAACCACGCACGCGAAGCAGCCACACTAGCCCGAATAGCGCCATCCACGTGGTCATGCTGTGACTACTACTGCCACCATAACACGCTACTCGTACACTTGTTGTATTTTAATTTGATTATTGTTTTATCGGTTCACAAACATAGTTTTTGTTGTTTGACACTTCACATTCACTGATTTATTTAGTTTTATGTTCACTGACACTATTGACTGTTGCTTGAATGAATTTTAAAATTATTTGGATTTATTGGTTAAACTGATGTTCACTATTTTCTTTAATGTTTTTATGTGAATTTAAACACTGAAGCTCCCTGACGCTTTTACTGAAATATAATAAGAGTTAAATTGCGTACTGATTCAATAGTAGATTGACATCTACTTACTGACGGGTAAATGACGATTTAAATAAAATATTAGGTTACTTTAAAATTGATCGACAGTTCATTTCTGCCATAATTTACAAGCACAAAGCTGAAAATGACAACGCAAATTGGCGAAATGTTTTCGATTTTAATGTTAATTCCATTAACTGTACAGAATTTTGTTCATTACAAAACCGTCGTTTTAATCCGAAACGAATAGAAAGGACTTATCAGATATAGAGCATTAATTAGTGCGGTATAAAGGAGGATAAATAAAAGGGCAACACACAATAGACGGCTCTTGGTTACGATATGTTAGAGCGCTCTCACTCGATGAAATGATAAATGAGAGTAATAAATTGCAGAACCCATGATATAAATGGCCCTCCTTACCGGGAAGGTCTCATGAAAAATATAAATTCGTCACAACCAATCGTCGAAATTCTCTTTCCAAATAAATTAATGATGGAACGCTTTACTGGAATAGAATATTTTTTTGGCTATCCGTGTTTGGAGTTCCCGAGGGTTCGGTTACACGCTTAGCCCTCTGAAATCAATATTGGCGACGATTTTTCTCCTCCCGGGAAATTATTTGATGCTAGAGAAATATTGAAAGTCAAAATGGTTTGATATTTTTTTCACGGAAGGATTTTGCAGATTTTATTTTTTTGAGGAATCATGCCTCGTTGGAAGGAATAAGTATTATGGTATATACGATTTCAATTTAAATGACTGTTACTGTCGGCCTGTGTCATCCCACTACTGGGCCCCATGAAATATTTAAATGAAATGTAGCCTTATGTTTGGTCATAAATATTTCAGTCTAACAAAAACTAGAGCTTTCATGTAGCTTTTTCCTGCCTCGGCACAAAATGAAAAAGAATCGGGAAAGCTAAAAAACTAAAGTTGGTAAACAGGGTTACAATATATGAGAAGATTACAACCTTTTTACTTAAAGGCCTAGTATAAAAATATTTTGTGGGTATAAACGTCACCAGCTAATCGTGTTTTCGTCTTTTTATTTATGCGATAAAAAAGTTGTGAAGAAATGACGAGATAACGTAACAGAAAACCTGACAAATACTTTTAGAAGTTTATCCGTTTATTTTTCTTAAACATTATAACAGACTTTAAGATGCGATTCCACCGGTGTGTAACACTGTTGCACAAATGTTCGATCTAATAGACCCACTACAACGACGTTATATTACTAGACTCCGCATGCACGATCTAAGGAACAAAATCTATTATGTCAACTCGCTGACGTTCTACGTAAGCGAGGGGGACGGTGTTGTGATTGGCTTACTCAAGGTCTGTTCTGTCTTAAGGTATGGCTCACAGGAGTGGTCGAAATAAGACGGATATAGGACTTTCTGGCCTAATGTTTTGACAGACATCGATCGCCTGTTATTAGAAGTCTAGTAATATATCGTCGTTGACTCACTAACACATTCGGATACTTTTGTGCGCGTACATTTCTAGGCACATTAGAAATATAGAATCTCCGTAGAATCATACCATTACATTTTTTTAAGGCAATAAATAAATGCCTCCCCCAATTCCTTCCAGGAATTCTTTTCCTGGGCCGCTTCGAACCAGCTCTCATGGTGAGCGTCTAGGTCGTCTCTCCATCTTTTTCTGGGCCGGCCTCGGCGGCGCCGTCCATCTCCCGGCTTCCATTGGGTGGAGATCTTTGCCCAGCGGTGGGACAGTATAGGCTATTTAAAAAAAAAAAAAAATGCCAGAAGTCAGTGACTGCTAATCAGCTGTACTTATCAACAAACATCAATTTAGTTCAAGTTACCGATGAATGCAATAGTTACTCGAACATGAAACTGCAGTTTTGATGGAGCACGGTAAGTAATTGGATTTAAGATTTGATCAGAGCTGTCTACGATATGTTTGTTTCAATTCAAAATATGAGTCGACAGTTCACTCTCGTCTGACGTTTACGAATAACGTTAGAGGAATAATATTAAAATACCATTGAGTACCTAGAATAGCACACCTATGTTAGTCGTGATCCGAACTCTACTTGTATAATATTTTATGGACATGGTTCTTACATTTTTCTCCCTTCATTTCCTTACTATTCGAACGTGAATTTGTAACCTAAACTTTTGACAAGCGTCTATATCTCGATAATTTCATAGGATTGTTTTTGCGACAAAATATGTCGTTTTACTGAAGCATCTAATAAAACAATTGAAACATTCTGCTGGTGCATTAAATTGAACAGGGTTCAAGGGAATATTATATTAAGTACAGCTATGTATTGCCTTTAAATTTGTTCGTATATACGAGTAACTAGAAGTTTCCGAGGTAAATCATAAAGGGTCTTTTTACACCATTTATAAATTATCATACTACTTGCAAAGTACCTACCATAATGGAAAATCTCGTTCAGTTATAATGAAAATTCATAAAAACCGTAACTAGGTAATTAAATAAAATAAAAGCATACATTAAATTTAAAAAGCCTTTTCACATCTGACGTACCTCGTTTGAAATATTATGCGTAATTTAAATTTCCCACCTAATATTGTGTCATTGTAACTTTGTTCCATTTCGGTCGCACGGGAAAGCCGGAAAAGTATGAATACAGCTTGGTATTAAAGATAAATTCTCTTGTAACTCCGCCTGAAATAAAGCCTGCTTTTTATAAGTCCCTTTTGTTTCTACACGGCACATTCGTTTGTTTTGTTAATAACTATGAAGTATACGGTTTACGAGGTTACACTATCTCTTCAGAAGTTAATGGAAAGAAAATGTTTGTTTAGGCTTCGTGGTAGTTTTAATACTTTTATCATACTAGTTCACGTTTACCGCTAAATATGAGCTTCCGTGTTTGTATTGTATATCACCTTAGGCTTTTTCCTATGGGGGAAGATATAAATTATTTAACGCTATACACGCTATCTTACTCCTTTTTTTATTTTTATGGTGGTAAAATCTTCAAATAAGACCTCCCACCAAGGGCATGGATTACATACATATTCAATAGCCCTTTATGTAACGGGGTCACGGTGATGGAAATAAGTCCCGCGACCCCGGCAGGCTTTGGCCCTCTGTGAGGGGGCCCTGTCATATTTGCTGACGCTCTTTGAGGCGCGAATGGAACACGAAGCGTCGTTGACCCGGGCATGGTCCATGGTCGGACAGCGAGTTGCCCTTTACTCGCTGTCCGCATGCCCGCGGCTTCGAAACAGGAGACGATTGTGGGCACCCGTCCCGCGGCACCGAGAGAGACTCGGCGATGCGGGGCGAGCGCCTGGATCCTCGTGACCCGCGCGTTCGCGATCTCAGAGACGCAAACGCAGACCGGGCGAGCAACAAACAATACTGGGAAAAGTATTAATGAGATTATCCATTCCATTAATAGGTATAAATTATATTCAAATTGCCTCTTTGAAGTCGTGACTTCAGGCGTCATAATTATCTTGTTGCTTAAACTATTAAAAAAAAACTAAATTTTCTTTTCGTTCTTTTTTATTTTTTAATAAAGAACGAAATAAACTAGTACAAAGACCTAATGACATGAATATTGAAATATTAAATGAAAACAGTTTCAGCAAAAAATAAACCTTTTAGGAGAGAGGTCAAAACACAATTGACTTTGTATTTTTATCTCGGTTAGTTTTTTCATTTGTTTCGTTTTGAAAGCGTCAGAAAAAGTCAATAGTTTGAATTTCATATCGTGTTAGGTTGCCTCACTGAATACACATATGAATGAAATTCAATCAAAGTTAATACTTTATGAACTCGTTAGGTATATTTGGAAAACAGACAAAAAATGCTTTTGCATTTTGGAAGGTTTAAAAATAACTAAACAACAAGGTATAAAATTTAGGGGAAGTTGTACTCACATTTCAAAGATAATGTACTAAATAGGTACGTGTTTCAACAATAAAATTGACAACCTTAAAAGCATTTCTAATACTAACCCGCTCTATAATGAAGAATAAAAAATAAATTAAAAATTTAATAAACCCCCGACACAAAAACCAATTTAAAAAGTAAAAAATAACAAAAATACGTCGCGTTGGGGGACTGCTCCAAATTATTTATCGGGGGTTTATTAAATTATTAATTTATTTTTTATTTTACACTTTTAATAGGTACACACTTATACTTTTTATGTTGCTAAGAGTACTCCCGACTAAGTCATCAATATTCCCTTTCAATGCGCTTTCATTTGATACCCAACTTGAGTATATTTGCAGAACCGAGGGCGGTCACCTTTCCCCACTTTCACCCTCACAACTTCTAAACGGCTCAACCGATTTTCATCAAACATGTCTAAGAACACTCGCAGATAAGTCACCTTTCATACAAAAAAAAACTAAATTTAAATAGCTTCATCCGTTCGGGCTCTATGATGCCACAGACAGACAGACCCCTCTTTTTCCGTCGGGGGTTAACAATAAAAAAAAAATGGAATTAATTTGCTCAAAGTGCAGTTTTTTTCTCAAATTATTGTCATCACAGTATGGCGCCTAGTTTTCTTCTTATTATTGTTAGGTCGCAAAATCAACAAATGAGAGTCAGAATCGTACTGACAAACATCCACAGTGTTAGCTTAATTACCTTTTACGTACTAGGATCACGGTAACCTGCTGCATTCCCGCGTCACACGATGTATAATTTTGACTGATCATAGATATCATTTGCATCACTAGACCAAAGAGGCAGTCAAACATCGAATAGTTCAAATGAAATCAGTGTCATTGCAAAAGGAGTCTAAACAAACACCATTGTTGGTGCATTTTTATCTAGACTAGTTTTCGTTTGTTTATTTTGGAAAACCGGATGGTCAATGGTGTATATACGCGTATCACGTTAGCTTGCCCACTGAATAAATATGAATGAAAAATCAATCAAAGCAAATATGTGGTTTTGGTTAGGAATAAAAATATTTGAACTGAAAGTCAAATTCAAATATTTTTGTAATAGTTTTTTTTCTGGAAATCGTACTCTGGTAGCATCAAGGCTTAAAGACGTATAATTATTGTATTGCCCATACTCGTATAAGTCCCGGTTTCTTAACGATGCTTTGTTTCACATTTGTCAAAGATGTCCAAAGTAACTTAAGGTTTGAACTCGCAAATTCGTAATGACTAGCAAGGTGTTAATCTAGGGACCATCACGTCATTCAAAAATAATCTGCATTTAAGCCAACTTGCTGATCACGAGATACGACGCAATCCGATCAATTTCAACTACAAGCGAAAATAATCCTTACTTATCTATACATACTACTCATTTGTTTTAACAAAGTTCTTTAGTGCAAGCTTGGGGCTGAAAAGTTATGATGTGCCTTTTACACGTTATATGATGCCGCTGGCTACCGCTAACTTAAAGAAAGAAAAAGATCCTAAGAGAATTCTGAACTAAATGGTTTGAACGTGCTTTGAGTAAAAAGTAATCAGTGCTTTTGTTATTTTCCTATGTAATAGGTAGTATTTCTTTTGCAATGTAACAATTACAAGCAGGTACATATGTTGTAGCACAGTAGAATATTGTAGGTACTTTTAGCTTTAATTTTGTTTGAGGAACTCGAAACCATCATACGTACAGATAGCGACCTCCAATTTTAACCAGCAAATTAATGACCAGACAGCGCCACGATGTGGTTTCTTTGATGTGGATGCTTTCAAGGGGGGAAAACCACATTGCGACGCTGTCTTTACAACGACCTACCCCAATCTGTCAGACTTCCCCCGTCAAACATGAACTTTCTTCACTTGTGACAAAGTCGAAAATCAATTAAAGTTTACAGATTGGGATAGGTTGATGCTGTACGTGGTGATCATGTTTTTTGATGACTAGTCGGTTAGGTTAAGATATGTGGTGAAGAAACTACAATATTGCCTCATATTAATACTAGATTAGAAAAATAATGTTCCATGTTGTCTAATGTTCTCTTTATTATAATAAGTTAGAATATTGAGTTTTTAGAGTAATTAGTTTAATTTTGACATAATAAAATCAACTTTCCAAAATACCTAAAATTGTAACAACACTATTTCTTTCGATTCTATTTTATGTAGGTATACTCGTAGTAGTCCAATTTAAACTAAAACGAAGTTTTTCAATAATTTGAAAGGTAATTGAGGTATGAAAAAAGTTTTTATTGGACTTCGAATCGACCTGGTAGAAACTAGCACAAAGTTTTGCTTTGTCTACCTGGCTGAATCGAATTCTTACGTAATTACAATTAAAAACAAAACTGTAAGAAATAATAACTTAATGAAAAAAAAAAACACTTTTTTTTTAAACCATTTGAACAGGACTTGTGCATGAGATGATGCTGGCAAAAGTATAACTTAAAAAAATATTACCTCTTTTATCATTAACTAGCGGCACGTCCCGGCTTCGCACGGGTGGAGGACCCGGTCTAAAACCCGGTCCCGATGGTTACAAACACAACAAATAAATAATTACTTATCCGAATCGGTCAAGCCGTTTTCATGTTATGTCGTGACAACGGAAAACGGGTTTCATTTTTATGTAAATAGACTAGCGGCCCGTCCCGGCTTCGCACGGGTGGAGGTATTCTAAAACCCGGTCCCGATGGTTACAAACACAACAAAAAAAGAATTATCCGAATCGGTCCAGCCGTTTTCGAGTTATGTGCTTAGCAACACATTTAGCGATCCATTTTTATATTATAGATAAGCCAACCAATACCTCTACTCGATTTTATTATACCGCACTTAAAATATCATGCTCGTATATCAACAAACATTAAAACAACGAATAGGCAATAATATTCAAACGGTCATGAAGCAGAATGGCCATCAAAAGGTCACTGGTTCAAATGCTATCCCATTAAACTATTGTTGAGAACTCACTTATAAGTCCTCAGTATAGTTAGCTCAATATGAAGGATGAAAGGATTATTACGATACGAGGCCCATTCTATTTTATCTTACCGGGATGGAATATGTTGAAGTTCTAATAAAATGAAAATTTGGAACAGTTTGACGATATTTTCAATGGTAACATTTTGACCTGTAGGAAACTTTTTAAACTAATAAATGCTAGAGTTTTACGAGACTAAGAGACCAGCTTTTAGAATACTGGTAATGCACAGTATGCTTTATAAAAAGTGTATTTGATAAGCGGTTTTTCCTAAAAGTTGCAATAATAAGCTGGTTCAATACCAATTCAAGATTATTTCATTCAACTGCTTGGCGTGTTGACTTTAAATAGTTTAGGCACTTTTGTCCTAAGACTCAACTATGATAACTGTTGATTTCATAAGGTCATCAAGAAGTACAAAATAAATGCCAGACAATGGCCTATAAAGGGCAACCCGCTGTCCGACCATGGACCATGCCCGGGTCGACGGCGCGTCGTGTTCCAAGCGCGCCTCACAGAGCGTCAGCATAATGACGGGGCCCCCTCTCAGAGGGCTAAAGCCTGCCGGGGTCGCGGGACTAATACCATCACTGTGACCCCGGAACATAAAGGACCGTTGAAGGACACCGTGGATTTTAAACAGTACAAGTCTGACAGTCCCTTCCGCCCTGCCTGGGGTGGGAGGACTCATTTGATGACTTTAAAGATTAAAAAAAAAAGACAATGGCCCAATACCATTTTGAAATTAAAAAGAAATGTTTCTACTATAATAGTACAAAACGGATTGTACAGTCTTGTGAAAAACTAAGAAGTCTAACAACTTTTGCTCAGAACCCAAACTTTAAACGAGACAGACGGACAAGACAATGTTGACAATGCTATTGTTGTAACCACATTGTGCGCTCGCTTCACGGCTACAACGGAAGCCGCTTCCGTTGAAAGCTGTAAAGCAAGCGAGGAGATACGGATATTTCTATGACATTCTAGAGCATTGTAATTAGAATACTACCATCTCTATTAATAGTACTTAATATTACGTGTAAAGTTTAAGGACAACGCGCTAGGTCGAAGAAGAAATAAAGGGATAAGCTAGATTTATTTTTAGAGGATTGGCCTTCAATTGCACTAGATTGCAAAAGGACCGAGGGAAGCTTACAGTGAGACAACACAGGCTCATAACATTCCGTATAGTTATACTCAAAAAAATTATAGATAACATCTTTTGTTATCGACTTAGTGGATTTAGGCTGCTGACATATTATTATTGTTATAAAGTTCGTAAAACAAGGTGCCAAAAAAATCTTACAAAATCTCATTACAATTTTACAAATTATCTTGTGTAACAAGACAACCCATTAAAAAATCTGCAGTCAGAGTACAGTAGCAAAATAATCCGACATTCTCAGAGAGTATCTCACCCAGAAAGGATTTATGCAAAATTAGGAGTGAAATATTAAATTTTCGTGCCACGCCTTTTCGTGTTACATGTACGTACATACAGACGAAAAATTCGTTCAGCTTTTTAAAACCTGCAGTAGTACAGCCGAGTCCATTGTGTTATTTTATCGTCGCTCTGTTTACAGGATTTAAGTCTTTGTGGTCGAGAGAAGGATCTATTTGTTTGTCCTGTCCTGCTTTCATTTTGTTCATTCTGTCGAGTGTAATGTTTATTATGTTCCAACATTTAAATCACTGTGTTCTATAAGGTTGTTTTTCCAAAAGTTCAAGCCGTTATATAATGTTGAACATTTAATTTATAATACCCACGTTTATTTTGTTTTTATGTCTTTACTATTGGTATCGTAATTTAATGAAAACTGTCGTACCTCAAAAACTTTTAAACGTCTGTTAAACACTAAACTTGTCTAAGAAGATGTCAGATTATGACGTTGAGATAAGGTCCGTTTTGCAATCACACTTTTTTTAGACAAGTGTTCAACAGCTGTTTAAGTTTTTATAGTAAAGCTGATCATCATCACCTGCCTAGCCTTTTCCCAACTATATTGGGGTCGGCTTCCAGTCGAACCAGATTCAGCTGGATACCAGTATTTTACATGGAGCGACTGCCTGTCGGATCTCCACAACCCAGTAACTGGGTAATACGATACCCCATGGTAAAATTAGTAAAACTGGGGCGCCAATAAATAAAATGTAAAACCAACCAGGTAATCATAAATTGCCAAAGGACACCGTGGTTAATGGCCAAACCAAATACGATGCACCCGTAATAGCAATAGTATCAAGTGCAAATTGTGCAAGCTATAATAAAATCATAAAGAAAAAGAATTCTGTCAGCGGTTAATGATTTTATAAATACAGCGATCTTTAGCCGCCGTAATATAAATTGATTTCTTGGTATAATCTGACTTCATCGTCTCGATTTCAGCCCTTATCATATTATTGAATGTTTTCCACGTCCATTTTCGTTTTCGTAAAGATTTTAAATGCCGCATTAAACTTTACCGCATTAAAAACCTTATTATCAACTTGACCACATGCAAACCAATTAATTCTCTGAATGCACCAAAGTTGGAAAAAGTGTGCAAAAAAATACGAAAGCTCTGCACAAGTTTTGGCAAAGAGCCGAGAAAATACTGGTAAGTAGAATAAGTGAACATTATTTCAGTACAATTTAGAACGTTACTCAAATACGGGTATTGCAAAGTTTTGGAGTTGGCTGTTTGTATAAAGTTTGCTAATCGGCACGTCAAAACTCATAACAGTATTTCGCTTTAGGAGCTCGTTTACTAAAAACGTTGAATTGTGGGTGTCATAAAGATAACACGATTTGTCTGCGCTCTTTAAATTTGCATAATGAAAATTTGATGTCTGAACCGTCGCGTCGTAATCATGAAGTACAGTTGAACAAAAAAAAAATAGCAACACTCTCGCTCCTAAGCTCCTAATATTTTACGCATTAAAATGCTATTTTCATATTATACCTGCGTTATTATGCCCAAATCCCTTTCGCGACCCTTCCAAAAGGCTTATAATATTGAATGTAACTGTGAAAGCATTTGCCATAATAATTTCGAAAGCATTTTCATAAACGAGAGATAACTTATTCTGTTCTGGAAATACGATTGCGTTTCGAGACAATTTAGCTAAAATGTTTTGAGCAACTGGCATGCTTGATATTTCCTTGGGGATAAAAAACATTTTGTCGGATTTGCTGGCGCCTAGAAATGAGGTCTTGAATAAAAGGTGGCCAGAATAGGTTATTTGTCGGGATTACTACATCAGAATGACAATAGATAGATTAAGGCGGTGATAAAGTAGTGAGCGGAGAGAATGATAAGTAGGGGATCATCACTGTGCAAAGGACTTGCGATGCGATGGATCTCAGCGTTACGTAAAACTGGAGAAAAGCTTACATACTTTACAGTATTCAAGATTTCACTGAAATACTGCATTTTACTAATGTCATAATCTAGTCAAAAATATGACTTGCTTCAGTGGAGTGCACTCGGATATCTGCATATTTTCAAAGCATTTTACCTTTATTTTTCCGTTCTCAATTTAAATTGTAAATTATATTTTAAATATACACCACAATTACTCACAAAATCTTATCATTTATTTTTACATTTTTTTTAAACAGGTTAAATTTAATTTTTTAAATCACTATCAAGTTTAGTTGTTAATTCCACATTCACTTTTCAAATTATCACAAACAGTTCTAGACTGACTTGGTTCGCGATCGCGTATACAACGTCGGTTAGTCCAGGGACGGGACGTGTTCCCGCCCCGGTGTCTGTCTGGCACTGAACGTTGTGATATGGTAGCGAGGTTTACGCATGCGAATAATAACCCTGACGAGCGAGCTTCGTCGAGTGTCTGATAATGAATCCCAACTGTTAAACGATTTAAGAGATGCAAACTTGCCTCGTTCGACAGACACCTGCTATTTAGCTGACTACTTCAACTATGCTGACGTCAGCTCTATGCAAAGTTCTTTATGTAAGCACGAAAAACATTGAAGAGTGAAAATATTTTCATGAAAGGGTATTTTCGCGGCTTTTCCTTTTTCCCCTCATGGACGTTGATGGTTTATCTACTTAATGTTTCCCATTAATGTGCTTTTAAAAGGCACAAATTGAAAGGTTAATAAAATACAGTGAATGCAACATGTGAAAGCAAGTCTGTAGAATGTTTTAAATAGAAATGTATACAAATTATGGGTCACTTTTTTTTAAATCTACTTTTTCGGATTTTGGTCGGTTTTGTCGGTTCACAAGTTGATTGAACGAGCTGACTCGCAATGCTTCTGGTTTTTGTAAAATATTGTACTCTTGTATCTATTATTATTATTATTCTGCACTTATTTCAAACGGTATTTGAATTATGAAGGCGCAATTTGTACCCGAATAAATTAATTGAGATTTTTATTCCACAACTACCTATAGCTACGCTAAATCATGTTTTTTTTTGTCAAATAACTTCGGTTGGGCAAAAATGCTGTTGTGTTTTTTTCCAATAGGTATATTACCGAAAACAGTCAGGAAGCTTTTTATTTTCCAAATTCTATGCATAACGAAGATATAGACAGTAGCAAAATAAGTAGCAAGAGGCCCAAAGGACGATTTCATCAATCTTACATAAAATGTTAAAAGCAAGTCTTTTTTACTTATTTATACGCAAATTAATTTTTCCAATAAAAATAAAATACAAAAAAAAAAACAAAGCCGTAATTCGTACAAAATAAAAAGGAAGGAAGGAAATCCATAAAGCACTAACAAACAGACATTCTTACAGAAATAAAATTCAACACAAACGTAAAATTTTTCATGAAACTTCAATAGGAAAAGTATATTTATCAAAAGCTTTTGAATATCAATATTGTTGGTCGTAAGCTTCAATAAATCTTGGCTGAGTTTTCGTTGACACAGAGCTGTGTTGTCCTGGCAAGTTTATTTCCGGTGAAAGAGTGATGTGTTGGTCCCGATACAAATCTGCAACTGTATGGAATATTCCTACATGGTTTCTATTGTATGTTTTTGCCATTCGGCATTTCAATTATGTTTGGTTCGAGTTGTGTTACGAAAAAATGTTTGTGACCTCGATTTTAAAGGTTATATCGTATGATAGAACATGGATGTTAACATATAAGTATCATTTATTGTAAGTATAAGTATATATTTATGTATGTATTTAGGAATATATAAGTATGTTTATCAGTTGTCTAGTACCCGTAACACAAGCTCTGCTTAGCTTGGGACTAGACGGCGTTATGTGATAGTTGTGGAATATTATTATAAGTAATTCTATACAAATTAGAAGTTAGACTTTTCAACAAAAGGAACCAGTTAAATAATTCGACCAACAAATACGAAACCAAAGGATATGATTCTACGAACGCTATGCAAATTAATTCATTCGCTTTACTAAAAGCGGGGGAGATTTCATTTCCCTAAGGAGTTAAGGCTCAAAATATCCAATCTCCCAATAAAATTGAAAAGCTTACCAGCTCAGGCTTGTAACTTATAGCCAGATTACCATAACTTAGTTTTGCAACCGATGCAAATCGTTGAAAATTCTCGGCCCATCTGCATGTCTACCATCGGACTAAAGTGCAAGATTGGAATTTGAAATGTTCTCATCTTGGAAAATATTTGTGAAAATTTATTTCCCTTTCAATTTGAATCTTACTTTACAATTTCATATCTTTGATTTTATTCGGCGGACATTTCTTTGATTTTCATTTGGCTTTTAATGTTTTATTGAAGACGGACGTGGTTAGTTTTTAATTTTTTGTAGTAGTTTAAGACTTTATTTTTAGTGAAATTGATATCAAAAGACTAATTAACTACGATTCAGTCACTAGGCGCCCGTCTTGTCCTCTTCAGGTGCAGCTGATTAATTCTACTCCTTTATTTCTACCTCCGAACCACGGAGACTCGATACCCTAGCGGTTATAGTAAAGTTCCAGTGACTTTTCAATGCATAAGTTTTCGAACTAAAAAACTTTGCTTTTAAATTTTTGTAAAGTAATTCTGCTAGCCCTCCAGAGATGCGCCGAACTATTTGCAGTGCGCAAGACGTCTAGATGCAAGTCACCGAAAATTCGCCATAAATAGTTTTGGATGACTTCCAAGACGTTTGAAGTAGTTGAAGGCAGAAGCTCTTATGAGACTTTTCTGATCATGAAAGGCTTTTATTCGAGTAGAAACGTCGTCTAGCCTGGGTTTTTTTCGGCGAATAATCTTTTATTTGGCTTGGCACCTCGAACGGTCTTACAATTGGACATTCATCTAGGTGTACAATCTCTTCGAAAAGTCGGGAAATCTTTAGGGTCAGATAATCTGTTATTGCTTACACAATTTGTAAGAGTTGTGATTGCTAGTTACATGAAAAGGTTGCTTTAGTGTTGCAAACTAAATTAAAATGACAATTTAGTTTTCAAATGTAAATCTTTTTAGCAAAAACATACATTTGATAACTGAAGCAATTAAGAATTTATTAAAAAAATGTATTTTGTAATTCTACGATTATTGACAAAAATTGCTTGATATATTTCATCAGGCGTAATCTATATAGGTTCTAAAGTACTTCTTGTATAGATATTTGCCACGTGCCAAAAATACGAGCCAACCTTTCTTTTATCCCTACGATGGCCTTGTGTTTACTGTATAATGATTTTCTCTTACTTAATTCGCTTATTACTCGAAATAATAAGAAAACGTTTATTTTTTAGATAAAAATCCAATCTACTTTTCTAAATTCATTGTGTTTTTATATAACTTAGCTTTTTTAAGGTAGGTATGTTCAATTATTTTTATAAAATGTTTCCATACGTTTGCTTAAGCCCGGGTTGGTAAGGAAAAACTAAGATACAATGTAATGGAGAATGGAGCACAACTGCTGAGGATGAGGGACTAAACTCGATTCCCAGCTTAGACTAAAAGTATGCGGTGGGAACTCGGTATCTCAGTATGCTCCCGGATAAATGCAAAAATTGCATTAAATGCGATTGTTCATAGCTTCGTTATGGTGAACAAAATCCAATTTTCACACTCACTATCATTACACAATTTCTTTTTCTTCTTTCTTTCTGTCTTCTTCTTTCTGACTGTCAGACTTTTGCTGACTAAAATCCACGGTGTCCTTCAATAGCCCTTTATGTTCCGGGGTCACGGTGATGGAAAAAAGTCCCGCGACCCCGGTAGGCTTTGGCCCTCCGTGAGGGGGCCCCGTCATTTTGCCTCTTTGAGGCGCGCGTGGAACACGACGCGCCGTCGACCCGGGCATGGTCCACGGGCGGACAGCGAGTTGCCCTTTACTCGCTGTGCGCATGCCCATCCGACACTGATGCTTACAGCACATTATTTACTAAATTTTAAATAACTTGTTTTTCATTCTTATCATACAAAAATACAACACGTTATGAATTCAAATCCTTATTATCTCCTTAGAACGTCGGAGTAAAAATAAAACACTTTTTGTTTTTAAAAACGCACTTTGGCAGCAGTTTAGATAGATAAGTAATAATTTTATCGTTAGCTCGTTTTGGGATGTTTTCCAAGCAAAATATACTGGGAGTGAAGAAAGATCGTAACAGCAGTGAATATAAAACGTAAAAACCTACACGCGGGATTGTCGAAGTAGATTGCTGTTTCCCTGGAACGTTAAGGTCAATTAACGAAACAGGGTGGATTTTCAGTCCGTAAGAGTCTAACAGAGACTTTCAGACTCTCAGTCTAAGACTTATTTGATTTTTACACAAAAATAAAGAAACTTGATGTCTTTGCCAAAGGTACAAGTGACATAACACTATCTTCTATGTCGTTTTTATCATCAACAAAGCCTCCATAGAGATAAAACTTTACAGCCGCTATCTCTTGCATTATTTTGCCCACTTTGCTCACCTGATATTACATTGTAACTTAAGCCATGCCATAAGTTTTTCACCGATTAATCAGATGGCTTATCCATGGTATTACTACTGCTTGTTTTACTGCCTTTTTTTGGGTAAGCTAGAATATTTTTTTCAGTATTACCAGTAACTATAATTCGGCTTGCGCCCAGTGGTCATGATCCCGACTTGCAAGTTTTAGCTGGATTTTGAACCCAGCCAGACTCATATTTTGTTTGTTAAATTAATTTTTTCCAGTGCTCTCAAAACAGCAGGGAAAAAAGAAAACATCATGAGGAAAGTGGTAAGACATATTTACAATTGAGATAAATTTTGTGTAAAGAAAATTCCACTGCGAGTAGGATTTGAACCTCCAGTCGATTTTACCTTCCACGGAAAAACTTCACACCCATACAATTTTAATCTAAAGTAGATACCCGAGTTTTAGCTTTTGCAAATCCTATTCAAGCTCTGCTGAATTTGTAACACGCTTCACATGCATTCTGTTAAACTTTTCCAATTAACACCATTTCACCTATTCTTCTTTTGAACCATTCTGAAACGTGATTGGTTTACAAAAAACTTGTTATTTCGATTAAATATATTACTTGAGATATGATATGAGATCTCTTTTTAACATTGATGCTGAAATTAACTGGCCAAAGTAAATACCAAAAAATAAAAGAAATAAGAAAGAAAGAAAAAACATTTATTTGGCGCAAGAGACCACGATACACACAACATTTAAAATAAAAATAAACACAAAAAAAGCAAGTACTTACATCTAAAACAAGAGTAAAAATTAAACAAAGAATTGTTGTGCGACTGACGGCTGCGCCGAAAAGGCCCAGTTCAGCAAAATGTCTAGCAACTAGCGCTCGACGCTGGTTTTCAACTGGACCTGAAAGTGAATGTTGAACACTTCAAAACGCGTTGAATGGTAAAATCATCAAATAAGTCGTCCCAGGGCAGAGCAGAAGGGACTTTCAGACTTGTACTGACTAAAATCCACAGTGTCCTTCAATAGCCGTTCGAGGTCACGGTATGCGTTAGTCCCGCGACCCCGGCAGGCTTTGACTCTCTCAGGGCCCCGTCATAGGGCTGACACTCTTTAAGGCACCCGTGGAACACAACGCGCCGTCGACCCGACAGCGAGTCGCCCATTACTCGCCACCCTCATACCCGCGCTTACGGTGGCCGGAGATCGTTTTGCAAACTCCGTCACCGTGGTCGTCTACCACTGCGACACTTGAAAACCTAAGCATTTTTTTTTTTCCCACCAATGAATGGAGACAGGTCTTTGACTAACAATATCAGTAGAACCAATGAATCATGGGACCTTTTAGTTAAAAAACCACCAACACTGGAACTATTCTAAGAAACAGCTATCTAAAAAATAACTTTATTATTCAAGATCCTTAAGACCCTCAGTCTTAACAATTTCCTGGAGGATCGAAGTAAAGGTCGTGCTTCATTTTGTCCCGGTATATTTAATTTTAAACCACAATGTTATCGTCTTAATTATTAAATTAAACACAATTAATTATTTTTTATGATAAGAAATACAATGGTAACGCAAAAACACTCCACCGATTTCAATGCGTAAATTTAATTGATTGTATGATTGAGTGTATGATTCGACTACGATTTCAATTTTGTGAATGTGAACGTACAAAACTATTTTGTCAATCAACCTTTCATACAAGCTCCAGTAATATTATCAGGAAATGGCGTCGTTGGCGCGAAGCAAATATATTAGCTAATCAATCAACAATCAGCCCATAATGTTACTACAGGTGGGGTGTTTGTAAGGCTCTATTTCTATCCGAAAATGCCTAATTATATAGTTAGCATCGTGGATTAAGTTACGTTAACTATAATCTGATAAAATACGTCACATATTGATAACTATTACTTGTATAACGAATGTAGGTATGATTGCTAAATAAATCTTGAAAGATGCGTAACCATAGTTGGAAATCCATACTTAAAGAGGGTTGCTAGATTATGATTTTTAAATTTTACTCATCTATTCTATTTTTTTTTTATTCACATCTGATATTGAATTCTTTTAAACTAAGTTTATTCTCAGAAGGTAATGTAAGGAACAGAAATAAGTACATAATTGAATTTTCTGTCTAACTTCATGCAATACAAACGACGCATGATTAACGCATTGCACACATTTTTTTTTTACTGTAAAATAATACTTTTTGGGGAAAGACAAAGATTTTTTCACGAAAACTGGTTAAAACTTAATCTATGTAAGCTGATTGAAAAGCCATTAGTTCCATTTGAAACATTTTATTTCGTTTTTTAAAACAATTATACATCTACACAGACACTTACTTACTTCATTGTCAAAATAGTATTTTGAGATCACCGTAGGGTGTGTTTATTTCAACTAACTTAAAAGTTTCCTATTTGAAAGGCTAGTCACAGATGCATAATATAATTTAATACCTAGCCAAAATGGTTTACAATCTACAATAAAATTTGGCTCTTAAACTCATACTTTTAAGGTTGTCAGTAATTAAAATGAATAGATGTTACATTTGAACGCACCTGACTAAAATTTTGTTAAAACAATGGAGAGTTCGGAACAAAGGCAGAACAAAGTACTTTTTGTAGCTCTAAGGTAAGACCGAAGTTGATAGATATTTTAAATCACTGTCTAAGTTATTTAACTTTTTTCCATCACCGTGACCCCGGAACATAAAGGGCTACTGAAGGACACCGTGGATTTTAGTCAGTACAAGTCTGACAGTACCTCTCGCCCTGCCCGGGGTGGGAGGTCTCATTTGATGATGTTACCACGTAAAAAAAAAAAAAAAAGTTATTTAACAACTGTGCATTAGTGAACCTTGTCGTCTTCAATTTGTTTGAGGCAGGTCCACTTTAACCTTATGACGCATATTGTAAGACACTGCCTGGCATATGGGACATTAGATCTTTAATGGGGCTTTTACACGGGACTATTTTTCGGACGGTTTGCTAGGTGGCTATAATAGCCGTGGCAGGACATCGCTTGCAAAAATTTGTAGAAAAAACGATGTTCGATTATTGCCGCAAGGCATTAGACGAAGCAATAGGAGGTCAAATCCAGATGTGACGTCATGTAATGTAATATTGCAAAAATTTAATGCTAAAAATAAATAAATGCAGTATTTGATCGATAGCTACTCGGTCTAACAGGTTCAACGTAAAAATATTAGTAAAATATTTTTCATTGTTAAGTTAGTTCCAGTTAATTATTTGTGATGATAAAACCGATCCCAATGTTCACATCACGTGTCAAACACACACGGTTACACGTGTCATGTTCTTACACGCTCCGAAACGATCCAATTAATTACAATATTTTGAAAGTGTATGGTAGATTTCAGTGACGTCTCTATGTCAGTTTCTGAATTATATAAATAACATATTAATATTTTGCCTGTGGCTTTGAGAGGCACATTAAAGATTTTCTAATCATGATTTTGACAGACTCTAGGGTGTACCTTTTTCAGTTATTTCACTTCATTGACAACAATATAGCTCTATAGAACCGTTGCCATTAAAAATGATCACTACGATACTAATTCTCAAAATGGCAAACCATTAAAATGGAAAGTTTTCCACAATTATTGGGATTCTTGTAATTCTAACAATTTTTGACATTCTTGTAATTCGCATCAGTAATAATAATATATTTCAGAGTTGTTTATTGTGTTGAGCAGATGGCCGATGGAGTTGAAAAGTATTAGAGTGGAGACCACGGACTAGCAAGCGCAGCGTAGGACGTCCCCCAACAAGGTGGACAGACGACCATATTAAAGGTCCGGAAGACGCTGGATGCAGGTCGCTTCCAACCGGTGTATATTTTTTTAGCTCATCCCATTTACTCGGATACTGGCGACTATCCCAGTTTTGTTCGTGAACGGATTGACAACAAGAGACGTTAACAAGGATACTCGCGGTCATCAAATTATTCGGAGATTTAGTCAAAATTTGGCTGACGATAAACGAACCATATGAGATTTGCTCAATGTAAGTGTAATAAGCAGTCTCTCAAGTTCTAAAGGCTTACCCAGCTCTCATAGAAACGCAGATATTAATTACGTAATCATTTTATTTTTTCAGGGTTATGGATATGATTTAAGCGCACCAGCTTTGGATTCACATGGAATTGGAGAGCATTTATGTATTCACTACAGCTTGCTGTCCCATGCTCGGGCTTACCGCTTGTATGAAAAGGAACGTGGTTTTTGACTGCTGGCCTTTTAGAGAGACTAAGAGTCACTCAACGAGCAATGGAAAGAGCTATGCTCGGAGTTTCTTTGCGGGATAAAATCCGGAACACGGATATTCGGCGAAGAACCAGAGTCACCGACATAGCTCGTAAAATTTGCAAGTTGAAGTGGCAATGGGCAGGCCATATCGCTCGTAGAACTGACAACCGATGGAGAAGAAAGGTTCTCGAGTGGCGACCACGGACCGGAATATGCAGCGTAGGTAGGGCTCCCACATGTGGACCGACGACATCGTGAGAGTCGCGGGCAACCGATGGATGCAAGTGGCGAATTGTCGTTCATCGTGGCGGTCTAAGGAGAAGGCCTATGTTCAGCAGTGGACGTCTTCCAGCTGATGATGATGATGATGATGATGAAAAGGAATTTAAACCACATCAGTTAGGTAAAATTTGCTATTCTATTAAAAACATTTTTTTTTAAACAAGCTGGACACGGTCGTGTTTGAGTCAGGTTTCTACTTCTTACCGTTTTGATGGCATTCTTTTTTAAGTCGACCACCATCTTCAAAAACGTAATACAGTAAGTCCTACGAAAAAAACCTCTAGTACCCACGCAAGCTGGCTAATCCTTTAAATAAATGAGAATTGCTTCCAGGTCCGCGTCTAGCTTCATTGATATTCTAATGCAAAGCGTGCAAGACAGTTAGTACTTAAGCTTTAGCACTACTTGCTAGAGTTTTTCCATCCGATCCTGAATGACAGTGACGTGCTGTAGGTATTACCCTTATAAGCACGAGTTAGTTAGCTTAAAAGCTAGCTATCTACTTAGCTAGTTAAGGAACGTCACTTTGATGTACACGATTTCAGGGGTCATGACCCATGTGTCTGTGTGACGTAATAATGATACTGAAACGAATTTCATTGCTGACTCGAACTATATCGCCGACTCGAATAAGTTTATAGGTTCCATCGTCATATTTCTGCTTTTGTCTACAACTGGGCCATATTATACGCTCTTTTCTACTGTCATTTTTCAGGAAAAGTCTCGATAGTGCTAGAATCAAAAAAACTAGGTAAAGAAGACTTATGTAAGCTAATGATTGTATTATTAACCATCAGTGATAATATTTTTCAATCTGTAAAAAATCTAAGTACCTATATGATTGAATAATGAGCAAAGCGAACTGAATTTTCAATTTTGTGGTCGTCAAAATAACTCAGCTTTGCTTTCTTGATATATTATTGCCCACAGTGTGATTTCCTTTCGAACCTTATTGCTGGCAACGTAAGTACAATGGTTCAGTAGTTAGTACAAGGTAAAAGATTTCATGAAAATCCGCTCTACTCGCAGTGAAAACCAGGCTGCAATAATACAATATCCTGTTAGCTATCCACTATCAATTCTCGGAGCAATAAACATCTTGCTGGGACAGTCGATCACGTCTCTCTATAATTTATATGGCCCAGCTTACATCCGACTGCTGTGCTAAGATCTATGAACTAAGATAGCGAGAGAAATGGATGGATTGTCTTGAGATAAAACGTTTACAAGGGTCAATTTGTACAAAATTGTTGCAACTAAATGGCTTATTGTAACATTAAGATTATATCATGATGAACAATACGATATTTGTTTTTGGAATAAGTGAAATCCGGCCTAGTTTTTTTTTCAAGGTTTGCGGAGTAATTGAGCTTGTTGCTGTGCTGATTTAGTCACCTAAGTCTAAAATGTGTCGTTGAAAGATAAAACTATCATTTGTTAGACAAAAATCGTCTATTGATGCAATCTGATTTAGCTCTATGTACCGTATGCTTTTGTGCCTTGTTAATAATCAGAGCAAATTACTATCTTACAGAATACTTATCGCAGGCGTTATAATAAATATAAAGTCGTTTGTTTAGTAAAAATTCACAAAGCTAACAGGGAGTTTAGGTAAAATAGGTGACAAGCCAAATCAATGTCTGAGATTTGTACTGAAAGTAGCGAAAGATATGTTCATGGTAGAGGAACTGTTTTTTTAAGTATTCTCGTTTTACAATCAGGAAACCCACGCATTCCATGCATCTGCTTTATCTTTATTCCTAGAAACTAATTAATTGTTGTATTAAGTGACTTTGGATCCAAACAGATGTATTACTTTGTGTAATTTATTTAATTACTACTGCTCGCGAAATAGTTCATAAGATGTCGCATAATTATCTTCGAATTTTTTGGCAAGTTAGATTGAAGATTGTACAACAGTGATAATAAAACAAATTGGATGGATTCTAACCCATTACCTATGAAGAAATTACGACCACACCACTATATAACCACTGGCTCACCACTGCTGGAAATGGTAAACATCAGCCTAAGGAAAGTGTTCTGAAGAAATCAACAAGTCAACATGTCCAAGAACCAGAAAAATTAAGACATTCGTAACATTATAGAGTAAACACAATATATCCGATTCTTGAGACCTTCGAGTATTTATAAACTGCTTTAAAACACTGATAAAAGTTTCTTAGGACTAATAACAGGTTATTTAACACATTTATTATTTGTATTGAGTTTACGATATTATTATTTTCGTAAAATCACACACACGGTGTTCACCATAACTATTGCCAGTTTAGAAACAGACTTTATTTTTTTATAAAAAACTGGCCAATTAAATGAAAATTTCAGCTTGATACTTCTACGCGTTCTTGAAAAAAAAGGCCTTGTCAGACGGTCGGAAAACAAAGTGATGTAAGGGTTCCGTTTTTTTCCTTTCGAGAAACAGAAGCCTTAAAAATGAAGACAACAGTTTTACAAGAGGTATCATTACTAAGTTTACCTCAAGGTAAGAGAGGCAGTCACTCTATGTAAAATACTGATAGATATCGACTGGGGTTCAACTGGGGGCTGACCCCAACAAAGTTGGGGAAAGGTTGGGCAGATGGTGATAAAAAAGAGGAGTTTTAATGTTCAACGTGCTTATCTGTGTGTGTGTGTCTATGACATAGTAGCTTCAAGATAGTAAAATGATTCAGATTTCGTTTCTTTTTCGTTTGAAAGGACTGATTGATGTTGTATAGTTTTGGCTATGAGTTATTAAAATCTATAGGTACATCCGTCGTATGAAGATCATCAACTCTATCATTTGTAGACAGCACTACGTTACTACGATGCCGTAGAAAGTGGTGATAGGTACTAGGCTAGGCTTTACTTTCTGATATCTACAATACACTTTCACGAATAAAAAGACAGAAGGTTTTTTTTTATTTTTATAACATAAATTTTAATGCTTTTAAAATTTATTGATCCCATTTACATACTTCAACACTTTGATTTTGATTAATTTATTTTACCGTTACTGAATACTATTAACGATGAATAAATCTACGATAATTCTTTTAAGGTAATGAGTTTGACATTGGAATCCTAATATTCAAACAACATTTTGTAGCATAACCTGTCTAAAGTAAAATAAAGAATCCTGCAAAACGAGATCAATCTAATTTCTCTAACTGAGATTGTTGGTGCGAATAAATGAATGCTTATTACTCTTTCACTCAAACTTTTTTTACGTGGTAAAATCATCAAATGAGTCCTACCACCCCAGTCAGGGCGGGAGGGACTGTCAGACTAGTACTGACTAAAATCCACGATGTCCTTCAATAGCCCTTTATGTTCCGTGGTCACGGTGGTAGAATAAGTCCCGCGACCCCGGCAGGCTATGGCCCTCTGAGACGGGTACTTATAGAATTTGGATGAAAGTTACCTGGATAAAAGTATTCTATGTGTTAATACTTAGCGTAAAATGGAAAGTACAATGAACTACTACTGAAGGTCTTTTTAAAAAGCTTCCTATCATTCGAACTGCTACAAAGTGGTCCCTCCAACAGTATTGAAAAACCTTGGTGACCGATGCAATCCGGAAATGGAAGGTTCCATCGAATATTATGCATCTGACGTAAACGTTTCCTAAGCTGACGTATACAACCGCAGTTGGCAGTAATTCTTGTCGGAAACAAAATCAAAATGACTATTTCGCGGTCACATACATAATTTTTTTTAAGATGTTGACGGCTTGTGTGTCGCTGCAGCTGTTTCCTCTACTCGGAAGGTTATTCCGTAGTTATAAGGTTATGATTAAGATAATCGTATTGAGTGGGTAGAGGCACCTGTGTTATGCTTTAGTTAGCACAATGCGGAGCTCGAGTGGAGTCGCCCTCATCAGAGCACTTTTGGTGACTCTCAGGTGAGATCAAAGTGATACGCGATTAATTAAAAAAAAATAGTGTAGTGTTATAATTATATCGTTCGTTATGGTAGCTGAAGTAGGTCATGTGGATTTAAGTGTTACAAATTCGTTAGTTACGGGTGAAACTTTTGTGTTAGTGTTATGTTATTATCGGAGTCTAAAATCAGATTGTGTTTTGTTTTGCTTTTTTTGTGTTTCGTGCCAATATTAGCAGAAATATATTGGAAAAAGTTCAGAGTAATAGAGATCAGGCGGGTCGCCATCAGCTACTCACAGCTTGGTCCTCAAGCTGCAAACGTACAAGAGATGAATCGAGCCGACGACATGAAAAATACATATTTTTTTTTTTAATATATTTAACTTTTTTGGTTGGCGTAGTGGCTGAGCGATCGACTGCTGCGCTGTGTGTCGGTTCGATTCCCGCACGGAGCAAATATTTGTGTGATCTCCAGATAGTTCGGGTCTTGGCGTTTGTGTATGTGAGTTTATTATGTTTATAAACGTGGGTACGACACAGGAGATATTCCTAGTGTGGGGCAAAGTTTAAAAAAAAATTAAAGGAAGAATACTGCATTTAATATTATTATTGGTCTCAGAAATTATTTACATTTGTCTGGTTGTCAGGTTCTAAGCAGGTTTTACTTCAATGTTCTGACTTACTAAATTTACCTTAGAAAGTTAGATAACCTAGAGCTGTCTATAAAATTTATAAGTTGTAATGGGTTACATCTAGGGCCTGCAGAACCGGTACTTTTTAAAGACCCGGTACCGGATGTTCGGTACTGGAGTTGGAACCGGGATTTCCCGGGAATTTCGGTACTTTCGGTACTCACGTACAAATCGCTATTAACATATTGTATGAAAGGCACGAGTGGAGTAAATCGGTTGATTAATGTCCTCATTACAAAAGTGGGATGGTGCAGTTCAAAAAACTTCGTTTTATTCGTAAATCTAAAAAAAAGGAGGAGTTTCTCAATTCGACATGTATATTTTTTATTATTATTTTTTATGTATGACCACGCATAATTTTTCCAATCGTGGTCCGATTTCAATTTTTTTTTTGTTGCAAAGAGTATATCTCAAAGTTGGTCTCATTTAAATTTCAAAACTGAAATCGGCCTCTAAGGGTAGAAAAAAAAGAATTAATTGTCAATTTTCCTACAGAATTTTCAATTATGAACCGATTCTGTTGAAATAAAGTTAACAATTGTAGTTCTGAGGACATTATTATATAGCAGAGATGTGGAGAACATAACATGGCGTCACCATCATCAGTTCTTCTCCAGATCCCTGTTATTTTGTGTAGTCAGTCCCAAGAGTTCCTTAACAGTTAACAACAGCTATATCGTGTTTGGGCTCATTTCACTCAGCTTGATGAGAACTTTAGACCTAGCTGAGTTATCATTGTCATCGAGGGTCTGAGGATGGTGACGGATAACAGAGGCAAGAGGTCCTCAACAGTTAACCCTTAATTTGGCAAGACCAAAAAAGTTGAAGTAGAAAGTTGGCGTTAATATATTGCGTTAATATGCATTCAAACTTTACGGGAAAAATAATAAAAAAAATATTTCATGAAGGGTTTCCTGAAAACAGAACGTAAAGTATACTTAACAAAATCCTATGGCTAAAGAATTAAAATGTATGTAATATTATATAATTTGTATATAAAATAATGTTTACATGCAGTATTTCTATGTAGTAAACAATTTTCACTTAGTTAACACCATAAGTAACCATTAGTTTTGGCACAAATTTCATCAAACAGATTGTCAGAACTGAAATCGATGAAATAATTGAATTCTTTCTTTCTATCGGGACCCTAGAGCTTTCGCACTTTTCTGGATCTACTTCCGTACAATGAAGGAAACTTCTATGAGACCATTTAAACTTGATTACATTGTCGTTTTGGGTACAGGGGTTATCTGGATCAGGTTAAGTGAAGTGAAGTGGAGACAGAACACAGCCTTTCTGTCTCTGACGATTTGCTAGTAGCTGTAGTACCTGTTGGTAGTGGCACTAGTGGCGCAAAAGCCAAAATTTTTGTAAATTGTAGAGGGGAATCAATTACCTGACTGAGAATGCATCATTTCATTGGAAAAAGTGCTAAAACTGCTATTTCAATAAGTCTCACCATGCAGATTTGTTGAGTATACTTTACAGAACAAGATTACTCACCATCGAATTTTGTTGAGTATACTTAACAATCAAATTCACTGGCTCCTCGTGTTCATATCCAGGTGAAGAATGGATTTCTTATATTTTTAACCTATTGATTACACAATAAATAAATAGAAATAAGCAAAATATGTATCAAAACTAGACCAAAACCCAACAAAAATAAATATTTACATTTATGGGTTACAGATGACATTGTCTCATTGTCCTTTCTGGTTCGCTGCTGTCAAGGAAAATATTGACAGGCCGGTAGAAACTTTTTCCTACTAAAATTAACTATCATTGAAATATTCCTAGCCCATAAAATTTGAAATCACGGAAGAAAATTTGACATCTAGATTTTTTCAAAAGTTATGTTAAGTATACTTTACGGTGCCAAATTAAGGGTTAACAGCGCCTTTATCGTGTTTGGGCTCATTTCACTAGTCTTGATGAAAACTTTATACCTAGCTGGGGTATAATAGTCATCGAGGGTCTGAGGATGGTGACAGAGGGCAGTAGCTAGAGATCCTTAATAGCTGCAGTTGATCTGATGATGGTGCCGCCGTCATGTTATGTTCTCCACATCTCTGCTATATAATATGACACGAGATAGGAGACTCAAAAGTAAAAAATAAGTCCTTTTAAAAAAAAATCAAACCGACGAAACATCGAACTGAAAAGCAAAAAATAAATTTTGAGGCGGCGCCAAAGAAACAACCAACGAATAGCTGCGACGAGCTATTCAACCACGACAAGCTATACAACGAGCTATTCTGCTCTAATGGTTAATTTATAAATATGTTTGTTTGTTTGGCGCCGCCTCAAAACTTATTTTTTGCTTTTCAGTTCGATGTTTCGTCGGTTTGATTTTTTTTAAAAGGACTTATTACAGATCAATTTGCCAAATAATTATAAAACACAAAACTTAAACAAAATTTAAGCATTATAAAATTTATTGTCTTTCAAGTAGATTTTTGATTAGTTTCATCAACATTTTTATTAATAAAATTCTCATTATTATCAATTAAAAATGTTTTATGTTAATAATACTGTTAAAAAATAGTTAATTGGATATGACTTGTTGCTTTATATTGAAAAAATAAGGAAAATAAAAAGTACCGAAAGTATCGAAAGTACCGGGACTACGAGATGAAGAACCGGTACCGGATTGTATAAAAAAAATCCCGGGATTTCCCGGTATTTTCGGTACCGGGATTTCCCGGTTGCAGGCCCTAGTTACATCATCGCAGTAACTTTGTAGGAAAGACATAGATTTTTCTTACTTATTTAACGATCTATTACAATGCTACAAAATATAATATGATACAGCTGTATTAGCATTTATTTATAGTAGATGATATGGATTTAGAAGCGGCGTTTTCCATGCCTAGGAAAATGTTTTCCTGAAGATTTACACACATGCTAGCAGAGTAAATAAAAGTGGATCGTTGGTAGTTAATTTATAAAATAATACCTACATAATCGTTTTAAATTATCTTGAAACGACACCACCTTATTTACTGATTCTACCTAAGTAATTATATTTGTAAGTTCGAATGTACTCGTATTTAACTAGGGAAACTACATAGACGCAACAGGTGATATCAATTAAATCTGATAAGCCACTAACAATCTATAGGGACCATCAAGTCTGAGTCACGCTAGCTATTTTTTTTTTCCATAAGTAATACTGTTTTTTTTCTATTATATAGCTTGCTCCAATCTGCAAGAGCGAGCCTAGATGTGAACTCAGGGTTGAGCAAATACTCCTTCCCAGATGATTTTATTTTCGGAGTCGCGTCGGCCGCATTTCAAATTGAAGGAGGATGGAACGAAGGAGGTATGTTTATGTTTCCATTTTTGAACTGTTTTTATTGAAGCTTTTATTTTGTACAAAATTAAATTTTGTGGAACATTTTCATTTTTTATCTGTTTTTATTGTGTACAACTTTTATTCTGTACAAAATTTTATTTTGTGTAACAAAACAAAAAATGCACAGAATACGCTTAACTATAAATAAATAATTGGTTTTAATTGTTTTACGCATCAAGTTCACACGTAAATAGTAGGTTGGCAGGCTGCGTGTAATCTGTATGACCCTGCAATATAGATTTTCATAAATGATTAGCAGCTACAAAATGAATTTATGTTGTATTTATAAATGAAGGTAATAATTTAAATTACCCTGATAAATATTTTTCACTTTTGTATACATTTTCAAGACACTAACCATTCCCATCAGACTAGCAAACTATTATTGCTTAAGATTTTTGGAAATGGCTTCTCGCTAGTCTGTCTAGGAAGTTGCTGCTTTCTTAAACTCTACAAGATCATTTTATTAAAAAAATCGAGATGATGGTCACATTAAACATGCATAAAGCCTACAAAAAAATAAATCGGAATCACAATATTCGATTCCAAGTTTTAAGATTGTATCTGTCTTATTCTTGAGTATGCTAGTGATCCTACCTATTCAACAGAATGTCGAGGAACTCCGCAGCTTGCTCCTTATCATAGATGATGATAAAGAGCAGGCTGTCCATCCTTTTTTCAACTTTTGGCGACGGTTTCCAATCAAACCGAATTCTGCTGAATATATTTTTTTTTACCATAGACCTATAAAATCCAGTAATTGGGTTATACCCCTGATACCTTCGACATTTTAAGTAACAGCAACAAATGTTATGACTACACTGCTCTACATTATCCTCGTTCGTTTAATGTCATTCTTTTTTTACAGGCAAAGGCGAAAGTATGTGGGATACATACATCCACAACCATCCAAACTATACCGTTGACAGATCAAATGGTGATGTGGCAGCCGACTCTTATCACCGTTTTATGGAGGACATTGAAATGATCAAAACCGTAGGCGTCAATTACTATAGATTATCTGTTTCATGGCCCAGGTAAGATTTTAGATTAAAGATCTATCCATAATTAAAAAGCTGAAGCATTTGTGTGTTTGGTTGGTTGAACGCGCTAATCTCGTTACTGGCCCTATTTTATTTTTATTTTTGATAGTCCATTTCATTAATAAGGAAGGGCTTAGGGCATGAAATATCACGCTACGACCAATAGGAGCCGAGGAGCTGGTGAAACCGCGGGAAACACTGTTCTATTTTCTTCGTCTAATAAATAAGTTGGTAAAATATATATCAGTAATTTTGAAAAATACATAAAAAATCCCTCCTTGAACCGTTAATTTCGATCTTTAAAGACTGCTTTATAAACCATTGAAAAGAAGCGATAACGAAAATGTCATCAATGTCTACCTGTTCTGATAAATTATACGGCAATCACATAAATAACAGTAATTTGTTTCTACGTATTTATGAATATGTCGCGTGTTAAGTTTATTGATCTTGATCACTTACTTCGTCTTGTTCAGAATTCAAGGTCTCTTCGATATTTAAAACTATAACTATACATACAAATCGTTTTAATATTTTTATTTTAGTAATTTTAATATCTTTATATATTTAGAGAATGAAGTATTTATTTCAGAAAATTTATGGGTTAATAAATCACGAAGGTTTATAGGTTTTACATCGTTTCCCGACTTATTTCATCGAAAAGGGATGTAAGAAAATTTAAAAATCCATCGATTTTAATTTTCTTTCATACTTACAGCCCGCCAAAATCTAAATAAAATATACAAAAAAATAAACATAAAAAAAAATATGAATTATCCGGTTTTGTGCAGTAACTTAATGTTAATTTCAGCGATTCATAAAATATTGCTAATGTTGATCATAAATTTTATAATCTTATAATATCAATGAATAATTTTAACATAAATCCTATCAAATTATTAAAACATAAATATTAAACTAAAATAAATAACATAAAATTTAATGATTTATCAGGTCATCTTATAGATCGTGTTACTAGTCATTCATAAAATCAAATGTCTTAAAGCAAGCAGATATTATAGTTATCTATGCGTTTCGGAACAAAAACGGTTATTTAAGAAAATTTGCATTTAGATAGATAGGATTAAAAGTATAATGACGCTTGCTATTTTGCACTTTGATTCTATTTCATTAAAATTCCAATTTGCTTGTTTGCTAGTATGCAACCTTGCCGATAATCTTCCATGAATGTTTAGTTTTTATTCGTATTTTTTATAAACAACCGTCATTAAATAACCGTTGCTTTGCACACTAATTTATCGTTTTAAATAAATATTATATTTATTACAACTTATCTTTTTTTTGTCTTAACAAAGGTGCATCAACCGATCGGTTTCCTAGCCTTTTCCATGCGTTCTGGGGCCAGTACGTACATAGATACTGCCTTACTGACCACTGCAGAACCCAGTTACTAGATTGTGGTTAGGTTCTGAAAATACATTTTTATTTTGCAAAGGCCTCCTCTTTCCTTTCAAACTTCTCTATTGTGTGCTCCTTCCAATAATGATTGCTTCGCGAATCGATCAGATCGTTAAAATCAATCTTTATTGCAGGATACTCCCAACTGGTTTGGACAACCACATCAGCCACGATGGCGTAAAGTACTACCGTGTGCTGTTTGAGGAACTCCTAAAAGCCAACATCACTCCTGTAGTCACGTTATTCCACTGGGACATGCCCACACCATTGATGGATCTCGGTGGCTGGAGCAATCCAAAAATAGTAGACTACTTTGAGGACTACGCGAGGGTTGTGTTCAATCTTTATGGTGATATCATTAAAATGTGGACTACGATAAACGAACCGCATCAACAGTGTTATAACGTACGTACACAAGTTCAATTAAAACAGCATTCCAATGAAAAACCTCAGTAGTTCATGTATATTAATTTACCTAAAATAGATTGTAGGCAAACTAGTTCACATAATATGAATAAAATTTTAATGTCATGGATTTCCGGAAAGGAACTTCTAATTCCATTAGAATCAATAAACTAGTTACAGTTTCAATAAATTTAAATCAAAATCGACCTTACCATATTACTAAAAAGTGATTAAAGTTCTGAATTGAGATCACATTGAGACGCTTTAAATCAAATTAAATACAATTATTTTAATGAAAAATTTCAATTTAAACATATTATGCAATTCATTGATGTTGAAGGTGTTAATCCAAATAATATCTTAATCATATTAACATAGATTTTTGTTTTGCTTGCTATTTAAATTATTATCCTAATCTTTATCTTTTTTCCAGGGTTATGGCCGTGATTACTTCGTACCAGCATTAAAATCAGGAGGAGTTGGTGATCATTTATGTACTCACTACGCTTTGCTATCCCATGCCCGTGTTTACCGTATGTACGAAAAGGAATTCAAACCCTACCAGCAAGGTACTATGATTTATATTTCCTTAACTGGCTTACTAATTGGATTGATTCGCGAGCACTTGCAGCGTACAGACGTGACAATAACGTAATGCTAACAATATTTAATTAATAGTTTAGTCATTATTGTGACCTACTTAAGTACTTGCGTAATACATAAATGCAATCTTGCTTATAATGTGTAGTGTAGTGAATGATGGACACGAAATAGTGAAATTTTAATAAAAGAATATGGATAGCAACCCCTGCAGCCCAAAGGGGGCTGTGCAGTCCTCTGCCTCGCCTCCGCAGACGCAAAACCCAGCTCCCAAATCAAGCACGACCGAGTGCGTTGTTTCAACACCTGAGATTCAAAGATGGATGTCAACAATCGAGCAGCACCTAAATGAAGTTTGTTGTATTGCCACGGATGGCAAACTTAACACGGAGCAGAAGATGAAGATCTCGAATCTCTGTCGTAAAATAGGCTCTGGTACATCACAGATGGCGGTTTTGTATCAGTCACTTAAGCAAAAAGCCATTTACGCCGAACAAGAGATCAAGATTCTTAAAGAACAACAGAACCTGACGGAACATATTTCAGACCTTAAGCAGACGGTACAGAACTCTAATTCTACGGGAAAGGCTTCCTTTGCCGACATGGTGAAGAGAGGATCTAATGATTTCGTAAGACCTAATCACTTAAGCGCCATTGCCATCTATCCCAAAGATACCTTAAAATCAAGTGAAGAAACAAAAGAACTGGTTCAGAAGATCATACGGCCCGATCAAATGAAGCTGCACGTACGTGGGGTCAGAAAAACAAAAAATGGAGGCGTAATAATCAGCACCGAGACTCAAGATGATGCTAATAAATTGAAGAACGCAGTTCAGCTTTCCACATATGGACTCACCGCTGATGAACCCAACAAGCGCAAACCCCGGATCGTGGTTATAGGTGTCCCGTCTTCATTGACCGAAAGTGAGGTTTTCAAGTGCATTTTTGAACAAAATGTAGAAGACAAGTTACCAGAGATGAACTTGGAATTATTCTTAGCTGCGACAAAATTAAGTCACAAATCTGGGAAGAGAGACGCCGCGACCTGCAATTATATCATTGAAGTCCCAGCTAAAATACGTAAAATTCTAATGTCTCAATTACGAATTTTCATAAATTGGTCGTCCTGTCCTGTTAGGGATTTTACTTTAGTGACGAGGTGCTATAAATGCCAACAATACGGCCATGCAGCAAAATATTGTAAAGAGGTGAACTCTACGTGCGGTCACTGTGGTGAAGAAGGTCACACAATGCCCGACTGCGAGAAGAAATCTAAGTTAGATTTCTTCCCTAAATGCGCGACTTGTTTACGTTTTAAAAAACCAAGTGACCACAAAACGGGAGACACTGAATGTCCAGCTCGGAAAATAGCAGAGATCAGATTTATAAATTCTATCGATTATGAAGGAACCTAATGCATCATACCGAAAAGACAAACATTCGGTTTCGTTTCTTTCTGACTCAACTTGTGTGCGTTCAGTGAATTTGTTGGTGTATGCACATTGCACAATAATGTTATTATGGAGTGTTTGCAATTTTAAGTTAATTGAGTGACTGTTGACACTGCGAAATTTATATGTAATTGGCATAGTTTGTAGCTACTTTAATGTTATTTATGTTTTAGTTTTTGTCCTAATATAATAATAATGCAATTATATGTTAAATATTGTTAAGAGATCCAATTTGTCCACATAGCCATATAATTAGAACACACGCCTGTGATACAGGTTTAATGTACCTAGTACAGGCATCGAACATATTTAGGACTATCATTATTTTCATAGGTTTATTTGTATTTTTACCAATGTTTATTTTAATAAAATATTATTATTATTAATATTAATTCACTTTCTTTATCATTGTTGCATTGTTTCGTAATATTGTGCTGAAATCTGTTATCTAATGTTTTATTACACCGCTTGATCCTTTATTACCCACAATATTATCATCTCCTTGTTATATAAATTGCATTAATTGGATAACATTGTTGTTCTTAATTAACTGTCTGAGAAAATGTTTATCATCGCTTTGAGCTGTTTATAGGTTATCATCAAGGAAACAATAGTAACACAATTTTCATTTACGTTTTGTTTTCAGGAAAAGTTGCTATAACCCTGGATGCGTTTTGGGCTGATCCTAAAGATCCTAATAGTCCTGCCGATGTTCAGGCTGCAGAGGATTATCTTCAGATGCATGTAAGTTACCATTTTTGGCTTCCCACGTACAGTAATTGTAATGTAATGAGGGCGGACAATCAAGTGATTAGGATTTACATTGATTAAAAAAATATAGAGCATTTTACTTACTGATAATGTAGCATTAAAGAGACGATATATAGAAAAAATATTTTCGAAAATATTACAAGCAAATAGAAAAAAAAAATTAGGATAATCTTCGGTTTATCTCGCTCAATATTATTTGTTGGCACACCAGCTCCCGAAAATTGCCAAATATAATTCCAAAACTCTTAAGCGTGAAGTGTATAATATAATATATGATACTTAATTAGTGTTAGAACAAAGGGGACGGTCCCAATTTTTTCTTTTTTACTTAAGTGCCGACTTAACCGCATAATATTATTAACAAAGATCTAAAAGGGTTAGTTGGGGGTCATGGGTTCATCAAACTCGCACCAAAATTTCGAATTGCGCAGGTTAGGTTAGTTCTGAGAGAAGACTATGTTTTATTTTTCTTTTCTAGTTAGGCATTTATGCCCATCCAATTTACTCGGATGTCGGCGACTACCCTAGTTTTGTTCGTGAACGGATTGACAATATGAGTCTTCACCAAGGATTCTCGCGGTCACGTCTACCATATTTCACTGAAGAGGAGGTTTGTATAAATTTTGTATATTACAACGAAGCGTAAATTACTTCAGGGAATGTCACTTTCGCTTCATTCTCGGAATGAAAACAGCATTCTTCTTTATGATTGTAACCCTAGCAAGAAATTAAACAAAATACCAAAGTTTTCGGTGTTTATTTATCACTCTCTATAAGGATATCTGTGTCCAAGCTCTCAAAACGGCAGAGGAAAATATCATAAAGAAACCGGAACATCATAGGACCATAAATTCGAAGATATGTGAGATCAACCAATCCACATTGGGCACGCGTGTTGGGTTGGGACTCTCTCAGAGAGAAGCTCTGTGTTCCAGCAGTGGGAACATTATAGGCTGATGATGATGATACATATCAAATCAAAGCTGCCGATGATTAAATTAATTATAAAAAATTAGTTTTTATTTGTTTTACAGATAAAAGCATTAAAAGGCAGTTCAGACTTCTTCGCTCTAAACCATTACACAACATTTTTGATGACTCCATCGTCACATGAGCCAGACTGGCAAATTCCTTCTTGGGACCATGATACTGGTGTCAGGATGGAGCAGAATCTGAGTTGGCCCAGACCTGGTGCTGACTGGCTTACAGTAAGTTTCTTAAAAAAAAAAAAAAAACTGAACATGGTTCTAACTTTGATACTCAATGATGCCTGAATTGCATTGGTCGTAAGGCGGCACACGGATAGTTCATAAACTGGATTATATAGGAAACTATTTATCTCGATTTTACAATTCTGTGAGAATAATTTTACCACTGTGTAGGCGAAGTTGCGTTTTAAATAACCGGTATATCACAGTTGGAGTTCAGTAGCACGAGCTAGTTCCCCTAGCACGAGTTTTCACTATTTTACTTTACAGAGTTTTTCCAGTATTTACAGCGTTTCTTGTATGAAAATATGGAACAGCGCCTCTGGTGTGCGAAGAAGGAACCAATTTTTTCCTTGAAAATTGACAATTTGAAGTCGTCAAAGTTCCGGTTTACTTTACGTCTCAAATACTGAAAACTCGTGCTGACGGTACTGAAGTCGATTGTCAAACTAAATGTTTAACAGAGTTCGTCATATTTTTTTTTAACAATATGTTCGCGTCTAATCACTATCTCACCTAAGTTAAGCGAATATGAGATTGATAGTGAAGCACGCCTAGAAGTAACCTATAAATTTTGACTTGAAGATCCCAAGATTTTAGTGAAGTGGTCTAAACATCAATGTACTTGAGCCATTGAATACTACGCTTACTAAGCTAAGCTGGTTCATTATATCAAAAGAATAAACATACAGTGATTGTCACTGTCAAGGATAAAAACATTTAAAATAGTAATAAACATCAATGTACTTGAGCCATTGAATACTACGCTTACTAAGCTAAGCTGGTTCATTATATCAAAAGGATAAACATACACCGTCTTATTACAAAACGAGGTTTAACTATAAACCCAGGTTTAAATCACGTCAAACTATGGTTTACCTAAAAACGTTATTACAAAACGTGGTTTTGCGTTAAACCATGGACTAAACCTTGGTCTAACTTTAATCCACGCCGCCCCCTAGTTTAGCGGTGGTCTAAGTCGTAGCTGTCAGAGTTGTGTCAGTTTTTCATTGAATAATTTTCATTGTATTGTTGTTTTTGTGGTATTTTTACCTAAAACATGGTCGACTTAATGGATAATAATCCTAGATTAACACTTAGGCTACTTTTAATTTCGTTATCATGTTCCCGTGGGATAATTGCCTGACATACTTATCCCAAACATACTTTACTTAGACATACACTAGTAATATTCACATTAATAAAGATGGTGAAATTATTAAAAAGTGGCAACTGTTCTAAAAAATGAAAACAAAACTTCATAATAATTCCAAAAAATTATTAGTAAACATGTCATAGTTTATTATGACGCGCGAGAATGTTACGTTCCATTACGCGCCTTAAATGTTATGTAAGTAAAGAATCCAACATTAAATAATATGCTTAAAAAATCAAACTAAAATAAAGGAAATGACTTATATCTAACTTCTAAAAAATAAATCAATATTTTTAATATCTCTAAACCTCAATTAATCATAAACGAATTATCAATGCATTGTATTTTCTGGTAATATGGAACGTTGCAATCGAATGATATCATGGTGAACGAATGAAATTTGTATTAATCTGTGGTTGGATTTAGACTTCGGTTCAAATGACGGTACTAAGAAGTCTGAGGTTTATTTATGTTTTGTAATACGAATAATTTTAAACCATGGTTTAGCACTTAAGCCTAGACTTGATAGTTCTGGTCTAAACCAGGGTTTTGCGTTGTTTTTGTAATAAGACGGACAGTGATTGTCATTGTCAAGGATAAAAACATTTAAAATAGTAATTATTGTTGCCTGAGGTCTTTCAAACACACTTATATAATTGTCGTAATTTTAATAAAACAAAACATTTTGAACATTAAAAACTGAGCAATTAAGTTCATTATAGTTTAAAAAAATAACATTCCATTCTTTTAAAATACTATGAGAATGTCATTCTTTTACAGCAAATGCGTCAGAAGACAAAACAATAATACCTTGACCATGACTAATCTTATAAACTATTATGATTATTGTTTAAACAATAGTTCATTTATGGGTTCTTATTTTTTTGTAGCTTGTGATAAAATGACGGCAGAATTTTAAAACAAATCTTTAGAGGTTCCTTGTCCTGCAAAAAAGCAACACAACAAAATATAATAAAACAAATCGGTTGAGACGTCTCAAATGTGATCAAACTTGATACTTACATTTTGGATATTAATATCTGCCTTCCGATGCGATCTTCAGAAAACGGAAATTGGAATAAAACTGTATTTGCACTTCCTGTTTTTGTATGGTAATTTTTATTGCTCACAAGATTGTCGTCACTTAAAATAAACAGTAGACCTATTCATTATATGTAACGGCAATATCTTAAAATGATTGAAAAACTAAACTACGACACGATACTGAACTATGACTAAAACTAAACTATGACGATCTGTAAATGCAGCCACAACACAGGAGAAATTCCTTATATTTCTTTTTAATAAAAATTCAACGGGTTGTGCAGTTTCGAAGACATGGGTATTTTTTTTGGATGATCTTGGCTCTACTGTAGAGTCAAGATCGTCGAAATCTCAAAACACATGACGTGTTAGTGATAATTACCATGTCACTTTAAAAACTTAAACCTGCCTTATTAAAACAAGAAGTAAAGTTACGCCAAAGTTTATCCTTTAAATGTATGGATAGTCTGTAGATTATCCTGGTTGTAACTTTAGTTCACGTTTATCAATAAGGGTGTTATTATTTAAGAAGTTATGACTGTTTATCATAATTAAATAAATATTTAGTACTTATTATTTATAGTACTAGTTAATGCGTAATTTCTATGTATTATTATTGTGACCAGGATATAAACTTGTTTCATTTTATTGTTTCGTGATCTGCTATGGACACGACTCTGCTATTTATTGAAATTAAGTTACTTCTGGCTTTTTATTGCTACTATTTATTATACTTATGATTATATTTTAAGAAACAAAAAATAAATGTATAATTAAGTGATATAGTTGAGCCCCTAATTGAGTACTATTAATATAACGGGAATGGCACATGTCTGTCAGTATATTTACGATACAATTTTATAATTTTCTTATTAATAGAGGTATATATAGAAACCAGCACATCAACCTACCCAAATGTGTTTTGTCCCAATCAAACATGCTCCTTTTTATTTTGTGATAAAGTTTAAAATCTGACTGATAGCACCTCTATCTTATACTTGATGTGCTGACGTCATATCAGACCGTCAAAAGCAATATCTAGTTTTGAGAGGTTTTAAAATCTATCTGTTTTTACAGGTCAACCCACCTGGCTTCCGCAAACTTATTAACTGGATTCATAATAACTATAGAATAGTAAAGGACATCTCAATAGTGGTAACTGAAAATGGAGTCTGTGACTGGGGCCAAACGGATGATTATGAAAGAGTTTCGTATTACAATGAATACTTGAACCAAGTGCTGTTGGCAATGTATGAAGATGGGTGCAATGTTACTGGCTATTTCAGCTGGACTCTCATGGATGACTTTGAATGGCCTGATGGTTATTCGTAAGTATACAGATTTTCTGCTTTTGGGTTAGATTTAGACCATATTTGAATCCATAAGTAATTTCATTAAAAAAAAGGTCTCGACTTCAAGACCCAGGCTTATAGGAGCTTCAAATTTTAGTAATACCAAGGCTCTAAATAGTTTCCAATAAATGAGAGGAAACGTAGATATAAGTAGTAGATAGCAAATTGGGCGTTTTTTTTGCGTTTAAATGTCAACAAATGAGTCCTTCCGCTCTGAGTAAAAGGTTCTCTAACCTGTTCCCTTTCCGATCCAGGTCTGCAATACCCTAATTAGACAGGCTTGCTACAGCAGGTTGAGTCTAAGCCGCTATTCTGTTTTTACTGATGACACGCTATGTGGCTATATATTAGCCAGGTTGTTGTAAGTTTGCCACAAAAATAATACCCACGAAGAAAAGTATTAAATTAGCCAAAGGTTTTTGCTCCCCATTTCTTTTTTCCGCACGGATAGCAGAAAACAATTAAACAATTAAAAATCCAACACAAAACTACCAAAAACAAGGATTCAATGTGGAATTTGAACAAAAAGTACTAGGAGAACAGGATCAAAACTGTTTTACGTGGGGAATTTTATTTTTGTGGCGAACTAGCAACAACCCAATTAGCCAATGGCGTAATGACTAAATACTTATTAACTCCTAGAACCGACTAGTTCTGCGTATAAAGTCAAATATAACGCATTTGAATGCATTATTTTTAATCAAAACGGGAAAAGAGAAGACGTTACAGGCTAATAACCTATGTATATTATATGGTATCTATAACCCAAGAGTACAATAAACATAACATAGTAATTGATCAAAGAAGTAGGCCAGATAGTAGATCGATCGTTATTCAAGACCTTGACATAGTTCCCTTTTATTACTGGTTTACGTAAAGACAGTCTTGAATTTATTACCCATTGCCTACTAAGACAAAGAAGTGCTTTATGTGGGTAAAAATATTTCATGTCGATACTTTTTCTGGCTGATCTTACCCAGCCGAAGAGCTCCTGGCTAAATAATAATAGCCATCCGAGTCGATTTTCTTATTTAAAGGCTTTGCCGAATTATGAATATATCGCCGACGACAATATCCCGCTAAACGTTGGCGTTCGCTTGGCGTGTTTTATGTGACGAATTTTATATGTTTTACTGAATAGTAAGTAAGAACGCCAAGTACACGCCACGCTAATGTTGTGCCGCATGCCGCTGCGCCGATCTCGATGCTAGGCAAAAGCCTTACAATCACTGCTGTTCTATTTTGTCCCAATGCTGGGCAAATGTCTGCACTATATCCTTCTTCGTACTCTTTTAGAACGACACCTCGAACCAAACATCATAGTGCGTATCCGGATCATCTCACCACCTCTTTTTGGCACGGTTTCTGTTACCGAAAGTCATTATTTTTATACTCCATAAAGAGTATAAAAATAATGACTTTCGGTATAAATTAAAGATAATATTTATTTTCGGAGGATTAATTAAGCTGTACTTTTAAGCCATAAGTCTCAAACACAGATCAAATTTAATAATTTACGATACTTCGAGAAGAAAAGGCTCTGACTTTAAAAATGGCGAATCCCTAAATACAAAATGGCGACCCATTTACGTCCGTCCGTACCGTTTTGCCATGAATAATATTACTAAACAAACAAACAATATGCATTCAAAACCAGTTCTTGATAGTACAGTTGGAATGCAAATTAATTTGAAAATTCCAGTACTCTAAATATTTATGTTAACAAACTGCAGTGAAATTAATCCGTGTATTTGCAAATCGTTTGGACTGTGATTTTGTAATTAGTACGTTTATATTATTTAAGCTCTGCTAGTTTAGTACATCGATGTCATTCTCTGCAATGTTTGTTTTAAGATTAATTATAATCATAGAACAGATTATTATCATTATGATTATAAGAAATAGGCTCATGGTAATGAAGAGTTGGTATCATCGTAATTAATTTAAATAAAATTTAAATAAATAGAGGGAAAATGTCTGTATAGTAAATATGAAAATAATGTAGATTTTTCAATTTTTTCGATTTATTCACTCATTTATGACTTTTTATTAATAAAATCAATGCTCTGCATTACTACACCCATCTGATATACAAAGGAAACCGAGTTCGCGGATCTGTCTTATAGGATAAACGTGACCCCGGAACGTACATTGCTATTTAAGAACATCGTGGATTTAGTCAGAAAGAGGGCACTTCCGTCCCGTCCTGGGTGGAAGAACTCATTTGATGAAAAGAAAAGGAAACAGGCGAAGATGATACTACTTATATTGATTGTATTATTGTCAAATGATGAGGATTCTCCTACAAATATAATTATTAGTAAAAAATCAGAACTCTGCATTACTAAAACCAAATAAAAAAAACACATGGAGAAATTAAGAGAGGTCAGGTAATTAAGGATAGATATGTTGGGTTTACTACACATTATCAACATTCATCATCAAACTGTATTCACCCACTGCTGCACATAGGCCTCTCCCAATGTGCACCACTAAGCCCTGTCTTGAGCTTTCCTCATCCAGTCTCTGCCGGCTGCCTTTCGCAAGTCGTCACTGCACCTGACTTACACAAATCCAGTTGAATGTACCTTTTTTCATTTTCAGAACAAAGTTCGGCCTCTTCAAAGTAGACTTTGACAGTCCAGAGAGGACGCGTACTCCGAAACTGTCTGTTCGCAGCTACGGGAACATTGCGCGGACGCATCGCATTGACTTCGATTATATCAAGCCACCTTTGGAGTTGAATAGATTGTTACTGGAGTAGATTAATATAGCATGTGATAATTTATAAATAATAGTCATAGTATAATTTATAAAATAAATTAAAATAACGTTTTGGAATTTTTGTTTCATTGGCTGTTACTGAATGTATGCAAATATTATAACGCTGAGTTTGTTTGGTTGAGCACGCTAAGCTCAGAAACTAATGGTTCGAATTGAGAAACTCTATTTTTGTTGGATCCAGAAAGGCATAATATAATTTTACTACAAGGATCGTTGCGTCACGGGGAACAGCATATCCGCAAAGTAACTTTATTTATGATTCTCAATACAACTTAAATCATACTGGTTTTTTTTAAATAATTTCCTTGTTATTGTCCTCCGAAAGATAAATAGTGCCTAAAACTCTAAAACACTAATGCTAACAACTCTATTATTTTAATTAAGAATAAGAATAAATTTATACCAATGTTACAAAGATAACATTGTTTCATTTGTAACTAATTCTATAGAACATTGGTTTGTTTGATTTTTGGTCCTCAAACTAGGATATAACTGTATCTTGAGAACCTTCTCTCAATTATGTATGTTGTTATACCAAATTCTAAATATTTTGTTATGAAAAAAAAATTAAGTAAGATAAAAATTTGCATTTGCGTTTTTTTAAATACGTTGTATTAAAAAATTACAATGACTTAATCAAAATAAGCGCTCAAAAACCGAGTTACATAGGTTCTTATTTACCACCGCAAGATATTAGGAATGGATTGAAGAATTTGACAAAAGTAGGTAAAAACCTTGGTTGGTAAGAATACTGTACTGAATCCGAAGGTCACAGGTTCAAATCGTGGAAAAGCATGATAACCTACTTTTAAATACTAAATTCAATATTTAAAAGTAGGTATAAAGAAAAAAATATTACTGTCCCTGTAGTCATACACACGGGTAATAAAAGATAATTAATTTAAATCTTTTTCCCAAACACGTTCTAATCTGAATGTACATTGTTTTCGCAAATATTGCATCTCATTTTAGGTTTTAAAACAAGAGACGTTTGTTTGTATTGTAAAACGGGCTGGTATCCGCAACTCCACGTCAGGTGCGCGTATTTTGCGTGGAGACGTTAGTTTGCACAATGTTGTCATCAAGTGAAGTTATCTCAAATGCAGTTATTTTAACTATTTTGAGGTAAGAAAAAATATCAATTAACTCATTCGCAGATCTTAGATAAAATAAAATCATGATCTTTTTTTTTAAATAAATAACCAATAACAGTTACAAATAGCAATAATGTACAAATAGAAAAAAAACAAAGGCGTAAAAAAATATGACAGAAATTGTAGTTTATTTAATAACCCAAATTAATTGATAATTTTCTTTTGGATTCAACCAATTTAAAACCGAAGCAAAATAACGATTAATCTAAGTTCGATGGGTCATTCTGTGGACGTTTGTAAAATATTCTAGAAATTATTTTAATAATATTGTTGTTTTTAAGTTCTGTGTTCATAATCCAGTTTTCTGCAATTCACCACCGGAAGATACCTGGATACAAAAAGTAATTATCCCACTTTGGAGTCGCATGGAAAGAATACTTACTATTTTCCAAAAGATTTCATGTTTGGAGTGTCGACGGCAGCTTACCAAATAGAAGGAGCATGGAATGAAGGAGGTACAGAGCTAATAAACTTTTCTTAAAGTTGTAAGAGATTTACACCAGTAATCTAGCAAACAACTTGAGTCCATTGTTCGACTCAAACAGATTTAGTCCTAATCACAAAACTTGAATAGAAACATGCGACGTAGGCGTCGCATCGCAAAGCATCTTGTGTGGGAGCTCGTAGAATATGAACCACCAACAATTTTATTTGTGTTATATTTTTATACTCAATAACGCATGTGTCGCTTCTTCACAAAGATATTTTTCAAGGAATGAAAAATTTGAGCTGCGAGCAGGATTCGAACCTGCGTCTTATCGATAGGTACTCCAGACGCTTAAACCAATTAGGCCAATCACAACCACTTACACTCGTAGCTGGCAACGTGTAAACAGCGTTAATAAAAACAAGCGAACGAGAAATTCAGCTACGAGGGTAAGTGGTTGCGATGGCCTAATTGGTTAAGGCGTCCTGAGTACCTATCCAAAAGACGAAGGTTCGAATGCCTGCTCGCAGCTCAATATTTTGTTCCTTGAAAAATATCTTCGATTTTATTTGTACTTTTTTAAATTAAAGTCACTAACGAAATTTAATTATTACAAAGTTTTAAAAAAGAAAACATAACATCATACGTAAAAAATGTAGGTACTAAAACCAATTATGAAGATACTGTGTCACAAAAACTAGTTTTCACAATGAGTAATCAAAATTCTTCTCCCATGTCAAAGATTATAATTCATTCCATTTGATTTTTTTCCATTGAACGCTTTGTTTAATATCATATCATTATTTTATAAACGTCATCCACTGAATTTATCTGATTACGCTTAGGAAGGTTATGAATCATTTTGCCATTTTTTAAATTAATGTTAGCAAAATCAGTTTTTTCAACTGAATTGATGTCGGTTATTATTTTTATTTTACTTGATGCAACTGAATACCAGTATTTTACATGAAACAAGTAGTTTCCTAAGTTTCACAACCTTGTTATCTCATAGGCTTGTTAGTAAGACTGAGTCAGATTTTCGGGTTTCTCTTCTGCCCGATTCGTTGTAGTTCGGAACGTCTCGTCCGAACGGAACGTTGAAGTATCCCCCTTAAATGACCCTGACAGACATTTCTTAAAACGTAGAAGATCAGCCCTTGAAAGTAAATCTAACAAAAACTATTTTGTTAAAGGTAAAGGTGAGAGCGTATGGGATACATACCTCCACGAGCATCCACATTACACGAAGGATGGTTCAAATGCTGACATTGCAACTGATTCCTATCATAGGTACTTGGAAGACATAAATATGCTCAAAAAACTTGGCGTTGGTTTTTACCGGACCTCCATTTCTTGGCCACGGTATTTTTAATTTATTTTATCATCATCATCATTTCAGCCTATTGCAGTCCACTGCTGGACATAGGCCTCTCCCAGGGAGCGCCACAGCGCACGATCTCCTGCTTTTTTCATCCAGCCACTGCCAGCCACCTTTTTCAGGTCATCGGTCCATCTTGCCGGGGGGCGTCCCACCCTACGTTTACCTACACGCGGTCTCCATTCGAGAACCTTCCTACTCCACCTATCGTCGGTTCTGCGGCAGACATGGCCAGCCCATTGCCACTTCAGCTTGCTACAGATTTGGACAATGTCTGTAACTTTGGTCTTATGCCGTAAGACCTCATTCCGGATTTTATCCCTTAGTGAGACCCCAAGCATAGACCTTTCCATAGCACGCTGCGTGACATGAAGTCGGTGGGCCAGCTTGACAGACATGTTCCACGTTTCGGCTCCGTAGGTTAGGACTGGGAGGACGCACTGATTGAACACCCGGCTTTTCAGGCACTGTGGCAGTGGCGACGTGAGTATATGACGCATTTTCCCAAATGCTGCCCAGCCAAGCTGCACTCTTCTGGCAATTTCCCGCTCGAAGTTGTCCTACCTAGCTGTAATACCTGTCCTAAGTAGATGTATTCTTGGACAACTTCGAGTGTTATGCCTTCGACGGAAATTGGTTCTGGGATGATATGGTCATTGAACATGACCTTGGTCTTGTCCAGGTTCATCCCAAGACCCACACGTCTCGAGGCAGCATTGAGACTGTTCAGCATTTTTTGCAGATTTTGCAGCGATTCCGCCATAATAACTATGTCGTCGGCAAAACGAAGGTGCGTTAGGTATTCACCGTTGACATTGATGCCCAGTCCGTTCCAGTCCAGCGTCTTGAACAAATCCTCCAGCGCGTTGGTAAACAGTTTAGGGGATATAACATCACCCTGTCTCACACCTCTTAGCAGCTGGATGGGTTTTGTTCGGTGGTTTTGTACTTGGACCGACATCGACGCCATGCTATACAAGCTCCTTAGCACCTTTATGTACCGCCAATCGACTTGGCATCGCTGCAAGGATTCCAGAACAGCCCAGGTTTCGACCGAATCAAAGGCTTTTTCGTAGTCCACAAAAGCTAGACACAGCGGCTGGTTATACTCCTCTGTCTTCTGTATAACCTGCCGCACTGTGTGTATGTGGTCTACGGTACTATAGCCTTTGCGAAACCCAGCCTGCTCCGGCGGCTGGAAAGCGTCAAATCTAACGGAAAGCCGATTTGTGACGACCCTCGAAAACAGCTTGTAGACGTGACTCAGGAGCGTGATTGGTCTGTAGTTTTTAAGGAGATTTTTGTCTCCTTTCTTGAAAAACAATGTGACCACGCCCCTGCTCCACGCCTCCGGGGTAGTCCCACTGGCTATGACGGAGTTGAACAGCCTCTTAAGCTCTCCGAGCACAGGTTGGCCCGCAGTTTTTAGCAGCTCTGAGGTGATTCCGTCTTCGCCGGGAGCCTTCCCATTACTAAGCTGCCCAAGGGCCGTCTCAATCTCATCCATTTCTACGTCTGGGAGATCGTCTGTGTAGTGGCGTGTAAGCGTGGCTCTTTGGTCATTTGCGTCGGGCTGCGGCTGCGGGGAATGCGAGGCGTAGAGTTGGCCATAGAATACTTCGATTTCGGCCAGAATCTCCGGAACCGATGTAACAATTCTGCCATCCGAGGTTTTCAACTTTGTCAGATGGCTCCTCCCGAGTCCTTTAGTGAAGACCTTCGACCCTCCTCTATGAGGCGAGTATTCAATTTACGTAGGTCGCGTCTCACTAAACTCCGTATCTTTTTATGAAGGGATCGGGTGTCTGACAAAGTTTCCTCTGGCCTTTCTCGTCGTTGCTTCATCAGTTCCAGAGTCTCGCTCGAAAGTTTAGACCTATGGCACGCTGCCTTCCCCTTAAAGTGCCTATTTCCCACTTCGCGTATGACTTCTATCACGCTCTCTAGGTCCTTGTCCAGGTCCTCTGTAGTTTCCAAAGCGGCAAACCGATTTCGGAGTTCCAATTGGAAGGCTTTGGAACCTTGGCCGGTCTGGTCCAGTGTTGGACGGAGAACTGACCTCATCATGCGGCTTCTCTCAAGCCTAAAATTGATATTTAGGGTGCCTCTTACTAGTCGGTGGTCACTGCCGGTGTTGAACCTGTTCACCACAGAGACATCCCTAAATATATGCTTCTTGTCCGTCATTATGAAGTCTATCTCGTTCTTCGTCCTACCGTCGGGGCTTAGCCAAGTCCACTTTCTCTGGGGTTTCTTCTGGAAGAAACTATTCATGCAGAAGAGCCCCTCCATGCTCAGAAAGTTGACCAGCATTTGCCCCCTGTGGTTCCTGGTTCCAAAGCCGTGCGGTCCGACACACGATTCGTCGCGTTGCTGTACTCCTACTTTGGCGTTGAAGTCACCCATGACAACGGTGAAGTGGGTCTTGGTTTTGCGATGCATGGCTTCGGATATATCCTCATACATGGCATCAACCACATCATCCGAATGTCCAGTCGACGTCGGGGCATATACCTGTATGACCTTAAGAGAATATCTCTCGGTCAGTCTGATTACAAGGTACGCTACCCGGGTCGACACACTGGATATCTCCAACACGTTGTCACGGAGTGATTTGTGGACAAGGAAACCCACGCCACCTTGGGAGAGTTGGTCTCCTTCTCGGAAGTAGAAAAGATGGCCAGATTCTAGGGTCATCGTGTCCTCCCCCTGTCTTCGGACTTCTGACAGCCCCAGAACATGCCACCTTATGTTTTTGAGCTCTTCCTCGACTTCGACCAAGCCCTCGTCCAGTCGTAAGCTGCGTCCATTATACGTCGCCAAGGTCAAGGGTTTGTGGCAGCCATCCGTAGCCCGGAGATTCTTGGCACCCCCTACCCCACCGTAACCAAGGCCGCTGCCGTGACCCGGAATAGTAGGGCGGCCGGGAACTGGGGGCCGTGGGTTCAGTTGCTCGTTCATGGGAGGTGCATGCCCATACTCACCACGCTGGGCAAGCGGGTTGGTGAGCGCAGTTCAGAGCCTCGCACCAGCGACGCTGCTGCCCGCCGCTGGTCAGAAAAATTTGACTCTGCATACCTTTTAATGGTTATACCGCCATTTGTTCGGTCGCCAGGCCTCGTCCGTTTATCAGCAGGGTGCACCACGGGCAGGTGAGGTTGGCATTTGGGGCAAAAAGGTGTAGGTGTGCCCCCTTACACCCCATACATTTATTTTATATTTATTATTAATTTGTTTTATAATTACTATCATTCCTATTCTTATCCCATAAATGATTTCTTTGATCTCGTGTGGCTTATTGGAGATTTACGAGTGATGAACTCTTGAATTTTCTATTCAATGTTCAGATAAATTACTCTGTTCTTTTTTACACTTATACTTGTATATTGTTTGTCTTGTACAAACCTATCAATCACTAATTTAACTTAAACCGATTCACTCAGCATTCTACCAAATGGAACTGATAACTACATAAACAGAGAAGGAGTAATGTTCTACCGAAAGTTTTTCAAAGAGTTGCTAAAAGCCAATATTTCTCCTATCATTACTCTGTACCACTGGGACATGCCGACAATATTCGCTGACCTTGGTGGCTGGTGCAATCCAGAAATAGTGGACTATTTTGAAGATTATGCAAGAGTGGTTTTCCATTTTTTTGGAGATCTTGTCAAGATTTGGTTGACTGTGAATGAACCTCATCAACATTGTGTTAGCGTAAGTCGAGTAGTTATTTACTAATCGAGTATATGTCAAAAATACACATTTTGTGGCATTGCCGTCTAATTCTAAAGGAAAACAGTTGTTTTAAATATTGTTTCATGAAACGCTATAATTATTATTGTTTAATTGTCTTCATTTTTGATATGTTCAAAATTTTCACGAATATATCTCTGAGTCTGACACTGGACTATTTTACTAAACAGCCTTATGTTTTTCTTTGATTTAAGTCTTACGGTGGAACAACAGTCCCAGGATTGCAGTCGCCTGGTATAGCCTTGTATCTTTGTACACATTACATGCTTTTGGCCCACGCCCGGGCTTATCGTTTGTATCAGAGAGAATTTTTTAATGATCAACAAGGTAACCTACATTACTTTTAACAGTTATATTTTCAAATTAAAAAACATTTATGGTATCATTTTCTGAAAATATCCGAATAATATTTTTGTAATTACTCGAAAATATTTAAGTTGTTAGTTGTTGGCTATTCTATGCCTACTTTGTTCATTATAGTTATTTTTTACAATATTCATATTTTTTATTCTTATTTTTACAGGTAAAGTAGCCATATCTTTGGATTGTAACTGGAGCATGCCCAAAACTCCCGATTGTCTAGAAGATCAGGAAGCAGCAGAGCGACATCTTGAAATGCATGTGAGTGTTATTAGTCTAACTAAATAATTCAAAATAATTATAATACCAAATAAGTGTACATCTTTAAAAATAAAAATCCTTACACCTTCAACATGGCACTTATTAGAAAAGTGTGTCTATATTTAAGGAGAGGTACAGGTAACCATGCTTTGGCCGAAGCGGAAATTTCTATCAGACTCTTAGGTACTAAAACAACGCTCAATTTTTCTTAATAAATTAACTAATCCTCTTCTAAATGAAAAAGTGCTTTCGAAACCTAGATATTTTGTCAAACTGTAATTTTTTCATCAGATCGGAATGTTTGCTCATCCGATTTACTCCAAGACCGGCGACTACCCAGCAATAGTGCGGGAAAAGGTTGACAGTGCAAGCTACGAAGAAGGATTCTTGAGATCCCGACTTTTACATTTTACTACGGATGAGGTTGGGTATATACGCGTTTTTCTTTTTGAAATTAATTCTGGCTAAAGGTACTGTTACTGCGCTAAGGAGGATCTTAGTGTAATTGATGCAACATGTTTACTTGGCAACTCCCCCAAATTTGGCCAAATGTTTGCGAATCTCTTGGCTTCACTTCGCTCCTGCTTTTTACTGCTCCTCTTCTGACCTCGAGGTCCGCGGTGAAAACTATATAAGCGGGAACACTACGTGAAGCAGTTTCACATAAAAACAAAGTTGTAGGACATCGAGACAGCTGCGTTCTAACTTTGAATTCAAATGTAACCTTCTATGCTTATCAGTTCCGTGTCACCATAACTGTCAAATTCACGGTCCATTTTATCTAATACGGTCTTAAAACACCAAGGAAATAATGATTACAAAACAACTTTCAAGTGGATCGAGTTATCGGAGTTAGAACACTCCCATTTTCTGGTATCGACACGAGTTTCCTACAATCTATGGCAGTAGTCAATGAGGCCAAGGTCACACAGCATTGGCTTATCCAACATTTATAACCAGTTAACACTAAGTGCGCAGTTGGGCTTTTAACCGAAACTATTTGTTACAAACGATATAGAACAAATTATATAAGTAACTGCTTTTGAGAATTTGTTTGGCCAAGAAAGTTTGCATTCAATTGTTCTGTTGTTTGTTTTGCATCGTATTTGGACTTTTACAGAATTTTCTATCCAACTTCAATTATATGCCGGGGTCGCGGGACTTATACCATCACCATGACCCCGGAACATAAAGGGCTATTGAAGGACACCGTGGATTTCTGGGTGGGAGGACTCATCTGATGATATTACCACGATAAATAAAATAAAAATCTTCAATTATATGTCTTAAAATTATAAAAAAAAAGTTGTTTGGATAGTCTCGTAGATATATTTGCTGTATTAACCAACCTACACGGGACTCGCTTGTTGCCGATAGAACCACTAATTCTTAGAATGAGGTTACACTAGCTAGCTTATGCAATCTGTGGTGCAAGCGATTAAAAAAAATATAAGAGAATTCTCACTTATATTGCTGCACCGTACATCAGTGATACCATATGTTTCGCTCTACCTTTGCATCGCAAATCGCTACCTAATTTAGCCTCAGTCTTAATTAGGTGTTTACTGGCATAGGAAGATAAAGCCTCTTCGGTTTTGGGTATCCATTGACGCGTGCTAGTGTACTAACCTCTGGATTTGTATTGCAATAGCTACCTGGATACCAAAGTCGTAGTGTATCGGAGACGTGCGTCGCCTAGTGTACGAAGAGGCTTAGACACGTACACATACGTACTGTGTTGTTAAAATATCATTATATTCATGGTTGTGGTTTAGAAGTTAAACTGAAGAACTTATTCTGCAGGTCCTGTTAAATAAAAACATTTAATTAGTTGTTTCCATTTCGGTTTTGTATGAAACAGCATTTTTTTTTTTTATAAATTGCAAGAATGATCCCGTGGCTCATCCATAAATACACAACAATTTTTTTGTCCCTACAGATTGAAGCCTTGCGTGGAAGCTCCGACTTCTTCAGCCTAAACCATTACACCAGTTACTTGATAACTACTCCATCTCCTGACCATAAATGGCAAGTCCCTTCATACGATCATGACACTGGAGTCAAAGTAGAGCAGAACTCTTCATGGCCTGTTCCTGGAGTTTCATGGTTATCTGTAGGTTTATACGTTCACCATATTATACTCAAGCTCGGAAACCTTATAACGAGGATTTTTATGATGTAGAGCAAACGAGCACTTTGAAGATGATTTGGTGTGTAGTAGTAGAAATTAGTTTCTCGATCGTACACTAAAGGCGCTTTTTCTTTTACGGGAAAATACGGAGGCCCGGTAATATAATCAGCTGACAATGCTTACACTGCTGCTCCCGTTAAAAGTTAGTAGTTCGCCGTATTCCACATCACTTAGACTCGTTTTAGCTTTCGTTTTGTTTTTGTTTGTAAGATCACAAGTGACTTTATATCATGATAAAAAAAGCTTGTAAATATCTGTCATTCGTGCGTAAAAGGCAAACAATAAACAAATTCTGAGCAAATTCTCTGAATTTTATATCACCTTTAATCCTCCAAACCACTTTGGTTCAAGTTATCAAAGCCTAAGATGTAAGAAAAGTTACACTCAAAGTTAAATTGCCTTAAACTGTACTTGGAAATAGAACTTCTAATACAAAACGGTATGTTATTCACAGGTTTACGCACCAGGTTTAAGGAAAATGATCAGCTGGTTATCTGAAAAATATGAGTTAAAAGTGCCGATTTTAGTGACAGAAAATGGCGTTGGAGATCGGGGACAGTTGGACGATTACGACCGAGTTTCATACTTCAATGAATACCTGTACCAATTGCTTCTGTCCATACATCAAGACGGTAGCAATGTCAAGGGCTACTTCGCTTGGAGTCTCATGGATAACTTTGAGTGGGAAGACGGATATAGGTTAGTATGTTATAGTTGATTTTTAAGCCATGTGACGTTTATTCAATAGAATAAGGTATGGAGTAAAAAACAATGCCAGTTGCTACTTAGAGCTATGCCTCACCAAATAAAAGTTGGTTTCCGACTATGCCAAATGTAGCATTATATTTGTGCTTTATCACTGATAACTAAAATCATGTTTATACGTCTTTAAAAGATGCGGTTTCTGTTAAATTGGATAAATATATCCTATTCAGGTTAGATACCTTTGTTGAGCCCACCTTAACATCACATCCCTATTTTTACAATGCTGGTCTAACCACAAAGCACACACAACACAATATAACACTCTTGACGGATTACAGATTTTGGTAGAAGCTGTAAAATAATTCAAACATTATATCATGTAATAACATATTATGTTTTCTTTTTCAGAGAAAAGTTTGGTCTCTATCAAGTAGACTTCAACAGTCCAAATAGGACAAGAACGCCGAAGCTATCGGCGAAAAATTATAATAACATCATTCGTACGCGTACGGTTAATTTTAACTCCTATTTAAAACCATCTACGGACCATCATAGGTTTTTAGATCTGATTTAATTAATACACTTTTTTAGTCAAATATATTTTTATACTTCGCTGTTTAATTCTTTCTGTCTTTTGTACACACGTCTCAAATCAAGCTATTCAAAACCAGTGTGTTCATTGTATGTAAAAATCCTACGAAGCAAGACCAAGACAAACTGGTTTTGTATAGCTTGATGTGTAGCCGTGTGTACAACAAAAAATAATCTGACAATAATCGGACACTGTCCTTAAAGCAATGTTCTTGAAATAGGACAAGTGTATAATCGTCGGCACCGTATGTGTATGAGATAGTTAAATTAATAAACGATAAAACGTAGTATACAATAAACGTAAATAAAGATTCCAAAGTAGTTTAGGCTCAGTTGTATCCCACGTTTATAAAAAGAAAGATAAGATTGAGATAAATCATTAAGGGGATTTAATAAATCATTAGGAGCAAACAATATGACGTAATTTATACAGACTTCAGTAAGGCTTTTGACAAAATGTCACATACCATACTAATATATAAACTTGCAGCTTACGGTGTGTCAGGGTCCTTGCTAGAATGGTTTAAGTCATACCTAGGTGATCGAAAATTCCACGTCGTTGTGATTGGTTTTCAGTCTTCAGAACACACAATAACATCTGGCGCCCCTCAAGGTGCACATTTAGCACCAATATTATTTAATATATTTATAAATGACCTTCCTGAGTGTTTCCGTTATTCAGAACCTTTTCTATACGCCGATGATTCGAAGTTTGCACGAACGATTGAGTCCCCTAACGACGTCGAACTTTTACAAAGCGACCTTAACAGAGTCATTGAATGGTGCAATAATAACAAAATGCAACTTAATTCTGACAAATGCTATCACGTTAAATTCACTAGGAAAAATAATATTATACACTCAGAATACTCCATAAACCAAAGCAAAGTACAAGAGCTCGAAATAATTAAGGACCTAGGTGTACTATTCGACAGAAAAGTCAGCTTTATACCCCACTTTGATCATGTTATTAAAAAATCTTCAAAATTATTAGGTTTCTTACTTCGAAATTCTAGAGATTTTCGTAAAAGCAGTACTAAAGTAATGTTGTATAACAGTCTCGTGCGAAGTGTCATGGAATATTGCAGCGTTGTATGGAGGCCTCACTACGCCACTCATATGCTGCGTTTAGAACGAGTGCAGAAGCGTTTTGTGTGGCATCTAGCATTTCGAGAAGGTAAATCCAAGCAGCTACCCTCCTATAAAACTCGCCTAAATCACTTCCGAATGCACACCTTATCCATACGCAGAGACGTCACCGACGCCATATTTTTATTGAAGATATTACGAAACCAAATCGACTGCTCTAAGCTGTTAGGTCTTATTAGATTCCATGCTCCATCAAGATATCCGAGAAAGATTATTACTCCACTATGCCCACAACCAAGAAGGTCTGTACTTGGCTCAAACTCACCTATACCTAGATTATGTAAAAATCTCAATATCTACAGTGACCTAGTGGACATAAACCATGATAGTATTAATAAAATTATTAAAGTAATTTTAGATGATTCACGCACTAATTAAAAATAAAAATTGTATTTTTGTCTCTAATCCGTTAATTATAATTTAATCTTATTAATTCAACCTTATAAATATACCAATTTTGTTATACACTTTTTATTTGTTTAAATGTAATGATTTCATTAATGCATTATAATTCTACTGTCTTCATTATTATGATAATTTAAATTATTTATTTTTCAATTATATTTTTGTTGTTTGTTGATAAAATTATGTATTAAGATTTCTAATTATCATAAATCTAACCGAATTATAAGATTTATTTACTAACCTAAATAATCACTGTAAATAAGGAATTTGTAAACTTTCAATTTATTCAATTCGATCCGACTACTATACTCAATACTCAATACTCAATACCTTTATTGCATTCCACAATGTAGTCTTAGGTGGTAAACATTTTTCAATAGAAACAGGAAACAATCGTGGACCCTGTCGGGCACAGCAAAGGGAACATAATTATTTTATATAGAAGAGGGCTTATTTTTTTTAACATTACTTATAATCTAACTTATACTAAAACATTTCATTTTTATTTTTACATGGATTTATCATTTAAATATTCGTCGACACTATAATAACATTTATTTATTAGCATTTTTTTTAATTTTCTTGTAAAGAGATGGATTTTTTTTTCACTTCTTATGGATTCTGGTAACTTATTATAGATTTTTATTGACATTACCATAGGGCTGGTTGAGTGAATTTTTAAGCGGGATGTAGGTAGGTTGAGTCGTGATTTGTGTCGGAGTGTGTATCTTGTCTGTATGTCTTCTCGTTTAGTGTAAAAGTCTGGGTGCAAGTGAGCGAATTTGCATATTTCGAGTATATATATACAAGGCAGGGTTAATATATTTAGTTTTGTGAAATAGGGTTTGCAGCTATCTATTTGTTGGATATTTACTAGGATACGCATAAATTTCTTTTGGATGGTGAACAGTGAAAGTGCGTCAGTACTGTATCCCCACATAATAATGCCATAGCTAAGCCATGCATAAGCATAAGCGTAGTATGTCACCAGGGCAGTCTGTGAATTTGTGGTTTTTTTAACTTCACGAAAAGCATAAAGAAATTTGGAAAGTTTAGATTTTATTTTTTGTACGTGTGACTTCCAATTTATATTTTTATCTAAGGTTATGCCTAATAATGTAAATTCGTCGACTGTTTCTATTTCGTGATTATTAAAAGAAAAATTTATATGTAGGGGTTTTTTTTGGTGGGGATGGAAAGTGATGAGTTTAGTCTTTGGAAAGTTGATCTCAAGGTTGTTTTTGTTCATCCAGGTTACTACTTTATCAAGTATTTCCTTAAGGGTACTCTTTAAATTTGTGTTGTCATGACATTGGGTGAGAATGGAGATGTCGTCTGCAAACAAAATGCAAGGTCCGGAATCAGCTAGATATTTCGGGAGATCATTTATGTAAATGAGAAACAAAGGACATCCAATAACACTGCCTTGTGGTATTGAAGCCTTAATCGCCTTTCTATCAGACCGGATTTTTTGAAGCTCGTTCATTTTATTATTGAAGTATTCTATTTCTACTAGCTGTGCTCTATTTTCCAGATAAGATTTGAACCAATCATGTGATTTACCGCGGATCCCTAATCTGTATAGTTTATCTAATAAAATGCCATATTGCACTTTATCATAGGCTTTGGTCATATCAAGCATTAAACCTACTGCATATTTTTTATTGTTTATTATGCCTAGTGCTTCCTGAATGAATTTATAGACAGCTAATGCTGTTGATCTGTTTTTTCCGAAAGCCGTTTTGGCATTCATCAAAGATTTTATATTTTTCGCAGAAAGTGTACACGCGGTTGCACATCGCTTTCTCAAAAATCTTTGAAGCTGTAGGTAGTAAGGCTATAGGACGGTAATTACTAGGCTCTGTTTTGTCATTTTTTTTATGCAAAGGTTTTACTAGTGCTATTTTCAGTAGATCAGGAAATACCCCGTCCTTAAACGACTGGTTTAATAATTTGTAAAATGGTAGTGTAAGCTCATCGGCGCATTGTCTGAGTAGACAAGGCGGAATATCGTCTATACCGTGACTTTTTTTATTTTTTAGGGTTTTTAACATTATATTTATTTCATACGGGTCTGCTGGAGTGAGGAACATTGTGTTTTCGGTTTGTGGAATTACTGGTATATTATTACTATTCGATTCATCGCTTGCTCGCATAGGACTTTCCTCGCCAATGGATGCAAAAAAGTTGTTGAAGATATTGGCTATTTTCTTGGGCTCCGAGGTCGTTTTATTGTTATTGTTTTGTAGTTGTATGTTAAATTTGTCTTTTTTTATCGTTTTATTAGTTCGCTCATTTACAATAGTCCACATTGTTTTGATTTTGTTGTTTGATTTTTTTATTTTGTTAATATAATGTAGTTTTTTAGCTGTTGTTACTGTTTTTTTTCAATATTTTTTCATATTTCTTATAGTGTTGCGATATTATTGGGTTATTTATTTTAAGTGTAAGTATTTTTAATAATCTCTTATTTTTGCAGGAGGTTTTGATTCCTTTTGTTAACCAGTTTTTCTTAAAATTAGATTTTAATTTCATTTTACGTAACGGTATGCATTTATTAAGGATATTAGTTAGCGTATCATTGAATGCTATGTAGTTTTCGTTCATATTTTGGTCGTTTATTATTATTTTGTTCCAGTCTATGGTTTTTAGTGCAGACTTAAATTTAGATATATTGTCATCGTTAAATAATCTCTTTTTTGTTAACCAGGTATTTTGAGATGTGGTTGACTGTGGTATACTGATTTGTATTGCTGTTCCACTATGGTCTGACAAACCAAATTCTTCAATGGTAGTAGATATTGATTTAGTGTTACAGTTTGTAAATATCAAATCTAAGCATGTAGATGTAGTTTGAGTAATACGAGTGGGTTTTCTAATGTGTTGTGTAAACTTGAACTCTAACATAAGATCCAAAAACTGACTAGTTTTTCTGTTATTCTCTAAAACGTTTATATTAAAATCTCCTCCTATTATAATGTCAAATTTGTAATATTTTTTGTTAATATAATTCAAAATATTTCTTAATTGATTCATAAATACATCTTCGTCTCTTTTATTCCAGTATATCACTAATAATAATACATTTTCTTTGGGTAATTCAATTGCACATAATTCTATGACGTATTCAATGGACATATCTGTGAGATCATTCCTATTTATAGAATCGATATGATCCTGGATCATTATGCAGACACCGCCGCCTCCTCGCGTCTTTCGGCAATACGATGCAGCTATTTTGTATCCGTTAAGTTGTATCATGCTTTGTTTTTCGCTGGATAACCAAGTTTCTGATAAACATATTGCGTTATATGTTGGGTTTTCTTCGATGAAAGCTTCAAATATGTCTTGTTTATTGTATATGCTTTGTATATTTTGGAATAGAATGTTAAAATGTTGTCCCCTGACTTCGAAAGGACTTGTTTTCTATGTTTACATCATATATTATTTCGTTGCTTTGGTCGTTGCTGTTTCTATTGTTGTGGGTTATTACTGTAGTATCATTTGTTACATAGTTTTGATGATATTTTATATTTCTCTTGTTTACTATCTGTCCCTCGATATATAATTGATTATTGCGGATCACTGAATATAGGCCTTTCTCTCTAGCTTTTAACATTTCTTCTCGCATTATTTGTCTTTGTTTCCGTGCATTTTCATCTAAAAATTCAGATACGGATAGTCTGGTGCCTTGAAAATAATGGCTATTTTTTATTATAAATTTTGCCATTCTTTTGCTTAGTAGTTCTATTACCAGTGGTCGGGTTTTAATATGGGTAGTATTCCTTCCTAATCTATACATACTTTCTATATAGCCCGTTAGGTCTACATGCAAGAAATCCTGGAAGGTACTAATTACACTGTGCATGCGGTGTTAGCCTATAATTGACTGTTACACTTGTAAATGTTTATGTATCAGTTATAATTGTAATGTTATGTGTAAACAGTCGTTGGCTAACCTAAATAAATAAAAAAAAATTAAGATTTACTCGACTTAGATTTATTTGACTGGCCTGTTGGTCTAGTGGTTAGCGACCCTGACTGCTATGACGGAGGTCGTGGGTTCGATTCCCACCCAGGACAAATGTTTGTGTGATGAGCACGATTATTTGTTCTGTGTCTGGGCGTAATCTACCTATAATAATTATGTATGTATTTAGAAATATATAAGTATGTTTATCAGTTGTCTAGTACCCATATCACAAGCTCTGCTTAGCTTGGGACTAGATGGCGTTGTGTGATAGTTGTGGAATATTATTATTATTATATTATTATTTATCATTGATACGAAAAAAAAAGTCTGAAGATTTGTTATACAAGTAGAAAAAAAACCCTCGTTTATGTACATTTACTTTTAACATAGTAATAGACAGCCGAGGTCGCGGGACTTATTCCATCACCGTGACCCCGGAACATAAAGAGCTATTAAAGGACACCGTGGATCTTAGTCAGTACAAGTCTGACAGTCCTTTCCGCCCTGCCCGGGTTGGGAGAACTCTTTTGATGACCCGGAACAATTCATCTGTTAGCCATGCAAATATATATTTCTGTGTCTAATAGAACCTGCCACCTAAAACCCATCATGTAAGCCGACTTAATTATTATTATACCCATTAAATTACACAGTATGCTGTTACCCTTTGCTTCACATAATCGCATATAAGACCCACAGGAAGGTACGGTTGACCTATCTTCTCGTGATCACGTTATGCAAACTAATATCTTACCAAAAGCGCTAGTGCAAGTGTGTGACGTAAACGTAAAGTAAATATGCAAAGGAAATACCTGTTCCCTGATATTTTTTTGTGTACTCTAACTGTTATCCGCGGTTTTACTCCCACTGCTGGGCTCCTATTGGCCACAGAGTGATGTTGTATTTTTTATAGCCTTCCTCTATAAATGGACTATCTAACAGAAAAACAAGTTTTGAATTAAAAATAGTAATTCCTGAGATTCGTTCAACCAAACGAATAAACTCTTCAGTACCCCTACCACGAGTTTTCACTATTTTACTTTAAAGACTTTTTTCAGTATTTACAGCGTTTCTTGTATTAAAATATGGAACAGCGCCTCTGGTGTGCGAAGAAGGAACCAATTTTTTCCTTGAAAATTGTCAATTTGAAGTCGTCAAAGTTCCAGTTTACTTTACGTCTCAAATACTGAAAACTCGTGCTGACGGTACTGTTTTCTAATATTAGTATAGAGATGGATAAATAGTTAGTTATAGTACGTCAGATATGACAAAGACAAAGTGTTTGTGTTTGTGAGTTTCTATGTTTGTAAACGCAACCACGACACAGAAGAAATTCCTAGTGTGGGGCAATGTTATTTAAAAAAAAAAATCAAAAATCAGAATGTTTACATTTACGTCGCGCACTCGTACAAGTAGTAGCCTCAGATATTGCGGTAGGTCATGTCATATTCACAATATTTAATTAACCTGACGAAATATTGAAGCCATGGTTGGCGTTTCGTTATGGCCGTCGACCTTAATGCAGGTTCTAGAAACGGGATTGTTTCAGAAATACCTGTTTTGTGGGTGTGTGCATTTGTGCAAAGAACAGGAAATCGACTAGCGAGTAATTTATAGTAAAATTCTTTCATTGTTGCTGTGTTTAAACTGGCAATATTAGGTGTTTGTTTCGTCATCCATGGCAATATCAGGCCTTTATTTCGTCATTTGTTTGTTGCGTTTGTATCGTACCATGCAATTTAATGATGACCTTTGGCCAAAGCGGCTGGTCTAGTTGTCCTGATAGATGAAAGAGCCGGAGATTAAATAAAATGTCGTGCAGTTACCATACATGTGCAGCAGAAATATCTACCATTTATTTTCGTAACTAATCAAATATTTGTATATTTTGATTCCCGTTCAAATTACTTCAACTCTTAATTGGTCACGTCCGCTATGCGACACACAGGCTATGTAGTGCATTTTTGGTGGGTAAAAACTTTTTAATCCTGAATTTACCGCGCTGCAATTTCCGTACGTATTGAAGTTATCGTATAAAACAAGTTCTTTATTTTTATTACTGTGTTAGATTTTTTATCGAAATTTTTCGTATTTGATTTATATGATGAGGTTGTTTGATCACTTTAAGTAATTATTAACGTATCTTTTAGGGCACGACCATTAAAGGATTCGACATCTAAAATGGAAAATAAATATACCTGCCAATAGTTAACACTCCGCGGGGGTGCGGGCGGCGAGTAATGGGTGACTTGCTGTCCGACCATGGACCATGCCCGGGTCGATGGCGCGTTGTGTTCCACGCACGCTTCAAATTGTTTTCTACAACCTAAATTCAGCGTACCCATCAATTTAGCAGAAAAAGCTACCGGGATACACAAAATTGAAAATTCAGGGAAAACAGTGCTCACTAGGAACCTCCAATAACACGGACAAGATATTTTCACTAAAACGTTCATTTACAGTCTACAAGGAATTCCCGGAATAGTTAGCCATTGGGTTTTAACAAGCGGAGAGTGGTTTTTATGCGAAAGAGAAGCGCTGTTCAGGAAACCGGTCAACGGAAGTGAAAACTTGGTTACTCTTGGCTTTTATCAATGCCCTGCCTTTTAATGTTCCAGGAAGCTTGGTAAAAAGCTATATAAAACGCTTAAAATTTCCAAGCTTTTTAGTGAATTATCAATATGATATTTGGAATTTGACCATATTTAAATTAAATTAAATGTTTACAGATGAGCAAGGCTTTGATATTACCTACCGAGGAGTATCATATTACTTAGTACTAACTGGGTTGTGAAGGTTAGACAAACATAAACAATAACATAATAAATAATTCAGGTCGAAACACTCGGGTCATGGGGTTCGAACGCGTAAACGTAATTTTAAGGATATCTCTCGCCGGTTTCGCTGGTCGACTTGACGAGGAATACTTTGACGCCAAAATGTCCTACTGTCTATTTTATTATGGATTTTGTTTTTGTATTTTGAGGCGCTACCTCAACGTGAGCATTCACCTGTAATGTGAAAATGTGAAATAAGTGCGCAATTTGATGCTCTATTGTCTTCGAATGTTCGAATCTGTAACGTTACGTTACAGGAGAATGCTCGCGGTGAGGGAGTGCCCTTAGTCTTTTTTTTAATTATTTAGTTTTTAACATTTTAAGCCTAATTATTTTTTTAACAAAAAGTTTCCTAAAAATAAACACTCTTTTCATCCCATGTTCATGCAAATGACCAACTCCGGCAACCAACACTCACTGCATGTAGACTGAACTAGTTAAGGATAAAATTATCCCCATTTAGTTTCAAACAGCTTCGATTGTAGCATTCATAATTGTTCGGAGGTTGCACAACCGACAGCTAAACAGCTTGTGGGGACATTCATAGAAACCTGTTTACTCGACCAAACACTGTCGGTCGGCACCTAAATACGATCGTTATACAACTAATTGCTTCTCTATTCAGTCGGTTAATAGACTTGCAACAAGTTCGCGGCTATTGTTAGCTCATTATCGCTTTTGAATGGCTCTGTGGTTCTTGCAAGTCTTTATCTTTCGTTAGGGAATCTAGGTGGAGATTTTCTTTTGCAATTAAGCACTATTTGAGATCAAATAAGCGGTTAATTCGACGGAAAATGAAGAAAGTCTAGATAGGATAAAATGTACTTAGATATACAACAAAGCCATGGAAATATTTTAATTCAAATATTTAATTAATAATAATATAATATTTCACAACTATCACACAACGCCATCTAGTCTCAAGCTAAGCAGAGCTTGTGTTATGGGTACTAGACAACTGATAAACATACTTATATGTTTCTAAACACATACATATTATAGATAAATTACATCCAGACACAGAAGAAATGATCGTGCTCATCACACAAACATTTGTCCTGGGTGGGAATCGAACCCACGACCCCCGGCATAGCAGTCAGGACCACTAACCACTAAACCAACAGGCCAGTCAAAATCGTTTTAATTCGTGTAAAACTTCAAAAAAGATACACAGGTGCCCAATCGTTTTCAAAACAATATTGGCGTCTGCATGGCACATGGAGCGACTGCCTACCACGACTCAGTGATGGGTGACAAGATAACATTTGACAAGGCTAGTTGTCAGACTTTCGCGCTTTTGGCTAAAAGTAAGAATGGCAAAGATCTTCATGTGAATGCCCAGCATTCACATGTTCCAACAGCGTAAATTAGTTTCGGAGGAAACAAGGTAACTTACTACGATCGATGGTCACCCATCCACAGACCAACCTCGTCAAATGCCTCATGACCTTGAAGATCGACTTGTGTGCCTGTTATTATTTTGTCACGAAATACACAAAGTCAAAATGTTCTATTCATATCAGACTGATAAATCTATGTGATCTGCAGCTGAAAATCAGCGTCAGGCCTTTTGGCATTAAATTGTTAAGTTTTTATTTTTATATCCTCTGTTTTTACCATCACTCTCTCTTTATAACTTTTTTTTTATTGTTTAGTTTTTAAGTTTGTGCCAATAAACACAATTTTCTTTCTTTAACTTTCTTTCTTATATAAAACCAGCAGAAGAAAAAAGCTCATTTAGATTCGTGTTGCTCCCGTCAAATGATGATTGGTTCACTCCGTATTACACAAGTGTCCCTAAAATATACAAATGAAGCGGATTGCAAATGATCTGACGCTGTCCTTGTTAAAATAATTTTAAATGAGATAAAGTTTTAACTTATAAATTAAAATATGTAGAACATTTTAAAGGGCAAAAATTATTACTATAATTGAGTCATCAAATTCGATTGAGTAATCACCAATGTACATTTTAATGAATTATGGCAATTGATGGATGATACAACAAGGTTTGCTCGTCGAAATGTCGCCTAATTTATGTCGCAGTGGGGTATAATTCGGTCAGTCAAACCCGTCATTTGATAGATTGTATGTTAATTAGACAGCATTTCTGTCCACCTTACACCATCAGATTTTTACTACAAATCTAGTTACATTCCTGTCTCCGAATATTTTAGCTATTTTATTTTTCGTTTAATAAAAGAAGTCGTTTGTTGTTAAAAATGGCGCCCAGTCTTTGGATTTAAATCTATCGGTAGGTACATAATAAAACAAGAATGAACTCTGTTACCTGTGACGTCTTTTGGTTGAATAGATTAATTACAATGTGTACAGTTTATGATACAAGATACTTACAACACGGCATTGCATTACCGTAGACCGTAGGATAATTTCGACTTTAGCGTTACCGAAGCTGCGTACACAATAAAGTGACGTCACAAAACTCCTCTTGGCTCAGCTTCGAAAACAAAACAGCTTAAGCAGAAAGAAAAATATAAGATGCCACATAATACACCATATTTTGACAGCAAAACTCTAACAAAAGCTAAAGTTAAACTTTCCAAGTCGAAGATATTGTTGTCTCAGTATAAACACAAACTACTGAAGTTCTAGTTAGGTCAGCTATTTCTAAACTTCACATTTTCTATTCTCTCAACCAGACAGGGATCGCTTTGCGAATTGAAATAGAGCGAGGCATTCTGCATCGGGAATTGGGGTCCATATTAAAGTATTTGGCCGATTGTATTCTGACGCGAGTATTTTTGATCGTGACCTGATTTCGGTGAAGAATTTGTATGTATTGAGGTTTGCTAAAACGAGGTTGAATAAGATATGTGTTGATCGGTACAGACGGATTCTGTGACATTTCACCGATTTATAAAGCGTAGAATATTAATGCGCAATTCGTAAAATGTTCCAAGCATTTTTGTCCTAATGATACCTAGTTTTTATAGAACTCTGTAAATGCCTTTTTCAGAAAATGCCTGTTTATGAAAAAGCTTATTAAAAAACTGCTTATTTCTTAAAAAACTTTTGTATTTATTTATTACTAGCTTCTGCCCGCGGTTTCACCCGCGTCATGTTAGGAGTTTGGTCCTATAGTCCCGTCTCCATCAGTTCCCTTGAAGAGCGCTATTTCCGAGGTCGTGGGTATCTTCAGTGGTGGATGGGGCGAGAGGTAGAGGATGTCTTTTCCCTCGCGCATTCCGACTGCTAACCATTCCCCTTAATTGCCACTGAATCTTGAGGTACCTACCTCCCGAAACGAAAAAAACGAAAACCGGTTGGACTGCGTCAGACTGAAGGTGAGGACGCAGCCCGTAGCCTTTCCAAACGCTCCTTAAAGTAGGCCGGTCAATATCGACATTAAAAACCAAACATTGCAAGCGCGCATGTAACTACGATTCTTTTATATGTTGTTAGGTCCCTTTAGAGTTTAGAGTATTTCAAACCCAAGTTTGCAACCCTGATAACCCTGTTCTGTCAAAGTCAATGTCGAATCAAAATCGCATATTTGTTGTTACAGCGGCAATAGACACACATCATCTGTGAAAATGTAACCTATCTAACTATCACGGTTCGTGAGAAACAGCCTCCGAAACATTACATTATTTTATAACATCTTCAAAAACCAGCAACAAAACCACGTTTTTTGTACCCATACAAAAAACGTGGTTTTGTTGCTGGTTTTTGAAAAAAGGGGGGCTCCCAAGCCCCCCTTTTTTTTACGTGGTAAAATCATCAAATGAGCCCTCCCACCCCGGCCTGGGAGGGACTGTCAGACTTGTACTGACTAAAATCCATGGTGTCCTTCAATAGTTCTTTTGTTCCGGGGTCACGGTAATGAAATAAGTCCCGCGACCAATGAGAGCCCTCGTAAATATTTATTGTATTCTGGTTTTTAGTATGTTTTGTTATAGCAGCAACAGATGTACATCACCTGTGAAAATTTCAAATCTCTAGCTATCACGGTTCATGAGATACACACGCAAAAACTACTGAATTGACAGCACAGGGTATTCAGGGTTGCAAATTATAACAAAATGGTAGTAACATGCGCGTTTGCAATGTTTGATGTCGATATTGACCGGCCTAAAGAGGGGTTTTATCGACGCAATTGTGCCAGACTGTCATTATTTTGTCGCGGTATTATTTTGAAACTGTGATATCTCCTAAGGTATTCATTGAAATCAAATGATGTAAAGGGCAATTTCGTTCAAAATTAAATGCTTGTGATGATTAACGTATTCATTTGGATAAGGATTAATATCATGTTAATGAAAACACCTTCGCAAATAATGCATTACTTTAAAACAAATTTGGTTCCCATAAAAAAGGTCATAGTGACTTAACCTTTAAAGATAGATATATGCTCTCGCGGACTTTATTTTAGGAAATTTTATGAGGAATAATTCCGTAGTACATAATTTTTGCGAAACTCTAACCGTTTACGCAGCGCACGCAACGGAAGCTCTAAAAAAGGAATTCATTTTCCCGATTTTGAAACATTTCTCATTACTGCTCCGCTCCTATAGGTGATAGCGTGATGTTATATAGCCTATAGCCTTCCTCGATAAATGGACTATCCAACACAAAAAGAATTTTTCAATTCCAATCAGTAGATCCTGAGATTAGCGCGTTCAAACAAACAAACAAACAAACAAACAAACAAACAAACAAACAAACAAACAAACAAACAAACAAACTCTTCAGCTTTATAATATTAGTATAGATTAAACTATCATCATTTTTTTTTTAGAAAGGAAAAATTAAATTAAATGACAAACTAACTAAAAAAACAATTGTAATCAGCTGATGGAAGTGATACCTACTACTCTTTAACTTTCTTTTTTGAAAATAAATAATTGTAAACAGTCTCTGATAGTCGCTCTATGTTTACAATCATTTCTAAAGTAAGAATATTCCATAATGAGTTCTCATTATGGAATAAATATAAATAATTTTAAAGGTGTTTTTCAATCATCGTCCTCATCATATTCCTCGCTTATACTGTAATTTTCAGAGAATTACATAAAAAGGTACAGACATTCTCGAAAAAACATTTAAAATCGCATTGAGTTATAATGTACTACGTAACTCAATGAAAAATCGTTTCAAAGAAAAATGGGCAAAACGTCCCATCCCTTGTAACACTTCCATCTATATATCAAATGAAAGCACTTGAAAAGTGTATCATTTCTTTGTATGACAGCAAACCTGTAAACTATGGGATAAAAAAGTTATTGAGACTTGAAAGTCAAAATACCAACGATACATAATGTTAGGCAGAAGTCGTGTATGTCTTAAATTATATTAATCCATACTCAATGCTGTCTTTGTGCTAATGCATCGTTGATGTTCCTGTATTTAAAAAATGTCGGGGGGGGGGGGGGGGGGTTATATCAAGAAGCACCCTTCTTGATATAACCAATGAGCGCAATGGTAGAGTTTGCCGTCAAATAAAGAAGAAAAGTAAGAAAAACCTTTATTTGAGAGCGGTACACACAACAAAAAAATAAAGAAAAAATAATAAAAAAGAACATGATAACAAATCATGATGATGTCAGTATGACAAATGTCACATGATATGCAAAAATAATAAAACTTGCTAGTTTCTTTAACCGATTCTCGGACTACCTTCAGCTCGTCCACGGTTCTGTGCCTTAAAGCTTGGGTCGACTATGGAAGTAGAAGAAAGGCGTCAACTATTGTGTTACGTGTTCGCGATCTTTACTTGGAGTCAGAATTTCTCATAGTGTGTTATTACGAGAATATGTTTATGGAAGATCGGCCGGAATACACAGAGTTTATAATGGAACACATTGATTTCGAACATGTCAGTTGTAATATTTTATTGTAGCGTTTTTGATAAATAATAAGGTGCTATCTCCACGAGCGAGAGAATCGCAGCGATAATATCGCTGATGGGTACAAGCGTTGGCGCTGGTACGTATAATTATTTTCATACAATTATCACTACTAAGTTCTATGATTTTCTTTTAAAGAGTCAGAAGTGGGTGCCACTTGAGGTCCGGTTATGTCAACGCTGTTACTCTTTCTTATGACTTGTACAAATATTATAATTAGAAAAAGCTAAGACCAATGTTTTCTTTTGAAAATCGAAATTCATCTTTTGTCATAAATCTCAATAACTATTTTCTCCCACAGTTTACAGGTTCGCTGTCATACAATGAAATGATACACTTTTCACGTACTTTCATTTGATATATGGATGGGAGTGTTACAAGGAAAGGGACGGGGTCCATACATTTCTGCCCATTCTTCTTTGTAAATCATGTCAGCCCCTCACATGATTGTGATTCTGATGATTGTAATAATACAATGAATCACCACATCATAAGTCGTGACGATCAATTTTAATTATCTATAACAATGTCAACCTTCCAATAAGTGACCTGCTGTTTATTGATACAAACTTGGTTTTAATTGAATGAATGAGGTATTCCTCGTAGCGCTCCCGTTTTGAAACGCTCCCATCTAAGCGCTCCCGTTTTGTTCCTCGAAGCGCTCCCAAATAGGAGCGCTTGGAGGAACGATTAAAAATATTAAAATTTATCTCCTCGAAGCGCTCCCACGATTAAAACTAGGGAAAAGAATGAAGTAAACGTAATGAAATATATCGATAATTTTTAAAAACTCATGTGTGCATCATCGACATCGAAGTTGCTTAACTAAATTACGAAATTGAGAGAATAATATCTTTTTGCTTTCGGCACTCTTATGTGTAAGTATACAAGGACCAATGTTATTCGGGCACGCCGCAATAGCGGCGGTAATAGAATAGAAAAGAATAGAATTCTCTTTATTATGTACACCATACAATTACAGGATACATCCAATCATCAATCTTAATCTATACTAATATTATAAAGAGGTAAATTTGTTTGTTTGTATGTAATGGGTAATCTCCGAAAGTAATGAACCGATTTTGAAAATTGTTTCACTGGTAGAAAGCTACATTATCCCTGAGTGCTATAGGCTATAAATTATAAAGATATCATGCATATTAGCTGAATTATCGCAAGTTTTGTTTAGCCGGGCGGAAAAAAATTGCTCTTCCAACAGAGTTATTAGCATGCGCTGCCTTAACAGTTCTTTAAAATTGAAAACAATGTATGGCAAAAATGTCCGATTTGAAAAGTTCTACAATAAAGTCCGCGACACCATATTTCTATCTTTTATGTTTTAGTAGATATAGTAGCTTTTATGAGTTAAAAATAGTATTTCTCGACGAACTTACCTTTGGACGGTTTTTTAATCAACAAAATTTTAAAACTTATCGAAAAAAATATTATAATGATCACAAGAACATCATAGAGATACGATTTGCCCCAAACAGTATGTCAATTGGTTAAATAGTTTCGAAGATAATTTAAAATTACTAAATCGCAAAATGCTGCCGCCCATTCACGAACCACATTATACCTTTGGGCGGTTTTTTAATCAACAAACTATTAAAGATTATCGAAAAAAAATATTATTATGATCACAAGAACATCATAGACATACGTTTTGCCCGAAACAGTATGTCTATTGGTTAAATAGTTTCGAAGAAAATACAAAATTACTAAATCGCAAAATGCCTCCGTCCATTCACGAACCGCATTAGAACATGCTTTGTACGAACGTTTTTGTGTCAAGTACGAGTTGGTCTTTTTTTTTAGGCGGTAAAATCATCAAATGAGTCCTCCCGCCCTGGGTGGGGCGGAAGGGATTGTCAGACTCTTACTGACTAAAATCCACCCGTGTTCCTTCGAGTACCCTTTACGTTCCGGGGCTACGATAGCCTGGGTTAAGAAAAACCCGCGACCCCAGCAGGCATTTGGCGCGAAAAACGACGCGCCACCGACCTGGGCTTGGTCCTTGGTCGGACGGCGAGCTACCCATTACTCACCGCTCGCAAGCCCGCTCCGCCACTGTGCCCTCTGCTGATCAGAGGGACACGCGTTGGAGCGTCCACACGACAGGCTTTTCGCATACGGGCAGAGACCCCATAGGTACACGCCTAAGGAAGAGTTTTTGCCCGCAACCCAGGGTTCACCGGCCCGAAAAACTGGTTCTCCCTCCGGACGTATCCGAGAGGGAACTCCAGTCCATGGGCGCACGTGGAGGTTTCCTGTCTTAGCACACTAACGTGTTGATCTTTAAAATTGTTTTGGTTGCTCGGTTTCTTAAAACACAAATACTACCGCGTTCTCATTCTTTGAATTGTCATAAAACGAAATCACAACTTTGCCGACAGACATCCCAGACAAGAGCAACTCGAGTACGCCGTATGGAAGAGTCTGCTCTTGAAAATCATCAGCGCATCTCGAGGAATAGAGAAAATATTTCGTAAGCACGCGCCGGGGAATCTAGCTCTGAGCGTTTACAGCGGCTTGCCAACCAAACTGGAGAACATCACACTAGCGCTTAACGTGCGTAGCGTCTCACTGATTTAAGGCAGCATGTCTCTGCAACAAGGAAAAGGGAGTCTAGAGCTGAGCGATCGCAGATGCTCGCAAGCCAAAGCGCGAGCGGGCACGCTGCAATCGCGGCTGTTAGACCCCCTTTGAGAAGTGGCTGGTTAGGTCCCACGGCGTTCTCACCTACCTCTTGACGCAGGTCCTCACCGGACATGGATGCTTCGGGAGGTACCTGTGTCTGATAAAGAAGAAAGAAACGCCCGAATGTCACCACTACAAGGATCGCCCAGAGGACACGGTGGAGCATACGATGCAGGACTGCCTTGCTAGGGCAGAGCACCGCCTCCTCACGCAGGCGATAGGCGGAGACCTACCCGCACCCGGCATTGGCCGCGGCCATGCTGCGGGGTGAGACGGAGTGGGAAGCGGTCCCCCTCCTTCTGCGAAGCAGTCGTGCTCGCGAAGGAGGAGGCGGAACGCGTGAGAGAGAGGACAGCGTCCTCCCTCCGCCTCAGCCACAGGGGTAGACGCCCACGGCGACGGATGTCGCGGGACGATCATCGGGCATGCAGGCGGCGGGTGAAGGGCAACTCGCTGTCCGACCATGGACCATTCCCGGATCGACGGCGCGTTTTGTTCCACGCGCGCCTCAAATATTGTCAGAATAATGACAGGGCCCTCTTATAGAGGGCCATAGCCTAGCCGGGGTTGCGGGACATACGGGTACCGCAACTCCTACTACCGAAGGACACCGTGGATTTTAGTCAGTACAAGTCTGACAGTCCCTCCCGCCCAGCCCGGTTTCGCAGGACTCATTTGATGATATTACCACGAAAAAAAAAGTGCCAAAGCGCGAGAACATCGCAGACCCGTGCTCGGGAATCTAGCGCTGAACGTGCGCAGCGTCTCAGTGATTTAAAGCAGCATGTCTCAGCAACAAGGGATAGAGAGACTAGCGCTGAGCGCTCGCAGTGGCTCGCTAACCAAACAATGAGAACATCGCAGGCCCGTACTCGGGAATGTAGCGTTGAACATGAGCAACGCCAAGCAACAGAAAGACGGCGGGCTGTTACTGTCAGTGTGCAATGAAAACAAAATCCTCCTTTTGGCAGTCACGAAATAAATCATAGCACTCGGCACTCAGTACTAACCGAACCACATTCATCATTTCATCAAAAGTTAAAATGTTTACCGCCCAACGAAGTGGGCATGGGTCAGCTAGTATATTATAAAACAAAGACGGGTTTGTTACAACATTTATAACTCGAGATCTGTTGAACCAATATTCATGGTTATTGATTTGTTGGAGTTGTCTCCGCCCCGAATAGCATAATAAATCTTAAAAAAAAAGAAAAAAAAAACATTTTCCGCAAATAATAGAACAGGATCATGAAGAAGATTTTTAGTACCGAAATTGAATGAGGGATCTGAACAAAAAGTACTAGGAGAACAGAATCATGAAGAAGGTGTTCATACAGGATCACGAAGAAGGTTTTAGTACCGAAACTGAATGAGGGATCTGAACAAAAAGTACTAGGAGAACAGAATCATGAAGAAGGTGTTCATACAGGATCACGAAGAAGGTTTTAGTACCGAAACTGAATGAGGGATCTGAACAAAAAGTGCTAGGAGAACAGAATCATGAAGAAGGTGTTCATACAGGATCACGAAGAAGGTTTTAGTACCGAAATTGAATGAGGGATCTGAACAAAAAGTACTAGGAGAACAGAATCATGAAGAAGGTGTTCATACAGGATCACGAAGAAGGTTTTAGTACCGAAATTGAATGAGGGATCTGAACAAAAAGTACTAGGAGAACAGAATCATGAAGAAGGTGTTCATACAGGATCACGACCTAGTTATTATCGATAATTTCAGTTAGTATAATCCCATCTCTATCCGAAAGTTAATCATGGGAGCGCTTCGAGGAAATAAATTTTAATATTTTTAATCGTTTCTCCAAGCGCTCCTATTGGGAGCGCTTGGAGGAATAAAACGGGAGCGCTTAGATGGGAGCGTTTCAAAACGGGAGCGCTACGAGGAATACCTCGAATGAATATGTTTATATTCATTCAATTATGGCATATCAAAGTATGCCTTTTTATATGAAATACCTCTTTTGTGTACAATACCTCTTTGTGACATTAATAACATCAAATTATTGATGTTATTGTAGCAATATTGATGTTTTGAAGCAAAATTTTATTGGTGATTCAATATTAATTTACTCACGGAAGAGATACAACCTTGCTGTGTGATTAAGATTCGACAAGGGCTCATTTATTGCCGGAACAAATCAGATAATTTGGGGCAGTGAGTGATATGATATGATACGCACATACAAATCATCGATATCTGCTTAGCCTTTTCGTAGCGACTGCCTATCTGACCATCCAACACTCAGCTAATGCTGTACTGGGTACAAAGATAATTATGATTATTTTGAATGAGGCAAATAATATTTAAATCTTAAGATTAACCCTGCCATATCCTACAAACCTTTTTTTGGCTACCTTACCTCAGTGATTGTAACTAATGATTATAATAAATATTCTATTTCTCCCCTTTTAAATCCGTTGTAACTTAAAAATCTGTGAATATAACTATGTAGTTTCCCTGTTACAAAGAACAAAGAAACCGACAAAATTATCGATGTATCACTTACATAACAATCAATAACACTGAACAGATTTTAAATGCAAATCCTATAATAACAGCTATTCATCATTGACTGTTCAAGATTATTGTTAACACTACAATTACTGCTACATTTTTGTTAACTAATAGCCTAGTTCATACATAATTTCTTGATTGATTTTATTCAATACAATCATTTTAATATTTTACCATATATACCTACAGGGTTATTTGTAATTACAAATTACCCAATTGGATGCATTCCTATTTATAATTGGGTCTATAATCTGATTTATCCATAGTTAATTAATTGTGGGAATTATTATTATAAAGGTACTTTATTAAAGGTATTCCCAATAATGCTTCCGTATTCCAATATTGAGCATAGGCTTTTCCGAATTTGCTGCCCCATCCCTGGCCTTTGCATACGGATCCCACGTGGTGGATTATAGCTTAATCCCTCTCTGTGGGAGGATGCTTGTGTCACAGAACTCGGAACGTTTATAGGCTGACGATGTTCAATTTCAAACCAGTGTTCGAAATTGTAGAGTTAAAATATATTATTTTATTCTTAAGGACCGGACTACCGTTAGCCTTTTTTTTTTGCTTGTTAAAATAATCAATGAGGCCTCCCACCCTGGGCAAGGCGGGGGTACTGTCAGACTTGTACTGACTAAAATCCACGGTGTCCTTCAATAGCCCTTTATGTTCCGAGGTCACGGTGATGGAAATAAGTCCCGCGACCCCGGCAGCAAAATGGCGGGCCCCGTCATTTTGCTGACGCTCTTTGAGGCGCGCGTGGCACACGACGCGCCGTCGACCCGGGCATGTTCCATGGTCGAGTTGCCATTTACTCTCTGTCCGCATGCCCGCGCCTACCGTACGGTGGCCGGAGGTCGTCTGCCGACGTCCGACGCCGTAGGCGTCTACCACTGCTGTTGGGGCGGAGGTAAGACGATGTCCTGTCCCTCTAGCGGGGACTGTCTTATAGCCCACTGAAAACATACAAGATCCACCAGTCTGTAAAATACCGAATCTACATGATGGATTATAAAATATTAAATTAAATTTAAAAACTTCAACGTTATACGAATAATGTTCGTAGGTTACGCGGTGCTAAAACTTTATACCTACTAAGAAATTGTAATAAAAAATGCAAATGGTATGGCCCCTAAAACGCAAGCACTCTCTTTTAAACTTATGCTGTCTTGCATAAAATGATACAAAGTCGTTAAACATATTAAACCAAGTTTTATTTTTCGAAAGAGTTCTTAGTCTAAATATGAAATAAGAATTATTTTTAATTATTCAATACGCACCAAATTAATATAAGTAGACCTAGACTTAAATATTTAAAGGACCTACAAGTATATTTTCAGGGTCTGGATGTTTGTGTATGTGTGATTCTATGTTTGTAAACATACTCACGATACTAGAAAAAACAACTGATTACACAGTTACACACTTAAGCAATCAAATGCTACAACTTTTTCAACTGAAATAAAATAATCAACCTGATTTCGTTTGGATACGTACAAAAATCATGCGGAATTAATGTTTATCCGTTTTACTGTGAGCTCAAAGCAAACAAACCATGTGAAATCAATCGTGGATTTGTCGGAATTTACGCGAATCACGCATGACAAGGTCCTGGGTTTAGATTGTTGCAAACATTAATAAATCTTGTTCAACGAATTGCTGTTCGGCACAACTTTTCAAGGTAAGGCTATTCACACACAGTACCGCTCGTCCGCGCGGTCGGACGGAGAAGAGTGGTTCTGAGTGATGGTAGCTAATATAAAATCCGTTTATGCTAAAGGCATAGCTGGTAGTTTTGCAGATCTTTTTTCAATGACCGGGCATAGTGAGACATAGCATGATAACGCCTATTGTGTGGACTTGCCCGGTGGCACTGCTGCTGGCAAACCACGTAGGAATCTTTAAAAAAACATCTACATCACTCTACCGCCCGGACGAGCGGCACTCACCGCCTCACCGCGGCACGCACTAAGTTGTACGTCAATCTGAGCGGCGTCGTGTGAAGGTTGCCTTAGGTACGATAGGTAGATCGTTTTATTTCATTTATTTTTATATGGCTGTCGTTGTCCCTGGCCCTGAATACGTATTATGATGTTTAATTTTTACGTCTGAATTTAATTACGGTTTTTTTTAAATCAATTAAATAAAACAAAACTGGTTGTGCGTCATTTAAGGTTTATTGCTAAAGGTTGATTGAGTTGATGATCATTTAAAGAAATAAGAAGAAAAAAATATTTTGGCGATGCGTAAGGTTTACTTATCAATGTATAGCGTCAAAGGCTGAAGCGTTATGTGGTAATTTGACGAAGATCAAACTTAAGAAAGAATAAACATAAGAAAGTTAATTAACAAGGTTAAATCGAATGCCTAATATAATAAATCAACGCTTTGTCATGTAATTCTCATGAATATTTTCCAGTTATTAGAAACTTAGGAAGTTCATTTTCCTTAAATTCACCTCTAATGTAACTAACAAAGACAAAGGTAACATTTGAGACAATAAATCATTAAAAGTAAGAGATTAAACCCACAAAGTTCCAAATTTTTCATTCAATTATACCACTCAACGCTCCTTAAAATAATCTTGATAACCACTTCACCCTTTTAATGAAAATTTAATCACTGACCGAGAAAATTATTTTAGGCGGAAGAAGCATATCTTGTTATTTTTGTTAAAGCGACTTTTAAAATTTTTAAAGGGTGATTAAGTACAATAAAAAAATAACCTTAAAGTAGACTGGAAAGGCTTAAAGAATCAATCACGATCATAAAAATTCATGCCCTGAGAGAATTTTTTGTAGTACTTACAGTATTAGACTTCATACCTGCGTGAGCGTTTCAGTTACGCTCGTCCTAGTGACGTACCCTGTAGATCCCACCTTAGAACCTTGCTGAAATCTCCCCCTCATAAATCTAGCTACTACTCGTACTCCTTTTCCGTTCATGCAGTGAGGTTGTGGAACTCGCTCCCGACTAGCATTCGAGATGTGAATACTGTTTCATTATTTAAAAATCGAGTTAAAGAGCATTACCTTTCGTCTTTACTGTAATTCTGTTTAAATATATTTAGTACTAGCTTCTGCCCGCGACTTCGTACGCGGATCTTGTTGCTTATGCCAGCACACTGGGGTCGATGTGTCGGCAAAATCGAAGATCTGAAAAGTCTGATACCCAACTCCAAGAGCCCGGATAAAAACTAAGACGTCATTCCTATACAGGTTGAATTTTTCATCTGGGCGTTGAGTTGAACAAAAATAAGCATGATTTCAAAGAAGAAAAGGTTTTTAACTTAAGTTTCGAATACAGTCATCGCCTTGAAGATTGATCAGTTTTTTTTCAATTATACGTTTTTTAAGTTTGCCGTATATGATTACTTCCCAGAATTGTTGAAAGGAGTCTTCAACATTTTTCGATATTCCTCTTAGTTTCGAAGATAGTCATCCACGCCCAGTTGAAAAAAATCATGTTATAGTGTGTCCTCCCACCCCTGGCAGGGCAGGAGGGACTGTCAGACTTGTACTGACTAAAATCCACGGTGTCCTTCAATAGCCCTTTATGTTACGGGGTAACGATGATGGTATAAGACCCCGGCAGGCTTTAGCCCTCTGAGACCGGCCCCGTCATTATGCTAACACGACGCGCCGTCCATGGTCGGACGGCGAGTTGCCCTTTACTCGCCACCCGCATGCCCGCGCCTACGGTGGCTGGAGATCGTCTTGTGACGTCCGACGCCGTGGGCGTCCACCACCGCGGGGTAGCTGGGCTCTTGGAGTTCCACATTAAGTGTTCTAGATCTTCAATTTTTATACGTCAACAGAGAGTGCTCATCACGCTGAACAACTCTTGCTAAGACGTCATTCCTGTATATGTTATAGTGTAGCTGGGCTCTTGGAGTTCCACATCAGGTGTTCCAGATCTTCAATTTTTAAATGTCCACAGAGAGTGCTCATCAGGCCGAACAACTTTGCTGAGACGTTATTCCTGTATATGTTATAGTGTAGCTAGGCTCTTGGAGTTCCACATCAGGTGTTCCAGATCTTCAAACTAATTCTCTCAGTAAAAAATGCTCATAACGTGGAACAATTTTTGCTATCACACCATTTTTGTATCTCTTATAGTTTAGCTGGTCTGTTGTGGTTCTCGCAGGAAAATTATTAGACTTCGCGCACGACCGCTGCGTAGGGAGCCGACTACGCGTCTGAGCCGCGCGGGTACCTTACTCATAGATCTAAACTCCCCTCCCGCACGCGCACCCCCGCCTTGGTGACGCTCACTTCGCAACGGGCCGTGCAGCAGAAATCGTGATATTTTAATTTCGCCATAACTTCGAAACTAAACATCCAATTTTAATCATTCAAAGACCAAATACCATCTACATTAACTGTACTTAATGATGAAATAAATTATTTTGATAAGGATTAATAGAATGAGTAAAATAAATGCGTTTAAAAGTAGTCCAAAAAAATTCAAGATTTTTGATTAGAAAAATGGTTGTTGTGCCTCACTCGACATAGATAGGTATAGTGTGTCGCGGAGTTTTTTGTAGATATTTATAAGATCTACAACTAATTAGAACATTTCATAGTTCTATCTTTTATAGTTTAGGCAGCGTACGCAAAATAAGTTACTTTTCTGGTTGATTTTTTACACCTTGTGTCCGAAAAACCCAAATATATTACGGAACCCTATTTATTTCCAAAATAAAATTTAGTCTATGTTACTCGTGGATAATGTAGCTTTCGAATAGTGAAAGAATTTTTGAAATCGGTCCAGTAGTTTTTGAGCCTATTCATTACAACCAAACAAACAAACAAACAAACAAACAAAGTTTTCCTCTTTATAATATTAGTATAGATTATATTATATCCATATTTATTTGTATTTATCTAGGATATTGTAGGTAAAATATTTTCTTTTTCATGTTCAGACACACTATTTGTCTACATTTCTTTCTCAACGTTTCTCTTTTGATGGGTCTGCTGGAAGAAATTTCTTAAGAAATAAGCAGTACCCTTGTACTATACTTTTTAATTTGCGTTGTTACATGTTCTGTTTTGTGTGTACATAAACTGATAAATAAATAAATAAATAAATAGAAATCTATAAAAAATAAGTATGTCTAGTCTTTAAAAAAATACTAATGTATGCATTTTGTTTCTAATACAGGGTGTCCGAGTAAGTGTTGATCGAATTGAACAGGGATTCGATGATCGGGCGTGCTCATTTCTAATGATTTCTCTGAGATAAATCATTTCCAATCTTTTAACCTGTGAGACATAGGTACGGTGTAATTTTATCGAAAAATTATGACGAATTTTCATGATCACAGTTGGGAAAAAAATAGATTACAGTTAATTTTTTCTTTGTTTTAGAACTAATTAAAATATCTGAATGTAAAAATTAATACGCCCAAATAATCTATTTGAGCCACACATCCCAGGACACCCTGTATATTTATCTGTAAACAAAATTTCACAATTCAGAATTCGTAGGTATCTACCTAATGACAACACAGAACCTTCACTCCAGTTCATCAAATGGGAGTTAGAAATACGTGTCTCATCCTTTTCCCCAAACAAAACTTATCTAAACGCTTTCCTGACTCATCTGGGGTTTAACGAAAACTTCTCACGCAACTTGTGACCGTCAAGGGAGTTGGGCCACTTGTGTAGGTACCTATATCCTTTCACCATTAACTCAAAGGGAATTGAACTTTCTTCGCGTTTAGTTTCACTGCCCAGTAAATGGTTTGAAAGGCTCCAATGTCGAACGGAATTTGCGTATTGGTCGTGATTCGGGTTTCGTTTGATAGTCATTTGTTTTTACGCAGCTGTGGCTGTGAATGGAGATCGCTCTTTATTAGAGTTTTTTTTTATATAAGGAAATCTCGTTGATCAGTGAAAGTCTTTAATAGAAAGAGTTTCTTTTGATTGAACCTCTTTTTGTTTTTACATGAGAAGAGATCGATTAAAGCGAGTATAAGTGAAAGAATTAATTAATTAAGTTATCGATCATCACCGAGAGATCATCTCGATGGTCTTACATTGGACCAGTACCCCTAGCACGAGTTTTCACTCTTTTACTTTACAGAGTCTTTCCAGTATTTACAGCGTTTCTTGTATGAAAAAATGGAACAGAGCCTCTGGTGTGCGAAGAAGGAACTAATTTTTTCCTTGAAAATTGTCAATTTGAAATTGTCAAAGTTCCAGTTTACTTTACGTCTCGAATACCGAAAACTCGTGCTAAGGGTACTTGTGGTAACTATAAAAATAACTTGTGCCAAGTAGTTCAAAAAATACAAGATATGCAAGAGTTATAATTGCATAAGACTTAAAAGAATACCTCCGGTAATAAGACGTCTCGCAGATTCAATAACAAACGTTTTTTTTTTTTTTTTATATAATTTCTGCAAAGATCTAGTCTGGACCGGACTTAAGATTCTTGCTAGCTTTCAAGTTTTAAACTGTTTGCGTTTCTCAGTAAGAAAATGTTTTACTTCTCATTCCTCTCTTAATTAGTGGGTATTAGTGGTCGGGTTCGCTAATGAAACCAGGCGTGTAATGGTCACAATTAAAATGAAAGCTTCTGTGGAAGACCTTAAGTCGTTTATCATCGGAAGGGTGAAAAATTATGGTTGCGTTCATATTGTGTTTCTGAAAAACGTCACAAATTGTTTTTGAATTAATGAAAAAGTTTTCAGTAAACTTCTTCATTCATTCAAAAGGAAATTTGTGACCGCCTGCCGGGGACGCGGGACTCACGAATTACCGTGACCCCAGAACGCAAATGGCTATTGAAGGACACCGTGTATTTTATTTAGTAAGAGTATGACAGTCCCCTCCCGTCCTGCGTTTGGTGGGAGGACTCATTTGATGAAATTACGGCGTTAAAAAAAAAGAAAAAAGGGAACGTTTCCAATATACAATTCCTTGTAACAATTACTGGGAAGATAATGTATCCAATACTACGCACTGTTTATAGAAAATATTCTTGCAAAAGAAGATGTGAAGTGCATCTACTTGAACTGACTGACTACTCAAAATTGACAGCAGCTGTAAAAATAATTTCAGCAACCCATGTGAAATTATAATTTCAGTGCAGCTATAATTAACCTTAACAACATTATTAACTTACATAATGAGATTAATCTCATTATGTCAGTAAATAATTATGCATTACCTTAAATAAACTAACGTTTCATATTGAATATTAATTAACAGGCGTCTTATTTATAACAACTTTATAATAATTTAATTCCCTTCATTTTATTATTTATTTATTACACCTCATAAATGCGACTGCAAGAGTAAGTAGGGAATATAAGGCACTGCGGTATAACTGGATGCCGACCTACCTCTGTCTAACGATTGGATTTAACGGATAAATCCGTCATCGACTCCGGTCACCGGCATAAGCACAAGCGAGAGATGTCTTACGGTGTTCCACAGGGATCGGATCTGGGACCATTCCTGTGGGACACAACGGACTGCTCTGTCTATCTGACTGGTCTGCTGACGGAATACATCCCATTCCCGGGATTCCGCTTAACGATTTGAGGGATTTAGTAAAGCACCCGTGGCTCGTCTTCAACAAACCATGGTACTTAGGGTAGCAATCTTAATCATCGTGTAGATATCTTTAACCCTAGAATATTATTTTTTTTTTTTACAACTTAATACTAATCATCGCCTGAGAGGCTATTTCTTAAAAAAAAATACATTTGTTTTTAAGAATATTTATGAATCTTAAAGAAAAATATTGTTTATACATAAGGCCAACTTAACACTTGCTAAACTGTCTTGGTGAAACAGAGTTACTTCATAATTTTATTTTTTTGCTTTTATTTTTTGAAGTAATTTATCTAAAAGTATATTAATTTGTTGATTTCATTATAAAAAAGCGGCCAAGTGCGTGTCGGGCCACGCAGAGTGCAGGCTTCCGTAGTTGCCCATCAAAATACTTATGCGAACATTATACATTTGCAATTGAAAAACATGTTCTCCGATACATTTTGTTTAGGAAAATATGTTATCTAAGTACGTTTCATAAGTTGGTCGACTATTACTCGTAAACTTGTAAAGCCTATTTAGTCATGATAATTTTCCTTTAAACATCTTATATTTACTACTATTACAGTAGAATCCGTTTATTATGACTCCGCTTATAATGACCAACCGCTTATTATGACGTATTTCACAGCGAAGTTTGGTTTTCATAGAAAATTCTTTCAACAACTTCGACAAGTGTTCGGAAGCGTCACGTGATACCCGATGATGTTCGGCGCATGCATGGTTGTTTTGAGTCTCAGTGGGTGATAACAATTAATATTATTGACTTAGTTCTATATTGTCTCTCTGTTAAAATAAATACATACTGACAAAAACAGGAGGTTGTTTATTTTGTACAAAATGCTTTGTATGACGTCCGCTTAGAATGACCGTCCCTTCAATGTCATAATAAACGGATTCAACTGTATATTATTTAATTTACCACTTTTTCGGCACAACAAATCCGTATATTACACCAAATTACAGCTTTCTAGTACTGGGCGTCTCTCAGCTAAGCTGCGGACAGACGGACGGACATGGCGAAACTATAGGGTTCCTTGTTGACTACGGAACCCTAAAAAACTCAAGGATTTTGCATACGTTTGTAAATCAGCACGTGTATCTCAATTATTTTTAAAAACAAATCCAGTTAATAACGGTCGCAAAGGTTTATTAGATCAGTATGTCAACCTGATCGACCTTACCTTCATTGTTTGTGTTTGAACATGACTTGTCCGGGTCGTAATCACGGTCACGAATGACTTAATAATCTAGCAGACAGGGTTCTGTTCACGTGGAATAAATTATATAGATTCTGTAACATTTTTACTGTATACAGTTACGGTAGGACTCTACAAGCTGGTCTCACAAATTGCTTACTTTCGGTAATGATGTGGAAAGAGTCGATGAGTAGCATTCGGACAAGTATACGATCAATGATAGTGTTGTGATTAACAAAAATATATTTTTCTGTGAAATTCTTGATCATCATATCAGCCGTAAGACGTCCACTGCTGAACATAGGCCTCCCCTTTAGACTTCCAGTAGGACGGGTTGTAAGCGGCCTGCATCCAGCGTGATCCTGAGGCCTTCATAAGATCGTCTGTCCACCTAGTGGGTGGACGTCCTACGCTGCGCTTGCCGGTGCGTGGTCTCCATTCGAGAACCTTACGGTCCCATCGGCCAACAGTTCTGCGTGCTTTATGGCCTGTCCACTGCCATTTCAACTTGCTAATTCGTTGGGCTATGTCGGTTACTTTGGTTCGTCTACGAATCTCCTCATTTCTGAGTCGATCACGCAGAGAGACTCCGAGCATAGCCCTCTCCATAGCTCGTTGGACTATACTGAGCTTACTAATGAGGTCCATAGTAAAGGACCACGTTTCGGCGCCATACGTCATCACTGGTAACACACATTGGTCGAAAACTTTCGACTTGAGGCACTGAGGTATTTTGAATTCTTGATCATTATAAAATAAAACTAAAAACTATTTCGAACCCACGAGAATCCATAGAAGGTTTAAGTATAATACCTTTTTTACTTATTTTAATTAATACAGAGGTAAAGTTCGTGTGTATTAGTTGTTGAATTTAGAGAGTTATTTAAGTGCGGATCTAATTAAGAAAACTCTTTAACTACTGGGAAGCTACATTACCAAGCTACATTACGCGTGAATGGGAAGCGTCACAAGCATAATTTAAGATGAAGCTAGTAAATTCATATTCATGTTCTTTCTTAATTCAAATAACCAGTATTACAGAATGCACCCTCGTTAAAACAAGGACCTTTTGACCTTAAATAATTAAATACAATGTAACAGGATGAGTTTTTTAAGGACAAACTTGAAATGAGAAAAAGTCTCTTCACATCATATGCCTGAGAGCACTTCGTTGTGACAAAATTAATTCCTTGAAGTTATTTAATTAAAAGCTAATTTATGTTACACTTGATAAAAAAATATTATTCAAGGCCCATTTAAGTTTACCAACTTACTATTTATGTATAGCTAAATATTGTACTACCTATTAAGCTGAAAAACTATTAGCAATTTTATTAATAAAGGGAAAAAATTGAGACATAAATCTCTTATTTATCTATACATATAATAAAACTGTAGAAAAGTTATTTTTGTACATTAAAAAAAAACTCAAAAAATTTAGCCAGGGTATTAAAGGACAACCAATAGAACCCATTTCTAGCATTTTTAGAATTTTTGTCTGTTTGTCTGTTTGTCTGTTTGTCTGTTTGTCTGTTTGTATGTTTATTTGTCCAGGTATCACGTAAAATGTACGAAATTTATGTAGATAACTTTTATACACAACGATTAAGCGTAACTTGGAGAGGAATTTAGTTTTTGTTTCATTGGAATCGGTTCAGTCTATCAAAAGTTATTCGAATATAAAGTGTTTCAGAAGTAAAATTACGGTCAGTTCACACCAAGACGCGTAGTTCATAGCGCGATCTAGCTTCGATTCTGCTACATATTCAAATAAAAATTCATCTAATGATTATGATAGGATGGGATAGGATAGGATAGGATGGGATAGAATAGGATAGGATGGGATAGGATGGGATAGGATGGGATAGAATGGGATAGGATGGGATAGGACGCGACAGGACGGGACAGGACGGACAGGACGGGATAGGACGGGATAGGATGGGACAGGACGGGACAGGACGGGACAGAACGGGACAGGACAGGATAGGACGGGACAGGACGGGACAGAATGGGAGAGGACGGGACAGGGCGGGACAGGACGGGACAGGACGGACAGGACGGGACAGCTCGGGACAGGACGGGACTGGACGGGACAGGACGGGACAGTACGGGACAGGACGAGACAGGACGGAACAGGACGGGATAAGATGGGATAAGATGGGATAAGATGGGATAAGATGGGATAAGATGGGATAAGATGGGATAAGATGGGATAAGATGGGATAAGATGGGATAAGATGGGATAAGATGGGATAAGATGGGATAAGATGGGATAAGATGGGATAAAATGGGATAAGATGGGATAAGATGGGATAAGATGGGATAAGATGGGATAAGATGGGATAAGATGGGATAAGATGGGATACGATGGGATACGGTGGGATTTTGGAGGGAGACCTTTTTACCCGACGCTTCGCACAAAAAAATACATTGGTAATTTCCGACATCCACGCGAACGAAGTCGCGGGCACAGCTAGTTTTTAAATATGATAGCTATTGAATAGTATTAAGTTAAAAGGGCGTATCCCATAATTAGCGCTTTTCGACTTAGCAGGACAGTGCAAAAACTAACAAGCGATTTTCAACAAACGGAACATATATTGTTTTTAAAACTATATTACGAACTATTCCGTAACAATACGGAACCATCCGACATCGGTGCGAACCGGATCTCGTGACCGGATCCAAACTTGGCTCATAACTACCGGTTTTGATTCCGGATTCCGATATTTATTTATGTACTTGAATTACCAGTATTATGTCGCAGTTTTGTATTTATGATTTAAAAAGGCTAAGTTATGTATATCGATAAAAGGTAGTTATTAAATTCTATGAGATAATTAATGAAGGCGTGCTACATATATAAGCTATATTATTGTCTAAGGCACCGCAATCATGTCCTGCTAGCTCTCATTGTTTTTTTTTGTTCACAAAAAATTTTACGATACGCGATTTGTACATAGGTAAATAAAAAGTCAATAAAAATAGTTAATCAGTTTTTCGGATCAGCGATTGAGGCACTTCCAACACTGACGATAATTATATCGGAAACTGTAAAAAAGTTTAACACATCACGAACATTCCGTTTTTTCAGTTAAAATTTTTTTTTATGTCGGATCGTAGGTCAATAGCAGTCATAGTAATCATGAAAATAAATAATAAACAACAAATCTTGGGTACTGAAATATGGGTAAGTCCATTAAATGTAATACCTACCGTATTATGTGTTTTTGCAAATATCGGCAGGGATACCTAATAATAACTGTTTTTTTTTAATTAACAACAAAAACGCTATCACTTATCCATATTTCTTACAAGCTTTTGTAAAAGAGATACTACAGAAAGAAGGTATAAAATGTATTAAAACCTCTCGATACATATTTCAAAAGGAGACCAGACTGTATCCAAAAGAGGCTTTTTCCCATAAGCACCATCAATCATACGACTGCCCCCAAATCGGATGAAAGAATTTCCCATAACTGATGGCTTACAATTCCGCCTTACAAGTATCTGTGACCGTGTTGAATACTTTGAAAATGGGGTCACAAGTTGCAGATAAATTATAGCTTTGCGACGTTCAAGTATACTATTCCAAGTGTGAGCTTCTAGGAATATAAGTGGAAGGAGAAAATATTCTACATGCTTTATTATGTGTGCATACGCTCGTTTCTAGTGAATAAAATATGCCCGGGATGAACCGCTAGGTGAGGGAGAAGACAGCGTCCTCCGTCTACCCCAGCCGCAGTGGTATACGCCACGGCGACGAACCTCGTCAGACGATCACCGACAACCGTAAGCGAGGGGATGTGGGCGGCGAGTAATGGGCGACTCGCTGTCCGACATGGACCATGCCCGGGTCGACGTTGCTTTGTGTTCTACGCGCGCCTCAAAGAGTGTCAGCATTATGGCGGGGCCCCCCTTTACAGGGCCGAGTCTACTGGGGTCGTGGAACTTAGAAATTACCGTGACCCAGGAACGTAAAGGGCTATTGAAGGACACCGTGGATTGTAATCACTACGAGTCTGATCCCTCTCGCTCTGCCCTAGGTGGGAGGAATCATTTGATGATTTTGCCACGCTTAAAAAAAAGTTGGTATTTGAGGTAGTAAATAATGAAAGTAAGCAATTAATCAAAATCCCTTACTTCGTTATCACGGTAAATATCCCGTTTTAATTTCTAATAATACTTTTATTGGAAAATTAATAGTAATTAGTCACTAACTTAGTTCAAGTCAAGCTCGATACAACATGCATAAAATCTACCCAGTTATAGTTGGTTTATAAAATTAAATAAAAGTCATCGAGTCTAGGTCAAATGGAACACTTTTCTTATCAAAGCAGATCCACCAATTGTACTTGGCTGGTCTTAATGAACCGTTGCCATGACAACTAAGCGAGCTAAGTCGAGCAATTGGCCTAAGGCAGGTTTTAAAGTATGCGTGCTAGTAGGTATAACATCTATACCATAACTACTACTTTTAGTGTTATTACACGAATACTATCTTCATGATTACACAAATGTATAGACATATCACGCAGACAACACCATCGATCATTGTTAGCAAACAGAACTTAATTAACACAACAATCGCTAAATGTATCCATTAAACTTTAGCTATAAATACTCACAATGCTCTAAGATATAAAATGATACATGTGTTTGTATACGTGACATGTCTTCTATAATCCCTGAGGATATAAAGAGCTATATTTGGAACCAAAAAATGGAATATTACATAAAAATGCCTTAGTATTTATAAAAGGGAACATAGATATACGTGATCTGAAAATGTTTCAAGTGAAAATCTCGATATGTTCGTGGGTGTATATAAATATGTTCGAAGTATAGCTATTACATATTAATGATATCTAATAAGAATTTATGATCGCTGGCGTACCTAGATGTCACTGGAGAAGACTCGTGAACTTATTTCAGTTTTAGCTTATTTTTTATTCACATTTTTTTGAGCTGGCCACAAAACTCTAGGTATAATGAAATCTGACAATAGGAGATTTTAAATATTTTGTGTTAAATTTGTCAGAACATCCACTAAAATACAATTTTCTAGAGGGAAGCAGGTTGGAAATTAGCCACCAAAGCATAATTTATGACTGAAAAAAATGAATAACTCGCTTATAAAAAAAGTTTAGAGTAAAAGAAACCCTTTATACAAGTGTAAGATACACAAATATCTTAAAATACTACACATAAACAAACGCTAAGTAAAGTTATTATTTATGCATGTACGTTAAGTAAAACAAGATACTATTTCAATATTTTATTTTATTATCTTTGCATTAGGTACATGAGGATAGAAGAAATACGGTTCGTTATTTATTTATTTTACAAATGGATGCGTTACTAGTATCTACATATTTAGTTTGAATAATTCTAGGGTTTTTATTTATTCATCTTTGAGAATGTAAATGAATGAAATATGAGCAAAATTCAAAAAAACTTTTCAATTGCCTTTCAAGAAATAAAAATTTAGGCAATAACATATTATTAGAATCAATTGGTCACCTCACCAATCACCTTAGTTCTCAATCTCAATCTAATCACCAATCATCAAGTTTAATGAAAAGGAACAAAGAGTTAAAATAAATATCATCGTTGAATGCCCCTACAAACCACTTCTAAGCTAGCGTTAAACATACAACCTTCGTTTTATGGAATAAATCCACGAATTTCTGTCTGATTTATTAACCGTAATATACTGATTTATAGGAAACCTTTTCCTCTCCATACCATTCGATTTTTTCTTTTTGTAGCATTAGCCGCATAACTGATTGAATTCTAAATTAAAATTGCTTTGCATTTAAAAATCAATGGTTCTTACGTAAATCATTTCATTAACGGTGGTTTTCAAAATATTAAACTAAATTAAGATGAGCGATCCATATTATTTAAAGTTTACATCCATTAGCAAACGTAAGTTTGTATATTAAATCATATCATTCATACAAAACGATTTACATACAGCTATGGTAATACTGTTTAATCGTCACTGAGACTTCTACTAGCGTTATACTATAGGTAGTATTTCTGACGCTGAATTTCAGTAATATTTTACATACTGTCATCTTTAAAATTCTTGAAATAATAATGCTTGCTTATAACTGCTTGCTTTACGGAATATAAATGTGAAAAAAAATGAATGAATTAAATACCATAAAATTAATATTAACGTTAAGTATTCACGATTTATATTTTTAATGCATTATGGTTATGATTCTTGGCAAACGTAAAAGAAATTAGGTACTGCATAAAACCCTCAAAGGTAATAGAATCTGCTTTCCTATTTCTTTTATGAACTCAGAACGAACTGGCGAAGTGATGAATTCTTTTGCTGTATTAAAATTGCTTTTAACCGGAAAATTTCCTTCTAGAAGCAATTTTTAGATCGTATTTTAAACTTTCTCATAATCCTTTTCTAAGAAAATTCTCTCAGTTAAGTAGCTATAAGGACACGACGATCATCAAGTGCCAAGTAGACGCCAGCCTGCAGGAACGTATGCAGTAAATCTTGAAAGATTTACGACCCATCTACTGGACAGGTAAAGTGACAACACAAACATGGTCGAGGATTAGTACCCATACTTAAAAGGTAGTATTTGAAATTGCTAGCCTTTTACAATAAAATGAATTAAATTGGATATCTCGTTTTAAAAATAGGTAACGACAAGTATGATAGCGGAAATTGTTGAGGATTTATTTGCTTTAATAATATAATTGCGAAAATCTAAAGAAAAAATAAAGGTACTCAGTAAATAATTAAATAGTTTCTTGGTAGTAGGAATTTACATGATACACTATCAACAATAATTACTAAATTGGGACTTACATTTGAAGATTCTGTAAGTTCACTATAATAAGAATCTGTCGAATTTTACCGATCGAAAATCTATTAAAGAAATTTGAAAGATTGAAGTAGGTTGATGTGCTACAATTTCTGGCTCGCTTGCTTTTTAATAACGATTTTAGTCCTAGTTAAGTACTTAACTAGCTGCACCCCGGCTGAGGAAGGTTATACATCCTAATTTTAGCCTTCCTCGATAAATGGACTATCGAACACGAAAATAATTTTTCAATTCGAACCAGTAGGTAATTCCTGAAAGCGCGTTCAACCAAACAAACTCTTCAGCGTTCTAATATTATTATAGATGATTGTACAGTTTACTTGCTAGCGATGATGTGCTTAGGCTCAGAAGGCACTTTGCCAAATGCTTAATAACATTCGAAGCGAAAATCTTTGAGATAAACGAATATTAAAACTACTATGCAAACGATTGCATTTGAACTACACCTTGTTCCTTTATAACCAGAATAATCTTTAGTGCACTCACCGCGAGCATTCACCTGTAATGTAACATTACAGATTCGAACATTTCATCAGTGATGGAAGACAATAGAGTATCAAATCGCGCACTTTTATGTTGCATTACAGGTGAATGCTCGCGGTGAGGGAGATCCACCTTTAACTAGATCTGAAGAAACGTGTAAAAACCGTACACCAAGTAAATAAGTAAAGTCCCACGTGGTCTTTATGTCTTCATAGGGTGTGCGAGTAACTTTTGTGGTGTGAACTCGGTCGAAATTGGTCAATGAATTGAAGAACACTGGCTGGGGTCAGGAACTCAAAAATCGTCGAAGGGTTTAACTACAGTGTAATTAGTTGTACACTCACGTTTCGCTAGTAATGTTTTATTTAAACCTATATTGTCCCACTGCTGGGCAATGATTTTTATAGGCTTCCATTTTTTCCTTAGTGTAGGCCTCATACTGCCGGGGTCGCGGGATTTATCTCACTACCGTGACCCCTGAACAGTAAAGAGCATATGAAGGACACCGTGGATTTTAGTCAGTACGAGTCTAACAGTCCCTCCCGCCCTGCCGGGGGTGGGAGGACTCATTTGATGATTTTAACAGGTAAACAAAAAGTATAGTCCTCATGCCACTCTCAGCAACGACGCCCATATTCTGTCACCAACTACGTGACTTTACTCAAATTAACAATGCTAAAATAATTCCGGAATGGCTGCCACTACTTAGTTTCAAGAATTTCCTTAACACATGTACAGTAATACGGTAATACCAGAGAGTCAGGAGGTCTGTCGGGCCCATTACCTCTGAGAGGCAAGTTCACGATGTTTCATTAATCACGCCGAGTTAAATGCGCCAGTAATTTGGTGCCTCGTTCTACTTGTTATGGAACTTTGCGGTTAGTTGCACATTTGCAACATAGACCTTACTTTTGACGTTTCGTTTGAATACTTTAGAAGTTCTTAGTTGTGGTTAACCAAGAGTTTTACGGCGTTCAGCTTTTAATTGTTAGGTAAGGCGGGTTTTTGTTTTAATTTATTACAAATATCAATTTATATCCTTCGCAAGTTACATTGATATCGCTTGCCAAAAACTCCTTGTTAATTTTAATTTCAAAATTATTTTGATCTGATGAGAATTGTTTTTCAGTTAAAATACTTAGATAAGGTATATAAGTATTCCGTATCAATTTGGACACTACGACAGTTTTTGAACATAATAACAACTATTATATGAATCGTATCAGTTTTTGTCACCATAAAAATATAGGCTATCGATTAATGAAGTGCCAAGTATACTCAACGTCATGGTTGAGTTGTGACCTCGAATTTACGTAGTAATTTACTAAGATAATCTAGCCAGGCAGGAGTTTCACATTCATAGAACATATAAAAACAGTTGGTGAAAAAGCTAAAAATAACTTTTATGCCCTAACTAGAATATCAAAATCTACTTGGGGTCTGTCATTTCTAACCTTAAAAACTATTTTCAACACATTTGCTCGTAAAATGCATTTACAAAGCCTGTATACAGTGTTCGAAAGTTAAAAATTACGGACCATACAACGCAGCGTAAAATAGGTACTTAGGTGAGAGTACCTATTTTACCGCACGCCCCCTTGTAGAGCAGCGTGCGTTTTCTTTACGGTTTTTTTTTTAATTTCAAAAAAAAAAAATGAATTCCACCAAAGAGTTTCACATTATGAAAATAAACAACCTGACTGATCGAACCTCCTTGGAAGAGCTTTTGCTCAATTCGTTGTCTCACTTTAATACTAAAGAGTAAATGAGATGAAAGATGTAGTTCTAATTTTCACCACGTGCATGTGGCGCCTTTTTCAAAGTCGCGCCATTTTCATATCAGGAACTTCAAAAATTGTTGCGACTAATCTGAGTTCAAGGGAGCAATCTGATATTAATATGGATAAATGTGTTGAAAAACATTGTATGACACACGTGCAGAAATTGGTATTTACAAACTCGTGACTACGGTTCGCCCTCGGGCGCCTTCGGCGCCTCGGGCGTACGTTGTCTACTCGTTTGTAAAAACCAACTTTCCGCAATAGTATCATAAATAACTATTATGGGGCTACTTACTTGGGCTGTATGTGCTACGGAGCACCTGTTTGGGCCGATAGGGCCACCATAGGGGCGGCACAACGTAAATTGCTCCAAAGCCAGCGTCTAGCTTTGTTATTCTTAAGTAAAGCGTATAGGACCGTCAGTACTGAAGCTTTGCCGGTGCTTGCTGGTGTACTTCCAGTCGATCTTGAAGTGCAGCGACGTGCTGCAATGTACTTTTCCGCACGGGAGACCACTGACGCTGATTTTCTACCGCAACGTGACCGTGATAAGATATCTAGATTATTCAAACCCCAGAGCGACGTCTGGGAGGACCTTTAATACGAATGGCAAAGTAGGTGGGATAATTCTATCAAGGGGCGGCACCTGCACCAATTCTTTCCATTCGTTCGTGAGCGGCTGGCTAGGACGTGGCTGGAGGTGGATCACTGTGTTGCCCAATTTCTCACTGGACATGGTAACTTTAAAAGTAAATTGTTTTCCTTTAAGCTTGTTCCCTCTCCTTTTTGTCAATGTTCGACACCTGACTGTGAATATGAACAATCAGCACATCATATTCTTTGGGAGTGTATTCTTTGGCAGAACGAACGCAATATTATGTTGGATACTGTTCAGACCACATCCGGAGTCATTTATTATTCGGACCTTGTGGAAACTCGAACAAACTACCGTGCGTTCAAGCGGTTCTACCATACCTATTATTGGAATCAAATATAGCAGCTCACAATTTAGGACCCATTAATATTAGTAGTTATTTTTACCCGTGGTGCTAGGCAACTGGGCTTCTCCCAGTTGTAATATCCCTTTGTGCCTTTTGGCCTTGTTTTGTTCTGTCTCCTGCTTGCATGGAGGGAAGTGGAAACATATTTTTTTCCTACTCCTCCACTATTCTTTTCTGATTAATTTCGTTGCAGGATCCAAGACAGGTAAATTCACTCTCCGGGACACGTCGAGCTTCATTGTCTCGGCGCTTTTCTGGTGGTTGCCACTGTTGATTCTGGCTCTCAGGAGTTGCAATGGTTTGGGAATAGTGTGGTGGGTTTGTCCCAAAAAAAAAAAAATAGCCAGGCAGGAATAACTACATAGTATCTTCTAAACTTTTATAAATATTGAGAGATTCTTTTGAGTGTCTAACTCAAATAAATATAAAAAATATTACTACTATTAGAGAATACAGAACTTATTCCATAAAGTGAAGATATTATAAAATCTGAAAAATGAATCTCTTTTGAATGATAATCCAGATATTGTATACAAAGGCACAAAAAGACGTTCCGCGGAACTTCGGGTAGGGAACCCGCATTTATCTTTGCGTGATATTACCAAAACAATAAAGGACGAAGGGCTCCGTATCATAAAAACAAAGACGTATAAAAGTGCTATCTCTTTGATTTGTAGTAGCCTTGAGTAGGGAGTATTTCGAGTTTTAGTTCTATAATGCTTTGTTTTGCATTATGGAAAATTGTATTATACGTACACTGGCTTCTAGACTGACTCTGAATTTCAGAGAGAGATTCTCAAAGACAGCCATTTCATTTCGCGAGTCATAAAATAATTGTTAGTAGTATACTTAGTCATTAATTGAAATGAAAATGGGACAGAACAAATATGTAGGTACTGATAAAATCCTACACAAAAAAACTCATAACGATCAGGGAAGTAAAGTTTACTGAACGAATGATTGTATACGTTCAGGTTTTGTAACAATAAGATTTTGATAAAGATTCTAATCGAATTTAAATAACAAAAGGGCATGAGAAGGATTATAATCTAAGCATAATCTTTACAAACTCTTACAATACACAAAATGAGTTCAATCCGCGAGTTCAATTTACTTAAGTTCTCATTGGAGAATTACAGACTTACCTAACTCCATTTCACACGGTGAATATCCTCACATAAGTACCTTTACCCACCTCCTAAGCTTTTAACGCAAAGAAGCTTATTATCCCTACGTAGAACTTACTACTTCAGGAGCTAAAAGCTACGTCGAATATAATCCAGAAAATAAGTCAGAGTATAAATTATAATACATTTGTAAATGACACTAAAGCTGTTAGCTCAGTGAGTGAGATGCTATACTCAGCCCTATTGTACACTTATGTGTTTTTTGCCGTAGGATTCTACGGTCGTAAGTGTTATTTGGATCACTACACACATCAGTTTGTCAACACAAATAGTTTCAGATCAGATCACGAAGTATGGAGAAAGTTGAAATGCTTTATTGACCTTAAATACATTGGAATTTGAGCAGGAAAATGATGATCACATTCGGAAGACCGTGTAAATGTCACTTATATTCCTTCGTGGTAATACCGTCATGACTAAATTACGATGTTATTTTTAAACCTTGCACCAATGTGTATTCTCATGTAATATGAGTACGTTTATAGATATTTATAACAATAAACAGCCAAGCCTTGGTGTCTACTTTCTGAGTTCGTTAACGAAAACACGGGAACAGATACAGATCGAAGAACGTAACTGACTTCAAAATCAAATTGAGGACGAATAATACCGCCCAACTGAAGTCATTTTGATGCGGCGCTAGTGTCATTGTCATTACATCAAGCTGTATTAAAAAAAATGTAGTAGTACCACCGCAGGTCATGAGTCTGTGGTGGCATGGACGCTAAGAAATTTTCTGTCAAATCGGAATATCATTCATTCTTAATTAGGGCTCGGTATAAAGACTTGCATCACTAAGGCCGAAGCCACGGGTTTCGTGCTTAGAGATTAGACCTCCTGGAACAAGTATACATATGTTGACCATACAAATACTAGAATGGAATCGAAGCAGCACAGTAATGGATTGGTCTGCCACTGTCCCATCTATGAAAGAATTGAAATACTCCTCTCTAGTTTTCGTCAGAGCGTATTCATTTGTTTTTCTTTCATAGAAGGTAGCTTAGTGAGACGCATGTAGCTCAACAAAGCTCGTGTACTAAACATTTTGTTATTTTTGAGCAAATCCGTTAGTGTGCTTATAGCTTAAAGCCACTGAGCAGAAGTCAGTGTTTTACGACATCACCTGTGGCTGTAACTGGCTTACCAGTTGTTTTAAGATGACGTAACACTGTGCCAGATTTACCTAGTGTTAAATCTCAGGCTTGAACAGAATTATGTTTATAGGTGTTTCTTGCAAATGTGATAATGTTCTGAGATGTAGTTTGACTTGGTTTATTTTAAGATTACATTTACATTCTTTTTGCAGCTTCTTGTATGTTGGTTTCTAAGTCTGAAAGATATGTTTTTAATGGCATATCGCTGGTCAACGTATGAAGATTGTCGTTTGCTTAACCTGGATATCGTATAAGTGCTTAGAATTATTTAGTCCCTCCAGGAAAAAAGTCCAGGTAGTTATGCAAGATGAACATGATAAACAAAGTGGAATATTGACTAAGTTAGTTTAATGGCAAAATTGGTTTTGATGTTCAAAATTATCATCATAATAAATATATGAATTAAGAATTTGCTTAAGAAATCATAACTCATGCTTCTTTATGATGATTTTTGTGTTCGGACAAGTTTTTTAGGTTCTTCTTCTCAGTCGCTACACTCTTGGCAGAGTGGTCGTGGTCGTCACATCAGGGGTGATGGCTCGCTTCATAATTCGCCGCCATTCCTCTCGCACCGCTACCTTCCTGGTACATGCGTGTAGGGGACCATTCAATGCAGCCTTGATCTGGTCTGTCCAGCGCATTGGTGATTTGCCTCGAGCTCTGGTGCCATTCACTTTTTCCATTCATTTTTTTAGGTTATAATATCACAACATCGGAGTATAATTTACACCTAACAAACTTATTTATATTAAAAATCAGTTCATTGGTTATTCATTTGTGATAGCTTTATAATATTAATAACATGTTGTGATAATTAATATAAAATTATAAACCGAGTGAATAGTCGCACTAATTTGGTTGTCAGTGACAACATTTAGAAACTAAACGTGTGCGGGTAACATAAATGGTTTTAAATGTCTATTCGACTGTGAAACTATATTCTTTTAGTATCTGTGCCGTTAACTAAATTAATATTGATTTCGTTTTGTAGAAAATATTAGGTAGTTTGAATGAATAATATCTATGAAAATTATCATGATAAATAAATATTTTACGAGTTCAACTGATAACTCAACGAAAAGAAAAGCTTAATATTTAAGAATTTTTATTTAATAGTTTTAATGAATAAACTGAGAAAAAATATTACGAGCTTATTTTAATTTGATTTTCTTTAAAGTAAATTAAAACGCAGGTGAAAGAGACATTTTGATAGAAATATTCGTAGATGAATTCGTCCAGAAATAAACATATTTTTTTTACAAACTAGCAGCCCGTGCCATCTTCGCACGGGTGGATTCCTCTAAAACCCGGTCCCGATGGTTACAAACACAACAAAAAAAGAATTATCCGAATCGGTCCAGTCGTTTTCGAGTTATGAGCGTAGCAACACATTTGGCGATCCATTTTTATATTATAGAAGATAAGATGCCTGCCAATGTCACTGGAATATCTTAATAGATAATCACAAAGGGTAACTGAAGGAATTAGGTTTTTAGTCAGTCAAGTTTTACAGTTTATTTTTACTCCACCCACAGTGTCCGGCCTGATTTGATAATTTTACACCGGAAAAATGAACAAGCGTTCAGTTATTAACCAGAAAACAGATGAAGATGAATCCGACTCTTTAAATTCAGTAGGTGGTCAATGACATACCCTCACGTATTCTTCTAAAATCCTGAAACATAGTAGGTTTATAATATATGAAAATAAAAATGGACAGCACTCCCGTGCAGACAAATATGAAACGTAAAACTTGTCGAGCAACGAGCGAAACACATTGGTTTGTTCTACATGACTGACGTGAGACGATTCGCAAGTTTCGCTCAAATCCGCATCGCGTCTTATGTTTATTCTGTTTGCAATTTTGTTTCCGGATTTGTTAGTTTTTTGAAATAAAAACATGAATATATGTCAGTCTTACTGCCTTTTTTACATTTTCACTTGATAAATAAAAAAAAAGACATATCATAATACTCTTCGTTATGCACACTATTGCCATCATGCCTGTGTAAGAACATTTTTAGAATGCATATAGTTAAATGTTTCCACTTCTAGGACACGGACCTTTTCATAGAGAAAAGGTCCACAACATATATCATAAATTAAAAAAGATTCAAAAATAAGTCAAGAAAAGTGCGATTTTATCTTTTACTTAATTAAGAGTAACATAAGATTATATTATATTCTTTTAGTGAAACAAATAAAATCAATGGGGAAAAAATGTGAATATACTTGAATCCCTTTATTTTTCGCTCGCATTCATGCGAAACGCTCCTACATTTACAAGATAAAAAGTGCAAAACGGTGTGTATTCCCTACTTATGATAATCCTGGATAAATCCTTTGTAGTTCAGCCAAATCTATGCAAAGTTACGATGTCGTTAAGTCGCTAGCACACATTCATATTCAAGCAGTTTCTTGCAGTCTCCATTTGTGTTTCGCCTTACCAACTTAATTGCCCAACTCCCTTTAAAACATGTAGAATTGCATCTAGATGCTTTTAAACCCAATTAAAAGCAAACAATGTCATATCTTTAGAACGTACTCAATTTTCCCTCGTTCCTTCGAGACAGGTAAAGGCACGCTCCACACATGTGCCATATGTACTCGTAACTATAAATATGTGGCCGTTCTACACCGCTGATGACACATCGTAACGCACGATGTCTCACAAACCACTTCGGCGAAGGTTAGAGAAAATTGCCATCGAAATACGTTACATATTGGAAATTGCCGTAATTTGTTAACGTTATGCCTCCCAAGAGTACGACATACGCGCATTTTTTTAAATTTATTTCAGCATGTATTTTTTTTATCTACTCCACACTACCTCGGATTTCGAATAATGAGAAACGAAATGAGCTCCAACGTTCTCCTGACGAGAAACTATGGAGAGTTTTTTTTCTCTTTTTTTTAGGTAGTTTAAACGGCTTATTAGGCACCTCGAAAGCTCGGGAAATGGCCAGCAGACATTTACAATTTATTCGGAATAGTTTCGTGTATTTTCTACGTAACTGGGCTCTTATATTTTATCTAGGGGTTATAGGACGACTAACGAGTAACGACTGCCGTAGTTTTCAGCGTGTAGATATAAAATTCAGAAATAGGGAAGGTTAGGAAAATCTGGATAACAAGGAGTTTGGTTTAACGAAACTTGGAGTTAAGATATCAAAAACCACAGCGTATTTATGACTGTTTTTTTTTCCTTTTTGTATCGCCTTAGATGCAAACAAGGCTGAATTGTATATTTGCATTTTAAAAAAAAACCGTTTTAAAATCTTTTTATGAAGCACCTACTCGTTTAATTTTGTGTTCTTTGGTACCTACTCGTTTAATTATTAGTCTAACTTAGGTGTAATTACGATATTCTACTTTCAAAGTTATGCGAACCTTGCATTAAACAACCTTTCAGACTTCAAAGAAATAGAACTTACACAAGTTTCCTTTGAACGTAATTCTTGATTAACTTCATCACTTTTCCGGAAAATATATTATAGTATTATTTTTTTAATAGCCTTAACTGTCCCACTCCTGAAAGCCCAAAGGAAAGGCCTCTCCCCATTCCTTCCACTTCTCACGATGTTGTGCCTCTTCTCGCCAATTCGCATGAAAGGCATCCAAAGCGTCCCGCCATCGTCTCCTAGGCTTGCCGCGACCCTAGCTGTTTCAGGGCTCCATTCCTGTGCTATACGAGTCCACAGTTGTAACGGCATCCAGCAGACATGCCCTGTCCAGTCCCTTTTTAGTCTTGCAGCCTTGTGAGCTACATCGGCTATTTGAGTTCTAGAGCGCAGTATGGTGTTTTAAAAATAATATTACTGATATCAATATATTTATACAGAATTGTTCTGGGACGGAGAGAAAAATTTGTACTTGTCTGGGTTTGAACTCATAACCTCGTGGATGGAAGGCAAGTTTTTCAATTATGGGCCATTAGGACTTCAACTTCTTTGTTATAAGTCTACCAACAAATGTAAGGGATGAATGAAATGGAACGTTTCGGGAGACCGAGGAACATTTTCTGGGCTTTTTCTTTTATCGTGGTAAAATCATCAATTGAGTCCTCCCAGCCCAGGCAGGGCTAGAGGGACTGTCAGACTTGTACTGACTAAAATCCACGGTGTCCTTCAATAACCCTTTATGTTCCGGTGTCACGGTGATGGTATAAGTCCCGCGACCCCAGCAGTTTTAGCCCTCTGAGAGGAGGTTTCGCCATTATGCTGACGCTCTTTGAAGCGCGTGTGGAACACAACACTCGTCGACCCGGGCATGGTCCATGGTCGGACAGCGGGTTGCCCTTCACTCGCCGCCCGCATGCCCGCGCCTACGGAGGCCGGAGATCGGGCGTCCACCACCACGGGTGGGGAGGAGGGAGGACATTGTCCCGTGGCCCGCCTCCACATTTTCTGAGCTTGAACGAATATTCATAGTTTACAGGAGATATCATATTCGTTCGAGCGTAGAATTAAATTCGGACAACGGACTAGTGTAAACACTAGGAAATCAAAACTCGTAACAAGGTTTGTTTCACATTTTTCTTTTTACATGCTCACTGTAGACGAAAAACTGAAATAGAATTTTTCCTAGTAACATTTTCTGAATGTAAAATCGAAAATGTAGTGAATACTACTTTTATTTTGTTTTTGATCCGAATTAAGGAGAATCTTTGATTAATTGGGAAAAAAAATTACCCATGAAGCCAATTAAATTATTTTAACATCAAGATTTGCAATCACACTGTTATAGAAGACCATTGCCATCATCCAGACGCAAATTCAGTCTTAAATGACTCCTTGTTATCGTGGTCGTTGACTGCTGGCTTCTTAAAAAAACAAAATACGGCATCGTGAGAGTCACAGGCAACGGCTGGATGCATGTAGCGAATTATCGTTCGATCTTGCGGTCTAAAGGGGAGGCCTATGTTCAGCAATGGACCTCTTTTGGCTCATTATGATAATGATGACTGCTACTGAAATATTCCTAAAGCAAAAACCCGTACCAGAGGCCTACTTTTAATCTATTATTGTAACCTAGAGCGTTTAAAGCAAATCGTTTCAGCTTTACTCTCGGGGATTTCTGGAAGAAATGATCAGATATTTAGTATTTTTATTAGTACTTTTGAAATATCTTTAAAACTTTGCAATCTATGGATATTAATACTTTAGCTTTAAGTTTTTTTTTTTGTTTTTTTTTTCCCTGTGACAACACTACAGCTAACAGCTGATTTTAAATTGTCCTGTAATTTTTTATTGTAAAAATTGTATTTATTAGTTTTTTAAAGGATTTTTTTCCAATTTCTCATCTAGAATATTGCTTATTAATGTATTTTCTGTGTTAGATTCACTTATTGATCGTAAATTTTGTGTGTAATTTTAATGTGAAATAAATGACAGTTACCGGCCTAAGGGAAACTTGCATTGTCATCGTAATCCAGGTACAGTACTTCTTAATTATTAGCTATAACATTGTTTACGTGCCGTAATTACGTTTGCTATCACTTAATCTAAGTTTTCATTTCGTTATTTAGTGATACTCATGACCTTTCAAAAGATTAGATGATAAAAAGGCCTGGGAAGAAGCTGCTCCAATTAAATTCACTCAATGTTTTCTCACTATTCATTTTGACATTTTATTTGGTTTTTTATACACTCAGACATTTTATTATTATTTTGACATGTTTTGTTTTTTTTTTTTATATACATTATACACACCTTGACATTTTATTTTTACTTGTCCTTTTTGTTTTTTTTTTGACATGATCTTTTTGTATTTTTTTTTTGTTTGACATGATTACTTTGTAATTTATTTATATTTTTACATCTTTTGACATTTTCTATGTCATTTGTATTTTATTTTGTATTTTTGTTGACATGAATTACTTTGTAATTTTAATGTTGTCTTTTATTTTTGTGATTTTACTAGCTTGTGAATATGAGAACAAATGTGGGTTACATTTTATTCTATTTTTTTTATTATTATTGATTTTCTTTTTTTGCGTTTTTTGTATTGTCTGACAGTTTGAGTTATTTATGCGGCTTACCCAAATGTCCTTTCTTTGGTATTGTTTGTCATTTTGTTGAGCTCCTTGTGTTATAAGTTGAGCTACACGGTAACTGACACATGCTTGCACTGACTGGACAGGTCCACTCAAATCTGTGTGGTTCTTTCTTCAAAAGACCACCTCAGACACCTGCATGGTTCTCATAGTACTTTACCAATACAAAATTGTCTGGACTTTAAAAGAGACTGTGACCTCTGAGTTTGTTTCGGATGTTTCTTCTCAGAGTAGTCAGGTACGAAACACCGGCCCCATCTAGTCTAAAAATAGTGTCTTTTGACGTGTAAAAGAGTTTGTAAAAACCAATTTGCTGAATAAATATCATTTATCATTTATAAGTCATCATAATAATATTATTCTCATAAAACTCCTACTGCAAATATGTAGATTCTTCTTGGTATCAAACAATTTCTAAGTAAAAAATAAATAGATTGCTGCTCAGAAATACATACCTACACAGCTTTGATATCAGCATACTGCTAAGCTATTTCCAAAGATACTTATGATATTGTTAGTGTTACTATAAAGGCTGGGAACATAAGAATCAATTTCTTTAACGTCAGCAGAATCGAAATACGTACTCAAGATTCTCCAAGCCATCTTATCGTATAAAGCTATCGATTCTAATATTATAAAAGAGGTTGGCTTTGTACGTTTGTAAGTTTGGTTATATGGAATAGTTTAAGCTATGTAACTTTTGAACCGATTCCGAAAATTCTTTCACGTCTTCTTCTACTAAACGCGTCTATGGCGATCTAAGTTTTGTCAGAGCATGATTTTTGTGAATTCAGTTTCGTTTATCAGTTCCCGAAATTAAAAAAGAAAAAAGTTGAACAAATGTCGCCTTAATTGAAAAAGGAAATTAATCTAGTCTACTGAAAAATGTTATTAGTCCGTAAATTACTCAAAATTGATTCCTATGCCTAAATGTAGACTTCTCGATATGTATAATGTAAGCCAAAATATGAAATAAAATTATTTATTATTTGATACGTATTTTTGTTTTGTTACGTAAACCAAAACGATGCTTTAACAATGCACAAAAATATTCGTTGATTTAAAAAAAAACTGTGACATTTTTTTTTCAATATTATTTGAATATTGAAAAAATGGTCACAGTTTATTTTTAATCTGATAAACTAAATAGATGCTAAAAATTGATGCTGTCAACTAGACTTTTGATAATTCTCAGCCATGACGCGAGTGACGCCGCAGACAAATGCTAGTTGGCTATAATTAAGCTGTTTAAGCATCTCTAACAACAGTTTGCTGACGCAAGAGGCTTCTCTTAGTCACGTTTTTGCTTCGTCACAGAGTGTTGAAGACCCTACAAATTGTGCAGAGCATTGGAACAAAGCCAACCGTTTATGAATGCAGTGTTTCGCGTAACGAGCGAAATATCTCACTCTCACTAAAATTATATAAATATTTTTCAAGTTTATTGTATCAACACTTCGTAAATATTGTATTGTAATTAACGGCTGAGGAATGGTGGGGAAAGATATGGTTTTTTTTTATTAATTAACGAACTCCAAGTGTTTATTATGGAATGCATATTGTAATGGACTATTTTTCTACCGCTGAAATGCATTGTTATGTTGTTATTTATTTGATGGTATTATTGAGCATGTTTATTTGAAGAACACCCATATGAATGGCGCCATTGCACAATTGTAAATGTAGCCCGAGAGAACCTTCTATTAAAACCAGCGGAGCAACTCCTAAAGTTTGGCGGGAAAACCGTTATCAACGCATGCTGTCATGCTGTCGCTGCAATGTCTTTTCATATATCCGTCATCCTGGGCTATTGGGGATCTCTGTGGATTTTATTCAGTAGGTACAAGTCTAATCCTCCCATCCTACCGGCGAAAGAAAACATCGTGAGTAAACCGCCATGTCCTAGAACCAAAAATTCGAAGATATTATGTGACATTTGCCAATCCGCACTGGGCCTGCGTGGTGGATTACGGCCCACTCCCTCTCTCAGAGAGGAGGCCTGTGTCCCAGCAGTGGGAACATTATAGGCTGATGATGATGATGATGAATACCATCATAGTATATAATATAATACGGAGAGTGAAAAAGGTTTAACTATAAAAAAAGGTTTATATAATTCAAAAGTGTCCAATATTTGTCCGTATGCGGTACACGTAGACGGGCGTTGTGCAACGTTCCACAGTCCACACACAGTTTTTATTTCCGGACCTATTCCAGCGGCAAACAAACTCCGGTGTGTCCATTCTAATGTATATTACAAATACGTGCCACATAGAAATAGTTTTTAATAAAGTTTTTTCTATTACGTTACGTGGTATTGGAAAGAAAAACTAATACCTAGCCGGAAATTAAATCTGTGTGAGTTTGAAAAGTCTTTGCGTTGTACTGTTATTATTTTCATAAAGAAATTATATATTATGCTTTTGCCAAAAGGGCTTAACTGGTTAAAGGTGCTCCCTCACCGCGAGAATTTACCTGTAATGTTACGTTACAGATTCGAACATTTCATTAGTGATGGAAGACAATCGAGTATAACAATGCGCACTTTGTATCAAATCTATACTAAATGTACGCGAATGCTCGTCAGTCAGGGAGGTAGTATTGTAAGTAATGTATTGCTCAAAGCCGAATCTATAATGTTACATTACACGCGAATGCTCCCGGTGATGGGAGCGCCTTAAGGTAATTCTTGAATTTTCAATTAAAAGCCGATACGTCACGCAATTCTGCTAGCACCTTGGTTCAGACCAGGGGATCTAGTCTCTTATTCCGTCAAGGAAGGCCTGTACAAAAGTAATTCTAAACTTTTGTGTGGACCTTAGTCCCCATTCGTTTTGTATTCGACAACACGAGTCGAGATAACCAACTAATCTTATGTCCGTAAGTGATAAAGAGTAGCGAATGCTCAAAACTTTGCCCGAAGCTACGGGTATCATGCTTAAATAGTAGTACCCAGTATCGTGTCTGCTCTCATTTATTAATTTATTACTTCAGATACTTTTTAACACAGAATTTTAGTTTTCTTTTTTTTTTCAATTATTTTAATTCATTTGTAACAATTGCTTGATTAGCTCATCCCAATACCGCTGTTACAGAACTAGCAAGAACAGGTTGTCACTTAAGTAATTACTCCTTATTTTCTAAAACTAGAAGCACTAGTTTGCCCACACAACTGGAAAAGGCTGTAAAACTTTTAAAACAAAGAAACTGTTCAAGGCCGACTGCTTAGCCTCTTTTGCCGACGAGTAGGGATAGTTATAAGAAACACCACGTACTCCGAACGAAGACATTTATTGAAATAATTCCGCTACCTTATATACATTCGGTTGTAACGAAACCATAGCGCGATTCACAAAATCTAACAACGCCATCTAGGGAGTTAGTGGTAACTAAATATATGTTAACAGCTTAAACTTGAACATACCGCCCACCAAGGACTCAGTCCTTTCAACCGCCCACCATGACATGATGAAAAAAGTAAGCTGAATAAGAGCGTGTTGCCTCTAAAGTCCTGGGTGTGCAGCTCTTATAATATTGACTAAGTTAACATCCTATTTACAGACATAGTATAACAAATTGAAAAACATAACTTTTACACAATAAACCAAAAAATTGAGTGGACTGTATATAAATGTAATAAAAAAATAAGAAAAGTATAATTATTAATGTTTAACCTTCATCGCTTATTGGTAAAATACAAAGTTTTGAAGTTGGACGCTTGACTTGAGAGTCTTTACACTTTATGGTAGCTACTCGAACCAAATTGTCTTTACCAGGGTGTAATTCAAGCACCCTGCCATATAACCACTTGGAAGGAGGTAAATTGTCTTCTTTTACGAGAACAATATCCCCAACCTTTGGATCGCTCGTACGTTTGGCCCACTTATGTCGTTGAAAAACATACTCAGATACTCCCGAGACCAAAGTTTCCAGAAAGATTGAATCATTCTTTGTGTCAATTGCCAACGTCTCAAGCTACTCTCCGTATCATACTCATAATTATAATCTGGTGCTACCACCAGTGGCTCTCCCACCAGGAAATGTCCCGGTGTCAATGGATTTGGATCTGTTGCAATTTCACTAACTTGTGACAGAGGTCTGGAATTTAAACAAGCCTCTATTTGCGATAAAACTGTGCTCAACTCTTCAAAAGTAAAAGCCGAGTCGCCTATCACCCGTTTGAAGTGATGTTTGGTGCTTTTAATTCCTGCTTCCCAAAGACCTTCAAAGTTAAAAACCGCTTCTATATGTACAGCTCGGGTGGTCATACATACGAAAAAACATATATAGTCTCTGTAGGACTTGTGTTCCCTACCCTTTGAAGTTCTGATCTGATTGAGCACTGCGTAATCAACACCTGAATGTAGAAATGGCTTACTTGGTGTTGACTGAACATTACCTGCAGCATCAAAGATTCTGATATAAATAACAGCAGCCACACTCGACGAGTCAGAAAGGCCACGTAACTCAACTTGTCGATCCTCTACTCTCCTAGGGATTTTACCGCTGTTGAATATTCGCAACTCATTACGACAAGATTGCCTTACGTGCTGAAGTTCATTAGATAGCTCATCATCCAAGGCAAGACCAGTGAACCACAGCTTTTGGATGAAGACTTCAGCGGTAATTATACATGTTGCAATCCAACCGAGTCGGTCATACAATCGCGATATCGGTGATATAACTCTTTTAGTTTCAGGTGCAGACGGTGACGAATAAGGTAAGTCAACACAAGGTAAGTGACAAGGTAAGTTTAGATTAGAATGAAATTCATCTAGATTGCGATTCCAGGTGAGGCCTAAAATCCTAGTGGTTTTATCTTCTTTTTCTGTACGGACAACAGTATGATGCGGTAAGTAAACAGCACCCACTATATCCTTTTCGCCTTCATTGGAAATTTCTTCCATATGCCCTAGTGATAAATATTCATTTATCACTGATGTGTATTGCTTTTTATTAAGCCCGTTTTCTTTGTTACGCCTTTTCTCAAGATAGTATAACCTTTTAATTGCTATTTCTTTATTGCAGGGTCTTTTATTGGATCGGGATGGAAGTTTCATGTAGCAACCAGCTTCATCTCTTCGTGTTGTAGCAGCAAAGTAATCCTCACATGCTTGCTCTTCAGGACCAAGAATTGTCTTTTCAGAACTTGAAGGTTCTGCCTCTAGTTCACAACATCTTTTCAGGATTTGATTTTCTTGAACCTTAGCATGCATGCTTAGAATTGCATTGTGACCTGATTGCAATGCTGCGACATCATGAACCTCACCCGATACAATCCATCCAAGGAATGTATCTTGAGCCATTGAATTACCGCTAGGGTCCTTGATTAAGCCTTCTTTTAAGATTTTACAATAGGCTTCCGCTCCTAACAAAATATCAATTTTGTTAGGCCTGTTGAAATTTGGATCGGCTAGTTCAATACGATTGAGTTCTGGCCAATCCACCAAAGTGAATTTCCTTTCAGGTAAAATGGAAGTTACCTTACTCAGCACATAAGCCTTTATTTGAAATTTGAAGGCAGGATCACGTAACGACTGAATGTTTATCCTAACTATATAATTTGAAGTTACGTTGCCCTGACCTCCACCTAAACCCGAAATAGCAGTTTTAACCGCTATTTTCTTCAAGTGTAATAACTGAACCGCAGCTTCCGTTATAAAAGAAGCTTGCGAGCCCTGGTCTAACAGGGCTCTCAAAACTTGATGATACCCATTGCTAGACCTAGCCTTAATAAGGGCTGTAGCCAGTACAATCTGACTATTGATATTCCTAGCAAAATGGGTTGAAATATGAGGTTCAGCCGTGGTCTCGTTCTCTGGTGTTTCTCCTTGAGTTCTATTTTGAGCGTTGGAAGATCTGGTATCACTATTTAATTCTATATTTTGATGCAAAAGAGTATGGTGTTTTCTGTTACACATTTTACATTTAGTATTCACCCGACAATGAATAATGAGATGACTTGAGCGAAGGCAATTAAAACACAAACCATGAGATTTTACTATTTGACGACGCCGATCAACAGTTTCCCGAGCAAACTTTTCACAATGACACAAGAGATGTTCTTCCGAACAAAGTGGACAGCATAATTTAGCAACCACATGTAACGCTTTGGGGTAACTTTTAGTCTTACTACCCTGTGGTTCTACAAATTCTAAAGCCCGGAAACGTTTCTCTAAAAAGTCGCGAAACGCTTTGAAGGTGGGAAGGTCCTCGCAAAATTGACTTACCTGCAATTCCCACTGCTTCCGAGTCTCAACGTCCAACTTTGCACTGATCAAATAAATAACAATAATATCCCAAGAGTCCACTTGCACCCCTAGATTTGATAACTCATGTAAGCAATCGGTTGTGGTATCCAAAAGCTCTTTGAGAGCAGTGGATGCCTCACCCGCCATTTGTTTTTGGTTAAGTAGACGCTTGAGAGTACAATTGGCTAGAAATCTCTTATTATTGTAACGACTATTTAACAGAGTCCAACATTTATCATAATTTGTTTGAGTAATCGGAATATGCTTTATGAGCTGTGCTGCTTCGCCTGACAAATGTGATCTTAAATAATGTAAACGTTGGACGTCTTCAAGATTCTTGTTATAATGAATTAAAGACAAAAATAAGTCCCTAAACGTTGTCCATTCGTAATATTTGCCATCGAAAGTGGGAATAGTGATCTTTGGTAATTTAGCAATTGACAACATCTTTGGATCTTCATGCGACTCATTACTTGGTTTGCAGGACTGAGACGTACTAGGTAAAGCATTTTTCAATTCCACTTTATAGTCAATAAAAATGTCTGTGACCGCCTCAAAAACATCATTCCTAATATAATTTGTTGCATTTAATTCATTTTGTTTGAAGTTGACCAAAAGTTGCTCGTGTTTCCTTGTAAAATCTTCATACAGTTTATCTAATATCTCTAATCTGGACTCCACATAGGCTTTATTTATTCTCTCTTTCGGAGACTTCTTGAAGTTAATAAGTCCCTTCTCAATTCGATTTTTGATGTCTTCTAACAGCCTCAACTGTGCTTCCATGTTGTTAAACAAAGCCAAAGACAGAAAATTCAATCGAAGAATTCTAAGTGCCCAATTCGTATTTTTTCTAAGTGCTAGATTTTTGTAATTTTTCTAAGTGTTTGAACCGCACTTTGACTCTGACTAAAATCGGGCATAGGTTCCCCGTCTCTTCAATTTTTGGGGAATTATTCTAAGTCCTAAATTTATTTTTGCAAAATTTTCTAAGTCCATGAATTAATTTGAAAATTTTACAAGTCTTTGACACTTCTAGTATTAAGATTGTACTCACGGTTTTTTTTTGCACTTTGATCACTTCACTAAACCACTTAACACATTTCCGCTCGGCTGCGCAGACCTCGCTCCGCTCAGCTCAGCTCGCTCCGCTCCTCTCAGCTCCAGATCGCTCCGCTCCGCTCAGCTCCAGACTTGCTCCGTCGACAGAGGCGCTTTTTCAAAAAGATGTTCCGGATCGTAGGACCTTGTTCAAGGCCGACTGCTTAGCCTCTTTTGCCGACGAGTAGGGATAGTTATAAGAAACACCACGTACTCCGAACGAAGACATTTATTGAAATAATTCCGCTACCTTATATACATTCGGTTGTAACGAAACCATAGCGCGATTCACAAAATCTAACAACGCCATCTAGGGAGTTAGTGGTAACTAAATATATGTTAACAGCTTAAACTTGAACAGAAACAAAACTCTTTTGTATCGTGCTAGCCGTCGAACCTTAACTGAACTTACACGCGGCTCAAAGCAGTCACAAGAAATAAACTCTAACTCCAACAACATTCTTTAAAACCTTTGAATCAATGAAGTTGTTCAGTTTCTTTGAATAGAAGGACTTTGGTAGTTTTACTTTAAACTGGGTTTTCTTATGACATAATATGTTTCACGCAGAAAATAAAAATAATAAAGCACTTTCATAGTCTATTCGTTTGATTCTCTATTTTGGGTAAAAAAAATCATTAAATTTAGTCTTCCAACTCCGGATGTAGCAGAAGGAACTGTCAGATTTAACTGACTAAAAACCACTTTGTACTAGAGCCGTTATAACTACATAAGACATGCCTTCAGATACTTGGATATAGGGCCCTATCAGATTGGTCACAGCTAATTGAGGCGCGTGTGAAACACCATTTATCATGATAATCATCATCAGTTTATGATTAGTCGTTTGCAAAAGTGCCAAAACATATAATACTCAAAAATAATCATACCGTTCTTTTAATTCTAATGATTTCAGCATTATGATTAAAATTCTATTGTTGCAATTGATTCTGTTTTGATTATTCGAAATCATGTTGGCAGCATCCCGTAAATATTATTTTCGATTCACCTCTGTGTCCTTATTCACCGAAAGTGCTATTTTAAAGTATATATAATTTTCAAAAAAAAAAAAAAAAAACAATTCATTTTTAGCTTTAGTAATAATGAAGTAAAAAAGTGTTGTATCCTGTTCAAACAAAGTAATAGCGAAAAACAAACAGCAGGCAGGTTATTGAAATACTTTGAAAAATAAAAGTTCGTGCAAACGCCTGTTACAAAAATTACAACCCTTTTGTGGAAATTAGGTCAGAGTCAACACGAAAAATCTATAAAAAATAATGTTCTGAGGCCTTATCATGAATTTACAGTTTTTGTAACGTGAAGTAAACTGGAACTTTGACATTAATTTCAAGGAAAAAATTAGTTCCTTCTTCGTACACTAGAGGCGCTGTTCAATGTTTCCATAAAGTAAACGCTAAGTAAATACTTCAAGTATGCTCTAAATAAAATATATAATCCTGTGATAAGGCCTCTGATGGGTTAATTTACTGACTTTTATAAGGTACTCAGACACTGAATTGATTTTATTCAATGAATCATGTTAACAACATTGACACCATAACCATAACACAAAAGAACTCACAAAAGAATTATCACAATCAAATCAATAGTTTTTAAAAGAAACAGACTTACAAACATTTATTTTTATTCATAAATGCAATAAATTAACTTTTTTGACCCTAGGATTTGAAGTAAACGACCAAAATAACGTACACACGAAAGTACCTAGTTTATTTTCCGTTTTCAAGCATTGAAACAATCCTATTATCGTCGCTATGCAAAGTTTTGGCACGTTCCAACCAATAGGAAAAACTAGTTCGGTAACTTAGTCTCTAACAAATTAACTTTATTTCATTTAATTAGAAGATGATCCTTTTGGGTCTTTCCATTCCATTATGGTATTTAAGCAGCAAATTCTAATGCTAATCTAAACCTAAAAAAAAAGAATAACAGGTATTCCATGAAACTGCATCAAATCAAATGCCCCATTCAAATCACTTCCCCCTTTTTAAACAGAACTCAACATCATCGCCACAGCCGTATACTCGTATACGGTGAGAATAGCGCAGTTTTCAAGCGCAACCTACCGGAAACAGGACGTGCTAGTGACGTTTGCCTGACTACACAATACAGCCTCCCCCGTGAAACAACTACAAGCCGTACTACAATAGCTTCACATCTTTAAAGTGTCGCTATTCAGCGTTTTATGTGACGGCTAGTGCTGCGACAAGACAATGTGATGTTACGTGGTTTGTGCCCGGAAACATTTTTTTTCTGTTCTTTGGTTTTTGACACCTGATTTGTAGGAGCGACCCATAGACCGACGATGCGACCCTATACAAAACGGGTTGGTAACCTTGTTTTCAGTAATTTTGTGCTGTATTTTCCTATTTAATTGTTCTGAAAAAGAAATGGGGCGAATTATAAATTATACAAAAATATATTATAAAAAACCTTGTCTAATTCATACATACTTTTTGCTGTGGGGAATTAATTTTGTGGCGAACTTACAACAACCCAAAAAAACTAAACTGACAGCAGCTTCTGTCTGTCAACTGACACTTAGAAGTTAAGTTTAGCCAGAAAACCCTTTGTGCTAATTAATTTACAATAAATGTTTTTTTCATGTGCTAGTTAATTATTTATTTTAGTCATAGTATCACCATCACAGTACCGTTCTTATTTCAATTGCATAGTAAGTAAATCTAACGCACAAAATAAAGTGTGCAAGTAATTTTGCAGTCACAGTTTAAGTGAAATTATTTATTTAAGATATCGAAAAAACGTTTGATATAGCAGTGTGATGTAGACTAAAAAAGTAAGGACCAGAACAAAAAATAACTAAACTAAAGAACAAAAAAAAAGTACCTAAAGGTAAAATAAAACTGACTGTTTAACCGGCTGCTGATTAAGATAAGCCAAATAAAACAAAAAAGATAAAAGTAGTAAAACTCAAGTTTTGTTCCCATTTTTATCAACAGATTCAGATCTGAGAAACTTATTATCAGCTTAATCGTCCAACTTCCTGGAAGTTAGATCTAGGATACGAACTTACGAACTTAAGCAGACATTTCCAAGAATTGCTAAGTTTTCAATTTACGTAATTGGAATCAACTTCGCACTTAGTATTAAGTGTTTATCATTCCAAAATTGTAAAGGAAAATTGAAGGAATTGTGATGTGCCAGTTTGTGATTTAATTGTTTCGTTGACGATCTTTGGGACTTTATTTGAGGAGTAAAAGCCTTCAGCTTTAGATTATCCTTTGTTTTGATAATCGTTTTCAATTATATCGCACTACTCGTATTCTTTTGTTAAATCTATTTTATTGCGTCTTGTGGTCGTAAGCGCAACTATTGAGCATAAGGGTTCGAGTCAGAAGTCGTGGAAAGTGCCATTGTTTACGGAGAAGTAACGCTGTTTAGCGACTGGAAAGTAGCTTGGTACACAATTAAATAGAGTTTTTATATGGTTTTACATAAAAAAAAACGAATTTATCCGCAAGTAGTGGCTTTAAATTTTGTTGATTGTTTAAATTCACCACGTTACTTGAAGCGTTTACGTCAATGTCCGATTAAAATCAGTTGTGTTGGTGTTAATAACTAGCTTGCAGTTTTTTTTTCTTTTTACGTAGTAAAATCATCAAATGAGTCCTCCCACCCCGGGCTGGACCCCCGGGAGGGACTCTCAGACTTGTACTGACTAAAATCCACGGTGTCCTTCAATAGCCCTTAAAGCTTGCAGATTTGAAAAGAGACTAAATAAAATCGTGAACACGCGATAAATCAATAGGTATCTTAGTTTGTCATCAAAGAATCTTAGAAATAATAATGTTATGTGTGGTAGTGAGACCCATATTAAGTATACCTACTATTTTTATATTAAAAGGTGACCTTTTCTTTAAAGAGCAGGTATAAAGAAAACATTAATATTAAAAGAAGAAAACCAACAAATCAGAATAGGTAAATAAAAAAAATTACAGTTTCCTGAAACAAAACTTGAGGCTTACTTTGGTGGACGATAAAGTAAAATGTTTTTTTATATAAGAACCCCTTTTCATACAATACCAAAGTCTAGGGTGTTTACAAAGTATTTGCGCTTGGTTCAGCAAGAACGCGGCCCATATTTTCTGTAGTTTCCTCCTAAGAGACAGGCCATGGACCTCCCACATGGAACCAAATACTTTTTGTTTTATTTTGTTTGAACAACCGAACGTGAGTTTGGAAAAGTTTGGTTGTACGCTTGATAAAGTCCGACAACCAGTATTGTTACCCAGTTCATGGGTTGTTCAGCTCCATCTGCTTAAACTAAAACTTGAAGATCGAACTCGATTTAGTTGCCAAATTAAGGCCTTAGTTAGACATCATTGGAAAACAGAACACAGCAAAAAAAAATACAGAAACAAACAAAACAAAGAAATCCACGTTCTGTGCAAAATTGGCAACTAAGTGTAACTTATAGTGACAGGATTCTTTCATATCCGACACTTCGTGAATGTTGTTCAGGGTGATGGCACGAAACTGTGGTAAAAGTTTGGAAATAATGTCTCAAATACACCCTGTATACTTTGAAAAAGAAATAAGTAGGAGTAAGTAAGTGCTGTCATCTACGAATTACATTAATCACCTATTTCAAAATGTCCTATAATCCACATCTCCTCGAAAGATACTGTGAGACGCGACTTATACCTAAGAGGTGGTTCTTCAACGGGCCAAAAACCTTTTTGCCGCATTCGCCACGCATTTGATGTGACAATTGCATTTATTCTAAGGCTGCGTTTACACCAGAGATGTGCCGAGGAAATGTGTCGTGCGAGGATGTCTAGCTGTGTTGTGAAATTGTGTGGGCGTTGCCACCAAACTTGTGCGATGAAAATGTGCCTACGAGGATGTGAAAATGCGCATTAATGTGTGGTGCGAGGATGTGGTAGCGGAGCTGTGAAAATGGGCATTAATGTGTGGTGTGAAGATGCGTCTATGGACTGGCTGGTACAGTATGCGCAAACCTCGCAACACATTTCTCAACATACATTCCTCGCAACACATCCCTCGCACACATTCCTCGTACACATCCCTCGCGTGTTTTGTATGTACAAAAATCAAGCTCCGCTGAGCCGTTTCCACCAGAGCTGCGCTGACCGAGGCGAGGTAAATGAAGCGATTCTATTGCTTCGCACTCGCACATCTCTGGTGGAAACGCAGCCTAACGCTTGAACTATCTTCCTTTAACAAGAACATGATTATTGTATTCATACTGTTATATTCCGTGGTAAGTTGGTCGATTGAATGTTACAGATATGAAACTAGCTCTCTTTAATGTATATAATATAGATTTTTTTTATTTGTTTTAAAATGTTTTCATGTTCCTCATCTGTTTTACACTTCGCACTGTGTATTTATTCAGTAGTTGCTTTTTCATCAGTATTGTACATTGAACGACTGTCTATTTGACTTCCATATAGTGGATTGCAGGATATTGTGTAACCCAGGAAGTTCAGTGGGTAAGACAAAAGATTATTAAACGGTGATGCAATTGTGGTTTCCAAAGACATGCCTACTCTTTTCGAGCCCCCCAATAGTTTTCTTTTGAGGATAACTATTAGTTAATATAATCTTTCAGAGATTCTATCCAAATGGCGTTCTGAAATAACAAAAATATGAGCTGATATAATCAAAACGAAGTTATCTTAATATAATAAGTCCTTACCAACCTCTTGCGTACTTTGTTAATATATTATGTGAACACTCCGATATTGAGTTAATAGGCTATTCATAATTATAATAATATTATTAAGTAAGAATAATATCAATTAGATATAATAGATATTATTCATGCTTAATACTGTTTACATGATTAATAATAATTATTATATAATTATATCAGCTTAACGCAGACAGTCGCTTCAATAAATTAATCAAGATATTTCTTAGTATTAATTAGCATCAAATAACATATTTTGGTAAACCGATTATTACTAATATTAATAAATAGCCATATGAATCCGATATAAATTGAGCCAGTATTATCCTTTGGCTTAGGGGGACCACACGAGACAGACAACCGATTTTAATCGGTCATTGACGTAAACTACACAAGTAATGTGGTGAAATAAACCAAGATATACCTTCTTATTTAATTTCAAAACTATCAGTCAGCCCTGGCCACGCACGGGTTAATGTTTAAAAATAATGATACAGTCATGATTGCTGGTAAGTTATGTAATATTTAATAAGTGAAAGATTTCTAAGAATGGTAACTATTTTTATTATAATCAATGAAGAAACTCTTCTTCTCTACTAAGCTATTTTATGAGAATGCACCTCTATCGCGGCGTCCTCCGCCCGAAATCAAACAAACGCGTGTAAACCAAAGTTCAAAGCTATGCAATGCATTTTTTTGCATTAGAGTTAAAAATAATAACAGACGCAGTAAAAACAGTAACGTAAACTGTTTTAATAACAATTCTTCGTTTCCTTTGTTTTTATTTTCAATTGCATGCACCAGTAATCCATATCCACACGATGGATGCTCCCCCAGATCAATTTCCATCGTAAATCAATTAAAATTCAAATGAGATTTTTCATTGCCTGGTTACCCTACCCGCCTATCAATGAATTTATAAGCAATCAAAGAGGAATCGAGTAATTTATTTTTTGTTGCTTTTTCTTTCAGCTTTTCCGTGGCTTTATATGGAATCTGAATAAATTACTTAAGTAAAGTAATATTTTTTAAGTACGTTTTTAGTTAATTCGCAGATATTTTAATTACATAAGAACTAAATGTTATAATTACCTACTTTCAATTCAGATTCGAAGCAAATCGCCAAGTTAAGTTTCTAATTAGCTTGTTGGGATAGAAGAAAATAATTAAAATACCTCTGAATAAAATACCTATCACATAATCTTTCAAAAGCACTTACCCGAAATCTAATTTCCTCTATTAAAAGCACGTAAATCAAACCACTAAGATCTTGTAACACGAACTAAGACCGGGCAATCCTGCAACTATTATTCCATAGTGTGCAATATCTAGATTGTTTCCCAGCTCAGCTAGACCTAGATATGCGGCAAACTGCCCGAATCTGCCCGAATGATGCACAAACTGAAGCACGAAATCTGTCTGAACCGGCCAAATTGAATTTCTGGTGTTTAATAGAAATTGTTGAATCAATATTGTAAGGATATTCCTTGGAAATTCTGGGAAGTGAATGCAATCTATAGTGGATGGATGCATGTCCTGTTTGACCAAGAATTGTTTTCTTGAAAATTTGTTACATTGTCCGAGGAACCGTAACTTTATCGAGGTATTCAACGAAAGGCACTTGGCAGCTATGAAACATTTTGACAAGAGCCTTATGTCGAATAGATAAGGTGCAAGTAGCTCAAGTGCCATTTTCAGCGGGTATCCTTCGTGGGATACCTCACTTTATCCAATATATAACATTACTGGTTACACAAATTATTTTATTACTATTGGTTACAATAACAAATTCTCTATTGGGGTTAACATTTTTTTTCTTTTTTTTCTGAGTCTCACGGATAAGTTACAGGTATGGGACCCACTAATAATGCTCAGAAGCTTCAGTCACTGTCCTGTGTAAGTAGATAGTCTCGTTTCTGTTCGTGGCTTTTCGACTGAACTTTCAGTATACATACTAGTATCTTCTATTTATTATTTAGGTCATAAAACCATAATCCCGATGAACTAAGCTAGGATTTATATATTTACTTAAAGTAACTTTATCCAGATAACAAACTGGGAATGAATAACTGAAAGTACTTCACACAATCTTTGATTTAATGTTGTTTTGTTCCTATATGGAATCATCCAAGTTTCATTATTTATGACGTAAGTTCTATGAACTTACCTAGGAGTTTAATTATTATTATACTTAGGAGAAATTCGGGTTATAGATGACCGTTTATTTGGGTAATTCATACTATCCCTAAGTTATATGTACTAAGTTCGCCTGGTGTGATTTATTGTGATTAGAAGAAACAAACTTGCAAGGCCATGGGAGTGGGATTAGAGACAGAAGAGGCAGGTAATTTAATATAATTATTACTTACGTATAGCATTATTGCCGTGGTTACCTGGCTAATTTATAAATAAAAAATACAACTATAGGATATCAGTAGAGAAAATGCTTTATCATTTCTGATTATGTATGAGGACTAATTGAATAGGTACATTATGTATTTAATATTATAAATATAATTTAATAACCAAACTTTTTTTTTGAATAACTTAATACCATTTATTCTAGAAGTTACATAAATTATGTTTTGTAATATTTATAATCTACCAAATTGTGAATACATACAACTACTATCCATTAAGGTCTTTAATATTGTACAAATACATTCTAACAATGCAGTTGATTTTTCAATTATTTTTAACATTTATGCAACATAATTTTATTTTAATATTTATGTGAAACCCGATACACTTGTCTATTATTTTACCATAAAGAATCTATTAACAAAAATTTCAAAGCTGCATCATGACACATCACAAAGTTATAAGCTTGTTATATTACCTGATTGTCCGTGCAAATTTGCTAATTTCCTGGCGGTTTGTGGAACCCCCGCCTCCCCGGTGTCGTGTCGTACACTCACTTATAATAGTTTGTCAATAAATAGGTATTAGGTATCTAACCATACATTGATTGTATTTTAATTAACTGGTGATAAAAAAATTAAACCATGTAATTAAAAAAAAAATTACACGCAGTTACTGATCTCGAACAAACTATGTTCAGGTTTCGCATAATACTAAAAATAATATTGTTAAAAAAATGGATATCTTATCACAAGATTTCTGTATTTCATTTACAGCGTACCTATTTACAAAATTGTTACGGCATTTATTGTATGGAAAGTTCCCGTTTACTTCACATCACAAAAACGTAGAAAAGCATGCTAGGCCTCCGAAATCTTGTGCTACGGCCTCGTCCAAAAGTTTTGAATAATGCGTCTGGCAGTGCATCGAGATGGCTAGTGATAGCCGCCTTTCATTTCCGGGCAGCCCTGGTGGAAATTGCGAGTCCATCCGATGTCGATGTGTCTGACGGTTTCCTCTGTCGGACATGTTTTGTGACCAATGAAATAAAGATCTAATTGTTTTTTTGGCATGAAGGTTTTTCATTCCTCTTCACAATTTATATTCACGAATGTAACTAATAATTATTATATTATATTTGGATGGATGGGTGCTTTACTCTAACAAGTACGGACGGCTGAACTGTTCTTGATGAAATTTATAGAGTAACTTGAAATAATTACAGTAATGTTCTGCTATATTCATATTATAATTACTGTTTATAACAAAAAGGAAATTTTTGATTCTTAAGGCCAATCTATTGATATAAAAACAGTTATTGTAGCAAAAATCAGTGCAAAAGTCGAAATTTTGTAGGTATATGCAGTCATGCTAAAGTACAGAAGCTGACTTAATTTGCGTATAACTTACTGCGTACTAAAGTATTTGCAGCGTTTATTGTATGGAAATGATAAAGTGCTTCTAGTGTAAACAACAATTTAGTTCTATAAAACTAACGTCAAAGTTCCCGTCACTTCACAAAAATGTGACAAGTCATGCTAGGGCCTCTATTCATACAATTTTTATAGCGACATTTATGAAGGAGTGCCTGCTTAAAAACTATGAATTTGAGTCGTATTTGCGTTGAGTCAGCATTTTGATTTAGGACCTCAACTCTGAAATCTATACGATGGCTATAAAGTTGCACAATCATAAAATATAAGAAACGGTATAGACATAAATCTTTTGTAGGTAGATGTCCTAATTTATCTTACACGAGTTTATAGGTCATGTTTTTCACATTCTCATTTGAATGAATCCTTGAATGTGTCGAAGTAAACAAAATGATTTGCAAATAAGCTTTTAAATCAACTCGAAGATGTAAGAATACTCCGGGATTTATCGATGAATACAGAATTTCAATTCATCCGGGTCGACATACATATGAAATTGAAATTACTGGAACGTGAGCGCGCACCCCTGAGCCGTAATGAAATCTTATTATGACGAACTTGTGTCTAAGATTTTGAATCACTTTAACGTACATACCGATTAAGGCTTTACATATTATTAAGGAAGAGGAAACAAAACGAAACCATAGAATTTCGTTCGCAAATTATAATCAACTGCGCATTTATATGAAGGAAAGTTGTAAGAATTTGTTTGTCAAGTCATATTAAACTCGCGAGTTCACAGAAGCAGGTATTTTAATTAAAGTGTAAAAGAGTTTCTTAATGTTTTCTTTACCACCTCTCTTAAAAGTTGTCAGACAACCAGAGAAGTGCGAAATGAGACACGTGTGACGAATATGACTTGCGTATTATTAAGGGCACGTTTCTTTGCGTAACATATTTGCCTACACCAACTGTAAAAGCAGCGAAGACACTAAAGCTTACCGAGTAGCCGAGGTACCTATTATTGTCATGGCCTGCCCACAGTGGGATTTTGTTTTATAAAACTTTTTGCTTGTTAGCGTCGCGACGCGACGGGAGCGAGTGCATTTTCCTGATTCCACGCCTAATGTTATGGAACTCTCTCTGGCGAATTCACGCTAGAAAACACTCGCACACATTCACAACGTACTTAGTACAGTTTTTGCTTTTATTTTTACTTCCACATTTTAGGAGCAGGGTTGGGTATGCAAATGGAGCTAAAAGTGTGTCAGCGACAGGTAAAGAAAGAGTAATGAAAATCTCCTAAAAACCCAAATTGGGCTTAAAAGGCACAACATTAGGGTAAAGCGAAAAACCGAGAGGAAAATAATATATCTTTAAAGAAACCTTGTACTCATATTTTGGTATTGTTTACTTGTCCAACACTCAATAACTTTTCAAAAATGTTTAATCGTACAGAATGATGGAAATCGCTTTCAAATCAACATAATAAATGGCCATCGAAACTCAATATCGCCAGCAACACGTCATATCCTGTCATATACATCCATTTCCTTCCAGAAAATTCGCCTTATTTGAATGTCGAGTTCAAATCATATTAATGACAAAATGCAAGTGAAGCGTAGAATTTCGATTTCTCGATCGGAGTGAATTTTCACAATGTCTGCACTTTGGCAGATATTCAACGTTTAATATTCATGTCTAGTGCTACGGCAGCTTTGCTTCCTCAGAAATTAGATATTCGTTTCTCAGCAGAAACTTCGCCATTAGCCACTGAATATCAAAGTTTTCTTTCGTCACGTATGTTCTTTGTTCGTAATCATCGTTTGTCCTACCATGTCTATTAAACTGTAGATAACTCAAACACTAAATTACTTTTGTGTTTTCTTCGTCCTTCGTTTCTTATTATTTTCAATTCTTGTTCTATTACAAAGAACCTTTTCTTCAATTCAAAGACAAACAACAATATTACAACAATCCCACGTGACCAATAATAAGTTTATTTATACATTAGTTTTGAGTTCGCCTATAAGTCAATATATCAAATGGAATCGAGCAGCCCGAGGCATGATTTGAAAAGGAATAAAAAATATTCCATAAAGTCCTGCAAAACAGAAATCCAATCCACTTAATAATATTTATACATGTAATACGTATTTAAGTTTAATATTTCCATAAGATGCTTTTTTTTTTTTTTTTTTTTTACGTGGTAAAATCATCAAATGAGACCTCCCACCCCGGGCAGGGCGAGAGGTACTGTCAGACTTGTACTGACTAAAATCCACGGTGTCCTTCAATAGCCCTTTATGTTCCGGGGTTCCATAAGATGCTACTGTGAAAAGAATTTAAGAGAACATATTTACATTTCAGATTAAACTTGCATTTCCTTTGGCTACCTTTCAATGTTATTTTGGCTACTTTATTTATTTTCTATCTGAAATATTTGTAAGAAATCTACGCCACATAAAATTCTCGTGTAAACTGTAGGTAGGTACTGGTAATTACGTTTCCCTTTCAGCTTGTTAAATGTAATTATCAAAGGCAGCATTAACCTGTTTCTCAATTTGATACATACGGGGTACATAAATATTACTTCAGAGAATTAACGCTTTGATTGTCTCAAACAAAATTCAGGCTTTAAATTAAGAAAATTATCCAACGAAAATATTTATATTTTAAGGAAAATCAGCGGTATATTATAAAAACGGCATATTAACAAGGTTACAACAACAATAATTAAAAAGCACTTAATTTATTCGCCATCGGGTTCAAGCCTCGCTATTGTTTCATAATATTATCTTTCATCACACAATCATCCACAAAATGAGTTATCTATTCATGTTTTTATTTTGCGAGTCTTTCCTGAGAGCACATTGTAATATGTTTTTATATGAAATTGGATTTCTGTATATATATAAATATATCCACATCTTGCCATTTGTTAAACTGTTAAACCCTGATGAAAAATGAGCCTCGGCGACTATGAAATGAATACAGTTAATTATTCAAAAATTCGACAACGGTATGATCACAAAATGATATCGAATGGGAAACAAATGATCATTCGATGACGTTGCGGAAAGCCTTCGATATTGTTCACGGGAAGCTATTAGATATCGTGATCAATCTTGCTCAATATTGATCCCTGCAAATCATCACTTGTTGATTGCTTTGTGAAATGAAAATAAATTAATACTATTTACTCTTATCAAATTTCTTACAAAATAATCATCTATAGGTACTAATATTATAAAGAGGTAAAATTGTTTGTTTGTTTGTTTGTATGTAATGGGTAATCTCCGAAAGTAATGAACCGATTTTGAAAATTGTTTCACTGGTAGAAAGCTACATTATCCCTGAGTGCTATAGGCTATAAATTATAAAGATACCATGCATATTAACTGAATTATCTCAAGTTTTGTTTAGCCGGGCGGAAAAAAATTGCTCTTCTAACAGAGTTATTAGCATGCGCTGCCTAAATGGTTGCTTGAAATTGAAAATAATGTACGGCAAAAATGTCCGCTTTGAATAGTTCTACAATAAAGTCCGCGAGACCATATTTCTATCTTTTATGTTTGAGTAGATATAGTAGCTTTTACGAGTTAAAAAAAGTATTTTTCGTCATACTTACCTTTGGACGGTTTTTTAATGAACTATATATTAAACCTTATCCAAAAAAATATTATTATGATCACAAGAACATCATAGAGATAAGATTTGCCCCAAACAGTATGTCAATTGGTTAAGTAATTTCGAAGATAACATACAATTACTAAATCGCAAAATGCCGCCGTCCATTCTCGAACCACATTATACCTTTGGACGGTTTTTTAATCAACTAAATATTAAACCTTAACAAAAAAAAATTATTATGATCACAAGAACATCATAGAGATACGATTTGCCAAATACAGTAAGTAAATTGGTTAAATGGTTTCGAAGATAATAATATATAAAATTACTAAATCGCAAAATGCCGCCGTCCATTCGCGAACCGCATTAGAACATGCTTTGTACGGACCTTTTATCCATTGGATCATCGCAAACGATGGCCCACCTTCTCAATTGTACTCTTTGTGATTCCACCTGCACTCTAAGGGATCTATCCGAGGCCACCACCATCGCCGTCAACGTGGCAGAGTTTTGGTCAAAACATACAATATAAAGGAATCATTGACACGACAAAGAAAGATCCATTGGATGGCGTTGTGCAATTACGCGTTGGTCTTTTTTTAATGTGGTAAAATCATCAAATGAGTCCTGAGCCCTGGGTGAGGCGGACTGTCAGACTCTTACTGACTAAAATCCACCCATGTTCCTTTCGATGCCCTGTACGTTCCGGGGCCGCGGTATCCTGGGTTAAGAAAAACCCGCGACCCCAGCAGGCATTTGGCGCGAAACACGGCGCACCACCGACCCGGGCTTGGTCCTCGGTCGGACGGCGAGCCACACATGCCCTCTGCTGATCAGAGGGACACGCGTTGGAGCGTTCACACGACATGCTATTCACATAGGGGCAAAGAGACCCCTTAGGCACACAGTGCCTAAGGAAGAGTTTTTGACGGGCGCACGTGGAGGTTTCCTGTCTTAGCACCCCTACGTGTTGGTCTTTAAAATTGTTTTGATTACTCGGTTTCTTAAAACACAAAACACGGTTTCTTTGAATTCGAAGCTGTCGTATTTATGTTTTTGGGATATCGGACAGTTTCAGCGATTGTTTACCATGCCTAAAAGGAAATCACAACTTTACCGACAGACATCCCAGACAAAGCAACTCGAGTACGCCGTATGGAAAAGTCTGCTCTTGAAAATCATCAGCGCCTCACGAGGAATAGAGAAAATATTTTGCAAGCACGCGCTGGGGAATCTAGCTCCTAGCGTTCACAGCGTCTTACCAACCAAAGCTGGCGAACATCGAGAACATCTAGCGCTGAGCGCTCGCAGATGCTTGCTCCGCTCTTTGAGGAGTGGCTGGATAGACCCCACGACGTCCTCATCTACCGCTTGCCGAGAGGTACGTGTGTCTGATAAAGAAGGAGGAAACGCCCGAGTGTCACCATTAGGAGGACCGCCCGTAGGACACGGTGGAGCATACGATGCAGGACTGCCCTTCTTGGGCGGAGCACCGCCGTGTCCTCACGCAGGCGATAGGCGGAGACCTCTTGCACCCGGCATTGGTCGCGGCCATGTTGCGGGGCGAGACGGAGTGGGAAGCGGTCTCCTCCTTTTGCGAAGCAGTCATGCTCGCGAAGGAGGAGGTGGAATAGGTGAAAGAGAGGACAGCATCCTCCCTCCACCCCAGCCGTAGTAGTAGACGCCCACAGCGACGGATGTCGCAGGACGATCATCGGGCATGCGGGCTTCGAGTAAAGGGCAACTGACTGTCCGACCATGGACCATGCCCGGGTCGACGGCGCGTTGTGTTCCACACGCGCCTCAAAGAGTGTCAGGATAATGACGGGCTATCGAGGGCCATAGCCTAGCCAGGGTTGCGGGACATACGTATACCGCGACTCCAGTATTCAAAAGGCAACCGAAGAACACCGTGGATTTAAGTCAGTACAAGTCTGACAATCCCCCCTCCCAGTCTGCCCGGGTTGGGAGGACTCATTTGATGTCACGAAACAAAAAAGCCAAAGTGCGAGAACATCGCAGGCCCGTGCTCGGGAATCTAGCGCTGAACGTGCGCAGCGTCTCAGTGATTTAAAGCAGCATATCTCAGCAACAAGGGATAGGGACACTCGCGCTGAGCGCTCGCAGTGGCTCGCTAACCAAATAATGAGAACATCGCAGGCCCGTGCTCGGGAATCTAACGTTGAACATGAGCAACGCCTAGCAACAGAAAGTCGGCTGGCGGTTACTGTCAGTATGCAATAAAAACATAATCCTCCTTCTGGCAGTCAGGAAATAAATCATAGCACTCGGCACTCAGTACTAACCGAACCACACTCATCATTTCATCACAAGTTAAAAATTTTACCGCCCAACGAAGTGGGCAAGGGTCAGCTAGTATACTATAATGCATTAGTAGGTCGCAATAATTAATTTTTGCCTGACAGTGAAAAAGATAACCTACAATTTCTACTTGAATGGGAAGGGAAAATAAAAAATTACAATATTTGGTCTACCAATTACATTGTCGTCATAATTCCGCAGAAATTCTGGCATAATACAAAAGGATACAAACCTTTTTGGTTGGTAACACAAAATACAATATCGACGTCTGTTACTACTAATATAATTCGAGATTTGAAATCAGTACAGGTAATTTTAGTTACTAGGTCCGTTCCTAATTCGAACCCGTAACATTTCAGGGTGGCAAGTGGCCTTGAAGTTAACGCAAAAATTTACGTTAAAACGCGTAATTTTCCGTTTATTCGACAAAGGAAAGACTGTAATTAACTGTAGAAACTGAAGGGAGGTTGTCGGTGTCATCAAGAGCACTTTAATACATTTCTAATGAGCCTGAAAGTTGGGTTTATGAGTTTTATGACCCTTCAGAGAATTTACGGGTCACGAATAGCGAACAATTTTACCTTACAAAGGTTTTATTAAATATAATGGGCTTGTAAACAGACATTATTATAATGAAACTGAAAACAAAATAATTAAGAGAAATATTTATGTTCATGAGTTCAAAAAGAATGAAAAATAATAATTCCATTTATGGAATTATTATTTATCAGTCTTTTCTTTTCATTATTAACCTACCTTGTGAAAATGACAGTTGCCAACGAATCTTTAATTTACAATCACTAAATATTGAAATTTTCTGTATTTTACCATTTTTTAACCACCTGTCTGCCATATTCCTTCAATTGTGTGTGTGTTAAGACATTCTAGTGATGATTCCATGATTATACATAGTCTTTTTTTGGTAAAAATGTACAGTCTGTCTTACTTCACTTTTCAATGTGACCACATCTTCTATAAAATCAATGCCACTTTTCGATGTAACTTTATAACTCAAGAACGGGCTCACCTATCCAAACCAAATTTGTAGGCTGGTTTGATGCCGGAAATCAAACAATCTTCTATTTAGTAGATTATTTATGTGAAGTTTGCACAAAATCAGTCCTTTATCAGATTTTTTATAATACGTACGAAAAGCAAACACAAAGCATGGGGCGGGCCGCTAATTTCTTATATTTTTTAATATTTGTTCCAGATTTTCAAAATTATTCAATCGGTAGCCACAATAGTAAATATTTTACATTTAAATGATTATCCTAATAACATGAAAAGCGGTAAAAGGAGTTATAAATAAATAAAATAAAAAATAAAAATAAAAAAGCCTTTATTGCTGTTCTTAGTTTTATAAACTATACCTAATTACTTAAACATGCCAAAAATTTAAATACTAAGTTCCTTATGGAATTAAATTAAATATCGGCAAACGGTGGTTGTGGTATCGCAGCTTGTCCTTCGACAAAGGCCTCCTCTAAAGATTTCCACTGTGTCCTGTCCTTTGCTGTACGCGTCCATGTAGTACCAGCTATTTTTATAATGTCGTCCTCCCATCTTTTAGTCTGTCTACCTCTATTCCTTTTACCATCTCGTGGATACCATTCAGTTATTAAACTGGTCCATTTCTCCTTTTCCTCTCTGATCATATGTCCAGACCATCGCCATTTTAATTGTTTGTAAGTTGTGTATGCGTTCTTAAAGTTTGTCTTGCTCTTTATGTCTTTTAGTTTTATTCGATCTTTTCTTTTTACGCCCATTGTACTTCTCTCTATTCCGTTTTGACAAATTTTTAATTTGTTTGATAGTTCTTCTGTCAACGCCCAAGTTTGACACCCGTACAGTAAGCATGGAAGAATACACATATTAAATACTTTTCTCTTTTGTTTTATAGGCATGTCTTTATTTTTCATCACTTCGCTTAGCGACCAGAACCGTTTCCAGGTATTAGCAATTCTTCTTTCTATTTCCTTTTGCATGCAGTCTTCTTGAGATATAAGTTGTCCTAGATATATATATTCTTGTACATATTCTATTACCTCGTCATTTATTTTTATTTCTATATTTGTAGAATTTGACATTATTTTAGTTTTTGTTAAGTTCATTGACAGGCCTGCTTTAATACTTTCATTCGATAGCTGTTGCAACATGCTTTCCAGAGTTTTTGGGCAATCCGAAAACAAAATAATGTCGTCTGCAAAGCGAAGATGACTTAGATTTTCACCATTTATATTTAGTCCCTTTGTCCATTCTAGGTTCCTAAATATCATTTCAAGAACGGCTGAAAACAATTTTGGCGATATAGGGTCTCCTTGGCGTACACCTCTTTTAATAGGGAATTCGTCTCCTGTCGATTCTAGCTTCACTCGAGCAGTGCTTTTTGTGTAGATATTTTTAAGTATTCTAATGTATTTTGCTTCGACGCCTTGTGCTTCAAGTGCGTTCCAAATAAAACTGTGTTCTAATGTGTCGAATGCTTTGTTAAAGTCAATGAACCCCAGGTAGTAAGTTTTGTTATATTCTTTAAATTTTTGTAGTATCTGTCTCAAAGCGTGAATGTGGTCTATAGTTGAAAAATGTCTACGGAATCCAGCTTGTTCTTTGGGCTGATTTTCTTCAAGGGTATTTGTAATTCTAGAAAGTATAATTTTTGAAAAAACCTTGTAAATATTCGACATCAGGCTAATGGGCCTATAATTTCCTATGTCTCCTTTGTCGCCTTTTTTATGGAGCAATATAATTGTTGATTTAGTCCAATCATCGGGGATGTTTTCCGTGTTAAGTATTTCATTAAATATATCCGTAAGCTTTGGAGCCATCACTGGTAATGTAGTTTTTAGAATCTCGTTTGTGATCTGCTCCAGGTGCTTTATCAAGTTTTTGTGTTTTGATTGCTTGCATTGTTTCAATAGTTAGTATTTTCGGTGTCTGCTCTGCATCTGTTGGTATGTTGTATTCTTTTTGAGTTTGTTCTAATCTTTGGCTTGTGTACAATTGGCGGTAATAATCCGTAGCAATCTTCAGTATATCGAGTCTGTTACCTGTCGTTATACCATCCTTCTTCTTCATCCTTGGTATCCACTCTTTCTTGTGGTTTAGTTCCTTCCTTGCTTTTTTTATTCCTCCTGTTCTTTCTATAAATTTTTCTATTGTAGATAGTCTTTTTATTTTCCGTTCTTTTCTAAGTTGTTCACTTATCTTTTTGCTTATTTATGTAATTTTTTGGCGGATTTCTTTACTTTTCTTCTGTTGTATTATTTTTCCGTTTCCGGGTGTCAAACTGTAAACATCATAGTTGAACAGCTCCCGATAAAATTGCATTTAAAAAGTTAATTACACTCACTTGGTGATATAAAAACGTCACGAAATACAAATTTAAGTGTTGTAAATAGTGTGGAAGTGTTGATTTTGTGAAATCCTGGACATTTAATCATTATATTTGCAAGGAATAAACTAACTGGATTGCTAAATTGAGGTTAGAAATTAAGTCATCGCATCGTCAACACGTCAGTGGTCAGCATCGAGATTGACATTGACATTGACAGTGACATAGTACATAGTGTTGCCAACCCAAGAAGAAAAAGAAACTACTATTAATTACACCACATTATACGCAGATTACATTATACAAAAAAAAAAAAAAAAAAAAAAATGGAAGATCAGTTTCAACTTTTATTTGAATCCCTTAAAATTGAAACGCAAAAACAAACGATTGAAATACAAACATCGGTAACCAACAAATTAATAGAAATACTGGATGTAAAACTAGAGCCTATCATTGCAGAAAATAAAATCTTAAAAACAAAACTAGAAAATCTCGAGAAAGAGGTGGAAAGCTTGAAAAGAGCAAAGAAGCAGAATAACTTAATAATTTTTGGCATAAAAGAAGACGAGAATTCTAACCTAGAATTACTTCAAAATGTGAAGAAAGTTATTAAAATAGACTTAGGCATTAATTTCGAAGAACGAGAGGTAAATAATATTTATAGAATCGGAAAGAAGAATCCCAGTGATAAGCCAAGACCCACCTTGGTTTCCTTCGTAAATGAATGGAAAAAGAATGAAGTAATGAAATTGAAGAAAAATTTCAAAGATGTGTACGTTACAGAAGATTATACTAAAGATGTCCTTGAGAAAAGGAAAATGCTGCTGCCACAACTGATAGAGGAGAGAAATAAAGGAAACATTGCATACCTGAAATATGACAAAATAATAACAAAAGGGAAAAGTGCCATAGACACTGACAATCGGCAAAAAAGGAAAACATCAACATCTCCTGAAGCCGATCAACCAAGGAAACAACAAACCTTAATGCCGCCGAACAACAAAATATTAAATGCTTATGATTTACTGAGGACTAGACGCAATTCTCTCCCTTCCACCACAACATATAATAAAGAATAGCAACCAAATGTCGGTAAACGGAAAACACAAAAATTACATAAAAAGAACAAAGTAAAAACAAATCATAACACTCCCCCAAGCCGACTGGTCCTCGTGGGGGAAAATGACCAAGACCCTCTAAAGATGGATAGAAATACCTCAAACCACTCAGATATGAATATCATAGATACGGAAAAGAGAAGAGACATAAAGGCAAAACATATCCACATAGCAACCATCAACTGTCGATCACTAAGAACATCAGAAAAACTTAAAGAATTTGAACTGGCAATAAAAGAAATAAAATGGGATATTATTGGGATTAGTGAAATGAGACGGTTTGGTGAGGGCATACAAGATCGAGGAAACTACATATTGCACTATATAGGCGAGACGCCTGGACTCTATGGAGTTGGATTCATGGTCAGGAAAAATCTTGCAGACAATATAGAAGAGCTCAGAGGAATCTCAGAACGTATTGCAATCCTTAATATCAAACTAGCTATAAAAGGAAAAGATGAAGAATGGTCGATTATTCAAGCATATTCGCCAACTGAATCAGACAAAAAGGAAGATGTAATAAAAATAGAAAACTTCTATAATGATCTTCAAAATACTATGGAAAGCGCTCACAAAAATAAAATTGTCATGGGAGACTTCAATGGCCAGATAGGAACACAGAAAAATGGAGAAGAATACATCATAGGAAGATATGGATTTGGCTTCAGAAGTAAAAACGGCACCAGATTAGTAAATTTTGCAACTGAAAACAAATTAAGCATTTTGAATAGCTTTTATATAAAAAAACCGCAGAAAAAATGGACGTGGATCTCGCCTAGTGGGCTTTATAAAAACGAAATCGACTACATTTTATCTAACAATCAAAAACTTTTTCAAAACATAACTATAATAAACAATCTGAATTTCAACACAGACCATAGAATGGTTAGGGTAACACTGACAGGAAGACGTCCCAAGAAACTAAGAAAATTTCACAATAAGTGTACCACTATTGAATATACAGGCAATATAGATTTACTTCTTGAAAACCTCCAAACATCACTAAAGAAAGACAGACATGGGAAAAAAGAACTTACATCAACTGAAGAAAAATACAACGGACTAATCAACCAACTAAAAACTGTAACAAGAAAAACTAACACAAACAATAAGAAAGAAATATCACTAATAACTAAACATTTGCTGCAAGAACGTAAAGAAAAGGAGTTATAGAGTTCAGTAAATTAAAACTTAGGCAATTTAACTTTTTGTGGTTCCCCGATTCTTAAAGTTAGTTGAAGCTTAATCTTTAATAAGTTTATGGAGGGTTCTGACACCTTTCTTGACATGAACGAAGTCTTGTGTCAGGTAGGTATATAGAAGATAGGATAGGAAAACTCACGCACATACAAAGTACTACATTAGGGAGCAAAAGTAATAACAGTTAAATCTTTGACGGTGTCATTTTTATTATTCATAAATGGAACATGGAATTGGAATAAGTGATTTCGATTGATACTTTCTGACTGTTTACTACTTTTTGCTTGCGAGTGTAGTTTCAATATAGTATAATGTACTCTGTGGAGTGTAGTTCATGCCCATCACGGATTCGTCCTCATTGAATTCGCTAATCAACCCAAGTTTTATGATCAATGTTATGGATTGGATCGTGTACACGGATCGATTATTTTACGAGCAATGAGACTGGTGAATAAACGCATCGCAGAAATCGCAGGCCGCCCAGGATTATTAGAATTTATCAATCAAAGTCTCGTCAGACGTCGCGAGGCGATCTCCGGCCACCGCACCGTAGGCGCGGGCATGCGGGCGGCGAGTAAAGGGCAACTCGCTGTCCGACCATGGACGACGTCGACGGCGTGTCGTATTCCACGCGCGCCTCAAAGCGCTTCAGCATGATGACGGAGTCTCTAGAGGGCCAAAGCCTGCCGGGGTCGCGGGACTTATTTCTCTTTTGAGGACTCATTTTTGATGATTTTACCACGATAAAAAAAGGGTGTTTGTGTGTTTCTATGTTTGTAAACGCACCCGCGACACAGGAGAATTCCTAGAGTTGGGCAACGATTTTAAAAAAAGAAATAAAATGCCTATTTAACGTACCATCATGCTACATTATAGTGCAAAAACAGTTGTTGTATACAACATCAACTGCTGTTCCATCCTGTAGTATAATGTACCATGATTTACTCGAGCAAGTACATTCAGGCTGTGTGACAGCCGGTGTCATGTTTAGACGTAATGGTTTCGAACGCGGTGATCGATGCTCGCCATACCTCAACGTCAGTGTTGGATAACATTGAATAGGAATCTTGCATTCTGATTGGGTATTGGAAACATAATTATGTAATAAGCATAGATATTGTTTGAGGTATTCATTATCACGGGCTTCGTTAGTTTGGTTCTGGGTTTAATCAACATAGGGCGGTGTAAAGTTGCATTCACACGTCACCGTCACGTCACGTCACCGTCAATTCACCGTCACGTCACCGTCACGTCAACGTCAAGTCACCGTCACGTCTCCGTCACGTCACCGAATGCAACTTGTATAGAAACACGCCTAACCGGTGACGGGGCTGATAGATCACGTGCCGGTAACTGGCCGGTGACTGACGTGTGGGAAATATCATATAAGTAGAAACATTTTGTTTTTTAAAGCGGGCCAGGAGACGTATCGTGACATGAGTATGAATGCACCTTTGTTGTTTATTTTTAAAAGTCTTTCTATTGTAGCCATGTATGTAATTGTCCGGAGATTCGTGACCCATGTGCCCAGCTACTACTCTACTTTAAGTAAATACACAGGTACAGTTGAATTGATTTACTACTTTTTGTGCTAGTAAAATTCGTGGGAATCATCAAATAAATCGAAAAACCTGCAAATTCTTTGTTACTTTAGTTCCACCTCTTAGCAAATGGAATCTTGTCGATCCTTTTACTGACTATTTTGAGGATGGCTTAAAGAATACCGAGAATTCAGGTAACATCTGTATTTTTTTTCAAATTGTATTGTATTTAATCTATTTAATTGTTTAAGTAACCAGGTACCCCTGGTCGGACTGGTATTCCAATTAAAAACAATAGTAGGGCTAGCAAACTCAGAACTTTACGTGATTTCCTTTACTTACGTACTTAAGCGCTTTTTTACCACGACATCTTTTTGCTCACAAAATAGTGTAAGAAAAACTTACTTTTTCTCCTTGAAAACCACACTTAGTTATTCAGTACGTTTCAAGGCATTCTTCTCAACTAAAATAAATTGAAAGCAGTTAAATTTTAAGAGTCCCTCCCTCCATCTCGAGCTACCAACATGAGCGGAAAACTCATGAATGAATTTAAAATTACCTTGCTCAAACCAAACCAACTGTAGTCTTGAAAAAACGAAACCCTTTGAGACGTTTCAATTTTAAGATATTTAAAGAATATTTTAAACTTATTTTTCCTTGGAACGTAGTGACGTCATAAGAAATATCGGTGACCCTGACATGCATTTGGCCCCCTCAGGCCCCATCAGATTACGAATAGGTCCTAGAGGTATATTTGCTTACACAGCTGACTTACTACTACAGCAAAAAAGCAAATAAAAAAAATAAAGTAAAATGCATGTTATTTCTAGACCTCTATTAGAGATGAACTTCAAAAAATCCTTGTGTAAATAAGACCAATATTAGTATGAAACTGTAAATTCTGCGCTCGTGTCCAAATATCTAAGCCAATACGTTGTGAACGGCGCACAAACAAATATTGTAAGTCCAAAAGCCTAAAATCCAGAAAAACATAAGACACTATGTCATTTATGAAGATAAATGATATGACGGGTAGTCATAATTCAGAATACCAATAAAAGTTAGAGCTTAGGCAAAAACTTATCTTTGTAATGGGAAAACAAAAAGTTCTATAGCAAATAGTACTAAGGTTTACTATTCATTGTTGTCGCACGGTTATTAATCTCCATTTATCAACAATATAAAAGAGACTAGGAACGTTTCCAGTCCATTAATCGTATAACAAGATAGGCCGATATTTCGTCCCTCAAGTAATTCTGTTGTGTTTTAAAGAAACAACTTTTTAACATTTCCAGCACGATATTTTAGCATTTCATCCACGTATTTCAGGAATCGGGACAGACGTGATTCGGGGCCTTATTGAAAAGAGACTGTTTTTTTGAGTATTGAAAACTTGCGGCCGACCGGTTTGTTTTGCAAGCTGTCTTAAACTTTGAGGATAAAAATGAAGGAAATACAAGGATACAAAATGAAGGAAAATAATATCTAAAATAATATGAAAGATTTTGGTTAAGGTCAGTCACAAGAAGAAATCGTGAATGGATGGTTGGGCAAGAATTGCGGGCGATGGGAATTTCATTCTGTCCAATATTGGTCGTGTTTTTTGCTAAATTGGGAGTTAAACACGTGAATGCATTGATTCTTCAATTTGAGGTATTCCACATTAAATTCAAAGAAAGAAGAAATAGTAATGTAGAAGAAGTAGTGTGTTATCAATACGGCCGAGCGAGTTATTTATTAAATATGGAAAGTTTCCAAGTATGGACTTGGAAACTTTCCATGGACTCTGCCGGAAGATGACCTCCGGCAACCGTAGGCGTGGGCATGCGGACAGCGAGTATAGGGCAACTCGCTGTCTGACCATGGACCATGCCCGGGTCGACTGCGCGTCGTGATCCACGCGCGCCTAAAAGAGGGTCAGCAAAAATGACGGCGCCCCCTCTCTGAGGGCCAAAGCCTGCCGGGGTCGCAGGACCTATTTCCATTACCGACACCCCGGAACATAAAGGGCTATTGAAGGACACCGTGGATTTTAGTCAGTACAAGTCTGACAGTCCCTCCTGCCCTACCCGGAGTACTCATTTGGTGACTTTACCATGATAAAAAAATAAAAAGTCTAGTGACTGGGTAAAGGAGGTAAAGTATCCTTCCTACTAATATTATAAACGTGAAAGTTTGTATGTGTGGATGGATGTTTGTTACTCTTTCACGCAAAAACTACTGAACGGATTTGGCTGTGGTATACAGATAGTTTATAACCTGGATTAACGTATAGGATTTTATCCCGATTTTATGTTCCCGTGGGATAATTTTGGAGTTGTAGCGGGTGAAGCCGCTGGCAACAGCTAGTATTTTATAATGGCATATATTTAATGCAGCAACTAAGTAAAATGAAAATAGGTTATAAAAAATAATAGAATGGGTACCATTTATAATGGGTTGGCAGCTAATAAGGGGTATCGTAATAAGTAAAAGGTAGCATATTAATATATCAGTTATAAGCTCCGTTTTAAATTAAACTAGCATCGAGTTTTTCTTTTGGGAACTGAATTAATATCTAAGCGAAAACTTAATGATGAAAATAAAATAGAAAATGGGCATTCATAAATAATACAAATCAGATTCTATTTAAAATTATTTGTATGAAGAATAAATATAAACTAGCTTATATTATATAGATATATTGTGCGACTTTTTAATAGCTTTAAATAAACTCTAAAATGGCATGAAGAAAAAATATTTTGCGGCTTTTATTTTTAAAATTATAGGTGAATAAATTGCAATTTGTTATTTGTTTGTTACTTTGTTTTTCAAAAGAAACAAATTCTAACTGGGTTATGAAATGGTCGACGGAGCCCCGCTTCGCAGGGCTCCTACTTTTGGGTGGTTTAAACAAAAAAACCACTTCTAACCTAAATTGTCCGAGTCGGGGTGCCAGAAAGTCCCGAGCTCGCTTCGCTCGCTCTTAAAAACTGCATCCAACCATCGCATCTTCCGCCGTTTTCACGAAATTATAATAAAAAAATATTAATAATTAAGTCTTATTCCTTTTTATTGTATTCCTTTTAACATTTAGAGCTGTCCGCAAAGCGAAGCCTGAAACTGGGTTTTTAGGCGGCACGAAATAGTTGGTAATATTTATCTTTGCCACCCTACTAACATTATTAGTCGCCAAGTCATTATATATAGCTCCTCGCCTAATATTTCAATTGACTGGTATAGTTTATTTGCCACCCAAACGCAGCTGCTAGTTTTTAGTTTTTATAACACCCTTAATTTTGAACCTTGCATAATATAATAGTCGCGAAAATATTAAATCGCTGGCAAGTTATTTTATTTGTTGCAAACATTTAGTCGACTTTTAAGTTATTAGTCACTCGGAAAATAATAAGCTTTTTATAATTTGTTTAATTGTTCAGCAGGATCGAATAGACTCCAATACAGTTGGGAATAGGTTTAAAGAGTTTATTCTCATAAGAACAATATAGGCAGATGTTAACTCTTCTGCAAAAGGACTGTTCTCAATGGCCCTTTTCTTTAAAGTCCTTCGGGACAAAACCTCAAAACCGGTTTGAAATTTCCATTCCAAGGTCGACACAGACTCTTGAATCTTTAGACCTCCGTTTACACCAATATTATAATTTAATTAACCTTCTGGTAAACTTTAAACTACTTGAACAACGATGAAATAACAAACTTAACTGTTGGCCGATGCTCTGACCTAGCACTAAGGCCTTATACAAACTTCGTCTTAAAGCATTTACGGCGTGTTGTTGGGCAATTACATTATAATTTTGGTGCTGGAACTTGGAAGTTTCTCTGGTGAAATAATTTCGGTAAGTGTTTAGTAGGTACTCCAGCTTTATACAAAATATTTTTGTTACTATTCATATTCACAAAATAACAATTTTCTCAATGCTGGGACAGAGGCCTCGTATTCATGAAAAGGAATGGACTAAAAAATTACACAGCAACCTTCAACCACGGGCGTCAATCCTCCCGCGGTGGATAAGTCGTCGAAATGCCTGAAATAAATGAATGAAAAGTCCTCTCTATCACGCATTCCGTCTCCTCCTTCGCTAGCATTACTACTAAGGTAACTTCCTTGCGGCCAAAATTAGTGAAGGCAGAATCTAGAGTGACATAAAAAGTAAAGGTAACCTAAAACTATTAGAGATGTTTAATAATAAGTCACCTTGTCATGAAATCCGTTGAAAATATCGCTTTAATAAAGAAAATTACAGCTTCAAAATGAAGAACACTTTGAAAAACGATTTAAAAAATGTTTAAATCGTCAATCAGGATTGGTTGATATCCTTCCATTAAATCGGACATCGGAATAAATGGGCGTTTTCATTAGATCCCGCTCTGTAGCTTTCTGAAAGGCGATTTGCAAGGCTTATGCTTTTATGGGCCGACATTGCCATCCAAAAAACGGCTTTTCATCACTTTGCCGCTAGCAAAAGTAAAATTTTTAAGCAGCAAAATCTTAGAATCTAGGGTACTTATAGGTAAATTTTCACAGGCTTAAACATTTTTTCTCATTTATATGAACTGTAATGTTCTCGTGATATTCCCCTCTCTCATGGAGTATGCAGGCATGATTTTACAACTTCACCAAGTGTAATACAAACCTCAGCTAATTTCTATCTTAAGGTGGTCGTAAAAGCATCCTGCAGATAAGAAAAACCTAATTAAATACCTACTTAATTAATGCTTACGAACAGCAAAACCCCTCACGCCTTTTACAAAAGCAGAACAGCTTTTGATACTATAAAGATAGATAGAAATAGTTACTTAAGAACTGCAAACAAAGCTTCAAGTCCATACTAATTTTTAATTATGTCACTAACACACGATAGAAAATAAACTATTTAGTTTCACTACCCTAAATAATTGCCCTCCTCTAAATGGAATATTCCACCTTTCTCATGCATTCCATTTTTCATGAATTTTTTGAATTCTGTGCCTTTAAATCTGGGTACCGTGTAAAGGTTTTGTGGGGCGTAACTGGGATGTTTGTAGGTAGGTATGTATGTATGAATACGCTGCCGTTTACCATTGTGTGAAAATGTCCATCGTTTGCACTGGCGTTCAAGAAAATCGTATACCTCAAAAATTTTAAGACTCTGTTTGAAATTGAATCCAAACAATGATAATTACCAAAGACTTCACATCTTACTACAGAAAATTAAGTATCTGTAAACTTGTCTAAAAACAGTTCACAGCAAAATGATCCTTTGCAGTTGAAACTGGTTTTAGACAAGTGTTAACTTTTTGGTAGTAAAACCATTTCGATTAACTTTCCTTACAAAAACACTTCAATATAACCCTAAAAACCTGCTTTTTAATATTCAAAATTCCGTTTCGAAGTCACAAAACTAAAAGTGTTTTACTACACAGAAAACGTCTCTCGAACAAGGCCAAACAATTGCTTTTTGACAACGTGGAAACTCATTTATGTAATGAAAAAGCTCGGGGGTTGCACACCTATTGTAATTTCGAGCGCAGTTTTTCACGCTCTTTTTGTCAGCCTGCATTTAGTAGAGACAGCATTTCCGTAAGAGGTAGAGTCGGGAAAAGCACACTAATTAAACTAGACGGGTTCAGAGAGCTGTTCACAATGTAATGTTAAAAAATACCTTTAGCTAGTGAGGCATTATGCGCCATTATGCGAGGCTTTCATATTTATGAAAATAAAAATTGGTTCTGACGTAACAATATGTTCCTTTTTTAGTAGGTTTTTTCGTAATTCGAAGTTTATGAGACATACAAGTTGACAGGTAGTGGTAACCCAGTGCTCCAGAAACATGCTAAACCTTTAGATCTCGCTCCGGTCGTGTCTAATTGCTGTCTCACAATACTATGACTGAAAGGAAAGAGAGCCTAATTAAGCATTCAAGCACGGTGCGACAGATGTGTACTCTCACTGCGTTGGTGTTAATAATTTTTGTCACTTATTTTATTATCAGTTTTTTTTTTTAAATTATTTGTTGTGATCATAGCCATGGAGTAAGTAGACTGACTTTATGTACTTCTATCACGAACTGTCATAGAAATCATAACATGGATAAGCCTTTTTCTCGGGATTTCATTTCATTACTAACGAGGTTTTTAACCGATTTGACTGTAATTTGAGATAAAAATGGCTTAATATACTCTGTCTTCATCGTACATGTTCCTAATAATTTTGAAGTTCCTGAAAAATATCTTTAAAATCCCGAAATCCCATAGGCATGTCCATTATTAATTTAAATGTTTCAGATTATTGACCCCAAATCAATCGACCTACTCCGGGCTATGGTTACAATACAAACTCAGCTCGAATTCTAGAAGTAAAAAAAACACGTCACTAGGAGTTACTTTTATTGCACCGCAAGTGTAACACGTCCGTCAGTGACGGCTACAAACATGGGCGGGCACTGTGCCTGGTCGCGCCACCTCGAATAATGAATGCCAACGACTTCTATTCCATTGTAATGGCCCTGATATATTCCACCAAATTACCCCATGCTCCTATCACGTGCAGCAAGCGAAAAAACACTTTAAAGATCGCATAAAAAAAACTTTATTTGGGGATGAAACGACTTTTCTTTTTTCTTCTTTTAGACTAGAGATATTGTCATACACGACAGTATGCTACAAAAGAAAATAAAAGATTTGTTACTACTAAAGTCTCAACAATGCTGCTTTTACATGGAGAAAGCGTTCCCATACTCTTGATAACGGCCAGTGACATTAGACCTACGATCTATAGTTAATTTACCATGTCTCTATAGTTCATTTGTTTGACAACGAAGGGGTAGGGAGGTCAAGATAGCTGGTTTGCGCACTATAACACGACAAGCCCTGTTATCACTAGCAGACTTTATGGCCTCGATGCAGAAGTTTATATGTCGTAAAATGCCGTTCGTTAATAAAGAAATAAAGAGTAAGTGGTATTATACGGAATTTTTAGTCTAGTCACATAATTTGTTGCAATGATTTATGCGCTAGACTATAAATTCAACGAGCGAACTTACGTTTCACATAGTGCAAGTTTAAATCAAATTCAACTTATAATGTATGTGTTAAACCATGTATAAATTACATTGGATATCTATGTATTGAACCTTCTTTGTGAATATTATATGAAAATGGATTTCACCGCAATGAGCCTATAGGTAAATAGATATAATCATAATGATCATTAACAAATAAACAGAATCACTAAAATCCTATTAATCCCGCGCGGAAATGTTAATACTATTAGTTTATGAAATCAGTTAATTTTGTTGATTTTATCATCAAAATTAGTAATATTAACAGGCCCATCCCAATGCTAATAAGTACCGAAATCAGTTTACAATAATGCCGTTTATTTCAATGTAAATAAACATAACGGTATTGAAAAGCACAGCCTGGTGAATTTGCAGCGAAAAGGGATACAGCCTTGTCTAGTTTAATTTATAAATGCTGAAGTTGTGAGCATGAATGTATGTTTTTTTTTCACTTCTTTTTGTACGCTACGGTTTATACAGTGCCTCAGTAATTGGACTGCTAAGCAGCGTGTCGCGGGTTCGGTTCCCGCACGGAACAAATATTTGTTTTACTGAACGTAAACATAAATACATATGATTAACTTGCTGCTGCCAGCGGTTTCACCGGCTAAAACTTGATAATTATTCCACGGGAACATAAATCGAGATAAAAACTATCCTATGGTTTAATCCAGGTCATAATCTATTTGTTTACCAATTTTTAATCACATCCTTTCAACAGTTTTTGCGTGAAAGAGTAAACATACATCCATCGGAACAAACTTTCACATTTATTATATTTGTATTAGGGATTATAACTTAGATATTTTATTAATACAGGGTTTTTTTTATTCCGGTTCCCGTGGGATAAATCTCGAGTAACTTACTTGCAGGTGAAGCAGCTAGTCGTTATACAGCTAAGGACGTCGAATATGGTAGCGGGACTGTCTCACCTGGTAACCGTGGCCCTGTTCTGGTACGTAAAGGGCTATTGAAGTATCATTGTCTATTTTAGTCAGTACAAGTCTGCTAGTCCCTCCCGTCCCACCCTGGGCGGGGAGGACTCAGTGGATGATTTTACCACGATAAAAGAAGGACGTAGAATACAACAAAAGACAGTAACGTATGTCATTTCAACAGATCTCCAAAAACATTCTTTGTATTTTCATAGAATTACTTTTTACGTTTCTTATATCTAGTTTTTATTATACACATATTTGCTCACCTCCCATTGTACCAACACGAACAATAATAGCTCCAGATGAGTGGTTCAAATGCAAATTGGTAACTACACCGTGAATATGAAAATTTTATGTAATATTCTCGAAAAAGACGGGAGGGTGGATATAAAAAGAATTATTCATAGAGCTTCCGACAAGTAGGTACTGGCAAGAGGCGCCGGGCCTTTAAGAGGGCTGCATGCTTCATCCTTATTTCATACCTCTCTTATCCCGGTTGCTGCAATTCTTCAATTTGCCAATATTACAGCTTCTTTGATAGAGTGGCGAAATGCGATAGATTGTATACTACAATCTTGTTGAGTTTCAAGATACTTTTCTCATAAAATAAGAGAACACAGAAAACCAATTTTTGAAAGCGAATTTTTCAGATCATGAAAGTATTTTCCGAATTCTGATAAAGCTATTGCGTTCTTCGCTATCTCGGCTTAAAAAGCTTTTAGATTCTCGTTCATCCAAAGCAATAAAATTAGAACTGTTTCAGGATTGCAATACCTATGAAAGTCTTTTTGAACAGCTTCGATGCGTAATAAGGGGTATTTAATCCCAATAGATGTCTTTCTAGCTTTGTACTGTGGATATCGAAAAGGCATGAAAACTCCTCTTATTTTATTTATGTTCAGAATAAATACCTATTCATTTTCTCACTTTTCCTATAGAAATAAACAAGTTTTTTATATAGATAAATCACCACGCTTCCTCTTGTCTTCCACAACGTAAACAAAAACGAAGCAAAAACAGGTAAAAAACAAATAAAAAAAACCCTTGTACAAAGCTGCGGTCTTTTTTTTATTTTAATAGGCCTGTAGCGACATTTTCGAGGTCAGCCGCCCTGATCCAAATATTTACGTTCACGTTCCAATAAATGATTTATTCGCGTATAAGAGTCCTGTTGAACAAAAATTCCTAGTAGTCGGTTAAAATCTCTCGTTTTAACCATTTAATCGGAAGGTATTTTGATTTAATTTTCGGGTAAAGGCAGCAAAACGGATATGTAAGCAACAATTTACAAATTCACATGAGCTTTATTTTAAAGAAGTGTATGTAAAACTATCAAAAAATATCTTATTTGTATACCTAATTTAATTAAATCTTTCTTTGAATGATCATATTTTTATATCCTAACAAAAGGCATAATTTGTAAAGTCGTCATCATCTTTAAGTGACATGTTTGCACAGAACAAAATATTGTTTATTTTGTGATGTGTATGTGTATAGTGAAATCTTATGTAAATGTGTTGTTGGTGATCCTATAAATAATAAACAAAAACGTAGGACCTTATTAACAAAGAAATACCACACCCTAATTGTTCTAATTAAATGTTTTATTTTACGCTTCCTGAGTCCTATGATTCAGGCAGCATTACGTAAAGAGATCCGATATGACAGAGACAAGGGCAATCTGCAAACACAGGATATCCGTCATCCTAAAGGGTCAAGGGCATTATTTACAAGAACATCAGTTTATTTGAACAGAAAGGATATGGGAAGACTGATTTGGTCAACAATTTCCGGTGTTTGGGGTAGCTTAATAGTTACAATAACAATATTATTACGAACACGTATCATGGGTACCCATTAAACAATGTTTCAGACAGTAATGAACTGAATTTTTGATTACAAGGCATCTCATGTCTCTTTACGAATAACAGTGTAGAGGTGATAAAAAATAACATGGTATCTGAATTACGGAACTAGAATTTAACAACTCGAATATCAATGTCATAATTATGATCTGGGCCGACTGCTGTTGAAAAAACTTAAAACATTTTTATTTTTCGACTACATATTATTTGACTTTTAGATCTCAAAAGAAATAAGTAGTATCCATAAAATCGGTGTAGGGTCCGCTCGCCCCTTGGATCTTGCCCCTTATGATTAAAATGACCAACTCGCCCCCTTCACTTTTAGATACGCTGACTCGCCCCCGATTGTTAATAAGTTAAAAGTACTGTTAGCAACACAAGTTTTTAAATATTTAAATAAATGTTGTTTGCTTACAACTTCGAGCGTCTACTCCCATTACTCCCTACTGGCTTTAACACCAGTGAGGCGAGGCTATTAGAAGCTAACAAAAAGTATTAGGCTAGCATGAGTTCAAGGTAGACTGTATTTAAATAATTCTAAAGTTTACCTGAAACTGCTTTGTTCTTTGTTTCTATCCAACAAAAGTACTAGGCTAACATAAGTACAAAGTGGTAGTAATATTTTTGGGTAGATATAAAGATTACCTGAAATTGTCTTATGCAACATTAACCAGCAAAAGTTCTAGGCTAGCATAGGCCCAAGCCGGTATGTTTTTATATGATTCTGGGTAGGTAGTTTATTAGCCAAATGTTTTTTTTTTTTAAATCATGAACTGGGTCCGGGTTGGCTAAGGTTAGGCTAGGTTCGGAATCGACCCAGAAATATTTAAAAAAAATACCATTTTGAACTTATGCTAGCCTAGTACTTTTGCTGGTAAGTGGATGAACAAGATAATTTAAGGTAATCGACCCAGAAATATTTAAATAAATAACACTTTGAACACATGATAGCCTAGTACTTCTGGTAGTAAGTCAATGAACAAGACAATTTCAGGTAATTTTTCAACTTTGAACTTATGCTTGCTGATTACAGCCATTGTCTAATTGTCCTTATTTTCGCGATATCTTTAGTTTTTTTGTGAAAATGTGGTCTCACAAATTGTCTTACGACATAATACAACTCTCTCAACAGGTAGCACAAACCATCAAACAATCACAAGTATCACGACGAGTTTGTGAGATTACAAATATAGTTGACTAAAGTAATCAAACGTAGTGTTATTCTTACTGTATGCATTTTTCTATCTGACTGTACCTTTCTTGGTTAAATTTCAATGGAAATGCCGCAAGGGGCGAGTGGGTACACCAAAATAATTATTTTAATGTCAATTTTCAACTCGCCCCTTCATAAGGGGCGAATGGGTACACCAAAATAAATAAATACGGGGCGAGTCGGTCATTTTAATCATAAGGGGCAAGATCCAAGGGGCGAGCGGACCCTACACCATAAAATCATACATTGAACATATTATATTCGAACATATTATTATCGAAAGGACATAAATAGTAATGACATCGTACAGCCCCAATGGAGTTCATAAATATACATAAACAATTACGCGATATTGCGAAAAGGAATTTATTCTTTAAATCTGATATGGTAGGCAAACAACAGTATTGGTTCTTTCTCATTGACTCACAAAACAAGTGTTGATAGCTCGAATCCCGTTTTCGTATCACGTAGTAAGTTTACTCTTTTTTTTTTCTATCTTCTTTGTCGGATTCAATTACCAGTTACAGACATTGGCGGGGTAAACGATTTCGCCAGAAATGGATGACTTAGTTTCTTTTGTTAGTTCAGCTTCATAAAACGTACAATAAATGTTGCTTTTGTACGGTTTCAGTAAGAAATTATTGAAATAGTTCGCTTTTCTTCTGAATATTTGTGAATTTGTTGTTTTCTGCTACTGGGATTGTTTTGTGTGAATTTGGCATGTAAGGCTAAGCTCGAATAGTGAAATATATTTAAGCGTTTTTTTTTCCGTAGAACTTTTTCTACGCTGTTAAAATCCGCAGTGTGGCTTCAGCCTAAGGAACTTTTAAAAAACCTATACTTTATTTTTGTTTCTCTTAGTTTTTAAAAACGATGTCTTGGATATGTAATCCTTCAAAAACATTTAAATACGCATACACTAACAGCCTAGACCCGACCCAACCACTTATACCTACTTAGGCCACACAAAATTTGTTCAGCGCGGGATTAAAACCTGTGTCACCCAGCGCAGCAGTCGATTATTCAGCAACTATGCCAATCGTTTCACCAAAAAAAATTAAATACAGTAGAATCCGTTTATTATGACCCCGCTTATAATGACCAACCGCTTATTATGACGAATTACACAGAGAAGTTTGGTTTTCATACAAAATTCTTTAAACAAAGTCGGATATAATGACTTCGCAATTTGAGACATGCCGCTTATTATGACCTATTTTTAATCAATTGTGTCCAGTTGATGCAGTTACTGATGTGATTCATAACAACTTCGACATTTTACGGGACCGTCGTACCCGACGATGTTAGGTGCATGCATGGTTTTTTTTAGTTTCAGTGGGTAATAGATAGTTGAATTATCAGATAATATTGAATTAGTTCTATTTTTTCTCTCTCTATTAAAATAAATACTTACATACTGGCAAAAACAGGAGGTTGTTTATTTTGTACAAAATGCTTTGTATGACGTCCGCTTAGTATGACGTGATTAATGTTTCCCTTCGATGTCATAATAAACGGATTCAACTGTATAGGTATGTTTTGTTCTTTGGAATCAATAATTACTTCTCTTTTTATGAGTTTCTGAAAGATTATGGTTTTGCGATGAAGGGAAAACTAGACATTTTATTTACACCTTATGATTATTATTAATAATTATAATTCTAAGACGTTCAACTTTTAGTAGCGATTGTTTAAGAAGAAAAGACAATATTATTTTAGCAGAATGTTTAAGATTGTTAATTTAGTAGGTACAAAGGTATAGCAGGCGCGTAGGCGCTGGCGGCCTCGCGGGAAAAATTAAATGGACACCATAACCCTGGAACCAAAGAGCAATTGAAAGATCAGGATGAAATTTAGTCAGTAAGGGTCAGACCATACCTCCCGTCAAGGGAGTGGTCATTTGATGATTTTAACATCCAAAAATAAGGTATTTACAGCCGATTCACGTACATAAGGACATAATCAACCTACTTTGCGCGAACAATGTCGCAGGTTTAATCTAGTATTCATGATTAAAAACAAATTAAGTGTTTTGACTGTATATTTTATAAACATGATAAATTAATAATAAATCTTTTACAGAAGTTTTATGAAGGTGTCAGCTGCTAGACGTCTTATTAAAACTTTAGTAGTTGGTATTTAGTTTACTAATTAATTTCAAATGGCTGTCTTGGCCATAATATTTTAATATTTTGGATTATTTATGATACTAAAGTACTTACTCATAATTAAGACAGTATTTTATAATTGCTAAAAATATTACTTGACCACCCTAAATTCTGTGTTCGCAACAATAATCTGTCATAACATTCTACAATATGTGCACACTTACGTGTCACGTGTTTCTCTTGTTGATGTTGATAATAATTTAAAAAAAAAATTAGTAGTAAAATTGTAGTTTTTAATGTAAACTAGCAAATATTTTTAATACATTTAGTACTGCTTATAATGCCAAAGCAATGCTTAACATGTGGAATCGTAGCTGACAGCAAGGTAAGCTACAGAGAAAACTCGCCCCTTTTGTTAGTGACTGCCAAAGGTGTGATATTCCTCTAAAGCTGACTGTACATTTTATTATAGTACAGTATACTATAATAAAATGTACCTATAGATACTAATATACAATCATCATCAGCCTATATAATAATGTTCCCTCTGCTAGGACACAGGCCTTCTCTCTGAGAGAGGGAGTGGGCCATATTCCACCACGTGGGCCCAGTGCAGATTTGTAATATACAATGCACGACGACAGTCGGCATTTTCTGCATTCAAACTGGAACACGTCTAATCCTGCTTTTACCTAAACAGTTAGTTATCTCAATAAGACTTTTATTTCGTCAAAAAAGTAGTCGAACAGGCCTCATCAGAAAGAAAAAGAGAGGCAGAAGCATAAGATAATATGCTTCTCTAGACACCAAAGCCGAAATCGAACACATTATTAATTCAACATCTGTATTTTCATTTAACGTGTCTTTTTGCAAGACTTCTTTGAAAAATGGTTAACGAACCGCCAAATAAATTACAAAGCAAACGTGCCTCCGTTGCATAATGTATTCACAGTCAAAGTTCGTATAAGTAGCGAAGCCTCATGTTAAAATCACAGAGGATCGAATTTATGCATATTTCATGGCTTCCCGAGTTAATTTTGTCGTGTGGATTTTTGTTGGCAGTTAAAACTTACTTCGTGTTGTATTTTCCCATATTTTGCATAATAAATGACTGGCAATTGATTTTCTCGTTGATTTTTATAGACTCAAAATTGTTTAATGTACGTGCAGTTTGTTTTGAAATAATAATAATAATAATATTCCACAACTATCACACAACGCCATCTAGTCCCAAGCTAAGCAGAGCTTGTGTTATGGGTACTAGACAACTGATAAACATACTTATATATTTCTAAATACATATTATACATAGATAAATTACACCCAGACACAGAACAAATGCTCGTGCACAAACATTTGCCCTGGGTGGGAATCGAACCCACGACCCACGGCATAGCAGTCAGGGTCACTAACCACTAGACCAACAGGCCAGTCGAAATGGAAATAAGGTAGAATTAATGCCTTATGAAGCGTTTTCTGCTAGTTAATCATCATCATCAGCAAATAGGTCACAGCTTCGTTATCTCACTCACCATGTTTAATGAGATTCAGCTACTTTAACTACTTACAAGGCAAGCCTCTGCCCAGGAATGTAAACAGCTAGGTAATAAAGATCCTATCAAAATAGTGCTAGCCGGATAGCCCCGTCTTACGTTTTGCAGTTCTATCTCAAATAAGCGCCTTCAGTAGGTATTAAGTCAATCAAAAAACAGAAATCTTACACTGCTAATAAAACAATAGTGTATTTGACTGAACAAATCTAATTACCTATTTTTCTTTTTTTTATGGTAAAATCAATCAAATGACCTCTCACCAATACTGTCAGACTCGTACTGATTAAAATCCACGGCGTCCTTCAATAGCCCTTTACTATTCAGGGTCACGGTAATAAATTATATTTGCCACGTATTTTTTCTTTTCTTACGTAAACCAAAATTGACACAAATGACAACGCTTTTAATTCTGCCAATACGTCACAACAAGTACAGTTTTTACTCGAATTTTGATGCACTTTATCCGCCACATCTTTGCAATTATTCAAAAGAAAAAATACTTGCCCATTCTTTTTAAAAACTCTTGATTCTGCCAACATGCCTTCTCATTATTCTATGTACAAGTTATAGTGCAAATTCATCAAAATAGAGCTAGCAGTACAGACCCAAAGCCATGAATAGCATGTGGCGTGCCAGTTGAAATATGGGGCAATATCTTACCTGCCCTTCTCATGGCTCCTTACGATCGGAGCTCGTTTATTAAGGCACTAGAGGCTTGTAAAAATAGAAAAATATGCCTATGAAAGGAAGATTTATTATAGTTTATTATCCTAATTGAAGATGTGAAACAAGTGACTCTCAAATAACTGTAAACAGTATCCTTATCACGAGTTTTCAGTATTTGAGACGTAAAGTAAACTAGAACAATTTCAAATTGACAATTTTCAAGGAAAAAATTAGTTCCTTTTTCGCACACCAGAGGCGCTGCTCCATTTTTTCATACAAGAAACGCTGTAAATACTGGAAAGTAAAATAGTGAAAAGTCGTGCTTGGGGTACTGGTTATTTTGTTAATTTGCATGTCAGAAAGCTGAAATTGTTGATCACGGGTTGATCTGCAAAGTTAAGCAGTATTTGGCAAAGACGTAGTAGTATCAGGCTAACCAATTATTTGAAGCCACATCGTCGCTTTTCATCTAGAGATTTTCCGTCACCATTTGGCTAATAAAAAAGGCATAGAACAATAAAGATATATTTAGAAAAATTACTTTTTCTTTTCTGTTGACTCGTCAATCTTTAATATACAGTTTCTGTCGGCGCGTTAAGAAGTCAAAAGATAGCCCCTAAATAAAGTCCTAAACAAATTTAATTAAATGTATACCAACCGGACCTCCAAAGTTTCCTGACAAAGGGTCGAAGTAGGAACAAGTAATTAATTTGTTGAAAATGATTATAGGATAATATAAGTATAAAGAACTTATTTGGACATTTCACAGTAAGTTAATACATTACATAATTATCATCTATATTATTTTTAATCATCTGATTCTGTACCTATTAATTTGCAGAACGGTTGATGCAGTAGCTGAACGATCAACTGCTACTTCGCGTGGCGGAAGGTCGATTCCCCGTAGAAAACAAATATTTCTATGATCTAGAAATACTTGTTTTGGATCTGTGTATCTGGTTAAAAAAAAGTAAACAGATCTATGAATCAGGAGAAATTCCTAGAGTGGGGAAAATAAAAAATAAAATAACTTATCAATAATTTGGCAGTTGTATTACTAATAGGACTTAGTGGTTAAGTACAACAGAACGAACTTATTGAATGGGTAAAAATTTACTTTTTGCTGACACTGAAATATTTCTAAATAGTAAATGGAAAAAATAATATCTGTGATACGAGACCAATTGTGCCTTAAAACTAAATGAAATAAGCATTAATAATAACAGTACATTAATGGTTTTACTTGAAAATTAATAGAAGTTAGTGGTAGATTCTGAACTTTACTGAAATCATAATTTAATTTCGAGAAAAGGACATCATAAGAAAAAAACATACTTTTCGCTTATATTGGATGTATAAATGGTATGTTTATAAGACTTTGCGCTTGATTTTGGGGGGGGGCACTGCCGTATTGTACTGGATGGTGATTATTATGTGCTTAATCTACACTGACTTCGACTACGTCCTGCGACTGCGTCCTGTTTTTGTCATCCTTACACGGCTTTGTTGCCGGTCTTAATCTAATTATACTATTTTCTGATGCATAAATTATGTTTCCATCGCTCTCCACTGCAACGCCATATACATTGTTTATTTCAGCTAGACGCTCAACTTTCTTCAATAAATCATTGAAATAATAAATTCCGTTTGGAGTTGAGAAGATTATGTTACCCTCCATGTCAGATGCGAATCCATTGACAACCACATCACTAATAAAGGTGGATTTGCTTTTAGCTCTTTCATACATAAAAATACCAGAAGAATTAGAATAGACAAGGTTTTTGTTTTTGTCAACAGCAATCAGCATGACTCTGATATGTTCTAATGCAGGTACTTTGACAACTTGATCGTTTTTATAGAAATACGCTTGCTCTTCTGGGTATGTGGTAAAATATAATCCATTATTGTAGAACATCTGCCATACATTTACATCGTCCTTGATGTGTAAACTGGTTGCGGATTTCGTTTTGTAATCAAATTTGTATATGCCATCTTCTCCACCCATGTATACAATGTTGTCGTTATTGTTTACAGCGTTTGCAAAACCTCCTCGAATGCCAGGAACTGTGGTGAATAGACCAGTTTTCAAACTGATAAAAGCCGATTTGAACATGTCACCTGCTGCCCGCGCCGTGTAGCTGAAGAAGAGTGTATGCGTGTCGTGGTCGATAGCTAACTGGTATGGACTTTCAACATGTTCTTTAAGAATTTCCTTCTCGTAATCGTTGCTTCGAATATTAATACAGTTTATGGGATCATCAGAAATGACACCCGCTTCTGCGAAGGCAATTACGATTGCCACAATGTAGAACCGCATCTGAAACGAAAATAATATTTATAAATATAACAGTAGGTATTAGTGCATCTTTAATATTTATTTATACATTTGTATTCCTGGTGTGGACTGAAGTTTCAGCCTACAATCCATTTATTCTCAATTAATCCCAAATAATAAATTTACAATAACTAATGAGTGAACAATTGCATAAGACACATATTATGATATACATAGGTGATGTACTTGTATAAACTTGTAGTCTTGTCAATTAATGTTGTAACGTTCATATTGAAAATTTTAAATTAAAGTCAAATTCTTATTCAAACACATTTCAGAAAACTGAAAACACAACCAATAGATACGATACATCATGATAACAAATGGACTTTCATACTGCATACTAGTAATGTAACGAATGTTTGATTTTTGACATTTACGAATGCGGATGCGAATAATATGACTTTTAAATAAAACGTGCGCAAAATGATAGAAAGGATTGTGTTAATATTTGTGTTAGGCTGCAATAATTTATTGCAGGTTGCAAGAAAATTGTTATTAATACTAACAATTTTCTTGCAACCTGGAGGTCCACGGTAGCCAAGGACTTAGAGCGTGCCCAAATTAATACATCGACAACCCAGGACAGACTGTCCTGGCACCGCAGAACAAGGAGAGCCGACCCAAATAATGGGAAAAGACTACGACAAAGAAGAGAAAGAAAACTAACAATTTGCTAAATAAAAAGTTTAGGAATACATTTTTGTGTGAACAACGTAGTGGATTTAACAAAGGAGATTCACGGCAATTTCTTAAAAAGCTACCGCGGCTTTGGGACGCTAAGAGCAAAAATGATGGTACAGGTTGGTTTTTAACCAGTTAATTTTGAAATGCCCTTTCGCTAGACCCAAAGCAAGAGAACTCATTTGATTTTCCACACAGAAAAAAGGCACAAAAATACGTACCATTAAAATTAAATATCTTCCAGTTTACACTTAGTAGGTATTTACACCTTTTTGCAAGCAACACCTCTGTTCCAATGACACTGAAACTATACTAATGTTTTTGTTCATACTTTGATTGGCAAGTCATATTATTGTGACGCAAAGTTATTGCCATTATAAAGGTTAAAACAAGTTATCAGTAGTGACTGCCCTTACGACGTTGCGAACAATGTTCAGTACCGACTTGTTGATAAAAATATTAGTATTATTAAAACTGCATTGTTCTAGTTACTTGCATTTTAGTATATGCAATATGCATATGTAATGAACGAGAATACGCCGATTTTTGAATCGAAGTATGGAAAGTAGATCATTTTCATCATTACAGCCTATAATTTTCCCACTGCTGGGACACAGGCCTTCTCTCTGTGAGAGGGAATGGGCCATATAAGTAATCCACCATGCGGGTCCAGTGCAGGTTGGTTCGAAAAATCGTACGTACAGTTATCATTTAATATTTAATTCCACCTTTTACATAGTATCACTAGATTTAAACAGCGGCTTTGCTCATGTTAATTTTGAATTTAATAATTAATTCGACGGAACGTGGCGTCTTCTTCTATCATTATGAACATTATTGCTATTTTTCTCGGGAACAGTCTTTTTTTGTGATGAAAGGTGTCCGTTTCTGACAACGGGTATGTAAAATGACAGAATTAACGATTCGATGGTTTAGGCGTGAATAGCTAACAAACAAACAAAATTAGATTAGCTTTTATAATATTATTTAGTAAGCTTTCTGATCATATTCGTAACATCACACTGCGTTCCAAAATGACCGCTAAACTGAAGTGGGACTGGGCTGGCCACGTCTGCCGAGGTCTGCCAAAATTACCACTATGTGGAGCCATGACACAGCCAGAAGACGCCGCGGCAGACCTCACAGAAGATGGCGGGATGAGCTGGATAAAACCAACAACCAGTGGCTCACACTAGCCTTAGATCGAAATAGTTGGAAGACCTGGGAAGAGGCTTCTGCCCAGCAGTGGGATGATACAGGCTGACAGTAACAGTAACCTATTAGGATATAAATTTATAACGTTTAGGAAACATTCTACACGAATAATGTGTACTTTCAATTTTAAAATTGAGCCACTCATAACTTGAATGGTTTTATTAGAGATCTAGCAGTAGCATTCAATCAATTTCAACTACAGCATTAGTTCAACATATTTTGTAGGTTAACGAATAATAAAAATGTATTATTCGTTTATTGGCTCCTTATAGCAAAACTATAAATATCCAAAAGATTCATAATAAAAATGATTGCTGAAGCCGTCTCAGATAAATCATTCAGTTCATTGAACCGAAGACCTTTTGCAAATAAAAACACGTCTGAGTGTATTTATATTTACAGAGATAACTAAATCACAACGACGATATTATTACTAGACTCTGCATGCACGATCTAAGGAACAAAAACTATTTTGTCAACTCGCTGAGGTAACGTAAGCGAGGGGTCGGGGTACTGCGTTGTGATTGGCTAACTCAAGGTATGTTCTGTCTCAAGGTATGTTTACGGCTCACAAGAGTGGTCGAAATAAGACGGATATAAGACTTTTTTGCCTAATGTGTTGACAGACATCGGTCGCCTGTTATAAGAAGTTTAGTAATATATTGTCGTTGCTAAATCACAACTGACACGAAAACATGATAAACCAAAAATATGTCACATTGAGGTCAACCATAACGTTAATTCACAACGGTAATTCGTGAGTCCCACGACCCCAGCAGGCTTTGGCCCTCTAAAGGGGCGGTCAATGTCAATTTAGATAGGAAAGGAACATTATCAAAACTATAAAAACATCAAAACCGAAAGACACAGCAACGACAAAACCACTCCAATGCCGCTGCTGCTTTTGTGGTAACTCTCACCTCCACAACAGCCTAGTCGTATCACTTTACTTTACCGTTACGGAGGTAGTTACAATTACGGGTATGACGCTACGGGTTGCAGTTGCACTAACTTGCTTAACTTTTGACCCCAGAGAATGCTGCGTCGTCAGAAATAAGCCTCAGCGAGTGGTGGTGATCTAAGAGCCAGACATTGAAAAACATTGGCATTCAGATGTACCTGGATAAGACTAGAAGCTGACCCCTATATAGTTAATAAAATATAAGGAACATGGTGATGCCATCAAGAGTTTATGAAAGTGGTGATATAATCAAGCGTAGCTATATCAGTGAAAATATCATTGATGAATTCTTCTACTTCTACTTCCGTACGGATATTAAGTACGTAAGGACGTGCCATCAGCGTGTATGACACGCAATAACCGTGTGTCAAGCACTAAATCAAGCCTAAATAAAAGAAAAATATGAACTGTTGTCTACCCGCGACCAAAATCACATTCGGCAGTAGCATTTGGAGTTTTTCATCTGTGAAAAATAATTTGGAATCCTCTCCTCTTCATCACAATTTAGTGTAAAACAGATAACATCTGGAAGCAATGTAAATAAAGAAGACACAACAACATTAGACCAAACAGTTTCTAACTCTCAATACCGAGTGTCAGACATAACGAAGTGTCCAGAAAGCAGGGGCACAAAATCGACTGTGCGCGATAATATAGTAATTTATTGGACCATATTTCACCCAGCATGGTCCGGCGGGACCTTCGTGACGACCGCTCCGATGCGAATCCGAAATTCGCAGAAGATATTATGTGTAATGTTGGGTTTAAATACTCTGTTTAATTATATTATGGGCGCTTTTCCTCATTTGGTGAACATCAATTACACGTATTAATTTATAACCAACGAATAATAAAGTCTTGAAACAGAATCAAATAATTCTGGAGGGTTTCGTATTTTGATGTGGGAAACTTTTATAACTATATTTTCATGGTGTCAAAGAAAATCTGCCTACCACTACAAAGCCGCGTTTGTTTGCAAGTTTTGTTTTTCATACTCACAGAGGAGTGTATAAAAAAAAAAACAAAATTTACTGGATTATAATTGATAATGAAGTTGTAATTGGTACAAACTGATTTTGCACGGTGTACTTTGGTAGTACCGGGGTCCGCGTCCGGAATCACGCACAATTTTGTACAGATCTTGATCGATTCTTAAGGACAATGCCCTATTACGAGTGCAAGACACAACCTATCCCACCCACAATATAATGGTTAGGCACAAATCTGAAATCACACGCCCAACATTTTGATCTCCCAAGTAATTTGCTGTAAAAACGTTCCTATCAAATCTTTTGAGCAAGATGGATTGTTTCATACAGAACACAAATCTCTCAGACATTTCTTCACCGACAAATACGGGTTCCGCATTGTCTCATCCATCATTTCTTGACAACTTATGGCTGTAGTGTTCCCACTTGAGCAGTCGACATAACATATCGTCTACAAATCATTCGTTGTTCTAGATTCGATCACTGTTTTCTTGAACGTATGTTCATGTATATGTTATATGTATAGATGGAAAATAGGTTATCGAGTGTCGTAATAATTTATCTCGGGAAAATATCAATATCTGTCTGATAGGAAAATCTCCTTCGTTCGAAGAAGGAAAAAATATTATTTTAATTTATCGCACTTTAACAGAAAGGACATTAAGATACGTTTCATCATCATCATCATCATCAGCCTATAAATGTTCCCACTGCTTGGACACTGAGTAGGTCACTATCCACCACGCCGGCCCAGTGTGGGATGGTAGATGTCACATGTCTTCGAATTTTTGGTTCTAGGACATGCTGATTTCCTCACGATATTTTCCTTCACCGTTTTGAAAGCAGTGGTGATGAAATAAATTACACAAAGTAATGCGCCTGGCTGGGTTCGAACCCACGACCGATAACTCGTAAGTCGAGGCCGATACCACTGGGCCAACACTTCTCTAAGATACGTTTATTTTCTTTTAATTTTAATTTTCAGAGTGTATTACCGTGTAGATGGCGTCCACGTGGTGAGGCCGTCATGTATAATGCTCGCTTCTCACGGCGCGTAATATTAGGAGTGCGATTCGTAGATGTCAAATCTCACTCGAGCAGGGACGTGCGGATACGGGCCTCGACGCAACTCACTCTTGTAGGGAAAAAATATTTTTATGATATACAGGTGTAAATCACAGTTTATATTATAAATATTACTCTCCTCCTCTCTAATGACTTATTCACAGACAATGGAGAAATTCCTAGAGTGTGATAAAAGTGGTGCTGTAAGAAAATAAAAATTGTCACGAGATGATAAATTCAGTAAGATGGTAATAGCAAAATCCAAAAATACCAGATATCCTAATAGACTTATTAATAATAGAATAAAAACAGAACTATATAGGCGAAGCTGTTATCCTATGTGTATTCAGATCTACAACAAGATTCCCAACCAAATTAAAGAACTTCCAATGGTTCGCTTCAAAAGGGCTTTACATTTGTGGTTAATTGAGAATCCCTTCTATGATATAAAAGAATTCTTTCAATTTAAATCTAATTAGTAATGTAATTGTATCTATCTGTAACAAAAATTTGCATGTCATTATGTTATGATTAAATATGTTAAGCTACTAATACTACCTACCATTTTAAGAACTTTTTGTAACCATATTTTACTGCAAATAAATCTTTGACTTTGACTTTGAAAAGATGCATGATAACCCCAAAAGGAGTATAGGTATATGATTAGCCGGTTCAGTGAAAAATCAAGTAAAAGTTTTTGTATGTGCATAGCCGAACAATTGAGGCCCTAAAACAAGAAACTACCGTTAAAACTTTAAGGTAACATCCTTAACGAAAGTAAAGAAAACGAACGTATATTTCGATTTCTCTAGGGTGCCCTTTAGAATTTCAGTCCATACTCTGGCAGTGAAAAGGCATTATCTATCTTTGTATAAGTATTACACACGGAAATATAGTAACTTTCATCCCGAAAAAAAGTACAATGCCCGAAGAAGCACAAACTAGTATTTATAAAGTAAGAGTATAAACACAGTGGTTTTTTTAATTAGTAAAATCATCGAACGAGTCCTCCTACCCGGGGTAGGCGAGAAGGACTGTCAGAGTTGTTCTGACTAAAACGTATCCGGTGTCCTTCAATAGCCCTTTACGTTTCTGGGCCACGGTTACCCGTTAGTCCCACCCGATATTTTAAACTCTAAATGTTGAGTACCAAAGAAACAATGGATGGGCTGTGTCAATGATGATGATGACGATGACCGAAGTAACCGCAATAAACGCCACGTGTCAATGTGTGACAAAGATAAGCTCTACGTAGCCGAAACTGTTGATGAACTCTTTCTAAAGATCGATGTGCGATATTTGTTGCAAGGTTTTCCACGAAGGGCACCTGGCTTCTACGAATTTTGCCAGGAGCCTTATGTCGAATAGATAAGATGCAAGTAGCTCAGGTGGCATTGTCAGCGGGTGCCCTTCGTGGAATACCTCTTTGTTGCGGGTACTTTTCTATCATCCTAAACTTCGCCTCTGCTTAAAAGGTTTATTGGTTATTGTTGGCCTTCAATCCAGTCTGGTAACAAGTTCCATTGGCGCAGTGCAGTCGAAATGCGAATTCAACAATGTAGTTGCAATTAGGGAGCCCAATCAAATTCAACAACGCATAGACAAAAGGGAACCTCCGGGTCCAATTAATTTTACTAAACGAAACAAAATACTGATGGAATACGACGTTTTATGTAAATGATTGGTGTTTTTAATTAAGATTCCTACAAAAAGTATTCGAAATAAATTTTAAGTTCAGAGGAAAAAATAATTATTTTCTGGATAATTTAAAGCCTTATGACCTGAGACCTCGTGAAAGATATAAAAAAATATACAGATACAATTATAAAGGTCTGATCGTATTTTTATGTGTGTATGTATGTTCGTTTATCTACTAATTAAAACACGTTCAGAGAATGATTAAGTAATTTATTCATTTTTTTAATAATATTTTCACTTTGACGCCTCTTATCAGTTTGTTTATGTTTTTTTAATGATAGGCTAGCGTTTGACTCTATTCACACTTGACTAAAAGTTTTTGTGTTTATTATGTTTTAGTTTCGTAAACTCATTTTTTTAGCATTTAAAAAACATCAATATTATATTAAAAGAGCCGACTTCAAAAACAAACACAAAAAAGCGTATAATAACTATTATTTGGGAAGTCGGTGATAAAAGTCAATAAAAAAATAAAAAATCTTTTCAAAAAAAATTTTTTTTTTTGTTTCGCTTTTTTAGTTCAGGTATTCAACAATATAAATCGATTTATCCAAGTTAGCAAAAACGCATCCATGCGGGCATCGAATCCAGAACCGCATCAGAATCTGTTCAGCCAAACGCGACATAATTGCGAAAAAATATTTTATATACGTAAAAACATACTGGTCTAACTGAGATTTTTTTAAGGCGGTGAAACACTAACATTTAGATTGCAAAGAAATTATAATTTTCAGTAAATCACGACTGCCTGAAATCCATTTTCAAATCTGAATTTTAAAGTAACTCAATGAATTTTAATTAAAATTCTAAACCGTGATACCTCACGTTTCTAATAAAAAATACGTGAACTAATTGCCAACAAGGTTCAAAATCTCATTAGATAATTAATTGAAGAACATCATAAATCTTTGAAGTAAAGATTAAGTATAACATTCAATTTAAGCTTGGTAAAATAATACCTTGGAATAAAATTAATAGTCAGTTGGCTACTCTAAATTCATGGCATGTCTTTCAACTGGGAAGACTGCGTCACATCGATAACTCGATGGTGATAAAAATATTCAGTTAGATGAACAGTTCTCATTTAATATCAGTATTTTTATTGTAGATCGCTTTGTTTATATTTGTGTTCAAGTTTGTTAATCCACGAGTATACGACGTAAACCAAGCCAAGCAAATATCTCGATTTTAAAATTGAAAATATTCGCTTCTCTTAAAATATTTACTTATTGTTACAAATGTCTATTCTAGCTATTCAAAAATCGGAGTATTTTGTTTACGTTTACGTCACATAACTATCATCTAGTTAAAACTGCATGTGTTGCTTGATATTGATATTCGCGCTACTAAATCTGACACAGATTGTAGTGCAAATAGTATTTGTTATGTTTACTTCTTTCTATAGTCGATGAAGACATAATTTGTATATTGATCTAGTTAATTTAATTATTGTCCTATTTAAACTGCGGTTAGGTGATGGAGTGAAAAACAGGTTTGAATAAACTTAATTCAGCCAGGTCGCTAGATATAATTTAAATCCCTAGTTAAATATCGTGTACCTGTAATGAATATACTTTAGTAATTCATAAATTTTAATTAAGGCTTAATTAAACCATTATATAAAACTTTACTATAGTACCTTTCTGTGGCTAATCTATACATTTGTAAAAAAATTATTATAAAAAAAATGTCTTGCTGGTGTTGGAAGGAGGATTCAGCAGAGGTAACATTCGAGTAATCTCGAGCAATTATGAGTAAATATGAGCATGTATGAGTGTTAAACTTTAAAAAACTTAAACACAATTTGTTCTTTACGTTTTCAAAATAAATGGTTTCCAAAATGCTCTTTGTACTTCGAATGAAAACAGGTTGAAAAACACTGTTTTTTATTAAAGGCTCATGTAAAACCGACGACCGTATTATTAGCAATCGACACACAAGTTTAGATGCTCAGGCGCGCTACTAAAAAAATACCTTCCTTAGCCCATATGGCTAAAATCGTGTTACAGAAATATTGAATCAATATGAACCCCATTTACTAGAACAAATGGAGAGTTGATATTACGAAGGATGTTACAATGTGCGGTCTTATCGTTTATAGCGATCTTTTATACACAATCTTGGGGAGGATTGAAGAAAAAGATGATGGAGGTTTTCAAAACAGAACGATATTTAATATTCTCAATCCACTGAAATGTTTAGGTACTGAAACTTAATGAGGATGCTTTTATAAAAAATTTGTTTGTCAGGAAAGGCAAATCGTTACGGATCGGTACAGGTCGGTGCAGGTAGAATAGACCTTTTTTTTTAGGGTAGTAAAAACCATCAAATGAGTCCTCTCACCAGGCAGGAGCAAGAGAGACTGCCAGATTTGTACTGACTAAAATCCACGGGTCTTTCAATAGCCCTTCACGTTTCAGGGTCGCGCTATTCGTTAGGCCCACAACCCCGACAAGCTCTGGCCCTCTAGAGGGGCATCATTGTGCTGACACTCGTTGAGAGGTAGAATAGACCTATGTTATCTAATGATCTCGCACATCATAGAGACAGTAGCAGATTTCCCGTTTTCTTCATACAAGTTTTTTTGTGAAACAGAAGTCATTTATAACCTTCTTCAGAAAACCCTAAAATATTGCTGCAGTCGGCGAACAAGATAAAAAATTGACAACTAGAAATAGAGACACGGAGGCTGAACGAATCCATACTCACTATCACGACCCTCACACGTCAGAAATATGTTTATACAATAGACAAACTGGAGCACGATGAAAATCGATGTTTCCAGCAAATCGGGGACACATCGACTGTGTCGATTTACCTAGAAATAGCAGCCAGCCCGCTATCTAGAATTTAAACATGGATTCGAGTTGAGAAAATCTTAAAGCGCCTTGATTTTCTGTGAATCGGTTTTCGATTGTGCAAACATGACGTGCTATTTTTCATTCTCGATCTGAGAATAATGTGAGGATATTTAAACTTCACGTGTTTTCCTGTGCGCTCATACATCACACGTATCAGACAACGTATTCGTTTTCTCTTGGAAATTTTAATTTTTCCGGGTTAACATTTCTTTTTCCTTAAAATGTTACGAGCTTATTTGCTTTCGTCACACGTTAAAGGCTCTGCACTGCATATGTTTTGTTTACAGGGTATGAAAATTTAACACGATGTACCTACGGGGCACATTTCATACGAGGCGAGGTCACAACAGATTTCCCTGCGGGTTGCAAAGGTCAAGTGACAATACAACCATGCAGGTATTAACTAAGAAGAAAAGGGTTCAGGGTTGATTAATAAGTTTAAATTAATAACAAAATTGTTTAAAGTTAATTAAAATATTATTTGTAAAAGCATCACTATTATTTTAATAACAAAACGAATTTTAATTATAATATCTGAATTTAATTTTTTATATCTGAATACTATCATTTATTTTAATTGAAATAGTCAGAAATTTTAATTACAAGAATAGAGAATATTATTCGTATATCATTTAAAAATTCTGATAATTGATCTCTCATTTGTAAATAATTTATTTTAATTTCAATGTGTGGATTAACAGATTTTTTTCATTGACGCATCCGTATTCACTTATAATTAGAAAAAAATAGGTAGTATGACCAATACCACTGACACGGACAAATGTGAAGGATAACAGACTTTTTAAGTTGTTACTCAATTAGTAAGGAATTTTTCCCCTAAACTTGAGAAGCCAACCCTACAAATATTGCAGCTCACACTAGATTGGTAATCCCACAATGTTATTAGTACACAGTCACTTCTTACGACACTCTAGGGACAGGATGGAACAATCCAGAATTCTAGATCACATTATAACGCACATAAATCCATGTAATAGGTGGTTATATCACTAGACAGACAAAGCTTATTAAAAGAAAGAAATTGGTCTTGTCAGCGACCCTAGTTATATACACAGCTTCGAAAGATAATAAAGAATATAATTTATCTAACGCAGATTATAATATTAACCAGGCAGCGTGTCCTAGAACCGTAAATTCGAAGACATATTGTGACGTCTACGAATCCGAACTGGGGTCGCGTTGATTACAGCCCACTGCTACTCATAGAGAGGAGGCCAAATAAGTAATGCCCCAGGTAAACAACTGGCAATCAGCTTTTTAAGAATAAGCAGGAAACCAACCCCGACATAGTTGGGCATTTTCTTTTTTTACTTGGTAAAATCATCAGATGAGGGAGGAGGGACTGTCAGACTTGTACTGACTAAAATCCACGGTGTCCTTCAATAGCCCATTACGTTCCGGGGTCACGGTAATTCGTTAGTCCCGCGACCCAGGCTTTGACTCTCAGAAGAGAGGCCACGTCATAATGTCGACGTTCTTTGAGGCGCGCGTGGAACACAACGCGCCGTCGACCCGGCCATGGTCCATGGTCAGACAGCGAGGCACCCAACATTGTTAGGCATAGAATAGGTTATAGGTAAACAAAAGTAAAGGATCATCATCATCAGCCTATAACGTTCCCACTGCTGGGACACAGGCCTCCTCTCTTGTGAGAGGGAGTGGGCCATAATCCACCACGCGGGCCCAGTGCGGATTGGCAGATGTCACATGTCTTCGAATTTGGTGGTTCTAGGACATGCCGGTTTCCTCACGATGTTTTCCTTCACCGTTTTGAGAGCAGTGGTGATGAAATAAATTACACAAAGTAATGCGCCAAGCTGGGTTCGAACCCACGACCTACAACTCGTAAGTCGGGACCGATACCACTGGGCCACCACTGCTCCCCAAAAGTAAAGGATGTTGTTGTGTAATTAAAATAAGATTAGTAAAAAAAGAAGAATAAAAGAACAGCGACAAACTACAGGACATAATCCCAAGATAACACACAAAGCTATAATCACGTTTACCATTGTTCGTTTGTAATGCTAATTCAAACTTCTTGATAGCTTTATGAATTCGAAATTAGGTCGCAAAGAAAAAGTAGGTAATACATTAAAAAAGCTTTGACGTAAGGTCCCCAACTTTTCTTTATAACTTTGGAACCTTTTCATTACTTTTCATTCAGCGACTTCTCGAATAATTATTACGTGTCGTGAATAATCTTTAATAATTAGTGAAAGCTAATGAGTGAAAGCGTGGCTCCTCAAATGGCAACACCATAATTCAATTAATTTTAAGTTATCTTGAAACCTAAAAAGACTCATTATTTTTTTAACGAGAACAAATGAATCGTAGACGGGAGTTATTTTTTTATGGAAGACGGATTGAGATAACATAAATATAGTAAGGTGGGCTTTCTCACTAGGATGTAAGGTAGTATCGTTGAAGATGGTCCGCCTCTTAAGATAGCCCATTTTAAATTAAATACATTACATCACTTTAATTAAAAACAGTACACAAATGCTATTTACGTTTGAAATAATCATAATTATATTGAATTTAAAGTGGGCTATCCTAAGAGGCGGGCCATCTACGGCGATACTACCTTTGTTGATTATCTGTGTATTTACAGTCTTAAAATCACAGTCATTGGGTAAAACCCCCTGGTAAGAAACACAATAATAAGGATACTAAAATAAATAAAAATATTTACCTTATTCAGATGTTGGACAGCTAGTACAAAATTTACAACTTCACTGGTGTAGAGTTACTCGTAAACTAAAAAGAAGAACTACCTACTAAGTACACAATGTTTACAAACGAAACAGTCACCACCTATGAATCACTGTTAAAACTCGTGACACTTACTTTCAAAACATAACTAACACAATATCGGCGATGAATGACATACGGCAGTATGATAGTGAGTCCCCTTTTCCTGTCTAAAACCAGACTGCAAGTCACTAAACCAGTTATCAGCTGGTTTAAGTGGTCATCGGGTTTTCTAAAAAGTACATAATTGACCACTTACGTACAAATTGCTCAGTTAAAAGAAGTAGGGGTCGCCAAAATACCTAGAAATATTTTTTTTAAGGACTGTGAATATGGTCACATTTTGTTCTGCGAAATCATTACTTATCTTATGATTTATAGTTTACCTTGTTTTGTTATTTACTTTGAGATCTATCAAGTCAATTAAATAAATAGTGAGTTAACAAAATGAAAAACCTTGGTTACTATACTTACTTAGATTGACATGGGTAAACAGTTTTCTGCTTTCAAATATTTCTGAGTATATAATTTCGAATTACTATCCCAAAAATAAAGATAAAGAGGCGAGGACAAATTGGGTACAAATTAAAGTTAGAGTAACTTCCACCTGTATTGCATTTAATCTGTGGTTGTTTCAGAGAAACCCTTACTTACTTACCCCTTACTTAAGACTTATTAATAGGTTGAAAAACCATCAAATGAGGCCCCGAGTCTTGGGTTGGAGAGTACTATCAGAGGAGACTGGCTAAAAACCAACAAGTACCTTCAGTTATCTTTTGCGTTCCACTGTCTCTTTGCCTTTTTAAGATAGTCTCATGACAAACTGATATAGGCTGAGGTGATTAAATTACCTTATTTAATACGCATCTTGAGACTAAAAATGATGTGATAGACTCCTCCAATCACATCATGTACCCGGTAACTCTCATCCAACTCCTAACTATACGGCTATGATCGTCGCTCCAACTAGTTTGAGAGTATGCAGGAATTTTACTATGGTAACTGATCATAAAATGTAATTAATTAAGTAAGGAACAGTGTCTAAGACGGGGACGCAAGGTATAATGGGGACATACACTCTTTACGCATACTTAACACTAAGATAGTGCAAGCGCCATCAGGACGTCATTTGCAAGCGGTCATTAACACGTTATGTTGGCGCTTGCGCTACGTTAGTTTTGTGTTAAGTTTGGCTTAATTATGTGATTTTTTTATCATACCCCGCATCCCCGTCTTATACACTGTTTCCTTACATAAATAATCAGTTACGTTGCGTATAACAATAAATGAATCAAGCAACATAAATAACAAAATTTGACAGTTCAAACCCATTTTCATACAATCATAACTCAACAAACATTCCACTTTGTCTATTTCTATCAGCGCCTCTAATTAAACTGCCCACATAATGTACGTCGTTTCTGATTACGGAATATGCAGCATGTAGTAATTGCTTTCATCGTACACGGATTATTAAGTTCTGATGCGAAATTATTCGCTTTTCGTCAAAATAATTTGGTTTTTAGTTCGAAATTCATTTGTTTTCAGTGTACACAACATAACATTAATCCCTAAAGGAGATGAAGGCTGAGGTGAATCTAAAATAAAGAACACCCATGTCCTACGTAACGTTTCGCTGGTTATGTTTACGTGCAATAAAGAAGTGACTGAGCTGACCTCAAATGAATTGTAAAAATGGCAGGTGAACGATGTTGATGATGATGATGATGACAGGTGACAGGTGAAAAAATATTTGACGCCAGACCTCGAGGGGTATGCGACCCTGGTGAAATATGTGTATGACAAACAGGGATAAAAGGTAACATTTATCTGGTAAAATCATCAAATGTCAGACTCGTACTGACTAAATCCACGGTGTCCTTCAGTAGCCCTATACGTACTGTACCGTACGAGTCGCGGTATATGTGTGTTCCGCGAACCCAGCAGGATTTAGTCCTAAAATTTTCACATTTATTATATTTTAATAGGGTATTATTATTAAGGTAAATTATATCTACCAAGAGCTATCTCTCATGCATGTATATTTTATGGGAAGTGATGAATGAAGTCCCCTGCGGTTGCTTCGAAACAAATTGCCTGAACATCATAGTTTCCCATGGGATAAGGAAGCGTTGAAATAGAAATTAAATCAACAGAATGGATAGCGAATCACACCTGTGCCAGAATATACCACCAACGGTTATTTTGTAGCTAAGTTTAACAATATTGGTCTTTGAGGCCTTTGAAAATATAATTCCTTCAGAAAATAGTGTTGGCAACAACAATGTATATCACCTTTAAATATGCAAATATATTTTTTTAAAGCATTGTAACTGTAACTGGAATAAATGATAACGAATATCTAAACTCATGTTATAAAAATGGCAAGACCCGAAGTAACTACTTATAGGACACAAAAATAATTGTTCAAATTTGCGACACGCAATACAGTAGTTTCTTTTTTTACTTATAGTTACGAAAGTTTTGTTGAAGACCCCAATCTAGCCTAAAGTAAAGGCGAGACCTAAGAAAAAGCGACCTTATCCAGATGGAATTAATACTCACACAAAGCGACAGAAAACTGGAAGAAAAACTTCACCATCCTGGTGGCCCTTGAAAGGTCTACCATCGCTGTGGTGTTCTGACCTGTGGTGACTACTCAGTGGTCCTACGCTCAACAGTCACCACAGCTAGTAGACAGTGGTAGACCACTACGTATAACGTGTCGTTGCCAGTAGTAAACCACTACGAGGTGGATCTCAATCAAAAGTCAGCAACGTCGAAAGGAAAATATTTTCAGACAAAATATTGCTACAGCTAATAAGATTCAATATCTAATCTCGAAGTTTATCGGCGAGAAAATTTAATCAAAATCTGAATTTAATTTATGAAAGTTACATCACTTACTTGAGTTAACTTGAGTTATCCATAACTAAACTCCAGCTCATAATATTATATCCCTAGTATAGGCAGAGACCGGTCGCTCTCTCAACGCCTCCTGATTAAAATCTTTCATCTAAATTAAAATCCAGCTATCTTTTGCTTGGTTCCAGTTTACCTAACTTTGAGACGATGATTAGAAAATTTAATATGCTCTTATATTTAATATTCAAGTTAAAAACTTCACTCCTTTTTTCCGGATAGACTTAATTCGTTAGGCAAAGAATTATTTTTAATAAATGGAATTATAGTTTTCATTTTATATAAAACGTTGATCGATATTTTATTCTTATTTTTCCCAAAAATTTATTGTTCGCAACGTTATGCATAATATTACTCTTTGCTTGCAGGGTGTGTTGTGTGTTCATGAAATAAATTCATTGTTGTGGAATTTATTAACAATATTCGCAAACAATAAAAAACTTTTTAAACGGAATATTTGAAAGTCATGACAGCCTTTTCATTTCCATTCGGATGACACAGACTGTCATTAACAGTAATAAAAACATTCAGTTCAAAATGGTTTGTTTCCCATATATCACTAAGTAATTCTCTCACCTATTCTGGAAAAAAAATATCATGCAAAAGATTATTTTGTGAGCACACACCCATCACATATTGCTTTCAACAACGTTGGCAAAATATGAACTAAACTTCAAATTCGTTTCTTATAGGTCCCTGATTTGAATGTTTTATGATGTCCAACTCTATACCAATTCAAAGCGAAGCTCTTATTTCTTCGAACCAAAAAACACCACTGTATAACGTTTCACAGTAAATATCCATGTAGCTACATGTTTACCCAAATAAAATATGCATTGTAAGCGAATGTGAGCATCTCAAGAAAATAACCGTGCGTGTTGGACAAAAGCTTTTAGAGAGCTGCAGCCTCGCATACTTATTTGTGGAGTTAAGGGGCTGACACACTGGCGATCGCGTCGGGTTACAACCAACTTTATATAACTAGGTCCTCCGTGTCCAGTTACTACACAGCTTAGCTCCACTGCAGACAAAGTTGATAAAGACAAAAAATATACTTTCCCGCTAGCTATTTTACGATGACCTAAACTCTGAGATTATTTAATTTACGATCCAACTTTTCTGATGAGCTGAATTTTAAAGGTAGCTTGTGACTTGAATAGCTTTTGTTAATTAAGGTCTAGTTTTAAGGAGACACTATATTTTCGTGACTAAATTTGGTGAAAAGTTGTGTAGTTTTCTCCAAAATACTGACAGAACTTTATAGTTACTCAACAAGATACAGACATAAAAGAACTACAAAAGTGTTAAAATATTTCCAAGAGAAACTTCAGACTGAACACAAGTTTCGACAGTAACGTGTGTAACATCTCTAGCTACGAAAAAGACCGAGTACATTTTCATGAATCACATTTAAATGACACTCTCAGACGATGAATGACTTACACCTCGCCCCAACTCCGCATTGAAATATTTATTTGTCTGTCTGTGTTTAAATGTTTATGTGACGCACTTGTCTGTACCTAAATGGTTTCAAGCTTTTTACACGACTGTCCTTATGCACGATTTTTTGAAAACATTGGAGTGCATTTAATCTCCTAGTATTTGCAAGGTTGTAGCAAAATTGTTCAACACACCGAGTGCTCCCTTTGCAGACTAAATTAAAATATAAAAATTAAGTAGTACCTCGTACTTTACAATAGTGTGTAGTGTTTCTTACACTTCATAAGGTAGGTACCACTCAATTGAAGGGAGTTCTTTGAACTCGGCTGCATAAAGAACTATACCTCGGAGCGGTTTTTCTTTTTGTAGTCGAGGAAACGCTCCGACAAGGATTGTGGGAAATGATGACAATTTCCTTTTCAGTACAGTCGTAACTGTTTTTACTTTTCATTCACCGTCTCTTGCAAATGCTTGGAAATAAGCCCTTGTTTACGAGAAATTGTTTACATACAATGATCCCGCAATTTGAGAAGAGCGTGTTTGTTTCAAGTTTTTTTTGAGACCGTAAATCACGTGTCTCGGATCAAAAGTGTACATTACTGTGAGTCGGTTTGCTATCCAAGTGAATTTGTCACGTTTCATTTCGCCGAAAACACGCAAAGTGCCGCTAACGTATTCTAAAAATTTTGTTCCCATGAACTTACACATAGGAAGGTAACGGCTTTGCGTCAATAAATTCAGATAGCAGGCGCAGAATTCCAATATCGAGACTCCATATTACGAGTATTTACATGCATAGCAGAGAAGTTTTCAATACATACTTGCATAGTTGAATGGCAGATGGAAAATTTATTGAACTTGTGTGTCGATAGACTCAAGGCATTTTTATTATTGAAAACGCTATTATTTCCACTGAAGTTAAAATAAATCAGAAAGTTACTGATTGGAGGAACATGATTTAAGTTAAACTTCCAAAGAAGCCAAAACAATTTTTAGACTTTAATCAGTGTCGAAAAATCCTATTCATTTTCTTTTTTAAGTCTCTGTTGATATAGGACTGACAAACATACATCAAGATTTTTGTTTTTGGTATGATAAATCTAACTAACTTAAGCTAATAACACTAAAATCAAAGAAATTACAAAAACATATCGTTTCCTAAGGACATAAGTTCTCAATTTCAAACAGTATAATAAACTTTTCTAGAACAAACACTCCCTAGTGCAGACACTGGTACGCAGTACTAAGTAACTCGCGCGAGAAATAAATTGAGTGCAAGAATAAATCAGGCGTAGACGCAATCAGGGCTCTTCCGTGAGAGTGATCGATACCTCCCCGACGTGCTCTTCCAACAGATTTACAACCTTATTTTGTAATAGCCACGGTCTTCATTATAACATAAATAGCTCTTAAACACCTTTATAGCCTTCACAGAATTTGTATGAAGGGCCCCCCAGAGGTCAATATGTTTATAATCCTTATAGCTGGCTTAAATGCCTCTTTCATTGTGGTAATGTGTTTCGTAATACGGTACAGCTCAATCCCACAAAATTGGTAATTATGAAGATAGGAAACTTAATTTAGACAACATAATTATTTGGAGAATGAAAACAAATAGTTTGAAGAGAATAGTTTGGATTGAAGTTACAACTTTAAATTTTCGAAGTTGTATACAAGTATTTCAATGGTTTCTATAGAAATAAGTCGATCCACTTCTCCAAGAATAAATAACAAAGAACACAACAAAATGTACACACAGCTATTTATAACACTGGACATCGAAATGGATCGCGCCAAATCGATGTGGATAAACGTTTCCAATAATTAAGTGAGGGTACAACGAACGGTTAACTGACAGAAGCTTTACGCTTAAAATGTGATTGGGATCCCAACGGAAATTACGTTTTTCTCCAATTTTCTTTACAAGTACTTCATTATTTTAAGATTATTTTTTGTGAAGTTCGTTCGCGTGATTTGTTATTTATTTCTGTAAATAGATTTGATTTCGTTTCAATCATTATGCAATAATGGAGGTGTATTAGTATGTTTGATCAGTGGATTAATACTTTTCTCTCGATTTGCTGTTCGAGACAGTCTAATCCTGGAACTTAATCATTTCTCAAACAGAAATTGAGTGGTAGGCATTTTAAGATGAGGGCCATAGCACACATATATTATCAAGTCAGAAAGTGTTGCCCACTGCCTTGCCATCATCGTCGAACAGGCGTCAACGTAACGAAAGTGGATCACCAGCTCGGATACGTTAATACATTGACTCAGCTTCAGAGAGGCGACGCGACGCCGAGCTTACGGCTCCACAGCTGCTGAGGTGTAGCACTGGCAAGAATAGTATGCTGCAAGCAAAATGCGGGATAAGTGAGAGGGTCAAAGGTGGACGAAGAAATGTTGACGTAGCGATGGACTGCCGAACGCGGGAACGACGAGTCATAAGCGCAGGGATAACGTCCCGTAACTGCGGAGACAACGATCCGTAAGCAAGGTAGACCACTGGTTGACCACGTACCAAGACACGTGCTAGTACCGCGTCGACTCGTTTAAATAACGATGCAGATGCAGTGTACTTTCAGTAGAGAGTTTCATACAAAGAATAAACTAAACGGCTCAAATTGATACGGTTACGATCATTTTCCAAGTTGATATGTGTGCTGTAACCCTTAACAACCAAGCTTTCGTGTTTGTTTGTCAAAGACCTTGCTGAATTATGATAAAGAGAGGTCGTTGTCTTCTAAGTCTTTATTTAAGGTACATGAATCTTCACTAAGTTATTGAAGTATTTTTTGTAAGATTTATATTTATTTTTAAGACTAGCTGACCTTTGCCCACTTCGTTGGGCGGTAAAAATTTTAACTTGTGATGAAATGATGAGTGTGGTTCGGGTAGTACTGAGTGCCGAGTGCTATGATTTATTTCCTGACTGCCAGAAGGAGGATTATGTTTTTATTGCATACTGACAGTAACCGCCAGCCGACTTTCTGTTGCTAGGCGTTGCTCATGTTCAACGTTAGATTCCCGAGCACGCGCCTGCGATGTTCTCATTGTTTGGTTAGCGAGCCACTGCGAGCGCTCAGCGCGAGTGTCCCTATCCCTTGTTGCTGAGATATGCTGCTTTAAATCACTGAGACGCTGCGCACGTTCAGCGCTAGATTCCCGAGCACGGGCCTGCGATGTTCTCGCACTTTGGCTTTTTTTTTTTCGTGACATCAAATGAGTCCTCCCAACCCGGGCAGAGTGGGAGGGGGGACGGTCAGACTTGTACTGACTTAAATCCACGGTGTTCTTCGGTTGCCCTTTAAATACCGGAGTCGCGGTATACGTATGTCCCGCAACCCTGGCTAGGCTATGGCCCTCGATAGGGTCCCGTCATTATCCTGACACTCTTTGAGGCGCGTGTGGAACACAACGCGCCGTCGACCCGGGCATGGTCCATGGTCGGACAGTGAGTTGCCCTTTACTCGAAGCCCGCATGCCCGATGATCGTCCCGCGACATCCGTCGCCGTGGGCGTCTCCTACTACAGCTGGGGTGGAGGGAGGATGCTGTCCTCTCTCTCACCTATAAGAGGTCTCAGCCTATCCCCTGCGTGAGGACACGGTGGTGCTCTGCCCAAGCAGGGCAGTCCTGCATCGTATGCTCCACCGTGTCCTCCGGGCGGTCCTTCTAGTGGTGACACTCGGGCGTTTCCTCCTTCTTTATCAGACACACGTACCTCTCGAAGCATCCATGTCCGGTGAGGACCTGTGTCAAGCGGTAGATGAGGACGCCGTGGGGTCTATCCAGCTACTCCTCAAAGAGGGGAGCAAGCATCTGCGAGCGCTCAGCGCTAGATGTTCTCGATGTTCTCCAGCTTTGGTTGGCAAGACGCTGTGAACGCTCGGAGCTAGATTCCCCAGCGCGTGCTTGCGAAATATTTTCTCTATTTCTCGAGAGGCGCTGATGATTTTCAAGAGCAGACTTTTCCATACGGCGTACTCGAGTTGCTTTGTCTGGGATGTCTGTCGGTATATCGGTGTTGTTATTTCCTTTTAGGCATGGTAAACAATCGCTGAAACTGTCCGATATCCCAAAAACATAAATACCACAGCTTCGAATTCAAAGAAACCGTGTTTTGTGTTTTAAGAAACCGAGCAATCAAAACAATTTTAAAGACCAACACGTAGGGGTGCTAAGACAGGAAACCTCCACGTGCGCCCGTCAAAAACTCTTCCTTAGGCACTGTGTGCCTAAGGGGTCTCTTTGCCCCTATGTGAATAGCATGTCGTGTGAACGCTCCAACGCGTGTCCCTCTGTTCAGCAGAGGGCACAGCGGCGGAGCGGGCGGAGTAATGTGTGGCTCGCCGTCCGACCGAGGACCAAGCCCGGGTCGGTGGTGCGCCGTGTTTCGCGCCAAATGCCTGCTGAGGTCGCCGGTTTTTTCTTAACCCAGGATACCGCGGCCCCGGAACGTACAGGGCATCGAAAGGAACATGGGTGGATTTTAGTCAGTAAGAGTCTGACAGTCCGCCTCATCCAGGGCTCAGGACTCACTTTTTATGATTTTACTACATTAAAAAAAGACCAACGCGTAATTGCACAACGCCATCCAATGGATCTTTCTTTGTCGTGTCGATGATTCCTTTATATTGTATGTTTCGACCAACACTCTGCCACGTTGACGGCGTTGGTGGTGACCCCGGATAGATCCCTTAGAGTGCAGGTGGAATTACAAAGAGTACAATTGAGAAGGTGGGCCATCGTTTGCGATGATCCAATGGATAAAACGTCCGTACAAAGCATGTTCTAATGCGGTTCGCGAATGGACGGCGGCATTTTGCGATTTAGTAATTTTATATATTATTATCTTCGAAACTATTTAACCAATTTACTTACTGTTTTTGGCAAATCGTATCTCTGTGATGTGTTTGTGATCATAATAATATTTTTTTTTGTTAAGATTTAATATTTAGTTGATTAAAAAACCGTCCAAAGGTATAATGTGCTTTCGAGAATGGACGGCGGCATTTTGCGATTTTTTTAAATTTTATGTTATCTTCGAAACTATTTAACCAATTGACATACTATTTGGGGCAAATCATATCTCTATGATGTTCTTGTGATCATAATAATATTTTTTTGGATAAGGTTTAATATATAGTTCATTAAAAAACCGTCCAAAGGTAAGTATGACGAAAAATACTTTTTTTAACTCGTAAAACCTACTATATCTACTAAAACATTAAAGATAGAAATATGGTATCGCGGACTTTATTGTAGAACTATTCAAAGCGGACATTTTTGCCGTACATTATTTTCAATTTTAAGCAACTGTTAAGGCAGCGCATGCTAATAACTCTGTTAGAAGAGCAATTTTTTTCCGCCCGGCTAAACAAAACTTGAGATAGTTCAGCTAATATGCATGATATCTTTATAATTTATAGCCTATAGCACTCAGAGATAATGTAGCTTTCTACCAGTGAAACAATTTTCAAAATCGGTTCATTACTTTCGGAGATTACCCATTACATACAAACAAACAAACAATTTTACCTCTTTATAATATTAGTATAGATTATCTTCGAAACTATTTAACCAATTTACTTACTGTTTTTGGCAAATCGTATCTCTGTGATGTGTTTGTGATCATAATAATATTTTTTTTGTTAAGATTTAATATTTAGTTGATTAAAAAACCGTCCAAAGGTATAATGTGCTTTCGAGAATAGACGGCGGCATTTTGCGATTTTTTTAAATTTTATGTTATCTTCGAAACTATTTAACCAATTGACATACTATTTGGGGCAAATCATATCTCTATGATGTTCTTGTGATCATAATAATATTTTTTTGGATAAGGTTTAATATATAGTTCATTAAAAAACCGTCCAAAGGTAAGTATGACGAAAAATACTTTTTTTAACTCGTAAAACCTACTATATCTACTAAAACATTAAAGATAGAAATATGGTATCGCGGACTTTATTGTAGAACTATTCAAAGCGGACATTTTTGCCGTACATTATTTTCAATTTTAAGCAACTGTTAAGGCAGCGCATGCTAATAACTCTGTTAGAAGAGCAATTTTTTTCCGCCCGGCTAAACAAAACTTGAGATAGTTCAGCTAATATGCATGATATCTTTATAATTTATAGCCTATAGCACTCAGAGATAATGTAGCTTTCTACCAGTGAAACAATTTTCAAAATCGGTTCATTACTTTCGGAGATTACCCATTACATACAAACAAACAAACAATTTTACCTCTTTATAATATTAGTATAGATTACGAACAGGTTATCAGACTGTTGATTTAATTTCGTTTTTTATTCAGTAAAGAAAATTAACCCCGATTGGACTACTGCGCGTATCATGGGTTCGATTCGCGAACGGAGCAAATATTTGTATGACCTACATGTATCTGTTCCGAATCTGGGCGTTTGTGAATTTGAGGTTTAAATGTATGTTTGTACACCCACCCCCAATACATGAGAAACGGAGAAAAGTTACAAAAAAAGAAAGAAAGACAGATCGCAAGTGACTCTTTCGGATAATCCTAGCAATCTTTAATATTCGCTATCTGTCCGCACTGCTCACAAAATGAAGAATTATACATACCACTTATAATATAGGTACAGTATAAATTGACCGTGCTAATCGGAAAGTAAGACCAATCGTAGTTAAGAGACGCAAACACCTCGCACAGCAACTCATCTCATTTTTATTATACTTATTCATCATACTTGAGTTTTGCTTGCAAGCCATCACGTATCAAAATACTATGCTCAGTACAAGTTATAACTCTGACATGACGTCACGTGCATCAACAAACTACCCGCGGGGAACGCTCAGCTTGCAAGCAAAGATGTTTGTAGCCCCAACACGCGCGTAAGCCGTGAATGCTCACTGTGAACATTTGTGTGCACGCAGCATGCAAAGTGACATCGACACATGCTACGATGCACATGCTATGATTCATGCAACGTCTGAATGCGCCTTTAACCAAACAGTATAACACAATCTTATATATATAAAAATCAATTACTGTTCGTTAGTCTCGCTAAAACTCGAGAACGGCTGCACCGATTTGGCTGATTTTGGTTTTGAATTATTTTGGGAAGTCTACGGATGGTTTAAATTGTTTCTGGGGCGGTAGGAAGTTTGCCGGGTCAGCTAATCTTCTAGTAAAAAATTAAACGAATAAAAATATTTGACTGTAAAAACAATCTAGTCTTTATAATGATATTTTTGTCTATCCTTTCCTGTCCCAGCAGTAGTCCACCAGACACAACCACAGACGACTCCAGACGAATCCTCCCTCCTCAAAGTATCAAAGAAATTTAGACTTTGTTCTGCATTCACTATGTGCCAGATGACAGCGCCCCCTAGTGACTGCATTATTTCAATACTTTCAATTCTTGGTTACAGATATTTGGTAAATTACCGTGCTTAAAAAGGTTTTGAGGCATAATAAACTTGTTAAACGTCACTCCTGAAAACCCCGATGTATTTCTAATCTCGCCCACATGGGCTGCTTTCGAGTTGAAAGTGGACCTACGTATTCTAACGTAGCGAATACTCCTAAATATCCTCGTACCAGCAAAATAAGAAACTTTTAGTCAGTTACAATTTATTTGTTATCGGCTAGTTCCTACATAGGACAGGACCATTTTGTTAGCCGACCCGCATCCATTTGCCAAAGTCCACTGAATCGGGCCAGACGGCTCAAACTCGTTCACCTTACATTATACATATTTTATACGATTGTTCAAATGTTTTACTCGTAGTTTACTAGGAAAATCGACCAGGCGCTTTGAAAACTTGTTTAGTTGAAACTGAAATATGTGCGAAGCATGTAAGGGACTTTGTATGGACATCAATCAATAAAGGCTTCAATAAAAAAACGTAACGCCCCGGGGGCTCAGGTCAGTAGGTTAAAACAATATCTTTAACAAACCGCTAGTGCAATTTAATAGGTTATGCACAAACGTATGTAATGCATGTAAAGGAGGCAAGCCTAAAGCCGAAATGATGAAAAAATTTACCATTTCATTTCATTTCATTTCACAAACATCATATAATGTAGAAGAAACATTATTAAAATAAAGAAACAATTCTTGTCCTATTTATTTTATTTGATAGTCATTTTACTTGTACACATTTTTCTTACACTACACCTACATGTTTACTTCATATTACTTCGAAGATGAAATACCCGCATGAGACCAAAATAACAAGAAAAAAAAACAAAATCTGTCCGTTTTTTTTTTGTAAGTTAATGAAGTTTCTTATTATATATTACTTTTAAACAGAAAACAATCAATTTATTGAGTGTCATCTAACAGTGTGGGGTCTTCTTTCACAGCCATCTTCAGCTGAGCAATGAAGAAGTCAAATTGTGAAGTCAGTCTGTAGTTGGCTCTGAACTCTTGACAATGTTTCAAGAATACAGGGTACAAATGCTTCAAAACAGCGTGGTCCAAAGTGGGGAAGAGATGATGTAGTGCATGATCTCCGAAGAAAGTCATAACTTTGAAGAAATTATCGTTGATGTCGGTGCGGTCCATTACGGCTTCGAGCTCGTGCATACCCCAGTCGATGGTTGTTTCCCTAAAGAAACATAAAATGTTGAGTACATAACGTCATAGGCGGGTTAATACACAAATAAAAAACTAAGTAAATGGACTAAGCTAACTTACTTGACTTGATCACCATCCTTGAAAATCTTAGGATGGTGGTGAGCAGCGTTGGATCCAATCATGAAGAAAATAAAACTGCCGGTGCAGTTAATCCACAACCACATAATGAAGGCGTCGTAAAAGGTAGAACCACTGGCAAGCCACATCCAGACGGGGAGGAGAAGACCAACACCATCGTGCCATCTGTAGTGGCGTCTAAAGAAGCCTTTACGGATGAAATTGCTGATGAACCTGGAGAAATAGACAGTAGTGTTACTTCCAACACAATATATCAGTCATTGGCCCTGGATATGTTACTTTTTAATGTCAAGTTGGCTACATCAGTAATCGAAGAAACTGTTTTGTGATTTATGCACTTGACTACGTTCTTTTAAAACGAGCTCTGATTCAAACTAAGTCACGACACAAAAGGTCTCAAAATTCTATCAAAAACAGACAGAATTTTGTCACAGCTTTGGCTATCTGATTCAAACAGCTATAAGCAGTATTCATCAGGATCCAAAGCCAATCTGAAACTTGCCTGAACTAAAAGAAATATGTCTATAATGCTATCTTACCTCTTTGTGAAGTTGATGATAAATAAGAATGGGAACACCACCAATTCAATCAAGAGTGTGAGGTATGCGTATGAAGGCTTCTTCCTAGGAATCCAGGTCACGAGAGGTTCAAAACCACTGATCTCCAAATCTATCAATGTGTTTGGATAAACATGATGTGAGAGCGCGTGTGATACTCTGAAGTCTCTGCGAAAACAATTACACAATTAGTGTTATCGTGTCAGATAACCCGGAGTGTCAAGGTGTGTTTATATTTTTTGTATAAAACAATTATTCTTTTTATATTTGTCGTTTGGCGGATCTCACGTGGTATGTTACAACAAACTGCCTCAAATTGATAACGAGATCTGTGAGCTTAACAATAGGAACTTGTTGATTTTAAGTAAATGTTATTCTTATGCGCTTTATTCTTCTTTTTTTATCCCTAGCAGTCTCGCGCTCAAAAAAAGTCTCTCCAATTTACACACAACGAGAACAAGTCTCTTTGTAATGCAAAAGACATTTCTAAGCTAAATTAATAAAAGCTTGAATTTGGTCGTTCAGACTTATTTGGAGGTTGAAAATGTGGCATTGAACACCGTGTTTCAATAGAAATCCTGCAAAAAGTCTATTGAAACATTGTGGTACAAGAACCATGAGGATTAAGTAATTATTTCAGTACATACCTATACGACCATAAACTTAAGTTGAAGAGGTACATCCTCCAATTGGTTTTCATGTGGATGTAATTATGTGCAGCGACGGTGTTCCAAGCCAAAGCAAGAGATGCTACCAAGTATGACGTCATCACAACCCAGTAGTCTGTAGCCCAACATGACAAAGCCGATGCTATTAAACACGTCGAAAAAAGGCCATCAATAATGAGGGTTGTCCATCTTTTCTCAGATTGAGGAACTGTCTTAAGTACTTCTATGACCGATCGCTTTAATGTCTTGTAAAATCCATCTTCTTCGAAGGTAAATGGTGAATTTCTGGGCGTTTGAGCGTCTCTTATATAATATTTATCCTTAACTTTTTCCACAACTGGGTTTAAGTGATGACACTCGAATGCTTCTGTAATGTCTGTGCCCTGCAAATATTATTTATTATGTTATATACGAAAATATTATAACATAATATCCAGATAATAATTGTTCTTTTGTCAATTCAATACAACTTTTAATATAAATAAGAATCTCTCTGAAGGAAATCATAACTAAGTTACACATAAAAACATTATTCTTAAAAATATAGTTTTCCAGATAATAGAGAAAGTATCGATACTTCGGAGCAAATCAAAATTGCTACAAAAAAACAACAGATCTGTTCACTTTTAAAAGTCCTTGAAAAGATTTGGTATTAATCCCAACTTTCACTAGTTATCTTTAAAAGGGTTTTCTACCCATAATGACCTGTCGTCATTAACCCACCCAAATCCACTAATGAGGAATTCAAAAGATTCCATAACTGTTTCTGAGTCTGAAGAAATAATCCAATAACACTTTTCCCGCCAGGAAATCGACCCAGGACCCATGCTCAGCAAAACCGCTAACGATCACGACACAAAAAAATCTATAACTACCGTCTTACTACCGCCTACCGTCTTACTACAAAACAGTTAAACGTCTGTTAAACACTAGTCCAAAACAAAGTGTCGGTATTTGACGTACAGTCCGTTTTGCACTCACACTTTATTATACAAGTGTTCAACAGATGTTTAACTTCTTGTAGTAAAGTTGTCAAAGTTTTAAACTAGAATGTATGTTATCATCTATGTAAATGCAATCCCAAATCTTACCTTAGTAAGCTCTAACCACTCCTCACCACCAGGATGCTTCTGCATAAAGTCTGTGAAATCGTATAGTCCATTCCGTATTCTCCATAAACCTTCTGCTCCATCATCCATAGCTTTTCCTTCCAGCCATTGTACCGGATCCCTTAACCCTCCATCTCTTAGAGAAGGGTATTTTAATTGCGGGAAACTCACATGAGTCTTCTTCTCCGCAGCAGTTCTGTGGGCCCACTCAATATACCCCGTGTCTTTGGGAGCCATTTTTAATAAATACTACACGAAATATATTTCACTTAACTGCACTTTGTTGTGAACTGTCCAAACTGTGAAGACAGTTTAACTTGGGGTCCGAACTTCGTCTGTTTTTATATCACAATGATTTTGTAAACAGCTGATATGACTCCTTATAATTAAAATAATATTCACTTATCGACTCCGAATTAAAAAATAGTCAAGCGTAAGTCGTTTATAAGAGGCTGGTGTTCTGTGGCTATTAGTTGTGATGGACCGGTTATCGTACCGAGCACCGCTTTCTTAGTATTTCAATATACAAAAGCAATGTAGATAACAAGCTGATTTAAATAAAAGCACAATAGGCTGTCTGAAAATGAAGAATAATTTTTATGTTGACCACCATGATACCATTTTTTTGCCATTAAATATGCAGCAGTCTTTTGGATCCCGTTGCTCCAGTCCTAAATGATGAATTTAACTTTCTTGGATCTAAGAACAAAAACAATCAGCAAATAATATTGGAAGAGAGGAAAATACACAGCATTTTCTTGAGGTGATCTGTTAGCGACATCTTTAGTTATGTCAGTGGTAGCTATAGACAAACCATGCGTTTTATCACTTTCACCATGAAAAACTAAACATATTCCATTGAGTGATTATCATGGGAGCAAGGTAACATTGTAAGTTTTCTAGAAAATTGCTTTGAAAATTGTGACCCAGCAATGGGAACATTTATAAGCTGATGACGACGACAGCTGCGAGCTGGGAATAGACGATCACGTCTCGTAAGTATTCCTTATTTCTTAATGTATAAACCTTAAGCAAATTATATGTGCTAACATTAAATTTTTAGATTTCCTCTTATTGAATACTCTTACTCATTTCTCTGTAGGCAAATGCCAATGCAGATCTAAAACATTGTGATTAATGCCCCTTTGTCACTCCGTCGCCAGAGGCTCGGTCTTTAGCGTATCTTTAGTGTGTAGTCTTTAGTTAAACACTTGTCTAAAAAAAGGTTTTCAAACCCCCTTCCATCAACGTCAAATGCCGTTTTGAAGATGGCTGTTTTTTAGACAAGTGATCAACCGAAGTCTATCTATTTTGTAGTAAAACGATATTTATGTAGATATTGGATCAGTGTTACATAAGCTTATCAACTTATCTAGTGTTCATGTTCTTCCCCATACAAATTCTGAACCATGTGACTGCCAATAAACTGTTAATAGGCTAGGAAAACTTGATTGCGATGAATTATTTATTCACTGACTCCTGATAAGCGAAGTCACAGCGCAAACCAAAGGTCATCCTTATCTATGATACACATATTTATGAAACAAAACATTGCAATATTAATTAAAAATAACTATAGTCTACAAATTACTAACATAACATCGACAAAAAAAAGTTATGCAGTCCTACTGTCCTATTAATAAAAATCTTGACTTTTGCCGTTTTTGTGACATCAACTGAAACTTTGACGTTAATTTGAAGGAAACAAATAGTTGGTACACTAGAAGCGCTTCTTCAATGTTCCATACAATAAACGCCGTAAATACTTCAAGACGTAAATTATAAAATACAGTACCCTTAGCACGAGTTTTCAGTATTTGAGACGTAAAGTTAACTGGAACTTTGACAATTTCAAATTGACAGTTTTGAAGGAAATATTCGTTCCTTCTTCGAACACCAGAGGCGCTGTTCCATTTTTTCATACAAGATTCGCTGTAAATACTGGAAAGACTCTGTAAAGTAAAATAGTGAAAACTCGTGCTAGGGGTACAGATCTTGTGATCAAGCCTCTGTAAGAAAATAAATAATCTATGACACGTAATAATAGTTGACTCCTTCGTTGAGTTGACTAGGCTGCGACGTTGATCAAATGGTCGCGATTGCGACACTCGAGCTCGATGTCTCGGGTTCGATATCCAAGACAAAACCATGGTGCGTTTAAGACGTTCTTCTCATCAGTTCACGACAAATTCGGACAAAGGTCATGTAAAAGTGTATCAAAATATTTTGAATTTGTACGACTATTCAGAAATGTTTTTAATTTTTGATCTAGTTTCTTAGTGAAGATAAAAACGAAATAGATAAATAATTATAATTTAAAGACTAATGTCAGTGACCTTTAGATATTACATTTAGAGATAAAAAGAACAATGAAATTTATTTCAATAATAGATTTGATAACTCTATCTATATACTCATTGGCTAATGCCCATCATTAATGGATTATCAAATATTTAATTCAGATTTTTTTTCGTATGGGCTATGTAGTATCTTCTTTAAAACACAACGGTCTTTATTGGTCAATACTAAGACGATAAAGATGCAAATAAAATACAAGTTTTTACCATGTGTGTGATTTTTCACTAATTTATTTTCCATCGTGTTTCACATACTATATTTATTTCAACATGAATTAAAGTCAGATTTATATTATATAACAGATTTATTTTTGTTACCATACCTACGTATTGAAAAAAAATGTATACCTATTATAATTACGATAACGACTTTGCAACACATTGTTAACTTTGTACCTACAGAGAGTCAAATTCGGATTGACGAAAAAACTCTTTAAACAAGAATTTAAAAAAAAAATAAGAAAACTTTACTAAAATTAAATTATTTCGATTTATCCAAAACATTAGGATCTTCTTTAACAGCCATTCTCAACTGTCCAATAAACAGGTCAAGCGAGTTCGTCAATCTAAAATTAGCCCTAAACTTTTCACAATGCTTCAGAAACACTGGATACAAATGTTTTAAAGTAGCGTGGTCCACAGTTGGGAACAGATGATGGAGAGCGTGATCTCCAAAGAAGGTCATGGAGGTGAAGAGGCTGCTGTTCACATCAGTCCTGTCCATTACAGCTTCAAGCTCATGCATGCCCCAGTCAACAGTGGTGTTCCTGAGAAAAGAAAAGTTACAAGTTTTATGAGTTTTTTTTTTACGTGGTAAAATCATCAAATGAGTCCTCCAACCCCGGGCAGGGCGGGAGGGACTGTCAGACTTGTACTGACTAAAATTCACGGTGTCCTTCAATAGCCCTTTATGTTCCGGGGTCACGGTGATGGTATAAGGCCCGCGACCCCGGCAGGCTTTAGCCCTCTAGGAGGGGGCCCCGTCATTATGCTGACGTTCAATTTTCTGAGCTAGCTATAAAGTTGTCATGAAAACTGTTGAAAGGAACTTGTGAAGATATTGTGTTACTTTAAATTAAATAATAAAACTTAAAATGTATGTTTTCCTCTCAAAATATATCTCTGTTATGTAAAAAGGTTTGAGGAAGATGCGCAACACAAATTAACCTCATTTAAATGCAGTTGTCTGTGATATGACATCAGAGAATGCATGCATTATACGATGTTCATTGTTTTCCTTGAGTCTAGCTTGAAATAAAGAAAACAAATAAAAATAACGACAATCAAAAAAGACGAACCAACGAAATTAATTTGATGAACTAATCGTTCCTTCTATAATTTCGAATAAACCAAGGGTTTTGTTCATTGAAGTTGAATGTAGGGAGTTGAGTTGAACTATAAAAATGGATCGCTAAATGTGTTGCTAAGCTCATAACTCAAAACAGGGTGGACCGATTTAGGTAATTCATTTTTTGTTGTGTTTGAAACGATTAGGACCGGGTTATAGAGGATTTTTTTTGTGTCCACATGTCCACCCGTGCGAAGCCGGGGCGGGCCGCTCGTTTATCATAATACTATTCACCACCGTTCCAAAAACCCCAACTTTGACATTTGACAATACATAATTTATCATAACTAAATAATAATAATAGTATTTAGATAGAGTTTAAAATTAAAACCGATAACCTAAATAGTCAACACAAATACTCACTTGAGTTGATCACCATCTTTGAAGATATCGGGGTGATGATGCGCGGCATTTGTGCCGATAGTGAATGTTATGAAGCTGGTAGTAATAACAATCCACAGCCAAGTATAAACAGCGTGGCAGAAAGTAGTGCCACTGGCAATGTACATCCACAGGGGAAGGAGGAAGGCGATCATATCATGCCATCTATAGTGGAGGGTGAAAAAGTCCTTGCGGATGAATAAACTGACGTGCCTGAAAACAAAATGTCATTAACAATTTCACATACAAGGTAAATATAAAAAAAATATATTTAAAAAAACTAAAAATAGTCTAACACCTGTTGAACACTTGTCGAATCTTGTCTTAAAAACTGTCTGCAAAATAGCATTTGACTTTGATGAGACAAGGGTCGTTTTGCGGTTACACTTTTTTAAGACAAGTGTTCAACAGAATTAGATGTTTAACTTTTGTGTTACGACCGAAAGGGTTTATATTTACTCTATGAGAGCTAGATTTATCTATCTCCAATATAAATTCGGCCATTTAGTCGTGATTGGAACTTTCACGTATTCGCGAGCCAATAAAATAAAGCAAAGCAAATCATTAAAAGAAGTTAATAGAATACAAAACCGAGATTTGTCAATAATAACGAAAGTGGTTGATGCTATTTGGAGGAGGACGCCAGTTTATCTCAGTACCGGTTTCAAATAAGAAACGTTTAAAAACATTTGTCTAACTTTTCAATTAAAAACATAAAATATATCTTACCTCTTCAAGAAATTAATGAGACCGAGGAAAGGATACAGCATAAGTTCTATCAGGAAAGAGAAGTATGCGCGGACTGGTTTTTTTCTTGGATTCCATAAAACAAATGGCTCAATGGCACTGACTTCTAGATCCATAAGTGTGTTTGGATAAAGATGATGCGACAGTACGTGTGACACTCGGAAATCTCTGAAAGAAATAATTATACCATTAATAACCCACATTAGCATCATCAGCCGAAAGACGTCCACTGCTGAACATAGACCACCACGAAGAATGCATTCATCGGTTGCCCGCATTAATAACCCACTTAATTATTACCGGAAAAATTCATTACACGTAGTAACTGGACAGCTGTGTATTCGATCTCCACAAAGAGGCAGACATCAGCTAGACAGCAGCTTAACCTGTCGATCCTATAATTCATAATTATCATTTTTCTTTTAGGACTGATGTGTAAATGTTCATACTTGTTAGCAGTGTTCGAATCATTTATCAAGTAAAGATACGTTATATGTTTTAAAACTGCAACATGGGATAGGGAGACCTAGACAACCTAACAAGAAAAGTGAGTGTATAAAAACGTGCGAAAAAAGCTGACGACCTTGGAACTCCTGCACTGATCGCTTGCATTGATAAAACATGTCTAAGAACCATTGCTAGAAACCTGCTTTTAAACAAAAAACTCCGCAGATTCAAATCGGATTATCCGCACTACTAGCAGTCATACTCTTATGATAAGTTGCATCGGTGGTTAAAAAATAATATGACATGACTCAAAACTGTAATAATTGCACAGTGTTACCTTTCAGCTCTCAAGTTATCGGTCCGTGGTAGTGACATTATGATGCAATATTTTTACACTGTGACGGTACAACAGACTTCAAAGGTGATGAATGCATTTGTAGTGTTGCTAAAGAATTCGATGACATCAATGTTTTTAATTTCATTTACAAGATTTAATATCTGCTAAAGTAGATGTGATCTAAGATGTCTCACTCGTCTTTTCAACAGACTGTCTGGTACAGTCTGTTGAAAAGACGAGTGAGACATACGAAGGGTTACGTATATAAAATAAAATAAATAAATAAAAAACAAAGATACCTAAGAGTATTATGCGCTATAAAAATTTAAGTCTCAGTTATTTAATTACCTGTAAGAAATCAAAGAAAAGTTAAAAAGATACATCCTCCAGTTGGTTTTCATGTGTATGTAGCTGTGTGATGCGACAGTGGTCCACGCTAAGGCGAGGGAGGCAACTAAATATGACGTCATCACCACCCAGTAGTCGGTAGCCCAGCATGATAAGGCAGATGATAACAGAACCGTTGTAAAAAGTCCATCGATAATATAATCTGCGTGTTTACGCTCAGTCTTTGGTATCGTCTTTAGAACTTCTCTGACATCTCGCTTTAAGGTTTTGTAAAAACCATCCTCTTCAAAGGTAAATGGTGAATTTCTGGGTGTCTTAGATTTTCTGATGTAATACTTCTCTATCATTTTTTCAACGACGGGATTTAAATGATGACATTCGAAGGCTTCTGTTATGTCTGTTCCCTGTTAATATTATGATTATTTGAATTTTTGTCTCCGACAGAAAAAAAAAATGTACCGTCGATACGAATAAAAGATAAAGGTTATTGACTAGTCCCAAAATAATGATAACACAATAATTCAGTACTAACGTCCCCGTAAATAAAATAACAAATCAGAAATATTACTTTGGCGAGACAAATTGACTTTCATATTATATTACTGCGGGCCTAACCCTACTTTGCTCACAACAAAAGTATATTTCAACCGTAATTAGGTTACCTTAGAGAGCTCCAACCACTCAGCTCCGCCGGGATGCTTGTCTTGAAACTCGTCGAAATCGTAAAGCCCATCACGTATTCTCCATAAACCTTCTGCTCCATCATCCATGGCTTTTCCTTCCAACCATTGTACTGGATCCTTTAACCCTTCATCCCTCAGCGAAGGGTACTTCAATTGTGGAAAACTAACGTGAGTCTTTTTCTCTGCCGCAGTTTGATGAGCCCATTCTATATAATTTTTATCTTTCGGAGCCATTTTTATTCACAATTTATTACAATAGTTTGTTCGTTATCACTTCACGCTGTGCACTGCCCAAACTTTTAACACTGTTTCATTGGGAGGACCAGTACCTAATGTACTGCTTTATATCATGATGTAATTTAAAAGAGCTAATATTTCAACAAAAGATAAGATTATTTTACGATTCTTTTATACTTATCTCAAAACAATGAGTATGCGTATTTTTGTGCATTTTCTATAAAACTGGTATTATGATGGGCGTTGGTACATCACTCCGTAAATATTGTGGATTCATAGAGGACTGTCGAAAAACGGGTTATTTATACCAAAATTTTTCGCACATATAAGACGCGACTGTAAGAAACAAGGTCGTTTGAAAGAGACTGAATAATTATACATACGTGTTTTTTGTATTAATAAAAATAATCAAGATAGGTATTATATTCTATTATTTAGCTTATAACAGTTATTCCTAGATTATAGAAAATAATAATAAGTAAAAGAATAATAAGTAGAGTGAATTCACCCATACCCTGTACCGCGCGGTAAAGTGTTTTCTCAAAACAAAGTGTCTTTCTCTTTTTCTACTTAGGTATCCCAAAAACTACATGTTCCCGTATAAACTTCAATCACTGTTATCCATGGTCCCGACTGGTGTAAAGCGTAATGTAATCCACCGTGTATTGTAACGCGAATTCTAAGTGTCGACAGCACACGAACGTTACATGCAATTCTCGTAGTGCGGTCCACACCTAGAATTCGCGTTAAAATATTGTGTCCTAGTTTTCCAGAATCTTAAAACATACCTCCCACGGCAGCAAGAAAGTTTTACAGCGTACATATAAAATTGAGCCCTAAAATGTGCTTTTTACGATTCCTTGGCCTTTTTCGAAGAACTATAACCGCAAACTGAAAGCGAGTCAGCTGGCAAACGTCCTATTACATATTCTACGACCGAAATAGAATATTTTATCGTACCTAAAAGTATGTGCCAAAATTATGCACTTAAATTCTTTGTATTTTTCAATAAATTCTTGAGACCAGATAGTGTTATGGCATGGTGATATCATTTATTATTGCTGTCGTTATATAAGTTTATAGACTAGATATAGTTCTTATCAACGTGGCTTCGTACTATTACTGAATAATAGACTTATACTGCATTCTAGCACTAAAATATGAGTAGGTGTATTTAAAAGATAATATCTGCACTAAATATATAAAAATTGACATTGATAACGCTTCAAAAATGTGCATTTTTTGATTATTTCCCGTGTAATCATTTAAAATTATGTTAGTTGTAAGATGATTTATGATTGTATAATAAATATTATACACAAATAAGTATATTAGAGGTTATCAAGATGCGCTTCACTTCTGACTATGATGACAGTAAAGACCTTTGCAGGCTGGCCATAAAATATCTACTAGTTTTGTTTTTGATATGTAAGTAATTTCGTGCACACCAAATAACCTGGTCACACACATAAAAGATAGATGAAATAATTGGAAGACAGAAGTACAGTTTTTTTCTTGTAGTTATTATATCAGACAGTAGCTGGTACGGTATCGTCAAATTGACCGATAACGCATTGGTCAATATGACGATACTTACCACAACAACAGGCAATAGTGCCTCAAGATTGGAAAAGTCAAACTCGACTAATGAGAAGCAACGAAGTGAAAGAAGCAGAAACAGTAATCCAGCAACAGCCTTATTGTTACAGAATAAAGCTCATTGTATTTTGATGTAAAAAGAAAAATTACTGTAAAAGGTCAAACATTTCTAAAGTCAACCCTATTAATGAGCCACTAGGCTCTATAATTTATGGAATAATGGTAGGAGCACCCTAAAATAATAAAAAAAAACCTCAAAGTTGTTTTAGGAACAAAGTGGCTTCCCGAAAATCTTACATAATTAAGTTTAAACGCTCCATGAATTTTAATCGCCAGTCATTAGCTTAAATAAAGACTAATGTGTTGGTAATTTAATGTTCTATTTACAACATCAAAGAAACCAATCGACTATCTATTATTTGTACTACAGAACTAGTCAATAAATTAATAGATATGGCATTCATGTTGAGTTCAAGACTATAATCATTACCGGCCGGTCGCGTTTTACTCAGGGTAGAAAGCAAAAAGTATTCGGGAAAAAGTATGCCTCCTAATTCAGAATGGGAAGAGGGGGCTCTGCAAAGAGCGTTGGATAAAAATACTCATGTCACATTTCCTCAGTTAAAATACCCATCTTTACGAGATGAGTCTCTCAGGGACCCAGTCCAATGGCTTGCTGGGAAAGCCATGGACGACGGCGCCGAAGGATTATGGCGTATTCATGACAAACTATACGACTTAACGAGTTTTATAAAGCGACACCCCGGTGGTGAAGAATGGCTGGAACTTACCCAAGTAAGTGATACTTATGTTTTTATTTTTCACATCATTAAATTGGTGCTTTTCTGCTGTCACAATGGACCTAGTTTTATTTGAAGTGCATTCCTCCTATTTTGATAGTTCCTAAATTCATTTGCATTTATGTTAAGGCGCTTCCTCATCGCGAGCATTCATCTGTAATGTAACAAAGTGCGCGTTTTGATACTCTATTATATTCTGTCACTTATGAAATGTTCGAATCTGTAACGTTACAATATACGTGAATGCTCGCGGTGAGGGAGCGCCCTTAAATTAAATTTGGGTAATCGTATTGAGTATACAATCTGCAAAAACACATACAAAAGACGTCTATTCGTAAAGCAATACAATTTAAAATTAATGTTTTCAGGGCACCGACATTACTGAGGCTTTTGAAAGCCATCACTTGAACCCATCCACAGAGAAAATGCTTACAAAATATTATATAAGGGATGCAAAGACTCCCCGTAATTCGCCGTTCACGTTCAAAGAAGATGGCTTTTATAAAACGCTAAAGAGAGAGGCTTTTGAGCAACTCAAGAAAATCCCTAAGGATGCATCTAAAACTGCAGATCATATAACAGACGGCTTGTTTTTATCCCTCCTCATAAGTTCTGCTTTAGCCTGTTGGGTTACAAATGATTATGCAGCTAAATTTTGGTATGCCTACGCGTCGGTCAACTTGGCTTTTCTGACAGTAGCATGTCACAATTTCATACACAGAAAAACGAATTGGAGGATGTACTTGTTTAATATGAGCATGTGGTCTTACAGGTGAGTGTTTTAAATACTGTTTTCGGCTGTTTATCATTGGAATTAGTTCTTTATTATTGAGATAGCTCTGATTTGTAATCTTTTTCATTTATTTTCGTTATTTGAAAAACGTCTACTTTGCTAAAACTCTTAAAAAAAACCAGAGGTAAGGTTCCATGAAAAACTCCGAGAAAACACGTTTCATGTATGGAAACTAGATTTAATATTTAACTTTAGTGTGCTATAAATCCGCCACGCGGGCCCAGTGCGAGCTGATAGATGTCACATGTCCTTGAATGTTTGGTTTTGTCACGATAAATTATTCACCGATTTAAATTTTAACTAATTATTGTTGTTGGAACTGCCATAAGTAATTCACTCCCTTTTTGACGTGGTAAAATCATCAAATGAATCCTAACCCAGGGCAGGATGGGAGGGACTGTCAAACTCGTATTGACTAAAATCCTCGGTGGCCTTCAATAGCCCTTTATGTTCCACGGTCACGGTAATTCGATAAGTCCCGCGATCCCAGCAGGCTTTGGCCCTTTAGAGGGTGGCCTCGTCACAATGCTGACACGCGTGGAACACAACGCGCCGTCGACCTGGACATGGTCCATGGTCAGACAGCAAGTCGCCCATAACTCGCTGCCCGAGTAGTTCACTCCCTGCGAAAATTTCAAGAGTCTATTACGAAAAAAGATACAGCGGTCAACAGTCTTAGTGAAGTTCCCGTCGGCATCCTTTGAGTACAAAACCATAAAAAGCAGCAGTCGCAAGCCGCGCATTTCAACTCTTTTTCTAACCAAACAAAATCTGTTAACCAGCATGATTTCCAGAGAGAACTTCAAACTACGTAGTTTAATTAAGCTGATGAGAAAATTGAAGAGTTTTTAATCAAAGCGAGACGTCTCGCCAAGAAATTAAGGACTTTAAGCTTTCGAAGTTTCTTGAGATGTCTTTTACTTCTTTTGCGTGTAACTTGAAATGTTTTAACTGTATGAGACGGTACCTTTTTTAACTTGTCTATACTAATAGGCTAGTTGCCCTAAAAAAATTAATTAGTCCTACTTTTATATTATTTTAAAAAATAAAGGACACGTATTTTTTTTTTATTGGAACAAAAATGACAAATATATTAATAGATATAGCCTATTAAAGTTAAGTGTGACGCCACGCCGCGTGGCATTTTTTCGCGCGGGATGACATCGCACGAAACTATAATGGGCTTATTTGTTGTTTTTTATTTAATCGAAAAAAGAAAAAAAACTTGTCCAATATTTTTTTATAATCTAAAATACGGACTAAATAGAATGTAATTATTTTGACCCTGGAAACTACCCCATTAGCACTATTTTATCAGAATAATTATGTTGTCCTGATTCGTTGGTATGAGTACTTATCAAGTCCTATTTGATTCTTAATGTTTTTCCAGTAGACATTTCTCATGAGATGCTTACATACTTTGTGTATACCACATTATTTACAGTCCAAGGCAGAGTTGTTCATAAATGTCCACTTTAGCTGAGAGACAGAGCTGAGAATTAAAGCAACTCCTAATCATAGATTTTAGGGGTATTAAGGCAGCATTTCTCTCCGTAGATTGAATCTGGCATTTTTAAACTAGAAAATATAGGTGCATGTAAAGTTGCCTTGCTCATACAAGTATAAATTTCTAAATAAGCCTTAAGAACAGTTTTTATTCAAGAAAACTGTGTCGTTTTTAATGAAACAACAAAACAAGACTGCTCATAAATTCAAAATCGCCTTAAATTACGATGTTGTTCTAACTCTCGTATGTAGGTAAGATTGTGCAATACTTGTTTTATCAATTTACCGCTATAATTTACTTATCTGATAGATAATTAAGATTGTTTTTGCAGATAGGTATCTGGTTATCTACAAGATTATGTCTTAAGAGTCTACAAGATTATGTGTTATAAGTAAGAAGAAACTTGCAAAAATGTAAGATTATTATGGTTCATGTTGGTTTTCTCACTTTTATTTTAAAATATTAAAAACTACTAATGTCAAAATGAGGTTATAAAAAAAACTGTAAACATAAGTTTACAATAAAAATTCGATATTTCTCATAAAATTAACTAAACATGCGTTAAAGTTAATTTATTTTATTACAATTTAATATCACAAAAAGCCCAATAAGCATTCAACACGATAAAAAAAAACTCCTTAAAACTGGCTGTAATATATTCCTCTCTCACCTACAATACCTAGAAATCCTGGTTATGTTTCTCTTAAATAAAACTAGTTGAGTATGCTTGTTCATTGTATTGTGCATATATCTTGGAAATTTTAGCTAGGGCCTTACGAGGTTTAAATCTAATATTTTAAATAAAGAAGCGTACCTTACGTGTACTTAGTGACGTAGCAGAAAATATTGATATTTTAACATGTTCTCTGAGTGAGTTCACAAAAAACCACAATGTACATTTTATGTTATAGATATTAACTAAAACTGTAATTTTGCAGCCACACTATTGAATTAGGAAAATCCTGTAATTATAGTGTTAATAAAAAATAAAGTCTATCTACAAAACGAAGCAATAATAATTTAATTAACAGTAACAAAAAGATTTTTTTGGTATTACAAAATGATCGCATTTTTTCTATTTATTTGTGAATCTTTTTCGAATAATGCTGCATAATTGATATGATAACATAAAAATCATGATCATGCAGAGTCAGCATTTTAGATAAAAATCGGACTTTAGTAATGTCAATAACGTTTAGGTAAGACAGTTCCTATTGGTCACGGGACTTATCGAATTACCGTGGATCATTCACCTGCTCTCCTATCCAAGTTTCTCTACTAGTCGGGCGGTGAGTAAAGGGCAACTCGCTGTCTGACCATGGACCTTGCCCGGGTCGACGGCGCGTCGTGTTATGATTTAACCACGATAAAAAGACAGTTCTTCTGCTGCCAAGTACTTTGGACTCTCATACAAAATAATGATAGCTTAATCTGTAATTAAACAAATCCCTTGCTAGCTTTGGAATGTCATGCTTATGTATCGAAACATTTATGATAAAAATATTTACTCACGTTTTTCGATTTAAAAAGATTAGTTAATAATGGGATACAATTATAAATAAACATTTATACGACCAAAATAAGGTCAGTATTATACATATAATATTTTCACTTTCTGAGCTCGTAAAGGCACTCCCTCACTGGGAGCATTCGCTTGTAATGTAATATTATAGATTCGACTTTGCTGCTTAGGAGCTCGTGGCTAAATAATTACAGACGCACAGGCAGCAGCATCTTCCGGGTTAAGCCGCGCTTGCCGAGGTTGGTCTGTGGATGGGTGACCATCTGTCATAGCGAGTTTCCTCCGTGCCTCGGAAAGCACGTAAAGCCGTTGGTCCCGGCTGTCATTTGTTGATCTTTGACAGTCGTTATCTAAGTCAGAAGCTCTAAAGTCTGACTACCAGTCGTACCATGGAGTATGGTATTACCCAGTTACTGGGTTGTGGGGGTCCGACAGGCAGTCGCTCCATGTAAAAATACTGATATCCATCTGGTTCGACTGGAAGCCGACCCCAATATAGTTGGTCAAAGGCTAGGCAGATGATGACTTTGAGCGTTATATTACAGTACTACCTCCCTAACTGACAAACATTCACGTACATTTACATAGTAGGTTTGATACAAGATGCGTATTGTGATGCTCGATTGTTTTATTTCACCGATGAAAAGTTTGAATCTGTAACGTTACATGACAGGTGAATGCTCGCGGTGAGGGAGTGCCTTAAAGTTTAGAATCTACCCTTAGCACGACTTTTCACTCTTTTTCCTTTCAGCGTCTTTCCAGTATTTATAGCGTTTCTTGTATGAAAAAATGGAACAGCGCCTCTGGTGTGTGAAGAAGGAACTAATTTTTTCCTTGAAAATTGTCAATTTGAAATTGTCAAAGTTCCAGTTTACGTCTCAAATACTGAAAACTCAAGGGTAAAAGTCCTATCTCTGAAATGTTACCATAATTTGATTTTTTCACCTTTCTTTTTTCAGAGATTTCCGAGTATCCCACGTGTTGTCTCATCACCTTTACACAAATACTCTGATGGATTTAGAGATAAGCTCTCTCGAACCGATCTTGTTTTACAATCCAAGGAGAGACAAGCCTCTACATGCGAAGCTAGGATTCATCACTGAGATCTTCTATTTCCCTTTCATCTTTTTGATCAGTTTTGTTAAAAGGTACGTTATGTTTATTTGGATACGAAATATAATCATTTGTGGTATGATCCACCAAACTCAGCAGAAAGTGATCAACTTATGTGATTTACAGAATATGAACTTCATGAGAGTAGGTTATGGTAACCTTTTAAAAACTATTGACAATTGTTTGTTCTCAGTTTACTTGATCTCGTTTTACTTGATATTTTGAATAATGTGTTTAACCGTAATAATGACTACAGACGAGATTCAATAATTAGATACCCCGTAACTAATTCATCATAATCTTTATTTTTTCATTTAATCTTTACGCAAGCGCAATTTTATTTTTCACTTAAAATTTTACAAAACGAATTTCTTACAATATTAGTTAACAATAACGATAGCACTACATTTAATTTAATGTAATTTCGGTTATTTTGATTACAACCGTAATTGCGCTTTGTATGATCTAACAGTCGTGAAATAAAATAATGATACGATATTTATGTAGTCTTCTCATAAATACTTAAGCAAAAAACTGAAGCTATGAATCATAGACGGGATTTATAAAAAAAAAATCTTTGCTTATTTCAGGTTCCTTTCAATATTCCTACGTCAAGGGTTTTTCAAGAGTCATTACCGTTGGCACGATGCCATTGGCTTACTCCTTCCCGTTTGGATGGGACTCGCGAGTGGCGCCCCCATACCCCACGTGATATCAACTTGGCTATGGATCAATTGCACCGGCAGCTTTATCTTCTACTCCATCGGTGTAAACGCTGCCCATCATCATCCAGACGCTATCAAAGATGGCGACGAACCTGCGTAAGTAATTTGATGCTTATATGATTGATTGCTTGATTTTTTGTTATCTAGTTTGATAAAATTATTTTTTATCTGGTTTTGGCACGTTATCATTTTTAAAGATTTTGCTGATTTCAAAGTGCCTTTACTGTTTTTATCTAAGGTATCATCAATAGTCATACCTACCAATATGTAGTAGAGTGCGTTGTACGTTCATACGAGTACGAGTTCATTGCAGATTTTTAAAATGCGCAAGCGATCGATAAATGTAAGGATAGTGCTACACTATTATATTCTATTACAAGAAGGCGGCGAGATGATGTGCATGGTCGTCACCTCAGGCCAATCCCAGCATTCAACACACACGCCTACCTTAAATAGTATAAGTATTATTGGTCTTAAAAATAATAATGATGCTAGGTGTAGTGGGCGTAGTTCGCACCGTTCAATCAAGATCTGAATACTAATTTGTTAATTAAAGTAAAATAAGTTTTTCAACATTTCATTGTAGTGGCGGTCTAAGGGGGAGGCCTATGTTCAGCAGTGGACGTCTTCCGGCTGATGATGATGATGATGATGAATGTTTTTCAATGTAATTACGAGCTGTCATTCAGAGAATTTATAAAATTGTGCATATGAGTTTAAACTATGTAACAGTTTTTTAAATCCATTACACTATACATTTTAATAAGAACTCAATACCTATTATAAAAATAAATAGTTATAAATGAAGCGTAAAATCACGTCAGTAATCTCCGAAGGATAAGGCAGAGATTTATAATTAAATAGGACACCCACATTCCACCGGTTATAAATAAATATTAATTAATGAAAGACATGTCTGTACGTTATGTGCTATTATGAACGAATGTGTGTAGCTTATAGGCAACGCCAACGCCGAGAAATCACTGTGTTCAATGTTAACTATGTGTATACGTAATTTTATTCTAGCGATTAAAAGATATAACCAACCTTATAAAAATTATCAGGATTTGATTGATAGTTTCGGCAAAAAATTATGGATCCAAGCACACACATAAAACAAAGTTTGCAATCACTTTGAAAAATCGAAATATTTTTGTTACGGTAAACGATAATTAATTATAATTTCTTGTTCTTTTTAGATTAAAGATTAATTTAAATTCATAAAACAGTTTTTTTTTTTCATAAAATAACAAAAAATTAATTCAGTTCATGCTAGTGATTACAAACTTTTATTGTGTTTTGATGTGTGCATAACATTGTGTGTTTCATTTGAAGAACAACATACACACGTACGGTTACATGAATTGACACACATTCACACGTACGGGTACATGAATTGACACACATACACACGTACGGGTGAAATCGATGCTACTTTAATTTACAGTAAGAAATAAATAGTAAGAAAATCTTAAAATTTCAGGAGTGAGACACCAGATTGGGGAATGCACCAAGTAGAAGCCTTACTCGACCGTAAGGACGTCAATGGGAACGTGTTTATGGTCATGACGTTATTCGGAGACCATGCCCTACACCACATGTTCCCAACGCTAGATCATAGTCTCCTCAAGTACCTACATCCAATCTTCGTAGAACTTTGCGAGAAATACCAAGCGAACTACAGAGTCTCCACGCAATTCAAAATGGTCGTGGGACAAGTAAAAGAAACAATGCGTACAGAATTCAAATCCAAGAAATAAATTCACATGTAGTTTCGGGTCGTTCCCAAAGGTCCACGATTCTTTTGTTCTCTGTTTCCCAACGGCTCCATGACAAATTATAATAATTGTTTTGAATTTGCTTACATGAGTTCCCAACGGGTCCACGAGATTTTAAAAAGTACAGTCAGTAAAAACGATTTCATGTAAGAGAAAGAAAAATATTCAGAGTTGTTTTGTCGACTGGTTTAAATGCTTGTGATAAAAACTAATGAAATGAAAATGGCCTCTTAATAATTAAACCAGCTTCTATTATGTGACATTTTATAAAAGTACTAGGCTTACATAAGTTCAAACAGGGTGGTTTGATTTGATGAAAAGTTTACCATCAAAAGTACTAGGGTACCATAAGTTCATGGACGTATGTATTTGATTGAACACCTGCACTAGACCGATATTTTTTGATCTTTTGCTATATGACTATTCTCAATTATTAAATACTTACATTTTAAAACAATAACAACCGTGAACTTATGCCAGCCTTTTGATTTTGACTTTTGTTGGTTAGTAACATTATTTCAGTTTCTAAGCCGAGCTTTTGCTGTTTTGACCCGTTGGGAACAAATTTTTTAATATTTTTAAATGTCGTGGACTCGTCGGGAGCAAATGTATGAACTTCCGAATTTTGGAACAATAGACTCATAGACCTGTTGGGAACGACCCCTAATTTCGATGAAAAATTAGAATGTGATACTCATGGACCGTTAAACAAGCTTATCATAATATTGTCAGTTTATTTAATATTATATTTAGATGAGATGAGATTTCATTCGTGTTATTCCATATTTATTTTGTTAATAAACGTATTTCAGGATTTATCATTTTGTTTTTACAAAGATAATAATGTTTCTTTTCCACGATTGTCATGTACGCATGTTGCTTTTTTTTTAAATAAAATGTGTCTCATGTCTGTTACTGAAAATGTTATTCTTCTCTCTACTCCCTAACCTAAGTTTACATCTAATAAATGGCCTCTCTGTTTTTTTTTTATTATTTTATGTTTATCTTTTCAATATACCTGTTCTAACTAGTATCTTATTATCACAATGTCGTCAGTGTAGATTTGATTTCTTGACCTGTCAGTTATCAGACAGATATAAAACATTTACAATAACAAATCAAGAACTTACCGTCCATGTTTTTTTCCCAAATTCGAAAGAAAAATCAGTTAGATTATATTTTTGGAGGCACGGTTTCCTCAGTGACTGTTGCGCTGCGTGTTACAGGTTCGATTCCGGCTCGGAAAATAAAATATAGCCAACAAGTACTTGTACCGCGTATGAGGTTACCTTTTTTTTTTTACGTGGTAAAATCATCAAATGGGACCTCCCACCCCGGGCAGGGCGAGAGGTACTGTCAGACTTGTACTGACTAAAATCCACGGTGTCCTTCAGTAGCCCTTTATGTTCCGGGGTCACGGTAATAGAAATAAGTCCCGCGATCCCGGCAGGCTTTGGCCCTCTGAGAGGGGGCCCCGTCATTTTGCTGACAGCTCTTTGAGGCGCGCGTGGAACACGCGCCGTCGACCCGGGCATGGTCCATGGTCGGACAGCGAGTTGCCTTTTACTCGCTGTCCGCATGCCCGCGCCTACGGTGGCTGGAGATCGTCTTGCGACGTACGACGCCATGGGCGTACACCACTGCGGTTCGGGCGGAGGGAGGACGCTGTCCTCTCTCTCTCGCGGCCCGCCAGCTCCTTCACGAGCATTACTGCCTCGCAGAAGGTGGCGACCGCATCCCACTCCGTCTCGCTCCGCAGCATGGCCGAAACCAATACCGGGCGCGAGAGGTCTCCGCCTATCGCCGCCGTGAGGACACGTCGGTGCTCTGCCCAAGCTGGGCAGTCTTGCACCGTATGCTCTACTGTGTCCTCCGGGTGATCTCCGCAGTGGTGACACCCAGGCGCTTCCTCCTTTCCCATCAGCATGAGGTTACCTTTATGAGGAAAGCGAAAGATCGGTTATTTTTAACCGACTTCAAAAAAAGGAGGAGGTTCTCAATTCGGTCGGTATGTTTTTTTTTTTTTTTTTTATGTATGTACATCGATTACTCCGAGGTTTCTAATCCGATTAGTGTGATTCTTTTTTTGTTCGATGCAGGATACTTGCAGTGTGGTCCCATAAAAATTTCATCAAATTTCGTTCAGTACTTTTTATTTTGTGAGCATTTTTATTAATTTCGCCTACTTGGATGACATGATGATCTTTACTTTTTGCGTGTTTGTTACGCGATTACTTCGCCAATTGTGGACCGATTTTCAAAATTGTTTTTTTGTTGTACTAGGGATCGTTCACCTTAGGGAATACTGCAAGTTTCATCGAACTCTGTTCAGCATTTTTTGAGATAGGGTATTTTATTGGAACTTTCTTTTATGTACACAACATGGGCGATGTTAATACCGGTGCTACGGATTACAAAATTCTAGTGCACATGTAAGAAAATGATGTATTTGCCAAGAATTTGGGTTGAATATTAAAACTGAAAAGAGTAAAATAAAAAACTTTTTTCAAAAAAAATTTAACCGCCTTCAAAAACAACCACAAAAAAGGGTAAAATAACCTACAAAATAACTTTTCTTTCGGAAGTCGGTGGCAAAAAGACATCGAAATAATAAAATAAAGCCACCGACTTCCGAAAGAAAAGTTATTTTGTAGGTTATTTTACCCTTTTTTGTGGTTGTTTTTGAAGGCGGTTAATTTTTTTTTGAAAAAAGTTTTTTTTACACAGATCTTGAAACGCCTGACCAGCAATAAACTGCTATAGGCTGTGTTATAATTTGAAAAATACCTCCTCTTAATTCATTTCCTTTTACTTATTAAAAAAAAATGTATTTAGCTAAAGGAAAATACTATCACTTGAGTGACCCTACGCAAAACTACACAAGAATTAAATTGTATCTCCCAACTTTCCAACAAACTCCTCCCAAATCAGAGCCTTTCTCCTAATCTGTCCATCGCGTCTCACCATTAAAGGTACTATTGCTGTTCCCATTCAAGGAAATAGAATGACAATTTAGCCCTTAAATCGCTTTACGCGACCTTTTAACCCCTAATTTAAATTCACGCTACAATTGCGAGAGCTTTCGGAAGGCACGATGGTACTGCACTTTAATTTGAATCAACCTCGACAGCCAATGTAAAAACCCTAGAGCCGAGTCGAGGGTTCGAACCCTAATTTAAAACGGGCTCAGATGAGATGTCGATACCAAGCGAACGTGTATTGTAAGCTGGGTTAAGAGCGTGTACACCGTACAGAATTCCATACGTCCTTATTTTTTGTAATTACTGAACTGAGTTCTTATCAAGAGATTTCTCTTGAATTATTTACTGCTTTTATTGTATAGAAAAATGAAAAAGCGCTTCTAGTGTGTGAACAATTTTTTCTTCATATTACGTTTACGTTACGTCACAAAACGCCATGATAGGGCTTAGGGCTTCAGATTTTAATAATCTTCATACTCATAAGCGGCAGGCGCGGTGCGGGTGCAGTGGCCGAGCGATTGACTCTGTGTTTCGTGGGTTAGATAGACACATAGAAAAAATATTTGTATGATCTACAAGTAGTTGATCTTACAAGCAGTTTTATCGTTTGCAAACACACCTGCCAGCCAGGAGAAATTCCTAAGGCCAGGCAACCTTGATGATAACAAGAGAAAATTCAACGCTGAGTACTTAATACGTAGGTACTTTAAATGTATAAAGCTCTTCTGTATAATACTACGTTTAGGGAAAGCTATAATATCGACACAGGAACATACACACTTCTACGCATTCACAATCTTGACATAAATATAATTACCGAGTTTGAGTATCTTTAAAAAGATTTCGAGACGTCATAAAGTGTTACTGACATCTCGAAATCTTTACGTTGCGTTACCGAGTGCTAGCTATTCAAGTTGTGCCGGGCGTATGAAGTCGTAGATCGATTGGATGAGGCAAACAAATAGAGCTCTAAATATCCATGGTACGAGTTGGATAAAATATAAGCCATTGATTCAAGAAGAAAGATGCTATGACAAGAAGGTAGAGGTAGAATTTGACAATCGATTCGACAACACGTGGCGCCATCTGTTGTCATATGATCGTCTTTGTGATTCCTTTTCCTTTGAGACAGTGCTTTTTTCGGGATATAGGTGCGCTATATTTGTTTCAGTACACCTGACAAGGTACAATGCAAAGTTTCAGGATGATTTGTTAAGTGGTTTAGCTGTGAAAGGTAAGAAACAAAATTACTTTCGCATTTATGATATTATTATGTTAAATAGATTAGGGTTTTGATTCATCACAACTAAATTTACGTCCACATATAAAATCATCTAAACTTATACTACATCTATGCAGTCGCTCGTAAAGTCACTCGCTCGCTGATTGCAGCCACCGCAAAATTGGGATAAGCTAAGCATAAAGGCATCGTCAAACAGGGAGCGCAGCGGTAGCGGGGCGTTGCTGGCGCGACGCGAGGATGGTAGGCTGTGAGCGCAGCTCGCAATGGTAGTCTCACTGCAAGGAAAACGCCACGCCACCGTTGCGCTCGCACCCCATCAACATCGCATCGCGCCAGCAATCTGCTAATGATGTCTGTCACTTTTATTACTAAAAATGTCCAGCGCAAATGCCGCGCCCCACCACGCTAACGACCACGTAACCTTGACCACGTGACCTTGTAATCCTTTTTCATCGCTCCAAGGCTAGCGTGGCGTGTCACGCCCCGACAAACTTGACGCGACGTTGGCGTGTAACCAAGCACGTTAAGCAATCGTTCCGCTCCCTGTTCAACGAAGCCTTAAAATCCAACCTGTATTAGTACCACGTGTATGTTCTCTAGGAGACTCGTTACTTCGTCATGCAAATTAGACGCGTCTCGCAGGGATTGTAAAGAGTTAGTTCCTCATGTATGATAAATAATTTTACAGGTGTAGTGTTACAATATAATGATAATATCTGTTTATCTCTTTCATATATTTTATGAAAAACATGGAGTTATTTTTTTGTTCGTAATTTTGTCGTGTTCGACTCTATCTCTCTTACGTGAACGATTAACAGAGGGACTCCTCCCTCCCTCACTCTTCCCTTTTTTAATACACACATTAAATATAAGTGGTTTAAAAAATAAATAGCAATTTGGCTTCAATTATTTCTCACTCACGACTTCACTAGCCAACTGCCTGTAAAGTTTCTAAGATCTATCTCCATATCATCAAAGGTTCAACTGTTTCAACCACACATACATAAACACACTTATAATATAGGTAAGGCTTTTATTTAATTTCAGCTCTAATGTTGAAAATAAATATAAATATCCTCAACTGCGATGAAGTTCACCCTCATAATAATACGCAGGTTAAATAATTTTATCCAAACAAATATTAAAACCTTCGTAAAATTAGTTACTCCAACGTAATCCAAGCTTAATTTAGAACGCAAATAAATTCCTATTGCCTATGGGGAGCTCCCATAAAATCTACATGTTTTGTTAGTTTATTACGTAATTTCCGAAACCTGCAAATCCCCTCTTATATTGAATGTGCAGGTCGAAGTTATCTCCAGATCTGGCAATCCATTCCACGCAAATTGGCTATTTAGCCTGACATAAGCGTGAGTTATTGTTGATCGTAATTCGCATGTCCTGTGTAAACATCTTTATTTGGGGATCGAGATCTTAGAGGATTTGGTAGGTACTAAGAATAGAGGAGATTTGTCTGGTGATGGAATTCTATTGTTCAGTAGATTATTTTCACATGACAGTACCTATTGATAAACAAGGACAATTGGCGAAAACCGCCAGTAATTGTTGCTAAACGGAAAATATTACAGATTAGTCTTTTAGGGTGACATTCTAGAGAACAAGTGGTCTAAAAATGCCTCTTTGGCAGACGCATATTATGAATTGCGATATTAATAATTCGTAAAATGGAATATTGTATTCTCTTGCTCATTCATACTATATAATAATGATTCTCATAAACTGGACTTTAACCCTCTTAAAAAATATCACAGCCAAATATACTCTGATTCAATGCAGCAAAGGGATCGAAAATTTATTTCAAGAGAAAACAACGACAGTTTGAGTGGCTACATTAAATAATAATGAACCTTGACTGACACGAATTTTCACTTTTGTTTCAAACTATTTTAGTACACTTGCTTCAAGACATTTATTTTAACTTCTTAATAACTTGTTTTGAAGAGTTTCAATCATAATCAAAAACTAAAACAATATTAACATTTTGTCTAAGTTTTGTACTCATAAATAAACAGTTTAATCCCCTAAGAAAACTTTTAAGTGTTAATAATTAATTACATTCGGTTAAAGACCTGAGATTTTTAATTATAAACTTCATAGTTTTTACAAAAGTATCTGGTAGAAAGCCAGGTTCTGGTGTGAGAATTAATTAAGCCACTACTGAGAACCACAAAATCCCTGAAATGGCTTGGGGCTTACTTTGTACGAGTACCAGGACTTAAATATATTGATTATTTAAGTCCTGGTTACCTCACGATATTTCCTTCACTGAAAACTGTCTTGTCCAAGATAACCTTAATTAAACTCATGTAAATCGATAATAGAAGTAACCTTAATGACAAATGATTGAACTGTCAGTAGCATCCATTTACAAAAACTTATGCAAAAGAAAAGTTTTTCACATTTCAACGCATAAGCGTGAAACTGACAAAGAAAAACGTATTCCATTTATCTTCAATATAACTGGCGTAGAACATATCCATCATCATCTGAGTATTTGTGTCCTACGTATATTGTCAATATTAGTATTTTGCCTGTCTCTCCTTCGCAAATCAGTTGGTACATACTGGGTAAAACCTAGGCTAAATTGGTTCCCAAAACTTCTTGCACACTTTACTGCCGACGATTCAAGGCAAGGCAAGGAGGTAACTCGATATGCAATAGATGTTCCTATCTGACCGACGTGGTCAAGGATCGACCCATATACCTTTTGAAATTAAAGAGAATGGGTCCTGAAAAACCACAACGACACCAAAGCCAAGAGATGGGCTTCTTTTTTTCAAGTCATAAAAAGTAAACGGTGCAAGTGAAACCACACTGTACAAAGGACACAAAGGGCGACTGCCAACTGCCTCTTTATTGTTTGCCCACAATACAAAACTTCCTTTCACGCCAAAAGACTTGAATCAAAAAAACGAAAATATTTTTTTTTATTTTCTTTTACCGCGAAATTATAGCGTCACCTGTAAGTGACAAACGGGATTTCGTTCAGGAAAACGAAGTTAATCTTTTGAATACGTTACGTCTAACACAATTCCTTTCTTTACTTATAAAGAAAACATACAATATAGATCTTAGCTAGAAAATTCCAGATAGCTCAAGCAAATTTTTGTAAGTAGGTAGCTTATTTCCGTGGCTTCGCTCGTTATAAATTAGAATTCGACAATCAATTTGGATAGTTAATGCAGTGCCATCGGAATTCGTACTTTTTGTCGGGATGAAAGGCTATGTCTGTCTATGTATGCATATTTTTAGGATGATCAGTTCTGTGATTTGGAGGTGGAACAATTTATTTTCATTTTTAGAATTGGAAGGCAAGGATAAAGTGTATTTTCTACAGACATTATAGGGTAACACTGAATAAAAACGCATTAATGGATTTTCAATGTTCCTGCTTAGTGCTGATAGTGCAGACTGGTGAACTGTCCGTTTATCAATTCCTTTATTATCTTGATTAAACTCGTCGTTATCTTCATAAAAGCCTATAATATTTATATTACTGGGTCACAGGCGTCCTCTCCCAGAGATAGTGTGGGCCATAATCCACCACGCGGGCTCAATGCGGGTAGACAGATATCATATGTTCAATTGTTGTCCTGGGACATGCCGGTTTCGTCACGATGTTTTCCTTTACCTGTTTTGAGAGCAGTGGTGATAAAATAAAAAGTTATGCGTCAGGCTGAGTACAAACCCACGATCCAACAACCCTAAAATCGGGTCTGATACCACTGGGTCACCACTGCACTCCTTGATTACATTGTTAAGATGATACACTGTTACAAAATTAAACGAAACACTCCTTTATAACTCTAGTTTCATATTAGCAGTTCGTTTATTGCAATCTACTACAGCTAAAGCAAACCAATCAGCAGCCTAATTAGGTAACACCATCGCAATGGCATTAGCTTCAATTTTGAATGTGTACTGTGCAGTATACATTGCGTTAATTTAGCTGGAGGCAAGACGGATAATTGCGGCGTACAGTGTAGTGAACAGTTTAATGAGAGTTTTGATCATTCTCCTGATCTCCAATCCAAGTTTCTCTACTAGTAGGGCGGCGAATAAAGGGCAACTCGCTGTCCGACCATGCACCATGCCCGGGTCGACGGCGCGTCGTGTTCCACGCGCGCGACGCTCAAAGATCGTGGGAATCGGAACATAAAGGGCTATTGAAAGACACTGTGGATTTTAGTCAGTACAAGTCTGAAAGTCCCTCCCGCCCTGCCCGGGGTTGAGGACTCATTTGATGATTTTACCACGCAAAAAAGAAAAAAAATCTCTACTAGTACTCATCTCTTCGTCTTGCCATAACGCACACTACTACTCACGCAACGTGGCGAAGAATTCACACGTTTCTGTCAAAGTCCTATAGGGCCAAAGTCTGACAATGTGGCGAGAATTTCTTTAAAAGTAACAGTGACGCCGTAAGGCAAAGGCAATCGAAAAGACAAGGTGGGTTTCAGTCAATATGAATCTGTAAATTTTTCCATTCCGTCAATTTTCCGCCACAATAAAAAGGATATTTTAAAGCAATTATAAATAATAATATTAGCTTTTAATAAACACAGTTAAGTAATATTCACGCTTAACTGGGAAATTAATTACGTTTGGTGATATTTTTGGATCAAAATTATTAATAATTACGATGAAAATATTTTACACACGCTGCAGCTTTATTAATTTTAAGCTTACTTCGTTAGGGTGAGTTTCCAATCTAATCAGTTGGAGCTCGATACTGGTATTTTACATGGAGACTATCGATTCGCTGCAAGCTGAAACCAATTTTCTGTGATATCGAAGATTAAATCTGTATCTAGCTTATTTGCCGTTGTTTGCTAACAGGTATGTAAGCATCTTTAATGTGTAACAAAAAAACTGTATTCATATGAAATGCAGATACTGTTTCTCCATGACACCAGCAACATTTTATTTCATATAAGATTCTTAGAAAAATCACACTGCTCTTTAACCGGTGAAGGAAAACATCGCGAGGAAGCCGGCATTTCTTTGAAACATTCAAACACATGTGACATCTACCAACCCGCACGAAGCCCGCATGGTGGATTACAGCCTCTCAGATCACTCACACAGGAACAATACAGGATGAATTATGCTGCTCAAAAATTTTAATACAAGGTTTTCATGATATTATACCTTGGTGTACATTCAAGACTCAAGGGCGGTATAATATTGCGGGACTATTATAGCAACATTCGAAGGAACAAGGTAAATTTTTAGACAGTAAAAGTTTGGCAATAAGGGAACAGTGTATAAGACAGGGACGGGGGGCGTGATGGGAAATGACACACCCAAGGCCAAAACACAATACTAACGTAGCGCAAGCGCCAACAAGTACGCCATTTGTTAATGACCGCTTGCAAATGACGTCCTGTTGGCGCTTGCGCTGCGTTATTTTTGTGTTAACTATGCCTTAAGTGGGTATGTCCCCATCATACCTTTCGTCCCCGTCTTAAACACTGTTCCCTTACCTCCCGCTTCTCTGAGAGTGGAAGGACTCTTTTAATGAATTTACCAACCCAAAAAATACGTCGTTAGTTAAACAATACTTACAGTCAATCATGTACTAAAGTCTTGAAGATTGATTGGTTATTACATTGTCTATTATATGAAAATAAGAGATTTCGCATCTTACGCGATTTTTCCAGATATTTCTTCTTTTCCCTTAACAACATTGATTTCAAGAATGTTTTTATAGAGTAGCAGATAAAATTAATGATAAATTTTAATGTTTATGGAAAACAGAGAAAAAGGTCAAATTGTAAAAACAAGATAATGACCATAAATATAGCAGTTATCTGGTGACCCATGTGATATCAGAGCCATAAGCTAGGGGACAAAGTATCTTATTTAAGTGAATAATAAGCAATAATACACCTTATCTATAATTTTTAGGGTTATCAATATGGTTTTATTAAAAACAAAATTTAAAAAACAATTGGCACACCATGGCACCACGTCTTATGATCTTAGCATGACTTATATTGTATGACTAGCGGCCCGTCCCGGCTTTGCACAAGTGGATATGAAATATAGCCTATGTTATTCAGGGTAAATGTAACTTTATTTCTTTTCAGGCGATGATTGCGAAAAGGCTAAATTTCCCTTGCATCCGGTAATGTTATAATAGACATAATTGTTTCGTGACTGTTCATTGTTTGTTTGTGCTTCTTATCCTGTCTGTATGTGTCACATTTGTTTGTATATGAGGCTTGTTACTTGAAATAAACGAATTTTTTTATTTTTTTTTAATGGGGAAAACCAAAATCGGCTTTGTTTTTTTTTGAGTTTAAATAACACAATCATTTACACACACAATCTCTTTATAATATTAGTAGAACATTGGCTTGAACTTGCGGTGACCTGCTGTGCGATCGCAATAGCAGTGGTAGGTTTCACTATTAGGACCGCCTTGCTCGCGACCATCGGAGCCCGACGTCAAACAGTATTTGGATACTATGTTACGTCAGAGGCAACAGTTCCAATTACTTCTGGGTAAACCCCCCTTCTTAGGCCTCATCTTTGCTACATTTAGGCCAAGAATGTAGACGAAAACAAACTTGGTAAAAGAAAAACAAACTTTTTTAATTTTCTAAATAAAATACCTCTTAGTTCATGAAAATCCTCTTACTTTAAAAGGTCGAGGGGCCTTTATAAAAATTCTATTAACAATAAAGATAACGAGAACAATTTTATTTGTCCAGACCCCACAGTTCATACCTCATTATTTTGTAAAGAGATATTTTATCCAGTAATGGAAATGGGCCATAAACACAGCTCTGTGGAAAACCTAATTTTATTCATACTACAAATGACCGCATCATATACGTTGGACCTCATATTTTCCTAACTTTATGTGATGAAATGTGCTTATCTTTAACGTGTGTGTGGTTTTTGGGTGATAACGAAAATATGTAGGTATCATGTGTAGGTGTATAACCATTACTAAGTCAGTCATTACAAGCCTTCAATTAACTTAGACTATCGCAGTCAATGGCCGGACATAAGCCTCTCATGAACTACGCCTAAACACTCTATAATACACTAACGAGGTACTTCCAGTCTGACCCGACCAGCTTTGGAAGGATGGAACATTCTCTACATAGGTACTTATATAAAAAATAATTAACTGTCTGACTGACAGACTAATCGATCAGCGCGCAGCTGAAACCACTGGATTTAGAAGCATGAACTGAATATTATAAATATTTAACAAGAAACGAGAGCATGACCTTTAAAGCCCACTTGAAATCGAAACTAACTAACATTTTCATATTTCTAAAACACAGATCCTCATAGAAGTATCATCATCATCATCCACAGCCCGTCTTCACCCACTGCTGGGTATAGGCCTCTCCTTGTTTGTGCCAAACTCCACGGTCTTGCGCCAGCCTCATCCAGGACACTCCCCCAATGGCAACAATGTCGTCTGCCCATCTCGCCGCCGGATGACCAACACTTCTTTTTCCATTCCATAAGTACCTACTAACTTCAAAAACCCAACTTATAATAGACTACGTAATCGCTAAGTAGACCGTAAAAGTAAATGAATAAAAGCCATAATGCTTTAAAAAAAATAATTTTAATGAGCAATCAAGAGAGGCGGACCGCCGGTCGGCCATTACAGGGAATAAGCCTCGAGATCTGCCACTTTTCTTAATGAGCGGACTCCTGACGCCACAAAACCATTTCGGCTATTTGAATTAATAGTATGAGATGAGACAGTCTATCAAACCGCTTGATGGGATGGCAATTAGTAAAATTACAACGTGCATTTAGATTATTAATTGGGGAGATGTAAATTACCATTATTGAAATTATAATGTTAATGTTATTCTGAAGATTGATCATATTTACTTAAAACGTTCAAATAATGAAAATTTTAATCGATGTTTTCACTTTGCAGGACACTCACCTTCATAAAATAGCAAGTGCGGTGTTGGCAATTTTATCAGGAATTTAGTATACATGTTCGGCTATGCTGATCGGCAATGTCTGTTTGGCATGTAGTACTACTAATATGTGGACTACTGTTGTCTCATATTTAAATCGGCGAAGCATTCTTGGACATGTTTTCCAGCTGTGGCGAAAGATCACCACCACAAAGCTGTGTGTTTTAAGTAACTTCTAGATAAGCGTGCTTCACGACGAGATTGTGATCAAACACTTAACAGCTTCCATTTGCCCATTGAGGACACAGGCCTCCTCTCTGTGAGAGGAAGTGGGCCATAATCCGCCACGCGGGCCCAGTGTGTGTTGGTGGATGGCACATGTCTTCGAATTTTTGTTTCTAGGACATGCTGGTTTCCTCACGATGTTTTCCTTCACCGTTTTGAGAGCAGTGGTGATGAAATAAATTACACAAAGTAATGCGCCAGGGTGGGTTCGAACCCACAACCTACAACTCGTAAGTCGGGGCTAATACCACTGGGCCAGCACTGCTCAAGAAAAATAATACCTCCAAAATGTATGCTACGATAACAGAGTTACGAACTATTTTTCTTCAAGAAAGCGATAAAAAGAAGACATAAAATATTCTCCTGTAAAATTCCATTTTACCTCCTAATCTTTTCTTGGAACTTTGAAATTCTCAAGTCTCGATTTCAATTGGGCCGGTCCTTCGCTATAAAAGGCTAACAAGGTTACTGTCAGCTGCGATGTAAAAGCAAATCGAATATTAGGTTACAGCCATGGAACCTCTCTAATGGAAACCATCGTACACTTAGGTCCGTACCTAATTGGGATAAAAGGATTTCCCAGTTCCCCACAATGACTTGTCATGTTGCATTTTCATTGATTCTTTATAGTTCAACTTTAAGACTTATGTTTTTTATGTCCTATTGAATTTGTTACTCTCTCGGGAATGGGTTGCTTGACGGATTTCGATTTGGCAACATTCTGTAAGGAAATGATAATTATTATCATCTCTTTGAAAAGTTTTACTTCAATCTACATTCTCAATATACGATCCATGATCCAAGTTTTATACTTAAGCTTAATGTATGTTTTTTTTTAAATGCATAAATAAACATTCTGTTCATTTGATTCAACATTTTTATTGATTACTAGCGGCCCGTCCCGGCTTCGCACGGGTGGAGGACCCGGTCTAAAACCCGGTCCCGATGGTTACAAATACAACAAAAAATAATTATCCGAATCGGTCAAGCCGTTTTCATGTTATGTCGTGACAACGGAAAACGGGTTTCATTTTTATATATATAGATGATGATATACCCAGGTTAGTAAAAAACAGCGTAATTTTGAATTTTGCTATGTTAACGAAAAAATTAGAAGAGTGTAGGGGGCCCCTGGATGAGCATTGCCTAGGGGCCCGGACAGGCATAACCCGGCCCTGCAAGTATACCCATTATTATTAGATTGTTATGAATTTCAGCAGCTGTTGCTAACCACAATGAAACGATAATTCAAATTCAGTGACGCCATGAATAAAGCTCCCTCTATTACGACTAGTTGCCGCCTCTAATGATTTTTGCAAGATACATTCGTTACAAATTGGAATGTTGGCGCCAACTTCTCATACATGGCAACACCCATCATCATCTGCCTAGCCTTTTCCCAACTATATTGGGGTCAGCTTCCAGTCAAACCAGATGCAGCTGGATATCAGTATTTTACATGGAGTGACTGCCTGTCGTACTCCCATAACTGGGTAATATAATACCCCATGGTAAGACTGGTTGTCAGACTTTAATAGAACTTCTGACTAACAGTAATGACTGTCAAAGATCTACAGAATGACAGCTGGGACCAACGGCTTTACGTGCTTTCCTAGAACTCCGAAAACTCGCTATGGCAGATGGTCACCCATCCACAGACCAACCTCAGCAAGCGCGGCTTAACCCGGAAGATGGAACATGGTCAGCTTGTAGTGACGAAAGACTCGTGCATTGCTGTGGACAAAAATATGTGCTGAGTCCAGAAATTTCCACGAAAGCACATCAAGCTGCCACAATCTGTCAAATTTCTATAATAGATTTTTACCTAACCACAATAGTGGAAAGTTAATGTTCGATTTGTAAATTTTGACAGATTCGGACAGTTGATCTGCTGGCGACTGTCCAATGTACATATGCGTATTTGAACTCACAGCCTCACGCACTAGAGGCGAAGTTTTAACCTCTAAGCCATCACGACTAAACTTTAATCAGTAAATTCAACTTTAAACACCACTCACTAGAGTTTAAATTATCTTGTTCCGTATACACGGACGAACAAAGTACGAGGCTGTTATAAACATACATTTTTAATTAGCATTCCACATAAATGAAGAGTAAGGCCTGTAATCGTATTTGTTGGACCCCCCTACTCCCCTCCCCCACCTATCCGGTTCACGGATGCCCGCAAAACGTAACAGCTGAAAAATTAAACAAGTTGTACGTCCAACATTTATTATTTAATGAAAGATCTTGTTATAAGAATATTTTGTAAAAGGAAGCCTGAAACTAACATGAATTAAGCTGATTAAATTATTAAGAAAGGCTTTTCTTGTTGATTTAAGGTAGTAAAGTCTTCTTTATAAATATTTTTTTGGTGTTATTGAAAGTATTCCAAAGCTTACGTCAAGAGTTTTATTAATAGTTTTCCCGAAAATGAGCTTCGACATCAAAGCGGTTTTCAAAATGTAATCATTTCAGTTTGACAGGTTACATTTTGTTTTGTTTCGTTTCGTTTATTAAAAGTAAGTTCACCACTATTCTGCTTTTAAGCTCTTGTCAAACAGACATGCGAAGCGAAGGCGTTTAGTAACGTATCGTGGTGTGTCGTGACGCGCAGTAAAATTCATTAACTCACAACATGAAAACAGATCCAAATTTATCTCTACCTTTATTAAATATACTAGCGGCCCGTCCCGGCTTCGCACGGGTGGAGGACCCGGTCTAAAACCCGGTCCCGATGGTTACAAACACAATAAAAAAATAATTATCCGAATCGGTCAAGCCGTTTTCATGTTATGTCGTGACAACGGAAAACGGGTTTCATTTTTATATATATAGATAGATGAAAGTGATATACTTCTGGCGCATCACGTTCACGACACACAACAACACGCATGTTTATGCTTTGCCTGCGTACCGCAACCCATGTGAATGATAACCATTTCAGCGGTTCCGTGTGATAATATTTGCGGACCAAACTCAACACTAAATTGTTTTTAATTTTATATTTATGTTAAAATGGATGTGTCCAGTTGGCCTAGTGGTTAGCGTTTCACTCAATACTAAGTATGCGGTGAGCAGCGAGGCCCGAGTTCGATCCTCTCGCAGTGACATTCTTTTCCAGCGGTGGTGGACGCACGGCGACGGACGTCGCAAGACGATCTCCGGCCACCGTAGGCGTGGGCATGCGGGCGGCGAGTAAAGGGCAACTCGCTGTCCGACCATGGACCACGCGCGCCATGCATCATGTTCCACGCGCGCCTCAAAACATAATGACGGGGCCCCCCCTCTCAGAGGGCCAAAGCCTGTCGGGGATGCGGGACTTAATCAATCACAGTGACCCCGGAACATAAAGGGCTATTGCAGGACACCGTGGATTTTAGTCAGTACAAGTCTGACAGTCCCTCCCAGGAGCCCGGGTGGGAGGACTCATTTGATGACTATATACCACGCAAAAAAAAATATAACAATGGATCAGAGCAACATAAATGGTAACTGAATGCCTTTGGTATTTTCACTGCAATTAAAATCGTTAAAAAATACCTGGAAAACAGATTATATTCTTATTGAAAAAACGGTTGGTTGATGCCAGATTTTCTTTAATTAATTCTTTTCCATGTACGCAGCAGCTTGTTCAATTCAACACATTTATTGAAGTTTTTCAAATGTTAAGGTTAGTAATTCATCCGGGAATGAAAACGTTATTAATTTTCCAAACATCAACGCAGTCATTCATCAGCTCATAGTGACAGAGGCAGCGAGTGCAAATACCCCGGATTAATGTGCTCTAACTGCATTTTCTGCTAATTATTGTACAAACATGTAAAAGTTATAAGTAGTTGTCGTTAATTAATTTAAACTTTTGAATTGCGAATAAACATAGTTGTGCAACCTTTACTTCATACTTCCATGTTCATACCATGGGCTACAAAATGTATTACTGGCCAGTCATATTTGCAACGCGCAGTAATTTAATTAATGACAGCTTTTAATAGTGTCCATTACATTACGTTAGGTGGCCTGAGCCTGATGTATTATATCTGATTGAACAGATATTTATTAACATTAGGTAACATACAAATAAATCCCTGAATATAACCTAGCTGTGTGTTTGAGCTCAGTATAGTCCATCGAGCTATGAAGAGGGCTATGCTCGGAGTCTCTCTGCGTGATTGACTCAGAACCAAAGTAACCGACATAGCCCAACGAATTAGCAAGTTGAAATGGCAGTGGGCAGGCCATATAGCACGCAGAACTGATGGCCGATGGGGCCGTAAGGTTCTCGAATGGGGACCACGCACCGGCAAGCGTAGCGTAGGACGTCCACCCACTAGGTGGGCAGACGATCTTATGAAGGCCACAGGATCACGCTGGATGCAGGCCGCTTACAACCGGTCCTACTGGAAGTCTAAAGGGGAGGCCTATGTTCAGCAGTGGACGTCTTACGGCTGATATGATGATGATGTGTGATTTGCAACCATTGGTGTTGAGAGGAGGGTTTCAAATTTAATGTTTGGTTTTATGTAGTCCTTAACTTAAGCTTCGCATAGTTTTAGTGAAAATTGATAGTGAATTAGCTCATTTACGATTCTTGTTTGTTGTTGACATGTCCGTATGTTTAATTTTGATGAATGAATTCGCAACATTTATACATTCATTATTTTATTTGGTTAATACAACAGTTATTTGAAGCGTAAATGTTCTGTTCACAATTTTGTGTGCTCTGCTTTTGTGTGTCAGAAATTAACTACAAAATAAGGACATAATTTTAGTAAATAGGATTTGCAAAAGCACATCATGTATGTGACTCAAATTTATTAAATGCGTAGAGAATTTCATTTATCTAGATCAATTTAATCCTTAAAAATATAGTTAAAAGAGTCCTCCCGCTCTAGGTGAGGCCAAAGGGACTATAAGGCGACGGATTAAAAACCGACCTGTTCTATCAGTCTGTTGTCCTTTGAATTCCGGGGCCTCGGTAACATATTAAATTAGTTCCGCGACTTAAGTAGATGTGGTGTAATCATAAGCCGAAGAACTTTAGTAAAACTTGCTTCTTCTCTTCTTAAACACGGTTGTCAAGAAAATAATCATTAAAAACATGCAATGCACACAAGTACATTTTCCCCTTGAAGAAATAAACATAATTTCAAACATTACTTCCACCGCATTATTCCACGTTGACGTCAAAACACATTAACTACAAACTCGAAGCAGATAATTAAGTCTTCGCAAACGAAGTGAGTACGGAGAGCGGGAAATTGCTTAGAATTACTGACGACAACTCCAAGCGAAAAATGACATAAAATGCAATAAAACGGCTAATAATAAATACATAAATAATTTTATGGTTTCCTAAAATGGTAGGTATGTGTAACTAGCTATTCCCCTAGGTTTCACGTCTCCTGCTCAATACCTATTGGTCGTAGCGTGATACTATATAACCCAAAACCTTTCCTCAATAAATGAGCTATCAACACAAAAAAATAAATTATTCAAATCAATCCAATAGTTCCTGAGATTTGCACGTTCAAACCAACGAATTGTTTAGCTTTATAATATTAGGGTAGATTTTTAAATAATAATCACTATTATTTCACAAGTGGGATATGCGCTATTAATGTTCTCTTCCTTTGATATTTCCCAATAAAGACAGAAGTCATTTGAAGATTTCATCTAGCCTACCCGATGAATTTTCCGAAAACTTTTTTACGCACTATGCCTCTTAAAAACGAACACATCAAAGAAAATCCAATTCGGTGCACTCTTTCTTTTTCTTCTTATACTACCTTTGTAAAGAAAAACATGAAGCAACAAGGTACCGCTCTTTTTAAAAGTAAATAATATAGAAAAGGTAATTTGACGAGTTTTGATAGTGCTAGGTCAAAATACAGGTTTTTACAAACCTTATTTTGAATTACGAGGGATAAACATTATCCTACAACACCAAAGTAACCTCGCAATTAGACCTCCCACTTAATAAATATTCGACCCACGTCGGCTTATTGTTGTTGCTCTGTTATAATGCTTTTATTTTCCATGAATTTATGGGGAACGCGTATTTTTCGACCAAATTGGGTGTAATAAAAAGTAATATATGCGTTTTTCAGGCATATTAGCGGAGAAACGTATCCTTCTTGTGTTATCAGACTTTATAAATAAGCAATATAATATAATTTATCCTTTTTCGTAAAGTGTATTGTCTTCTATTACTTGCTTATGTTTTCGCTTTGTGGAAAAAAATAAACAAGTAGTTAATCTTCTTACAAATATTTTTGGAAAAGGACTTTATAAAGAATTATGGAATTTACGTAAATGAATAAATCGCTAAAAACTACACAGTATTTTTTTTTCTGGGAACGCGACTTATTGAAAGCTATTGAAGAATTCAATTCAAGAGAAACTCATTTAAAGTTAACATAGACGGCAAACAAAAACAAACTACTTTTTAATTTTCTTCAAAACCAAAAACCACCATTTCTGATATCTCACACAGAATATTATTAATTAATATAGCCAGATGAGATCCCTGAAGCGATATACAAGAAGTTTAACCGCTAACTAGAGTACAGAACAAGCACTTGAAAACTAAGACTAACACGATCGTGTTACAAAGTGAAAGCTTTGTACATAAGCTTAACCTATGTAGAACAAGTTCCACGTTCATTTTATCACAAGAACATTGTCTAAATTGTGTGTATACAATCAGTGCCGTATTATCCATAAGGCACTTTAGGCCAGTGCCTAGGGGCCCACTATGACCAGGTGCCCAGCCCTCCCGATTAAAAAATGAAAGAAAAGGGGATTGTGTGGTTATATGAAACCACGGCAAAAGCGAAACGAAATTTTTCTAAATTAATGTTACCTAATCAAAAATTTTCTTCGGTCAACAATGTCGCAAAACCGTTTAAATTCATTGGCAATAATGTCTATTGAATGTGATGTATAATAATGTCTATTGAATGTGTGTAAACGATTTTGGATCTAAAAAAATTAGAAGGGTAATATTTAAACATGGTTCTTAATCAGTACCTACAGTACCTCCATTATTATTTTGTAATGTTTATGTTAGTGTTTCATTTTTAAATGACTCCGACACTGCGGCTTGTAGATTGTGGAGAAAGTCTTTTTTAACTTGAAGGAGCCGTATACCTTTGCAATGTGATAACTGAAGTCTGTTGTGGATGATGATGGTACCTTCATTCTATTTCGTAATGTAGACAGTACAAAAAACCAAATTGCGTTGTTGTGGTATGAAAAAGGCAGGGCCCGAAACGAGCTGTGCCTTAGGGCCCTGAGATGATTAATCCGACCCTGTATACAATACAGAATGTAGACTTTTAAATTTTGATTGACTGCTACGCTGCGTGTCGCCGATAACATTCGGAATAAATATTTGAATTATATCTACAAGTAGTTGTTCCGAATCTGGGTGTTTGTCAAGAAAGATAAACATTTGTTGAAGAATTGTCTAAAAGAACTGTCAACGTCAAAACAACATTTCACGTTGATATAAGGGTCGTTTTGCAATTACACTTTTTTAGACAGGTTTTCAAGAGATGTTTATCTTTTTGCGGTAATTGTTTGTAAACATAACCACAGTTCAAGGGGAATTGTGTGGGGCTTTTTGTTTAAGAAAATAGAAAGAAAAGCTGCCCCAAGTATGCAACTAACAGTAGCTATAAGGACAAACGCTTGTCAGAATCGTGAAACAGTCTTAAAAAAATAAATAAAAAAAAAACAAAACGTGTTTACTTATTGCGTACCGTAGACGAAATAAACTTGTACTATTCTTGAATAAAAATATTATTATTCTATAAAGAAAAACATTCCTAATTTAATATTATTTATAATAGAAACTGGACAAATGATGTTATGTTCGATAAAAAGCTTGCTACTCTCTTGTTAAGGTTAAAGGAGCCTTACGTTCGGTAATTGGGTTTCTCTTTTAGGATACTATCTGAAGACCAGTGTTGCTAGCCGAAAAGTTGCTTTACTATTTATATTGTTATTCTTATGGATGTTTTCAATTGGAACTAGAATTTGAATTTGAAAAGGCACGTGGCAACTTCATTTAAATTAAGAAACTTAGTGTTGTGCCTTTAGGGAACAGTACTATTTTTTGGGATGAAAGGCGCATACCTAACGTATATGCAATACCATAATCGGTTCAGTGGTTTAGGCAAAAAGGAAAAGGTCGCAATTTGGAACTTCAGCAAACACATCATATTGGATGATTTATTTTATGAGCATAGCTCTCAAAGAGTAATAAAAACATTGTGGCGACGATGCCTAGAACTCTATACAAATAACATACGCGGCCCTTTCCGAGGTTAGGCTATAAAGTCACACAAAAAAAGGTCTATTTCTCGGCGCTGGAACCATTATCTGGCTAACATGTGGTTACCCGTAAATTGTACGGCACTGAGCCCAGTTTGAGCTTTCCTCGTCCACTCCCTGCCGGCTATCTTTCAGAGATCCACCCGAATGGCGATTACCCTTTTTTATCATGGTAAAATCATCAAATGACTGGACTGTCAGACTTGTACTGATTAAAATCCACGGTGTTCTTCAATAGCCCTTTATGTTCCACGGTGAAGAAATAAGTCCCGCGACCCCGGCAGGCTTTGGCCCTCTATAGGCCCCGTCATCATGCTGACGCTCTTTGAGGCGCGCGTGGAACACAACATGCCTTCAACCCGGGCATGGCGGTTGCCCTACACTACGTTTGCGGAGTCGCGGTCTCCTCAAAAGGAAACATCTATCCCAATGGTGGCCAGCTCAACGCCACTTCATTTTACTAATTCATTAAGCTATATCAGCTACTTTGGTACACTGATGGATGCTTTATTCTAGATTTTGTGCATCAGGCACCTACCTCGAATTTGCGGAGGCGGGGCGGCGGCAAAGGCGCGGGCGCTGCAATATTTTAAGCGCGTAATCGCATAGATCTGCCTTCGAAAACAGCGGATCGACAGCATGGGCGGGAGTGGACAATGAGCGGTGAGCTCGAGTCGAGTGGTGACCACCCGCGCGTCTGCAATGATATAGTGCACATCTTCTTTTGCCACATTTCATAAGCCTCTTCGTACTTACACTAGGCAACGCAAGTCTCCGATACCTTACGACTTTGGTACCCATTGACGCGTGCCTGTGTACAACCATTACGGATTACGACCATTACGGAGAACCTTTATGGATTGATATTGTAATAGTGGCCTGGATACTAAAGTCGTAAGTTATCGGAGGCTTGCGTCGCCTTGTGTATGCACTATGCAGGGGCTAAATTACAATTAACCGACAACAACATGATTGTTTTTGATTTCGATTTGAGCATCGTTTCGTTAGCTAAACGATGTATGTACCCACTAAACGATCGCCAGGGTCATCTGAAAATCCGCCGGGCCGAAAGCTGGTTGCACTGCGACGTGTATGTAAATAACAAATGTTTACCATGGACGACAACATTGCGGGCTCGGAAAGGGCCGAATTCGGCTAGTAGCAGAGATAGGTAAAGTTAACAACGCTTTGAGTGGTGTTTTATCAAAGCTTGCCATGTTTAATTCTTTCAATCTTAATATATATAAATCTCGTGTCACAATGTTTGTCCTCAATGGACTCCTAAACCACTTAACCGATTATAATAAAATTCGCACACCATGTGCAGTTCGATCCAACTTGAGAGATAGGATAGTTTAAATCTCAAATTTTAGACCGGGTCCTCCACCCGTGCGAAGCCGGGACGGGCCGCTAGTTTGTTATATAAATCTTTTCCCCTGTATTGTGCTGTATCGTGGATGTATTTACAAACATTTAAATTCACATACAAAGAAGAATGGACAAAACTTCCATCCCTTGTAACACTTCCATCTAATGAAATAAAATTTAATGTAACTTATTTATTGCTGTGACATTTGATTGAAGTTTATGATTATTATGGAATTTATGATTGTTGATTTATCTAGTGTACTTACAATTTTATGTTTATGTTTTACTAAAAATATGGATTCATGTGACCTGGAATAATAAAGTGAATTGAATTTGACATGAAAGTCTCAATAACTTATTTCTCCCTTATTTTACAGGTTTGCTGTCATACAATGAAATGATACACTTTTTACGTACTTTCATTTGATATATGGATGGGAGTGCTACAAGGAAAGGGACGGGGTCCATACATTTCTGCCCATTCTTCTTTACCTAAATACCAATGTTTGGACTTAACGAATTGCATCCGCGACGCTCAGCGTCAGCCACTGCGACAACCACCAACCGTGCTAACTGGCATTATACTCAACTGGACGCGGAAGACGGAAGACAGCGTGTTCTAGTATACTTTTTTAATATTATAGGCATATTTATCTAGCAGTGGACTGCAATACTCTGAAGTCCTTGGATTTTGATAGCATTTAGTGAGAAGTCGCACTTACGTACCTACTATTAAGTGCACATCGATGTTTGAAAAGATAGGCTAAAGTCAGCTTCATTTACTATCTCTGTCACGCACTAACTATGTGACGCTTGTAGCTGGTTCGTTTGTTGTGGTTTGGGTTTTGTAACACGAAGATAACTCTTATGAAACAGAAGTAAGCCTATCTTTGTTCGTTTGGGAGTCGAAAAGTTCTTTCTGTGTTCCATAGTCTATTTTTCCAAGAAGGTTAAAAGGCTATAAGGTGTGATTTAAATTGGGTGCATTCCTTGAAATGGGTGATACTATGTAGGGTTCGTTGTCACTTGTTCCATTAACAGTTCCATGATGAAACTACTGAGAATTTTTATTAACACTAATTCCATTTTAGAAGAAACTTAAAATAATGGAACTACTGATTATTTTTATTATCACTAGTTCCATTTTAAAGGAATCAGAAAATAATGGAACTAATGTTGAATTTGCCTTTTTCATTGACAAACCAGCAAAAGTACTAGGCTAGCATAAGTTCAAAGTTGTATTTATTTAAATATTTCTGAGTCAATACAAGACAATTAGAAAGGTCTAATTGTCTTGTATTGACTCAGAAATATTTACCCAAACAAACTTTCAAAGGTTCAAACTATGTTTTGGATATCTCAAATCACAAATCATCCTGTATAATATCACACTACGGCCAATAGAAACCAAGCAGTGTTGAAACAGCTAGTCTCTTTATAAAGGTTGGTGTGCATTATTTATTGCCGGTCCTTCTACATTTTATTAGAGTTACTTAGAGCTAAGGGTCAATTGCGAAAGTAGGTTGCTATTGAAATAAATAGTCTTATTTACTGAGGCAAAGCCGTTGGGTCCAGAAGCGTGAATTCCCTTAATTGAATAAATATGTTTAAGTGATGAAAGTTTGAATGTGAATGCCTTGTAGATTTAGTGGTCGTAAGTAGTGATGACCCTTTTTTACACATGAGACCGTCTAATAATGAGTGAGCTGCTCTTGGTCAAGCGAAAGAGACTGTTAGGCTCGAACTGAATAAAATCCACGAGGTTAATTCAATAGCCCTTTACGTTTCAGAATCATGGTCATCTGTTTAGTCAGTACAGCGACCGTAATGAGGTCCTAGTTTCGATTCCCAGTGTTACTGCGTTCTTTCATTAGGAATTTCTCAGTAGCTGTCACGGAGTCTAGATTTGTGCCCGGTTGATCCCAATAGGCTTGCCCCCATCAACATAGGATTTTAAACATAACTAGCCAATGTGGGTGTATTATGTTCTTAGTTTGTATGCCAGTTAGAGTTTCCAATTCGCATATTCCAATAGGTACTATGAATATTTGCCTCATTTCACTATTCGAATACTGACTGGGGTTATAATCGAATATTCGATTATTCGATATTATGAACGTCATTGGATCTTGCATACAAAATTGGTTCGCTTATAAAACATTTCTGACAACTTAAGAATATTCTCTTTTTGGAAAATCGAATATCTTTCATAGAATATTTGGAAGCCCTATTGCCGGTTCATCAATTTTGCTGTAGACAAATCCCACTGGGCAAATATTTCTTATAACAATAAAATTCTGTTTGTATTATTCGATTAAATAGCTGTGGCAGTTATTATGAGAGATCCAATTAATTGGCGTAATATCAGATGGCTATTCTTGATAGGTTTTTCTTTTCTTGTAAGTCTCTTTGTTAAGTAACTAAGCGAAATGAAGGACAATTCGTGACCTTTCATTTATTTTCCTACGTCGGACAACAATATTTTTGTTCTATTATTCATTTGGCTTATTTACTTACAAATTCAGGGAACTATGAAAATTTTTGATGAAGGTTTCAGCAATTTCTTAGTGAAATATTTACTTTCTTAAAAAGGGACATTTAATTTTACGGTGACTGCCTCGGTGGTCCGGTTGCTTCGTCGCCACTAGACCAAATTCATATAAGTATAAGTAAAGAAAAAAAAATAATAATAGACCAAATTGTGGCAAGCTTTTCTGCATGCATGCATGCACGAGCAATGAGCATAAAGTATTTTACATTCGATTCAGTTTTTCAATCAATAGGTAAAATGTAAAAAAATAAAGTATATAGTATATAGTAAAATACTGGGAAAATGTGAGTTTTCTAAAAGAAACAATACCTAATATATAAACCTATACAATATTACACTTCTGCCTAGCCGATTAACAGATTGAGAGATTTAAAATCATCAAATGAGTCCTCCCAGCCAGGGCAGGGCGGGAAGGACTGTCAGACTTGTACTGACTAAAATCCACGGTGTCCTTCAGTAGTCCTTTTCGTTCCGGGGTCACGATATTCGATTTTTTTTTCATTTCACAATCCTTGAAGTTCTTTTACAAGAATTTGTCTCAAGCTATCGTAGTTAGCATCGAAATTACGCATTGGAATGCAAAATGTATTCGAAGAACGTTCTGCAGTTTCGTTGCAAACGCGTGGCTGTGTAAATTGGCACGTCTAAAGCATTTACATAATTTTATTAGTCTGCAGTCGAGATTCAGCTGCTCCAGTTCTATTTGACATTGACATGCCTTTGTCTTTTTGCTGTCATAAAGAGAAACATAATTATAAAGATCGGACTAACTTACCAAGTGACGTCCGATCCTCAATTATGTGAAGTAATCTTGTCCTCATCCACTCCCGACCCTACCCAGAATATGTTTCAGATTCTAACCCTTCATGAAAGTTGTGAATTCTTTGAAACAATGACAGATGAGAAACCGGCACTAGAGATGTTACCAGGAACTAGAGGTGGATGCGTTTCGTTTTTCGAAAACGTTCCTCTTTTAATAATGTGACGACGTAGCAAGCAGCAGCAAGCAGAATGCATACATTCATGTTTTCACCACGAGCATTCACCTGTAAAGTAACGTTACAGATTCGAACATTCGAAGACAATAGAGCATTAAATTGGGCTCTTTTATGTTACATATCAGGTGAATGCTCGCGGTGAGGCAGCGCATTAAGTGTTATGTGTTAAAAAAGGCTTAATTTAAACCTAATCATGTCTTATATTAGCGTCTAATAAAAGAGCCGCATTAGTATAAAGGCATTTTTTGTGTAAACGTGCAGATCTAAGTGAACGTTAGGCCACAAATTTCATCAAAATCGGTCAAGCCGTTTCGTAGGAGTATGGCAACGAAAACTGTGACACGAGAATTTTATATATTAGATAACGTTCATTTTATACAGAACCGTAACAAAATAAATCCTGTTGTCAGCAGACGCATTGAGTTTTATTATAATCTTTATTGCCCCGTCCTAATTGGCCCCAAGTTCTTTAAACATCACGATCTTAACTGTTATGGTGCAATTGAATTAATTCCTAAAGTTAAAATGTTCACGTTAGAAATGGATTCGTATTATTAAGCAAATAATACCATTGCAGGTGAATCTATTGTTTACCTCTACCTTAATGTTATATAATATACCTTTTTTTCGAGATGAAAGGTACGCTATATTTGTCTTTGTACATCTGACAAAGTATATGCAAAGTTTCAGGATGATTCGTAAAGTTATATAATAATAATAATATTCCACAACTATCACACAACGCCATCTAGTCCCAAGCTAAGCAGAGGTTGTGTTATGGGTACTAGATAACTGATAAACATACTTACATATTGCTAATAAAAAATACATACATATTATAGATAAATTACACCCAGACACAGAACAAAAATGATCATGCTCATCACACAAAGCAAAGATCCATCTGTCATAAAACCTATGTTTCACAAATTAATTGATTTGATTTGATTTGAAAAACATTTTTCCTGGGTGGGAATCGAACCCACGATCCCCGGCATAGCAGTCAGGGTCACTAATCATTAGACCAACAGGCCAGTCAGTAATGTATCAAATGTGCGATATAAATGATGTAATAAACATGAAAATAACTCATTAAAACACATCTGAGTATAATCGTTGTCAAGTTTGAAACCGAAACTCGAATATCCTTGAAAACCCGACACCTTTTGTCAAGTTATACTTGAAATAACATTCCGTGAAATATAATAAAACCTTCCCATTCAAAATTCAGAATATCAACATTAAATGAAGCAGTGTTTCCTTCCCACTTTCATTTCAATTTGTTTATTTGGAGTGCAAAATAGCCATCTCTAGAGATTTTATCGGAGTGGTTTTTAAAGCGAAAGTGATGCCTTGTTCGATTTCCGTTTCTGAAGAAAAAATGAGACTCCTTCCGCGAAAATAAAAAGGTTCGAACAATAAAACCAATTTAGATTTTTGATGTACTTTTCAACAAATTGTAAATAATGATAGGAAGTTGATGGTTCATTTTAGTAAATAAAAGATTTGATAAGGTATGGCAGAGCGTGTTTTAAGAGGTAGTCACTTAAAATGGATTAGTGTAAATTTATTTACGTTAAGACAGATTAATATTTAAGGCCCGGTTATTCACAGTGTTTCAACAACATATTTTGTAAGCGGTTTATGACCAACAGGTATGAAAATTGAGAATTTTCAGGGAGCAAAGATATTTTCCGACGGAGCCCGGAGGACGCTTGTAAGCGGCTTAAGTCTCACTGATCCACAATCCGGACTACTGTTAACGAATAAAATTTTTAAAACGTAACTCTATTTCATGTTCTAAGAGAGATACCTAGATGAAGATGATAGTTGTGTATCAATTATACAAGTTCAAATTTTATGTAAAAAGGATCTTGATGCATAAATCAAAGTTGAGATCAAAAGAAAATCTTCAAGCGGACTTGCAAATTTGGCTCGTGAACCCTTTTAGGTAATAGTCGCTTTGTAAGGGTAAATACCACAGTAATAATTCAACAAAGGTGGGTAGCATCGACCGTTCGTCAACGTCGCTTGGCTAATCCACTTTGGTACCCAGCAGAGTCCAGTTTGGCCACGGACAACGAAAATTTGGTCAACAGCAGACTGTACATAAATTTTGGTCACGTCTCCTCGCAATGCAATTTTCCGTGAATAAGTCGCACGCATGTAGTGTCAAGCCACAGGGATTAATAGAGGACTTTATGTATGGAAATAAAAAGCTGAGCTTTTGACACGCTCTTTGGTTTACTTTTTTTTTTTAACTATGTACCTTTTTCAGTCTGTAGTAGTTGTTTGGAGTAACAGTATTTTCGAAAAAAAATGTTGAGTTTTGGAAACTCATTTGGAAATAAGAACATTGTATTTTTATGTTTCCATACGGTGCTTAGTGATTAAAATATACCATGACTTGCTTTCTTGAACGACGGAATTCACGCATTAATTATGTAACCATAAAATATTATTTTTATGAATAGTCAAGAGTAGATTGCGAATCCTCTAAGGTCGTACCATACAAGACTCGTCACTTATGAATGTCAAACACATATCCTTTAAAAGAAACGATATAACTACAGTATAGTTCCACCATAACCCTATCCATGGAACAACTACGGTGGAACTAGTGAGACGAGTTCGATTAAGTTTTGTATCATTTGTTCCATTATCAAAGTCCACTGAGAAGACTACTGAGAAAAAAAAGTCTCACTTGTTCCATGGAACTAATTGCTGGTGGAACTAGTGAGAATGATCCAATTTTACAGGATTTTATTACATTCGTTTCGAATTTTAAAAAATGAATTATTTCAAATAGGTAAAGACGAGAGAATTTTTTTTATCTCCATATTAGAGGTTCCAATAGCGAATCTATTACTAAATAAGAAAAAAAAAAGTATTTTTGTGATTATTGGTCTTGAGTGACATAAACTATAAGAGTGGCGCATTTGAGCGGAGCAAACTGCTGAAAAAAACGTGCTTATTGCATTACAGAGCCATTTTTCGTATTTCCATATAGTAAAATTGCTAAATTAGTGAAACTTGTTGATATTTGACAACTATTTGCGGCGTTGCCAACTTTCAGAATACGTGCTCTTATTACTTAATCTCTCGAGCACAAGACAGCATACCGCCGTCATACAGCATAATTTCATCATGATCTTACTATCATGAAGCCAAACAGTAAAGCCCCTTAATCAGCAATGGACAGCTATATGACTTGACATGATGACGTCACTGCACCACAAAGCACTTAATCCTACTGAAGGCCGTTGACTGAAGAGTGTCAGAAATGCAATCAGTTAGCCACGTTCTCTGTATCTGAATTTTACAAAAACAGTCTGTGACCAGGAAATATTCTGAACACTACCTTTTTGTTTATAGCTTTTTCAAATTCTAAATTAACACAATTAATTTAGAATTTGACCGTCAACCCGGGTTGTATTGTGCTTGTAATAATAATCTAATATATAAAATTCTCGTGTCACAGTTTTCGTTGCCATAATCCTCTGAAACGGCTTGACCGATTGCCATGAAATTTTATATGCATGTTCAGTAGGTCTGGGAATCGGCTACTTTTTTTAGACCCTTAAGTGATAAGGGTGGCATACACAACAGGGTCCGCGTACGAAGTCGCGGGCAGAAGCCAGTATCATGGTTTGAAAGACTCATGGCGCCACCAATTGACGCCACAATTCGCGTACTTTTTTGAAGAATAACAGTAGGTACCTAAAATCCGTTTCTGTATACCTAACAATACAACAATTTAGGATGATTAGTCCGTATGGGGGGTAATAAAGATCGTTCGCATTTATAATATTAAATTAGGTAGGAATTTATTACGTGCATTAAAATACACGTGCCCGTTAGCATTGAGAGTAAGCAGCCTCTACCATGAGTTGTCATTACGTTACTCGATTATACGCATCGACCGCGTTTGTCGCTCTTATTGGTTGAGAGTTCATACAACTTTGGAGCGGGCCAATGAGAGCGCAAAACAAGGTCAATATCGATGATCGAGTATCGTAATGACAACTCATGGTATGGGTGGAGGTGTACTCGTCACATCCATCCGAACGAAACCGCGAGCAAAAGCTAGTTAGTAAATGAATGAACCATGCAGGCATTTAGTCCCATAAATGATTATACATTACCAGTTAACTTGATTACTAGATAATTAAATAAATCGCACAGTAAACGAATTTATTGTCGTCAACGCAGAAGCCGTCTCCATTCTATTGAATTAACTGCAAAGTGCAGTTTTAACGAGTCAATAAAAATGATAGTTAAAAGGGTAGCTCGGCTAAGTGCTCTTTAGCTTTCAATATAAAAAAGATATACATCTTTGTATTCCGATATTGTTTTTAGTATTAAATATGGCTGTAATCAGCTGTTCTTTTTTTTTAAGATAGTGGAGTTGCTTTTATAAGAGTCCCGTAATAATTTACTATCCATGCTCAGTGTCACCTATCGTATTCACAAGATCGCGAATGATGTAAATAATAGAAGTCACTTAATCATTATGCGTGTAACTTCTAAAATATTAGGTTCATGCACTTAAAGTCCATTGGAATCAGGCAATCGAGTCATAAGTTCCCAGTGGAAAACCTCATTGAAATGTCGTCCAACCTGGGAAATAAACCTAAGGCCGCATTTCCAGTAATCACACTTGGCTACTAAAACAACGAGACAGCAATCAATGAGTCAATAATCGTTTTGAGGCAAGCTCACTAAGGAAAATAGACCGCGTAGCATTTTCGTAGCCATGGCAAAGTAAATTCCGTAGCAGCGTAGCTCGTAGCACGAAAAATCCTGAGCGTAGCCGAAAATTGCTACGAGATATAAAGAAGTATTTTATATCTCCGTGTAGCTATACCACGTTGGCCTCTTTATATATTTATTTTGAAGCTACAGCTTGAAACACTGAGAGAGCGTGGAATTGTACATGTGAAGTAAATTAATAATTTAAATTGTTTGTGACATACGATGTTGGTGTTCAACATTTTGTGTCGTGTGGGCGGAATTCATAGTTACGAAGTTTTGTGTGGTTAGTGTCACACGAAATATAAACGTATAACTAGTGAATAATTTGTTATGATTTGTTGTAGACTGTCAATTTATATTTTGAGAGAAAATCTATGTTAGATTTCGCAATTTGATACAAATTTTATGTAAAATTATTCATTAAAATTTTGATACTTGGAAATTTAAATAAAAGTTAGCCATAAACTTAATTAACACAGCCACAACACGAAACAAAAAAACTTTACACATTTATTTAAAACTCAAACTTTGCCGTACAAATACACCCTTTGTGCAATAAATGCTAATTTTCATTTTTGTTTCTTCTTTTTTAAACCTTCACATTTTTTGTGATGGTTATATTATACGCACCATTAAATAATACACTTCGCGAGTTGAGTATACAACAGCCCAAAAGGGTGCATAATTTTCTATGTTCTTTTTCTTTCCTAAAGATGAAACGGTTTTATCAATCACCCTTTAAGTAGGTATGTTTTTTAAGTACCTCAAAGTTCTAATTTTGTTTTTTCCTACTAAACATAATGGAAGGTGCTGTTATTTTCTGATTTATTTTCTTCAGAGAAAGCTATTGTAAGAAAAGTTCTCGAATAGCGACATAGGACCGGAAGACGCAGCGTAGGCAGGCCTTCCACTAGGTACACCGACGGCATCGTGAGAGATGCAAGTGGTAAATTGTCGTTTGGCGTGGCGGTCTAAGGGGGAGACCTATATTCAGCAGTGGACTTCTTACGGCTGATGATGAAGATGATGAGAAAGCTAATATAATAAGTTCATACAGCGGATATCTTTGAAATTAATTTTTTTTCATTGAATCACTCTAAATAAAATTAAAAAAAATATCAAGTTTTTTAATGGTTTATGAAAAAGAAACTGCCATTTTTTCAATTTATATTATAGAAACCTCAAAAAGATTTGATCTTTTATTTAGGTACATTTTTAATAACTTTCACTAAACTAAATTAGTACGAGTAAGTATAAAACAAAATATGATTTTAATAAAGCCTACTAATTATATACCGACCACATCTAATTAGATCATTAATTAGGTGGTTTGATAACGTGTTGACGGGTTATTATTACCTTATAATGTGATGTATTACATGGAAGCCATTTATTTTCAATCCTCATTAATCACACGTACAAGTCAAAACCAAACCATAATTGCGAAGCCCAACATGCAATTAGAGCTGCATCTACATTATTAATGAATTTATATCATGTGCAATTATTTTGAAAAGTTTAACTTCACACATCAAGCTCATCATCATCTCATCATCTTCCTCCCCTTTTCCCATTTTACTTGGGGTCGGCGCAACACGTTTCTTTCTTCCATTCTCCCCTATCACAAGTCATAGTATCATTTACTCCTTTTTCTTTCATATCCTTACTCATACAATCCATCCATCTTTTCTTTGGCCTTCCTCTTCCTCTCCATCCATCAATATTCACACATCAAGCTATTATGATCTTATTTCGAAGACAATCTCAAGTACTCTTAATACAATAATAATAATATTAAATAATCAAGATTTTAAAGATAATTATTATTAAAAATTGATTCAAGTAAAGTAATTTTTCCTAAACGACTGTTCCTAGTTTAAAAGCATAATACATAAAACCAACGACACGGTTGGCAGTAACTAAGCAATCGACTCCTGCGCAACATGTCGCGGATTTATCTGCAAGTAGTTGATCCGGGTCTGTTTATTGATGTATGTGAGTTTCTATATTTGTTAAAAAAACTCACTATAAAGGGAAAATTCCCAGTGAAGGGTAACAGTCAAATAAAAACCACAGATAACCATTTACAAAATCTTGTGAGCTCATCATTTAAACCACAATTTGGTCCTTTTACATTTCTGTTGTTGGAATTGAGGACTAAGATCTTTATAAAAGTGAGCAACTCTAACTGAATTCCCAACGCAAATATTATTCAATTTATCTCCAAAAATATCCAAAATAAATCCTGCTATTAGCTATTCGCAACCAATTAACGGTCGCAACACAAAAACCAATACGTGCTGTCCACGCTCAGTTGGTTCACAAAATGGCGTACACTATAATTTGAAGTCACAGGAATGCGGGTAGTTATGCAGTGACGTGCATAAGTGTCAAATAACGAGGACTGAAAGAACACTAGAGTAGCAGTCACTCGTACGGAACGTGAGCATTTCAATGAGCACCGAGCACTTTTTCAGTGTGAATCTGCTTTAATCATAGAGACGTCATGAATATGCTGTAAAGGTATGTGTACATCGACGTATGTGTCACACATGTATTGTATGGTTTTTTGTAGATGCAATTTTCAATTGACGTTGCGTTTCTCTATATTTTGTAGGTTTTTAAGTCGTTTAAAAAATTCTTTGGCAAGTCAAGAAATATTATCTATGAAATTGTATATTTTGGAAAATTTATAAGTGTCATTGTAAATTAAGACATAGTAACACACATAGTGCGGTAAACAACAACCAAAAATTACGCCATAATTATGTAAAGTAATTACGTCATGCTCGATTGTGACTAGATCAATTACATTCAAAGTTTGACATAAAGTATCGATATAACATTATAATCAATGCGTCCGATACATTTTATTAACGTCATTGTTATCAAATGATCTAATATATTTTTATAAATATTAAATGGATTAACGCATGCGTAGCGAATTCTCAAAGTTTTCTTTGGAAAGAAAAAAAAGGCAGGTAAGATCCTTGCTCGGTTGAAAATGAGCATCGGATGTACTGAATCCGAAGGTCGCAGGTTCGAATACTGCCCACGGTTCAAATTTTTCTTTCCAATTAAAATCTTTGAATTCATATATACATCTTTTTGCTAACGACTTTTGTGTATAAAAATATGTATTAAAAATCAATCCGAAATAAACCTTACACCAAATAACTACAAGAGCTACAATTCAGCGTTTTAATAAAGACGATACACACTTAACTCATACGAGTTTAAGTATAAAGCGTCGATCTTAAAACGTTCTACAACTTTGATAGCCCCACATAAATACCAGTCTGAAAACATCCCATAAACATTTTTAACGTAAAATGTTTTGTAGGTAACATAATACGTCGAGCTTCCATAGACCATCAGGATATTTAATTTAGCAAGGAGATTGAAAAAGTTTAAATTAGGAAAAATCAGGGAAATTGTCAATTTAATGGCTCAAGTATGGGGTGAATGGCCATTGTTCAGTTACCCCTAACTGAAGATAGATTAAAAAGAATTTGATGCTTATTTTTACGAAAAATTTAGCGATTAGATTTTCTTTATAAAATTACGTTTCTCGTCTTTGTGGAGCACATCACAAGTAGGTACTCTGTGTTGAAAATCGCTTTTAGTGAAACAAGCCAATCTACATGTAAAGTTTCCTCATTTCGTGTCTGTAATTTACATATTATATTCATAACAATATTTTATCTATCAATTTTTTGACATTATCAGATCATCGTAGAAACAAGAACCACAATACAACACCACTACAATAGAAACTACCGATAACTGACATAACAACGAAAATAAATTCAACAATAGCCACAGAACACAACGTATCAGATAACATTAATACACAGAACAATATACACAGCAATCTATCATTCTCCCAACAATGTGCACCAACCCTAACATTAAGATAAAGACAAATAACCTTCACATCACACGGTCCCTTAACTTCGGACGGTTTTCGGTTTCAACCCTTACGATTTATAACCTATCCTATTCTGAAAGTCAATAAATGGACCATTTCTTGGACCGTTAAAGTTCAATTAACGTGCTCTATGGACCGAAGAATGAAATATAAAAATGAAACCATCACATGTAGTCGTAAATTCCTGTGCTGTGTTTAATGCTGTTGTGTCCATTAGTTCAGTGTAGGAGGGAATGAAAATACTTGTCGATGCTGAATTTGTTTTAAAAATCGATATTCTTTAATCATTAACTGATAGTGATTGGACTATCAGTTATTTTATACAACAGATTAAACTGTTTTATAAATAGTTATACGTATTAACGCATGCGCAAATATTTTCTATGTAAAGAAAAACCGCTGGGTTCAGTACATCCGATCGTCTTACCAACCGAGTCACCGATATCCCAACTGTACGCTGGGCAACGCATGTCTTCGATATCTTACGACTTTTTCATTCATTGACGCGTACCTGTGTACGAATCTCTATGGATTCGTATAGCGACACCTGGATACCAAAGTCGTATGATATCGAAGACATGCGTCGCCTAGTGCACGAAGGGGCTTACGGTGACACCTTGTAGGTGGGTTTAGCTTTTCACACATAAGAATTTGTTATTCTAAAAACTATAATTCCAAAGTTCGCTGCCTGGAAGCCAGTCAGCCTCAAGAAAGTAAAGCGAATCCAGAGATACCTTTTATTTGATTGAGCTTTCACTCAAATTGTATTCCTAGTCACAGTGTACACTGGGACCTAAGGCACCTCTTGTTTTTATCTGTTTACGACTTACATAAAAAACTTTGAGAAATAAAATCAGAACTAAATTTATTTTAAAGCCATCAAGTCGTCAGAAACGTTCCTATGTTATTGTGCTACTTTTTATTCAATTTTGTGAAGATAAAGTTTATTACTTGAGGGTCTAAAACTGCCACTTTAAGCAATATTCATATAATTCACTTCGTAAAATTCCAGCAACGCAATTGGCTATTCATTCACGAAGTAAACGATCTGGTATATTGCTAAGTAACCATTTTAGATCCGCGGTCCTTTAAGGAAAGTTTAAGTAAGAAACCCATTTTGTAAATTACTCATAATCTTTAAGCGAAAGTCACACGAATACGCAATACGGCAATAGGTACACTTTTTAGTAAAATTATTCGAATTCATTTTTGCAATAGTTTATTTTTTGAAACCTGAACATTTCCTCAGGATGTAACTCTCAAAAGCGAAGATCGCTTCTTATGAAACATACTCAAGACAATCCTCACAACATAGTTATCAACCATATTGTTGATGCATAAACGACTTCACTGCATGCACTGATGCAATAATTTTCAAAGTAATGCAAGCTGACTTACTCCATGAATATAATAAGCAGCGTAGTTTAATTACGACGTCTGTTCTGCTCCAAACACTTGGTATTTACTCTGAATGTTCTCGAAGAGTTATGAATTGAATTACTGGAGTAAATTCTAAATACTTAACCGATTTTCATTGTGGTGTGCACGCTTACTGAGCTATGACGCTAGCCAAACCAAGAGCACTGCAAAATAAAAAATTACCCGACGGGAAAAAGAAACCTTAGTACATATATTCGAATATACTGAATTACCAAACAATTTTTTTCATTTACTCACCTTTTTCATCAAATAAATTACTTCTACAACTACTTTTCTCGCAAATAAAAGAAAAACTCAGTTAATCAGACTTCGTAGGATAGGGCCTAGAATACGTGAGACGCTTTCGCACGTTTAATAAAATAAAATCTATTTTGGCAAGAAACAAACCTGATGCTAACAATAAAAATAGGTAACCTTTCTACAGGGAATTTATTTCTTAGTTATCCAAATGAAAATTATATTATGTACACATGGCACACATCATGCTATACAATACCGCTTTAACGTGGTCTCGCTTCCTATTGTCTAGTCTCTCATCATCGTCATCTCATCAGCTTATTCTGGTTTTGCATAGCTTGAAGTGTAGCCGTGTGTACCAACGTAAAAGCGCTCTACGCTTTTTTATAAACCTAAAACAAGTTTAATTTACCTGTTTTTATTGTATTGCATTTGATGTCATAGTAATTTTGACTGGCCTGTTGGTCTAGTGGTTAGTGACCCTGACTGCTATGCTGGGGTCGTGGGTTCGATTCCCACCCAGGACAAATGTTTGTGTGATGAGCATGATCATTTGTTCTGTGTCTGGGTGTAATTTATCTATAATATGTATGAATTTAGAAATATGTAAGTATGTTTATCAGTTGTCCAGTACCCATAACACAAGCTCTGCTTAGCTTGGGACTAGGTGGCGTTGTGTGATAGTTGTGGAATTTTATTATTATTATCATAATTGCTTTGATTTCTGCGTCATATTTTATGGAAAATGGTTTTGTAAAATCGGTTGAAAAACTACTTAAGATATGAATCAAACAAACAAACAAACGCATATACCTCCTAAAACTAAAAAAAAACGATCGGTTTAAATAAAGAAACCAGTCATCCGTAAATGGAACAAAGAGCCCCATTTATAATTTCAATTCTGGATAGCTCTACTGATAATCTACTCCTAGCTTGGATTAATGCAAGTATCCATTAAATGTGCACTCGTGCCTGTTGAATAGGCAAGATGGCGTGAGGACCCTCGCGTGGTATAATAATGGCGTCCTTAATCTGCCAGCTTATGTTTGCCTTTTCAGGTGTGCCATCTAGCTGCTATATTCAATCTTGAGAGAAACTCGAGATTGAATATTGCTGGCTGATTCGTGGTGGCAACTTATGCAACTATTCGCAAATTCAAGAATAGGTTATATAGATTAGTTTGGCTGTAGAATCTTTGATTTTCAAAATCTAGTGAATATTACTATGATTTCATATTCTTAAAAGTTAATGAGACAAAAAAAAAATCATTGTTACGAAATTCTTCGGTTACTTTAACGTTTATGGAACGTAGTGTCATTTTTAACGCGCTTTTATTGGCTTTACTTGTACCACGTATGTAAGAAAATCTTGGAATCTTAATTTGACCCACTTCCCGGTCTCTCATTAGGATGAAATTTTGCTCACTCTGAATTCTGATGACCATACATAACTAGCTAAGAAACGTCATTACAAATCCAATATGGCAGCCTCCCCAAGATAGCGGACTTGCTGTTTGAAATCCACCCCCATGACATTGAAAGTTTAAATACATTATTTCAGTCCTTCTTAGTTAATAACAGAATAGTAAAATTTAGATATTACGTTGGTGGACATAAAATTTGTTCATTAGTGAGCCGAATTAATTAATCAGAATTTAGAAAACCAATAACTTCTAGGTATATTATATATATTATTATTAATTATATCGAAAAAGAATTAATAATGTGAAAAGCATTTTTATAAAACTTCGTCAATGTCTTGTAAATGAACAAAAATAAGATTTACCCGAGTGAACTGTTCACTCAAGTAAAACACTGTCCGTCTAGTCTCAGCTTCATTACAGTTCTTATTTTGTTGCCAACAAAACAATTGTAGTACAATTTCTAATAAGGGAACAATAAATCATTTGCTTTGCCCCGGCTGCTGGAGTCATGTGCTTACAAACTTCTTTCCGCTACTCATTAATCAATTTTTTTGGTCCTTTAATTTTCGCTGGGTCCAACATGTTTGTAATTTTTAAAGTTTTCTGACCAACATTTTACATTTCGCTTAGTACAATTACAACGGTTTTTATTTTAAGATTTACTGTGCTTCTCGTCTGTCTAACCTTTTCACAAATAACAGTAACAATATTACAATTTTCAGCATTTCAGCAAAAGTCTTTAAAATATTTCAGTTTAAATTAACCTTTCGAAGCGGGTATTAATGTTTACGTAACCCTTAATGTACCCGTAACCTCTAGTTTCAATTTTAATTACAAAAATTACTCACGAACCATCAACCAGTGATGAAAATAATTAATTCACTTTCAGAGATGAATCTGTTTTTATAGTTTCTGAAGCGCCTAATGTGGCATTGATAGCAAAATACTTTCGGATGATTTAACAAACCTAAAGTTTTATTCAGGCTTTATAAGATTTTTACAAAGTTTATGAACACGAGTCTGAAAACTTCAGAGCTTAACTTAGGTTGTACAGCACATTTTCAGTAAAGAAAATAAAATTATCACTTTTCTAGCTAACTTATTCTTTACAATGAGTGCTTTGTTTTCACACCAAAGTACTTGATACCAACTTAAAACACTGTTGAAAATGTTTTTTGCTGAAAATTACTAAACTTTGATACTTACTTGTAACAACTTTATGTATCATAAAATGTCTCACTTAAATTATTATTTGAAAAAATTACAGGTTGACATTTTTATATAAAAATACAAAAAGGTATTTCTTAGTTTGTGAGTTTCATTGTAGAAAGTAATCTCTGGGTCTACTGAACCGATTTTGGAAATTCTTTCACTAGTAGAAACTCGTGAGTGACAGGTTATGTTTTAGATTTAAGTTGCTCCTAAGCAAAGCTAGAGCCGGTCGCTAGTATGTAAAATAATGATAAATCCAAACACTTTCTGAAAATCCTTCCACAATAATCTGTCTGTCTGTGACAAACTCAGCTACACACAAACAAATATTGAATAAGTACCCAACTTCTTAGTAAAACATATTTCCATCACGTATTTCATAAACGTACTGAAACTGAAAGTCTTCAGACTAACAAAACTTCTACACTTTGTAAATCTATTTTGTTTCAAGACGGCAATAAGTTCCATTAAGAGCCTATATAAAGGAAAACCTCAAAACTGTTTACATATGAAAATTATGAAACACTCAGATCCTTAAGTACTGAGTGATGTAAATTGGCGGAGTGGCCAATTTGAATTGTAGATGATTACAAATAAGTTCACAAAATGGCTACCTTGGTTAATGGGGCTGAATCTGTAACCCTGCCTTACCTTCAAAGCTTTTAACTTAAAGGTTCATGAAATTAATTCTGTTTTTCTAAGTTCAAGATTTTTGGGGAAAAGCAAATCGTTTGAAAGTGCTGGCAAGCACATTATACTTACAACTAAAGTCAATGTTAATCAAGTGAATAATCTGTATTCCAGGCAGATGTTTCAAAGTGATTAAAGAATTCACAAAGCTTGCACATTTTGGCATTTGTTAATTTTAGTCCCTTTGCGAGTTTACTTCGTTTTATGATTTTTTAAATATTTAAATCAAAGAGCAATAAAAATCATAAATTAAAGAACATCAAAGCTCATAAATGAAATATTCTTTGAAGTTGATATCAAATCATCAAACAAATTTTTTACCATTTTATTTCTTTTTGACTCTCTCAATTTATTATAATTATCACAGACATGAATATAATTCAAAGAAAAGCTAAACATAATTCTTTAAACTTTAAGATTTACGATAACATTTTCTAAAATATTTAGCTATTAATTAACAACTTTTCAAGTGCATTTTGAAAAAATCCTTTTAAACTGGGCAAGTAATTTTTTCTTCGCTCCGAGTTAAACTTTGAAACATACGAAGTTGCGAAGAAAATCGTCAAAGAATTTTTTGCTCGACTTTCGTCATCTCATGCTGCTTATTAAAAAAGACATTTCTAGCAGGAAAACTTAAATTACTTTAAATGAGATAATATTAGATTATATGGCTGGGGAGACTCTATGTATGTGAGAATATACTCGTATCTTAATTTATTTTAAAAGCACTTTCCTGAAATAATATTTTAAAAGTTTATTAAAAGTCGTTTTTTTTTTAAATACCATGGCAGTCCATAAATTCGGAGAAAAATATACCTCACAGAATTTTAAATTCGCTGACGGACGCCGCACAGCTTAAACCGCCAAAGAATAATTAATTTTAAATAACAGTGTTGAGTACAAAGGAAACATTTAAGCGTAATCAACTGACAAAGTTCAGACAGCGGGGTCATGGGTCTCCTGTTTGTGAGAGGGAGTGGGCCATCATCTACCACGCTGGTCCATAGCGGGGTGATAGATGTCGCATGTCTTTGAAGACAGACATGCCTGTTTCGTCACGACTTTTTTCCTCATCGTTTTGAAAGCAGTGGTGATGAAAAATATCACACAAACTCATGCGCCTGTCTCTGTTGGAACCGACAACCCACCGTACCATTGGGCCAAAGGAAAGATAACTGCAAATTCAAATAAAGTGGCTCAATAACGAGCAAAACTTCGTGTATAAGTTTTGTAAGTAAGGTTGTCAGGCACAATTCTAAACTTGTACCTTCCTAAAACAGAAAAACCTTCGAAAAAAATAACCGCCAACCCTTTGAAAACAATAAAGCATTAAATACATCTTCGGATCTAACTCTTGATCCGAAAATGTCTTCACGTTTATATCCGGAGGCGGTGATGAGAAAAACAAAAGTGCACTTAATTCTCAACAAGTCTAGCGGATTTACGAGCAAAGCGCTTAAGTGAAAAATTGCTTTCTTTTATTATATTTTCTGTGCGATCCACTGAAGTTTGAGGCGCTTTGTTTTTCACTATACTTGGTGATGTTTTGAAACTACTTAACTACATATATTTGTTTATAGTCACTTAATTTAAAATATCCAGAGCTCACAATCAACGAACAGATTTTTTTCTGAAAATTCAAATGGTAAAATAGGAAAAGGAAATACTCGTTTATTCTAAAATGGTTAAGGTTAAGAGTTAGTCATGATGATTGTTTACATATTTAATCATAAAAATCAGCCTATACAGTAGAAAATAGTGGGTCGATCCGCTATGCGGACCCAAGGTGAGTTCTTTCTGCCATCAGAACCCTCGCAATATGTTGCTGTTTGATTTTGTATCTATCACCAAATATGGTGACGCCTCCCCTTTTTTATATTTTAAGTTTGAATCTGGAAGATAATGTCTTTAATAATAAAACCGTTTGTAACCAACGAATTAACAATAAGTAATGTAAAACAGTTGTGTAATAACTTTCATGTAGGTATTCGTACAATAAGGTACTTTCTATCCATCTAACCTACCTACACTAAATGACATTTAATTAAAGATAATGTAGATATTACATTGATTACTAAACTCAACGGAATGGAACTGCCGAGTCCCTCTCAAAGGCCCAAGTCCCATGAATAGAACCGTTACAGACCGATTATGCACGTAGTTTCACATAACACCTACAAAGATCCAATCACCTATCCCGACAGGCAAAACACATCTCGCTTTTAGTCATATACTATCGTAAACAGGACCGTCGTAATTCCAAAGAGATTGTACAAATGAATCGTGTAGCCCCGGCATTCACTAAAGGGTACACTGAACAAATTCAATAAGGTGAGCTGTGTAAATCTCAATTGTGAACCCGACTTTATCTAGATAGTGGACACGGATCTCGTGAATCGCTACAAATGTACTGAAAGGCTACGTTCAGTGTTTGTTGACAAAGAAGGTTTCTAATTCTTGCTTTATTATTGAAGGATTTTCTTGGTCTTTTCTAGTTGAAGAGTTATTTTTCAAACGTTTATCATCGGAATAAGTGTTTGCTCTTTTTAAACTATCTACTTCTGTACAACGTGTAACGTAAAAGGCGCAAAACCTCTCGTGGGGTAACTCAGCCCATGTTACTGAACAATGCTTGTTCTAAGACTTTAGAGACTGAAAATCGCAAAGAAAATGATTTTTTATACTGATGGGCTCGATCAATTTCTCATTTTGTATGAGAACAAACATTGTTCAGTAACATGTGCTGAGTTACCCCACGAGAGGTTTTGCGCATTTAACGTTACACGTTGTATATTCCATTGTTTTCATTTTGTAAAGCCGATGGCTGAGGCAGAATATGATGATAGAATAGTTCGCGATTGCTTTCCGACTAAACAACGAACAGGTTAAAATCTGAATGATTTTAACGTGGTCAGTTTCATTTCGTTTAAAATTTTCTGTCAACATAATTCTTTTCTTGGTCTCAACTTACTTCGTGTAAAGGATTCAAAAGCGCCTAGCAAATGTTTTCTGCAGCGAGGAAACGCTTTTGCAAACTTTGTTAAACATTGTGAAAAGAGTTTTAGAGGACGAATTTTTTAAACTTGAACATTCACTTGTAATGAGCACTCTTGCGAATGTAACGTTACAGAAAACAAACGAGACCGTTTTAATACGGGTATAATGCCTTCAGGATCCGATATTTAGGATACGATTTTTTTTACGTGGTAAAATCATCAAATGAGTCCTCTCCCGGGCAGGGCGGTACAGTTCGACAACAATAAAAACGGCAAATGCTTGATGGTCTAATACAAGTGAATGTTAAAGTCTATCAGTACCTCAAGAGAATGAAAGTCCCATGTGTTGTAAACTGATGTTGAATTTCACTAACGTTGAAAAGTAAACCAAGGATTATCCATTCACTACATTTGACCATATTGTGTTTCCCCTTTCTACATACTGGACACAGCGGACTTGAGAGATATCTAAAGATATGTCCTGTAAAGTACCGGCTTCCGCATTTCAGCCCAGTCTACAATTCGCTCGGTTTAACTTCAGACTTCCCTTTATGTTGTGAGACCACTAGGTCCAATAAGATTTGTCCAAGTAATACGCATCGACTACATCGGCAAATCGTAACGCTTTTGAAGATTTCGATTCATTACTGTTCTGCAGTTATTGATAAATACTGATTAATTAGTAGCAGACAAGTTACGTTTGTGTCGACTCCAAAAAAGGAGTATTCTCAATCCATCGGAATCTTTTTTTATGTGTGTTCTCCGATTTGTCGATGACACCTGGATCAATTTGGAAAATTCTTTTTTCTTTGAAATCATATGATTAAGGATCGGATGACGGGAAATTGGAGAAATCGGGGAAATTAATGACGGCAATTCTTCGGCGATTGCTACTAACACGTACTAAACTTTTTACCCCTGTATTGACTAAAAAGAGTAAGTAAAATAAGCTTCAAAGAAATCGAATCTATTTCTACATGAAAGTGTAAGATACTCATAGCTTTTGAATTTATAATATTTAAAGAAATAAAATTATTGTTACGCAGTGGCAAATAAGTCACGGAAATAAGAAATAAAGGTACATGTACCATTTTTTATTCAAATGTAATATTACACTACGTTGTGATTTAGAAACAGTTCAATTTTTTTTTTCAAAAGTTTTTACGACATATAGAAGAGCACAAATAAATACAATAAAAGATAAAAAACTAAGCTGATCGGCCGCCATTGTAAACCTAGACAGCCCGTAAGTAGAATGTAATCCGTGGAGCTTATGTCTACGATTCGAAACATGGTTCTTATTTATATTTAATATCAGATCAGAATCTAATGTATATTGTAGTCTGCTCGCAGTTTATGTGTCTTAGTTATTAGAAGGACAATGGACTATTATGTGCCAACAGTTCTGCCCGTTATTTCCACACGATTGAGCTTACAATATTGATGGTGCCCGAAATTTCGGAACAATCTTGGAGATATTGTGATCATAACACAAATATGAAATAGAATTAGTAATGTATTAATTTTTCCTATCAGTGTAGTTTTTTTATACTGTTCAGGAATAAAATAAATTCTTTAAATAAAAAAATAACGGACAAACTTCTGAAAACATAACTTAAAATGTCACTTACGGGATATCTTCCGTGATTATTAATTTGTTTGAGTTCCCGATATTCTTCTTCTTCTTCATTCTTCTGAAAACAATTCATAGAACGGGACTTTTTTTTTGGTTGCAACCGCCCTCTATAATCCTTTTCGTTAGAATCATTTAATTTTAATTTATTTAATCCGTTCAAATACTTTCCTTACGCCTTATTCTATATTTGGATTCACTTTCTACCCACATACAGAGCTTAATTTAGGGCTCTGAAATAACGATCATGCAGCTTTGAAAGGCTTCTCGCCGAAATAAATTGAAGATCCCAGGATTCTCGATTGATTGATATAATAATGATGACGATATTTTCAAGAAAAGTGCAGTTAACATTCAAGGCTAGATTATTATTTTGTGACCCATATAAGGCGTCGTCGCGTCGACCTAACTAGCAAAGATCATATGAGCCAACGATGCATTCATCGTCGCACAACGAGATTAAATATACTCATTTATTTAGTGTATCATACTTAAAGCTTGCAAGTCATCGTGGCAGAAAAGTAGATGAAAATTGCTCGTACGATCGGCGTCCCTGTTGTATGAAAATTCAGTACTACGACTATTTTCCAAACAAAAATATTCCAGCCCGTGGCAACTCTTTATTGAATGCACTAGACTACCAACAACCGAGTATCAAATAAATCTAAAGTGTTCTCACACCTAGCCATCCAATTTATCGACTCAAATAACGTTGGTGATTTAGAAAATGGACTCTGTTAGTATGTATCGTAAACTAGGTTTTTACTTTTTGTGTAAGTATATTCCTATTCACACTCAATGTACCACGAAATGTTCGAACGTTAGTGCGGTTTAACAGAGTATGTAATGAACAGTCCCTAGTATACCAAAGTACCCCAATCTGTCGAACTCTTTAATAGATATTGAACTTTATCTCTACAGTAAATGGTTCGTGTTCGATTGGCCAAAATTTGACAGATTTCGTTTGCTTAATATGCTCTAACTGAGCTTACCGAGTTTATTGGTAACTAGATTAAATGAGGTATTTTCAATTACGATACCTGACTGGAATTTCATCTTTAGGTTAGACATTACAGGTATTAGGATTAAATCTATCAAATCGTTTATTGCCCTCGACCTAAAAAAGTGTCTGGGTAAGTCTGAATACATAAGACGGTTTTTTTATGCCGGGTACCGGGTTGTTGTGATAGCAACATGCAGTTTATGATGTCTTCGTTCGATCGTGGACTGTGATAGGCGTGAAAACGCCTGATTTTCTCCAAGATTTTATTAAACTTGTCTTGTTAAGTTAATATATGGTTGTGTGGGACAAACTTTACTACTGAATTTTAATCTAGTTTCCCGAATGTATTTAAATTTTACACATACCTTTAGTTCTGGAGAAAATAATTAAAGTGATTTTATTTTACTCAAAAGAGAGTTCCACGTCGGTTATTAAGATGAACGCAGTTTAAAATACTTGTTTAAAACGGTTTTTTTTATATTTACTCAAGCTCAAGATCATGATCTATATTTTGGGAAATCATTCCTTGAAACAAACACAACGACAAGTTAGGATACTCAGATAGTCATCGAATACCTCCTTCCCGAATATCAAAGGGTTGGACAAAGTTTTACTTACAATTCATAATTCACAAAAGGACGAAACTTCGTCGCTGATGGCCACAGACACGAATTCATTTTACATCTTTGACGAACTTCGGGTAATCTTGTTAAAATACTGGCTTTAGAACCCGACCCTATTTGAATTAGATGGATTGCGGCTGAGATTTACAAACTTTACCATAGCCAGTAACTGTAACAGACATCCACTTTAGTAACGCAAGCATCAAACTACTACTTGCACTTTTAGCTTGACGTTCAACAAACTGTGACTAAGGCTTCGTCTAAGTTCGTGTTGTGCTGTCAGTCTATGATAATAATTATGCAGACTTCGTTGTTCCGTTTATTTTTTTCAACCTACTTAATGATACCCTTTTAATAATTATAAATGCGAAAATGTGTGCCTATGCATGTTACATTTTCACGTCCAAACTTTAAAACTGATTTCACTGGTTACTGAGAAGTTCTTGGTGGAACAACTCAGTAACAGTTCGATCTGGGAATCGGATCCAGGACCTTTTGCTCGAGCGTCGAGAACCACTAAAACAAGAGGCAATCAATATTATTCAATCACCTGTATCTTACTAATATTATAAATGCGAAAGTTGATGAGTTTGTTAATCTTTCACGCAAAAACCACTGAATGAATTTGAATTTTTACACGGATAGTTTATAGCCTGGATTTAACACATAATTATGATACTTATGAGTCAGATATTTTCGTCCCGAGGGATAATCTTCGAGTTGTAGCGGGCGTAGCCACTGGCAACAGCTTATATAATTATGAACTTGAGATAAATTAATCATGAGTGATTTTCAAATTGATAAGAGGTATTTAATTTTTTTTATGAGTGTGGAATTGCACCTTGAAAATTAAATTTTATTTCGTCATTCTTATATCTAACCGGAAAAAATAAATATCTTAAAATGTACATTTAATTATTTCAAAAACCATACATTAACATCAGTTTTATAGATTATACTTATTTAATAACATTTTAATTAACCTTACAACGCATTTACGAAATAATTTCATTTTTACGCAATTTTGGTCCTTATTCTATATAACCATACAATTCTGTTTTGTTTTATTAATTAAAACATTACATGGGTAGTTCTATGAAGTGTGACCCATATATTCAGTTGTGATGAATTATTTAACGAAGTATTTGTAAATTCCTTGAATTCATACACTCACCTACATTGCTTTTGTGAATTCAGTTTTGCTTGGAGTCCACGTTATATTCATATTTTAACCGACTCACGTATCATAATTGAGGAGGTTCTCATTAAGACTGCAGTATAGTTTATGATAAAGATACAGTATGCTATTCATTGGTAGTGTCAGATTTCGTCAACAGAAAAGTCGTGGAATGAATTTTTTGCTCTTAATTGATTTCGTTTCTAATTTTGATTTTACCATATTTTATCTAAAAAGGTTACCCCTGTCATATAGTCACCATTTTCGCCATCGTGGTATGTTTTTAATAAATTTTCGTTTATTTTAAAATGAAGAGACTGTTATTGCTTTTTTTTTACGTGGTAAAATCATCAAATGAGTCCTCCCACCCCAGAGGCAAGGCGGGAGGGACTGTCAGACTTGTACTGACTAAAATCCACGGTGTCCTTCAATAGCCCTTTATGTTCCGGGGTCACGGTGATGGTATGAGTCCCGCGACCCCGGCAGGCAGACTGTTATTGCTTAATATTTTATGAAAAAAAAGAAACAGCTGGCACGACAATGACGATTAGTTTATTGTTCGTCATCCAAGAGACTCAATCCAAATGTCACTGATGAAATAAGTTTGACGTAAATCGATAATCTGTAAGCAGTACCGTCAGCACGAGTTTTCAGTATTTGAGACGTAAAGTAAACTGCAACTTTGACAATTTCAAATTGACAATTTTCAAGGAAAAAATTAGTTCTTTCTTCGCACACCAGAGGCGCTGTTCCATTTTTTCCTTGAAAATTGACAATTTGAAAGTGTCAAAGTTCCAGTTAACTTTACGTCTCATTTACAGAAAACTCGTGCTAAGGGTACTGAACTTAGTTCGTGAAACGGGTCGCAGTCGGGCGATGCGATATATTATAATGCGGTCTCCGCCGGGATCATACGTGTGGCCCGCTAAGCTTTATATGCAAACAGCTGACCTACCCCCCTTATAAATGACCCCTTAGCTTTATAGAGGATGTTTCATGCCTAATCTAGATGGACCGAGTAGCTAAAAGCATAGATACTAGAGCATAGACTATCTTTTTAGTCCATTTTAATGTGGAGTTTTGTGTTTTGGTTTCGCTTGAGATTTGGTGGATAATTATCACATTACATGGAAAAGCTTTAAAATTTGCCAGCAACACTCAAAGCTAATGTAACTTTCCTTTTAAAGGTACATTCACACACATCATTTTCGTCACGTCACTGAATGAGACTTGTATGAAATATGCCTGACCGGTGACGCGACTGATAGATCACGTGCCACTGACTGGCCGGTCCGACGTGTGGGAACAAAAATATCATGTAAGAGTGTAAAAACATTTTGTTTTTTAAATCGGGCCGGTGACGTGGCGTGACGAGGACTGATGACTGTGAATGCACCTTAGACGTTATAATTTTCCGAATCAAATCTACAACTCCGAACATTATACTCTTTTTTTATCGTGGTAAATGTATTGTTTGAATTAAAAAGTTTAAAGTACTTACATCAAAAAATTGCGCAAGCGTTTACAGTTTATATCGATGCGTTTATTTATATCGCAATAACGATGAGTTTTTTGTTAACAATTAAATTAAACTTGATTAACCTGCTTTTTTATCAATTAAAGTAACGAAAGGGTTTTTTTAGGCCCTTTTTATTTTATTACTCATTACTGCAATCGTGCATTATCGGGATCTTTAATTAATGTTTGATATTTGCGTCATCAGGTAAATATGACGCAAGCGAAATGTAATTTAGTTCCTTTACATTTATACGTATTATGTGTAAAGTAATTTTTTTAATCATTTTATGATTTAATTCTAACACGTTACACTCAGGATCAATGCATTTTTCTAAAAGTGACAGAATTTTTTAAATCGGTCCAGTAAACGATTAATTGCACGTTTGGTCCTGTGGCTTTGACGGGCGTGGATTAGTATCGGTATGGTTCGAATCTGAGTTCGAATCCCCATGAGAGCACTTTATTTTCGCGCATACGACGTGGACTTTCGGATACCAGCCCGCTATATAATAAAATAGGTCCAGTAGTTTGTTTTATTTTATTTCATAGTTTTTAATTATGTATATTATTTATAATTCATAGAATTTGATCCTTATTAGTTACAGTATCGATTGTTGATAATATAGTGTGTGTATTTTTAAAAAATTAAAAGGTTTGATTCCTGGCCTATAATACCTATAGATTTTTTAAAATCCAACAACACCCATAAAGTACTCATAAAAATCGGTCTAAAGACTCCTTTTTCACGTGGTGAAATCATGAAATGAGTCCTCCCCCCAGGGAAGGCTGGGAGGGACTGTAAGACACGTACTGACTGAAATCCACGGTAACATTGGCATTTAACCTTCCCTTTGTTTTTCCAGTTCAATTATTTTTTAAATGAGTTTCAAATTTTCTCAAAATACTTTAATAACAGAATAACCTGCTTGCCCTTTTCGTTCTGTCTAAGTTATGAGAGATCTTACTTTCTCTTATGAATAGACAGAAACAATCACACTTGAGTAAGACAGATCATCACTTGAATTACTCTATGTAGGTAACAATGTCATTTTACCGCTTTTCGACAGGTCTTTCTATGAGAAATATGACCAAAACTTATATTATAAACACATTTGAGTAATGAGGACAACTTCAAAACGTAACAAATGAAAAAGAATTTAAGGCACATTGCTATAGAAAGATCTTTAGAAGAAGTCTTGACTCAAGCTTAGCTGAGTTAAGCTTCATCTATAATTTATGTTTGTTTTTGTCTGTGTGTATGTCCGGGATAAACTCAAAGAGTACTACATGGATTTACTTCAGTTTTGGCACGAATATTATTAAGACGTCGGGTCAACATACATACATATTATCACGCCATCATATACGGGGAACGGGCAGTGAACCTTTATTTCGTCAACGTATCAGACGACGTCGCGAGCAGCAGCTACTCTGAAATTAACCTTATTAGTATAAAGCTGAGTTGCATATTTCTACACACGACTGTTACTAAGCTTATCCTACGAAGTATGTAATAACCTAAACTCGATTCACAGATGTATCAAAATGTTATCGGGTTATATTATAGCATTTCCTCAGTAGCATCCACGGTATGCATCCAGTTGATAGCAATAACTCTATTATTTAATTACGCTAAAGATTGATTGATCCCGACCTTTGTCTATAAACAATCAAGGATCGAATTCACCTAACATAGTCTGAAAGATGTCTATTTTCCTAATCAGACAACTACCTTCCAGGGAATAGGCGCGAGATTTGAATCAAGATAGAATATTAATATCATACGCTAGACGGCACGAATGATAAAATGGCCATTACAATAATGTTATCATAAGTTTTAAAAATAATTATCATTGTTAAATTAGAGCGACAGTATAAAATATTTACATTGATAGTTCAGTAAGTACCATAAGCTAATAATTATGCATTGTTCAGTAGATATGATATCAATTGTGTGCTGTGATATTTTGTATCTTTAAATCACGAGATTAATTTCACTACCGTGTGACTTGTGCTATTTTGAGGTGGATGGGATCCACTTGCTTGGTAAGAGGTGTGCCGTTGCCTGGAGTAGACTGGTGTCTACTCCGGGCAACGGCACCATAATTTACCTGTAACCTGCGATGACATCCCAGAATTTCCCTGTATTCAAAATCTGAAATCTCTATATTATTACACTATAGAATAGTGTAGTACTGTAGTCTACTCTGTTCCTTCAATTATTTGGTTGGAACAGTGGCTGATCGATCAGCTGCAATTCTGCGTATTGCGGAGCTTACTGGAACAGGTTAATATAGTTGCAAATTCTGGTTGTTTGTGCATGTTAATGTTTCTAAACACACCCATCATCATCATCTGCCTAGCCTTTTCCCAACTTTATAGGGGTCGGCTTCCAGTCAAACCAGATTCAGCTGGATATCAGTATGTTGTATGTTTTTCATATTTCTAGACACATCCATGATATAAAATAGGAGAAATTCCTTCTGTGGCGCAAGATTGGAAAGAAATCTTGTTTTAAAAGTAAGTTTAATCAGGAAGATATTGCCTGCCATCTTCCATTACCTGAATCATTAATCAAATCAAATAAGTTACAAGCCTTCCCTGAGTTACACCATAATTACTTGAAACGAGGACTTCCGGCACTTCATCCTAGATTATATCTTTAGCTTAGAGCTCCGAAGAAAATTAATAATTTCAAGACCTGTGTTGGTTTTTTTGATTAAAATAATAGGAAATTAAAAAAAAACATTTTTCATGAATGTTTCTTTGTAAAACATTAACTAACTTCGTAGCCGATTTAATTAAAAAAAAAAAATATTGAAAAAAAAATAAGAAACTAGATTTTCGTTGAGTAACAGGCTCTTTTATTTTTAAATGACAGGTACTATGCCAAGCCCATTAAAAATGTTTCTTTTTTTTTCAAAATTTAATCATTTTTTTTCAGTGATGAATTTTGAAACTCGCGCAATGTTTAGCATATCTCTTTTTATCAACAAACTAATATAGCTTCCTATAATCATTTAAAAAGTGCGTCAAGACAAAGTACTCTCCGAAGCAGAACGAAGATATAAGTAATTACGTTAGGTAAGCGTATCACTTGCATATCATCGGGACTCGATCGCGTGCGCGCACGCAGTCAGGGCCAACGCTCGCCGATTGGCGCACGCACTTACTTATAACGTTCCTGTTACAACTTATTGTTTATTTATTTGTTTTGTGATTGTTTACAAAAAAATTGAAGGCGGACAGAAACTTAAAGGTTAGTTCGTTTTTGATGTGTTATCTTACGATTTTTTGTATGTACTTTTGATTCGCGATAAATACAATTGTTATCTGTTTTTGTGAAACTCATTTGGTAATCTAATTATCTACATAATCATTAACAATGAGCGTGCCATTAAATAACATCAACCTGTACGAAATATTTTTCGTGAAATTCTGAAATTTTGGAAACAGGTTCAGGAATGATTTAAATTTCTTACGGGGCATTTTTTGGAATTTTAAATCATAATTAAGCCCTCCCGCCGGGTTTAGCGAGACTTACAGACTATTACTGATACTGATACTGCTAGTCCGTATTATCCCACTGCTAAGCAAAAGCCTCTCTCCATGACCTCCAGCTTTCACTATTTACTGACTAAAAATCCAGCTTGTTCTGTCTGTTGTCCTTTGCGATCCAAGATCAAAGTCAAAGTCAAATCATTTATTCCAATTAGGCCATCAAAGAGGCACCTTTGAACGTCGATTATTAAAATTAAAGGAAATAGGAAGGGATAGGATTGATTCTACACCCATTCGCAAAGGTAGGTTGTATGGAGAAGAATGGGCAAGAAACTCCATACTTACTCTTTTTCAAAAATGTTTCACAAAGTTTTGAAATCACAATTTTTTTTTTAAATAAATAAATGTGAAAGCGATGTACTCAAGTTATGACCATTTAAAAGATAGGTACAAAAAAAACAATAATCAAAACAGCTAAAAGGTACACGGTGTTCACACTTTCACAAAATAATGCAATTATAACTTTTATACAAAATTAAATACAATATAGGCAGTGTGTGAGCATTAAAATTTCAACCAAGTTTGATTCTGCTCAAGCCCTACATTGTACTATGGAGCAGGACCAGCATGTTTCCAAGCATTTTTATCTTGAATATAATCTTCTAATTTATAATATGCTTGTTGACATAGAGTATTTTTGATATAAGCTTTAAATTTTCTTTCATTTAGTTTTAAGACCTCACTAGGTATTTTGTTATAACATTTAACACAGTACCCCATAAAAGATTTTTGTACTTTTGACAGTCTAAAATAAGGTTGATCAATTTTATCTTTGTTTCTAGTATTAAAATTATGCCTATCACTTATTTTTTTGAAAAGATGAATATTTTTTCTAAAAGGGCAAGGGTCTCGGTGCCCTGCCTGTATGCATATAGCTATAGTAATAAAAACGCATGTAGTAACCTACTAAAATCAAAGAAGATAATAGATACACCATACATTAAAAAAAAACACGCTGATCAAAAAAGCTAACGACTTTAAAATTTCGATAAAAACCCATTTCGATAAAAATTGCAAAGCTAGAAAACCTGTTACCAAAAAAAAAACGGTTGACTCGATTTTGAGCATAGACAAGTACCTAGTCCAGTCATTAAAGCCTAAACCCGAAAATAATTAGTAACTTGCTGAAATTTTAAGGGGTTCTTAAAGAAGGTAAAATAACTTACCCGGTGATTTTGCAGCGTTCTGGGGTTTACGGAAAGGGTTGAAAAGGGGTGAAAAGTGTTTTTCGTTAATAACATTGCCAAAAAAATTAGTAACACGCTGCAAATTTGGAATTAGGTTGTTCTTACCGTTTTGTAACGTGTATCAAATTTGCAGCGTTTTGCAACATACGGAACACTGATTATTTTTAAAAAACAATGCATTTTGTTAATAACAAGGGTAAAAAAATTAGTAACACGCTGCAAATTTGGAATTAGGTTGTTCTTACCGGTTTATAACGTGTATCAAATTTGCAGCGTTTTGCAACATACGGAACATTAATTATTATTAAAATTATGAAAAAATGTTTTACCGAGACGACTTTAACACGTCGTATCTTCAAAAGTACTAAAGTTAGACCATATGTTTGTTAGTAACTAATGTTCCGCTTTGAAAGCCCTATCCTACGGTATATCACATGTTACTATTGAGGGTGGGCCCAGATTTCATACATCGGTTTCCCAATGTCCTTTGAAATACGTTACAAAACGGTAAAAACAACTTAATTACCAATTTACAGCGAGTTTACTAATATTTTCAACCACTTTTATTTAAAAAAATCATTGTTTTTTAATAATAAACAATGTTCCGTATGTTGCACAACGCTGCAAATTTGATACACGTTACAAACCGGTAAGAACATCCTAATTCCAAATTTGCAGCGTGTTACTATTTTTTTACCCTTGTTATTAACAAATTGCATTGTTTTTTTTAAATAATTAATGTTCCGTATGTTGCAAAACGCTGCAAATTCGATACACGTTACAAAACGGTAAGAACAACCTAATTCCAAATTTGCAGCGTGTTACTAATTTTTTTGGCAATGTTATTAACGAAAAACACTTTTCAACCCCTTTTCAACCCTTTCCGTACACCCCAGAACGCTGCAAAATCACCCGGTAAGTTATTTTACCTTCTTTAAGAACCCCTTAAAATTTCAGCAAGTTACTAATTATTTTCGGGTTTAGGCTTTAATGACTGGACTAAAGCACAAACAAGCTTCACACTTATAAAAAATATTTAGCATCCAGAGCTAAAAAAAAACATTCTACTTACTTTAGTCGCCCTCATTACCGCAATATCGCATCGAAATGATGCAAATGCAAGTACATAATTATTAGTTCGGTTCGTTAGCCCTTACAGTTTACTAATTACCGCCCGGTTATCTATGTAACATCATACCTCATATTTAATATCTAACCTTCTATTTAAAATGCGATAGATTGTGAAGTTGGATTAATTGATCACAAAAACTACTGAAAGAGTTTGAATCTAGTAGACGCAGGTGAAGCCTATGGCAAAGGTAAATGAAATTATCTTCAATTTGATCCACATGTTATGCACAGTATTGGCCCAGTGGAATATATCCCGACATGAGCGCCGTAGGTAGTGTTTTCAAACCCAGTTAGGGCATTTGTGCACTACACGGAATTTTAATGTCCGGCAGTAACATTTACATCAATTTTCATTGAGAATTCATTGATAATTATAAGAAATTGGAATGCCGGACGGTAAAATCCCGTGTAGTGCACAACTAAACGCCCTTACGGTTATATCAATTTATTTCAATATCTACTATTTATCTTAAAAAGAGTGAAATAAAGTTTGCGATGAAATCGGTTTGTCTTGAAATCAAAACACTTTGACGTGTGACATTCAGCGCTATTCTTCGAGCCATCGTATTGAACTATAGCTTAGAGAAGGCGTCTCAGTAGTAGACACCTGATTGACGTCAGATACATAATTTAAAACTATGTATTGTTTGACTACATAGTAGTTCGACCCTAATTATGTATTATTATCCGGGTTTTTCCAGCGTGTTTCCGCTCAATTTGTGGAGTCTACAATTCACGTAGAACTCACAATACTCAAGAAGTCTTCAATCATATTAATCATGTTTCGCTCAGAGATGTACAGACGCACGTCAAGCTACCACAATCTGTCAAATTTCTTTGATTGATTTTCAACCTTATCACAATAGTGGAAGGTTAATGTTTGATTGGTAAAATTTGACAGATTTGGGTAGATTGACCTGGCTGGCGTCTGTCAAAGAGTAGGTAAAGATAATAACTAAAACTCAACCTTCCAAAATTGGCAACCTAAAGTCCTTTTTTTTCTTACAACCGAAACTGTGAGATATGACTAAACATGTGTAGTTACGTTTCATAGATACGATCGAACCTTTATTGATTAAAATCGGCTCTGTGTTTATAGGACTTATTCGTCAACTCACCCGCAATTATTTCGCCCGCTCGGGCGAGTGGCCACCTTCCGATTTTACCTATTTTTGTTGTCGTCAAAAATAGGTTAAATCGGAAGTGATAGTGCTGCGATGGAACTTAAAAATGTTACTTACATTGTATGTATAAGTTATATTTTAAAGGGATGCCTTCCGAGTGTCGCGGTATGGTCTAAACAGGATACCACGGCCCTGGAACGCTAAGAGCAACCGAAGAAACATGGTGTATTAAAGTCATCACAATTCTTAAAGTCCTTCTGCTTAATCAGGGCTGAGGACTCATTAGATAATTTTCGACACACACAAATGAGGGCACCTAACATTATTTGTTTACTGTGTCGTAGTCGGCGAAAAAAATATAATATATGTAGTATCGTATTTCCTAAGCCTAACTCCTGTGTTAGTAAAATAAAACGTGAAACTTGAGTTGAAAATTAATCTTTCATATTCTACCTGACCATCCAATATTTCCAGAAAACAAAAAATAAAAAAACGATGAAAGACTTCGAGAAAAGGTAGGTAGTGCCCTTGCGCTTCGCTTGGCTCCTCTTGGCAGGGGCACTGCCGTGCCCCCAGATACAAAATTACTGTTGCTTGTTTATAGTCATTTAAATTGTTTCATAGAATGGTTTAGGATGGAAAACTGTAACCGTAACGCGTATTTTTTTGAAAAAGTAAACATTTACTTTTTAAACAAAGCTTAACATTATAATAAAAAATACTATAACATACTCGTAAAAACTATATATAAATAAATAATCACAATTAATTAATCATGATGGATTAACTTCTAAGAGAATTAAATTGTAGACTAAACTGTAGTAAGTTTCCTTATGACAATTAAAAACGCCTGAGTCAGTAAGTTGATGATTGCAACCTTAACCCATGGGTAAACAGGTTTTAGTACTTACCTGTTTGTAATAAGTAAATGCATTTAATAAAGTGTACGATATATTTTATTGAACATTGCAAACTAGGCTCGATTTTCAAGTGCCCCTTGTGAGTAGCAAAAATATTAGCTAAATCTTTTTTATTTGAACTCTTCACCTTATCACCTTTTTTTTGTTACGTGGTAAAATCATTAAATGAGTCCTCCCACCTCGGGCAGGACGGGAGAGACTGTCAGACTTGTACTGACTTAAATCCACGGTGTCCTTCAATAGCCCTTTATGTTTCGGTAATGAAATAAGTCCCGCCACCTCACCTTAACGCCTGGGTAGGCTTGTTCCACTATTACGTTGTGGTTGGCTTAAAGTCGAATCAAATCCAGCTGAATATCAGCACTTTGCAAGAAGCGACTGCCTATCTAAAGGTGGCGATTCGCGCCGAAGACCGCTACAAAAGACAGGGACAGAACATCGCTAGCGTATCTGTCTCCGGTCTGTATCTCGCTCGCGAACTGCCACTCATACATTGCCTACTGTTAAGTACTGTCGCGGTCCCCTGTCTCGGTTCCGGTCGGTGTCTCCTGTCGCGGTCTCCGGCGCGAACCGCCACCTTAAGCCCAGTAACTGGGTACCTACCTAAAACGAAACCCTTTCTAAGACGGTTGTCTGTAGACTTCCGAGCTAACTAACAGTAAAAACTGTCTAGGATCTACAAATAACAGCGGAGACCAGTCTTTCTTTTAGTTTATCCTCATTATCGGTATTTGACTCCTATGCATTGTATGTTAGCGAATATACATTTATTATTAAATACAATTTATAAAGCTTTATATTTGATACATAACTAAAAAATATTTAATACTTACATACCTGCATGTTGGTATTTTTTGTTCATTAATTTAATTTACCTAATAGTATATACTACGTTGTTTACGTTTGCATAGGCAAATCAGCCAGACATCCAATTATTTGTAAAATAAACATTTGTTTGTACTAGATAAATTATTTAGTTATGATATCTTTACTGTTAACGGGGACCGTTCAGTATTTTTTTATAAGTATTCTATAATGGTGTTTACTTTGTTCAAGTTTGGTTAAGCAAATCAGCTAGACATTCAATTATTTACAAGATAAACACGTGCTTAATTTACGCACTATATTAATTTAAATTAAGACAAAAAATAAAGTCCCATCTTTTTTTCTATACTAATATTATAAAGAGGTAAAATTGTTTGTTTGTTTGTATGTAATGGGTAATCTCCGAAAGTAATGAACCGATTTTGAAAATTGTTTCACTGGTAGAAAGCTACATTATCCCTGAGTGCTATAGGCTATAAATTATAAAGATACCATGCATATTAACTGAATTATCTCAAGTTTTGTTTAGCCGGGCGGAAAAAAATTGCTCTTCTAACAGAGTTATTAGCATGCGCTGCCTAAATGGTTGCTTGAAATTGAAAATAATGTACGGCAAAAATGTCCGCTTTGAATAGTTCTACAATAAAGTCCGCGAGACCATATTTCTATCTTTTATGTTTTAGTAGATATAGTAGCTTTTACGAGTTAAAAAAAGTATTTTTCGTCATACTTACCTTTGGACGGTTTTTTAATGAACTATATATTAAACCTTATCCAAAAAAATATTATAATGATCACAAGAACATCATAGAGATAAGATTTGCCCCAAACAGTATGTCAATTGGTTAAGTAATTTCGAAGATAACATACAATTACTAAATCGCAAAATGCCGCCGTCCATTCTCGAACCACATTATACCTTTGGACGGTTTTTTAATCAACTAAATATTAAACCTTAACAAAAAAAATATTATTATGATCACAAGAACATCATAGAGATACGATTTGCCGAATACAGTAAGTAAATTGGTTAAATGGTTTCGAAGATAATAATATATAAAATTACTAAATCGCAAAATGCCGCCGTCCATTCGCGAACCACATTAGAACATGCTTTGTACGGACGTTTTATCCATTGGATCATCGCAAACGATGGCCCACCTTCTCAATTGTACTCTTTGTGATTCCACCTGCACTCTAAGGGATCAATCCGAGGCCACGACTATCGCCGTCAACGTAGCAGAGTTTTGGTCGAAACATACAATATAAAGGAATCATCGACACGACAAAGAAAGATCCATTGGATGGCGTTGTGCAATTACGCGTTGGTCTTTTTTTAATGTGGTAAAATCATCAAATGAGTCCTGAGCCCTGGGTGAGGCGGACTGTCAGACTCTTACTGACTAAAATCCACCCATGTTCCTTTCGATGCCCTGTACGTTCCGGGGCCGCGGTATCCTGGGTTAAGAAAAACCCGCGACCCCAGCAGGCATTTGGCGCGAAACACGGCGCACCACCGACCCGGGGTTGGTCCTCGGTCGGACGGCGAGCCACACATGCCCTCTGCTGATCAGAGGGACACGCGTTGGAGCGTTCACACGACATGCTATTCACATAGGGGCAAAGAGACCCCTTAGGCACACAGTGCCTAAGGAAGAGTTTTTGACGGGCGCACGTGGAGGTTTCCTGTCTTAGCACCCCTACGTGTTGGTCTTTAAAATTGTTTTGATTACTCGGTTTCTTAAAACACAAAACACGGTTTCTTTGAATTCGAAGCTGTCGTATTTATGTTTTTGGGATATCGGACAGTTTCAGCGATTGTTTACCATGCCTAAAAGGAAATCACAACTTTACCGACAGACATCCCAGACAAAGCAACTCGAGTGCGCCGTATGGAAAAGTCTGCTCTTGAAAATCATCAGCGCCTCACGAGGAATAGAGAAAATATTTTGCAAGCACGCGCTGGGGAATCTAGCTCCTAGCGTTCACAGCGTCTTGCCAACCAAAGCTGGAGAACATCGAGAACATCTAGCGCTGAGCGCTCGCAGATGCTTGCTCCCCTCTTTGAGGAGTGGCTAGATAGACTCCACGGCGTCCTCATCTACCGCTTGACACAGGTCCTCACCGGACATGGATGTTTCGAGAGGTACGTGTGTCTGATAAAGAAGGAGGAAACGCCCGAGTGTCACCACTAGGAGGACCGCCCGTAGGACACGGTTGGAGCATACGATGCAGGACTGCCCTTCTTGGGCGGAGCACCGCCGTGTCCTCACGCAGGCGATAGGCGGAGACCTCTTGCACCCGGCATTGGTCGCGGCCATGTTGCGGGGCGAGACGGAGTGGGAAGCGGTCTCCTCCTTCTGCGAAGCAGTCATGCTCGCGAAGGAGGAGGTGGAATATGTGAGAGAGAGGACAGCATTCTCCCTCCACCCCAGCCGTAGTAGTAGACGCCCACAGCGACGGATGTCGCGGGACGATCATCGGGCATGCGGGCTTCGAGTAAAGGGCAACTCACTGTCCGACCGGGTGCAATGCCCGGGTCGACGGCGCGTTGTGTTCCACACGCGCCTCAAAGAGTGTCAGGATAATGACGGGCTATCGAGGGCCATAGCCTAGCCAGGGTTGCGGGACATACGTATACCGCGACTACAGTATTCAAAGGCCAACCGAAGAACACCGTGGATTTAAGTCAGTACAAGTCTGACAATCCCCCCTCCCACTCTGCCCGGGTTGGGAGGACTCATTTGATGTCACGAAAAAAAAAGCCAAAGGGCGAGAACATCGCAGGCCCGTGCTCGGGAATCTAGCGCTGAACGTGCGCAGCGTCTCAGTGATTTAAAGCAGCATATCTCAGCAACAAGGGATAGGGACACTCGCGCTGAGCGCTCGCAGTGGCTCGCTAACCAAACAATGAGAACATCGCAGGCCCGTGCTCGGGAATCTAACGTTGAACATGAGCAACGCCTAGCAACAGAAAGTCGGCTGGCGGTTACTGTCAGTATGCAATAAAAACATAATCCTCCTTCTGGCAGTCAGGAAATAAATCATAGCACTCGGCACTCAGTACTAACCGAACCACACTCATCATTTCATTTTAAATTTTTACCGCCCAACGAAGTGGGCAAGGGTCAGCTAGTATTTATATAATTATAAAAAGGTTGCCCCACACTAGGGAGTTTGGCGCATTTAATTATCAACATACCAGGCGTAAAACATCCAATGTTGAACATGTTATAACTCTCCTGTAGATATCCGAGGGGCCAGGTGCATTAAGAAACATACAGAAACACCTGGAACAAGTACTTGTAGATCATCATGCAAATAAAATCGATCCCATGAAATCAGCGTAGGAGTCGACTGCACGATTAATACTCCTAACGTTTCAAACCAGTTCTGTCTTCATTGAATTGTTGTTCCAATAATAATGCAGCGTAAAAAACCCGGGTCAATAAAATTTGAATATATAAATAAAAATTCAGAAAGACAAGTTATATGTTGAGATCATTCACTTTTATTTTAAAATAGAATTCTTATACTCCTTTTAGATACAGGATTAATTTTAAGTGTAGGGCAACGTTTTGTTACACAAAAAACTTGTTCAAATAACAAATAAAACTTGCAGACAACGATAAGTTCTTATTTTTTTAACAAGGTTATTTTTATCATTGTCAAATATTAAAGTCAAAGTCAAATCATATTTCAATCAGGTCATCAAAGGGGAACGTTTTACGTCGAATAATAAATAATATCGATTTTACCTGTTGACTCTTTAAATACTATTTTAAAAGGGTCTTAAAAAGGTAGGTGTCACTTTACCACAGCAGTCGAGAGTTAACAATGCATTTGCATTGTAAACTAAATAAACATAAAATTTTGACCAAGTAATGAATTTGCATTATTGGGTAAATAATATTTACTATTGAGCTCTTTTAGTAACCATTTGTTACGAAATCACCCAGTAAAGATCATGAAAGATTAAGGACCAGTTGTACGATCAGTAGTTTAATCAACTATTGTTAAAATTCTATACAATTCCCATTTCGATGTCTAACAGAAATCTACTAGACGCTTTGAGCTTAAATAATAGTGAACTCTATGGACGTCAGCTCGCAAAAACTAGTTCAGCAAGATTTTATGGAAAATATAAACGACGTACATTGGTAAACATGTGGAAAAATCCGGCAATATACAGAGCCAGTACCTAAACAGGCGAAACCACAAGATATATTCTAGAAGAGAACGTGTATACGCAATAAGTGCTACTGATTACGTATCCAGACACTACAGTGCCTATGTTCACCCACCATACAGATCTATAAAATTCTATTGAAATCTGTGAGATTGATTCCGGAGATAGGCGTGTATAAACAGAGGGATACATAAGTTTCCGTGTGAGACTTGGAGTTTCTTGCCCATTCTTTTCCATACAAAACCTACCCTTGCGAATGGGTGTAGAATCAATCGCATGCCGTCCTATTTCCTTTAACTTTAATATTCGACTTTTAAAAATGCCTCTTCGGTGATGATTTGACTTGAATGATTTGACTTTGACCGATTTTTAGAATTTCAATTTTTAGTCGCCACTTTCGTCAACAATATGACGGTTGCTGAGACGTAACTCAGATAATTCTTAGACCGAGGAGTTGAGCAATCCTTATTTTACAACACTTAATTAGTTTTTAGGTACTCAATTATACATAATTATTTTTTCAGTGATAAGCCAAAATGGCGCCCAATACAGAAAGACACCAGATAAGTTTTCCTCGACTGGAATATCCGTTACTTCGGGAAGTGATGCCAAAATCTGCTAATAACTGGTTGAAGGGAAAACGAATGCAAGATGGCGCCGAAGATTTGTGGAGGATACATGACAGCTTGTATGATTTAACGAACTTCGTGACTGCACACCCCGGTGGATCCTATTGGATATCTGTTACTAAGGTACGCTGGCAAGATGTTTTAAAGCCAATGCAAACTCACTTTTCCTGTTTTTGTTAGAGAGACCTTTCGCCTTGTTTTGTTGAATTCAACGAAAAAAACCAGTCTTTGTTTTTGTGGTCGTTAAAGCCACAATAGCTCCAAATCACAAATGACGGAAGCGTCTAACACAATATTATTATTATACCATTCCCCCTCGAAAAAGCTACTTTTACTCACGGAAAACAGTGCGTAAAAGTAGTCTTTTACGCACTGTTTTGGTGTTTGAATTTAGAACACTTTAGTACATTCGATATCGACCGCGATGCTGGACAACCCCCTTGCTAATATGAAAATTACCCTTAATTCAAACCATTGCTCCGATTTTAACGTCAGCTTGTTGGCGCAGTGACCGAGCGATTGGACTACTTCGCACCCACGTGTGTGTGGAGCAGACTTAGGTATTAAAAAAAACTTTATTTTGTTTCGTTGAATATCTTTTATCGCTCAAATCTTTCTTTTTCTCGTAGTCATGGTATAAAGTATCGTTTGCAACTCTTGAATAAAACGGATTTAAATCGAGGGCCTGAATCACTCGCGTCGCTCAGGATTTAAATACTTGAATCACTCGCTTCGCTCGTGATTCAATCATCATGAATCACTCCCTACGGTCGTGATTCAGTCATTAAAATCCTTCGCTTGCTCTTGATTCATATAATGGCCCTCGCTTTAAATCCGCTCTTTATTCAATCGTTGCAAAATATACTATTTTTTCCTTGTCTGATTTTCAACTTTTGGTACCTAAGCGTTGAGAAATCGACAAAATGCATTCCAGCGCGTTAAAAAAGCGCAATTTCGAATTTAGAACTTTCTGACTGAACTTTCAACAATGCGTTGAAAGTTCAGTGCACTAAACAATTTTAATTGTAGAAATTCTTTTAAAGTTCACACAAACCTGCTTTGTTTTCTCTCTTCCATTGAAGTAGGACAAACCTATAAATGATTTTCCTCTTTCATTGGCCGATAAAAAATGACCAGTACTGTCCGAACAGAGATCCGATCGCGATAAATGGCGACAAGCTCCATTTCTATCACACTGAGACCTGATACTGTCATTTGCGAGCTGCGAGTGTACAACAAATAATACTGCTCTGTTACTGTCATGGTGTTCAATAGACATCGACTGGTGTTTATTTATTGTATTTACACGATTCTGTATAATTTCCGCCTTTTTTTTATTTATTATATGATGGGTTTGCTCTTGGCCTTAATTTAGCTCACAGACAATGACGGGGCCTAATATGCAGCAAAGTTATCCAGAAAGAACAGGATACTGCCTAAAAATAGTAAACATCAAAGTTTCCGTTCCTGTTTTTTTATGTAGATAACCTCATTACGATATTTAAAACTAGTTACTGCAAAGGTTAATAGGCTGTTTTCCTATTTAACCATAACAGCCTTTTATTTATCGTTGAAAACTGGGCGACCAGATACTTTTTATTATAAGCAATGTTTGAATTTCAATGTGTTGTCCTAGTTATTAAGAATCCATCACTACTATCTACTAATACTAATAATCAAGTACAAGAACATGAATTTTTTCAGAGACAAATGAACTCACTTAGGACATATTAGGAATCCCTTACGCACCCCCCACACATTTCACAACTCTTTAAAATATCACTTATAGCGAAATGAAAAGTAATCATATAAAGACTTTTGAATTAACAAACTTGGTAACAGAATACAGGTAACTTCTCATTCGGATGCTTTTAAATAAATTATTAATCTCCCCCTCTGGAGAGAAATAAATAATGGCATACAATAAGCCTTATTACAACTCAGCATTTCACAACACGCCTCACCTTTTTCCCTTAATTATTTACAAATGTAACAGTTGATTATGTTAATTAATTGTCAATTCCATTTAAGTTCAAGTTTCTTGTCATTTGTAATTTACTGAATCTATTAGCTAATGAGAAATTTAATATTTAGGGAATTTTGACTCAGAATTTGTGTAACAATTTATTGGCCTACAAATAGATAGCAAGTAAATTGGCAGTTAGATGGGTTATGTAAAAGATTTAATAATAACTTGAAAATACCTTTTTAATGGTGTAAACAAAGTTCGAGAAGATCAACACTCAAATTCAATTGTATGTTGATGGATTACGTTACAAGAAACGTTACGCACTACGCATATGCTAAGAATAGTTAATTTAACAAAAATTATAATTTTAATATGTGAACTCATCATCATCTTCCTGTACATATCCCATATTACTTATGATCGGGGCAATATTTTATCTTCTGTCAACATTTCCCGTCATACTTCGCAGCCTCATTTAATCATTAATTTCTTTCATATCACTCGTCTCCCTCCATCAATAGCGTCATAATTTTAGCCCAGGGCACAGACCTCCCCTTTTTCTGTCCTAGAAGGTTAGAAAAGTTTTCGTCCCAACCTAGATTTGATCTCTGATCCATCTATTCACGACTTTCACGATATCGTCAATCGGACGCATTTTTGGACGGCTTACTAATCATGTGAAACTAACAACAAATATTGGTGTTCCTCAGGGCACAGACATAACGGAGGCCTTCGAGACACATCACCTCAAAGGGATAGCAGAAACGTTACTACCAAACTACTACATAAGAAAAGCAACAAAGCCCAGAAGTCATCCATTCACATTCAAAGAAGATGGGTTCTACAAGACGTTGAAATTGAAAGTAATGGCCCAATTGCCAAATATACCTAAAGATTTACGAAAGAAGAGTGACTTCGTGTCTGATTCTTTACTACTTGCTCTCATTATTTTAAGTCCGATGAGTTGTTGGGGTTGGACTCAAAGCTTTCTTTTTGGGGCTTCCTTGACTATTTTGAATGGCCTTGTCCTTAGTTCCATCATCACTTGTGCACATAATTACTTTCATCGCAGTGACAGTTGGAGGATGTACTTATTTAACTTAGGTGGATTGTCGTATAGGTGAGTTTAAGTTTACTATACTTTTAAATCTTAAGTGTTCCTTAAATAGCACACGATCTCTCAAAAAGTAGACAATTTTATGAAAAATGTAATTATGAAATTCAACTTAATTGCGAAGAAATATCTGCAATAATATTGTGAGCTATACTAATTTGTGTATATTAAATATTTGGGACATGTTCGATACCGTTTCCTTATTTTATCTCTGCTCTTTGACATACGCGTAGATTACGATTCCATAGGACTACTGAACCTATCTGGACACGTTATATTTTTATAAAACAAGCAAACAGCTTTAGAAAGCATGAAATTATACTATTAAAAATAAATTAGATTTTCTATCGGCAAGTGGCCCTTTTCAATTATTATTCCAATTCTCCAAGCATTTGGTTATGAACAAAATAAATATCAAATTCAATCCAAGAAAAAAGCCACTATAAAATAAAACACCTTGGACTTGAGCTGTTGATTGACCTCCAACTTGAAACCACTATAATAATGATCAAATAATTGCGGCGCGGACAGCAGGCAGTACCTCAGTCATACTTTCTTACGTTACACTGACCTTGAGCTGGTCTAGCGTAGTACGGAGTATCAATAGAATAAGAGCTCAGCTTACGCTGGTTTTCTTACTACTGTCTTGTAGTTCACCTTGACTTTACAGTGCACTGTGACCGAATTTCAAAGCATTTTTATTCACTTATTTTTATAGTATTTTTGCTTGATTCGTGGTTGATTAAATTAGTGACAGCCCCTGTATCTTACTTCTTCTTACTACCATTATTTATATGAAGGTTTGTGAGTACGTAAAAGTTAATTTGTCCCTCTTTCACGTTAAATCAGCTGAATGGATTGGACTGATTGTCTGTTTTTAAAGATAGTTTTTGAACTAAATTCACATAATATAAGATACCTTCTATCTTGCTATTATGTTCTTGTGTAACCTTGTCGTAACTATTACTTTACATGATAAATTTCCTGGAATGCCACTAAATGCCTCCGCAGAAGTGGCAAACTGAAATATTCCTTGCTTAAGCAAAATTCTATTTGCATTTTTATGAAATATGATAAAAGCAATAAGACGTCTTTATTCGTTAAGATGGCTGGCTATGCAACATAAACTTGAGCTGCAGAGTACGGATATTGCGAGCCATAAACTAACATTGCTTGGTTGTTTACTTATGAAAACTTTACAGGATAATTGCGCTCTTGCTGTCTAACGTCTTTAGAAGGATTTTGCTATGAAGAGTACAGATGGATGCGGGTCTTAAACAGCCACTTTGCAATATACCTAATTATACACCTTATGAACGAAAAATAGAAGAATAAATCCTGGGAATGCACTAAGTCACTCATTAGCAATATTGCCAAAAGTGTTTGTTTTATCCGTTGTTTTTTTTTGTGTTGATAAGTAGCAGTGTAAAATTGCTTTTCGAATGTAACAAAAACCGTATAACTGGACGGATGCATAATTAGCATTAACTATTGTTTAAATTCAAAGAGCAGTAAAATATTTTGAGTTATTTTTGAATAATAAATTACTTTTTTAGGGTTCCGTACCGAAAGAGTAAAATGGGACCCTATTAATAAGACTTTGCTGTCCGTCTGTCTGCCTATCTGTTTGTCCGTCTGTCGGTAGCCTGTATCCCATAAACCGTGATAGTTAATTAAATTTTCACAGATGACGTATTAGTAAATAATTCGCAGTGAAATCAGGGATTTCACGAATTTCCGGCAGATGAGATATTCTTATTTATTGCGTCTTCTTAATAGAAGAATTTAGTGATATGACAAAATAGCAATTTATTTAGTTATTTATTAACTTTGAAAATAAATAATAAAATTAAAATAAACACTGTTTTAGACTATCACGGTTTATTTCACAATTTAAAATGTCACTTACGGGATATCTTCCGTGATTATTTATTGTTTTGATTTCCCGAAATTTCGACGCTGTTGTAAGCGCAAAAATTAAAATAATACAAAGCTCCCATACAAAAATCTTATTTCATAGAAAAGAAAAATCCGTTTCCACGATATAAACTTATGCTTACTACTACTTATACTTCGGTATGTTTATTTTTGTGTTAGTCAGTTGTACTGTGAAAGCAGGACAGATAAACAGACAGACTCACTTTCACATTTCGTTTGATTAGGATAGTTAGTTAGGATGACAAGGATTCCGAGCACTACAAAGTAAATATGTAGTTTCTTTACTTTGTTATGCGGGACGTTAGAAACTATTGTACATACGTGTGGCCTGATTTTTTAAATTTGGAAAAACCCTGTGATCTAGACGTGTCATGTTTCAAATGTTTGATTCTACACATTTATAAAAGGAGAACATTCACGTTCCATAAATTTTTGAGCCTTTTCTGAAAGTAAAGAAAAATATTGGTACCTATAGGTAGTACTAGTCATTTGGAGCAATAGTTATTATCACACAAAAGTTGTAGGGTTGCTCTCGGCCAAGTTACACGAGTTCGAAGATTCATAATTTTCATACATTTTTTAATTTCTGAAAGTGCCGATAAACACCAAATCATGATAAAAACTAGTGACTTCAATCAATTTAACGTAAAATATCATCACGCCTGTAAAGTTATTCCTGAAGGATTGGGCAAAAAAAAAATATCTTTTCTCTTTCTAAAACAATTTCTTACATCATTTTGGGTACAGTGGTGAAGAAAATACAAACATCATGTACAGGTCCACTACACGCAAAGTTGGGTTTTAACCCCTCGCGGGACTGTCCAAGCAGGATCGTGGGGATGGAACGCAAACTGCATGTAATGGAATGGGGTGATATATAGTCAGTCCCTTCTTCAGACAAAGCAGCATAGGAGGACTCATTTCACTAATTTTATACCCGCCGCGCCGCACACACTTTTGATTATACATATACATTGCGCACACTAGCAATAGATCATTACAATATGAATATCTCTATTTAATATTGTTACAATCTCTTGAAAGATTTTCTCCAAGATAAATCATCCTGTTCAAATCGAAGTTGAGTTGCTTGCTTAACTTGTAACCAGTTATAATTGGTCAATTAACAGTGTTAATTGCTTTGTAGTCTTTGGATTTAATTAGTTGACAGTGAATTAAATACAACTAAGGTTATCTAAGAAAACCGAAGTAAAATAGATTTCATAGAATTGTGATCTGGATCAAAGGGCCAGTTCTTTGATCAGCGGTTAAACTACCTCTTATTTTTAAACCTTTTGTTAAAATGTGTATAATTTTAACTAAAGTCAGCCACAGATAGTAGGAATGTATGAAACATTCCTACTATCTGTGGCTGGCTTCGTCCGCTATAACCCGAAAAGTATCCCACAGGAGCATAAAATTGGGAAAAAAACTATCCTATGTTATAATCCAGGTTATAAAGTATCTGTGAACAAAATTTGCATCTAAATCGATTCAGTAGTTTTCTACGTGAAACAGTAACCAAATCTATACGACTTCACAATGTTTCACGGTTATAATATTAGTGGGAGAGGTTATTAGAATAGGATAGACATTGATATAGCCTTGTCGCTTAGGGTGCAATTACAGTGGCGCGGAGCGGGTGCGGGTCACGAAACAGACTTGATTTTCGCTCTACCCGCCCCGTCCGCACTTGGTGCACCTTAGTCAAAAACTGTGTTTAAGTTACCCGCCAGCGGATTCCGCTGTCCGCCCCGCTGCCACTGTAATTGTATTTTGACATAACAGGCGAAATGTGTGACCATGGGACATCCATGATACACATCCATCCAAAAAAAATCTGATGTCATAATGTTAATGTAACCCATTCATTATTTATTTTTCCAGTGACTGGCGGATATCCCACGCTATGTCCCATCACTTGCACACGAATACGGCTCAAGATATTGAACTATCCATGATAGAGCCGTTTCTACAGTTCCTGCCTTATAAGGACAAACCCATATGGGCTCAGATGGGGGCCTTCTACTACCCTTTTGTATATGGAGCCTCGTTTTTGGTACTCTTCGTTACAGAGTAAGTTTTTTTTTTTACGATAACTTGTTTATTACTCAAAAATTTTCTTTGGAAAGAAAAAATGGCTAACGTTAACGCTCATTTGAGCGTTGAGACGTTGGAAATGGAATGAAGAATTCGCCGCGGCAGGTAAGAACCTCGGTAGCTCGGTTGGAAATGAGCGTCGGATGTACTGAATCCGAAGGTCGCAGATTCGAATTTTGGACGCGGTTCGAATTTTTCTTTCCAAAGAAAATCTTTAAAAAGTTGCTACGCATGCGTTAATGCGATCATATTTTAAAAAATGTTTGTTACTGTTTCACCAGCACTAAGCGCCACCTGAATTAATGTGTTAACAAAATCGTGCCGTTAGATTTTCAACCCTCAACAGAAAGCCGAAAATTGAGAAATGAACAGATATAATTATTTAAGCATTAATTATGTAAGTACAAAGGTCTCCCAAAGGTAGCAAACATTATTTAGCTGGAACAATGTTAGTTGAAGAATAATAACATTTGGTAGTTCAGCCGGTAACCAGCATTACTTGACCTACTTTAACATTATTCTGCCATATCAGATGAGTCATATAATTATGGGTACCAACATGCAAGGTCTAGTGTTATCATTCATACATTACGCGCAGTTCATTGACTATTAGTTGATATTAAAATGGAGTCAAATAATGCTCCGTCCACTAAAATCTGTTTACATATTCAATTATTGTATCGTGAATATAATTATTAGTATTATTATATAGTTTTATTATAATTATCCAGCTTTAGCTAAAGAATCCATAGAATTTCTTGTCTGTCAAAAAAATAAAAAAAAGTGGCGCAGACCGGATTAAAAGGACTTCAGTTGTAGCGCGGGCTCTACAACTTTTTGACAGAAACATTTTATTCGTATTCTTCTTAAAAAAAGAATAGAACTGAAATTGTTTTACCGGTGTATAATTAGCCAAACAAGGCTCTACCATTGGCTTCATTTAAACTCTGCAAGGTATAGCTTGTGCAGCATGGACATTAATGGAGGTGGAACATGGTAGAGATTTTACGGAAAAGCTCCACTCCACAGCCGCATTGTATTTGGGGACTCAACCTATCCCAACCGCATTGATATTATAGTCGCCAGATATTTCTGGAATAAAGGTCATTGATCCTAATAATGCATCATTCGAATTTCAAAATAAAATAGGTCAAAGTCACCTCTTACCGCGATACGTTTGTTTTGATCGTGTTTGTGACACTTTCTTGACATTTTTTTTTTACTTGGAAATATTGGAATACCCTGGTACACGGGGGACAACGAATTTTATTACAATCTTATCTGGCGGAGAATTTAGTCAAAATTTACAAAACCATTGCTATTTGTTGTTAACCATTCTAATTTCCAACCTGAACAGTGTTTTCTCATCTCGTACTCTCCAAACTCCATTGATATGACAAAACAGAATTACACGTACAGAAAACGTTTTTGTTTCCAAACAAACAACTTATGTGCAAAATACGGGTTTCCGGAACATTTCACTTGGATAGCAAACGAAATTGCCGTTGCAAAGTGGAAAATTTTAACAAAATCGTAGATATATTGGTGGGTACAGCAACTGGATTATCCTGTTGTCATTTATTTGATTGTATTGTACAGTTAATTTAATTGGGTCCAATAATATTCGGAAACAAGATAAGTTTTTGAATAAGTTTTTAATTAAATCAGGACTCTGAGCACAAAACAAGGATTACATCGGTTACAGATTCGAGTTATTAAAATATTGTTTGATGAATTCGAATGTTGAAACTTTTGTTAACTAATGACGAATACCATTATCTATTTTTTTAGCTTGTAATTATTACCAGATTTTGAAAATTGATGTTTTGTTATATTTTTTACACATTTTATATTAATTACATTTATTTCTAATACTTAATTAACTAATCTAATAATAATTAATATAACTAATAAAATGCGTCAAAAAAATCAGCCACAACGCTGTCAAACTGGATGAGCGCCCAGAACGCTGGCAGTATTCCGAAATTGGATGGCAATGCTGATTCCTTAACCAAAACATAGGCCAGCCTTATTTGTAAATTAATAGAAGCTTTGATTCTTACAGTTGTCGAACAATTCTTCATTCCGAAAATACATTTTCTCCTTTAATTGAGGACTTTGTTGCTTTACCTCTAACCACAAAAAAGTAATAATAGTAAAAGACGGAAGTTTTTAAAGCGCTGTATTCAGCCTTTTTTGATTCAAATTATTTAAAGCCAATTATTGTTTTCCAACTTCTTAACCATGTACCATTCTTTAATTTCCAGGCTAATTCTCTGCGCAACCAACCACGAAGGCAAGTCGTTAAGCTGGAAGAACTTAATACCATTTACAGTGCCAGCCTGGATGTACCTGATGGGAGGTCTACCACTGCACTGGACTATTGGCGTGTGGCTTCTAACAATGATACCAGCCAGTCTTTTCTTCGTGATATATGGTCTGACAGCTGGCCATCATAGTCATAGGAACTTCTTTGAAGGTGATGTGCCGAGGTAAGGGTGTTTTGTAGCTGGCAATGTTTTTCTTTTTTTTTTATTCGACGAGAACTTGAATTGGGAAAGAAAAAAATAGTCTTCTCAACTTATTCTTACGAAGTCCCAAATGTAGCAAGTCAAACACTTTCCTTAATTAATAATTTTACGAAATAAAAATAGTGAGTACGTGTACATAAGCACGTGGATACATTTGAATTTTAGGCGCCCCTTTATCAATTTTTTTTGTTAAAATAGACCACAAATATTATAATATTAGACAAAAATTGCAACTCCACTTTACAAGTTAAAATTTTCTGTATTGCTTGGATGTCATTTGTATAAAAAAATAAAATTTAACTAATCAGGATTTATTTAGAAAAATAAACCTTCTTAAATATTCTAAGATTAAAATAGTCTGAAGCTAGATTCTTAAAAAAAATATTAACTGTTAATACAGTTAAAATTAAATTATCTATTCTTCACCGCATAATTACAATTATTATCTCCAAATAATAAATGAAGACTAATCAACACTTTTTTATTGTATCTTTAAATAGAATGCCTCCGTCTAAAAAAAATAGTAAAAACCTCTACGTCATCCACCTACATTTTTTGCTTTGTAACCACTGACAACAAAGAAGCCTCGGTACTAACTATTGTATAAAATGTTACAAAAAATAACATTAGTAACAAAATAAATCATGTATATTTATCATAACGTATATATCAAACAACATTATTATCTATACATATAATAAAATAGTAGGAAAGTGAAAACTGTACATTGAATATTTTTTTTAAAGAATACTTGGAGTGTGATCTACAATCGATACCGAAGCCAAAAATATAGTTTTTAGAATTTGTGTCTGTTTGTCTGTTTGTCTGTATGTATGTCCGGGATAAACTCAAAAAGTACTGGACGGATTTGAATGATTCTTTTTTGTTGTATAGGTATTAAGTCTGGTCAAAACATAGGCTATAATTTATTTTGAAAACTTGAACAACTGGCGCAGAACCGCAACAGACCAGCTAAACTATAAGAGATACAAAAATGGTGCGATAGCAAAAATTGTTCCACGTGATGAGCATTTTCTGCTGAGAGAATTAGTTTGAAGATCTGGAACACCTGATGTGGAAGTCAAAGAGCCCAGCTACACTATAAAATATACAGGAATAACGTCTTAGTAAAGTTGTTCGGCCTGATGAGCACTCTCTGTGGACATATAAAAATAGAAGATCTGGAACACCTAATGTGGAACTCCAAGAGCCCAGCTACACTATAACATATACAGGAATGATGTCTTAGCAAGAGTTGTTCAGCGTGATGAGCACTCTCTGTTGACGTATAAAAATTGAAGATCTAGAACACCTAATGTCCTAGAGCCCAGCTACCCCGCAGTGGTGGACGCCCACGGCGTCGGACGTCACAAGACGATCTCCGGCCACCGTAGGCGCGGGAATGCGGGCGGTGAGTTAAGGGCAACTCGCCGTCAGACCATGGACGGAAAGAGCGTCAGCATAATGACGGGGCCCCCTCTTAGAGGGCTAAAGCCTGCCGGGGTCGCGGGACTTATACCATCACCGTTACTCCGGAACATAAAGGACTATTGAAGGACACCGTGGATTTTAGTCAGTACAAGTCTGACAGTCCCTCCCGCCCTGCCCGGGGTGGGAAGACTCATTTGATGATTTACCACGAAAAAAAAAGAGCCCAGCTACACTATAACATATTTTTTTTCAACTGGTCGTGGATGGCTATCTTCGAAACTATGAGGAATATCGAAAAATGTTGAAGACTCCTTTCAACAATTCTGGGAAGTGATCATATACGGCAAACTTAAGAAAAACGTATAAGTAATTGAAAAAAAACAGATCAATCTTCAAGGCGATGACTGTATTCGAAACTTAAGTTAACCTTTTCTTCTTTGAAATCATGCTTATTTTTGTTCAACTCAAAGCCCAGTTGAAATCTCAACCTGTATAGGAATGACGTCTTAGAAAGAGCTGTTCAGCCTTATGAGCATTATATATTGATGTATTAAAATATAACATTAGGAACACCTGATGTGGAAATCAAAGCTATGACTAATTTCACGGACTGATTTTCGATGACGATTAATATATTAATACAATTTTTATTCTACTGGCCAAACTCCCATGATTTTTTTACCCGAGCTCTTGGAGTTGGGTATCAGACTTTTCAGATCTTCGATTTTGCCGACCCCATCGTCGCTGGCATAAGCAACAAGATCCGCGTACGAAGTCGCGGGCAGAAGCTAGTAGATTGCTAAATTAATATCTCTAACATTCTATAAAGGTATTCGTGACCCAATTTAAACAAAGAGAATATTAATTCACAGTTATAGAAAGTTAGTTTGATGGTTAACAGTGTTGTTAAATGTGTAACGGTTATAGTTTGGTGTGGATGTTCCAACATTTGATGGACACACAATGTTGAGCGAACTTGTGGTTGAATCACGAACTTTTGAATAGATACTTAGCGGAATTTAAACTTTGGTGTCTACTAAACCGACATGACATAGGCACTAGTTTTACACCAGTTAAAATGATTTCGAACTCAATGGTTCGTCAATGATTAATTAGGAAGAAAAAAGGACAATCCTGTGTTTCTCAATCTAAATATATAAAACTCAAAGGTGACTGACTGACATAGGGCCCTTTCACACGGCAGTCCAGCTTTTAACAGGATCCCGTTTTCTGCAGGATCCCGTTTGATGGCAAATGTGTTTATATGTTAGTGTTCACACGAGTATCCCGCATGCGGGATCCTGCAAAAAACCGATCCGGTCGAATTGTGCCGTTCGGTTTTGTCACTAGAAACTGGATCCGAAGTCCAGTAAAAAGCGGGATCCCGTTTAATCACACCTATATTTCAATAGCAGTGTTCACACGGCTTCCTGCGTGCGGTTTTTTGCTGGACACTATTTTTTGCGGGATAGTGGAGTGGTGGCAGCCCCCGCCCCGCGCCCGTGTTCATACGGCAGTCTAGTTTTGCGGGACCAGCTTTTTACTGAATCCTGTAAAACTGAACTGCCATGTGAACACAGCGTCCAGTTTAGCAGGATACCGTAAAAAGCCGATCCTGCAAAACTGGACTGCAGTGTGAAAGGGGGGATAGTGATTTATCAACGCACAGCCCAAACCTTTGGCATGTAGGTAGATGTTATGACGTTGGCATCTGCTAAGAAAGGATTTTGATCAATTCTACCCCCAAGGGGATAAAATAGAGGATGAAAGTTTGTATGAAACTTTGTCAATTAAAAAATAGTAGATTATTAACCAAGGGGATAAAGCAGGGTCTTCTGTCGCGGGTGGCGAATTAAATCGCGAGCGTAACGAAGGACTCGAGGTTTACTCCCGAGCGTAGCGAGGGTGTTAAAAACTTAAATCACGAGCGAAGCGAGGGATTTAAGACGAGTCCTGAGTGTAGCGAGGGATTTAAGTTCACCCAAGACTAAGACAGCTTTATCACCGAGGAAAATACTCTACTTTTCGTACCATTTGCGAAAAAAATAACGCAGTAATAATATGAGATACGCATTTTAAACATTAATATTTAACATTAACTTATTTATCAAAATAAACTCAACGTTTATGTATTTGAAGAATACAAAAACGCGACAAATTAAAAAAGCAAAGGCATCAAGCTCATACAGCCTCGTCGGTTTTCGTAATTTTATTTAACTAGATGAAAATCCGGCTTCGCTCGGGTGAAACGTGTGTCCCAAATACTACACATCAAGGTACTAAATGTAGGTGTCACGGTAAGTCATAGGCCGAAAATAAAGAAAGAAAAAAAAACTCAACATGAAAACCGATGTCAATAATGGCGGCTGCGATCTGTCTGGTCAGAAAATCATTAAAAATTTACAAAATACTGGACAATCCGAATTTTGCGGATATATGTTGTCGACTCGAAATCTTTATTTTTTAATGTTTTATTATTCTGGTTAGCTTTCGATCGAGTCTACCGTAATCTAAGTATTCCAAATTTAAATCGCATTCTCTCCCTAGAGAGAGAATGAAATTCAGTACAACATTCTTTCCCTGTTTTTCACAGATTAAAAATGACTATTGTTATGTTCGCTTTTTGTGGCATAGAATGTCACTTTTTTGAGCAAGTGGTACGAAAAAAACACATTGTTAAGTTCCGACATCCACGCGAACGAAGTCTCGGGCACAGCTAGTTATTTATTAAAAATTGAACAAATTATTACAAAAAAATTAAAAGTTGTTGGTTGTATAAATCGGATACCTACTTAGAATTTATTGTTTGTTATAGTTTGAAAAACTAGTTGGTTTTTTAAAAACTAGTTTTCGAACTAGAAAACAATAACATTACAAGACAAACAAAAACTATTTAAGAGAACGAAGGCGCTTGAAACTATAGTTTATTCTGAGATCAAGTTTATTGAACCAAACCGGCAAATTGAACGTTACACCAATTAGTAAAATTAGCTTTGAGTCGATAGCCAAAGTTTTATCGTCAGGACCTCCAGTTAAACCGAGGCAAAGGTAACTTTAGCCGATACCAAACTGCACTTTTCACCCAATCACAATTAACTTTTACTTTGAAACTGTTCCAAACACCCGATTCTGCGCATTTGCAATCGGTGAAGGCAATGCGTTAATGTAATAAACTATTTACATCTATGCATTTTATTTTCTACCTCGTATTTGCTCGAATTATTTCGTCAGGCGCAAATTACTCGTAAGTTCGTTTCGGTTGTATGGCAAAGTAATGCGAAAATAATATATAAATAAAAACGTATTTCGAATCTATCAAATTGATAGATGGCTCGACAGACAATAGAGACACAGAGAATGTTCCCAAAATCTTAAATCCTTCAAGAAGAAGTCTTCGTAAGAAAATAAGTTTTCGAAATCCTTTTTCATGTCATTTTCTATTGAAAGCTTTGACATGAAAACAATTTGTATGTGAGCACAAAAAATGACCGATAAAAATTTCAAAATTAAATAAAAAATGTCAGTGACTTGCGGTTGACTTTGACCTCTGATGAATATATTTATTTATTGCAAGTAAAGTCTGATTTATTCAAAGCTATTTATCTTTTTCCAGAGACGAAAACATTGATTGGGGTCTGCATCAGCTGGATACGATCGTGGAGAGAATCGATTACGCGGGCAACCATTTTAAATCGATTACTCGGTTTGGGGACCATGCCCTACATCACTTGTTCCCCACATTAGATCACGCGGAACTAAATGCTTTATACCCAACACTATTCGAACATTGTGAAAAATACGAATCGCAACTGAAGACTAATACGTTTTATGAAGCCTTAATAAGTGCCAGTAAACAATTAATACGAAAACGTCCAAATAATTTTAGGGATAGTAAAATTTTGAAATAATATTTAAGTATTAAATAGTAAATTAATCGATACAATATAATTGAAAATAAGTCTGTATATTTAACAAAATGTAAGGCTGATAAAAATGTTGCATTGTACTTTATTTGCATTTATGCAAGCTATAATTTTTTTAACGATTTAAAAACTTAATGAATCTAAAATAGCCAGACAATTGTTTGTTAATATTATTTTTATTAGTTTTCTATTAATGAAAAAGAAAACTTAGCTAGATGAATATTTACAAGAAATGTCACCAAAATGAGCTTTTATATGGTGTTGGTATAATAAATAATATATGTATAAACTAAGAATGGCTGTGGATATGAAAAAATAGACTGCTTTATTTCCTTGACAATATAATGATTTTTATTTACTCTAAAAGAATAATCTTTATGAATTGCATACATCACGCTACAATCAATAGGAACAGAGCAGCGTGAGACGTGAAACCACAGAGAAAACCTATTCAAGATATAATAGATACTTACACAAAACTCACACCTTCCCATGGGAGTAGGCAGAACTACAGAGCGCCACCCTGCTACGATCCTTACATACTCCTTTCGCCTCATCCACATTCATACATCTGGTAAGGTTCTATCGATAAACCGGGCATAAATGAATCGTCGTATCGGCGGAAAGTCCAAAGGTGAAAAAGTCTATCGTTGAAACGGCCATAAGTGAATCGTCCTGTCGCCGAAACGTCCAATGATGAACCGGTCGTCGGTGAATCGATGCAGAATCGGTCAAACATGGACGCCGTTTGCGAGTATTTCGTTCCTGGCCTTCCTGAAGATAATATAACAAAATGAAATAAATAACTGAAGAACAAACCCTGAACAACACAACTTTAATCAAACAATCCCCGCTAAGTTTCATGGAGTTAACCCCCAAATAGTAGCAGACACAAGAAATCCACTTGCACAAGTTGCAACAAATGTTTAATAAAATGTCGGGCATCCCACAATAACTTGCACAAGTCCTGCAGAGTTGTTCGTAGCACTCGCGTAGTTGACGGGACACATTTGTAACCCGCCGCAAGTGTGATTGTACAGAATGTACCGATCCTCCCCCTCCAGTCGACGAAGTTTGGAAATTGCTTCACACGATCACTTTTAACAAACTTACATATGAACGAAAAGTTATCGGATTCAGAAAATTATATGAATTCCTTTGAGAGCTTTCTGAAGTACTCACTAGCTGTTTTGCCAGCGGTTTAACCCGCTTCTACACTAAGATTATCCCACGTGAAGATAAAATTGGGATAAAAACTATCCTACGCGTTAATACAGGTTATTAACTTTTTGTGTATCAAAGATCCATATTCGTTCAGTGGTTTTTGCATGAAAGAGTAACAAAAATTCATTCAAACAAACTTTCACGTTTATAATATTAGTAGGAAGTAAAATAGTCGCTAGCATACCAATTTGTCGGATTCCATTAATAGATTTTCGACTTTATAACAAAAGATGAAATTTCATGTTTGATTGGGAATGTTAGTTTGGCATAGTTTGACGTGCTGGCGTAATATTTGTGATGATGAGTCAAGAATCGAAATGCAATTTGTTCAATGAATTTGTGAGCGGAATTTCAAGAGTTTCCATTGTCAAAATAGTTGATGTTACACTTTTATAACCAGTCACAAGTTTTATTGTATCGAATGTAAACTATTGCTCTTTGATGTTTAGTGTGATTACTATACACATTGTTCTGAAAAGATACGGTTTTAAAAGTAATGACGACGCGGCGACGTTGCGGCTTTGTCGCGATAAGTACACATTTTCTTTAATGTGTTGTACTATCTTCAAAATAAGTAAGTTGTTCTTTCTCAGATACTTAATCTCAAATAATACATAAATAGCAGTTATCTAATTTTTTTCACGTTGTAATAAGACGTGGGTAATTAATAACCACCACAGATACATGGGCTATAGTCCTTTCAAAATATAAGTACCATTTACTCAAAAGAAAAAATAATGCACCATTTAAATGATCAAAAATCAATATCTAGTGTATGCATACACCTACCAAAGCAACCTTTTAATACATAGCCTTGAGACTTTCAAGTCCTGAGTGAATAGTTTACTTTTAGCCAAACGTGCTGCACCGTTGAGCACATCAGAAATGTGGAATGATCAAACGAGAACCTATCGCTAAATCTCGCCAAGTCTACTCAACAATGTGAAATGATTCCCGTAATTTTTTTTTTTTTTTGTTCAGCCCACACTTTCCCACTGCTGGGCAAAGGCCTCCCCCAAGTCTTTCCAAGAGTCCTTGTCCAGCGCCACTTCGAACCAGCCCTCATGGTACGAGTCCAATTCGTCTCTCCACCTCTTTCTGGGCCGGCCTCGGCGGCGCCGTCCATCTCGTAATGCGACTCAATAAATGACCAATAAACGTTGAGATAGTGAAGCTCGCGTAGGGTGGCTGTTGCTGGTGGCTCGTGGCTTGTGGCTTGTGACCACCCAGCTCGAGCTGCGACACTCGTACGGGCAACCACAAGCCTAGGGACAACCACCCACTTTAGAAGATCCTCTCGTATGTCTTCGTATAGCAGGCAATGAATTACCAAAATAATCATGTTACAACGTTCAGTTAATTTTAGCTAAAGTTGATTTTAGATTTAGATTGGATTTAGTTTATGTAACAAAACATAATTGGTACGTTCCTCTGGGATATGAAATTCTAATATGTAAAGAAAAATCAAAATGGCTGTCTTATTTTGTTATTGTTTCTCGTTATAGCAGATCTTAAAGTTTAAGCAGACTTCCAAAAATGAAAAGTTTCCAATTCGACTGTGTTGTCTAATATTTTTGTTAAAAATCGACTAAGAAAAGTTCTTTTAAATTTTTTGTGGTGATATTTGAAGTCGGATATTTAAAATAGTTATTTTTATTGGATTTATGAATAGTGACAATATATTCAAAAACATATAAACTCTCTACGAAAAGTGACAATAGTCAATATGTTGTGTCAAAAACATATAAACCCTACTTATAAACTCAAATATATGTCTAAATTTTAAATTTATGGATCGCAGGATAGTTTCGTTTTGGGTGTGTAATCATCAAAAATGAGGCCTCTCGTCCTGGATGGAGCGAAATAGACTATCAGACTCTAAGAGAATAAAAAAATTACCCTTTTCTCTCACCCGCCATTCACACGTTCCAGGGCCGCAGTACCTTGGAAAGCAAAAGGGCGCACAGAATCACACTAACAACAGTTTGAAATCCAAATTATCTCTAATTGAATCAGTTCATAAACACAAGGTTTCTGTCGAACAATTGATAAAATAAGATTAATACTAGGCTCAAGCGTTTAAATACACAGCAGTTTAATGTTTGTTAAACTATTTAGCTTAGTACTAACAATGGCAAATAATACCCTTTGTTTTTAGGTATAATACAGAAATAGAGTTGAACAAGCCTTTTTGTTATAAATACCGAGAAATTCCAAAATTTCTATACAAGACTAAAATGTTATTTTAACATCAGTTTAATTGTTACTAGTAGCTCGACTTCACATGAGTTCTTATTTAAGTTGCAGTAAAACTTTTTACATACCAACAATATCCTGACAGTGGACAAACGCAATAAAAAAGAATTAACCAATGTGGTGCAGGCTTTCGGAAGCCGTGCGCGTACAGAAGAACTTTGATATAGACTATTTAAAGATTAAAATAAAAAAGCCTTTCCACTAGAATGCTGAACATATTGTTTAGTAGTGTATTTTACAAGAGTACTTTTATATTAACCCTACTGGCCGAAAACGACATAGTGACAGGTCATTTTCAGGCTCATTTTTAAGGGAAACGGAGTACTACTAACAAAAAGGCCTTAGATCTGGGCAGAAGTGAGCGTGAGTGACATAGAATGGACCTTTGCCCTACTGTAGGACAAAAGACAAGACATAGCCCACAATTTCTTGGTTTCGTTACTAGCGGGAATAAAAGTATTAGGTTATCCAGCTTATGATATTTTTGTGTTCCATTTCATCCTATTTCGTTAAGTATTTCTTAAGCAAAAGAGTAATAAATATCCATTCATGCCCACAAACCTTCGCATTTGTGAAATATTTACAAAATGAAATCTAACCACACTATTTTTAAGCTCAATTTACAATTTTCCACACAACGACAAGGGTTCTAATCCCACATCAATGTTCATTATCCTTTCGTCCTTACAACGCCCTTGCTTTGAGGCAGAGAGGATTACTCAGTCACAGCGGACACACACATCGTTAGGGTAGCGAAAGAACCGACATATGCGAATAGAGAGCCAGGAGGGTTAAGAACTTGACCGATTAATTGTGAATCCAATTTTGTTGATGCGAATTTATTGGCTGTTCCGTTTCGCATAGAAATCTTAGCAGAAGTTTTCACGTTTTTCTGACGTTATGTAAACGGGACATCTGACGTTAATTTGATGGGGAAAATAAGTTCTTCCGTCGTACACTAAAGTTGTTATTTTTTTTTTCATTTTCCATGAAATAAATATCTTACATACTTCAAGTAACTGTCCCGTAAATGGTCCCGTAAAACTTCAGAATAATTAAAGTAATATTCACTTAAAATACGTCAAACAAAAGTTTACAACATCGACAACCGGGCGATACGCTTTTTTCTTTTACAGTTAGGAAAATTGTGAGTCTTGAGCTCTGGGAAAAGCGGAAGGCTTGACTAACTAAAACAGAGGAACGCAAAAGGGCAGTTGAAGAAACAGGGTTGTTTAAGTCAGCACATGACAGACAGCCACTTCCGCCCACTTTGGGCGAGATAAAGGGCCTATACTCGTATGTCTTAATGGTTCAACTTAAAATGCTTTAGGGATCCCTACTTTAATAAGTAAGTTAAAGTCAATGGAAAGGCAGTTGAATGTGATGAGTAGCGACAGCGACCATTATGGAGTGGAACATTAAACCGAACGGTTGTGGCTGTCATCTACCTACAAGTTTATTAAATAATTCCAAGAAATTCCATCGTAGACTATACTCAGTCACCTTTCATTTGATAAGAAGAGTCAAAAGCAAAGAGTGCGCGATTTGGTTTGTCTTGCGTCACTGATGAAATGTTCGAATCTGAGTAAATAAATAGGATACAATACTTTCCTTTTAAAAGTTCGCTTGGCGAGCAGGATTGTAAGAACTTCGCTTTTGTACCTACTGTCTTAAACTCTTCCTCATTTTGTAACACGGCGAACAGTTTAAGACTGTTCTCTGTTTCATGAAAAAGAAAATCGTGAAATATTTGCAAAGAATTATTTCATGTTTCCAAACTTTCAAGTAATTGTGGAAAGTGCCCAATTATGATCATAATTTGGCATTTATTAACATAATAATAATTAACTATAAGGTAACCAGATAATTAAACAGTAGTATAGTGGTCGTAAGTCTAAGTGAAGTAATTTCCTGAGATTGATTCCCAGGTCCATAAAAATGTGACTGCGATTTTTCAACCGAAATTACATTAGACATGAAACTTTTTATTTAGCAAAATAATTACACTCGTAAGACAAGACAGCTCTGAATAACCCTCCTTCATCATCGTCATCATATCAGCCGCAAGACGTCCACTTTTGAGGATAGGCCTCCCCCATACATTTCCAATACGACCGGTTGTAGTTGGATTGCTTATAGCGCGATCCTGTTGTCATCATCAGATCATCTATACACCTCGTAGGTGGACGTCCTACGTTGCGCTTGAATAACCTTTACTTAATTAGGAATTACAGCTAAACTAATAATCGTTTAAACAAAGCCTAAACTAAATTCGACCTAAAAATCTTTAATTTTTGGGTAAAATCACCTCATACCATTATTACCTCATTAATTTCGCACAGGTTACCAACTTTCATAATAGGCCTCCAGCCAACACTTCATTTATGTACAATTCGTTACAATTAATACAATAACAAGTGTAGTTACAACTAGTTACACAAATATAAAATGGTGTTCTGAAAAATCGATATCCTGAGGCCGGATTAGTCACGATGTTTTGAGTTTTCCTTCACCGCTTTTACAGTAGAGAGGAGAGTTGTGAAGGCCAATGAAGTGATCAAGGCTCATAACGAAAAAGAAAAAAGGGAGAAAAGAAAGGCTCTGAAATGCAAAGGAAGATTGAACGGGTTGGTTTTTAGTCAGTCAAGTATGATCGTCCCCTTCATCAGGGGTCAAGACCCGTTTGATGACAAGCCAAAAAAAAAACAAAACAAAAGTGTGCAAAAAAATGTTCGTTCTCAAAAACACCTCCGTTCTGAAAGTCAGTTAAACAAAAAAACAGTAAACAAACAATGCGCAAAAAAAATGAACATGCAAAGATTCATCAAAAACGGTCACCCAAGTCCCTAATAAAACCCAAAATCACGACCTAAGCTAACGAAATTAACAATCAACAGTGTAAATGTCCCTAATTACTGCTACGTGTCATCGGTCAATTCAATAAGAGGTAATTGGAGTAATCACTTCGAGTCTGGAGGGCGCTAATTACAAACTGTACACGATAACACAGAATAATTTGAGTACAAAAGGCTAACTTCGTACAAAGACCGATCTTTTTTAATCTTTTTACGAGGCTATAGTAAGCACACATAATTAAATGCATAGATGCCTGCACATATACAGTTGTTACATCAAAACTGGTACACAGTTGACAGTTAGTCACCCGAAATTAATATTCTATCTGAATCCAAATCCTGATCCGCTTTTTTGTCGGCTGTTTGTGTCGATACATCTTTAGAACTCCATATGTTTATTCGGTCGATGATTGGTTCTGGACAAAAATCGTAATCAAGATTGCGGCGGAGACAGACTATTAATTCACCGCGTATAATGTACTGCCCCGCATAACATACTAGAATGACATGCGTAAGGTCGTATTCTTCTGTTTTTTTTTTATTGCGTAGACCTTCGGCCCTTTACCTGTTTTGTAGGAAAAGACACACGTGATCGCGAAAGCGCAAATCCCAGCTATTAGCAATCAATTTTATACGGACTTTTCAGCCGCTGAGCACGTTTATTTGAAAAGGGATTTGGAAGTCAAAAATGCGACAAATTGGTGTTCATATAGCTTTTTTATTTTTCTGTTACTAATTGGTATTTATTATAGCTAAAGCTAACTATAGCGAATGGTATATTTTAATGGAGAGTTTAGTGCAGATTTATTTGTATTTTTTGTAAGTACGACATACAGCGACTAACCTATATTTTTTTCAAAATACGACCCAACACGGGTCTTTTTTTTAAATAAAACTCTCCAACGTTTCCATAGAATTCAATGTTAGCGTTATTTAAAAACGGACTGCCCTGATATTCCTTTTTGGGAAAAATGTGTAACACAGAAGAATACCAAGAATTGTTACAAATAATAATAATAATAATAATAATAATAATAATAATAATATTCCACAACTATCACACAACGCCATCTAGTCCCAAGCTAAGCAGAGCTTGTGTTATGGGTACTAGACAACTGATAAACATACTTATATATTTCTAAATACATACATATTATAGATAAATTACACCCAGACACAGAACAAATGATCATGCTCATCACACAAACATTTGTCCTGGGTGGGAATCGAACCCACGACCCCCGGCTTAGCAGTCAGGGTCACTAACCACTAGACCAACAGGCCAGTCACAAATAGCTTGTATGTCTTGTTACTGTCACTAGTTTTCACAAAAACTGCAAAAGCTCTCTATAGTCTAAAACTAGTTTCTCGTAAACAAACTTATACGAGTATTTATTTATTAAAAGTACACTAACAGCTTCTGTACACATATAAATTAACAAATAGTGTAGGTATTTACGAGTAAAAGAACTCTTCACAGAATCTGTGCCAAAGGAAGCTATTTCACAAGAAATTGTATGTTAAAGCTATGACGAATTTAAAATAAATATTAATATTTATTATGACATAGTTCTGACAGTCACGGAATCTTGCATCAGCGAAGCAACTGAAATAAATACTGCAGCAAGAATCAAGAGCTTTAAAAGTGAATAGAATTGAGTTAACTTTATGTACGTAAAAAAGTAAAAGACGTTTTTATAACTAGGTACAGATAAAATTATCACAACTTTTATTTAAGGCTAAGGTTTAAAAAGTAAAACAAAAAAGTCACATTCTACTTGAAAACCAGATTAAACTTTTTTCTAACAGGCACAAAGTAAAACGAAATTGCAGCAGAAGCAGAAGAAGTAGTCGACAAAATACATAATATTTTAATATTAAAACCCCTGTGAAATAACGTTGAGCAATAAACTAGAGGGCGTCCTTGCTATGAGTAAATTATTTTTAAGTACGCACACATTTCAACTTTCGTTTAGACACTAAAACCCTTTTACATAAAATGTGGAATGGAATCTTCTTCACACATAAAATTAAAGTATTAGGGGGTAAAGTTAAACGCGTTCGTGGCACCCTCATTAAGCTGTCTCATAATTTCTACACACTAATACAGCATAACCCCGACAAATCACCTGTTATGGCTCACAAATTTTATTTAGACAACTATAAATTCAGCTAAATGTTGACGTGATGGAGTGAAGTTGTAAGATATTACAAAGTGGGGAAGTTTGTCTGTTTTGCATTTTAATTAGAAAAGCTGTTGTGTTTCTAGATCAACACTATCTTGGTTTTTCGCAGTTTCCAATAATGAATCCAAATTGGTAACTTTATCGGAATCTACTTGGGATAATTTTATGTTTCTGGTTTATTCCCATACATTTTAACTAGAACATAGTCATTTAACTTTATCAATTTCACTACCATTATGATTAAGCTTTACTATTCTGAATTCAATCAATAATTCATAATAATATTATCTTACATATGATTTTGCTTAAGTGTAAAATAATATTCAAGCCAAGTAATATTCAATGAGTGAATAATATTCCGGCCCCTAGAAACCTTTATTCGCCAAAACAGTTCTCGGTCGGAGACAGCCGATTTAAATATCGAAAATCCTGCACACAAGATTTCTGTTTCACATACATGGAATTAAAATCGTGTTGCTATGACTCAGTCAAGTCTTTGTACAAATTTTCAGCCTAACTCCTGGGAGAATACAGGTATGTTACTGTATGTTACAGCTCCGAATTGCACTATCAAAACTTTATGAACAATGTAATCTGCATCGTAGATACTCCCGTACGTCTGAGTATACTTTACCTGCTTCAGTATAAATATTCATAGTCTTGAATTCTGGACTGCTCACCTCACGTTCCAACTTGGAATATCAAATGGGATTGGATTCTGGTGAGTACACAATATACATTTAAAGTTCTATATGTACTTTTGTTAAATTGTTTTATTAAGTGTACTCGTGTACCATCGGCATGAGGCATGGAATTTATAAATAATCTTTTTCCCACGTTTTTATATTTTTTAAATTAAATTATGTAAATATTAAAGAATGAGTATTGAGCATGAAAACCTATTAAACCAAAAAAAAATACAATTTGAAAGTTGATTTGACTCGGTATGGAGTGACTTCAGAGATGGCAACTAATTAACTAAACGGAGAAGAAACATTAATTACGAAGCCTGGTATCAAAAAAATAAATAAGATGGATCTTTATAAATAAATTAAAAATCAAAACCATACATAACGAATTACTTGATATAAATCAAATTGTGATTGATCAATGAGAGACTCAACGATGTGAAACATTGATGAATAAATCAGTGAATTATGAATAAATCAAATAAATTATTTAGTACTATTATTTCAGGCAACAAGCTTTAAGTGATTGATGTGAATTCAAATGAAATTAGCGATGAAAGCGCTTTACGAACACGGGGACCGATTCTCGAGTTTAGAGATGGTATCGAACTCGACAAAAATTTCTAATGACGTCATTTTTTCGACATATTTTAAAAGTTGATATGTCAAATTGGCCGTTTGTCGAAGGCTAACGTTACAGTTCAGTAAAATTTGTCGAAAAAATGACGTCATTAGTATTTTTGTCGAGTTCGACACAATCTCTAAAACCGAGAATCAGCCCCCAGTTCTGTCTCGGTGAAGTCTGGAGTTTAATCAAATATTAAGTTTGTGTGAGTATGTTTGAGATTCTAGGTAGAGATTTATTAAAACAAAAGGGTTATTCTAGGTTTGTTTATGTTTAGCGACCTGAAATACCAACATCTTTTTTGAATGTTGGATACATTGATGACAAAAACAACATAACAAAAACTGCCACAGTTATTGGAGCGAAATAAAACGTTGAAGTTTATTGGTTGTATATACGTCAACTCAAAACCGACATTGTTTTAAAAATATGTACCTCTTTTATTTTATATAACCTTGGCGGTTCGCTCGGGTTTCACACAGCATCAAATTTTTCAACCTACCCCCTGGAATTTTCAAAAACTTTTTTACTATAGAACTTTATAAGCAAAAAAATCTTTTTCTGGATAAACGAATACAAAAAAAAGAGTTATACAATTATGTAGGTACAGTCGTTCATATGTTATTCGCGTACACAGTACTGAAGCGACTTTGTTTCATGCTATCTAAAGATTGTTTTTACAAATATAAGAAACTTGTAACGGGTAATAATACTCATAACAAACAACTTTTATTCTGAGAGTTACATGAAAATAGCAGAAAGATGCTGCGTGAGTTTTTCTTTTATTTATTTCAATACAAAAGACGTGCGATGAGTTTCAATTTAACCCTGTTCTGTTCAGATTTTTAACCGACGAAACAAAAAAGAAGAGGTTTTCAATTCGACGTGTTAGGTATATTATTTTTCTTTTTTTTATGTATGACCACGCATAACTTTTTTCAGTAGGTGCGTCCACACAGAGCGAGCAGCCTCGCGAGGCATTTGTTGCGCGAGGAAACTGCCTCGCGAGGCTGCTTGCTTTTTAAGGACGTGCCTGATGGTTTCTCTGTGTGGACGCACCTAATGACATTTATTTATCTGAGTCCCAAATAAACAAACCTACTCATTTATTCAATCTGTAGTACTTTAGACAGACTTTAACCAAAATGTAAAACCAAAAGAGATGTACCCAACTCGAAAAAAAATAAAAAAAGTATGTAGAGAACATCCGCGCAACGTACACGTTGTGTTGATTGCTTTGGTGGCCATGTCTGACGTGATTACTTCCGTCCTTTGAGCACACCTTGCAATCTCAAAATTTCAGGTTCAATTTTTGGTCGAATATCAAATCCTCCGCCAATTCTACCTTAGCTAGTAAGCCTTTCAGTTGTTTTTGGTAAACTTTAACAGCTTTACTAATGAATGAAGAAATACAGTTGCGCCAAAGATAATCCAAAAAAATGTATGGTTAGTCTGTGTCTGTGGAGACAAATGAAAGTTGATATTTTTTTCTGATTGGAATACCTACCTAATACATTTAGTGTATTTATTTATGTGTATAGTGTTTTGTGTGTGACACTTTTTTCTTAATCTTCTTGTAGCAATTAAGTTTAAATTTTATTAATTCTTAATAACTCATAATATACTTTTCTGATTGTTCAGAGTATGGTTATAGCACAGCTATAAACCAATCAGCGCATTAGTGCATAACGTTCTATATTAGCTAATTAGCGTTTATGCCCTTTACGATATTACTTTAGTTAACAAGTGGTCTTTTACTACTTTTCCAATATTACCAAAATATTACTAATTTCATTGCGAGAGTTTGGACCTCAAAGGGTGGATGGATGAATGTCAGTTACACCGGAATGGCTATATATATATATCTTGGCAGTCTTACAAATACAAAAAAAGTAAAACAACTGCTGATCACTTGTCTAAAAAAAATCCGTCTACTGAAAAACGGCATTTGACGTTGATATAAGGGTCGTGCTACACTTATTTGAGATAAGTGTTCAACAGATGTTTAACTTTTTTTGTTATTATGTTTAACACAGACTTAGACACTAGTCTAGAATATTAATTAGTCTAACTTTTACACTGTTACATAACCCCGCTGGCAAAAGCCATTTGTAAATATACAAAAGATACACAAGTTTACAGTACTTTATACCGCTCATACAGCAGACAGTATATTTTACTACATTAATTTCAGTTGGCAAAGTTAAATAGATAAGTAACAAACTAACTGGGCTCACCATGTAATCTGGCAAAATGTGCATGTTAGACAGTTATGAACAAACGGCGCGAGTTGTATATTGTTGCGAGTAAACATCAGAAGACACAACTTATGTTAAACATAGGTATGTATGCTTAGTGTATACGCGAATGAAACTAATTCCAAAATGTTGTTGCAACTGTACCTTCGAAGCGCCCAATTAGGATGGTCGTTTGTTAGTACTTTGGTACAACCATTTTTTTTTAGCGTGGTAAAATCATTAAATGAGTCCTCTCACCCAGGGCAGAACGGGACGGACTGTCATATTCGTACTGACTAAAGTCCAGGCTGTCCTTCAATAACCCTTTACGTTCCGTGAGTCCCGCGACCAAATAGATACAATCATGGATTAAATTCATTCGATTCGCCCTTTTGTAGTAAACCATATGAGTGTCACTGTGGGACTTTTTTTTATTCTTTATAAACGCATCATTCTATTTCCAAACCACGGCAACTCCTGAAAGACAGAATCAATAGTGGCACCACCAGAAAAGCACCGAGACAATGGAGCTCGACTAGTCTCGGGGTAAAAATTTACTTATCTTGGATCTTGCAATGAAATTTATCAAAACAAAATAGTACAGGATTAGGATAAATACTGTACTATGGAACAGTAACTGAGAATCGCACTGACTAAAAACTACATAAGCGATTTAAAGAAATTATTCAAACTACAAATAGCTGTTTCTACCATAAAATTTCTAAAAACGTAATCACCATTATATCTTTATTTTTATCTAGTATCATGTTTAGGCCGCCTCCTTCTGCGAAGCAGTCATGCTCGTAAAGGAGGAGGCGGGCAGCGAGAGGGAGAGGAGATAGCGTCCTCCCTCCATCCCAGCCGCAGTGGTGAATGCCCACGGCGTCGGACGTCGCGAGGCGATCTCCGGCCACCGTAAGCGCGGGCATGCGTGCAGTGAGTAAAGGGCAACTCGCTGCCCGACCATAGACCATGCACGGGTCGACGGCGCGTTGTGTTCCACGCGCGCCTCAAAGAGCGTCAGCATGATGACGGGGCCTACAGAGGGCCAAAGCCTGCCGGGGTCGCGGGACTTATTTCCTTACCGTGACCCCGGAACATAAAGGGCTATTGAAGGACACCGTAGATTTTAGTCAGTACAAGTCTGACAGTCCCTCCCGCCCTGCCCGGGGTGGGAGGACTCATTTGATGATTTTAACGCGATAAAGAAAAAAAAAGTATCATGTTTACTTCGGGGTAGTGGGACTCACGAATTACCGTGACCCACGAACGTGAAGAGCTATAGAAGCACACCGTGAATTTTAGTCAGTACCTATGTGTCTGACAGTCCTTGCCGCTCTGCCCTGGGATCCGGATTCATTTAATGATTTTATCACGATATAAAAACTACAATGTTTAGTAAGACAACATTTTATAAACAACGTGGAAAATACTCTGCAAGATATCTTCTAAAAAGTCACACAAGTTTTGCAGTAGGTAAATAAATTCCATTCAGAAGGAGTACGTGGAAAATGAAGCTCGTCCTCGGGTACGTGGGACAAAATTTTCTACCCACACGTTGAATATTTTCACCTGCCCGATGTTGCTGGCATCCCAACTTATCAAAGGCATTCTTTTGGCTATTGCCGCTGCTAAGCTAAAATAAAACTGAGGGTGTCGATACCCCCTAATCGGAGGAAAACTGTTAAGCGATTTTGTACCGTATGAACTGTGATCTTAATTGAACCGTGATTTAATTTTCCGTGCATCTGTTATCTGCTTCACTGTGCGTCACATCTTCGAGTCCCGCATGTAACAAATTATTGTATGACGTAGGATCTGTTTCCGCATGTGAATTTAAATAAATATTAGTAAACGCATTCACGATTCAAGAGATATCCTACTCGTAATGGGGGGCCATTTTTTGTCAAAGATATATAAAAAGGTTAAATCTTGCCATAATAATTTGCAATAATATTAAAGCAAGTCGATTTTAAATTTATAGCCTTCTCAAAATTTTACTATAAAATACTCAAAAAATAAAACTTTTAAATAGGTATTTTTTATCAAAAAGCTAAACGCAGACGAAAGCGCCCGTCAAAATGGCTAATGCGTTAAACTCCTTCGGTCGCTAAGTATGTTATCAACCTAAAGGGAGACACCACAGGCGTTACTTGTACGTATAAACATGAGCCCAAATAAATCCGTTCAGCAGTTAAGCTTATCACACACGGGCAGACTATGAAAATAGTGAAGATAAAGCAATAAACTGAGAGTTTTTTTCTTTTACGACACTAGCCGTCTAGTTAGGCTGCCACTTCTAGTTATTATAATAGTTCGATTTTTTACGATATAGTGAAAAAAAAAGGATTGACAGACGGTGGTACTTGAACAATTTTTTGAACACAATGCCGACACTTATCACCCTGTGTTCTTCAAAGTGTAAAGTTGGGTCAGACTTCATTTCATCAGATTGGTATGGTATATTTATTACATATACTTTAATCTGGTAGAGCGGAACCTTACAACACAAGCAAAGCCATAAAGGGCCTAAAAGAGAACAAGACTAATGACGCAGTTTAAATTTGTTTTTTTTTTTGGGTATTGTCACAGACGTATGTTTTTAATCATGAACCGAACTTTTGAGCTCAACTTATACAGAAATAAGATTTGATTTCTTTTGAAAGTATTTTGATCATTTATTTATTAGGTCTCATAGTAGGTACATCTATCTTAAAAAATCTTTTCCTACAGGTATAATAATGTATTGTGTATTATTGGTCTTAGTTGCCTGAAATAAGGATAAATAAATAAAAAGTTATATTTTTTTTTTGTTTATTTATATGTTTTTACTTTGATCTTCAACTTAATTATGAAGCTACACAGTAATAAGGCGTAATAAAGCATTACAATATTTGCAAGGATAACATAAAACGCAAATAAAATTAAAGATGTCGCCGGTCGTTGTAGCAATTAAGTTTCCGGGCGTAATTAGGTCGGCGCGTAATTTTGTCCCGTTGTCAGTCACGTCTGTCCGGGAAACTTTGGAATTTCATGCAATATCTTGATATATGAAAATCTAAAAATATATAAAAACGTGAAGCAAAAATTTTTATGTACCTTTTAACGAATATCATGTGGACTGAGCTTGGCATAGGTACTTCTAGATTTTATGGAGAAGGATTGCAGGAGAAAATGTTCTTATTATTTCTCATACCATTGTTCAGCAGCACAAAACAACAACATAAAGAACGATGAGAATGAGGCAGTCCCGATAAGTTGAAGGATAATCAATTGTGATGTGTTTTTAACCGACTTCAAAAAAAGGAGGAGGTTCTCAATTCGGTCGGTATGTTTTTTTTTTTTTTTTTTTTATGTATGTACATCGATTACTCCGAGGTTTCTAGTCCGATTAGTGTGATTCTTTTTTTGTTCGATGCAGAATACTTGCAGTTTGGTCCCATAAAAATTTCTTCAAATTTGGTTCAGTACTTTTTATTTTGTGAGCATTTTTATTAATTTCGCCTACTTGGACGACATCATGATCTTTACTTTTTGCGTGTTTGTTACGCGATTACTTCGCCAATTGTGGACCGATTTTCAAAATTGTTTTTTTGTTGTACTAGGGATTGTTCACCTTAGGGAATACTGCAAGTTTCATCGAACTCTGTTCAGCATTTTTTGAGATAGGGAATTTTATTGGAATTTTCTTTTATGTACACAAAATGGGCGATGTTAATACCGGTGCTACGGATTACAAAATTCTAGTGCACATGTAAGAAAATTATGTATTTGCCAAGAATTTGGGTTGAATATTTAAACTAAAAAGAGTAAAATAAAAATTTTTTTTCAAAAAAAATTTAACTAATCAATTGTGATGTGTTTTTATGGTGTAAAATCATCAAATACCCTAGGTGGAGCGGAAAGAACTATCAGACTCTTAATGACTTTACTACAAAAAATTACCATGTTGCTTCAAATGCCCTTGCATTTCAGGGTTACGGTAACCTGCTTAGACAGTCTCACAACCCGCGTTTGGCCGAATCCCCACTCGTTCATTTATCACTAACTTAAAGAAGTAATTTGACTTTATTATTTAGGTGAACTTGAACCAACGTAAAAATTATTCACCTTCCATCCTGTCATCTGCGCCCTGATGACGGCATTATTGAGTGGAGTTCATATAGCCGTTTGGGCCAGACTAATTTAAATCTTCTACCATCGCGTGCCAAGGAGAATAAGATCATTTTAGTCTAACAGAGTGAAACAAATTCACATAAACACCAAAAGTAATAAGACAAAACTCACACCCGACAGCCTCCAAACACTCCGGATCTAATCTCTTACAGTGAGGGCAACGTCCTCTGGATTGCACCTCACTGCAAATAGAAACATTCGACTGCAAATTCTCAACATATCCTGAAAACTACGACCAAAAACGTATGTTTCTAAAGTACTAACAATTGACTCAAGAGAGTTAAACCTCTTACTTTATCTAAACGGCTTTAAGCCAACCCAGTATGAGGTTAAGTTGTCAAGAACGTATTACAGCGTGGACCCCCATATACAAAACGGATTTATATGTAAGGAATTGTCCTCTGTTGTGGAGATACCTCATCTAACTGTCACCGGGATGGCGAGATTCAAGAGAGACACAGGTTCTTCGTGATTAATGCCTTATACCTTACATATACAAGGCTGAAAACTAGTTTAGAGTAATACTTACTGTAATATAACTACAGGTACTGTTTTCTGTGTAACATCGAGTTTAAGGCTATTGTGACGAAGATATAAAGGGCAGAGAAAGCGTCTTACGTAACAACATTTGTAAACTATTTTCAAAGTAAGATAATAATTATAATTTTTCCAAAACCCCTCCGGCTATCCGATTAATATCTTCGACAGTCCTGGCGGGTAATCTAATTTATAATCTTACTTCATGAGCTTGTATTCATGCACGTCTGGGCATAGAACTCTCCCAATGTACGCAACTAAGCCCGATCTTGAGTTTGCCTTATCCAGTGTCTGCCGACTGGCTTTCGCGTTCGTTGCTTCACCTAGACAGCAGGCGCCTACTAAGTTTGCTTATTCGCGGGTTCCAATAGATATGTAGGTTGTTTAAAAGTCACAAAGTTAATTTGCCACGATAAAAAGTATGTGGAAATTGGCGACAGTTTGTTTTTTTTTTTAATTTTGTTTAGTGTAAATTCGCCGCATACATTTTTTCCATATAACGACAGAACGAGGATACAATGAGGAAACTGAACAGAAAGTACTAGGACAACAGGATCATGGAGGTGTTGGTACGGCCATATTCAGTGAAATTATGCTAAAATAAGATATGTGGAAAATTTACAATAACACAATCTAACTTTCAATGTATGAGGTTTAAAAAACTGTGGCAAATTAACTTTGTGGCTTTATAACAACGCCTCTAAACTTCATATTTACCCCCAACGACTATCAGTCCGACGAAAGATGTAGAATTGGCAGTCCTCCGTTTAAAATACTGATATTTTGGTACAAATTTATTCGATTGAATTGGAAGGGTACGACAAAATGGTTTGGAAAATACTCAGCGGTTGATGAGGAGATACTGTTAGGTCATTTGGTAAGGTAAAAGGGTTCAAGCCATATGTATTTTAATTGCAATGTCTAGACACGTCGGTTTAAACCATTTAAACCCTAATGGTTTTCACTATACCAAGCGATAAGGTTAAATGTCTATTTGAGCGGTTTACCCCAATTTACATAAATATTTCCAGGCTATCAATCTTCTGTGAGGTTAAATCGAATCAATTGCGGCTGGAATTATATGAGGTAAGAAATGAAGGGCACCGAAATCAGCAGTCAACCGTGTATTGATTACATCTAGTCTGATTTCCATTGGGACTAAAACCGAAGGTTTTAGACCTTCGGTTTTAGCTAAATTGTCTAACGTTTTATGAAGTTATGAAGATAATACATTAAGCGCCTATAAGAAAACGCTTAGCTAGCTTCAGCACAAGATGTAAAATTCTAAGATGAGGCTATATCTTCGCTGGACGGACAGACACATTTTCTGACCTATAAATCCTGCGTATCACAATCCACTACTGGAAAAGTTCCGTCCAGCGAGGCTATTGCGTATCCCGGTGTCTGTGTAGTGGCCTGGTGGCCATCAAACAGCTGTCAAAAGGTAAATTTTGCATTGGCTTTTCCATTTGCAATGAAACTGATAAATGTAAATTTTTAAATAATAACTTTTCTAACGCTCTTGAAGCACTCCACTCCTCAACTTAGCCTCTTAGCAGGTATCTAGCCAAGTTCAGGTTAACAACTGCTGGTCAGTGACTATCAAGTCAGCCAATAGCTCTGCTGGACTTGCCATCAGAGATTACTCGACAAATATTTAGCTATATAATCAAATTAACAATGTAAGATTATTTTTTCTTGGCTTTCATAAAATAACACAAAACGTCATTAGAGTGAAACACTACTCCTGCATATATCGAGCCGTTCCCAAACCAGGGTTTTTCTGGGTCATGCACTAGTTGTCCAGCTGTGTGGACTTATGGCGTGTAAAATATCAGAGAAGTTATTTCTTACTACCAACCCTGCACTAAGCTCATTTGGTGGATTAATGTCCTCTCTTTCTCATTGAATTCTATGTCCCAGTAATGACAACATAACATCATATACTGTTAGCAGTAACAACACCATGTAGTTGTGTAAGTATCACTAATGAGGACAAAGTTAGTAGAGAAAAATAAATAAAGAAATATAAAGTACCCATTTACCCAAGTTCCAAAGCACACGAACAACAAAAATAAAACAAAGACTTCAGTTTCAAGCATCACTAAATCAAACGGCACACCAGAACAAACTCGGATAATAAAGTACGAGTTTTCGGAACACAATTTACCATAGTAAACGGCTCACAAAGTGAAATGAGAAAAAATAATGGCGCAGTATATGCAATTATCCCTTTTCATTGGGCCGAAGTCGTGACGTGTTTAGAAGTAATAACAGAACCCCTCCACCACAAACTACGGGATAAAACAGAAGGTTTGGTACATTTTATCGAGAACACACAGATATATTCGTAGTAGAGAGATGAACAAAAGTGTGTACCGGGGTGATATGATATAGCATCGCAATTCTTATCAATACTTCAAATAACGCGCCAGAAAACTTACAGAACAGTACCGTCAGCACGAGTTTTCAGTATTTGAGACGTAAAGTAAACTGTAACTTTGACGACTTCAAATTGACAATTTTCAAGGAAAAAATTGGTTCCTTCTTCGCACACCAGAGGCGCTGTTCCATATTTTCATACAAGAAACGCTGTAAATACTGGAAAAACTCTGTAAAGTAAAATAGTGAAAACTCGTGCTAGGGGTACTGAGTTTTACCAATTTTTTCCTTGAAAATTGTCAATTTGAAGTCTTCAAAGTTCCAGTTTACTTTACGTCTCAAATACTGAAAACTCGTGCTGACGGTACAGAACTCAAATAAAACAAAAACTTGTCCATCTGACATTCCTTTCAAAGTGTTGAAAGGAATGTGGATCTGCTCAAATTTCCTGCGCAACTCCAGTCGATCGGTCTACGTAAGCGCAGATTATCTATAAATGCGTGCATTTGCGCTCATTGCAGAAACCGACCTTCTGTTCTAGTCTCCAACCCCACCCACTCCATGCAAATAAATCCTTAATAGCTGGTGGGGTTCTTCGCATTACATTTATGAGCCCATTTTGTTGCGTAAGCACTTGGAAAGCGCATTTTTTAATGATACGTGTGATAAATATTCTAGAGTAACGTTCACATTATTTATTTGCGAAAGATACTGTTTTAATAGCCTCTTAGATTCTTTGAACTGCTCACAAGTTTCATGAAATACATTTTAGCTGTAGTTTTTGAACTGAACATCTTATAATGTTGTAGAGTAAAGCAGTTTCCCTGAACTATTTAATTATGCTTTTTGAGACTTCCTTCTTTTGACTAGCTTTCATAAATAGTGTTTCGTGGAAACTCTTCGGAACACTTTTCCATCGTATGTTGTAAGCTTCATTAACACAAAAGTTTGTTGCTAATAAGGATCAAATTCTGGGCATTAATCATAAACGGCCAACTTAAGGAAATGGCAGATATTTATGAAATTTCTATTTTTCCATGTTACTTTTCTTCTACTGAGCCATAATTTACTCGAAATTATAAAATTTCATTGTTTTCAATGTTTCACTGGATTTGACGTATCAACAATCCCACTGTACTTAGCAATGCGAAATTATTGAGTTGAACCTGAAATTCACCCTGTATATTTGACCACCTATACGTTCAAATAATCAATATCTAAGTCATTAGTTACATTCGTACTGAGAAGCAATCTGCACGATATGAAGTTAGTAATAAAATCTCAGCAAAGTTTCGGGATAGTAAGTTATTGGAAAGCTGCAGCTCCTTACAATTGCAGTGAGCAGGCGCAGCGGCACTAACAGACGTGCAATTCATATTAATATTCATGCACACGCTGTCTCTAGAACAAAGCGTCTAAATGCGTTGAGTTTATCTGTATTATAACTTATACTATAAAGTGAAGGTAACTTTTGTCAATGAAGTTTTAACTTGATATTGAAGACGTATGGCCAAAATAAATTGTCACATTTTATTATTAGAAAGAGTTAGTTGATCTATACCGTCAGCACGAGTTTTCAGTATTTGAGTCGTAAAGTAAACTGGAACTTTGACGACTTCAAATTGACAATTTTCAAGGAAAAAATTGGTTCCTTCTTCACACACCAGAGGCGCTGTTCCATATTTTCATACAAAAAACGCTGTAAATACTGGAAAAACTCTGTAAAGTAAAATAGTGACAACTCGTGCTAGGGGTACAGCTGGTCAGGTGAATGACAGGAAGGCACTTTTTTATCCTCAAATGAATTGTAACACGCAGGGCGGAACGTGAAGGACTGTAATCCTTCAACACCCCTTTACGTTCCGTTACCTGATAAGACAGTAAAGACACAGGGTGTTTGTCAGTTAGTGAGAGTCTGTACAGTCCCTTCCGCCCCGCCCAGGGCGTAAGAACGCATTTGATTATTTTAAACCCAAAAAAGGAGTTAGTCTGCAAATCCAGGATTTTAGACAAGCCTGTCGTTCCTCGATAGGATGAAGCTAGTCACAATCACATTACACCATTTATGACGTCTGTATTTTTTGGGGGTCGAGGGGTCGAGAGTGTCTGAACTGTCATATTGGGGTTGGTCTATTGCCCCCAAGATACAAGAGAACTCATTAGAGGTAAAAAATTATAGAAAAATGGAACTAAATGTCTATACACCCAATTATTAACTTGTAATGTTGTGAGTAGACCCTTGCTCAACACTGACATTATCGAGGATTGCATGCGTGTAGTTTAAAAACACTAGCGTTAATATTACAAAGGCAGAGTTCAGTTCAACAATCAACAGGCAGCAGTTGGCACACACATCAATTCGTCCTATTTAATGATACCACAATAAGGGGTACGCGAGAAAAAAAAACATCCCCACTTTACGTGTACAGGCGGTACCCCAAAAAAAATATTTTACGAGATTTTATTTCACCACTTTTTTGGCGTAACAAATCTGTATATTTACACCAAATTACAGCTTTCTAGTACTGGGCGTCTCTGAGCTAAGCTGCGGACAAACGGACTGACGGACGGACGGACATGGCGAAACTATAAGGGTTCCTTGTTGACTACGGAACCCTAAAAAACACAATCTTCATCATCCCTGTTACTCCAACCAGTACCCTACGACAAAACATCGTAGCATTATCCGAAATAAATCGTGTAATTTATACCCAGGAACGCTAAGGCCTCGCTTAGGGCCAAGGGCATGACTTAATCACAGGCATTAAGTACTGTGGCCTGACACTTTGCGTGACGAGTAGGCCTAGGCCTTTCTTGAGATAAAATTAACATTGTCATGTTACACGTTTTGATGGACGTGACTGCGTTAGTTGTTTTCTCGTGTAAAAGAGATGATAAGTAGGTCGAGGGTTTTACTTGGTTTATTATTTTACTTTGTATTCCCCGATGATTTACACTGAGATGTACATGTAGAATACTTACATTTCACCAGTTATATTTAGGTTAATTCGCACTTATAAAATAACGTATTACAAAGTTACCGCTTTATGTTTTCAGAGGGAAATACCATTTTTTTAGCAGAGAAGAATTATTTATAAGAAAAGGCAGCAGGTTTTATAAAAATGCCGAAATTTCTAAATAAATCGATTAGAAGTATATCGGTACAAAAGAAGTACCTTGACTGTTAGGAAATGCCTCAGTCTGCTTATGCACTTTTGTGTTGCTTGAAGTACTGATACTGACAGCTTACATCATCCCACTGCTGGGCAAAGGCCGCTCCCCATGACTTCCAGTTTTCACTATCCAGTACCGTCAGCACGAGTTTTCAGTATTTGAGACGTAAAGTAAACTGGAACTTTGACGACTTCAAATTGACAATTTTCAATGAAAAAATTAGTTCCTTCTTCGCACACCAGAGGCGCTGTTCCATATTTTCATACAAGAAACGCTGTAAATACTGGAAAAACTCTGTAAAGTAAAATGGTAAAAACTAGTGCTAGGGGTACTGAGCCTAAGTTGACCGCTGGTCATTACTTTTGTCAAGCTCGTCTCGCCATCTTCTACGAGGTCTGCCGCGACGCCTTCTGGCTGTGTCAGGGCTTCACAAAGTGGTTATTTTGGCCCACAGCTGAAGCTTGAAGTACTAAATAAATAAATACAAAAATACCGTGTACCAAAAATAGGCTTTGTTGCTTCCCATAACTACTCTTTTACAATCATACGTAAACTTAAAGTAAACCTCCTAAAATCCTGGAAACACCAAAAATCCAGCCGTAGCCTGAAAATACAACACAATAAAAAACATATCCCAACAGACCACTTACAAAGTTACAATGTTGGGAGGATTAAAATAAACGAATAAAGTCCATTCAAATAGTTATTACCAAAGGTATTTACCTCGAACAGAGTGTAAAAGCAATAAAGAGCTGTATCACTCGCAGAACCGTAAAACTTTTTAATCCGGATAACGCCTGTATGTAGGGTCATAGGTTTTGTGCCATAGGTTTGCACACATATTGGAATTTGCAAAAAATAAGAGAAAAACTTTTTCAATTTTGCTTGCGTGAAACTTGAGCGCAAAATGGCGCGGTTTTGGAAATATTTTTCTGAATATTTAACAACGTTAACAGTCTGGTTCATTTATACGCAGAATTTTTATTGAAAAATCAGGTGATGGAGTAATTAAAAAAAACATTTTGTTTTCACTGCTTATAACAAAGTTTCGGGGTATAATAATGGACCGGTCAACATAAGGGAAGATTTAATTGTTCATAAGGTGGATCAAAATTCCTCTCGAGGAGGAAACACCGGCATCAGTTGATCACACATATCTATTATTATGGTCACATTTGAGAGTATCTAAGTTCAAAAACAAAATTAGACAAATTCCGGAATTTTCTCTGTATTGGCATAAACACATACCTCTCTCTGACCGCTTACAGCGTATACTTCGTGTCGCGGTACTTACCGAATTAAAGGACACGGTGGATTTTAGTCAGTACAACTCTGACTGTCCCTCACGCTCTGCCCTGGGTTGGGACTCATTTTTTTTTTTAGCGTTGTAAAATCATCAAATGAGTCCTCCAACCCCGGGCAGGGCGGGAGGGACTATCAGACTTGTACTGACTAAAATCCACGGTGTCCTTCAGTAGCCCTTTATGTTCCGGGGTCACGGTAGTAGAAATAAGTCCCGCGACCCCGGCAGGCTTTGGCCCTCTGAGAGGGGGCGCCGTCATTTTGCTGACAGCTCTTTGAGGCGCGCGTGGAACACGACGCGCCGTCGACCCGGGCATGCCGACTCTCAACTCAACTCGCTGTCCGACCATGGACCATGGTCCATGGTCGGACAGCGAGTTGCCCTTTACTCGCAGTCCGCATGCCCGCGGGGTTGGGACTCATTTGATGATTTTACCACGATAAAAAGAGCGTATACGTCGTTGATAAGTGTGGCTATATTTAATAATCTTCTTAATGAACAGAAAGAAGAACAATGGATGTGTAAAACATTAATCTTCGTAGTTGAGTACAAATATTATCTTTTTTCTTTTATTTATACTGACAAATTCACTAACACTGTAATTTTTTTCTGCTTACGAAGACCAACTCGCAATTACTTCAGTATCAGTAATCATGGCACTCGCAACAGTCCTGAAATATCGGAAACGCAAACAGATAATACAATTGTAACAAAACACTCCACAAATCCATCGTTCCTGGCAAATATTTACAAATTACTACAAGACGCAGCACATACTTTCACACAAACCATCGTACTGGCATCGTACCTCCATAGTTAGGAGTATACTCACGTTCAGCTAGATTGGCCTGCAACATACAGATCACGTCAGGCGGAAAAGTCAACGGCCCATCATATCCTTGTTATAATTCTGAACCAGATGCTAAACAGAATAAAGATACGGGAATGTTTCTATAAAATTTATAAAATACGAGGATTTTTTTTATACATGGCACGTTTGTATTTTTGGAAATCATTTGTTACAGATACTCCTTATAAGTTCCGGATAGCTTGATTGCGTGGCGATAGATTTAATTGTATGTTAATGTTTATTTTGAGCCAGTCAGTACCAGGGAATAGCTAATGGAGCGTATTCAAAACTTTACATTTTTACGTAAATTAAATTGACATACACAAACAACCAGACCTGGAAATATCTGTATCTGAAATGAAATCGAACCCGCGACAGCAGAGTGTCGCCTATTATTTAAACATTTTTTGAGAGCTATAACTATTCTACGTATACACATAGACGGCAGGTAATATTGGTAAAGAATGGAACGTATAGAAGGAAAAAAATAAGTAAGGCTTGTCTACTCGTATAGTATTTATGCTAATCGGCGATTATGTATCCACTTTATTCTTTTGTTTACCTTGTTTTTATAACCACACATAACTGAAATACTACTAATAAAGTGCATACTTACGGGAAAACGTCGTAGTCATTCTCCATTTTCGAAACTTCATTCTGCAAACAACAATTGTTTCAGCGGTATCCAATTACACTGCCGGACCACTAAAACCTTACACTTGGCAGCCACGATTTGCAACTGAATGAAGTAGTTCTCGACAACCGCCAAGTATTCTTCAAAACTATTCCTATTCTTGAAAACACTCCAAGTCTGCAAACTTAAATTAATTCGGTTTCTGTGTAAGTCTAACATGTGTTACACAGGTCTAAAGGGAAAAACTGTTTAATCTACTGACTCGTTTACACTGTGACCCTTAAAACAAGTAATTAAGACTCCTCCCGAGAGACTAGACTGAGCCTTCATGAATAAAATAGTATTAGAACGCGTTTCGTGTTTTTGGCATTAACAACATAATATTTGGGAATTTATTTATTTATTTAGGATCTCCAACAAAGAATACAAAACAATGAAACAGAGGGTTCTTTTATGTATGCTCCTTCACTTATAGGAGACAACATCATGTACATTTATCAAAGTTTAAATATAGAGAAAAGACAGATACAAAATTAGATGAGATTTAAAACAAAAAAAAATGAAATATATTTTTCCTATTACTCGGATGATACAAAATAAATCTGCAACCATCCATATTCCATCATTTCCTTTAATTGTTTTTGTTAGTATCAATCTACTTAATTCAAACTTATCTATTTATTTTCATTACGTATTTGTTTTCACTACACAGTTACACATATTTTATTTTACTTATTATTAGTACATCTACATAACACACTGACTCAGTATAAATAATATTTAATTTACGTATTTAATTTCGAGCGTATGGCACTCGTGGGCTGCAGCTGAAAATCAGCGTCAGGTGGCAAACTTTGTGTTGCCATCTGGCATAATGCTGAGCTGAGGCCCTTTGGCATTAAATTGTTAAGTTTATTTGTTTTTTATAATATGTACTCTCTCTTTATAACCTATTTTTTTTGTATTGTTTAGTTTTAAGTTTGTGCCAATAAACACAATTTTCTTTCTTTCTTTCTTTCTTTCCATATATGGTAAATCCTGCAACGTTAAATAAAAATAAAAAAGCCTTTACAACCATTTTGTAATGTTTCGGATTATCCACATGATGACATGATCCTTTACAGTGTTATGTTTCGGTTAAAATAAAAATGAAAACCTAATAACTACTGGCTTTATTTTTTTATTAAATACGGGCTTTTACCCACGACTTCGCCCAAGGTCTGGAATTGTCCCATGAGAACGGACTACTGGTTTAAATCTTTTTTTAATTTTCCACTCATGATCTAACCATGTGCTTAATTTAATTCAAATTTGTTAATCTGTAAGCTGTTATTATGTGAAAAGTTGCCAACAAGACATTACTATTTCAAATACGAAAGTGTGTATGTATGATCCTTTTCACGTCAAAACTGCTTAACCGATTTTGATGAATTTTACAACAGAGACTGGATTCTAAAGATGGTAATGAGGTATAAGACGAGGTGAGGAGTAAGCGAAGCCAACAGCAATAATTAGAGCTAAATAATAAAGAGTACGGATTTCCATGCCAAAAAAAACACTTCAAAAAAAGATCTCTATGGCTCTAAGGTTTGCTGTAAGAAAACCCAATTCTGGGTTAAGCTCGCCTTTGTGTATTACCTGCCCTTGTGTGAAATGTTATTTTAATTATGTGTGTACAATAAAGAATACTTAATAATAATAATCATTCAAATCAACTAGGTCGATCATACAATACGGTAGTTCACAAAAATGTGTGATCAAAACAGTCAAACAAGGAAACACTAAACGTGGTGAAACAATGGGGGTCTCGTCCACGTAATATTTCCTACTACTATAGTATTTGGGGTCCTACTGACAGCTGTTGAATTAAAGGTAACGAATAAATCACGTCACTCTCTCTTTTTTTTGAAATTCTCAGTATTTGTTTAGCCTTAGATAAACAGATAAATGAGGAGATATGACATTTAGATCTTGGCAGTTAGAAGTGATTTTTCTTAAGCTGGGTACTCACTTAGCAGTGTTGCATGTGACGTATCAGATACAGTATCAAGTGAGTACGTAGGCACGAGCCTCCTGCCTGCGTACTCACTTGATACTGTATTTGATACCTTACATGCAACGCTGCTAAGTGAGTACCTAGCTTTAGATATTTTCTGTACCCACATATTCAAATCTATTGATGCCAAAACATACACCTCTCAAGTCGCACGACACAAGGATATTCGGTCACTCTCATCTAGATGTTACCTACAAGATCAAAGTTCCACCTTCTTCATGTTGATAGTACCTACTAATTCATTGGCCTAACACTTCAGTATTTTAATAAGGATAGCACAGAGATCAACTACAATACATGGGAGTCAAATTGTATTACAATCACACGATCTCAGCAAGCAAAGATGTCAAAAACAAAATATAACAATAGCCAAAATTGTTTTCAACCAGTACTTAATCAATTTTCTCACGACAGTTGAAGACCTCTCATGCAAATTTTTCTCATAACCAACTGATACCAGAGTAGAAGAGGGTTTGCACACCTCGTGTCTTTGCTTGTCACTGTAAGTAGCATTAATCCCTTGGGGCCTCTAGAGGGCCTAAGCCTGCCGCGGTCGCGGGAATTATCTCATTACCGTGACCCCGGAACATAATGGACACCGTGTATTTTAGTCAAAAGTAGCATTATCCCACTGCTGGGGCACAGGCTTCCTCTTTAATGACGAATTGGTCTGTAATCCAGCGCGCGGACCCAGTTCGTTATAGTAGATTACATATATCATCAAATTTTAGGCTCAAAGACAAGCCGGCCGGTTTGCTCACGGCTCACCGTTTTTCCGTCACATTTTTGGGAGTAGTGTTGTGATGCAATAAATTACACAAAGTAACAAGCCAAGCTGGGTTCAAACCAACGACCTTTCGTAAGTCAGTACAACTAATTAGAACCAATCGACGACGGTCTTCGCTAGTATTCGCGCCACACCTCAACCTCAAAGCACCCGTTCGCACTCTCCCACGAAATTAACAGACAATTGTTATGGGTTTTGCAAGTGCCACCAGCTATAATAACTTTAAAAAATACGGAATTACACGCACACATCGTAATAATACAAAGTCGTAACTACCAATTCAAATTAAACTAAAATTATACACTTTCTAAAATCTCCTCGCATAACTGTCATGATTCAATATTTTAACATGCCATTTGACGATTCTATAGTTATGTATCAAAGCTAATTCGCATAATATAAAGATTAGTGAACTTTATTGGCACTTAATCAGATGAAAGTAAAGTTTAATTGGTATGCAGATGTTACAACGAGAGTGATGAAAATTTATATTGATATTATGTTACGGAAGTTTAACTTGGAAAACTAAAATGAACTTTATAATGGTGCACACAAGTATTTAAATAAGCTAGTGGATTGCCATTCGTAGAAGATGAATTGGACCAAATAAAGACAAGCTCACGAAAGACCTTGAACAATGTCTCAGATTTGTAAGGATAAAGAACTGTAATAAATTCTTACCGGTCTTTTAACACAATTATTTTATTCGATTTTTTTACTTGGCACAACACTAGAAATGAAATAAATCGTAGTAACTGATATCATTAGAAGAAGGTGGAAAAAAGGTCTGACACTTAAAATGAAACCTGAATTTGTTAACTAAAGTATGAGAGATGGTGCTGACACAGGTGAAAATTATAAGAGAATGAATTTCTGCGAAAATGTCTCAGACGTGGAAATTACTCCTTTTGATGTTTGTAGGAAAGATGAAGCCGTAGGTGGTAAGTGTTGTTTTGGAGACAAATAAAGGCTGAAATATTGGTCAATTTATCCCTAAATCGTAGCTGAAGGAGCAGAATAACTTAAGTTTTCGCAAGACTATAGAACAACTTAGTAGCGATGAGTGCCAAACTACAGCGAGTTGGATGAACTTGCGAATATCAGAATGGCCAACTGTTTACATATTCATGATTCGCCACGCTACGTACGAAACGTTTCTAAAGACTGATAAACTACAAATAAATAATGCAATGTTTTTCATAGCTTTGCATCACTATGAATACTTAATGATTTTCGGATTGAAGCGTAAATTTTCAAAATAAAGCCCTGTATTTAAAATCTGTAGTCCTGGAATACCAAAATTACCAATTTTGAGAGCTTTGAGAAACTTGTTGGAATATTACACCCTAGGCTAGATCTAATTTTGTAAACATCTAACGATGCGTACCAGAATCTCTTTGTAATTAAGGCAGCCTAAAGATGGAAATAATAACTAACTTTAACGATAATTGTTGTACTGAAACAATGACAAAGACTAGAAATAAAATAAAAGATTTTATTAAGTAGATACAAAGTTACTAAGTATCTAATAAAAGGTTGTAGTTGTAATAAGTAACAAAAACTCCAAGAACACTTCAAATGATTAATGAACCGATTATTACACAACAAATACAGCGTTAATTTACCAGAAAATATACCGGAGACCCGTAATTACTAAAGTTAGTGCATGAACCTTACGTAATCGCGATACAGAATGAACTAATTTCATAGTTCTTAAACAGAACTAAACTACCTTAACACCATGGCATAATTAGCGAACTAATCAGAAGGTAAAAGTAGTTTGGACAATGAAGCTAAACTTGGTAATTAACAAATTGCTAGGTTAACAAACTTCCCTTTTACATTTGTGTAACAGACATTTGTATCCTTATGTTGGGTCGACCTCGACGTTTTGAGTGCAGGCTATCCCCAAAGGCATAAGATCTAATACTGTAGCGGCCTTTAATGTTAGAAACTGTGATGACTGGCGGCTTATTTCATTAAATCTTCTTTTATACGATGACAGTTTACATCGGACATTGTTTTCTGTATTGTTGAATGTTCTCCATGAAATACAAACTACGAGATATTTAGGTTCAACCTTATTGCTCATACAGCTTTTTCAATTGTACTTAAAAATATTTTACATTTTATCTGATCTGAATTTTTTTTTCATTCTGGAGAATTATTTTTCCAGTTAAAAAATAATGGTCGAATAATAAGTGGGCATCAAAACAGTTATTAAACTATTGCCAATAAAGAATCCCAAGTAAATATCCGAACTTACACCCGTAAAGGATTAATGAACAAACCACAAAGCTAAAGTTGTAAGCAAACCCGCATGGGACATTTTTCTTTCCCCTGTATTATCCCGGCTAAGTGGACGGGTCCAATTTATATAAGGATGTGACAGCTCCGTGAATTATGGTGATCGGTTGCCGGTTGACGTGATCCCGGTATCCCGGGATTCTATAGGCTTTTTACCCACTATCGACCGCTTGCAGGTGGCGTGCAAAATGTTTTTGTCTGGATTAGGAATTGACTTACGACTGCAATATGGCGGCAATAAAAACGATTTCTGCTGGAATCGCACTGTTGGTGTTAGCTCTAGTTTAATATTTTCTATTTGTTTCTCGGCTAAAAATATTTCTCTTTATTTTTGGCAACACTTACTATTTTTACTCGTAAGGAAGCAAACACAGAATTGCAGTCCTTAACTTAAACTTTTTATATTTTTCTGCCACCAGGACTGCATTAAATTTATACTTTACGATCCTCCACAAAATCTTTATCAGCAATTTTTCCCTTTCTCCGCCATTTCGTACAAGTGATATCACCTTTTAAAGTATTCCTATTCCACCGTGTCTGATCAGTATCAGATCCACAAAACTTGGATCAACATTCATGCTAGCACCATAAAAAAACACATCGAACTACGTATGGTTCGTTACTTGGACCCATCTGGGCCCTTAATCGGGATTGGGGTCCAGAATGTAGGTCATCGTACTTCCTCATCCCATATTCAAGGGAATGAGTGGGTTGGAAAAATTCTGTCGTCACACATCACATTATGAAGATATAAAGTTTCCCTTTTGATTCATGATCTCGGGCCAGAGATTTGCTGCAAAATGTCTTTACGTTGTCGTCTGATACGGTTTGAAATTTTTGCGACAAACGAAGCGTGGTGGAGGTAAAGAAGGACATTTGTTTGCCCTCAACGATATTAAGTTCGTGTTTCCAACAACAGAGGTTACAAGAAAGATGCCTGAAAAATAAATAAGTAATTCTGCTCCACTTAAAATATACATTAATTAACTTACTGATACAATTAGATAATACAGTGAGACGCCCTAATATTAAGTTACTAATTTGGTTACTACGTACACTTTGTCCTTTTCGAATACGGGGAATTTAATTATGTTTGAGTCTAATGAACACCCACTTCTTAGGTTTTATGAATAAATAGCTGTTCTGTCTAATTAGGATCTTTATCGCCCTCATAACAGAAATGTTTACGGCCAAAGGTTGTCACGGGTATCTCAAAGGTTAAATACATTATTGTTTGACTAAATCAAAAAGTATGTAATGTTTAAAAACTCATCTGCATGTTTGGAACTGGAGATTGCAATAACTTAATTATAAACTACACATAGTGTTTACACAACTTTACTAGATGATTGCCTTTTTTTTTGCGTGGTAAAATTATCAAATGAGTCCTCCCACCCCGGGCAGGGCGGGAGGGACTGTCAGACTTGTACTGACTAAAATCCACATTGTCCTTCAATAGCCCTTTATGTTCCGGGTTCACGGTGATGGAAATAAGTCCCGCGACCCCGGCAGGCTTTGGCCCTCTGTGAGGAGGCCCCGTCATTACATGATTGCCTTGTGTATATATTTTTTTCAATTATGTCCTGACCTTGACCCATTTTATTTGAGATTCGCGCAACACGTTTTCTTCTTCCATTCTCTCCTTGTAAAAGTCCCTCGATCATTTATTCAATTTTGGTTCAGTTCTCAATCCTCAACCTCACACAAATTAATCCATCTTTTCTATAGCGTTCGTCTCCCCTTTCATTCATCAATATTCAATAAAGTACTAACTCTGAATGGATAAATCGTTATACTCGTACTTTACAAAGAAAAATATTATCGATTTCCTTCAGAAATTTAACGTTCAAAGATTCGCTTCCGAAATATTATTATACGGTTTGACATTGAATTTTTCTTACTTTCTTTTTATTATAAATACCACCCAAACCGTTAGTGGTTGCTAATAGTCATAATCGCTTGTTTGCATACTTGGATTACTTGATTTATTTTCAATCCAAGGATAAAACAGATATCTTGACATTTTTGTCTATCGATTGACAATTGTCTATTAAGGGCTGATTTTTCAATACTCAGAAAACTTTTATCTGAGGATTAAAAATGTCGGTTTGACAGCTAATTTATAGAAAATATGTCAAATCGCTATTTTTATTCCTCAGATAAAAGTTATATATGACTTTTGAAAAATCAGCCCGAAATAAATTAGTAAAGTTCAGGATGCATATTTATCTTTCTTTTCTTCATCGTCGTATTTAACGTTATTGGTTAGTACTGACCAGAAACGTTTACTTTTTAAATTTAAACAGACGTTTAACATATTATGCGTGACAAATCCATCAATCGATTGACGATTACCTAATACACAGACTATTGAACCCTTTCTATCAGTAATAAAGGCTCAGTGGTCATGTGAACTATTATTATTATTTTGCTTATAATTACCTCGCTTACCGTTATTAGTTGCACTTAACACTTGCTTTTCTAGGCCGTCTATAAATCCTATACGTAACGATTACTTGTTTTTAATATCTTTGAAGCTTATTTAACATAATCGCTGAACTCTTTCTAAATTCTTACAGTTAATGGTCACCACGCTTACCGTTGGTGGTCGCCAATGTCCATAAGCACTTGCTTACCATAGTTGTCATGTACATCCTCTAAACTTAACGGATTCTTGTTTATGGTATCCTTGTAGCATGAGTCGTCGTCGGCCTGAATTGTGACGTCACGCCCGGGGAAAGTACCACCACATTCTTAACCCATTGTCACATATGTGCTACTTAAGATGCTTTGAGTAAACGCTCATTCATGTTAACTTTGAAGCATATTGTTAAAGAAAATAATATGGGAAACATGGAAGTGAATTTTTAATGTGATTTGGCGTGAGACTGGAGATGTGGAAGGCGGAAAACGAGGTGGGTGTTAATTAAAGACATCGATAGAAGATATTAGTTTATTGATAGATTGAAAGATATGCCTTTAAGTGGTGTAAACCATACACAATTGCACTATTGCTTACTCGCGCATTTTTACCTCAATTAACAAATTAATATTAGTGAAGCATTCAGTTCTCGATTAGCGGTCATCAGGTGTGGTCCCTTGCTCCTTTGTATAAGGAAACCTTTGGTCCGAACAATGTATCTAATTTGACTTTAGTATCAACAGTATCATTTAGCTATCTTACAAACTTCTAACTCCGGTCCTTCAAGCCGGATTGATAAGGATGAGAAAATGATTATTGAAGTATTGCTGAGATCTAGGATCGTGGAACTATCCCCGGTTCTCGGATCTGTCCAAACGGATGAGAACTAATACCCTGGAATGTAAAGAGCAGTTGAAGAAACACTATGGATTTTAGTCAGCACGATTCTGACAGTCCCTTCCGCTCCACTCAGGGTGGTTGGGCTTATTAAATCATTTTACGAACAAAAAAAAACTATCGCAGAGACGGGTAGGAAAAAGGAAAACATAAAATGAAATAACATTTTTAAATAATAGTAGATTACGCACCAAGGGAGTAAAGCATTGCCTTACGTCACGGGCGTATTAAATCCCGAAGCGTCACTAAGGATTCTGGGGGTGAACCTCCGTAGCGCAGCGAGGAGGTTCAAGTGTTAATTCCCGAGTGAAACGAGGGAATTAAGATAAGAATCCTTAGTGTAGCGAGGGATACAAGTTAGCCCAAGACAAGGCAGCTTTACTCCCGAGGAGCGTACTCTGCTTTTCACACCTACTGCGAGGAAATAAATTCGATTTTTGAAATTTGATGTGGTACGACAACCTTCGAACGTGAAGTTGGCATCACTGTAAGCGATCAGCTGTTACTGATACAACTCCTTGGTGAAAGTTTTCATACGGTTTTCTTTGAGGTTCCAAATTCAATTCACATTATTCCCACGGGAATAATGAAATTCAGTACTATATTATTGCCCGGCTCGAGCGAGAGGGAACAATGTCATGCTTCATAGTAGGTTTGCCTGACATATAATTTGACATTTACGAGCAAGTAGTGTGAAAAATAATATTCAGAACCTTTTATTTATGATTAAATATGAATCGTACACTGTCATTGACCTTTTGACTTGAACAGTAGATGGAAAAAAACCTGAATACTTATTTATTTATGAAAGAAAGTTAATATAAAATTCATGAGTCATAATATTACGATTATCTAACGTCTAAGCATAAATTGAAGTTCAAGTTTGGGTAATCTATACAGCTTTCGGCACTAGAATATATTTCGAGAAATTACATTGCAGTTAGTTTGGTTTATCAGCTAGGTTGACATGGAATTGGACAGCTCATAGAGCATCCATTAAAGATGTGTGTTTCAGGGGTGCAACAAAAAAGTTTGCGATCACTTTTTTGCTACGGTGCAGGTGATTAGTTTATGATTTATTCTTCTTTTTAGATGCTTTATTTAAAAATATTAGACTGAGAATATAAAACAATAAAAAAGTTCAATTTATTGTTTTCAGTTCAATTTACAAAAATGTCATGATTATTGTATTGATTTTATTGATTGATGAGTAACATAGTTTTTTAAAACCTTTGTAACTAACAATATATGGGCAAAATAATCAAGTCTAAATTAAAAATAAATAATAATGAAATGGAATATATCAAAATAAAAAAAAGATATTTAAAAAAAAACTAGTCTTAGTTGTTAAGTTGTGTGAGTGTGCCGTTGTCTTTCGCGTTAACTTGAATATTAAATGTGTAACCCACAACTGCTTAGCTATGTATTTGTGTGTACAGATAGTAGATGCGTAAGAGTGTGATAGTGGATCGGGGAAGCGTTGCTGTTCAGATTACCGGTAGTGTTGATTAAGAATAGTTTAAAGGTGTTTAGATATAGGTACCTACATCTTTTATCACTTTTTTAGACAGTATTTTTTTTTTCAAAATAAAACTATAGCAAGCTGTTATTTATTTAATTAACTGATGCCTCTACTTTCGGGATTTCAAACGGAGTAAAAACCTAAAATAAAAATATCGGTTCAAGCGTCAAAATGTGTTATTTCATGTTCTAAATAACACGTCATGAGCAACCACTCCATTGTCTCAATAATACCGTTATAAACAAGTTACCTGTGAAGATATTAACACTGTAAATTAGTCTAACATGAAAAATAAATACATGCAACTACATTATCTACTACGTCTGAAACACGTCGACGGGCGAAGTCAACGCACACAGTCGTAGCGCCCGTAGCGGTGTGTAGGTAACCGTAGTCTCATTCTTACCTGCGCGCGCGCACGCGTCGTCTCGAAGAAAGCCTCAGTGCTGAACTGGCGGCCGTCGCGACCGCACCGGCCTGCCGACATGTGGCAAACCTTGTGACTCAAGTGTTGTGAATTGTGTACAAGCACAGTGGCCGTGCATTAACCCCAACCCCTGATAGTGCTTAACCGGATTTTTAGTTGGAACGCCCCGCGGCGTGCAAAAGGTACGTCCTAATCTTTAGTATCTAGTATCAGTGCTAGCTCAGTCGAGTGTTAATTTAAGGTAATGTGAAAGTTGTGACGATCGATCGTCGAGTTCGAGGAGTCAGCGATGTTGACACACTTTTGGTTCAGGTGTGGTTGCTAGCAGGTGGGCGCGCCGGCTGTATGTCAGTGATACGTGTCCGACCAAAATTCCGATCTCGAGAGACCGCTTTCGGCTGAACAACTTTCTTCCGGACAAGGTTTTCGACTCTAGCGTTCTATAGGACTATTATGTCGTCGTCAACGAACTCGATTGTAAACCGAACTGTGCGGTAACTGCCGAATTACTCGTGATGATAAAAGCTCGGGATTATGCCATCAAACGGAAGACATCAACGCGCTCCGCTGTGACTTGCATCTTAAGTGCTTCACATTGTTATAGCACATTGTTATCTTGACGATTATCTGGAATAGGATAATTGTGGGATTTGAATTTATCTTGATCTTAACATGTAGCTAATTCAGTTTTTAGATTAACATACTTGATTAAAAGAACATCAACGCAATTTAGTGAAAAATTAAATTAATATAGGAAGTTAATTTAAGTTCGTTTTAATTTCTTAACTTAGAAAAATAATATGGTATGAAACGATACATATATTATATTACTAAAATATAAAACTAATAAGTAAATCAAAAACATCGACGGATAAATGAGAAACTATCAATCACACTAGGTACTTTTTTCGAAAAATAAACCCAAGGCCTTCGAACTTAATTAAGAAATAAACCAATAAAGTATATAATGGAAAATCAGAATTATTACACTATAAACATGAAGCGGAGGTAAACGGGGACAGAGCCAAGTATACTAGTGACGAGGTTGAACCGGTCTCCCCCCCCCCCCCTCTACCCCGCGGTTCCCTCCGCACCTCCTCACTCAGCGCCTCGGTAACTCGCGATGCGCCTGAGTGCATCCCTCGCATCTCTATTTTCATAAATTATGATAAACTTCTTACGTTTTGAGGTGATTACCTTAAAAAATCTTGCCACAGACATAAGATACGGAATTAGACACTTTGTTTCTTTTGAAGTCTAGGTCAGACAAGGTGTCTGAGGAACACCGATAATGATGATAATAAATTCAAAAATGTGTGGAACTGTCCTATACTAATAAACTTTTGACAATCTGATTGAAAGTAATTGTAATATTCTTCAAAGCAGATTGCTACATCAAAACCGATCTTCCTAGAGACAACAAATAAAATTTCAAGCTTTTCTTACAAAAATCCAAAATAATAGTCCTTGGCCACACGAAATACAAAATTTAAACTATGCTTATAATAGCACTTTTGCAATTAAAGAAGGACTCCTCGCTAGACCAAAATTTATTAACAATGCCGCTTACAAAGCTGAAACTTGGCATAACTTCAATTGCTACCGATAATAACTTAATCAAAGAAGACAGCTATACAACAATAAATAAACCACGCTTATGATCCCCTACACTTAGAGCCAAAGCACCAAACGGTGCCAAAAGTGGCTCACATTTGGCACAGCCCAATAGTATCCTGTTCAAATGAATCTTTATCAAGCAACCTGGCTATTTAGACAAGCTTATCTACTATAACTTCTAGGAAAACTTCAGAAAGGATTACGAATTTATAAATTTCAAAGACTTAACACATTTCTGGATAGAAAAGATAAACAATTAACGGTTCTAAAATCCTTACAAGAAGCTCTAATCTTTTTTAAAGGAGGGATTAGTTCTCTTCCAAGAAACTAGACCGATTAAATTCTGATCCAGCTTGTGCTCGCTTGTATCGGAATAAAAGCTCTAATAAAAACTCAAGGTGCTTGTACATTTGTTACTTTTCATTTAATTCCTTCAAGATTTGTAAAATTATCCTTCTCACAAACTTTAGCATTTTTACTAGCAATAAGGTTAACCGGTGGAGTTTCTTCAAGTATAAACTTTATTTTCAATAGGAAAACGTTGCTATTATTGTAACCTTTCCCCAGGAGCTAGTTCTCATTCCTCGGAGACTTTTTATAAAAAGAAACGGAATTAATTATGATAAAAATATTCAATTCCATATCAATCATACTACTAAATTAGGTTTGTGGTACCGATAGGGTGCTGCCGCGCTCTGATGAATAAATCATTTTCACGGAGAAATTCGTATGACTCGACCCCAAGGTTGTTCACAAATATCCTCTTGTGCATAGAAATTGTTATTCTGTATGTTATGAATCGAGAATTCTCAATGAGTATCGAAGAATATTAATGACGAGTATTCTAATGAAGACTATTGATAATGACGTAATTAAACACCTAATTGCATTTGATGACGCAGACTAATTTGCACGTTCTACAAAAATATGTCCGTAGAATGCTCATTCAACATGTCTGAATGCGGCGGCAGCCCATTCAGCAATAAATCTGAACAAGGTAAAAACTTGTCAAACCTTCCTAGATGCAGAAAGAAAAATTACAATAAGCAGGAACTAGACGAAACCAGAAACGCTTCATAATAATGCATTACAAGATGAACTAAAATCCCACGTTAGCAAAAACCTGCACATATTTCATGTTGTGCTATAATTATGAACAAAGAGAGCATTATAAGCGACGTCTGGCAAAAAGAGGCAGACAGGTCATTGAGGACAAAATAAAGTTTTATTTGATCATCGCTTTAGAATCCAAAAAAGAGGTTCAGGATCTTCAACGTTGAATTTGAGATGTTCAATTGATAAGATTAGTCTCATGCGTACCCGCGCTAATACCTATGTTTATTTAGCATTTATGAATTGAATGAATTGAATAGGGTTCTTAAATTCTGACAAGATAACATTGGAGTAGTGAGCAACTGAGCATCACAATACAATTAATGACACCGACATGAAAGTACTCAATTGTAAAATGTAGCAGACATAAAGATTTGATGGACAGACTATCAAGCGAAGAAAACCTATTAGAACATCCAAAACATGAATAACTCTACGATTGAAAGTGTTTTATTGCTTACAAGTACTTTTCTGCACTTCATTTCTCATGATTTTTCCACGCTCTCACCAATAAAGACTGCCAATAAATTTCATCGAAAACAATTTTAATAGAAGCTTATAACATATGGGGATAAATTTATCATGCTATCGCTTTAAATAAATTGCGCCAATTACTCGATTCATATACGATTATGATGCTCTAATTGATCAAACACCATGCCCATAATTATTATGCTACCAGATGCGTGTACAAGGAGAAAGTTTAACATACGCCAAAAGATACTTAAAACGCTTCAAATCGACCCGCATGGAAAGTGGAGTACCTGCATTTTGCACCAAACAAAACTATAATTGTTGCAAAAACTGCACAAAGTAAAACTGTGTCTAATTGTTGCAAAAAATTCGTGAAATGATCTTTGGATACTTCACAAAATTTCTTTTCGATGTTGCTTAGATTTAAATCCGGACTTGTAGCGGAATTCGTTTATTTTGTTAAAACCGGTTGCCAGTTGGTCCTTGACGTCATTTCTAAATATGGCAGGTAATATGGTGACTGCAAATTGGGTATTATCGTGATCCAAAAATATTTAAATTGGTATTGTAATATTCAGCAATGTTTTTATAAGTTCTACAGTAGGGTACTACGTTTCTACTACCAAAAACACAGCATAGTAACAAATGGTTTTACTAGTCTCCAAGACGTCATCAGTATTCCGCACACACCTCTTAACACAACATTATTTCTTGCTAATAAGCAAATATTGGTTCTACACTCTCGAAATTTTCTAAGGTCTCATGTCTCCCACGTTGGTCCCTCAAATTGCTCAATAGTTATATAACTCAAGCGTCTAATACCGCAAAGCGATACGTCTGGTTCCATAGACGTGAGCCGAGCCAACGGTTACCAGTCCGTTAGCGCTAAGGGGGTCATGCGCGCTCGAGTCGCGTGCGCAACTTTCAACACACCCGACATTACTTGCTATTCGACCTGGAATACGCGAATATTTTCTTATAATAGGAAACGTGCATTCACAATTGTAACGAAATCGATTCTATAGTAACTTTTACTTGGGTAAAGTTGTAAAGATTTCGCCAAAACATGGAGAAATCAGTCTTCTTCTCTAATTTTCGTAAAATATATGGTATAACTTACCATATTACGACAATTAAGTAATAAAAACTTCAAATGTGTAAGATGATATTCGATGGACGCATTTTTGGAAAGTTTTCAGTGGTAGTGAAAGTTCGGAAATGACATTATGCAGAATAGATGGCCGTCATAACTCGATTATGGAAGTACATAATTTATTTAAAGGGATATTACGTAGTGGAGAGTGAATTTAAAAAAGTTAGGACCAGCTGAGATAAAGCTTTTCCAGCAATTCTTCGTGAAAGAGTATTTCGAAAATGGTGCTCCCTAGATATTTATAATCCCTAGTTAAAAGATAAGCAGTTTTTTTTTAAAACTGAGACAAGAACCAATAAGGTAAGGTGTTTTTGCGATTTCTCCAAAATAATTTGGAAGACCATTTCATCACACTCTCTTGAACAAAATTTGGTTTACTAAAATAATAAAGAGTTAATCAAGTTATTTGAACTAAGGTTGTTACACTCAACATTAAAAAAAAAACAAGTTACTCGAATTCAGTAACCTTTTGCCTAAAAATAGATAAGTGTGAAAAGCAAACACCTAAAGACATATCGTGCATGACAAATATAACCTTGATAAAACGATTTCAAAACCGAAATTAGTACTTCGAAACAAGATTGGTACTTTTTTGCTACTACATCAGAGCATTGTCTAACGCGAGCCATTTTTTAGACAAGTCAATACATGGTCCTGTGGCGCAACGGATAACGCGTCTGACTACGGATCAGAAGATTCCAGGTTCGAATCCTGGCAGGATCGCAATTCTTTTTGTCTTTTTTTAGCATTTTCCGATTAATTATATTATTTTTTTAGTCTTTTGCCATTGTTTTCAAATATATTGGCGGAACAAATTGGTCATTCCGCACTATTGGTTCGAAAACTAATGAATTTGATTATCCAGAAAGAATTTGTTTCTTTATACGCTTCCGACCATTCAATGCAACATCTGTACCTTATATCAAAGAAATAAGATAGAAAATCAAATACAAAAGTTGACAATTTGGCTGTATATACTGAAAAGAACGATGTACATGGCGTTTTATTTCAAAGTGTAGAAAGGCTCCTATTGCATTGGTTTATTGAACTAGGACATTATTAAAACTTGTATCTACATTGGGCAGGCTGTGAGTGTAAGTAACTAAATATAAATTTCTAAAGTGTCCAAGTTACCATAATAATCTAAATCTCTGTTAAGAATCATAACAGTTTCGGAAACAAAATGGTATATCATCTAAGTTGTAGAACTCGATTTTAGATGGTATAATTCTATAATTTCAATAATATTCAAGGTTAATCAATGAAGAAGAGAATATCTCAGTACTACAATATCAGAACAATTATTATATTTATATTTATCTGCAGTAGATCTATAAGCAACATCTTAAACGACTAAAGCGATAATATTCTTTTAATTGCCTTCGAGAAACTGTCGTCATTACTAAAATGCCAACAGAAGGTCAAACTGGTGATTCAGCGGTAAAAAATCATTAAAACTTTTATCAATAAAAACTTCCAAGGTCCAATTTTGAAAAGAAGAGGTCCTATAATTAATAAAATTATGGCAGTCTACTGAGTGGCATCTGCAGATATGAAATAAAGCAAGTAAAAAAAGTATTTATTCTATATCCGCTTATTACCTTAATGACCACAGGAGGTACTCACGATTATAAATAATGCGAAGAAAGCACTATGGATAATAAAGAGTTTTATACTATATAAAAAGTGAAACATGAGTACGCAAAGATTATCACAGATACTAACTTTGGACGTTAACCAGTTGAAGCACCTTCCTGTCCGAATGCTCTAACTAAAATTAATTTCCTAGAGACGTTAAGTGCAGTCACTATAACGAACTTAATTCTCAAAAGCATTCCGAGACATCTCCTGTAAATGTTAATATTTAGTTAACTGATCAATGGGGTGTTTACTTAAACTATTTATTACTTAATTCAGGTGCAATTTCATTTATAACATCACTTTTGAGTATTTCCTCAAGTGAATGTTTCCTCTAAAACTCTCCATAAATCTTCGGAACCACCAAGAATTGAAGAACATGAGAGATAAATATTTTGGGAAGGAATATCCAGTCGCATAACCGAATCAAATAAATATCGCAGTGCTCAATATTCGAGCAAATACCATCGATGCGAATTCCTATGAATATAGAATCGAATCCAACAAGAATGGCAAACGTTAAAGCATTCTTCAACGTATTTTTATCGTTAGACACACAAAATTTCGTGTATTTGGCTTATGTGAGTTGGATATGTCCACGATTGCTGGTCCACATACAAAACTTGTTAATTTGCATTCGTGCCATCTCGCATTCAGGTAGCATTATTTAGGAAACGTTGAGGAATCTCTGTGTAACGGTTTGCCGACCTGTCGTGGCAGCGTGTTGTCGTGCGATACTTGGTTACCTACTGATTCCATTTGATTGGTTTGAATTCCATTTTGATCATTAACACTGGTTTAGCTTAGAATGCTACAGGTTTTAAGTTAATTATTATTCAGATCATTAAGTTTATTTATATTATTATCTATGTTTATTTTATTTAATAACAGTAAATCGGTGTTTGTGTTCGGATTTTAAGGTAAATTGGTATAAAAAATCTGTAAACAAATTTTTTACTAAAATGTTTACCAATATAGACACTCGGTTCTACGTGTTACCTTGATCAGAAGTTTCTCTGTATTTATTCATACCATGAACACAAATTCAGTCCGATAAATATTGTCAAAGTGGTACAATGGCTCTGCATTCTACGTTATCCAGTGTTATCTATATTTATAGCCAGTACAAAAGACTGATTTAGTAGCAGTTAACATTTATATTGAATTTGTAGCTATACTTGTAAAGAAAGCTTATCGTAATGGTGTAAATACAGAACGATCGTGAGTTTTGGATCTCGCTAGAGATTAGGGCTTATTAAATATTTTTCTGCGAACATTGTCAAAGACGGTCTTATTTTCTAGATTGTTTGTTTTGCTTGTCTTTATCCGAGTGTTTATCGTCTCATTGGTCATAAGAATGGTCCTTTTCTTTGACCATAACGAGATATATATTTCAAGATTAACGTCATAATACATAATCTAGACAAGACTTGCTTAATGAACTGGTATCGACACAAAAAAACATTTGTATACGTTTAATGCACGTGGGCGCGTTAATGATAACCTGACCACCACTCAGACAGTGGTTTATAGATAAAAGCATGACTGATATGATACGTAGATTTGTTTGGCTATCTGTCTGTACCAATATCCAAATAATTAATTTCCATAATAAATTGCAGTGGGATCCTCTTTGGCTCATTGTAACTTCGAGAGTTGATCAATACCCATACCCAGGTAGAGCAAAAAATATAATTGGGTTTTACGTTTTGTTCACCTCCTTTTATTTCTTGTTAGCCGCTCATCTTATATTCTTGTTGTCGAAAACCAGTTTCGAGGCAGCTGCATACAAATATAAGGAAGTAGGTTCAAATAGCTGAGAAGGCGTTAATATTGGTTCTAGAATACGGTCGTAGACACGTAGGATTAACTCAGGGCTGACAGTGACACGAATGTCTTGAAAACGTGTATTTTTATAGAAATGTCTTTATCATAGTTGTTTAATCGAACAATCTCATTTAATGGAACTTTAAAATACAATAATATATCGTTACTGAATTTAACATCTCCAAAACCTCATTGATACGAGTATCTCGGGCTGAATATTACCGCGACGAGTGACGTCATTTCGTCCCAAAATGGGTCGACAACATTGAGCGGGATACAAAAAACATTAGTAAACATTAGGAAATTATCTACAGTCGTAATTCTAAATAGAGCGTCGACCCTATTTCAGGTCTCCCTTCACAAATGACCTTGTGTGGTCGCAAGGCCTGCGCTGTCGTTCGCCTCGAAGGAATGCGAACATAATGCCACTATGTTGACGAACCTTAAGATAAATTCCTGCATAGAATACATTTGCCCTACTAGTTGTGAAAGGTTAGGAAGTCTATGTATAGCCCTCTTTATTATAGAGTTGCCATCTCCGTTTACGGAACGGCGTAATAAAATCACACTATTGCCAAACGTCATTTTCTCAGAGCTTGTCAAAATGAAATCGTACACCAACAGACCGATGTGACCTTTCGATCTACTCTGTTCATTATTGTTATTATATCGTTGTGTCATTCAGTCTTGAACTTTAGAATTTAAAGTGGATTCTTATATAAATACTAGTCTGATATCCACCCACTGATCTTACATTTTTGATCAAGTTCTTAAACTAGTTTCCAAAGAAATTAGACTGTCCCATGCGACTAATGCAAAATTAACAGAATTTTATGATTCAACATTTTTGGACTCAATTTCTTAACTGTGGCGGCCATCATAACGGATATCGAAATTAATCCCTTTTACAGTGGTAACGAAATAATAAACTAATGATTTTATTATCGAAGTCGGCCTCCATCAGTAATTTCGAACGTTGCTAAAGAACCGGTCTTGTAGGAGTCGGAATAAAGCTTGCTCCTAATAATTTGTGAACGAAACTGCAATTGTCGCAATCCACGCTCAGAGTAGGTAGTACCACTGATTTCGATATCATAGTGCCTACAGCCAACATTCATTTCAGAATCATTGTAGAACGTAGTACTAATAACAAAGCATTTGACAAAGCGTGTGTTGGCATCCATTCAATACGTGATAAAACTTAAATAGATAATTGAACGAAGACTGGCTTGCCTAGGAATTTTTATGTCTCCAGTTTCCCAAACAACAATGTATTTATCGATTATATTATTACCCGAACATTTCTTTAAAATGCCAAATAACTCGAACATGGTTTATAAACCAAATACGAAGTCAAATAACCATTACAGAAGTACATGCATTTTAAAGAAGATTCTTATCTCAAAGACAATTCAAGCTCATGAATAAAATTACGTTCGTAAACGCTTTCAACGCCTCCAATGAGAGCACAAAGGCTTTACACAATATGTTGAACAAGTTATTATACGACGGAACGGGTCCGCATTGTGTTCCAGAACACAGTAGGTATCAAAACCACGAATCCAAGGTGATGTTACCCAAAGATATTCTAAAGCATGCCCGCACTTCAATCAACTTGGATTTACAACGTCTGAGCCGATATTAACAGTAACATAATGTATTGTCATCGGACGCTTTTGGCAACTCTCGTCGAACAATATTACTGTTTTATGATATTAGTTGTCGATTTAATAGGATCGTGGCCAAGATACCAATGATAAGTTGGCCATTTCTCATGGTATGGATATATTATTCTCGTAGATTCTCTCTACCCCTTTATCAAAGAAAGTATTTTTGTTTAGAAATTCTTTCATCCTCTCCCCAAGATATTAATTTTCGTTTCCTCTCAAATTCACTTTGCAATGTTGAGCGGGTTTTGTTTATACAAAAAGGAAAGGAGAAAAACTGACCGTAAAGTCCCGCTTACTCAGAATTCACCGGCCATGAATATTTCCGTAAAAATTAATATACAAAAGCTGTATTTCGTGAACAGGTTTGAACGCTTGTTACGAAATGAATATCGTGAAATCAAATTTCTGAACCTACAAACCTGACAAGTCGACAGACAACTCTAAGTATAACTCTAAGAAAAACCGTTCAACATCGTACAGTACTAAAACTGCATTCTTGTTGCACTGACTAATTACTGACTTGGTCTCATTCAAATAAAACCTTCGAATAGTCTGGCCGCAACCGCAAGCACTGTAATGGACTGGGGACGCAAGAAAAATAAAATTGAAGCTGTAAACGAGAAAAATCGCTCCGTTTCGTTCCAAGTGTTCACGTAACTGTGGGTAACATTCTTTAGAATTATTTAATCGGAACTCCATCGGAGCCCAGAGTCGCTACTTATCAAAATGCATACTTGAGCTGCCAAGAATTTGGGTCAGCGTTAATACTTGCATACTTACTTATAACGGCGTGTGACCAATATATTGAAATAAAGCCATTACGCTGAAACACGTAACATTTCATGCCACTGATTTCATTATTTAGGACATATTAAACGACTATATACACGCACTTATGCCCAGTTTTTGAATCACTTGCAAATAAGTAAGCGAGGTAGCGTATTATACAAATATTCTCACGTATGCCAGTCAATAACCATCGTGTAGATTACGTGACTGTCAGCGCAGATACGTGTTATCCCCGAGATATATGTTATTTTCTAGCAAATATCTATAAAGTCGTAATTGACAATTTCTTACTGAACGTCTGTCATGCTGAAGACTTGGCAGTTAGACGAAATATTATTAAGTCTAAAAATAATTTTGGAAATTCCAACAGGCGTTGGTAGAAAGCCCTTCGTACGTTCGAAGATTGCTTAACATTATCGCAATGTGACAGACTGGAAGAGTAACATTACGTTTAACTATTAAAGTTGGACTACACTTACTAATAAACAAGGTGCTATTTATCCAAAACAAACACACTAGAGCCAAATATTTCCTAGGCCCGTTCAAATCTGAGATTGAAGTCATAAAGATACTTGTTTATTCTACGGCCGTCTTGCGGCCACTTCCAGAATAATAAATGTTAACACTACACTGCCATTCGCCAAAGAAACTGACGATATCACCGCAGCACTTTCGAACGCCATCGGAATATAAAATGAAATGAACCTAGAACAGGTAACAGTTATATCTAAACCTGAAAAGCTAGATAATTGAACCAAATTTATATTTTGGACGACCTCGATATGACACCCATTTAGATTTGCAAAACGATTGCGCGTTATGGATATTGATATTCGATATTTCATCAATTTTGCTGTTCTGCGGCTAGATTTACCTGACCGGTTACTGTGTTGTGTCTATTATTGTTCAAGTCAACAGCTACTCATATTGTAATACGTTTGTAAATAAAGCAGTTTTTACTGTACTCCAGTTTTTTGCATCGATCACTAGTTTGACAGTTTGATGCGCTATTAAACTGGCAAGTAATAGAGCTAAACGTAGTTCGACGTTAATCTCTTTCCATTTTATTTCAAATATACGCGGGCCTTAACTTTGTGTTTGCGTGTTCGTAATTACCAGTTGCATGTTACCGCAAATATCTGCACTGGCCATGTGTTAGAAATAAAAAGTTAGCCAATCATAATTACTCTGTGAACTTCAAAGATTAGAAAAAAGTCGTGGAACAGTTTCAATCCAATTTGTCTTCACAACCGCACTTGGATTGCAGAAGTTTATCAAGTCTCGCGGACCAAACAAGGTTGTCACTGGTACAGTTTCTTACTGATCATAAAAATAACAATTATTGTCAATGGTTTTCATCGATTATTTACAACATGCAATGTTAGTAAAATTTTATACTTAAGAGTGTGGAATTATGAAGCGGTCATTAAGTAATTGGCGAGAACTGATATCTTTCTGGTTATAATCATAAAATCGTATTATCGCTTATGATTTTTGATAATCTGAGGTTACCTCATGGTCTTACATCATTAATTGTAATGACGTTTGCGTTCTTTTATGTAATAAAATAATAGACACAGACTTGAATTGAGCAAAAACAGCTTCAGTAGTTTCGGTTTCTTTGTTTCACTTCATCAAAATCTGTTAATAAACTGTGAATTTGGTCAGTTCAGTCAGCCCTAGAGCAGTTGGCTTACGCCGCCGCGCGCCGGCCGCACCTCTGCGCCATGAGACGCGAATGCCTCTCCAGTGACATCTTTAAACTCTTCCACTCCCATCAAAGGCATTGTGCTTTGACAATACGGAACTTTTCTTATTTCTGGTCCCAGCTGTATTTTTTACTAAAGCCGGCGATTTTTCTTGTAAGTGACTCAGTTAGCGGGTAATCAGTCTTCCAGACTTTGTTAGCTTTTAGAGAATGTTTTACTTGTTGCTAAGCTGTAAACTGTAATTATAGGCTTGAAGTATCTTTAAGAACCTTGTTAAGGCACACACGGGTCGAAGACCTAAGTATACAATAAATGTACATTAAAAATTAATTAGTTTGCCTTTCAAGGCCCGGGCTTCTCTTGTGGACAAAGTAAACACTACATCAGGGTTAGTTACATAGTCTAAGTTAGAGGTCAATGTTTGCCTCATTTTCAGCCATTACGTTATTAGCTTGCAAACGACACACAACGCTGAATAAAATCCGTTTCAATTTCAACCTACACACTTTTATCAAAACTCAGTCATCAGCATCAGCAAGTAAAAAGGTTAAATGATGTAATTTTCATATCTCGACAGTAACATTTAAGAGCGCGCATGCAAAACGTGTCAAATGTTCTCTGCTCGAACACAGAATACTTATTGTTTTGTTTATAAGAAATGCGCGGACGTCAGCGGAAGGGTTAATGCGCAAGGTCGCGCGACGTGACCGTCCCGCGTCCGCACGCGTCAGCAACTTTACACACAATTCTACTTTAGCACAAAAGTAAGATAAACTAATACTTTAATCATTTAATCCCGTGAAAAACAAAAGTTTTGTTTGTCTGTATAAAGTTGACACAAAAACTGCTCGAACATTCTGGGAGTTTCTTGTGTTAGTTACGAAACTTTCTGAGTAACTATACCTTCTTTTGATATTTATGTTGTGATACGAAAGAACCTAAAGTATTGTTCTATACCTTTTCTTTTATACAATTAAGGACACAATGGCTGTCTGCCTATTAAATGAATTAGGGGCATTCACCTTTACTTATTACGTCCGCCGCAATGAACTGCGAAATTATGATTAAAGAATAAAGACAGAACGTAATTTAAGAAATATCAAAGCAAAACTTCTATCAAACTACGTAAAAATACTCGTTGCTCCCAGACATTTTATTTAATTGCACGTTTAATTTAATGTGGAGGTTCACGAAGGAAGCGTCGTCATTATTAATTTAACTCAGTTTTGCTCGAATCAGAACCAGAGAGGCTACTTTAAGCTCTTTTCCTCATTATGCCAGATTCCCTCTCGTAATGAAGTTGGCCTTTGTTGTGATTAATTATTAAATTTAATTTAAGTGGTTACAGAATAATCTTGCATAATTATTATAAGGCTGTAACTCCGTCAGAATTTGTGACTATCTATCGTGTATATTTTCTTAATACTGGGCTATTAACCGCTCATTCGCGATCAATTCAGTGGATGACATTGACGCTCCTTCGACCATCTTCACCTTCGTTATGATATCCTGCAATGCCCCAAAGGAATCCTTTGGGGCACAACGAAGTTTGTAACTCAATTATTGAAATACAGTCGTTGACATTTTTGAGAAATCGATTAGATTTTCGGAATAGACGATCACGAATCAATACCAAGACGATGACATTTTGCAACTGTAAACAACAATCTCCAAAATCAAGAACAAACTGTAATCTTAACACCTCATTCACAAACCACAAATTCTTTACCGATTTCTTCACTGTATCAAGTTTCAGTGATTGTCTAATGTTTATTCAATGGTTCGTTAATGTATGATGTAAGTACCATATTGCAATACACTTGGTGTGCATCACACCTTGAACTTTTCGCCTCACGAGAGCTCCGCACCGGTTAGGTCATTTCGAAACGAAGCAGTGAATTATTCACTGCATATTTTTCATATACTTGTTGCACGATCGCGGAATATTATAAGTTTATTGCTGTTGTGCTGTGCGGTTTTACTGTCATGGTTTTATAAACACGAAGAAAAAGTATGGATGAAGATTTTTATCAAAGCGTAGGTACCTATATATTATTGTGATGTACCAGTAATTGTTATCTTGATGCTTAACTTGCGTGTGGTAATTATTCTTACTTTCAAATAATTTAATGTTAATTAATTTATTGTTAATTTTTAATTACTGACTTCATGATCGAGCGATTTTAGCGCAGTGTTTAAAAGTTTGTCAGCCCCTCGAATAAAAAATCCATAGGCAAAGCTAAGTGCTGATTTATTCTCTATCATGTTAGTCATTCGTTCAGTTAGATTATAATAATTAAGAATAACATATTACTTTGTTTCATAAAACCTGCTCAATCTAAAAGCGTAAAAAACAATGACAAAGAAACATACTAAACATCGTGAGGTAACACTGCAAACCCGAGTTATGAGGTCGATACAAAAATATTTGAAATCATTACAAAGATTCTAACGACGTGACTCATGCAGAATCTTAAATAACTTTATATAAAGGTAATCATAAATATTAATAAGCATATCCTCAAGCTCTTAGTCATTCATGCGTAACTTAATTATTTATATATTTCTAAATATACTTAGTTTACGCCATAAGAAACATTTGATCCTTCGTATTCCGCATTCAATCTTTCCATTTTGATGAATTTAAGGACCCTAAGTGGAGAATGATGACACCTACTTGACAACAGCAAAATTACTAAAATACCTTGTATACAATTTTACCGGCGTTAATAAAGTGTATAATTAAATTCTTTGTCCATTGTCTAACAAAGAACACTCCAAAGAATCCTATTATGTTTACACAGTCTGTAGGTAAGTCCCCCAAATTAAATTTAGTTGTAAGTATTATTAATTTCTGTAGGTGCAAAATGTTCAAGTGTATTTCAAAATTTCTAGCGGAATACAAATTCCTAAAAGCATTTGAAACACAGCTCCATATTCACGTTTCTCGTCTCCCCATACTCATTTCACCGCTAATGGGCTTAAAAACGCTCGCAGATCTAAAGGAAGCACTATGGAATTTAACACAAAAGGTGTGCTAAATGTAAAAGGTCTTTGCTGGTGCGCCTCATAACACAGCGAGCATCATTCGGCGACTGTCTCGTTAGCCCCATTCAAACACTCCATAGTTCCACGAACTCTACGAGCTACAAGACTTTTTGTTCCTCATACAACTGTTGGTTTTATATTTTCTGATGTTCCCCTAGGATTTGGATGTTCACATTTGGATCATTATCTGGTGGTTCTTTGAAAAGAGAATAGAACAAGCAAGATTCTGCACTGTAATTTTTTTCTTTTAAAATAATGTAAATCGTTCACGTCTGACGCATTGATAAAGTTCCCTACACGTCGAGAGGTTATATTAATTCATTCAGAATAAATACAAAACTTAATATGCAAAGGAAAATATGCCAAGGAAAATCCCAACGATTAAAAGCGATGACTCCAAAGCCGGTATTTTAAAATGCGATCATTAATATAAAGGTAGCGAGGATAATAAAAATCTTTTGGGCGGGATACCTCAAGTATGTATTCTGGGACCGGTTAGCCTTGTACGTGTAAAACCACATAAACATTATCAGTAATCTGTCATTCCAAGCGAAGCTTCTGCTTCTTTTAGTTTTCGTTGACTTGGAAGAGGAAATCTCGAAACACGTCTTCATGTTTAACGTTTTGCGGACCTGTTGTCAACCGAAAAGTTGGCAGTTTAACGATTTCTCTTTAGTTGTGGAGATGTGTCCGTCAAACAGGCTTGGCTTCGTTGTAAACAAACTTAACTAAAATTATCCATATTCACTATTAAGATGTGGAATTTTTGTCACAACTGTCCTTCCCTTAATAACCGTATCCCCTCCCTGATAAAGAAGACAATAAGCCGGATACGTGAAAACAAAAATGAAGGATATCGAAAAACGAAAAAAGCAACTTTTTACTAAACCCTAGTCCTACCGAGTAAATCCTCATTGAACACGTATCACGTACAAACAGGTCCCGAACAAATACAAAGAAACAACAATAAATTACACAGGAATCGCTTTCATAAAAATGTATCACGAGTTACCTGCGTTAGAGGTCAAAACATCAGAAATCCCACGTCTCAAACAGTCCGGTACGCCATCGGAATATAAGGATTACGACAAAAGCTTTCTCGGTGACTCAACATCTCAGGTAGAAGTTTTTTTTCAAGGGAATGTCCGAAAAAAATGTAATACACGGTAATTAAAGGAAGAATAGTTTGGCATTATAGGTTCGGTATTGAGGTATTTGCTAGCTATTCCATAAATTACCTGTTTAGGCGTAAAGTATAAACCTGTTTTATATTCATAGTCTCATACCACTTTTGTGATAAAAGCCGGTTCATTGTCTGACTCACTGGACATTTTCTTTTGAGTAGGTAATGCTGTTTGCTTTTTTTCTTTGCATTTTGGTATAACTAACATTTGAATGTTCCTTTAAAAGCGATGATAAGATTTTTAAAAGGACGCAGGCTGTATTATTCATTTTTCAAAACGCTATAAAATTACATTATTGATGTGACGTTCCATCTGTAACAGCCATTTCTCTACAAAGTGGTGATAGCAAAAGATATTTATGTGCAGTTATATTCCATTAGTTGGACACATGTAGTATATAATCACGATGTATATAAAATCATTATATAAACCAGTCTCACAGTTATTCATATAAAAACTTCTGCTTTGCATGTCCACCGGGTGTCGGACTCTCGGTTAATGTTCTTACATACGGGCCACCTGTACAGCTAGCTCTTATACGTTCAACCCGACGACATCAAGCAACAGAAATCCTGAAATATTACTAAAACATGCCTTCCTCTTACATTCGGGTCAAAAGGCCTAGAATATGTCACTGCAAAAGTTACGTGGCATTTTATATAAGTCCCTTTTACCGAACAAAAAGCCTATTGACACGTAACCCTCCCGAAATTAGATGATAAAATATTTGCTCTACCGTTTTTTCAGGTGGTTTGTTCACTTTATAGGAACTTGTTCGTTGAACTTGGCACCAATATATCCCCTGGTTGGACTGATTCAACCATCCGTTAGGAGAACAACCGGCGTGGAAGAGAGGGGTTGGAACTCATAATCTGGAACTTGTCTCATCTTTTTTAATAACGCACAGTTTCTAACATCAAAGATAACAATCCAGGTGGAAAATTGTCGTACGCGCCGAGAAAAAATATCTCCAAAACAGCTTACGAAAACTAAACGACAAACGTGTATCCAGTCAAACCCGTTCTTGTCGAAATGCGTGAAGAAATTTTTCGTTTCTAGTTTTAGCAAGATCGTCAGATACCGTGATGTTTAACGACCAGTGTTATTAACATTAGACACCGGTTGTAAGCAATTAGAAACCTTTTCATAATAAAACTCGATATGTGGTATGATAGGACAGCGTGGATTTTACCGGAGACGGGTTAAAAACATATCTGTCTTCGATAACAATACTCAGTGACAAAGCAGAAATATTATAGTAGTTTCTCTATATTGTTTTCGTTAATAATTTTACGGAATGGTGAAAGTTCCTTTTGTTAAACACATTGTCAGTTAACCGCATCAATCACGATGGGCAGGGCAAAGGAAGCCGAGATACCTTGCAGTTAACTTTAAGTGTCATTCAACCATCTCGGAGCACCACGTAATCTCGGTTTCACTTTTGCTATAAAACAAGACAATTCCGCGCCACGACGCCGATGCCTCCCCGCAGGAATACAAAATGGCGGAGCAAAAAAAGCGCTAAACCACAAGCGCGGATGCGTTCATAACTGTCTCGTTTGAATAACTATGTTGTAGGTTCTAGCATGAACTGGCTTTTACCTACAATTACTATTATTATTTTCAAATTACAGGTTTGTTTAGTGCGATTGTATCTCGTAACGCGTTTACTACACCTGTCACAGCTATTGAGAACAGTTCGGACACACATCGCACAACCGTTACTACCTCCTAAGAGCAGCAGTAACCAATTGGCCAATTGTTATTTGTGTCATGTCGTATGGCAGCCGCGAGAGCTAAATGCGTAAACGGAGTAACGGTGTCGGTTCAATGAACGGAAAGTGGTACTACTAATAATAATCATCACCTGCTCTGTAAGGGAAGTTCGAGCGATGTGCTCGCCATATTCAGCCTATCCTTGTAAACGAGGAAGTGCTGCGGCGAGGGGGGAATGTCGCTGCCAATATGGCGCTACTCCGATTAATCTAAGGTCGTTATTGCCTTTGCAACATATTTGGTACGCCTACTAACATCGGTGCCGTTTTACGTGTGACGACGCGATGTCCTAATTTTGAAAACTAGCAGTTTTAATCTAGTCTGATTATTATATAAACGATCGGTACGAAAAAGCATATTCAAAACTGTGTAGTATAACAACGCGTCGTTAATTTCTTACACAACTAAACGTCAACATTGACTTTCAGATGTAAAACAATAAAAGTAAAATCAGACAGGGTTGCGTTAATATGCATTATGTCTCCCATCTGACCGCGAATTTCGCTTCGTGCTTGAAACTGGGTTTTTGTTCCGACGACCACTTGCTAGTCTCAAAGGCACGACCCGCACGACACAATCTCCTTACACACTCATTATTACGTTGTGTACTTTCGTTTACTTCTCCATTTACAACTATTTGAACATAACTTTTACTTTTTTGGGATCACATCAGGTGTGACTCATATGACAATAAAACTTCCTAGATCCGCGTTCAAATAAAATGAGTTAAGTAAACTTAAAATACTTTTACTGAGATCATACTTGTACGACTAGTTTCCAACTGTTGGCTTCCCATTTTCTAACGAGATTTTTTCACTCGATAGAAGCGCACAAGTCGTTCAAGAGTTGGGCTTCTTCCGCACCGCTGCACACTGCAGCGAGTGGAAAAAGCCACTAACATTACGCTCGAACAACTTAAGTTCCTGACCAGTGTTCATTTTTATCCAGTACTCTGATGTATGTACTAGTTTTTGCTGGCGAAGTTTAAGACTTAGGGCGAAAGATAACGGCTGTCTTACCCGTTTGTAATTACGGCCGCGGATGTGAAAAAGCCTTTTGAAATATCATAAGACACAAGGAAAGGGTTCTGTCATTTCTCTATTATATTCGGTTAGTTCCTTTATCAATTCTCAGAAAAATGACAGCCGTAACTCCAATGTTGAGGTCAAAAAACCGAATGTATTAATCAAAAGATTTCACCAGAAACGATTAGAACAGAATAGAAGAACAATCGCAATTCTTTAGCGTCAATAACTTTCCCGCGGTTCACTAATTACGCTCTGTCGCAGCACTTGAGTCCACATTTCACGTACCCAATAAGAAAGACAAGATAATTACTACAAAGCCACTCAGCAAATCGCAGGAAGCTGGTTTGTGTTAACATGACATACTAACCGACAAAGTCCTTTAGTCCCTAGTCTTGTCTATTCAGAAATTCCTACTTAGTGTCGTGTTTGCTTTCTCAAAGCTAATTACTCACTGCGGACGGAAAACACCTCTCCTTCACTTCAGTTATGATGATACAGGTATACGGTGTCATGAGGATAATCGTCTAAGTGAATCATAGTCTGGATCCGGGCCAACGACGTGTATTTTTCTGCGCTGTTTATATAATACGGCAATAAAAATGCATAGATGTCAATGTCGATTAATATAAACGCGATAATAACATTGAAAAGTCTAGTGGTGTCAACTTTCAGTGACCGTTCTCGGTGGCTCTTTCACTTTGGCGCATGAATATTGAAGTCGCGTACATCACCATTTAGGGAGGGGAGGTATAAAAGGTTGTAACTGTTAAACAGTCAATGGACGAGTGACACTGGCAATGAGGAGCCGCGTTCCGTTTTAGGCGAGCATCACGTATGCGACACGTATCTTCGTACGTGTCGTTCCGACCCGACTGGCTTACGTACGACTTTCCACCGTGTCACACAAAAGAGCCGTGAAAAAGTTTTATTCTGCTTTAAAGATTCAATAGGCTTCCTTTGTTGTTTTCGTATTGTTTATTTTGTTGGCCATTTCGTAAAATTGCGAGGCCTGTAGTTTTACAGATGATTGAACCTTTGGCCTTTCCCATAAACCACAATAACAAGCATTTTTGAGAAATCAATGCCACAATTACGTCTGACATCCTAATAGATGACTACAATACGATGTCATTAAAGTAGGGTTAATTTACTCTTACATAATATAACTAATGAGTCAACAAGTACCTAATTGATCCTCTACAAAGTTTCTTTAACAGGAAAATCAATTTAATTTCTCAGAAGCAATAACATTTGCTCAAGAATTCAATATCTCATTTAGTTACCTAGTGAACGGTAATTGAAAATAAGGCGAAGTATCTACAGCGACTAGAAATCAATCCTTATAATATTCTGTACTCTCTTAGTTCTTCAAACTCAAGAGTAGGGGTATGATTAAATAATTGTAGTAATATGCAGTTAAACTTGATAACAAGATCATTTTTAATGCCTTTCCTTCATATTTAAATGTAGATGCGATGTAATGATATCGTAACTTACTTCCGCCATGCACTGGCTCGCTCCATGGCGATCGCATTCCGTTATACGCTAGCCACTACTTAGGTCGCCAGCTTGATTAACGAAGCGACAAGTGGCGATAACTTTGAAATTGTTTACAAGTACAATAACCTAAAGAAAAAAGATATACGGACAATCAAGAAAAAGAAGATTTATGTCGAATTTGAAGACGTAACAAATCACCAGTTATTATTTGACCAGCCTTCTCAGTATCAATAAATCATATCTCGAAATCACTAACTCGTAATAAGAGAACCGACTTATTGCTTTGTGCAATGTTGATATTTCGATTTAACTATACCTTTGTAGCAGGTAAACATCCGTCTTTTTTACTCCTATTACGAACCAAAGAGCAGAGACGAAACAAAAAAGTTTGCGTGACTAAACCCAATCGAAAATCGACGGCCAGCTATTGAAGCTTTTCATAAACAGTCAATTTTTTCGCCAGATCAAAATATGGCGATGTTTCCGATGCCGCGTTGATTGCTCGCTCGATTCAACGATATCGAGACGATCGAGTAAACGATTCTTCGTGCAAAATACTTTTTAATATAGCTGGGTAATTCGATCTTCGTCTTGTAGATTTATTTTTACTGAATGTCTTTCTTCGACAAACGTAAATGAAGTAAGTTCAAATGACGTCAATATTTGTATAACTTCAGCATTCCTCACACAAATCACATAAAATCTAACAGAATCAGTTAATAACTGGCCACATATTGCATCGTTAGCAATATATCTAAAACATTGCAGTTAGGTACTGTTACGCGAACTGGGTCGCAGACAGTTTCGTACCGTAGAACGATAACATCTTCGCACAATAAAATGCTGCTATGCGCTTTATCGTTGCAATTTACACGGAATAAGAAGCAGATGGAGTGCTACATCGCAAATAATTGCGTGTCTTCATAGAATCTCCATCATAAACTTGCTGAAAATGTAAAGTATGCCAGAAAATGGTCACAAGGTCACTCCACAAGAATACTTTCTAATAGTCAAAATTGTAATCGCTTTGGGCATGCATATTTAGCGCATGCAGTATTTAGAGCACAGGTCTGAAACGGCCACTTTGAGCAATATTTTTAATGATTCACTTCGCAACATCATTAGCTATTCTTCTATTATTCATTTACGAAGTAAATCATTAGGAAAATTGCTAAATAAACAAGCATTATTCTTCTTTACACGAAACTTCTTAATTCTTTTACATTACCAATAACTTATATCATTTTACAACACCGATTCCATTACTTCTTTACTCCATATGTCCACAACTACCCTCAGAAAGATACCAAGTTTTTTATTAGGCATGTTTGTTCAGTTGCTTCAGCCAGTGTTATTTACCCGCATGTTGGTATCAAAGGTTCTGTCAAAGAGAGGCTTTTTTATCACTTTGGCACGGTTCGACTTAACTTTGTATGTTGGATGTATGTTTTGGACAAGATACTGTCTCGGTTTTGACTGTTTGTTTGAGTTACTGTCGTGAACATCTAAAGTTTCAATTTCGACATGCAAACTTTTGTAAATAATTTTTCTCGTCTGTTTTTTCTGGCTGGGACGAAATAACCTTAGCTCTGTAGTTTGCATCATCAATGTACTAGATTCTAGCTGTACAGTCTACAGGCACAACTGTGCAGTTTTGCTTGACTTTAGTGTATTTGCACAAATATCTTCTTAGAGTGTTAAACTTAATTAATCAAAAACATATTCTATTTCTACTCTGCCTATCTCTTCATTCGTGAATGATACAATGTTAAATATTTTCTAAAAGAACCTAAAAGTTGTAGGAAATTATTCAGTTCCATTATTTTAATACAGCTACCTAAGTCTTAAATTAGATAAAGTGATCCTGAATACAATAACTTCTAAGTTAACTAACAATCGTAACTTGAAACTACTTAATTAATTAACTTTATAACTTAGCCGACCCCAATTTACGTTTAATTTACTATCAAGATGGAAGTAAAAGTTTAATATTCTTAGTACAGATTTCTATATCATAGTTTGAAATAGTAAGTTCTTAATTTTTAATCGTTTTGTTCTTTTTGCAGGTAATTGCCATCGCTATCGTGCCAAAGTGGAATTATTCGAGAAAGTTCAGACGCAATCAGGTAACAATGGGATTCTTTATTTAAGTTTAAAGAAGTCTTTTAATTATCGATGCAAAAAAAGAAATCCTTGTTTGTTCTAAAAGCGTAAAACAAGTACTGACACACAAAAAACCGCAGAATTTACTTAGCATTAAAATATTCGGCGCTGACAAAACAAATAAAGAATTCCATTCATGATTTTTTCCGGACATCTAGACGCACTTACGCCTATGAACCGGTCAGCAAGTGCACAAACAGTTTGAGTAAAGAAAAAGTTACGCCTCTCACTTTCTTCGGAACATATCTCAAATACAGGCCCACGTGTTCGTTGAGAAAGTGAATATTCGCCGGCAGACACTATTCTCACCTATCATTTATTGCCGGCCAGTTATTGCCATTGATTGTCCAGCACGAACTTTCCCATTAACATTGGAATTTAAACAATCTGATTATGTAAAGTTAATTTGTTTTGCGATTTTCTATTTCTTCTTGTATTGACTGAACATTTGTTGTTTGTGCAGCTTTATTTGTAAATAGTTGCCTGGGAAATTCTCATTTCTTCTTAGTTTACAAACACTTGAAAAAGTTTTCGCGATATAAATTACTCACGCTTACTTGGAGCTTTTAAAAAACCAACAGTTCTACGCCATTCCTGTGGATTTTGGGCAGAATGCAAATTAAGTTGCAGCGTTTTTCATTTAAAACAGCAAGCTGGGTAATTTTGTAGTCAAAATAGCGTAACTCAACAACAAATCACGTTGTTTTTACTGCACTCTTTTGAAAACACACATTTTTACATTTCAGTATTTTTAATCCGTATATTTTCTCTTTGATTTGTTGCAAAGTGATACAAAATGTGTACAGATTTTATTTTTAAAATCATAAAATGTGACATCATCACAGGCCTCCACTCTATCAAAGGAAGTGAGCCATAATCCACCACGCGACCCCAGTGCGGATTGGGGGATGTGACACAGATGGTCACATATTAACTAGATTCAATAATTTATCCAACACAAGGATTTAATGAGAATCATTTGCGAATTGCAGTTGTTAGCAACACTCAAATAAATATTAATTTATCACACAAACTAATGATTAATTTATTTCACCATCCACAAATAATTAATTGAAATGTGTCAATATAATTTTAGCTGTAAAATGGTTTCGGATTTGTAATATGAATACAGTCATATTATTTCATCATTTCAAATTATTTCTCGAATTTAATATTGTTTCATTGGAATTCTCATAGACAAATTCCGAGTAATTTCTTAAAGTTAATTGAACACGCTTTACGAGATTTAGTGAACGAATGAATGAACATGAAACACGTTTCAATCATTTAATTTCATTCGATCACACTCACTTTACGTATTCAATAATACACATTGTGTTTGTAATGTCGAGAACTAAATAAACGGATTTAACAAACCAAATAAAGTTCACCTGTTAATATAAATTGCTTGCTCGATGGTAATTGAAATAATTAATTGGAATTTTGTATTTATGTTAAAATGTTTTCTCTTTGCTGGAATCGATTCTGGAGATTAATTCTTAATAATCAGTCTGATTTTCTGATTTATTTACATAGGTGCAGGTCTCTGATTATAGCAAACAAAAAATTTGGGCCTATTCTTAAAAATGCATACTTGTAAAAAAAAAACTGAATTGAAAGTGCACTTTACAGAGGTATGCAGTGACCGGTATGTTTTATGTATGACACTAATTAAGACAAGTCTTAAATTACTAGACTCTTGAGTTTTTTAGTCGGATAGGAAATACCGATACCATCTTAAATTTATTGTTTACGCGGAAATGTTTTTAAGCAATTTACAGCAAAAAATATATTAATTTATTTACTAAAATTTTATTTTTAGAAAATTAAATTGGTTTTATGTCGTGCCAAATAAATCATAACGGTGAATAAAACAGTGCTATCGACAATAATATTTAACAACGAAATTATTATTCAGGACATAACCGAAGACTTTCCTTTTACAAAGTCCTTTGCACATAACGGGCGCTAATCACTATATTGGCCTTAATTTATATGTATGTTAAGAACTAGAATTCTTTAACACTACCTTGTCAAATGACACTTTTGGTAGTAATAGAATTAGCACTATTTAGTGTTTAAACTTTAAGTAAGACCTTGTTTAAGAATGCGACCTTTTTCATTCAAAATTTATCTTTTTTTGAGAAATATTTGTACAAATTAAGTATAAAGTCAAGATTACGTGTATGTCTGAACAAATAAGAAAGTTTATTTACGAGTTGAAATACCAATCAAATCGATTCGCAGGTCATATTAAGTGTTTATTATATATTTAAATAAACATTACTCTTTATATTTAAGTATATCTTTCATCAGGAATCTATGAGACTTAACCGCGGCTTGGCCTCCTTGACGGTTGATAATTATCCTACGGGAAAATAGAAAATACTGTCGGGATATAATTAATACGAATCTTTCAACTCAAGTTATATCTACCACCGTGGTCGCGGTATTGTCACATCAGGTAACCGTCGCCCTGAAACGAATCTCTTTAAGATATCGATTTTAGTCAGTACAAGTCTGACAGTCGCTCTGTCCCGCCATGGGATCCTGGTATCCAGGGATGTACTCATTTGATGATTTTATCACGATGAATAAAATGGTAAACTCTTCATAAATAATCAGTAATACGTTATTATAATGTTTTGTCTTTATTTTATCATGTAAAAAAAAGAGATACAACGTTTCATTAAAAACAACGTTACTAAAAGTTTCTCCTTCTTTCGTGAGTGCATTTCCAATCATTAGAACTGACATACACTGCACCAAGGTCTGGAAATACCACTTTTAGATCATCCAAATATTAATTTGTTATACATTTATAATTTACAAATATAATATTTGTTCTGTACGGGAATACAACCCGCGACACCCAGTGCAGCAGTCTACCGGTCTGACTACGCCAACCGTTCCGCCAATTTCTTTCCTACATTAGCATATATTGTAATCACTTTCAAAAGGAAATAGCTGGAGATTTTCATAATAAAGTAGACACATCTGTTGCTAAGGAATATCTAATAAAAATATATCTATGAAAGTGTCATCCGTGACAGCGGTAAAACCAGTCTATACGGATTTATAAATAAATATATGTACATATTTTCTTAAAATATTGCAAAACCTGAAGCTATCGTTTACATTTTAAAGTCACCTCAGGAATGGATTTTTATAGTTTCCACTATAAAAAAAAATGGCGCAACATCGTATTTAAGGGTTTGTTTCTGTTTTTTTTTTCACATTCTACTACTAAAATACAGGAAATATATTTTTTGGTTTCTAAATTTTTGTTTTATGTTGAGCATTTATCTGCAAAGAAAAAATATAATGTTGACCAGTACTTTCAGAAATGTTTAAATTAAAAAAATGCTTAAAAAAAATCGCGCTGACTTTTACGATGCTCGTATGTTTTCGCATTGACACTCTGAGAAAGCCGTCTTAGCCTTGACATAGTTACCATATAAAGCTCTCGAAGGTGAATAAGCACTATTAAAGTGTCTTCTTAATTGATTTACGTCCAAAATAAACATATTATAATACTGAAAATAGCGGACAAAGTTGTCACATCTAAGTTTATTAACGAAAATCGTTTCGAAAACCAATTTTAAAAACAAAATTTTCTGCACGTATTTACTTAACTCATATTTTTTCCACTCTCTTTTCTATTTAAAATTAATAGATACTTATTAATTAAAAACACGCATGTCATATTTCATTTCTTTTGTGCCAAAATTACCTTTTTTGTCCTCCAACCCAGGGCGGGATAGGAGGGACTGTCAGACTCATACCTACTAAAATTCAGTGTCCTTCAATAGCACTTTACGTTCCAGGGTCAGGTTACCTTATAAGAGAGTCCCGCGGCCGCGGCATGCCTTGATTCCATAGAGCAGAAAAACTCTATACACCTGCTATTCTATCTTCAAACGATGAAACTGAACACAATTCTCCGAATACGGGCTTAACCGACCTCCTTCGTTAACACTTAGTCGTTATCCCGAATTCGGGCAAACGATGCAATAGTATACATAGTCTTTTTCCCTCATTTTCCAAATTGTAAACGAAAGTTTAATTAATTACAGTTATTCTTTACCCATATTTTATTGATCATTGTTTGCATAACAAGTGTGTAGTCTACACAAAAGCGTGAGACGCCATTTCGAAAAACACCTGTGATTACCAAGCCAATAAGCAGGTCAGTTCAACGCAAGATTCCCATTTAAACAATGGTCAATTAACTAGACCATCGGCCTGACGTGGGAGAACTCCAAATTCCATTTTTTTTTTTATAATAAAAGATCGTAATCTTTTTCACACTAACAAGCCCAGTCTTACTCACACTATTTTTCTATTTTTTTTTATGATTGTACTGTTGACATACATGCATACTTGCATATTGTGCCACATTGGGTGGCTCGTTGGTGCTTTTGTCGTTACTTCTTCTTCGCCTTCGTCTGGGTTCTTGCGATCATGGGTTCGACTCCAAGGTCGGAAAAGGAGTAGCTCAGTAGCAGCCTAAGATCTAGACTACACCCAGTATAAGGCGACAGAACCGTACAAAATTGGTCTAAAACTAAATACTACAATCGTAACGTTATGTGCCACATATAAGTTGTACAGTTTAACATACATAGGCCTCGGGCCGTAGACGTCCGTTATTAATAGAGGCCTCCAAATAGGACTCATTATGACTGTTCGACGTTTTGATTGGTGATGTCAGTAAATTGTTACTTATAGAAGACTAATGAAGCCACAATGACTCATGTCTTAACAACCATTTATTTCTGCACTATCAATTGAGGACTCAAATATTTGTAACGTTAAAAAAAACCAGTATCTTAGCTAAACACTGAGAAATATTTAGGCTTTAATTTAAACGACGTTTAGATGTATTGATCGGGTTTAGGTATATTGCTGTTAACTTGTAAAAAAAAAAAACAATTAAATCGACAATAAATCAGCTCTTGCATGCGTACTACACCTTATATCATTGTTTCTATTATTTTATCGCAATAAACACGAGCTAATCAAACTCTAACCTCACGTTCTGACACCCTTTCATTCGGCAATGATACCAATACATCGAAATCATAATAAAATCAGCAATAATTTGACAAAACAATGGAGGCCCGCATTGTTTTACATACTGTTTTATCGACTTAATAACCGCGTAGGTGTCCAATGGGAAACAATGGCTGTGTCAGTCTAATTCACCCTTATCTGGGCCTAATAGGTACCTCAATAATTGAATGCCGTAGAGATGAATTACATGTTTGATAAGTGTATGAGCTTACAAGCTACGGCGTATAGAAAGAACCGAATACGCTAGCTCTTGCCAAGGACTTCGCCTGCTTGAACTCGAAAATTTTCCCACGGAAACATAAAATCGGGATAAAAACTATTCTATTTGATAAACCAGATAATAAACTGTATACCAAGTCCCATCAAAATCCGTTCCTTAGTTTTAGCGTGAAAGAGTAACAATCATCCATATGCAGCCATGCTCACAAACTTTGGCATTAAACATATTAGTAAGATAAGATAGTCATTATAATCTACGTCTATGCTTTAACAAAAATTTGAAGCTTTTAGTCCAAGTCAAGTTATGATTCGGTGTACAAGTTTTTTTTTAATGTCTAGGCTTTCATTTGGGCTGTAGTAGCACGGGCACGGTGTAGTATATAGTTTGTCCAACAAGTTGTAATGAAACATAGCAAAACAGTTTATTTGACAGTCGTAACAACCGCACTACCGATTTCACTAACAAAGCCGTGGCCTAAAGGTATGTATCGATTTCAATCCATATACCTACCGATGAATACCAACCTAGGAATGTAACGGTGCCAGACTTTCATGCCCACTTTCGTAGTTCCCCTAGTTTACAATGAAACCGCGACCTAAATCAACAGTGTACGTATTAGAGTTACTGAACATAATTCAACTAAATTGTTTACTTACGAGCAGATATTCAAATACAAATCGTAAATATACTCTACATAATGTAACCAATACGTTAAAGCGATAAATATTTATTGTTATAGTGCCCACAGCTACAAGTTACATTTATTGTGTTCTGAATACACTTGAATACATTAAAAAATATTATAATCATGGAGAACAAAACACAAATTGGTTAGTTGAACAAAACCCATTAATATTAGACGCTACAAGAAACACTGATTACGGTAACAGTAAAGAATAACCAGTAACACAAAAAATCCCTAACACGCCAGCGTAGCCCACTTTCGCTTAAATAATAAAATTAATTAGAACGGAACAAAATTGTCTTATCTGTTTAGAGATAGTGGCAATAAGCAACAAAGCGTCAAAGTAATCTCACGGTGCAGACGCAACTTCTAAGACAATGGGGGAGGGAGGGGAGCTGTCGGCGCGTGAGAACAGGCCACGGGGGCATACGATACATCACGAATTATGAGGAAGTTGTTCCTATTGGTCTTGTTTCCTCGACTCGAGGTTTTTATACTGTCATCATCATTATTGCTGCCGGAAGACTGAGAAGCTGGACGTTAATGTTAGTACTGATACATTCATAATCCTAGATAGCATTAAGAACTCAATTCATTACCTAATAGAGAAGGAAATTGCTCAGCTGACAAATAATGAGTATTCAACAAACTCGTTATTTTTGTCGTCGGAAATCTAAGTTATTCGCAGGTGTGCTTTAATTAGTAATTTAACTGATAGTAAATGCGAGTGATTCTCAGCCCACATAGTCGGCTATACTCAGTAATCAGCACGCAGACATAATGGCAGCACGATTAGTTCCTTTAAACGGGATTCAGAACTGAGAATGCAAATACACTAGAAGAAGAAGAGGTTAATTAGAAGGCCGAAAATGAACCTTAAATAGATAATAATTAATCAGAAAATAACAATGTAACTGTACATGATTATTTTGCAGCAGATTAACCCTCATCAACCATCCAGTAAACGGTTAACGAATTTGACCCAATCCATCCACACCAGTAGTTACCATGCGGGAAAACGTATTCCTGTTCCCAAAACGGGGATACGATATCCAACCAATCCACAGTTAGTGGCGTATCGATACAGCAAATACGATTACGTACAATCCGAAAATATTCATGTGAGGTAGTTTTTCCGTGAGTGAAGGAAAATAGGATGTATGCTTGGCTAATCTTTCCGCCCTACTAGCTTTCTCTGAGAAAGGTTATTTGATGCTTGTACGCAATGAACTGGCAACATGTCATTTAATGCACTTGCAGTAGATAAAACAGACACATTCGTTTTACTTGACTGAGACATTTGCGGAATATTTTTTCTGTTCTGTTTTTCTGGAATAGTTTTATCAAAATTGTGAGCAATGGTGGTGTAGTGGTAAATTTTATCCAAGCATGCCTGCACTTTATCTAATTTTGACCAAAACTTATTTCAAATATATATATTATAAATACACCGGCCAATCCTAGAACCAAAATCAATGTTACATCCACCAACCTGCATAAGTAATTCGTCTTAGAAAGAAGTAACCAATATCCCAGCAATAAGAAAATAAACTGATTAAAGAATCAGAAATTAATTCTGCTTGAAATATATATTTCAAGCAGAATTAATTAATAATATTATATTTAGCTCCATCTGGTTGGATAATTGGCCGACCCAGCAGACTTAGTAACAGACCTAGGCAATGAGGTTAAAAGTCTCATTTGCTTCGGACCGCTAACTCTCCTGCATTTAATGCCTAGAGCAACGTAATTTAGTTTTTTCTGTTGGAAACCCTGTTATGGTCCAGAATTGGTAGTCACGATAAATGGCTAGAACTTGTTCTGTTAGCTAGTGTTATGCCTAATATCGAATATTTACTTCAAACAATATTTCGAATCATACAATGTTTTGAGCATTATCCACAAAGCTTTGAGCAGATGCTAAAAGCCTTGTAGATAATGATACTCTAGTAATGACGGTAAATTAAGATGACTGTAACGAATTAACATATTCGTAAACCTTTTCGGTATCATAAATCAATATATTAGAGAGTCTTCGACGAAATACGGGTAACTTTAAAAGAAATCTAATTGATAGTTAGAAACGCTACATCATCTCATTTTAATACAAAAGATAAGGAACATGACAACTGTTTACAAGTTGATATCCCTTAAACAAGTAAACATATTTTGCTTGCAAAATTGTACCTTGTAAACTTCTGACTTGCTAATTGCCCGAGTACTAAGTTTCATATCAAACGCTACCTACTCTCTAAATTTTTTACCTTTTCCTACAACGTAATTGGTTAAATTATAACTAGTTTCTTATTAACTGGCGTATGACTGTTGCAATATCCCCGCAGTAATATCACCTCCTGTAATACCGATTTCCTTTCTTGCAACACTACAATATCCACTTCTAACATTCTTGAATTTATTGGAACACGTAATTTTGTTACCACGTTACCATAAATATTTCAAAATTTCGACCGTGAGATCGTCAAATCTTGTTATACATTAAACTCAGTTTGTTCTAAAGCTACAAAATCATAAATGAATATATGAAAAATTCTAAAACTGCTGGAAACATTTACTAGATAACTTAATATTTGCAGAAGCTGTTAAAACATTATTTTTAATTCAAATTCTGTTGATTCTACGTTTATAAATTATAATCGTTCAATTCAATTAGCTGCAAAATTCGTTCATTTCTAAAAAGAAAGATCTATATTTTAGTTTTAAATATTCCACTTTCCTTTCAACCTGTTTTTAGTGTCTTTCTCTTGATTCAGATTATTATCATTATTTTATTTGCCTATGTTTTCCTCTTCTTCTTCACTTTTAATAGAACCCTGACTAAATGAATTCTCCGCGTACTCGTTAAAGTAAGCCACCAATACCAGTACTACACTAGGTTATTCATCCGTGACACATCGATATTCAGGTTTCGAACCAGGCGTTTGTCTGACCTCTTCAACCCTGTAGAAACCTGATCTTCAACTATTATATTATCAATATTCACGTAGAGGCACAGTTTCTTTGCTTACCTACTTCGTTGTGCACCTACTTTAAATTGAAGTGTTGGATTTTCTCAATTCGTGTGTATATTTGCACTTAAAATCTTGTATGATACTCTGCGTTTATCTATGACATGTTAATCACAATACCAATGCCTTTTATTTTTCATTTAATATCTTTGCAATCGATTAATTAATATTCTTTTATGTTTATTTTAATCAACTTTCTTCTTTCACGTAGATACGAGTTTCTGTGACAATATCTACTAGCTCTCTCTAATCTTTAATTTACACATTTTTTGAGAATTTTGAATAATTAAATTATCATTGGATTTTTATCTAAAACATAAGTAATCAAAAATCTTACATGAACAATAATATTATTTTGCCTAACATTCGGCATTATGTTAATTATTCGATTGTTAGCGTCAAAATAGTACAATCGAAACCGGACACGAACTATGACATCATCAACAGACAGTTAAAGGTTACTGCAAAGTTACTGAGCAACATTTTGGAGGTACCTATTCTTTTAATTTAAATATAACAGAAACTAACGTCCGATGTATTGATGACTCAGACCGCAATTAAGAAAAAAACAGGATAAGACAGCTACAGACTTAGTTGAGCTACAATCCTGCAGGAAGGCTAGTTGTAGCCGTATGACAGTAGCCAGGGATGCAGCTTACTGGCTTGCTATTGGATGCCATGTCCAACATTGAAATGCTCTATGCCGTTATGACGAAATCAAAGCTACGTTTTTCTTCGTAGGTCTTGAGAACAAAATCAGTGAAATTAATTAATGTCAACCGCCATAAGATTAAAATAAAGCGTGCTCATACGCAGCAAATATTTTAGGCCACAGCAAAATAAACGTCTCTTTGTAAGCTCAACTTTATGAGTTTAGTTTAGAAGAAAACCTTGGAAATTTTAAAAATTCTCATTAAACCTAAACTACAGAGTTGTGTGTCATCATAAACTTTAATCCGTCTACAAGTCCTTAACACGTTAAGTTAGTAATATTACTAGGATTATTCCCAACTCCGAACTTGGTATATGGAAGCTAACCTTCATAACTTTTCACATTAAAATTGTATCTGAAATGCACACACATTCAGTCGCCAGAAAGTTTTAAGTTTAGTTTTATATCGATTCTTGTGTGTCAAGTGCAAAATTTTATCGATTTCGGTATTTATGTCAGCTATTAAATTACCTCTCTTCATTGCTTTTAGTCCGTTAAATCCAGAAAGGTTTATGGGATTATGCCACCCGCCATTTTTATTGTGTATTCTCAGTCATTAAATTGCTTTCATCAACAGATTTTATAATACTACGCCGTTTTTAATCCTGTCATATAAAAATTGTGGAAATAACCACAAAATCCTTTTTCCAGAATCCCGGTGGTCCATTATATAGAGAGCGTAGACTAGTATGTTATTATGTAATAATATAGTACATTACGCCACATATGTGAGTACCAATCATTTCTGTTCACCGTTACAAGGAACCGGGGTTTCCATTACACTTTTTATTACTACCCGTAATGATATCGAAATGTATACCTATGTGTGCACGACTTACCCATTTGTTTCATGTTATACTTGTATAAATTCATTATTTCGTCATTAATCTAATTGTCATGCTCATTAGTTGTAAAAATGTTATGAAGCCTTTGTTTATAGTTTCATGAGATAATGACATGGCTGCAGTTTTTCCTTTTAGGTTATTAACAAATAAATATTTGTATATCGTATCCCTGTTCGTGAAACATCTGGCATCCCGTGAATCTTTATCTCGTATATAGTGAAGTTAATTTCCTGCCCAAATTCAATGCAATAGCAAATTGATTTCCCGCTTAATCAAAATCAAAACCATCAAACACTGCCCTTGCTCCACTTACCACCACTAACACTAATCAACCAAGTATTTAGCCTCTATAGCTCACACATACACGGGCAACTGTTGATGACAACAATTGCTGTAAATAATAGAAATCGAGCAATTTTATTCCACCTATCGCAAAATAGTTGCAAATGTTACAACTGCCATACCATTTTGATTTCATGTTCCAATGAAAATATAACTGTAATACGAGTATTTTTCATTACTTTTATTATACATATTTCCATCTTGCAATACAATGAATTTTCTATGTGCAGTTGTTCGGTTATTCTGACAATAGCACCAACACACTACTTCAGAAGAAGTGACCAATCTGAACAGTGGAGCTACGGGCTGATATTCTTTTTTTAAGTTTCCTGATAATATTGCTCTACAACAAATTGCAGACAGTAAGTTGCTACAAAAATTGCCCGTGTAACAGCGTAGCTTTATTTTGCAGCCACACGAAGGTATTCGTTGCACTATCGTAATGAAACAGGTTTACACAATAACCTCATTGTGCTTTGACAAAGCTTTGTTATCTTATCTTTTAATTGTGGTGTACTATTCTCATAATTTTTACTTACGAAAAAATGTTGCTTCGGTCCCACAGTTGAGTCGTGGAATCATAATATGTAGCGAGATTCAAATACCCGTTTAGGAATTATTTTTGTCTTTCAGTTGTTATTTGATTGTTTGCTTAGTGAAGTTTTCGTTGTACACTTTTTGAGATACTAATTAGTTGTAACGCTTTAATAATATTTCTAGTAAATTGATTCAATTTAATTTTAAGTATATTTTGCTTTTAGCATAGAATATGTTGAAAGTCAAAGGATTATAAATAATAATAGAGTTTGCCGCTATTCCAATTTGTTGGCATGCAATGCGTTTTTTTTTTAATTTCGTCCCAGAAGGTAGTTTAACAAAGTAATCCTAGCCATTGTCCACACTGTCAATCAATCTGACACATGTTTCAAACAACTGATACAGCTACTGGCGAGAACTTGAAAAAACACTGATTGGATTATGATCGATTTCGGGGCTCGCTGACAGAATCTAAATTACAAAGCCAGCGAACAAAACTGTATATTCTGGATTTAGTTCCCAACCAGAAATGTGTTTTAGGTAAAAAACCGAAGTTGTATGACATTGAATTCGTATTTTTTTACCATAAAAACGACTTGTGTCTTTCTAAAATCAAGTTAAGTCAAACAATAATTAAGTTGATATTCGCTTAAGTAAGAAATAATACCAAACATACATTTTAATAGGTTTCAGGTACGTATGTTCTTCTATTTAGATCCGTATCTACATTGTTTCCAGTGTTGATGCTGGCAAAGTAGAATGCAATTGCATTTGCAAGTACAAAACCACCCCGGTATTGTATAAACAGTACAACTTAATACAAACTTGTTATTATTTATGTATGGGGTGGAGTACCAAACGTTTAAACCGAGAGAATTTTACATGTATGTACTTTACGTTGTAATTTTATAACTCAAGAACGGGCTCAACTGTCCAAACTAAATGTTAAGATTTGTTCGGACTATTTAGTAGACGGTTTAAGTGATGTTTGCTCAAAGTCTTTAGAGCGGTTCTTCATTTATCACATCTTTTTTGTTATTTCACTTTATGCGTAGCGAAGCACGTAACGGACTCCTATAGTAATTTAGAAAATACAAAACACAAGCTATCGTATTTATCCCATAATGCCTGATTTGTTCCTTAAATCAACGAATTTCATGGCGTAGTGAATAAGATTGAATGCTATGATGCGGGTCCTGGTTCAATTCCCGCACGGAACAAAATGTTTGCATGACCTATAAGTAGTTGTTCCGGGGTTAGCTGTTTAGATGTGGGAGTTAAAAACGTTTGTAAATGAATCCATGATACATATTAAATTCCTGGTTTGAAAAGTAACACAAATGAAGCTGGATTAAAATTGGTTAAATACTCATTTGAGTATACGCAATCGGATTTCAAACTGGCAATTAGTTACACTGAATGTGTTCCTAGAAATACCAACGATAAATTTGTGATGAATTCAGAATTTGACTTTTGAATTCAGAATGGTATAACTAGGTAGGCGTCGGTCAAAGGGTAAACGTGGGAATGAAAACTTTTCATTTCAGTATTTTCTACGTTACTTTATCCGGTTGCACGAACGAGCAACTTTTTACAGTTTTCGATGACCACACTTTATTATCACTACACAGTAATTTTCAATCAGAGATCTAAATTTAAATTAAATATTAAAACAATCTTAAAAAATTTCGATTACGAAAAATACTGCATGACATGATGTCATGCAGTATTTTTCGTAATCGAAATTTTTAAACTCATTTATAAGTACACACATAAAAAAAAATACTATCACTTATCACGAAAAATCAAAATCTTTTTGTTTAAGGTACCGTACACTACCTATATTATGATTTCTTCTTCTTTTGAGACATTTTCCGCTTTGCTACAAAAATATTAAACATTTGTTAAACGCTTGACTAAAAAAAGTGTATCTGCACACTGGTGTCAACAAGGGTCCCTCAACCCTTATTTCAACGTGAAATTTCGTTTTGACGTCGACAGTTTTTTTAGACAAAATATGTTCAAAAAACGTTTATCTTTCTTGTGGTAAGATTTTTTAGAATATAAAACAATTAAGCAGTTCCATGGCTTTTCCATTAAATTATAGGTTATGGAAGAGATCACAAAAATTTTTTGATGTGTATTTCCGTAACGTTACTTCGCATGTTCGTCAGTTTCGTGGCAGGCCCACCGAATCAATTTCGGAATCTGTTTACAAATATGCTGACGTTAATTTCAATTAATACGTAAACGGGTTGAGACTCAACTTTTATTATTTCGCTTCATACATTTTAATCAGTGCATTTCTCGCTGTTGGCTTTGTGATTATTGATTCACTCATTCACTGGCCGTACATGGCATATCTGTCCATACGGTTTTAAATTAATCAGCATGATAATTATATTAACGTTCCCTTAGGGGTTTGCATTTTCGTTGTGGTTTTTAATCTCATAAAATCTGGCCTTCCTATGAGGATTTTATTTCTTCCTATTACTTTGACCTTCAAAATCCAGTGGTTGTGGAGGTCATAGACGCAGTCATACTATGTAAAATATTCACTACTATTCAGTTGTATCTACATGGACTGGACGTTTTGAATTTTCGATTTCTGCACGGAACAAACATTTTATAACCTACAAGTACTTTTCCGGGTCTGGCTGTTTATGTAACTGACTTAAATGTTAATAACTCACGACACAAAATTTTACAGTCAGTCTACAAAAAAATGCCAAAAATTCCAAGTATATTCAGATAACTATCTACAGAGATAACGATGATGAGAGAACTTTACTTCAAAACCCTTTTTGCGGCTTTTTATGGTCTGCAAACTAAACATTCGAAGTTTACGACCCTCGAAATCGAGGAGGCTATGTGGATAAAAGAGATCTTTACTGTCTGATTCTGTGGTTACAAACTAAAAGACTTACAGTTTTTTTCTCTTTCTTTGTAACTTTCTTCACTCAATAAGGGCTTGTGCATTTCGAGTACAATGTAGGAGACACAATTAGATCTGCTAACTTCTGTTGTGTAACTTTTAACAATTACAACTTTGCCTTACAAACTAAACATTTTCAGAACATTCACGTTGCAAGTGTAATAAAACACTCACTAGTTTCCTCTGGCAATTCCTTTTACGAATAAAAGTCTGTGCTTGAAGTACGAAAGTACACTCGGCAAAAAATTTATATATGTAGGCATAGAATGGAGAGCGGTGGTGGCCCAGTGGTATCGGTCCCGACTTACGAGTTGTAGGTCGTGGGTTCGAACCCAGCTTGGCGCATTACTTTGTGTAATTTATTTCGTCACCACTGCTCTCAAAACTTTGAAGGAAAATATCACGAGGAAACCGGCATGTCCTAGAACCATCAAGTTCGTAGACATGTGACATCTGCCAATCCGCACTGGGCCCGCGTGGTGGATTATGGCCCACTCCCTCTCACAAGAGAGGAGGCCTGTGTCCCAGCAGTGGGAAAGTTATAGGCTGATGATGATGATGATGACGCATAGAATGAGCGTCTTCTGTGCGCTATAAAAACCACTGCATCTAAAGCATACACTATGAAGTATTAGTGTTGCAAATATCAAATGTATTAGTGTTCGGACTACCTGATAATTAAAATTCCATTGTTTTTAACTGTGATACAGTAATAACTTTATCTATCAATTTAATTAATGTATTTGAAACCCAAATTATTTATTGTGAACATTTAATTGTTATTTACTTCACGCTCAAATGCACAACAATGGCAACAATTTGACACTGACAGCACCTTTACATCGCAGATTTAAGATTGAACCATTGTCATTACAATATTTTGGCAATCTCCCTTTTAAAGTAACCTGCACACTTTTCTCTTTTGACAACTATACCATTTGATATAAAGTTTTGTAACAGTGTTGTTAAGAAAAGCTAAGCATTATTATGTTTTGTCCACAGATTTACGATGTTGATAAGGTGTCCGGCGACACTATGTGTCGTCGTGTTCCTTCTGGTTGCCGTGCAAGCTAGCTCAGAGGTAAGCTTTTATTGCTACTTTTATTTTACTTAGCTCAGCATTTGTGTGAGAGAGAGAGAGAGTTGTATTTTTATGAAATCTTCTTAAAAAGGCAAAAAAAAACAAAAATATTTTCAAGTGATAACTAATATTACCAGTTGTGTTTTTTAGACTGACTACGACGACACCCACAGAAGGAGATGAAATGGCTTATTTTTTAGTTCCTAATATAATCAATACCTTTGTCTCGAAATTGTCTGTCAAAAAATGACATGACACAAACTTTATCATGGATTCGATACTATTGCGCTTTTGTATACATTTTTTTCTATTACCTAACCGACGAAAAACCATGTCCTAAAAAAGTTTCTATCACAATGTTTTATGTACATCAATTTCTTAATCTCTAATTGCTACCGCATGAGCGTAATCCTTCTTATATCTCAGAGGACTACAGTGTAGGATATTGTAGACATTTTAAAAGCTCTAGAACTTTCTTTCATAACATTTTACGCCCAGACTTTAATCATAAAAGTGCCACTCGGTCAAGTGGAAATATTCATAATCCATTTTAACTTGATACTTTTACAAGAGCAATTTGGATAATTCCGTTCAGAGTAACGATTTGTTTTGTACGACGTAGTAAAAATATAGGCAATTAGATAGATTAGCCTGTTCAGGTCATTAAAATTGGATTTACTTACTCGATATTAACAGTAGTAATGTTAAGAACTAATGGACGGAACGATTGCAACGTAGGTACTAGCAGGTGACCTAAAAAAAGAACAATAAAGTTTTAATTAAAAACTGATCAACGAGTCAAATGGAATTGTTCGGCACAGGCGGATGTTCAAACAGCCTTCTCAATCATATTAACGGAACATCTCATTGTATGTTAAACAAACTGTTTATTTAGACAATACGATTTTGCAACACTATTGCAAAGTTGATTGCTTTTACTGAATTATGTTTGGCAAAGAAATTACTTATTGTTTTTCCGTTATCCAAATAGTATTTAGATTTAGTAAAATGTGTTTATGGAGCCTCTTGCCCCCTTTTTAATTTATGATGCCTTGTGGCTAGACTGCAGTTTCATCTTATGAATTCAAAATGCCTATAACTGGTCTATCTAAAATAACAATGTTTTGAGTTCCAGTTCTCTACAACAAGTCAAAACCGCCTTAGAGTTGAATGAATATAAATGTTATGAGGTTGAGTTTACAGTGTGGCACATTGTCTTTTATAACGACACATAGTTTTCATTCTGATATACAAGCAAAACACCATGCCTTTACTGTCTAGTAAGTATTGGTCATTATGGCCCATAGGAAATTTATTCACCATGACAAAAGAAGCCATCATTATGCTACTGAAATGTTATTAAACCAATATTTCAATACGTAGGCGTATGTTGATGTTATTTCAGTAAACATAGTTACTATTAAGTATACACTAATCAGTCTGTATCTGTTTCAACCACAGTAGGTCGTAATCATTGATTGTGTGTTATCAAAGTATAGGGTTACCATTAAAGAGGTTTTAATAATATTTTTGTTTGAAGCCTGACATGCCTAAGCCTGACATCCATTCTTTTTTTAAACAGGAGCCACGAATAAGACCTATAATCAAAATCAATACGTTCTTCGTAAGAAACTTTTAGGCGTCACTTTACTCAAATAGGCTGTCAAAAGAAAAGTCTAGACATAGAGGCGAACATTTAGAAAAAAGTCCGCACATTTTAGTCTACAACTTAATTCAATTTCGTTTTTCTTTTTTAGTTCTCAATTAACTTTTTGTAGGTCCTACAAAAATACTGTTAAGTCGAAAAGTCAGATGACAAGGTCTGGGCGAAGACGGGGCTCGAGTAAAAAAGCCGAGTATATCCTAACAAATACGGGCTTATGGAAGCCCTAGTCATAGATTTCTAACACAACAACGCCTGTTAGTTTTGCAGCAATACTAATAATTGTAACATTACGATCGCAATACCTCTGATTGAAGTTATTAATGATCATAACATTAGAATCCAATTAATTTATGAAATTAATTATAAAGTCTATATTATTTGTCAAAATTCGATACAGCAACCGATATTACAGGCCATAATAACGTAATTATGATGAACTTTTTAAATTCTCATAATATTGGCTCGTAGGCTCGCATAACAAAATAATGTCGAGTTGCGTAACTTTGTCAGCCAGTTCTGTGCAGCGAGATCGATTACAAGTTGATTACATCCATTACACCCAGATACCATAGACTGTCGGAATACATTAACTTTCATGTCATCGAGTGCCATGAGCTCGTGTTAATACAGATTGTCGGCTCTGTGATTTTGTAAGTAGTTAGACAAATATTGCGACTGCGAGTTTGCGCTTTCGACACACTCTGTTTGATTTGGTAAAAGCAGTAACGTACAATTCCCGCATATATTTAAACGTTATGTGATATTTATTTAATTTATTTAAAAATTTAGATGGAATTTAATAACATTATTATGAGTCGCCACAACGTTGCAATGTCGTGACAAAACCGCAAAATCGAATCTGCAAAATTCTCTGAAATAAAACTTGAGTCATAAATTCTGACATTTTCTTTCCTTATCGAACATAAAAGTTCCCGGCCAACATACTAAGTTAGTTACTTTGTTAGTTTTAGGTGTAGGGGAACATTGTTGATAGAAATTCACACTTCTGTTTACGAACCGTGGTTACTCAATTGACTGTACTTTCTACGGGTCGGTGTTTGAATCTCGGCTCTCATCAGTCAGCCAGTCTTATGTAACAATTAACTGAATGCTTCGCAGTTTTATTGATTGTTTTATCCTCTAGAACTTATTGTTTCGTTTATAACTGTTTTGTCCGGTCACGGGTGGCGAGTGTCCTCGCACAAACCCACTTTCCCCAGTTTGGCAAGCCACTCGAAATGTTTCATTCTGTCACGACCGCCCGTTATATCAATTTCCGAATGGAAAACTGTGAAACTGACCACATTTTGGATTTGTTTCGATGTGTGCGGTCTAGGAATATCAATCCATTAATTTTCTGGTAATTTTGGTCATTTAGCTGCCACAATGTCCGCTGACAGTCCAGTGAAACGTATCAGTTAACAACTATAACAGATTTAATTTTATAAACAGCATTGTTTAAATACGATTTATTAAACAAATAACGTTTGCTAAGTAAACAAACTTTTATATTATTTAAAAATGTTTGAATGATCTTACAACTTTCAAAAGCAGTACCTCCGAAAAGGCAGAGAAACTACTTCTCTCACCACATTTATTTGGGGACTTTCCTATTAAAATTAATTTAGCGTCCAACCTCAAACTGTATGGGTACACAGTAGCCCATAACAGAGATTCATTGCCGTAATGTTGTCACATACAAGCCAAATTGAGTTGCGGTGTAACGAGATTCCCAAATATGGGCTCAGTAATATGACGGGCGGCCTACACAAAGTTTACTTCAATATAAAGGGGACACTAAGGCTTACTAGCCCATATATTAAGTACCTAAGTCGCCTAGATAAACGAAGCGGTTCCTATGTACAAAGTTGACGGTAACATAACAGGTTATGCCGCCTGCATTGGAAAGCATTACATAGCCGACTTAAGTCAAGAATGGTGCCTCCACTTAATAGATTACGTTAATCTCTAATCTCTTACAATAAATAACTTCACTCGCAGAATGAGAGCAAGAATTTAATTAGTCAACAGCCGCTCGTTATAAAATATGCCAAGAGAACGTTTTTGTATGGTTCTGACGGATTTTAATATGCGTAAAATGTCGCGATTTAGTAGATAAGTGGCCAAAGTTTTTGTTAAAACAAAAGTCGTGCGGATCGGTCGATTGAATGTAAAAAGTAGATGGGATCGAATTAGCAAACTTTTGCACGTAGACTATATATAAGGTATATAAGCGATCCGTGTGTTAATATTAGAAATGTGCCTACTAGTCGGTAAAACCGTCGATCATATTTTCAACTGGGGTGATTAATAATAAAAAAATCATTCATAACCTTTCTTGTTAATAATATTCATAAAAGAATATTCAGCTATACAATTTATTACATCGGCTGAATCGGTTTCCTCGACTTTCTTTTGGTACTGAATAATTTAACATAATTTACGAGAAATATTATTCCAACTTTTAACAGAAAACAGAAATTATGACCGCACAGGTTTAATAAGCGACTCAGCTGTACAAGAGCCTCACTGACTTTTTCCCCTGACCTCTACCTCTGTAGCCTCTATTCTATTGCCCCTGAACTCTACCTCTGTAGCCGACTAGTCGGCTTTCACCCATCTCTAGTTAACACACGAAACAACGACAGGTGTTTGTTGTTAGAAGCCCAAAGGCATCCAGGTGTATTTGGAAACTGAATATTGTAGTTCAGATGGCAGTTGTTTTGTGTAAATTACTGAAATACACCACAATATAATTACTCTGAAAGCCATTATAGCAGAAATGTGCTGCTCAAAAGCGATAGCGCTTAATTATCACACAAAGACTTTTTTGTTAGCCTATTCTGTCTCTATGCTGAACCTGTCACCCCGTTCCCTCAACATCTCTCGTCATGATCTGTTTTTCAAGCTATATGCAGATATACTACTGCATGAACACTTTACTACGATTAAAATATTTAATGGTTCGTTTAAAAATACACCATTAATCTAAACACTGTGGGTGTCAAGGGATTATCAAGTGAGTAAGCTGCTTTTATCCTACTTCAAAATTAGTTATTTATAATGAATTTATCCCCCATAATCAGTAGGTACCAGAACCGATTTCAAATACTTCAAAACTCCTCGGATTCAAAGTTACGCTGAATGCCCGTCTGAACCTTTTCATGGAAACTTTTTAGTGGAAAGTATCTAATAATTTTGTTTTTGTTCACAGGGCAACCTTTTCACGTGTCCAAATGGTAAGTGAAATCTCTTTATTGTTTAATATCTACTTATTTACTTCACATAACTTTTGCCAATACTTCAAATAACTTCGGCGGGGGATCGGACTTTCTATTTAATTGAAACGGGGGCAGTGCCTCGGTAAAACCTTTGGGAAATATAAAACTTGGAACATTGTTGTTTTAACGGTTTAATGAACAACATGACATGAACTTTCATTGTTTTATTTTAAAGTTGTTGTACACGAAAATTATTGTTTTTGATACCTCTCTACAATTTTCGAAGTAGGTTGAGGTTAACTTCCAATTTATTCAAAGTTTGCGGCTAATCTAAATTACCATTTTGCTATGGTGTTATTTTAGAGTATATTTAGTAAATATTTTAGGTAGTTAATGGCCCGACAGTCTGACAACCAATCTTACCAAGGGGTAGCGAATTACCCAGTAGTTACTGGGTTGTGGAGGTGAGATATGCATGGTCGCTCCATGTAAAATACTGCTATTTAACTGCTTTGCGTTAAACTGGAAGCCGATCCCAATACACTTCGGAAAATGCCAGGCAGTAAGATTATTAAGTACAAATTATAACTTTATTCTCTTAATGACCAAGTTTTTGTCCTTATTAAAAAGGACCCCTCTAATTACGTACAACTTAATCTGAAAAAGAAATTAGTAGGCGCCACGGATACTCAGTAACTTTCTTATATTGTAAAGGGAGGTGGCCAGAAAGGGTCTCATCTCATTATACCGGATTAAACCCACGGCTAACGAAGTAGACACGTCCTTTATATGTATACTCTTTGTTGAGTATTAAAGCAACTGCATACAAAACTAGCTTTTTGGTTGGTCGTCTTTTGTTTCTTGTTCCAAAATTAAACATAACATTACTATTTATTTATTTATACTTCATGTACAGCACTGGTACATAGGCGGACTTAATTCCACATACTGATATGCCAATTAAAATCTTATCCGTTTGTAATAAAATAGCTTTTTCTATAAAACGCCATGCTCTTGTTACAATTGTTGCAGTAACTTGAACTGTAGCCGGAGTAATCCTAAATGCTGTGTAAATTAGCAATTAATATTTAGACTTTAATATAATTAAGCAAATGGCTGAACGTACGTAAACAGTGTGACAATTAATCAAGTCTATTAACGCATAACGCTACAGTATTTAAGCACTAGCTATAATTAGGGTTCATGTTTGGTGAGAAGCGGAGGCGGGAACGGAAACAACATATCAAGCATTAGATTCATAGGAAATAGGATGTGGTAAGTGCATAAATTGGAAATAAGTCTTTGTAACCATAACCTTAAAGCACATTACATATATGGCAGTTTCCCCGTGTAACAATGCATTTGCAGTCTAATCGAAACTAAATTACTTCAGCCTTGTTTAAATAAACTACTACTACAGCCAATTGTTGTGATAAATGTTTTCTTAAACGGTTTTATGCAAAATGAGTTCTAGAATAAAAACGACAGTTAACTTGGAACTACAGTTTTTATTCTTTTGAAAATCGAGGACACGACTTTGTTAGCAATTTTCTTAATCATTTCCCATTTTCTGGACATTTTGTCTCGAAGTTTTCAAAAACATACGTTAATGTGCAACACGTCATGTCAAACTTAGCAAATTATGTAATTTTGCTTTACCTTGCTTCTGAGACATAAATCTTCTTTATGGCCGTGTGATTTCTTTAAACGGCGTGACAAACCCGCTCCCGCTCCGCTTATCAATAAAAGTGCATCCTAATCAAGTACATGTACAGTGAATGCGTAATTATTAAAGCTGCCTACGTCGCTTAGAACAATGTGTTACGAAACTTGTGACGCAAGCTTCTTGCGAGCTTTCAAAGCTGTATTCTATCAACTGGTTTAATTTTAATTGCAATGCAATTTATACTTAATATAATAGGTTAAATTATACCTAGTAATATTTTACAGGAAGTAACGTAATTACATTTTTTTTACTTGCTTATTTCAGCCTATTTGTGTGTAAACTATAGCTAAACAAAAAAAAATTATCAATATGCCTGGTGTCTTTTCTGGTTTTAGTCTCTTGTAATAAATAAATGCAATATATAAAATAAATGCAATGCCGACTATCAACTATCGATAATGATATTTTTGGTTTGAATAGTTACGCATAAATTCATAAATTTTGCATACCTACTGAATTTAGTACAGAGATAGTGACTGACGTGGCATATATTAGAGTTTATGCACATCGAAAGTACCTCGTGAACAAAGCCATAAGCAAAATCTAAGCCAATATTATCGACTACCCACAATATGATGTGCAGTAGTTCGATTTCATAGCGGTTTCTAACGACCTTGCGCTCGCGCATCCGCCTGGCTAAGCTAAATAGGCGGTGACTACATCTTGTGGAATTTCACGACGCTTTGACTAACGACTTGAAAAACTAACCTAACAACTTTATTTGTACATAATCTTACATATAATGTATGTTCTTAGTTGTGTTGTAATGAAACGGGTAAATGTAATGCTTAGTTATTAGGTCGCAAAGTAATAATTTTCTCTATGGTCAAGATACGGGATATTGCTGCCGTGTCTAGTTACCTGCTATTGAGAAAGATGCAGTAGTCTATGGAAGACATTTTTTTTATTTAGCGATAGGCTCACGTTTTATCACTATCTCGCCTAATGGCAAGCGTAGAGGTGGTCGTCGATGAAGCTTGCCTAAAACGTAAAGTAACTTATGACCTGAAAGACCCCAGGCTTTTATAGAGCAAACGATAGCAACTCGAAATATTTATCATGAATTTGCCTAATTTATTAAGGGATCTCTCGTGTGCCAATAATAATTCTTGATAAATACATTATGCACAATTACCAAATGAATTATGATATATCATGCATAATCATCATTAGAATACATGTCATACAGGTTTTAAAATCTGATAACCAGTCTTACCAATACGTATTATCTAGTACTAGCTAAGTAGTGTGGAGGTCAGACCAGCAGTTACTTCTTATAAAATACTGGTATTCAGATGCATCCAGTGAGAGAAGAATCTGACCCCAATATAGTTGGAAAAAAGCTAGGCAGATAATGATCATGCTGTTTTTGGGTTGGAAAATTAGTAAATAAATTATTAAACATTAGTTTGTTTAACTTATTGTTATAGTGGAACCATCTGTTTAATTTTATAAACATTCACAGAACCAAACAAATATACGTTTTTCTCTTTTTGTCCTTTATTCAGTAACAGAGGATCGAACGCGACACACGACAACCAATTAATGATGCGGTCTCAGTAACTTATTACGTTTAGTTACTCTCCTACGTGTTAAGTTTAGATAACTGTAGTGTATTTTCCGCATATGCAAAGAGAAAAGAAAGTGCTTTTCTTATTCGCAATGAGTTTTCTAAGTGCACCTATTGCATATTAAATACAATTTTCTAGCATAACGTTCTTAAGTAGGCATTGAATAACGATGTTTCTACATAGGGTAAAATCGCAGTTCTAGAACAAGATAAAGACAAAAAAAAATCCTCATCTTTCTGAATACTTCATTTATGCAGGTAAATTGTCAAATTGGATGCACTTTAATAGGAACAGTCCACATCACGATGTGGTTACACCCTCAGAAGCACCGCTACGTTTGTTACTTAGGTAACCAATTTATGAACCCCACCATACATCTCTACCTAACTCTTTGGAGAAATTAATTGCTGTTATTATTTTAGCTCAGCCATCACAACAAATATTAAGAGTTTAGTTGAATGACATTATCTGCATAATGATTTCAGTATTTTGCCATATAAATAGATCAGCTTTTCAAACACCGAATAAAACTGTCTTAAAACAATTTTCTATGCAAAACGTCCCATCAATTTTCAAACAATGTCATTCAATTACTTTTTCAATTAATTATGAAAGAGAAATGAGGTCCTTTCATGGCCGTAATTTTATGTCAACCCTTTCAAGCTGACCTACTAAAAGATTCTATTTCCAATCAAGAGCTGAAACGTAGGCGAAATGAATTGAGTTTGACACTCCATCCTCGGTTTTCATTCGCCACATAATTAGCCTAGGAAATTGCCTCCAGTCGGGCACACGTACGTTGACAAGCTTGTGTAATCAAACGGTGAGTCCCTGGTACCTCACGTCATCGTCAGTGTTAAAATATTACCTCTGATTGGATGTCAGATAGCGGTTTAATTTGACGGGGAAATGGAGAGGAAAATATGGTTTTGATTTTCGAAATCGCGTGAGATAAACGATTAATTTTGATTTTGATTTTTGATATCGAATAGACCCGTTTAAAAAAAAAAGATTTTTTTATTAAGAAACCCAGTAAAATCACTGAAATATGTATAAGTAGGTGTACTGTTAGGCCTCTTAAAAATATATTGTGTAACATAAAAAAAAACTATAATAAAGCAATTAAAATAACATTTGTAAGTAAGTAGCTACTTTAAGTGATTAAGTAATAATACAAATATTAACCCAGAAACGTTGCATATGGGATTGATCATTAATACTGACGTTGATTATAAAACGCTCGAGCATCATTAAAGGGTCGTTGACTACATTACATTATCTCACCTGTTAACTTAAAACGTAACAGATACATAGTTAAACATCTGGATTATGTAACAGAATTCTCAAAGAAACCGACATTACTCTTATTACATAACATTGCTCAAAAAGATGCCCAGCGTTTACAATACAGTAGAGTATAATTTTTAAGATACTAATTTCGTTTATTTTTATAACAAACTAGCTTTGAAGACTTGTCAAAGGAATTAACAGAAATAGTAAATGAAACGACATACTGGTATATTATGATATGCTATACAAGAAATGTAAAGATGCTATTAAGACTCAGGTTAAAGATATACTTAGCTCGGAATTTATGTTAGATCTAAAAATAACACTAGAGCCTAGTCTCAACCTGTTACTTCTATTAATTCCTATAATTAAATTACGAGGGATATTGAAGCAAGAGTCGCAAATCGCAATGTCCCTGCAGACAGATTGGATCGAAATTCACTCCGGGCCGGAATTAACGCCTCTGACTTGTGATTACACGTAATTCCATGGACTTAATCTCCGAAGCTGTTGTTTGAATTCCATAAGTACATATTTATAGGTATATAAAGCTTTTCTTACTCAAACAGCATTAGCCAACAAAAGTTTTCGCGTATTGCTTACAAGACGTATTTTGACACAAAATTACGCCTTGTTAATTACTTAAGCAAACAAATTGGGATCAAATCTAATTTAATTACAAAAACTTGTAATGCACAACGGCTTGATTTGATTGAAATAATTGTATAGGAAACTCGGAATGAAGGCAAAACAGAAAAAAATAAAATAATGTTAGCTGAGGCTGCAAAATCGCGCACAATAAAACTGAATAAAAAATAAAAGCAGATTATCTTTGAAAAGAGAATTAGCTATTTAAAAATCGAAGGCAACAATGGCTGACGTCACTGTATCGATTGAAGATGTGAATATACCTACGTTAATTTTATTAACTGGGTTACAAATCTGTTAGTGAATCTTGAAAGTAAGAGCTAATTAGAACCTAAAGAGTATTTAGTCGTTGTGCAATAGTGTTCATAATGGGCGTTAATTAGTTATGCTTATTACTAACTGGAGACTTGATGGTGTAATTATTAAAATTTCTGAGAATACAAACAATATTGAAGACACCGAGTGGGTTATGTTGAAGCGTATTAAAATGTAGACGGACACATTAAAAATGAAATCTTCCAGACATGTTTTAATAACCATGTAACCAAAAAAGTTCCCAAGAAAACCTTAAACAAAATACTCTCAATTTGCATAAAAAAGTAATATACAAGTCAAATAAATCTAAAAAGATAATTTAAAACTCTGCTCCTCAAGTTCTTAAGCCAATAAACGTGAGATGCTTCAGATATATGATAATCCTCATTATTTACACTCTCTGAGATAAAAGTGAATTATATTATTCATGAAAATATATGAAGCTCTCTTTAATTTGAAATATCTCTCTCACTCCGTTTAACTTCAGATTTTGAAGATATCAAGACCGATTTTTCGGATGGGTAAATAAGTCTATCGCTGATATTCTTTTTATGGATGGACTCGTTATATTTTATTACAGCCAATATTTCAAAACCATTAAACCCTTTTTATTGTTTGAAATCAGTAAAAAAAATACTGGTATAAAATATCGATAAAACTACCAGACCATTTAAAATGATGAGTAAAAAGCAAATCCTTGAATATATCGCAAAATAAACCTACCATAGAGCACACAAAACTTCGATTAATAAAATCAACCAATCTCAGCTCTGACGGTTTCGAACGCGGTTTAAAAATGCGGTACACCCACACGTAATTACGGAGGTCGCCAACATATCTGCATAAATTACTGACTACTCTCCCTTTTGTTTGATTTCCGTGGGCAAGGAATGTCAAAGGTTGTCTATCAAATAATTTGAAGAAATAAACATTGAAAATAGTGAAATGGCATTAAAGGCCACTTTGATAACTGACGCAGATTAATTTGAATGATTCGTATTTTAAATTCAAAAATGTTTTCGTTGAACCGATGTCCATAATAAAAACTATTACGTTCCTCAGTCGATTTCAGGACTTTATGAGAATATCCCCTTCGTATTGTTGGATAAAAATTGTGATTAAATTTAAAATTCGTTTTCGTGAAAATTATACTTCAATAACCGTTCTGAATTTTTTCAATACATCTTTATAAATACAGATCAGAATTGAAAGCGTAAAAAAATGTTATTATCCGGATTGCAAGCTAATCCCACAAGCTGGAACGTACATATATGCAATCTCAATTAGTCAATAACCTTGTTTGAATAGCTTCTGTCAATGGAAACACTATCTCTCTGGCTTACAGACTTCGGCAATGGCTCTCAAACTGCACCTTTCTATAAAGGTTGTTAATCAACTCCCTTAAAATAAAAGATAAACTGTGAGGTTTTCTGGGAAGAGATTATTTTTATTTATATTATATATTATATATCCCACTTTTATTTTATCTACCCAGGAAGATTTAAGCTCGGTAAAAAATATTCTTTTAATTCTACGAACACAAAAGTATATTTTCATAAAGTATTCACTTTGGTAGTAGGTAAAAATTATGTTCTTAAATCTATTAAAACATGCCTTAACATAATATGTTGAATATGTATAAATAATTATTGAAGACAAATACGGATACAGGTATAATATTTACACGATCAACATCGTTAAACACACAAGCGATGGCAAAACAATTAAAAGAAATCGTCGCTACTCTAGTGCTAGACGATTTCTTTTCCTTTCTACCAAGATGAGAATACAAAATCCGGCCTGAAAGATTGACTACCACTGCTGCCTGTCTAGGCGTCTACAGAGACAAATTAATGCTATATTCCACTGAGACACTGCGAACACTAGAAAGGTGCTTGTCGTTGCATTGCATACTGATAGCCACTTGAGTGTATGTCGATCCTATTGATACGTCAGTACGGGCGATCGGGTATATCATCAGATCTAGAAACGCATTGTTCAAGTAAATCGAGGAATGGAGTAATTATGCAAGCCAGTGGGTAGGAAAGTAATAATTGAACGAATTTGGATTGAAACTAAGTTTTACAATTAATTGATACGTTCGTGGCATAAATTGAGACTTTGTAGAAGAAGAAATAATTGTTTCATTAGCATTTATGTAGTTCAGTTAGTCAGGTTCTAATATTGCTTTGTAAGTTTGCAACACAACCAAATAAGTGATGATTAAATTCTTGAAAGAGCAAAATTTGCAGTACCTAAGTATACCTTGTAAGTATCTTTGAATTTGAAATGCTGTGATTTCTTAATAAATATCTTTTAATTAGCCTAATTTGTATCTGGACCAGCATCCAGGCTGTCTTAAAGTATGACCAGCATTACTGGTGCTAATAGTTGAAAATGTTAAATACAAAATTCTGAGAGATCTAGAATTTCTGAATTGGTTTGTGAACGAAAAATGGCATTGATACTAATAAATTAGCCAACTTTGGTTAGTCAGGGGAGTGAGACTCCCGAATGTCATGAGTATCTAGCACTTAAAATTTTGACGACCAATCAATTTGACAACTTCAGAAAAAGCTTAATGCACTTTGCAATCCGATGTCGCGTGTCGACACTCCGCGTGCACTCTGCGTATTAAACTATTCCCTTTTATTGCATACATATAAAGCTCTTTTCGCGGTTCAAGCTCAACTTTGGTGTGTGACCTTTACATGTGTCCAAAACAGAACACACTTAAGCGAATTCACAGTTTCATATGTAACATCCCTAAATGTTGTTAACAATACCATATTACATAGACGAGATGTGCAATACATGTCAGCATTGTAATTTACGTTGGTTTATGATTGAGCAACACTCACGCCAAACGCCTAAGCAACGCCGACACGTCGACATAGTATGTCTTGTGAGGCTGCCTCGTAAATTATAGCTGCATTTGAACACTGTGATTAAATGTAAGCTTTATTATAAGATGTACAAGGTCATAATTTATTTCAAAGATGTAGTTGTACTGAGGTTCGTGGTATAACCATGGGGAATAGGGTCTTTGTCGGGTTTTTAGGGTTACACTGGTGTGACTACTCTGGGTAAGCTAACCCATGTTATATAAAAAAATAAGGAATTTACGACTTAGGCTTCACTAAAAACAAAAACAACCTAAAAATAACGACAGCGCAAGTACACTAAAGAATTTTCAATTAAAGTCCCATCACAATTTCTTCAACCATTAGCCGTGACGTTATTGCGATGATAAAGCAAATACTTTAGACTTCATAAGCGAAGAAAATTAACTCAAAATGTTGGACAAACAGACGTGGCCATTGTTCAATGGAAGATAGGGCAGAATTCCAGGGCTTTCATCGCTGCACCCGAGTTATGAAGCGCTAGGATAAATGCAACCGACTGTGCTCTCTTAACACACTTTATACAGCACGACGTGTTTACGATTTTCTCATAGAGTACTTTGCGCTTTATGATTTTGAAAAATATATTACGTTTTTCTGTAGCAAACTAGAAATTCAAATGAAAATAATGCCGTCTTTTGTTCTTGCCATATAATAACGTATTTTTCAGGCTGTTTACTCTTTTTTATGTTAGAACACAATAATCGTTTGTTCTGTAAATAAAAGCAATTAAACAACAGAACGTGAAAAAAATAAAACTAAATTTTGTTTTTCTGAAAATCAATGTTACCTTTTTTCAAGGTTCTGTTTTCGCAAAAGCCTTTTATTCAACTTTTCACAAACATCAACAAAGATATTTCAGTTGTTTCATTTATATTAGCAGGTATTTAAATAATGAATTAAAAGTCGTCAAGCATAAAAGTAATTCCGCATCGCGAATGAATGCTGTGTTATCGATCTTTAGTAATTGCAGCCTCTAGTTTTCAATGCTGGCTGTATCTAGGCCCACCGTTAGATCCTGGGCCTATAACTGGGCTAATCATAACCACAGGCACAGCTACCTACTTAGTATATAGTTGACCTTCTTTAACAGGCAGACCGCTTTTGCATGTAAATGTGGGCTCAGTATGTATCCCTGAGGCATTCTTGTGATAAGCTCATCTCCTTGACATGTTTGTTGGAACTTTAACAAGTGAACTATGGCCTTACAGTTGGTCTGTCTTTGATATAGTTTGGACTTTGTTTGTATGTAAATAAATTTAACCCACGCTAAAATAAAGTATGATAAATTCAAGAACAAGCCTTCAGTCTAGTAGCTAGACGTGATAAAAATTCTAAATGTAAAATATGAATAAGCCACAAACTGGCTGCTTTAAAGTCCTTCAACTTTAAAGAACACGAATATCAAGTATTTACGTAAAACAATAAAATAAAATACTTCTAACACAACTTAATGGTTGTCAATTCTATTGTGTATTCGAGAAATCGTAAGTAAAATATAGTTTGTTTTGGTTACATCAGAGAAGCACTTAAGCGAAGTGACCTTAAGTTTCTTCCGTGAGCAATTTATAAAAATAATCTGTTTGAGAAAAAACGTAAACGTGAACTTGGAACACTAATTTGTTCAATAATAGTCGATTTCTATATTTAATTGATGGTCAGCGAGTCAAAAAGTTATTGGTTTACCAATTAAATACTCCTATAGCTTTGTTTAGCATCTAGGTAGTAATCGCTTCTTTCAACTTTACGAATTTTAACCAACAAGACGAAACTTGGCTATCAAAGCCAGGAAAATCTCTCAAAACTTGAATCAAAATTGTTACTAAAGATGATAATGAAAGCAGATTTCTTGAGAAAACCTATTCTACCAAAAATACTTAGTTATAACTTTAACTTCTAAAATAAGTTTTTCGTGGAGACGGAGATATTTAAATTTTAGGAAAAGATTAAGTCGCAGCTGAAAATGTACCTTTTATTTAATCTAAAGTCAATCCAAAGTTCCTGCCAAGATTTTACGTATTAATATAAAATTCTATGATTAGACATTCTGTACTATATTGCCATATTTTACAAAAGATACTGCGTATTTGTATATACAAACCCAACAAAAGGAATTATCAAAGAAAACATCGAAATTACATTCAATCTCAAAGACAGCTGTCTCTTTGACGTTTCTTTGATTACTTATCTGTCAACAACTGTCACGTCAGTTGCGTCAAGCATAGACTATAAAACTATCAAGTGTAGACTAAACTTGGCACGCATCTGCACGACATTTGGAGCATCACAATCTGGGTCAGTTGCTTAGTAAGGCGCGCTTGTTACTCGCCTGCATTTGATGCTACTAACAATGCGTCTGATCGTTCAATTACGACCTACAGGATTAGTTCAAGTTATTAATAATAATGAATCTTCTAAAAACATCATTCTAATTAAGTTACGTTTCGCAACATTGACACATGTAGATAATTTCAATTGCGTGTCATGAGGACATTGCTCCAGACGCAAAAAAAACATCCTAAAATAACCTCGTAAAATTAGTTGTCGTACCAAGTATTATAATTTTTGTACAACGGAATTGAAACGAACTAAAATAATTTGAAACAATAGACACACCGGAGATTTGTTAGGACAAAACAGCAATGCTCTTTGCATGAGGTTATTCATCTGAGGTAATTATTGATTTACAACCTTTGTCTTTTTACAGGAGACAACTATGACTCAAAGTTTTTGGAACTGTATATGGTGTCTATGATACTTTTTCTGCATTTTCGGTCTAGTTAAATAGCCATTTAATTTCAAATTCACATGCCATAAACGTATGTCGTAACAGTACACGAATATCATTGATTGATCGTTTTTTATCTAACGAGACAATGTAGGCTTTGTGCTGGTATAGTCAATTGAGCGGCAAACTAGTAGCCTTGGAGGTTCACATTTGTAATGAGTGAAAGGCAGCGCCTCGATCATACATAGCCTGAACGTGACTCACCGATGACGTTTTATTTACGAATACATCAACCTCTGCACCTTCAACTTTGGATTAGGTATTTATAAGATATTTAGCTTTTAAGAACTTGATAATCATACAAATGTAGTCTACAACCTCACCAAAAATAATGAAACAATCAAATTGACAAGTTATTCATTTCGTTTCTTCAAATATTATGTCAAAATCTACACCGCCAATTATAAAATAGGTAAATAATGGTCCTGGAAATCTCTTTTAAAATAGCACTGCGACCTTAAAGCGCAAAGGCCATGTGAAGGAACAGGGTGGTTTTTTAGTTAGAGAGGAGGACTAATTTGATGATTTTTACATCCAAAGTAAATCGTAGTCCGATCAGCTTCCTCAATCAGATGTTTAGAACTTTAGTGGAAAATAACTGTATTAAGCAGAGTATAATCATTTAAATAAAATAGAAACATCCTATGACGTCATTAAATTAGATTATAAAGCAAACAAAATTGTAATCAGAAAACAATAGTATAACTAGCTAAAAGAAGTAATAATTAGAAGTAATAATCCCATTAAAGCAAAGTTTGAAACTTCATTGCGTATGATTGCATTTTCCCACGAGCGAGCAATCCGATTAGATTTACCGATAGCAATATAAAAATTAACGCTGCACTCTATTGCACTGTTTATTACATACTAACGTTCCATTTTTATTTGAAACTTGCGAACCACCCCGGCTTCGGACGACTGACGGTGAATTTCCAACTTTTCCGGTGGATTTTCCAAAAGTTTGGTGCACGCATTCGGAAATTATGCGCTTCGGTAATTAATTTTTATTTATATAGATAAATTAAAGATTAGCTGTACCTACCTCAAATAAACTGTTTGATATTATTATGAGTATAATCTAATTATTACTCTGTTTTCGGTTAGCATTCTATTTTATTTTCTCGGGTTTAGGGTAGCAGTGTGATTTTAAACAGTCTGTAATGTCAAGAATTGCGTTAGTCAATGAAAAAAAAATATCAATCACATTCAATTGACTTTACAATATTAGCATAGGTAATCTTGTCTGGAAAACTTAGTTACGTCTACAAGATAGAATCATGCTAAGCCAAGCTAGTTATTGAGCAGTAAGTCAATCTCCGGTGCAGAGGCATATCCGTATATCCTTCAAAGGTTTCAGGTTCGCCTTGCTAAGAGGCACTCGACACAATTGATCGGCAGCCACCGTGTCGGCGACCGGTCGACATTGCTCCCGTCCCGTCTGGAGCAAGCCTTATTGACATAAGCTTGTTTACTATGCATGCATTTTGTAACGTGGGCTTTAGGTATTGTTCTGTTGGTTTGAGTTATGACTTATGTTGAACGGATGTTCTTTAGAAACCTACTTACATTAACCAATAACCTGTTTAACAGCATCAAAATTGTCGTTAGTCCAAAAATAAACCATTGCATATTATTTTGTTCTGACGTGTTTGCTTGTGACGTCAGAAGCAAGTATAAATTGTACTTGCTTAAATGACGTTTTGCCAATTTTGAAAGTGTCATATCTTCGTCAATTTTGATTTACGTAACAAATAAAAACGTTCCAAATATTTTTGATAATCTTAATGACGGACTAACTACATTTTTTCAGTCAAATACCCTATTGAAGATATTTTTGCTTTGCTCTGCAACCAACAGCTATTAATTAGTCCATTTCAAGCACCGATATACCAAAAATGTCAAGCAACTTTTTGACTCAATAATTTAATTCATCAATACGCCAAATGTGCACTTAATAATCTCACAAACTCAATTGGTGAGTTTAAGTATAATAAGGTAATTTAAAATTTTCGTTGACACGAAAGTTTATGATTAAACTATGTATGAGATCACTTCTCCAAATTGTTCGTAGATAATTTTGCAATGATAAATGCCAATGACATGTCGTAACTCCAACCACATTAAATACAAGAATAGACATATTATAAGCGTATCCAACTAATCGTTAATGTGTGTGTAATCGATTAAAAAGCCAGCTTTCTCCTATGGGAGTAATAGTAAACTGGTATGAACCGCGTTGATTGAAAGCCTCGTATCAGTCGTATCTCGATATACAACAGTTATAAAGCTCAGTCATCCGAAGCTGTAGACATGGGAAATGAATGCGATCCCCGATGAAACCCATTACCTATCATATTCATGATGTAATATGTGGGAGAGTCTGTATAAGGAGGAGTAACTGTACTACTAGTACTATAAAAGAACAAACTAGCTAATAACTCAACCATACACCGTAAAAGCATTTTATTCATTCATTTACTGTTTAACACAGTTCCTTATTGGGAACTGTGTAATCTTGTTGTCTTAACTATAAACTTATTAAAATCGAGTTTCCAACAGCGTATCAAAATAGATTTAGTGATTTATGTAGATCTAATAACGTTCCACTTAATATTGCGTCTGATATTACTCTCATAATGTTGGCGGATATTGGTCTATAGAAATTTCCCGAAGCCGCAATAAGCTACAAAATCAATGGAGCCATTCGCTTTGATCGTTCCTTCGCGCGTTAGGCTATTCAGTAAAACCCAGTGACTTGTCACTATGCGGGTAATTACGACCAACGCGCGTTACTGTGTGTTACCTGCATATGTCGGTGTTCTGCCGCGAATAGTTTCATGCGGTACCACGATAACACGAACGAATCACGAGCCTATTATTGTCCACACTAAAACAGCAAATTCGCCAACGGAAATCGTCAAAATTTCAAACGCGTCAATTACTCAACATCTATGCAAATTCATTCAGCTTTAAAGCTTAAATATTTGTGCCATTGGCCGGCCGAAAACTGCTTCCTCTCTCGGCTAAATTGCTAAATTGCATGGTCGTGTTTCCGGATACGATTTGCGAAAAAGGCGGTGCTATAAAACGTTGAGTTTATGTTTACGGTTTTAGGCTAAAGCGTACAATATAGTCGTATACAGAGTGATTGCATTTCGCTGCAGTAACATAACTGGCTAAGTGGGTCAAACACATTGCATCGTGTTGCGAGCGCAGCGCGGTGGAGCGTGGCCGCTGCGTGGATGCGCCGCGGTCTTCGCGATACCTCGTCAAACTCGCACGCTCTATTTATGCCTATTTACTTTTTTATCTTGAACGTTAATGCGCGGAAATTGAATGAAAATTACATAGGCTTTTCTCGTTGTTTTATTTGTATCTTTGCTTAATATCTTTGAACTGGAAATCTTGCTGTGACGTTAGGGCACTGATTCTAATGTTTAATCTACGACATCACCGCATACGACCACATGACATTTTCTACTGTCTTACAAATTCTACAAATGCCTCGCATTAAGAGAAATCATGAAATTACTAAACTATAAGCGGAAGGGTGTCACATTGCGCACATTCATTAAAAACAGTTTAGTCGTAGATTGTTGATACTCTTCACTTATGATGCTGCAAAAACACACTTTTTTTCGAACACTTGTCTTATCTACTGACTTACCAGTTGTAGGCCGTGAGTTTGAACCCAGCTAGGCACATTACTTTGTGTAATTAATTAGCCAAGTACTTAACCCAACTAGGTAGGGGGTACTACTCGTAGAAATTGAAACGCTGTCTTGGTTATAGGTTGCATACAATAGAAGAGAGTAGAGTTATAAAGAGCTACAATACTGTTTTCTATAAATTCCCATGTCGTTAACGACACAACTTTAACTATCGTAAATTACCATCTCAGAATAGTAGGTATCTAGGTTTATGTTTTAAATCAAGTAGTAGACTAGTTGTTTGTGGCTTCGTATGTAAATCCGTGAACAAAGCGGTAAGCTTTCTGAACTTAAGCTCGTCTTGACGTCCATTATCTTGAGCTTCAGCTTTAGAAAGGACTTCAGGGCACGTCAACAAACCGACACATATGAAAACATACTCTAAATGTACGAGCATTAATTCAAAGAGCTTCTTGCTCAACACTTTAACAGGATTATGATCTTAATTCCTGTTTTATGAAACGCAAATATACAACTAATAGATAATTTTATTTTCTAAGTTAAACGCTCCTTTCCAATTTCTTCGAACACAATTAAATATTTTGCTACGAATTGTTCTGTATGTATATTCTACAATCTAATTCAATCTCTCATTCGTTGGGTTTCATAGGCACACCTGTTGAATCACTGATTCCGAATTAGTTATCGCTTTTGACTGGTTCCACTTCACAATTAGGACACACTGCTACCTAACTTTTGTTGGAGAAAACAATTCGATCCGTTAGGAGAGTTACTGAGTAATTCGGTATTCAAGACCCATAGCCGCCCAAACAACTGTGAGGATACTTTATTACTAAACGTTCATTTTACATCAAATCGTTTCCCGGTACTCAAATAGTTTCAGCACACAAAGGCACACAGAACACGATTTTGTTTGCCTTCATTGCGAAATGAATAGCTTTCTCCGAAAGCCCTTTGAAAGGAGAAAGCCTTCACTTATACCTGTCCACGTTTACACAAAATTTCTAATCTCATTTATTTTCTATTCTTTGCATAAATATACGCTAAGTAATTTGTAAAGTCAACATTATCTTTGTAAATAAACTTTGAATTTCTCTTTGATTTAGTACTTATGAAACTAAGATATTCCTTGTCTTTGTTTTCAGGATGGGAGTTGAAAGGCTTACACTGTTACAAATTCTTCAACATAAGGCATTCGTGGGAGAAAGCGGCAGAACTATGTCGAAGGTATATAATTTAGTTATTGAAATGCCACATTGTTAGCAAGCTTTCAGCTTGTTAATAAACTTTTAAGATCTCACAATAAAATAATGTTTCAGGTATGGCAGCGAACTCATGGTTGTCGATAGCTATTCGGAAAATAACATGACTGCCAACATGGTGCCAGCCAGTCCTAGTAACAACCATTACTGGCTTGGACTCGCGACGGTCGACGACCTAAGAACGAACACACTCGAATCAGCTGCCGGTGCTCTAGTCTCGCAGTATGCTGGTTTCTGGGATCTACGTCAGCCAAACCCCAAAGCTGGAGAATGTGTCGATGTCCACGTCACATCCACAAGCCAGTCGTGGGAGCTAACAACCTGTGAAACCCTTCTGCCATTCATGTGCCGAGCTACCGCCTGCCCTGCCGGTAAGCAATATCAAAAGACAATTGTTTATTAATCAAGTTTTGCATGCTCAATTAAAAGCGTAGTCATACAATGTTAAGGTTACAGAAAACAATACACAAACAATTTCAATTTGTTTTAGGAACCTTCCATTGTTCTAATGGAAAATGCATCAACGCAGCCTTCAAATGCGACAAGCAAGACGATTGTGGCGATGCTTCCGACGAAATGGACTGTGCTTCCGAATGTCACTTCTACATGGCCAGCAGTGGAGATGTGGTCGAGAGTCCTAACTACCCTCACAAGTACCCTCCTTTCAGCGATTGCAAATGGACTCTTGAGGGACCACAAGGTCAAAATATCGTCTTACAGTTCCAAGATTTTGAAACTGAAAAGTCTTTCGACACTGTTCAAATTCTGGTTGGCGGCAGGACCGAAGATAAATCTGTGAACTTAGCGACACTTTCTGGAAAACAAGATTTATCTAACAAAATTTACGTTTCCGCTTCGAACTTCATGATCATCAAATTCAGTACAGATGGTTCCGTAGAAAGGAAAGGTTTCCGTGCGGCTTGGAAAACTGAGTCTTCGAATTGCGGAGGCATGCTTAGAGCCACCCCTCAGGGTCAAGTACTAACTTCGCCTGGTTATCCAAATGGCTATCCTGGTGGCTTGGAATGCGTTTACGTTATTGAAGCCCAACCAGGTAGAATAGTCTCGTTAGAAGTAGAAGATCTCGAATTAGGAATGAACAGGGATTACATTGTCATAAAGGATGGTAATACTCCGTCTAGCCCTGTGCTGGCAAGATTAACTGGACCAGGTGAAGAAAATCAAAAGGTTGTAGTATCTACGACGAACCATCTGTACATGTACTTCCGAACGAGTCTTGGCGATTCCAAGAAAGGATTTAACATGAGATACTCTCAAGGCTGCAAAGCAACAATCATTGCAGCAAATGGTACCGTTACGTCACCTGCTTACGGTCTTGCAAGTTACCCGAATAATCAAGAATGTTTATATAGGATAAAGAACCCTAACGGTGGTCCACTGTCGTTGAAATTCGACGAATTTAGCATTCATCCATCCGATGTAGTCCAAGTTTTTGATGGTGTCAGCACAAACGGTTTGAGGTTGCATTCCGACAATGGATTTACTGTGAAACCAAGAATAACACTGACTGCATCCAGTGGCGAAATGTTGTTACGATTCATGTCTGATGCTTTGCATAATGGAATGGGTTGGAAGGCGACGTTCTCGGCAGGTAAGCCATTCACGCTACGACGAGTACAAACGTGAAACAAATAAAGATGTCTTCAATTCGTCTTATCTTACATTTTACTTTTCAGATTGCCCTACTCTTAAATCCGGTCTTGGTGCTTTAGCGTCAAACAGAGATACCGCCTTTGGGACAGTTATAACATTCTCATGTCCGATTGGACAAGAATTCGCCACAGGGAAACCTCGTATAACGACAAAATGTTTAGACGGAGGAAAATGGTCAACTACTTACATTCCTAGCTGTCAAGGCAAGTAACAAACGAGGAACGGTGGCATTGCACAATGCAGTATTACTTTAGGTTATATAGGGGTACTTATGTGATTTTATTGTTACTTTACAGAGGTGTACTGCGGTCCGGTGCCACAAATCGATAATGGATTTTCAATTGGCTCTACAAACGTGACTTATCGAGGTGTTGCAACTTACCAATGTTATGCTGGATTTGCTTTCCCAACTGGACAGCCTATCGAAAGAATCTCATGTTTAGCTGATGGGCGTTGGGAGAGAACGCCTACTTGTTTGGGTAGGTCGACAGAAGTTATATTTTTTGACTGAGGCCCTATGACAAGATTGAGTGCTAACTTAAAAAAAAATGAAATATTTTCACTTCTTGTGATTTAATCGGATTAACTTTGGTTTCTTTCCACAGCGTCACAATGTGTTGCCCTTCCGGATGTCCCTCACGCCAATGTTACAATCTTAAATGGCGGCGGTCGAAGCTACGGTACTATTGTCCGTTACGAATGTGAACCTGGCTACGTTAGATCTGGACAGCCAGTCCTCCTCTGTATGAGTAACGGGACTTGGTCCGGAGATGTGCCAACATGCTCGAAGGCACTGTGCCCGAAATTCCCAGAGATCAAGAATGGGTTCATCGTTGACCAGACTAGGGTTTACATGTTCGGTGATGAAGCTCGTGTTCAATGTTTTAAGGGTAAATATCACTTTCTTTACATATTCCATAAACGCACTGACTGTAATAACCAAGGTGATAACGGGATAACTTTGTACTATTTCAGGATATAAACTTATTGGACCTAGCGTGCTCAGATGTGGACCTAACCAAGAATTCGATAACCCACCGACATGCGAAGATATCAATGAGTGTGCCAACAGTCAATGTGATACGGCCTCGACTGAATGTAAGAACACGCAGGGTGGTTTCTTCTGCCCCTGTAAACCTGGTTTCGCTCCAAGTTTAGACTGCAGGCCTGTTGGCGACTTAGGATTAATCAATGGGGCCATTCCTGATGAATCAATTACTACTTCTACTCCTGAACCTGGTTATGTTAAAGGAGTAAGTATTACTAAAAGAATAAAGTGATGACTGTAATTTTTCGCATCAAATATTAATTCATCGATATTACTTTTCAGATGGTACGTTTGAACAACGGAGGTGGCTGGTGTGGAAACAACTTGGAGGCTGGAGCTAACTGGATCCTGATAGACTTGAGAGCACCCACAATAATCAGGGGATTCAGAACCATGAGCGTTATGCGTGCTGATGGCAACATTGCATTCACTTCTGCTATTAGAATTCAGTATACCAACGACTTGACTGATGTCTTCAAAGACTACACCAACCCTGATGGCACTGCTGTCGAGTTCCGTATTCTCGAGCCTACTCTATCCGTCCTTAACTTGCCCATGCCAATTGAAGCTCAGTACGTTAAATTTAAAATTCAAGATTACGTTGGCGCGCCTTGTCTGAAGGTTGAAATTATGGGTTGTGCCAGATTAGATTGTACAGACATTAACGAGTGCAGTGAAAATAATGGTGGATGTGAGCAAAAATGTCTAAACACGTAAGTATTTTCTGAACAACCTGATTGAGCAAGTTATATATGCATCAAAGCATTTCAGATACATAACGAAGTTGTTATTCCTTTGCAGACCCGGAAACTTCTCATGCGCCTGCAATATCGGCTACGAACTTTATTCCACTAATGGTACTGCTGGCTTCGCCATTGAAAAGTCAGAAACAGGTGAAAGAGACGGAGACACATACCAAAGAAACAAATCTTGCGTACCCGTAATGTGCCCACCACTTGGACCTCCAGAAAACGGAAAACTGCTGTCCACCAAGGATGCTTACCACTTCGGAGATATTGTACAGTTCCAATGTGAATTTGGATTTGTAATGTCTGGATTCTCGTCACTTCTTTGTACTTCTAGTGGAACCTGGAATGGAACTGCACCTTTATGTCAATGTGAGTTCAAGACGCATTATTATTTTTTTTTAATCAAATACTGTACTTTTTTGTTCGATTAAAATATGTGCCACTACTAGTCGAATAGAAAAAAAAAAACATTAAATTAATATTTGCAGATGCTCGCTGTGTAACATTATCTGACGACAAAAACGAGGGCCTGCATGTGATCAGGGATGACCCTGAAAGTGTGCTGGTTCCCTACAGAGACAACGTAACAATTACGTGTACTTCACCCGGCAGACAGCTGAGAAACACAGTTACCTCATCATTCAGACAGTGCGTCTATGATCCTAAACCGGTGAGTCTTGACATTTACTTAAATGATTTTCTTAAAATGAAGTCTTTGTATTTCCCTATAAATTATTGAATCGAATTTAAATTATGCATTTTTTCAGGGTCTACCCGATTACTGGTTCTCTGGAGCTCAACCTCAGTGTCCCAGGCAAGACTGCGGTGTTCCAATGCCTACACCTGGCGCTGAATACGGCCAGTACATTGATACCAAATACCAAAGCTCATTCTTCTTCGGATGCCAAAATACTTTCAAGCTCGCTGGTCAAACAAGCAAACACGACAATGTAGTCAGATGTCAAGCTAATGGCATTTGGGATTTCGGAGACTTGAGATGCGAAGGACCAGTGTGTGAAGACCCAGGCAGACCTGCTGACGGTTATCAAATTGCTAGAAGTTACGAACAAGGTTCCGAAGTTCTCTTTGGCTGCTCCAGACCAGGATACATCTTAATTAACCCACGACCAATTACTTGTATACGCGAACCCGAATGCAAAGTCATCAGGCCACTTGGCTTAGCGTCTGGAAGAATACCTGACTCAGCTATAAACGCAACATCCGAAAGGCCTAACTATGAAGCAAGGAACATCAGGCTTAATTCAGTAACAGGCTGGTGTGGAAAACAAGAAGCCTTCACCTACGTGAGTGTGGACTTGGGCAAAGTATACAGAGTAAAAGCTATACTCGTAAAAGGTGTCGTTACTTCTGACATTGTGGGCAGACCCACAGAAATCAGATTCTTCTACAAGCAAGCTGAAAATGAGAACTACGTGGTCTACTTCCCCAACTTCAATCTTACAATGAGAGATCCGGGAAATTACGGTGAACTAGCGATGATCACTTTACCTAAATTCGTTCAAGCTAGATTCGTTATTTTGGGTATTGTGAGCTTCATGGACAACGCTTGTCTCAAATTCGAACTGATGGGCTGTGATGAGCCAGCTACTGATCCTTTGTTAGGTTATGACTATGGATACTCTCCTTGTGTTGGTAAGTATTGACATTATAGCCATTAGAAAAAAAATCTTTGTATAACAAAAAATATGTAACTAACTCTCCCTTTACAGATAACGAACCACCAGTTTTCCAAAACTGTCCTCAACAGCCAATCGTGGTACAAACTGATGTCAACGGTGGCCTCTTGCCAGTCAACTTTACTGAGCCTACTGCTACTGACAACTCCGGTGCTATCGCTAGATTAGAAGTCACGCCACAGCACTTCAAAACACCTCTTCAAGTATTCCACAACATGGTCGTGCGTTATGTTGCATTCGATTTTGATGGAAACGTAGCTATTTGCGAAGTCAACATCACAGTACCTGACTACACTCCTCCTAAACTAAGCTGCCCACAAAGTTATGTTATCGAGCTGGTTGACAAACAGGACAGTTACGCCGTGAATTTCAATGATACAAGAAGAAGAATAAATGCAACAGATGCCTCGGGCGAAGTCTTCCTTAAATTCATTCCGGAAAGAGCCGTGATTCCCATACGTGGTTATGAAAATGTAACTGTTATCGCTTCCGACAAATATGGCAACAGAGCTCAATGCAACTTCCAAGTAAGAATATTTTTTTAAGAAAATACATTTCAGATAACACAATGTAATTGAAAACTGTTAACCAATAATATTTTCCTTGTTTCTAGGTATCTGTACAAGCAACTCCTTGTGTTGACTGGGAACTAATGCCACCAGCTCATGGTGCTATGAACTGCTTGCCTGGTGATAGAGGAATACAATGTATTGCTACATGCAGTCCTGGCTTCAGATTCACAGATGGAGAACCTGTCAAAACATTTGTTTGTGAAAACAAACGTCAATGGGTACCCACTTCTGTAGTTCCGGATTGTGTTTCTGAAAGTATGTATCGATTTGATAATTAAATGAAATAGACTGTCATTTCAAATATTAATGTGTTGTCTTATAACTACAACATTTTACATTACGTTTTTACAGACACTCAACAGGCTGCCTACCACGTCGTTTCTACAGTTCAATACCGTGCACTTGGAGCAGTTTCCAATGCTTGCTTACCGCAGTACAAGGACTTGGTCGCACAATACGACAACGTCCTAAACGAAAGGCTTACCCAACGTTGTTCAGCCGTTAACGTCAACATTAACGTAACATTCATCAATGTTATACCAACACTTCTTGATGAAAATGTAGTCAAAATGGACTTCGTGTTAGCTATCATTCCTGCTGTCCGACAAACTCAACTTTATGACCTCTGTGGTTCGACATTGAACCTTATATTCGATTTGTCTGTACCATACGCTAGCGCTCTTATTGAACCAGTCCTAAATGTATCGTCAATTGGCAATCAATGTCCACCGCTGAGAGCAATCAGAAGTTCAATTACCAAAGGATTTACCTGCAGCGTCGGCGAGGTATTGAATATGGATACGAATGATGTCCCAAGATGCTGTAAGTATTTCTACCAGTATTTTTATTATGTTTCACTTATATGGATATTGAATCATTTTCTCATTATAAAATTTAATTTCAGTGCACTGTCCAGCTGGAACCTTTGCTGAAGAGAAACAAAAAACCTGTACGATGTGTCCACGTGGGTTCTTCCAAAACCAAGCCCGTCAAGGCTCATGTCTTAAGTGTCCCTCAGGAACGTTTACTAGAGAAGAAGGCTCTAAGGATATCAATGACTGTATACCTGTTTGTGGATATGGTACATACTCGCCTACTGGATTAGTTCCTTGCTTGGAATGTCCTAGAAACAGCTACACTAGCGAACCACCACTAGGAGGTTTTAAGGATTGTCAAGCCTGTCCAGTAAACACCTTCACATACCAACCAGCTGCACCCGGAAGAGACAAGTGCAGAGCTAAATGTGCACCTGGAACTTACTCGCCAACAGGCTTAGCTCCCTGCTCTCAATGTCCACGAAACTTCTACCAAAACCTCGTTGGACAAACGCTTTGCATGGAATGCCCAACGAACATGAAAACAGTAGGAACTGGAGCAACAGGTCTGGAAGAGTGTCTACCGGTAGAATGCTCAAACAGTGCTTGCCAACATGGCGGTTTATGTGTACCTAAAGGACACGGAGTTCAATGTTACTGTCCCGCTGGATTCTCTGGACGCAGATGTGAAATTGACATTGATGAGTGCGCAAGTCAGCCATGTTATAACGGTGGTGTATGTACTGATCTGCCACAAGGATACCGCTGCTCTTGTCCTACCGGATATGGAGGCATCAACTGTCAGGAAGAAAGAACTGACTGTAGAAATGACACCTGCCCTGAAAGAGCCATGTGCAAAGACGAGCCTGGAGTCAATAATTACACTTGTTTGTGTAGATCTGGATACACGGGCGTTGATTGCGACATCACAGTAAGTAACAAATATTTTTATCATAAGAATCATCATCATCATCAGCATATAATGTTCCCACTGCTGGGACACAGGACTCCTCTTTGTGATAGGGAGTGGGCTATCATCATTAGAATATGATAAAGGTTTTATTCGTATTTCATCATTTCTGCAAAATAACATTCGTTTGTGTTTTTTAGATTGATCCCTGCACTGCTAACGGAAACCCTTGCACGAACGGCGCAAGTTGCATTGCACTTCAACAAGGACGGTACAAGTGTGAATGCTTGCCAGGCTGGGAAGGACAACTTTGCGAAATCAACACTGACGACTGTATCGAAAAGCCTTGTCTCCTCGGCGCACCTTGTACAGATTTAGTAAACGATTTTAGTTGCGCTTGTCCGCCAGGCTTTACAGGAAAACGTTGCCACGAAAAGATAGATCTCTGCTCAAATGAACCTTGCAAACATGGAATCTGTGTTGACAAACTCTTTATCCATCAATGTATCTGCGATCCTGGCTGGACCGGTCCTTCTTGTGACATCAACATAAACGAATGTGTCAAATCACCCTGCGAAAATGGTGGCCAATGTATTGATGGTATTGACGATTTCAACTGTATTTGCGAAGCCGGTTATACAGGCAAGACATGTCAGCATACCATCGATGACTGTGCTTCTAACCCCTGCCAAAACGGTGCATCATGCGTTGATCAAATAGATGGATTTATCTGCAAATGCCGTCCAGGATATATCGGACTACAATGTGAGACAGCGATTGATGAATGTTTGAATGAACCTTGCAATGCTGTAGGCACAGAGCGGTGTATTGATCTTGATAACAAATACCAGTGCGTCTGTCGTGAAGGCTTCACGGGTGAGACTTGTGAAACTAACATCGATGACTGTGCTTCGAGCCCATGCTTCAACGGTGGCTCATGCAAGGATGACATTGGTGACTACAAGTGCGCCTGCCAACCGGGCTGGACCGGCAAACGATGCGAGAAAGACATTGGGCAATGTATGAACATGCCTTGTCAGAACCATGCCAAGTGTATCGATCTGTTCCAAGACTTCTTCTGCGTGTAAGTAATTAGTGACAAATTACTAATTAAAAGTTATATTTTTTTATATAAACACCTTAATAACTTTCCTGGCTATATTTCAGATGCCCAAGTGGTACCGACGGCAAACAATGTGAAACTGCTCCAGAAAGATGTATCGGTAGTCCATGCATGCACGGTGGAAAATGCCAAGACTTCGGTTCCGGTCTCAACTGCACATGTTCTCTCGACTACACCGGAATCGGTTGCCAATATGAGTTCGATGCATGTGAAGCTGGTCTGTGTCAGAACGGAGCGACTTGTGTGGATGAGGGCGAAGGTTACACTTGTAAATGCGCGCCAGGCTTCCAAGGAAAGAACTGTGATGAAGATATTGTTGACTGCAAGGATAACTCTTGCCCACCTTCGGCAACATGCATTGATTTACCAGGCCGCTTCTACTGCCAATGTCCTTTCAATATGACTGGTGACGATTGCAGAAAAAGTAAGAAGTTTTAATGATTATTTTCGTGAAGATATAAATATCAACTTTACTTTACGATGTACTAAACACTCGATTATTTTTATTTCAGCTATCAGTGTAGATTACGATCTCTACTTCAGTGACCCGTTGCGTTCAAGTGCGGCTCAAGTGGTGCCATTCGATACAGCTTCGGCAGACAGTCTGACCATAGCGATGTGGGTCCAATACACGCAACAAGACGAAGGCGGAGTGTTCTTCACTGCATACAGTGTTAGGTAAGCAGAAACATAAACCACCCCTCTTTGCTGTTGTGAACAGAACGCGAAACTCACGACATTTGTAAAATATATTTACATTTTCTGTTTGATTCATTGAGTGATTTTGTATTTACAGTAACTCCCACATCGCTCTTAATAGAAAGCAAATAATTCAAGCCCACTCAAACGGCGTACAAGTTTCACTGTTCCCGGAGCTCCAAGATGTTTACCTAAGCTTCGGGGAATTCGCAACGGTAAATGACGGACAGTGGCACCATGTTGCTTTAGTCTGGGACGGTAACAACGGTGGAGAACTGACTCTTATTACTGAAGGTTTGATCGCTAGCAAGATTGAAGGTTACGGCAGCGGACGAACACTACCACAATAGTAAGTTTTGAGTTTTTATTTCTTTTATTGTAACAGTTTAAAAAACAGCTTTAACTTAAAATCTTTATTTTTTTCAGTGTTTGGGTAACACTTGGCAAGCCTCAATCTGACAATCCGAAGGCTTACTCGGAAGCTGGCTTCCAAGGACATCTAACTAAAGTACAAATATGGAACCGTGCTCTCGATGTCACAAATGAAATCCAAAAACAAGTCCGGGACTGCAGAACTGAGCCTGTTCTATACAGCGGCCTGGGTCTCACTTGGGCAGGATATGACGACTTAACTGGAGGAGTCGAGAGAATAGTACCATCTCATTGCGGCCAAAGAGTGTGTCCTAACGGTTATTCCGGTTCCAAATGCCAGCAATTGCAAGTCGACAAGGAACCACCACGTGTAGATCGTTGCCCTGGTGATCTATGGGTTATTGCAAAGAATGGATCTTCTGTTGTCAGCTGGGATGTACCCGTGTTCAGTGATAACGTTGGAGTTGCTAAAGTTGTGGAGAAGTCTGGTCACCGACCTGGACAGAACCTTGCTTGGGGAGCATACGACATCGCTTACATCGCGTATGATGCTGCTGGTAACGCAGCTACTTGTACTTTCAAGGTTACTGTACTCTGTAAGTTAATATGACTTTCTTATCCTTACTTGTTGAATCTATTTTTTATTTCGAATAAACTAATGGTTCATTTATTTTTCAGCTGAATTCTGTCCACCATTACCTGATCCGCTCGGTGGTTATCAATCCTGCCGAGACTGGGGTGCCGGTGGTCAATTCAAAGTGTGCGAGATTGCTTGCCGTGACGGTCTTAGGTTCTCGCAACCTGTACCACCATTCTACACATGTGGTGCCGAAGGATTCTGGCGACCAACTGCTGATCCTACTCTTCCACTGGTCTATCCTGCTTGCTCACGTAAGTAAAATCTTCAACGTTTTCTCTCATACCATTGACCTTGTTTCTATTCTTTCGTAACATTTTTCTCCTTTTACAGCGGCATCGCCAGCTCAACGAGTCTTCAAGATTTCGATGTTGTTCCCAAGTTCAGTACTTTGCAATGATGCCGGACAAGGTGTGCTCCGCCAGAAGGTCCGCAGCGCCATCAACCAACTTAACAGAGACTGGAACTTCTGTTCGTATGCTGTTGACGGTACGTTTTCAACTGTTTTTTTTTTCTATCTGCTGTTGTACAATTATCAATTGATTTTTGATCTTATTCCTCTTTAAATATAGAACGTTGTCCATCAATCAACTCCGAATGTGTCCTAAATGTCTTTTGTGAGAAAGAACAGCTTATTAGCATTCAACACTCCAGGGTTTCTATATTATGAATGTTTAACTCAGGTACCCGCGAGTGCAAGGAACTCGACATCAATGTGAAGTGCGACCACCGTGCCAACAACAGACAGACGAGACAAGTATCCACCCCTCCCGCCGTAGCTGCAGAAGATACCTATGTACTCGATGCCATCATACCCGTTGAAGAGTAAGTTCTACTCCATATCTTATTTAGAAAACCCCATTATTAAGTAGGAGTCGATAAAAGGTGACGGCGTAGTTACACAGATATTACGCAAACAATGTAAAAATCTCATCTTTGTAGTGCACATAAAAGCATGTGTTTATATAACACAGTACAAAAAGCACATTGTATTCGTAGCAAAGTCCAATATTCCATTCCGAAACTGCACTTTTAGGCTTTTAAAACAAATACAGCATGATGTTCTTCTATCACAATTGCATGTGTTTTTGTGGCACTTAGGACTCGAAGCAGTAGGGAGGGTCGTCAGGTCGGCGATACGTACAACGTTGAGATCTCTTTCCCGTCTGTCAAGTAAGTTATTTGCATGCTTTGTAGTAGCACTTTCGCACTTGTAACTAGTAACTCAAAGGTTTGATTTGCTTGAGTAAATAAAATATTCTTACCCGGACATTCATATGGCACATCGAGCTTTAGAATGGATCTGTCATGCAGATAATGATTATATTATTGATAGAGAAATCGCTCTACTTTTTCACTCGATTCGTCATATTTATAGTCTGATACTACAGGTACGTACAGTCGCTTGTTGATGTTATGACGATTTTAAGTAACAACATTTATCAATGTAAACTAACGAATTTTTTAAACTCACAGCGATCCAGTCATCCATAACGGTAACAATGAACGCTCCACTGTACAACGATTATTGGAGAAACTGATTCTGGAAGACGAACAATTCGACGTGAGGAACATTCTTCCTAACACCGTGCCAGATCCAGCCAGTTTAGAACTGGTTTCTGACTACGCCTGCCCTACTGGACAAGTTGTTATGGCTCCTGATTGTGGTGAGTATCCATACTTGTATAGACAGCTGCACGACCAGTTAGATATCAATAACGCATTTATTGCTTAACAGTACAAGTTATTTAGGTAGGTAGTTAAAATTTTACAATAATGCCGTGCGGTAAAACGAACTAAATGATGACTAATGACTTAATACTACTAAACTTTATGCTTACTAATCACTGTTTTTCTTTTTAGTGGCCTGTGCCGTCGGTACATTCCTTGATGCTGCCAGCGACACCTGCAAGCCTTGTCCTCAAGGCACATACCAATCTGAAGCAGGACAGGTGCAGTGTACTGCTTGCCCTGCCATCGCCGGACAACCTGGTGTCACACAATCGACTGGAGCCCGAAGTGCTGCTGATTGCAAAGGTAGATTTTCAAAAGGACTAACAGCAAACTTTATCGTTTTGAACATCAGCCACCTAATTTACCCAAGAGTGGATAATTGGGTACCTATAGCACACCCAGATAATCAAAGTTGTCCCATTAAACTAATAGCGACGATCTTGATGCACGATGCAATTCCAAAATACTACAGCTAAGCAATTACTGTCGAAAATATATATCCTTTACAACTAAAACTCGTGGGAACGCTAAAGTAGCGGTAATTAAATAAATGAGTCAATCAATACTTGTGTTTCATTTACAGAGAAATGCGCAGCTGGTAAATACTACGATGCAGAAGCTGATCTCTGCCGTCCTTGCGGCCACGGTTCATACCAACCACGCGAAGGAGCCTTCTCTTGCATGGCCTGCCCTAGGGGACAAACTACTCGAGCTACAGAAGCCGTATCGGCTGCTGAATGCAGAGATGATTGTCCTTCAGGTGAGCACAATTACCATTTGAATATCGTAATCGTGGAAACATGAATGATTAATGGAATTAATGTTTAATTTTATTGTGTTTAGGTGAACAACTGAGCAGTGACGGTGGCTGTGAGCCCTGTCCTCGAGGCACGTGGCGCGCCAACGGCTCAGGAGCCTCATGCGCGCCGTGTCCGCCGGGCACCACGACCCCTCAGTCCGGAGCTTCGTCCGCCGATCAATGCTCCCTCCCCGTCTGCCGACCTGGTATTAACCCCTTCCTAAAATTTCGATACGAATAATTCTTGCCCTCAAACTTTGACATAGAAACATTAATAAAATTACGAATTGACTTTCAAACAATCCTCAGAATTGTTAAATACTTCGACATTGGAATTCTGATCTTCCAAACTCGTAGAATTCGGTCAAATCTGATTCCTATTGTTAAAATATTGGAAATGAATGTACTAGAAATTTATTTTACTTGGAATCATCTTTTATATGATAAAACATTTTATTATAATTTCCAGGCTCATATCTCAACGAAACCTTGAACACATGTGTACAATGCAGGAAGGGAACCTATCAATCAGAGGCACAACAGAAAGACTGTGTTCCTTGTCCAATTAACACAAGTACGAGAGGCCCCGGTGCTGTAAGTGAAATATACCTACTTATCCTTAATAATGTCCCAAATATAACTTGAGTGCCTTTTATCATCCTCAAAACGTTTGAGATGACAATAAAAATGAGAGGGCTTTTCCGAAATATTTATTTTAGATCAAAGCACATGCCAAATTGCTCAACTTAGAGGTTAAATTGCTCAAAGATTGTTATGGTATAATATGCCTTTGTGAATATAATTAAGGAAAAAAAGACACAATTTTCAATTTATTGTCCTGTTGTGTTGTCTTCACATTTACTTCATACTAGATTTACACTTTCGATTTTAAAATAGAGGCACGTCAAATTATCGTTCATATTACTTCCACAGACATCGGAGACAGAATGTACGAACCCATGTGAGATGAGTGGCCCAGAGATGCATTGCGATGTCAACGCTTATTGCCTTTTGATACCTGAGACAAGCGAGTTCAAGTGCCAATGTAAGCCGGGCTTCAACGGTACTGGAAAAGTTTGTATAGGTAAGCAAGACATTTTATTCGAGGAAATTCGTTTCAAAGACTTTCTTTAAAGAACTTTGACCTAAAAATTAAGCTTCTATTGGAAAAAAAACTCAAAGCTTGATGCCTGTATAATGGACTGAATTTTTGTACGACAGCTAATTTGTATTCATCGTAGGAAGTATTCAGCTGAAACGCCCAAATTTTCTTATGCCAATCAAACTTTGAATACTGGAATTGATTTCGAGATCAATTCTGTTCTTGACTTTTGGGAAAATGCTTATCGACAATGAAAACATGTTTTTATTCCAACGAGTCTGTTATTCAGTTTCAATGTTGGATAAGTTTTCTTTTGCCAAAACAGCTTTCCTTGAACTTTATTTATCGTGTTTTATATTTTTATCTTTAGACGTATGCCAAGACTTCTGTGACAACGGCGGAGAGTGCGTGAAGGATGGAAGAGGTGAACCTACGTGTCGATGCACAGGCTCGTTCACGGGCCGCCATTGCAGAGAGAAGAGTGAATTCGCGTACATCGCGAGCGGTGTCGCGGGAGGAGTCATCTTTATTATATTCTTAGTGCTGCTTGTATGGATGATTTGTGCGAGGTACGTTGTGTCATAACATAAATGCTCATAGCTGTTATTTTTAAGTCGCAATTGCGCACAAATCCGTAGCATCTCATCTACAATTCCTGGATGACGTGCTGGGATATACATGGGATATTATTTCAGTTCAAAATCGTGCGAAATCCTTAACTCACAATTTCAACTCCACCAGGTCAACAAAGAAGAAGGAACCAAAGAAGACATTAACACCAGCTATCGACCAAAACGGCTCCCAGGTGAACTTCTACTACGGAGCGCATACGCCGTACGCAGAATCAATAGCACCATCACACCATTCTACGTACGCCCACTACTATGATGACGAAGAAGATGGTTGGGAGATGCCTAACTTCTACAACGAGACGTATATGAAGGAGAGTTTACACAACGGCATGAATGGAAAGATGAACAGCTTAGCGCGATCAAATGCCAGCATATACGGGACCAAGGAGGACCTCTATGATAGATTAAAGAGGCACGCGTACCCGGGTAAGAAAGGTCAGTAGGTATAGCACTTAGTTAGTGCGCACTTTCGTTATTGAGAATGCAGCTTTTGCACGTATTGCTTGGTAGTTGGGGTAACGCTTTGCCGATTGACAATAGACCTAGAGTACTTTATACACAACATATATTTTTACATGCATCTGTTCATTCCTTTTGGAACACCTGCACCACCACCTATTTATTATTTCACAAGTTCCAATTACAATTGTCTTTTGGTATATATTTTTATACTTCAACAATATCATTTCATACTAAAACTATTCTGGAATCTAACTTATGTCCTCATTTTATTTCTCTTATACTATATTATAATAATAACTATTGAAATATAATTGCATTCTTTGAGGTATAACAATGAGGTCATGGTCTAGCTAGGTCTGTGCTATTTTTAATTGAAAACAATACCAGTAACAAAATAACATGTTTCAATTGAAAATATGAATGTGGTATCGCCAACGACATAACTTCATTAACAATAACGTTATTCCCTTTGTTAAAAACCTAAAGCAATCATAAAATTCCACTTGCACAAACAACATTATCGGTCACTGGGGGGTACATGCAAAACTGTAAATAACAATGATGAAATAATACAATTATGATATGCTAATATGTGTGTTATTCCTTTACAGATAAGAGTGACAGCGACAGTGAAGGTCAGTAAGTGTAACAAGGGACTGCGTTTTGTCGTATTCTGGTCAATCTTACATAATACTTCGTACTAGTTTCAATTCTCGGTGTACCCGGCAGTAATAGTTCATATTATTGCATACTAAATATACGGCGGAAAATATGTAGCGTCGACTACTAGCCGAGGGTTCAGTATGTTATTGTAGAATGTCGTATTCTATTAGCTTTATTAAGAATTATAGTTGTAACGTGTATTAACACACTCACTGTTTAAATTACAGCCCCACCAAATATACTTTATTTAACAAAAAAATCGTCACAAAAGTCAAAGTTTATTAAAGGCGTTACATTATTTTGAAAACAGTGAATGTGTTGATGTTCTCGAATAATCATCAACGAACAAAATGCTCAAGTACTATAAGGCGAACACTGCCATATCCGAAGCAGGGAGTACTCACAATAATTTTTCGACGAATATTGTAAAAATTACATTCCAACAACATTCCGATTTATAATCGTGTAAATATAATGTTATAAAATAAAATATTTTGTATATTTTTTTAGAAGACAATTCTCTTAATGTTAGTAATAATTAATCTTTAGAACATTAATTAGCGTATCGATTTGTTATTACCAACATTAGGGATGGCTAGGTAATATAAATTAACGGTTTATGTTTTGTATTATAAACTGGACTGTATTATTATAATTCTGTGTATGAATGAGAGTGAGTGTTTAATGTGACAGTGAAATGTATAGAATGATTTTTTTTTATAATTATCACGTGAATATATGGGACTTGTATTATATATACGTTTTGTATTAAAGTATTTTTAAGCTGATATAATTTATAGTAAATACATAATCTTTCTAACATTCAATATTGCGAATGTACGTCCGTAACAAAATATATAAGACAGGTTTAGACTAGTTCTAAATGACAATGTATTCACTATGTACGTACCTAAATAAATGTTATATATTGAAATACTCAAAGAATCTCCATCGGGTGGTCAACATTCCATCACAATCTATTACCACATTAGTGATTACATAATAAAGATATTTTTTTTTACAAAAATTTTAATGAAATAAATTTTAATACGTATATTTATTAAGAATTTTATTTTATTTACTAACTACCCTCTCTTGACACAAAGACTACGCCCCAAAGCGTAACAAAACAAATTTAATATAATTCTGACCTCATTGTTTAAAAAAAAAAAAAAACATGGATTCCATGATAAAGACGCGCGGAGCAGTTACTAACCAGCTCGGTCGCTTGGGGTCAAATCTATTATCGAAAAGTCCCGCCAAAATATAAACATAATATTTCAACAAAAAAGTCGACATAACAAATACCAATTGTGTCAATAAAACCAGCTGATTACGTAGTCTGACCTCAGACTACTTTCAATTAATGTCATCGGTGTCAAGTGCTGAAATAAACCAGTATAATGTAATCTATTGTGGGCCAATAATCATGCTGTGTTTACATAGCGATATTTTTTGTTGTTGTTGGGGGCAAAAGACGTCACTTCTGTCTTTGTCTTATCGGAATGACGTACCTAAGGTTATTGTGTTCATTACGCATTGCAAGTGTAAATTTCTGTGGTTTGGTGTCAGATGTAATCTCTGAAACTACTTACCCGATTGTGATATAAATCACATTTATTAAAATCTTGATATAATTTCTATGAAGACGATTGTAGAAGTACTAACTGCCCCATCCATAATTCACTATTAGGTTTAAAGTAAAAAAAAAAGAAAAATATTACTTCTATAATTTATTCTTCAAAGAATTTCAGCACAGCCAAAACACTCAACTTAATTTTATTAGCCAAACAGTACGATTAGCGCCGTAGAACAAAGTAAAATACTTAGAACATACTTATTTACTTAGCGTAAGAAATAAACTACAATTACTTGGCATTTTTCTTCTGGAAGTCTTTCATGTACTTCGATAGAGTTTCTACCTCCTCCACCGTCACAGCGTTGTAGATCGATGCACGGATACCACCGACGTTTCTGAAAAGTAAACATCGTGAAATGAGCTTCAACTATTCATAAAGATGGACCCAATGAACTAGGTCCAATTATAGTGGCGATTATTGTAGTAAAAGCATCTGATTTGATGCCAAATAAGAAATTGTTTCAGAAAAACCTAATTTTATTTTTAATAGTTTGTGGAAGGCAGAAAATGTGGCACAGACTGGGAGAGTCCTACGTCCAGCAATAGACTGCGATAGGTTAAGTTGATTAATTATTCAAAATGGATTTACTGTTGGCCTCGATATAATCCAGAAGCAAAGGTGAGACTTTAGTTTGATCGAGCTCCATCAGAAAGAATCGCAACGCTTTCGCACAGATGAAAGACAGTAAAAACTGTTGGCCTCGGACTCCGACCGAATGGTGGTCGAGAGTCAGTCGGCCTTAGTAAGGCCTCCAACTTCCTTTTTCAATATTCTGCACTCAATCTACTCGACGTGGGCCATTTTAGGTAGATTGTTTGATACCTAATATCCACAAGCGACTAGGCGCCCTAAAAAATACTCCTAAAACTTCATGATACTTATATTATTTTAGTAAAAGGTGGACATTCTAATGGCTCTCTATGAGCAGTAGTTTTGTTAGATAACAAACCAATAACTCTAAAGCGATTAATACTCTGGTCACGCGGTATTGATAAGAGAAAATAATAAGTAAAATGGCGCCATTTATACCTGTGTCCTTTAAGCTGAATAAGTCCCAAAGCTTCAGCGCCCTTCAAGAACTCCTTTTCCAAGTCCTCATTGGGTGGTGATCCAATTCTGAACGGTACATTCATTTTACTTCTTGCATTCTTGGCTACGGGCACGGAGTAGAAGCCGTTGGATTCTTCCACGGTGTCATAGACCAATGAGGCCTTCTTTGCGGCTAATTTGGCCATGCCTTCGACACCGCCGTTCCTCTCCACCCATTCTAGTACTCTTCCCATGACGTAGATGCTGGAATAGAAAAAGAGTTGTTTCGTTAGACCTATGAGTCATTAGACTTAGGAGGCGTTAGACATATGAGTCACTAAGGCGCTCCCTCACCAGGAGCAGTCACGTGTAATATAACATCAAAGTGCGCATTCTGGTGTTCGATTTTCTTCTGTCACTGATGAAATGTTCGAATCTGTAACGTTACATTACAGGTGAATGCTCGCGGTGAGGGGGCGCCCTTAGGTAACACTCAGACATCAGTCAATTGGTGGCACGATTGTCGCACTGGATAAATGATTGACTCCTGCCCTGTGTGTTGCGACTTCGATTTCCACACGGATATTTTTTTATGGCCTACAGATAGTTGTTCGAAGTTTGTTTGTGTCTGCGATTTTAAATTTTCATAAGTAAACGCACCTATGATGCAGTAGCAATTCTTAGTATGAGGCAACATGCATCAGGATTTTTTCAGTATTTTGTTATGTCTGGTTGATAGCAACAAACTGGTCCGTTTACAACTATTTAGGCATTAAATAATTATGTTGTATAACGATATCTACATCTCTGCTAACCCCCAATATTAAAGACGTGATGCCATGTTATGTAGGCATTATCACACTTTATATACAGCTTAGTATATTGTGCATATTTTATCGTATTCGTTTATTGCATTTTTACCTCCACATATCAACTTGACATTGAACATTAACATGACCTATCCCAATGTTGCAACTGACCAAATAAACAACACCTGAATTGCCGTGTGGTATAAAAGTAATGTAAATGAGTCGATTTCAAATCGAAAATACAAGTATCCTTCAGACTTTTGACCCAATTTTGGTCTCATTTTAACCCCACATTGCCCATTGGTCGAAATAACCAATAACTTCTCCTCATACATATCTTCTATAATATAAAAATCAATTGTTGTTCGTTAATCTCGCTAAAACTCGAGAACGGTTGGACCGATTTGGCTAATTTTGGTTTTGGATTATTCATGGCAGTCCAGGAAAGGTTTAAAACGTGACAAAATTGATTCTGAGGCGGTACGAAGTTTGCCGGATTGGCTAGTACTTAAATAAAAATCTTAACATGGAGTACACATTAGCAAAATGAGTATTTTCTTCTTTTTGTTATTAATGCAAACAGAATCTTCGGAACGCCACAAAGGCCTCACAAATTGCTTTAAAAACTCGTTATGTATGAATTCTAATTTTAACCAGAATCATGCGACAATTTGAGCGAAAAACAAATAAGATAACAGGTATTTTTCTACTACTTTATCAGAACATTATCTTTATTTGTCCAGGTAGACTACAATAACACTTAGATCTGCTGATTATGATAAAAATAGTTGCTAAGGTATTCAATAGATATTAGAAAAAATATGATAGTTATCTAATTCTTTGTTACCTAGTGGCATAGATAAATTTAAATAATATTTATTACAGATACCAAATCCGTTTTTTTATTATTAAATATTCAAGGTTATCAAAGAAGCAGGCCATCTGCTGGTAGGCAGTTAACGCCGACGTATAACGTCTAAGCCATGGATGTTATTAAAATAAATAACAACATTCATGTTGTTATTTAAGATAGTGTGTAGTGTAGTAGTGATAGGATGAAGTAACAGGATAGATTTTAGTCATACTGTTCCACCCACGACTGACCAATTTATTGATCTTTCACAGAAAAAAGGAGTATGATGTTGCCATCTCGAAAAAGAAACTGAAATTACCCATTTATCTGTAAATACCCTGGCAATCAAACCTATCCATATCCATAAGATACTTACGCAAACATAGGAGGGGTATTGAGAATTGAATCGGCCTTAGCATTGGCCGTCCAGTCAAATAACGACGGGCATATCGGCAGCGCCTGATTCAACAGATCTTCTCTAACGATGACTAAAGCTACGCCAGCTGTTCCAATATTCTTCTGTGCACCGGCGTAAATTACTCCGTACTGGAAGAAAATAAATCACATGAATACATGGCAAGTCAAAAGTAGTTTGTAAAACAAAGATCGAACATTATTAGTGGTGATGTCGACAAACTTTGCTGGCGGCATACCTTATCATGCCCGGCACCTATTGAACCTGTGTTGGGATGAATATTGTGATGGTAATGACAGAATACCCGCGCACAAAACTTGCCGGTTATGACGCCGGCATTGTCTGTTCGGCTCTGAGTTTAGATTGACTCTTCAATGTGCTTCGAGTCTACGCTACATAGTATTTAAGTAGGTACTAATAATTGCACCTAAATAATCGAGAATATAAGTCGTTTCGTTTTTATGTTTATTATAATTTCCCAGAAGCAAGTTTTATGAATGTGAATAACCGGCTATACATTATGACCCCCAAATGATAAGGTCAACATTTGATTATCGTACACCACTAATTTCTTATCGGACATCAGGTCTTCTTATCATTTTTTAAGCCGACTGTCGTCCGATTGACAAACATTCGGACACAAGTTTGCTACTCATTCTTATGAACACGACTTGTTGAATATTTATTTTCTTATACAACTATTAGTAACATCACAGTTGACTAAGGGTCACGGGGACAGACCGAGACGCCACGCGACGTGACGTGACGCGGTGATACTGGAAATGTGTATCTTTTCGTGTAGTCAATAAAGTTAGATTCAGAGTCGCGTTTCGGTGTGCATTGACCCTTTTTTTATCGTGGTAAAATCATCAAATGAGTCCTCCCATCCCGGGCAGGGCGGGAGGGACTGTCAGACTTGTACTGACTAAAATCCACGGTGTCCTTCAATAGCCCTTTATGTTCCGGGGTCACGGTGATAGAATAGAATAGAATAGAATATCTTTATTTGCGTGAAATATGGTACATTGAGGTGTTAAATCTAAAAAGTTCTACATATTCCGCTTACTATTATTCAGCATGCAAATTGTTTTAAAAGCTAAGTTATAAAATTTTACAATTAACATGATCATGAGATCCTTGTTAAAGTTATTATTAACAAACAATTAACGTAAGGTGAACATTATACATTTAGTATCCAAACACATAAACAAGTACAAAAACAATAACAATAAAATAAGAAATAGATAACATCAACAATCAAATGTGATGAAATAAGTCCCGCGACCGTGTGCATTAACCCTTAGTAAGTTTTTCATCTAGAAATTATTTGTACACAGTAATAATGGCACAAGCGGCAAAATAAATTTTAATGCCTAAAACTTTAAGAAAGAAACGCACAATTAATAATCTTCAAATAAGTTACCTACAATAATGGAAGTGGACACTTTCTGTTGCTAAATTATAGTTGTATTCTATTTAATTATGTACATAGGTAAATCAACTCTTCTTGCCAGTACACATGATTATCGAAATGACATTATGAAACTTGAACTACTGCTAGCCTACTTCATTCCACTGTTGGGCAAAGGCGTCTCCCCATGACCGCCAGTTTTCGCGATCTAGGTCCAAAGTGGACCACTAACCGTTTGTTTTGTCCAGCTCATTTTCTGCGAGATTGCACCAAACGCATACTAAACTACAAATACACGCGTAGGCGCCGGGTCTTAGGTGTTCTCGTGTCCGACTGCCTTCAAGGTGGCTAGCGTATGTCTCATTTACTATCTACAGTGAGCATATACTGCAAAGATAAAGGTCAATTTCTTGGTTGCCCTGATAAAAAATATTTACTGCCACTACAAACATTTCATCAAGCCGAGAAATTGATAAGAAATATTTCATAATAACAATCATGTGACCACTAATTATCAGTTATTAGAATTAATGGTTACTATCAGTGTGAACTGGTTTGTTTCATTTAGTATACTGATTGAGGCATTTGAGGAAAAGATTAGGCAAGAATTATGTTTTTAACAATAAAAGGTGATACTTTATTTACCTACAAAGTTGATATGGAAGATTCATAGATATACCTACTATATTTAGGTACCTATTTGGTTTAATATTTTAAAGCTATTAAATGCATACGTAGCGAATTCCAAAGATTTTCTTTGGAAAGAAAATTCGTACTGGGTGTATTACAGGCGGGTTTTCTTTCCATAGTTTTTTTTTGCTTTTTACACAAAAGTCCTTGTAGCTGTGTATAATTTATTACCTATTTAATAGTTCTTCTCAATAGATTGTTTGTTTGAATAAAGAACTTATTTAAGATAGATTTTACTTTTCAAAGAAATATATTACTAAAATGATCTCACCTTAGAAACATCAACTTTCTTAGACATAATATTTGAGGACATGTCAGCTACTAGAGGTACTCCTTTAGTGTCAGGGACGAAATCAAACTCCACACCTGAAACATAAACATGAAATATAATATAACATAGCAATGATGATGATGATGCAATCCAACAGATTTCGGCCAGGGCGATTGCTTCAGCTCCATTGCAGTTGTTGTTTGTGTGCATGCATGTGGCTTATGTATCCAATCTTTTTTGAAAGATCCACATACAATGCGGGGAATGTGAGCACACCATCAATATAATTATAACATTGCATTAAATACAAAAACAAGTACACATTCAATCATTGAGGTCATGAGCTTATTATGACAAATTATCTTGTTTGAACTAATAAAGAATCTACTCTACTCTTTGTTTGTAATTGCAATACATTATAATTAGGGTCATTTCAGTGTAAAGTTACTCACAGCTGGATAAAACCACAACAAAAAAATATTAACTTTTCTGTACTGTTAAAAGTTTAATTTGAAGTTACTATGTCTGTTATATTGTAATTTAGCATTTGATACTCTGTACACATATGAAGTATAAAAGTTAAACATCCAACAACTGAAATAACAAATTCTATACTCCTGTGACCATTTTTTTTTCTCTCTGTATTTGAGAGCATTGTCGCTGTGCAATAATGTCGCCCTCTATGACAAGTTTAGTAGATAGTTTATTTTAATATTGAAAAATAAACTATCTGCAATGAATTATCAATAGAAATATAACATGATATTAAAATAGATAAAATTATGAGATAATAGTGGCATGTTATCAGTTGATAGTTACCGTGAATAGTTTCATTTGTGCAAATGTGTACATATGACGCGTTAGGATCAAGGTTCCACTTTGATTCATCAGGGATGTCAACATAACGGTCAACAGGAGGAAGGACCAAGTTCACTTTGCCATATTTCTTTGCTTCCTTTGCTGCCTTTGCTGACCAGTCACCTTTAAAAAAAGAATACAATCATGCACTGCCTAAACAGGTTTAATGTTGGGTAGTAATAAGCAAAAGATATAAACTTGTTTTCTTGAAGTTAATCTCGATTATTTGACGTAATATTTTTTTCTTTATCCGCCATATCAAACATAGGAACACTATAATTTAAACTATATGTAATTATGTGTGAGTGCAATTACAGGAAAATCATTGATTTTTATCAGCGAGGAAAAAGTACAAAAGCCACTGGTTGATAACAATAATAATTACCAGTTACAACATAATCGGCAGTTCCAGTTCTGGAGATCAAGTTAAGAGGAACTGCAGCAAATTCTCCCGTTCCACCACCAGCCATAAAAATAATTTTGTAGTTTGCAGGCACATTTCTGAAACGAATGAACACAGTTCGATCAAAAATGGTTTATCTAATGCTTTTTAAATTAAAACAAATCCTTGAAATACGGAATTATATACCAAGACAGAAGCTTGGTCTCTCGGTTATAAATTGAGTTTTATGTAACGAACAATATTGCTGAAATCTTTGAAATTATTAAAAATGTGTCGAGTTTTTGTTTACATGAACTTTTGAATTTTTGACATTAATTTTGGAAACGTCAAATGCAGGGTCGTTGACTGGATGTCAAAAGAAAATATTTTAGTTCATTCGTTTACGCCCGACTCGTCGTTCACAGGACAAGACAAGGACGTAAAATACAATCAGAGTGACTTGGATGTGCCATGTGATAGCGAAAAATATAGCATCATCACATTCAAGCCGCCTCGATGATAGGAAAAAATTATTTGTTATGCACGAGAAATGAAAGTAAATTGGGCGCGGTTTTCAAATTATATCCCTCGACACTCAAAAATGTCTGAGCCTCGAAAATTGATTAATCTGGTGGCCCTCGGTGGTCTTGGTATTTCAAATAACTTATGCCGATGATGATGGCATCATCATCTTATTCGAGAGATCTGACCGATTTCGGACAGGACGATTGCTTATACAGGGTGAATTTTTCAACTGGGCGTGGATGGCTACTTTCGAAACTATGAGGAATATCGAAAAACGTTGAAAGGAGTCTCGAGGCCGATTTTGACGAAAACTAAAACTGCATCTTTGGATTTTAGAAAAATCAAAAATCCTTGCCAGGAATCGAACCCGCTAATTTTGTAAAAAAAAATCACACGCTGTATTATTACACCGTTCGATAGTGTTGCTAATAAGGATCAAATTCTGGGAAGTAATCATATACGGCAAACTTAAGGAAATGGCTGATTTTTATGAAATTGCTATTTTTCCATGTTACTTTACTTCTAATGAGCCATAATTTATTCGAAATATAAAATTTCATTGTTTTCAATGTCTCACTGGATTTAACGTTTCAACAATCTAACTGTACTTAGCAATATGAAATTATTGAATTGAACTAAAAATAGCATTATTTTAAAGAAGAAACGGTAACTTATGTTTCAAATACAGTCTTTGCCTTGAAGATTAATCAGTTTTTTTCTAATTATACGTTTTCCTTAAGTTTGCCGTATATGATTACTTCCCAGAATTTGATCCTTATTAGCAACACTATCGGACGGTATAATAATAAAGGGTGTGATTTTTTTTCCAAAATCAGCGGGTTCGATTCCTGACCAGGATTTTTGATTTTTCTAAAATCCAATGATGCAGTTTTAGTTTTCGTCAAAATCGGCCTCGAGACTCCTTTCAACGTTTTTCGATATTCCTTATAGTTTCGAAAGTAGCCATCCACGCCCAGTTGAAAAATTCACCCTGTATATCCAATATTTTTTTCAAATAACTAGCAGTTAGTTGACTCGAGACACATTTTAAGCTACTATTTTAATTTTTAAAAAATACTCACAGTAATCTTCGTACAACATTTTGCACTTCAGTGTTAAACTGCATGTATCCCTTAGTTCTGTGGCTGGTCTCCATTAAACTAATACCAGAGTTATCGAAGTTGGTTAATTCGTTCCTTATAATATCGTATACCTGATAAATCAAACATTTTTCATCAATAATTATAAAATACCCATGCATACCAAAGCTAATTATGAATTCAGAATTCCTAAATGAACCGCTTAAAAAGTTTTAAAACATTGTTGGTGACTTACCTCTTCAGGCATTTTTGCCGGGCCGGCACCAAAATTATGAATTTTCGGCATGTTTTAATGAAATAAATTACTAATTACACGAGTAATGCTGTCGAGTTATCAAATCACACTGTGTCACAGGGCTCGCGCTGAGCGTCTACGCAAACTGAATCGCTGGGTTATCGCCCTGCCTTTATTATATTGTGCGCTACGACCGGTTTACTGAGCACATGAACGACATTCATTCGTGTGCAAAACACTGAGATCGGCACGAATTTTTGCTAAAGATTACGCGTAATATTGCACCCAGCCACCCAATGTTGTTTAATATTTTCGGCACTATCACTGTCCGTATTTGTATTGACATGAGCAAAACAAACTATTGTGGGTACCTCATTTTTTGCTTTCGGTGATGTTAATTATTTCGCCTATACGCTTTTACTCGAAGAACAATGTTTATTTACCTAGCATGAATATGTGTTATTAAGACTGATTGTGAACTTCAGATTCGCAATACTTCATAGTGTAACAGTCCTTGTGTCGCAGAATCATCTAACTACCAAGCATCTTAAAATGCCATAATTAATTGATTGCCAAATAGTTCACCTTTCATTATTGAAATGACCTAGCCTCCCATGTGACCATGTCGTATCACAAATACATACACACAATTACAATAATTTGCTTGAATTCTATCCTTCCTAAGTATCCTTCATTTTCTTGATTCTACTATATTTTAATCTCCTTGGGTTCTACCTATTCTGTGATTCTACTCGCTATTTACTCCGTACACTAGTTGAATTGATTCAAGGTTAGTTGAAGGAAAAAATAACACTTTCGCAGGTAGGTACTTATTATTTTCTGCTCACGTGTTTTATTTCTAGCGCGACTAACTGACTTGCGATTACAATTTTGAATAGTAACACAGAGGAACACCATATCTGAATCATGACTGCTTTCCTCTGGTGGATGTATTACCGTTACATGGGATACAATAATCATTATCTGCAAAGCCTTATCGAGTTTACAATGAGGTAAGCTTCCAATCAAAATATTTTTAGTTTTTTAATACCTCTTTACTGTAGTCAAGGTCGAGGTGATGATGGTGTGAGTTTACCCAGAAGAGCCTGTTCATAATAACTTTGAAGATTAAGGAATTTCTGCGGAATGAAACCCTGAAACGGTATCGCTGAAAGTGCCACAAAAAGCTTGCACTTAGTGAGATTGAGAGAGAAGAGTCCTCTCACCTAGACTAGGCTGATAAAGTGAAAGGGTCTGTCAGATTCTTAATAACTAAAAATCCATCCTACTCCTTCAGTCTGTTGCCCTCTGCGTTTTAGGTAACAGCTACCTTTAAGCAAATAACCTGAGATGATTTATTATCATTTAATTTTTATCTGCTACGACTAATTCTGTAGGTACATACGTATAATAATAATAAATAATAGTAGATTATTAACCAAGGGGATAAAGCAGGGTCTTCTGTCGCGGGTGGCGAATTAAATCGCGAGCGTAACGAAGGACTCGAGGTTTACTCCCGAGCGTAGCGAGGGTGTTAAAAACTTAAATCACGAGCGAAGCGAGGGATTTAAGACGAGTCCTGAGTGTAGCGAGGGATTTAAGTTCACCCAAGACTAAGACAGCTTTATCACCGAGGAAAATACTCTACTTTTCGTACCATTTGCGAAAAAAATAACACAGTAATATTATGAGATACGCATTTTAAACATTAATATTTAACATTAACTTATTTATAAAATAAGTAAAAATAAACTCAACGTTTATGTATTTTTGGAGAATACAAAAACGCGGCAAATTAAAAAAGCAAAGGCATCAAGCTCATACGGCCTTGTCGGTTTTCGTAATTTTATTTAACTAGATGAAAATCCGGCTTCGCTCGGGTGAAACGTGTGTCCCAAATACTACACATCAAGGTACTAAATGTAGGTGTCACGGTAAGTCATAGGCCGAAAATAAAGAAAGAAAAAAAAAACTCAACATGATAACCAATGTCAATAATGGCGGCTGCGATCTGTCTGGTCAGAAAATCATTAGAAATTTACAAAATACTCGACAATCCGAATTTTGCGGATATATGTTGTCGACTCGAAATCTTTATTTTTTAATGTTTTATTATTCTGGTTAGCTTTCGATCGAGTCTACCGTAATCTAAGTATTCCAAATTTAAATCACATTCTCTCCCTAGAGAGAGAATGAAATTCAGTACAACATTCTTTCCCTGTTTTTCACAGATTAAAAATGACTATTGTTATGTTCGCTTTTTGTGGCATAGAATGTCACTTTTTTGAGCAAGTGGTACGAAAATAATATTCCACAACTATCACACAACGCCATCTAGTCCCAAGCTAAGCAGGGCTTGTGTTATGGGTACTAGACAACTGATAAACATACGTATACAATATGTCCCAAAATTCAACGATAAGCCGGCACCAGAAGATGGACCTACTAATGACGACTCGAGAAAAAAATAAAATAGAAAAAATACCTACTTTAAAAAAAAAAATTTTTTTTGATATTTTGGGCACATAGTAGAAGTGATTACTGTTAACAACAACTTATGAAATTTGGTTCTTGATTAGAAAAAGTGTCATTATTTTTTTTTGTGGCTAGTTTTCCTAAAGTATTATACCATTTTAAAATCTAGGTTAGTTGCGCTAATTTTTTTTAAAACTTGCCATAGTAGTGTCCATTTTTTTTTTTACACTACGACGAGTTAAAGTGTACTGAACGTTAAAATCTTTCAAAAGAAGAATGGACAAAACGTCCCATCCCTTGTAACACTTTATTCTATATATCAAATGAAAGCACATGAAAAGTGTGTAATTTCATTCTATGACAGCAAACCTGTAAACCATGGGAGAAAAAAATTATTGAGACTTGAAAGTCAAAATACCAACGATACGTAATGTTAGGCAGAAGTCGTGTATGTCTTAAATTATATTAATCCATACTCAATGCTGTCCTTGTGCTGATGCATCGTTGACGTTTCTGTATTTAAAAAATGCCAGGAGGAGGGGCGCTTCTTGTTTTAACCAATGAGTGCAATGGTAGAGTTTACTGTCAAATAAAGAAGAAAAGAATGAAAAACGTTTATTTAAGAGCCGGTACACACGTTATTTTTCCTACACTATTCTTTTCTGATTAATTTCGTTGCAGGATCCAAGACAGGTAAATTCATTCTCCGGGACACGTCGAGCTTCATTGTCTCGGCGCTTTTCTAGTGATTGCCACTGTTGATTCTGGCTTTCAGGAGTTGCAGTGGTTTGGGAATAGTGTGGTGGTTTGTCCCAAAGAAAAAAAGCCGGTACACACAACAAACAAATAAAGAAAAAAAATACAATAAAGAACATGATAACAAATAATGATGATGTCAGCATTCTTTAACCGATTTTCGGACTACCTTCAACTCGTTCGGTTCTGTGCCTTAAAGATTGGGTTTGTCGACGACTATGGAGGTAGAAGAAAGGCGTTAACTATGTGTTAAGTGTTCGCGGTCTTTGTTGTAGTTATTAGTATTATGATTTTCTTTTAAAGAGTCAGAAGTGGCTGCCGGTTGAGGTCCCGTTACGTTAATAATGTTACTCTTTCTCATGATCTGTACACTTATTAGATTGAGAATAAGCTAAGAGCCATGTTTTCTTCTAAAAATCGAAATTCATCTTTTGACATGAAATTCTCAATAACTTTTTTCTCCCATAGCTTAAAGGTTTGCTGTCATACAATGAAATGATACACTTTTCACCTACTTTCATTTGATATATGGATGGGAGTGTTACAAGGAAAGGGACGGGGTCCATACATTTCTGCCCATTCTTCAAATTAGGGAAATAATTTTTTTTGGTTGTTTTTTTATATAAAACTACGAAAATTCTGTAATTTTCAAAGATCACGGTGAATAGTAGTATTAGGTTGCCGATACAAACAAAAAAACTGAAATATTTGAAAAATTATGGTCATGGTAGTTAAAAGTTTCCTAAGGGGCAACTAACACTTTCGAAGAATTTCTATTTTTTTAAGTAATTTAAAAAAAAAAGTAGAGGTATTTTTTTTTTCTCGAGTGGCCATTAGTAGGTCCATCCTCTGGTGCCGGCTTATCGTTGAATTTTGGGACATGTTGTATATTTCTAAATACATACATATTATAGATAATTGACGCCTAGACACAGAACAAATGATCGTGCTCATCACACAAACATTTGTCCTGGGTGGGAATCGAACCCACGTCCCCCGGCATAGCAGTCAGGGTCACTAACCACTAAACCAACAGGCCAGTCGCAGTCATATCAGGGACAACTACATCTATTTGTGAGTCAATCAGAAAAAACTTTGACTGACTCTGTAGTCTCTATTTTATTCGACATAAAAACTGTCTGTTTTTTAAACTTGGTATTGATTTTTCTTGTCTTCGGCTTCTAATTAGGAAGTAACAATAATATTATTATTTTTTTTAATTGTTTATTTAAGGTCACTTTTTAACATCAAAGGTCATTAGTGACCACATTTAACATTATTTTACGTACATACATTAGGAAACAATACATATAATATTGTTATACATACAATATATAATGTATAACAATAATATTGTTATACATAGGTAATGCAAATAACGCTTACTATGTAATTTTGACGCAGCGTGTCGCGGGTTCTATTTTCCCGCACGGAACAAATATTTGTGTGATCTGCAAGAACAAAATAATATTTGTTTGTTCCGGGTCTGAGTGTGTGAGTTTCTATGTTTGTAAACGTACCCACCATACAGGAAGAAATTCTTAGTGTTAAAATGTAATAATTTAAACATTTATTTAACCCTATAATAGTCTTGCCTCCTAATTGTATCGCACAGCAGGAAAAGAGTGGGTGCTCGGAATAACTAACAAATAGTTTGTACTGCAAGAACTATCCAGTTACCATTATGTGCACATTATGAATTAATTAGCTGCGTATCACGCAACAAGTGATTGATGGGTTGCTAACTCATTAACTAGAAATACCTTCCATTCTACTTTGCGATTTCATTTCTTAACAGATTAACCTATCCTAATCTTTAAAATTTATCAAATAGATTCTAAATTTTATGAAAAAACTATCAGTTATAGGTTCTATAAAGAAAAATTTAAAGTTTCGGATAGGTTGACGCGCTAGCGCCTGTACTTAGTTCAATTTTCCACTTCGTACATCTAATGATATTTTGAAAAAGAGCGGTAAACAATGAGGCCAATGGGATCATCGGAACATTGTCTGTTACATTTAGCTCATTCACTCGGTCCCTTGGGGTGCGTTTAAGTCAACCATCCAGTTTAAAATATATGCGGACTAAACGTTAAACAGCACGTTCAAGTACACCGCGAGGTGAAAAATTAAACTGACTAAAATTTTATATGCCCCGTTCACGGTCGTCCGCTGGTATAAGTTTTCACCTACTAGGATAAATCTTAGCGACCTTTTTACCTCGCTAAATTTTATCCTGCTGTCAGATGGCTGTCAGATTGACTTTGACATGGAGCTGTTTGCTCAATTCGCTCTCTAGAAACAAATATTTGTAACAAGTACTTATTTTATCACCTCCGTGAACTTTATTTGTGTGTGACAAGCAAGTGACAAGTAAATAAGATTTGAAAAAAAATAGAATAACTTATAACAAGCTGGGCTGTCAATTGAATTTGACAGTTAAACCTATGACTCCGTTCAGCGAACTCTCGATAATTTAATATTTATCTGGATGGCTGACTTAAACGCAGCCTTGCTCGGTCATAATTTGCCATTGCTTATAGCATTGGTCAAAATACTTGATATTTTTATTTTTTTAAGTTTAGCTCAATCATTTTTACTTATAGTCGTGAGTTCATTCACTTTTATTATGCCAATGATTAACGTAATTTATTAGTGTCCTAAATGAGATCAAAACCATAAAAACCATCGAAGTAGCATGAAGACAGTTCCCGGTTTCAGGCCTTTTATGGCAAAAAGCCAGGAAGTCAACACAAAACTGTTTAAAAAAAATCAAACCTGTTCCACTGTTTCATTCAAAATTACATTCATTCATTTCGTATTCATTCGGTCGCTTGTCTTCGATTTTCACTTGAAAAAGAGAGTGGGTTATTATCTATCGTATTTTGTTTTAATTTACGGTACGGACTCATTTGTAACATTACTAAAGTTAATTAAAAACTGTGCAGTTAATTTGTGCAAAGGATATGCCTCCAGTAAAAGATGAGTCGATACGAGAAACCAACTGTTTAGAAATTATAAACATTGTTGAGAAGAGTCCTGGCAAGAGTACTCTGGTTGATGTGAGAGCTTGCAACAAACCTGCCGCTAAGGTAAGAAATAACTTAAATAAGTCATTGAAACGGTTTTTGTAAAAGGCAGTCCCGTGCCGAAAGAAGCGATCCAGATCATTCAGATCATTTTATAATCCGCTGGGATTTATGAGCACCGCTGTGATATTTTCCGTTCGAAGTTCGATTCAGTGACTTTCGTATTCCTTTGTTTTAGAATATTAATTATTGTATCAATAATTTAACTAAAATGTTAAAATATTTTCAAACTACACTATTCTCGTAATCACTACATGCACAAATAAAAACACGAGTAACATCAAATTACTGTCAGCATGATAAGTACTTTTTACAGCACTTTCTCATAGACTATTTTATGATTTACCTTTAATAATGTAACTTTACACTTGCAAGTAAGATAAAGTCCTAAGATGTATTTTTTCAACACACATCATATTTTCACACTGAGTTCAGCACAAAGATTAGCACGAAATTAAACTTAAAATAACTAATTTAAACAGTATACACCAAACTTAATCCTCCTCCAATAAAATTATAAGAATGGAATAGACTGAATTGATTGATTCCACTGTGACCATGTGTTAATTTTTCTAAATATAATTAGAACACAGCTGGTTATAGAAAATTAACAGTTTACATAAATGCACTAAAGAGTTGATGATGAAAATACAAATAATGCTCAATTATTTATGAAATTCAGCATAAATTATTATGTTGGTCAAGACCATGGGACAGTGCGCCAATGTCTTTTTTTATGTTGCGACATTGATATTACCACTGAATTTCCATAAAATACCAATACCAGTAAATAAGGGTGAACTAGATGGATATTTAGTATATTAACAAGTTAGTAATATTATGCAAGATTTCTAAAATACCTCCACAAGTGATGATCATTTTGTTACATGAGAGGTAATTTCTCAAAGAGAAAAATCTTTGGAGTTTTTTCATTGTATAATATAATATAGCACAGAATTTTCAATAGATTTCAAAGCTCATTGAATGTAGACATGGTTCTTTAACCTCCATCCTCTAATCTATGTGATTAATCTATATCAAACTCATGTTTAAATGTATATTAAATGTATATCAAACTCATGTTTAAATCTATATCAAACTCATATTTAAATCTATATAAAACTTATGTTTAAATCTACATAAAACTCAACATGTTTTCACCATAGCTTTCTCCTGATAGTTGGATGATTAATCATGAACAATGTGAGTTAGCATATTATTGAGTGGAACATTTGTTGCATACTATCAGATTATGTGTAGCCTCATTAGTTATCAATTAAACATCAAACAATAATTATCATACATCAACATAATTGCTGCAGACGAAAAAAGTATTACAGGATTTTTTATATTTAATTTTTTTTTAAATTATTAATTTACGGTATTTAGAATTGCAAAATTTTACTTTTATTCTGTTTATGACCCAAAAAAAAAAACAAAAAAAGTAATTACCTGCTGTATGGATAATTGGTTGTCATGGGCATCACTGAAATGCCAGTCACATTATTATACAGGATGGGTTAACAAAGACCATTATAAAGCAATGCATCTATTGAAAGAAATCCTTTTTTAGAAATAGGTACAATTAATTAATAAAAAAAACTACCTGTCTAAGCAGTAATTTTTTATTCATTCTGAAAACACATTTTATTATTTTGCTTCATATTTATACATTTTGAAACATGTGAACACAATAATAAAAGCTGAGTCAAACCCTTATCTCATAGTGGTTTCATATAAATCAGATAAAACGCTTTTATGCTAATCCCTGTTGAGGCAACATAAATTTTCCCATGTAAAGGTATGATAGAACTTTTGAGATAATAATTATTTAGATGCAACAATAGTTTCCATTCAAATTATGGAGGCACCATTCTCAGGCGACCATCAAGCATTTGGTTAAACATGGCTTTTATATGCGAAGTAATTAACTTTCTATGTTCATTTAACAGTGAAAGAGTTTTTTTTCAGGGACTAGCATACTTTGTTGTACAACAAGTTTTATATATATTCTTAATTGTGCACAATATTTACAATAAAAACCAAACTTAAAATTACGTTCACAAAGGCGAGCTAATCTCTATAAAGAGATCTCTTCCAGCCAACCCGTAAAATTGATTTGAGATGATGATACACGGGGACAAGATAGTACACATTATTATTAATTATCAAGTATGTTGTAGTTCTATTTCATTGTACTGATACACAGACAATTCAAATTACACCCACGATACGGGAGAAATTCCTAGACTGGGGCAACATTTTAAAAATAAAAAATGCCACTACTAAGGAGGAAGGTTTTATGTGAAACATTCACTTTGAGTTCAATGTTCTTCCCATATTTTGTTTTTAAGCATTTCATAAATGAAATGATTTCTTAGCAAAAGAAATATTCTGGTTAATACTGCTGCCATTGGCTTTAAAGAAACTCAACCTGTACATTAAAGTTTAACTGCTAAGCAGTTATCCAATCATTTTAATTATTACTTTGATGTTAATTACTCTGTTTAGCATGGAGATCAAGTACAAGGTGCAATATTATGTAATAGGTACTAAAATAATTATATCTGCAACAAAGTGCTGATACCATCATCATGTTGTTTGTGGGTGTATTACAAAGTACAAACTACACACCTCTAGTCTTTAGTTTTTTTTAATGCAAATACAACAAATCAATCAGTTCAGTCTCAAGTACACTGCCTGAATTTGTGGGCCTACATTTTTTGCTAAATACAGGGTGTCCCTTAAACTGTAGATCAAATTGAATAGGGGCATGGAAGAGTTACGTACGTAATTTCCAGTCCTTTTACGACGATTTTCGTGCAAAAAAAAATGAGTATCGGATTTATGGAAGGTTACACTAACGAAAAACTTCAGTAACCTGTATGTACAATGATACAATATTTAATCGTAAAAAATACACATGACGCTACCAAACTTTATTTATAAACAAGCTATGTAAGCAATCAAAATAAAGAAAACATTCTTACAATACTAGAATTCATGTTTACTAAAACGTGATGTCATAAATTCACACTTATAACCATGACATAAGTGGTAAGGTAGTTGGTAGGCCACTTGTACTGTGGTGGTTAGTTTTACTGTATTCATTCTTTATGTTGCGCTTCGCTGACTATCATGTAACATCCTTATCTTTCGAATGTACTCAGTTGAAAGTGTTACATTATTGCAAAATATTTTTGTTTGAGTCATACTGCTTAATTGTACCACTTAGTGTGTTTGGCTTCATAAAGCTTTATTATCAATTTAATAGTTAAATTTTGCCCTACATAAAGATAGCATGACTTTTGAACTTTTTTAAAATTATATTAAGAGTTAAAACTCGACTAAAAATATACCAATGATATAATGTTTGATTTTGATAGGAGGTTAGTGTAGTGGTGAAATTGAGTTAAATACATAATTATATTGTAAACTTCCTAATGATTCTCATTACCTACATCAAAATTATGTAAGTTACTTGCATCATAGGTCGTATTATTTATTTGATGTTCTATCGACCATAATGAATCTGAATTTCTCTGAGAATCATCGACGACAACAACTTTGTAACGAGTGTCTTTTCACTTTTTTTCTCGCGCCATCCGAGACACGCGCTTCTGCCGTTAACTTCGTACTCGGAGTATCATTTGGTAGCGACCTAGCACAGGTCTGCACGACTGTCGACTCAGAACAGACCATCCCAGTTTATTTTATTCTATTGCACATTTTGTTTATTTTGAATTATGTTTTTTTAATGCATCCTTTTTGTTTCTTTGGAACTTTCAGTGTTAAGGTACAGTGCATCATGTTGTGGGCAGCTGATTTTTATGTTATTTGTGTATACGATTATTGTATGTAAAATGCACAGAACTGTATAGTTGTGGAGTGTGCCTCTATGTAGTGCATGTATTGATATTGCACCTGTAGCGCGGAGACAACATGACTAATTCACAGGTATTGTTTTTTTCATTGCACATTTTTATTTGTAGACCATGTATTTAGACATACATGGAATGCTTTTTTACTGTTTTGTAATCATAAGTAGTGCCATTATGAACCTAGATTATGGGAAATAGATTGCAACTTGGTATTAGTTCTTTATCTACCCTTGTGTGTCGCTTCTGATAGTGTTAGGGTTGTCAGATGCTCGTTATTGGCTTGAAAATATTGGAAGAATCTATTTACCATTTATCCCCTTTAATTAGGAAAACCTACTGTAGTATAAAGTGATGTTGATGTGTGGGCAACACTGGGAGCGGTTGTCAGTTTTGAAAAAGTACTGAATAAAAGTAGTTGGCATTGTAACAAAATTAATTGTTTTATTGAATAAAACTCATTACTACATGGCGCAGTCGTAATAAAAAGAACCATGCAGTGTTATTTACCAGAAAAATTAAACCTGTCAGGTAATTTGTCGGAAAACTGGCGTGTTTTCAAACAGGCCTTGGAGATATATATAGTGGCCGCCGGTTTGGAAGAAAAGGACGCTAAAAGAAAATTAGCAATATTGCTTAATTTAGTTGGAGAAGAAGGATTGAAAATATACAATAACTTCAATTTAAAAGAAGATGAGAATACCTACGAAAGGGTGATAAAAGAATTCCATAATTATTGTAACCCAAAAAGAAATTTGTTATACGCGAGATTTTTGTTCTATGAACGAAAACAGAAACCTGGTGAACCGTTTGATAGTTTTTATTCCGATGTGAAAAAGTTGTTGAGAGATTGTTGTTTCCAAAGCGAGGAAGAAGCCTTAAGAGACAAATTAGTACTCGGAACAAATGACAAAAAATGTCAGAGTTCACTTCTGGTCGAAGATGAAATAACCTTATCTGATGTTGTTAAAAAGTTAAGGATATCAGAGTATGATAAGGAACAAATTAAAAATGTACAGTTGGCTCAAGATAAGAATGCACAGTTAGATGAAGGAAACAGCTCTGTTGATGCGATTTCTAAGAAAGGCTCTGATTTAGGTGCACAGGCTGGTGAGATGAACAAAATCATCTTGTGTAAGTGGTGTGGTCTCAAGCATGTTGCCAGATTAGATAAATGTCCAGCACGGGGGAAGGAATGCTCCAAATGCAAAAATCTCAACCATTTTGCTACAGTGTGCCGAACAAAATCAAAACGAGCAGTGAAGATGGTGGAGAAGTCAAACACATCAGATGAGGAGGAGGAGTTCTATTGTGGGTTAGTGTCAAGTACAGATTGGTCGCAAAAGTTATTGATAGAAAATACTATGTTTGTTAATTTCAAGTTGGACACAGGTTCAGAAGTAAATTTAATTCCATATAGTGTATTAGAGACATTGTCAAAATCCAAAAAATTAGAATTGAAAAAGTGCCGTATAAAGTTATTTGCTTATAATAAATCACACATTCGAGTTCATGGTTCAGTGCTATTAGAAGTCAAAGTGAAAACTAAATCTTGCTTTATTGAATTCATTGTAACAGAATCAGGTTTCCACCCTACCTTGGGGAAGGATACATGTGAGTTGTTAGGGTTGATTATCAGAAAACAAATTAATGAGGTAGATAAGGAAAACTTGCTGGATGAAAAGGATGTAATTACTAAAAAATATATTGATGTTTTTACAGGCTCGGGAAAGTTCCCAAATGAATATGAAATCCAACTTAAACCAGATTCGGTGCCCATATCAAAACCACCTCACAGAGTGCCATTAAAATTAAAACAAAAATTGAAAACTGAACTGAACAGATTGTGTGAATTGGGGGTAATTACAAAACAGGACAAGGCAACAGAATGGGTAAACCGCATTGTAATTGTAGAAAAAGATGAAAATTCTATCAGAGTGTGTTTAGATCCTAAAGCGCTGAATAAATGCATATTAAAAAAGTATTATCAAATTCCAACCATTAATGATTTAAAAGCAAAAATTTGTAATGCTAAATATTTCTCAGTCTTAGATCTTAAAGAGTCATTTTGGCAAATTGGCTTAACTGAAGAAAGTAGAAAGTTGTGCACATTTTCTACAATATTTGGAACGTATTCTTTCAATGTTTTACCTTTTGGTCTTGATGTGTCTGCTGAAGTTTTCCAAGAAAATTGTGAGAAACACTTTAACGATATTGAAAACTTGTTTATATACATTGATGACTATTTAGTGTATGGAAAGACAAAGGAGGAACATGATACTGCTTTAAAAAAAGTATTGTTAAGGGCCAGGGAACTAAACATTAAATTTAATATTAAAAAATTCCAATATCTTCCTCCTGTTGTCCAGTATTTGGGACATGAGATTGTCAATGGATGTTTAAGACCAGATACTAAAAAAATAGAAACTATAAATAATTATGACATTCCTAAAGACAGACAAAGTTTGCAAAGGTTTTTAGGAATGGTTAATTATTTAAGGGACTTCATTCCTAATTTATCTGAAATTACTACTCCTTTGCGTCAACTTTTAAAGAAAAACACAGTTTTTCTATGGAATGATAATGTTCACACTAAATGTGTTAATCAAATAAAGCAGATTATTACTAGTCCTCCTGTACTTCAAAATTTTGATCCATCTTTACCAATTGTAATACAAGCTGATAGTTCACAGAGTGCTATTGGTTGTGTTCTTTTACAAAACAATCATCCAATTGCTTTTGGGTCTAAGAGTCTTACTAAAAGTGAATGTGAATATGGACAAATTGACAAAGAATTTCTCGCTATTCTATTTTCGTGTCGTAAATTTCATTACTATATTTATGGCCGACATGTTATAGTACAAACTGACCACTTGCCTTTAGTAGCTTTGATGAATAAAGAAATACATGATATCAGCTCTCAGAGACTAAGAAAAATTAGATTAAAATTAGCTATTTATGATGTTGAGTTAAAGTATATTAAAGGTTCTCAGATGTTGATAGCTGATGCAATAAGTAGAGCTTCAAGTGCCACTGCTACAACAGAGTTTGAACAGTCTCTTGACAAAGTAGTACATACTGTCAATGTCTCAGATACTTATTTAAAGGAAATTATCATAGAGACACAGAAAGATATATCACTTCAGAACTTAGTACAATTTTGTAAAAATGGGTGGCCAATTAACATTAACAAAGTGCCTGATTGTATAAAATCGTATTACAAGTTTAGAGACATGATTTACCTTGAAAATAATGTTTTATATGTAAACCATAAAATTATTGTACCTGTTACTCTTAGAAAGAAAATTCTGCAGGAGATACACAGTTCTCATTTTGGGGTAAAGAAAACACAATCCAGAGCAAATTCTTTGTTTTATTGGCCATCACTAAATCAAGATATATTAAATTTAGTCTTACAGTGTCGTTTGTGTGAAAAATATAGTGTCAAGAAAGCTAAAGAACCCATGATAATAGATGAACCATGTAAACTTCCTTATGAGAAGATAGCATGTGACTTCTTAACGTTTAATGGCAATAATTATCTAATAGTAGCAGATTATTATTCAAAATGGTTTGACCTAGTTAAAGTTACCTCTCTGTCTGCACTTACAGTAAAAAATATTCTAAAAAATTTATTTGCTATTCATGGGGTTCCAAAAATAATTCGAGCTGATAACATGCCTTTTAATTCATGGGAATTTAAAGAATTCTCTAAGTTGTGGGGCTTTGAAATAGTAACCTCTAGCCCTTATTACCCAAAATCAAATGGCTTTATTGAAAGGTTTGTAGGAATTGTCAAAAATATGTTAAAAAAGAGTTGTGAAAGTAAGATAGACTTTGAATATTTACTTTTAGAATATAGGAACACACCTGTGATGGCATCACCATACTCACCTGCCCAGTTGTTGTTTAGTAGAATGCTTAGATCTAAAATTCCGATACATGACGACCTGTTATTACCAAAAGTTGTTGAAAATTTTTGTGAATATCAAATGAAAAAGGATAGTAGTAACAAGAAAAATTATGATAAAAACTCAAAAGTATATGATAAACAATTTTATATTGACCAAAGTATAGTTTATTTGAAAAATAATGTATGGTTGAAAGGTAAAGTTATTGGTTTTCACAATTCTCCTAGGTCTTTGATTATTGAAGATATGCAGGGAAACCAATTTAGAAGAAATACGTTCCATGTAAAGCCATCAAAGTCTGAAATAGTGACATCTGGAGGATCAGATTTAAAACACAACAATTCAAGAAACTGCTCAGATTCAAAACAAAATGTTAACAAGAAGTTAGTTGTAAGAGTTGGTAGTGATCTAGATAATAGGCTAAGTAATATTAACGAGCTTGTTATGTTAAATAAAGAAAATGATTTAGTAAATAAGGTAGATGCTAATAATATTGTTAAAGAAAAAGAGTTAGATGCAAGCAATTCTTTAAATAATAATGAAGGAAACTATGTAAGGAGTGAAGTTAATATGGATAATGTTAATCAAGATTGTGATAATGTAAATGATAATTTACTAGAGAGTAATGATGGTTACGTTGATAAGATATTAGATAACAATAATCATAATATTGATGTTACTGATAATGATGGCAACCAGAATATTGATTGTAATAAGAGACCCACAAGAACAAGTAGGCCTCCAAAATATTTGAATGATTATGTATTGAATTCTGAAGGGGAAGATGTAGTATAAAGTGATGTTGATGTGTGGGCAACACTGGGAGCGGTTGTCAGTTTTGAAAAAGTACTGAATAAAAGTAGTTGGCATTGTAACAAAATTAATTGTTTTATTGAATAAAACTCATTACTACACCTACTGATTTTTTTTAATGCTTCCTGGCTAGATTTTTACGTAAATGAGTTATAAAGCCTTACATGTCCTTGTGCGCAATATGTTCACGTGCATAATTATGCAGATACAATGACACAATGGATCGTTATTAAATCGCCAGCCCTACATGTACCTACCCATCTACATTAATTTATTACATAGATTTATACTAAATAAGTAATACTGAAAAAAAACGCTATTAAGAAATTACTCTAGTTTTTTTTATTATAACACCCTGTATATTTATCGAAATTCTCGATAAATTCGGTTTTATTTCAATTTATAAAAAAAGACGTCCTATACATGTATCTCGCAGCATAATCGTTTCGATAAATCTTAGATGAGTTATTAAAGTTTAAAGTCATTGTCTCACTTCTTAATGTAGAGCGTGTGCATAAGACACTTGAATTAATAATCCGTTATGCAATTATGGTTATTGCTCTTAATTCCCGCGGCATACTCAACATGGTTCATAGACAATTTTAATATAACCGTTTCACTCAACGCTGTTTCAATTTGTCTATGGTAATATTTAAAAAGCTGACTACACTCGCTACATAATTTTGCTATTATTACGAGTACCTTCCTCTTAATTATTCCTCTATTTAATTTCTTGTTTCCGCGAAACTTAGGCTTTTTTCAATGTAATTGGTTAACATAACAATCGGTCATAAAAGTCGTAGGTAGTTGAGAGAAATTGATGCATGATAATAAGTCGTTAATGGATTGTTAAATTATACTTATAAGATATAGCTATCAGGGACTGAGAGAAAGTATCTGAATAAGCGGTAGGTCGTAACTAGCAATAAATTTTGCAATATCTATTATATTTGTAATTTGCACCAACTTGCATTGGTTCCTGTGAGCTGTGGTTTATTAGCGGGAATAATATAATGATTAGGTACCATATGCACAAAATACGCATGCAAAGAATAAGCGTTTCTTTAAAAAAAAAAACATAAATTTTTCGTGCTCCCCGCCTGTAAAAAAACAATCCTAGGTTTCATAAATAGAAAAATTATGAATTTTCATTCACTTTTCTATCATTACGATAAAAATTATATCACGGCCAATGAATAATTCATGATTTAAGAATTGAGTTCATATTTTCTCCTATTGCGTGCGATTCTAATGTCTGATTCGAATTCTGTCTTTGTAGTGCCAACAATTAGCACTTGCACAAGTGTAAGTGTCAAACTTAATAAAAAATACTGTCAATTACATTTGTTCAACTTAAGTGTTTGGTTTAAAAGAGATCATTTCTTTTTTCACTTAAGTCAACTTTGAGTCAACAAATTTTTTTGTCGGTAATTGGCACCAAATGGCAAAAATCATGAAATTTTAATGTTAGAAATAATTCTGACATTTAAACTTTTTATTTTACAAGTGGTAAACGAACCGCTTAAGTAATTTAAACAGCTTAAGTCATCATTGGAAAATTTCTATATTCCAATACATACCAAAGATAGTTTAAAAAAATTCAAATTTAATGAACGCCACTCGTAATAGTAAGTGACGATGACTGATCATAAACGGATAGTCATGGTAGGCGTAAATAACAAGCAGATAATGATGTCGTTGTTACTCTCGCTGAGTGACGAAATCATGTATGAGATCAGTAGATGTTGTCATTACATTCTTGAGATATCTTCATTTTTACCAACAAAAAGTTCAAATTAAAAAGATTAAATCTCACTTAACACTCTTGTTTCACAAATAAAAACTACTGGCGATTTCATAACCCGTCACGCAAAATACACTTATGCCAACTTAGGTGGCAGCTAGTCAAGTTATTGGGTAACTAGTTGACTCTCTTGTTATGTAGTATTTGTATTTTGATATATTATGTACTATATTCTATGCTTTGGTTCGCAATGACTCTTGCTTATTTGTTTCCCAACAGCTCACACTGGAAAACGTTTTTCAGGTATGGTTCCGTGGCGTGAGAAGCTCCAAATTCCGTCATGTGTACGGAGTTCCCTTCAAAAGGGAGCGTTGCTATGACAACATTAAGATCACTAGAAATGCGCACGATTCTAATTTCTGCGCTGTCAACCCTAAGTTCGTTGCCATAGTGACGGAGGTGGCTGGCGGTGGGGCCTTCCTTGTTCTGCCATTGGATAATGTAAGTATTAAACGAAATAAAATTCTAAAAATATTTTAACATGTGTGCACCTGGCATGACCTTTACGATTTTATCTACCAACTGCAAGGTGCATTTTTAATCAATATTTTCCTTATCCGTCCAAATGCTACGTAATGGCCAATGTCCAGTGCCCTTTTTCGTAAATATTAAAAATATTTAAAGATTAATTGCATTCCAGTCAGGTTTGTATCTGCGTCGCCGAATCTGTTTTATTTTTATTATTAAAAGACTAGACTACTAAGATATTTTTGTCATGAAAAGAAAGCACGAGAATGCGATGAATGCTCCTTATTACGGATCAGAATAGCAATTTGTTTTCTTCTATTGTCATATTTTTATAGCTTGTTATTATTTATGTTATTCAATACGTCAGTTTCTAAAGTCTTCGTTTTACTAGACTGCAATGACAACTTTCCTTACTTTCTAAGATTATTTAATAACAAAAAGTTGTAATTGCTGATAACAATCAAAGCAATGAAAACTTCTTTCTAAATGAGAAAATCGCGCTTTAGCAACAGCTTTTAAGGAATCTCATCAAATTCTGGTTTCTGTTGCGCTACGCATGGTTTTAGCCAAACTTTCCGACAATTCCTATTTTGAAGCAATGGAATTCCAAATAAAATCAGCATATTTAAGCCTTTCAACCTTACATACCTGCCTTCAGGAAAGCAGGAAGCTATACATTGCCATACTTTCAAGACGTCATCGTTTGGCCAAACATCAATATTTGCGTTACTTTTACTAACATTGTGTCTGAACCACCCCAGTTTGTGCCCCATAAGCTTTGTAACCACACCTTGTTTGAACAAGTTGTATACTCAAGCCAGATTAATCAATGTGATTGCTTATAGATAGTCAGATCCCAAAATAAAAAAAGGGCTAATTAGGTAGATAAACCTTTTTTGTGGGTGGTGGCGTTAGTGACTTGGCTGTTTACACCTGCCACATTAAGTGCACCATGTTCTCTCTGCATTTGATCAAATGTTGCCATTAAAAAGTAATCCTGTTTCTTTAAGATTACCAAGTTAAAACATGTTTTGTTTTATATAGTCCTCATTAATGTATTCCAATCCTTGAATCACATTAGGTCAGCCACCTTTTGAAACACCTGTATAAATAATGTTCTTTACCTTGACACTCGAATAATTTACTACTATCCGACCATGCTCCTCATTGCTCTAAAGTACATGCGTTATTGAAACATCCGCGATGTAATCAAATCGTGGCAATCCTGCTGAAAATGCGCTCTGATTGCTAACAGCGTGAGAAATGTGTATCATTTTTGATGTCTTTGTAACAAAACTGCAACGTTGCAAAATATCCTTCACTTTCGCACTTCTGTCGCAAGTGCTTGCAACGTAATTGTTTGTTAAAAGCGGTCACTTTGTCTGATGTAAAATGATATATGCTTATAAAGCGGAACCTATTATATTTCTTAAACACTTATTATTAAGGCTCCTATTGTGAAATGACGCTCAGTCGTGAATCTCGATTTAAAACTAGAGAATTGAGATTAATATCAAAAGTGACAGTCTAAATCGAGATTCATGACTGAACAAACAGCAGTCAGAATATGGGCCAAGTTAGGGCGTTGCTACTAAATATTTTGTAACATTTTCTATATTCATAATTCAAATTCGTTGTTTCTTTTCCAGACTGGCCGGTTGGATTTCAACGCAAGTCGAGTGACTGGCCACAAAGGCCCCGTGCTCGACATAAAATGGAATCCTTTCAACGATAACATCATAGCGTCGTGTTCCGATGACTGCACGGTAATTTCGTTTGTGCCAATTTTTTTTTCTTTTTTATATCCGCAATTTGTTCATGGTAATAGATTCCTATTACTCGGGGATGTTCCGTTTGAGCAATTTCTCGCTTTTTGTTGATATGAAAGCGTGTACCCTGGTTGTCAATATATTATTACATGTTGCTATATTATTGCGGCTACGAGCATTGATTCTATTATCTTATCAAACAGAAGTAGCTATTGTCTGGTTTGTATAGTTTATTGTCGTCATTTGTCTGTTGTCGTGTAAATAGGTGATATTATAATTTATTACTGCGGCGTTCTGTATTGTTTATCATAATGTGTGCATTTGATTTGATCGTTTGCATTTCATTAGAAACAGCAGTATGTTTTATGTAATCGACAAAAACACATTTTTCTTTTTTTAAGAATTGACACCAATTGACTGTTCCACTAACACTTATCTGATATGTTGTTTCCGTTTCGTCAAACATACAAACATACATTGCTGAAAAGCAAAAATCATTGTGTAATAAATTAAAAGAATAAAAATACTTGAAGAAAAAAATCCATGCAACAATAACAGTATTTACTAAAAAAATAAGAATGAAAAAATTAAAAAACAATACTTGCAAAAAAATACATAATTGAGATAGACACTCGTAAAGCTGATTATAGAGGTACAGAGATAGCCAGAAATCAGCCTTTGGTATTAAACCTCATAAATCATTTTTTTGTCTACAGGTAAAATTATGGCACATTCCGGACGGCGGTCTGTCCATGCACCTGACGGACTGGTTGGTGGAGTTGCACGGTCACAAGCGACGCGTCGCCTACATCGAGTGGCATCCTACGGCTGAGAACATACTGCTTAGCGCTGGATTCGATTATTTGGTTAGTAGATATTAGTAGCACGTGATAAAATTAATGTACGATACTAAATTGAGAAGATATCAGAAGAAATGCTATAGAAAAACACCGGTTTGCGGCATTGTGCGGCACAAATTGTGCGCGTACACCTGGATACTTCTGTGCGTGCACACGTGAGCAGTGGACTCGTTATTTACATACATTTGCGTACTAAGTCTAGCATAGTTCAATGAAAATGTTCGCGAACTTACTTAACTTACTTCAAATGTTTCTGCACTGTGCCTTGCCGGTAAGCGCGTAACTTAGTACGCGGACTGCTGTAATGCGCGAACAAATGTACCGCAAACTATTTCGGTGGTGTAGTACCATAACAGTAACCCGTGAACTAAACAGGCGAGTAATGATCACTCGTCATGATCGTTCATCTCGAAATTTCTCCTATAAACTCACAAAAATTATATTAATTTTCAACGATGTGGCTTTTTTTCGTGGTAAAATCATCAAATGAGTCTTGAGTCAGTCAGACTTTTACTGACTAAAATCCACGATGTCTTTCAATAGCCCTTATGTTCCGGGGTCACGGTGAGCGAATAACCAATGTGGCTTACGTAATTGTACAGCGGTTTGATTAAAAAGCATCTCGTCGAATCGACCCATTGTCCTTGTGAACAATAATCAATCATCAGTTTTTAAATTAAACGACATTATTAAATAGATCGCAAATTCATTCATAGCCATAAACAAAATCATTAACTTTTTTCTTAAACAAGTAATTGAATATTGTATGGTACAACTGAACTTGAAATCCAAATATGAAGCATACATGCATTCTTCTCATTCCAAGTCAACATGAATAGTATTGAATTCACACAGTGTTTTGTTCTGATTTGTGAACACTTTCATACTCGCGATCGCTGATACATACAAACTTGATATTATTTCCGATCGTCACGCGACCATCAATGTATTCGGTCGTTACGACTCTAGTCTATCGTGCTGCGTTGCAATCGAAATAATAAATGTTGGGGGACCGTTTGCACAACAGTTATTTATAAGTTCAAATCAATGAGTTCAAACAATGTTCTAAAATTGATCTATCGTTTGCTGATGTACGATCATTACAATTGTTATTATTAATATTTTATATTATCCATAACAATTTATTAGAATAGAGCAGTGGTGGCCCAGTAGTTTCGGCCTCGACTTACGGAGTTGTAGGTCGTGGGTTCGAACCCAGCCAGGTTTATCACTTTGTATTGTATAACGGGCTGGTACCCGCAACTCCACGTCAAATGCGCGTATTTTGCGTACGGAAATACCACTGCTATAAGGGCTCACTTTAAGCCTGGAATCCAGGAATGATATTTAAACGCATTATCGGCTCTACAGCTTCACAAAAATGTTTTCTATTTGTCTTTCAAACTATCAATCAAGACAAAAAGGTCATACAGTCATCTAAATGAATAGAATCATTGTGCCGCGTGCAACCTCGTTAAACTTTGTTTTTTTATTGTTATCGTCACCTTGATCTTGAATACCGGTGTTATCATTGTGAACACGGCCCTCTTACTCAAGGTATGAGTAGATAATCGACTTTGTGATTGACTGACAGACTTAATTACCTTTTAAGTACGAGGAATAATTACTGATACTCTTGCTAGACATTCTGGCGTAATAATTGTGTTTACCTAGTTAAAAGTATTCAATTATGCGCAAATTGTTATACTTATTTACTCTTATTTGTACTTCGTCTTCTAACTGGCTTTTGCCAGCGGCTCGAAATTATACTCAAATCCAGTCGTTTTTGCGTGAAAGAGTAACAATCTTTCACGGTTATAACATTAGTAATAGTAGGATAGGATCTTGATCTTTCTTTTTCTATTTTTTATTGTTTAATCAGTTAACAAGAATAAGCTCTTTGAAATATCTGGCTGTGTTTTTGCCATCATCAACCAACCATCAATGGCAGCATCTACCGACAACCAGTTAGGACGCTTACTTTTTCCACTACTTAGCGAGCTTAGTATATGACGACGAGTTTAGCAACATCAGTAACGATATTTGATCCCATCGTGTAGAACACGTTTATCTAGCATACAGTAACAATTACCTATATAATTTTTCCTCTGCAGATTTTCGTATGGGATGTGGGCAAAGGTGAGGCGGTGAAGGTGATAGACTGCCACACGGATGTGATCTACTGCATGTCGTTCAACCGTGACGGGTCTCTGCTTGCTACCACCAGCAAGGACAAGAAACTGCGCGTTATCGAGCCTAGGAGAGGCATCGTGCTGTCTGTAAGTGTGATTTTGTAGGCTTAAAATAAATTCCCTACCAAACAACAAAAAAAAATCAAATCTGTCAAGGCGTCATCGTCAAATCCTGGAACATCAAAAAAAAAGAATCCGATGAATTAAGAACTTCCTTCTTTTTTCGAAGTCGATTAATGAACAAAATCGCTATGTCATCGTACTGATTGGATATTGAACAGAGCCTCTCCAGCACACGTAGCATGACCGATTCTATCTCTAGACTTCCAAATACACATCGTTGTTAAACCAGTCGTTGAATAAACGGAAAAATTATATGTATAAAGCGATACCACCAAAAACATGATAAAGCTTGATATGTAGCCTTGTGTAACACCTCCGAAACCTAACACTTCCACGTCTACCATTTCACCCCTCATCTTGATTACAGGAAGGTCCCTGTCACTTGGGCACCAAGGCATCCAAGTGCACATTCCTGGGCAGTCAGGGCAAGGTGCTGACTACCGGGTTCTCTCGCTACAGTGACCGACAGTACGCTGTGTGGGACCAACATGATCTGGACAAACCACTCGTGTGCGAGACCATCGATAGCTCGTCTGGCGTCGTGTTTCCGTATTATGATTATGACACTAATATGGTAAGTTTTAAACTTTATTACTCACATTTACATAGATACTGCAGCAGGCATGTATCTATACATGCCTGCTTACAGTCACGCGACCCCGGCAGAAACTTTGGGGTCTTTAAGTCAAGAGTGAATGGGTTTTACTTGAAGGCACGCGTGCTTCGCCGTCGTTGCTTACCATCAGGCATATGTATAACTAGCTGTGCCCGCAACTTCGTTCGCGTGGATGTCGGAATTGAACAATGTATTTTTTAGTTCTAAGCGCTTAATTCAGGCCAGTCCATTCCAGTCCATTCCAGTCCATTCCAGTCCATTCCATTCCAGTACATTCCAGTCCATTCCAGTTATTTGAATAATGTAGTTTTTCTATTCGAAGTTAGATCGCGCGACTGACGTACGAAATCAATGTGTGAGAAACTACTGAAACACTTTAAATTCTAATATCTTTTGATAGACTGAACCGATTCCAATGAAACAAAAACTAAGTTCCTCTCCAAGTTACGCTTAATCGTTGTGTATAAAAGTTATCTACATTAATTTCGTATATTTTACGTGATACCTGGACAAATACACAGACAAACAGATAAACAGACAAAAATTCTAAAAATGCTAAAAATGGGTTCTATTGGTTGTCCTTTAATACCCTGGCTATATTTTTTGAGTTTTTATTTAATGTACAAAAAAATTTTTTCTACAGTTTTATTATATGTATAGATTATGTAGGCTCGCGTTTGACCAGATGGTGGTGAGACCGAACCGAGCCTATCTATCGTAAATGTAAAGAAAATTATTAAGAGCTCTGTCTATTGACTAAATCGAGAAAAGATGCCACATTATGAAATATTGCCATGATACTTCTTATTTGTATAATTACGTATATTAAATCTAAACACTGGGCTAAGTTTACCCTTTCTTTACTAATTAGTTTGTCTATAGAAAATTACAATCTTGTCCTAACTAAAATTGTTTATGTGGTATGAAGTAAACTGAAACTTTCCAAAATGGCAACAATTACACTTTTTTGTAATGTCTGCTTATCGAATCCGGTAACAAATAAACAGAAAAACGTGAAAGACTCTTGTTGCGACTTATAAATATACGACTGTCGGAGTCACGGTTAGGTAAAGATATTACGATAACTTTACGTAAGGTCTACATGTTTTACTTAGCGAATTGTTCCGCACTTTTTCTAGTCGAAATAGTACGGAAATCGTCTGCTAGTAACTGTTGTTCGAACTTCACTTCACAATAAAAATAAAACTAGTCGTATGTTATGTCCATGCGATAGATATCTTTTACCAGATAACAACCTTTTACCGTCGCTAAACTGTACCGTTGGGACGAGGTGTGGTTATTTAAGTGCTGGTACTTTTATCGTTTACTACGAAAGTAATTGCATGTATTTTTTCTAGTCATAATAATTGTTTTCTATTTTCCATTCAGGTGTACCTCGCTGGCAAGGGTGACGGAAATATTCGATACTATGAAGTGGTGGACGAGGCTCCGTACGTCCATTTCCTCAATCAGTTCCTATCTGGTAATCCACAGGTAAGTCACATTCCATGGTTTCATTCAACTAAGTGGTACTACTTTTAATTTCTGATAACTTATGAATCTGGGACTTGATATAATTTTCAACCAATATTCGGAGTGACAAAGCAAATCTATTAATATTGTTTTTGTTTTTCCAAAGTTTTATATAAATTGGTAAACTCTGTACCTAACATGAATAAGTTTATGTATGATTCACACTGTCCTTGAAACTTATAATATCTTTTATTCTTTATTGTTCAGTATTATTGATATTCAAAGAACGTAGACACGCACTGAGTGACTGATGTATTGCTTACATCAGTCACTCAGTGCGCGTCTACGTTATTAATTTGACACTGAATGTATGTACAATTGAACGAATGTTTGTGCATACAAATAAACTTCGTGACTGAAGTCATTTATTGAAACCAAAAGATTGTATGTATGGACGTTTGTTACTCTTGTTCGCAAAAATGGAATAAGCGACTACTATCTAAGCCCGAAACCCGTAGTTTTCAGCAGAAGTTTCGATAATTGTCTATTCCATATCACTTACGGACAGATTAATTACGGGCACTAAACATTTTTGTAACAATAAGGTTGGACGGGACAGTCATTCCTACTCCCAATATCTATCAAAACCTTTGAATTAAAAATAATGGTGGATAGAAGGCTCGCGCAAAAGCTTTGATTTATTCACCCTATAACTGTTAAAAATTGGTACACATATTTTTTTTTAACTGGACTTAAAATAGGTTTTATCCCAGTGACACGATCCTGTGATAAAAATACTGAACTCTACTCGTTCTTAGCCGCTGCGATAAGCTAGTATTTCAATAAGCAAAATCAGGGTTTGATTTAAAAGTAAGAATTGTCTGTTGTCTTTACAGCGAGGACTAGGCTTCATGCCTAAGCGAGGTGTGAGCACAGCGTCGTGCGAGGTGTTCCGTTTCTACAAGCTGCACACGTCGCGAGGACTGTGTGAGCCTATCTCCATGATCGTGCCACGCAAGTCTGACTGCTTCCAGGTAAAATATTAACTATGGTTTTACTCGTAAAAAAGAGGGGTGCGTTCCTAATCTAAATGTCATGTAAGCACAAATATGTGGTATATGGAAAGTCTGTACGGTACTGAAATGAAATGAACACGGTTTATACTTTGTTCACCTGGGTAATGTAAGGTGAAATAATTCGACATAAGAAGAAGCCTATCAGGCCTCCGGATTACTTAGGTCACCTAAGTAATCTCACAATTTTTGCGCAAGGGTTTTTTTTTTCTGTTTTGTTAAATACAATCTTATCGGCCTATTGTAGTGCATCTCTAGATTTATGCATTGGCATAGGTGTATATAAGAACCTTTCACATAGAGTTAGAAAGAAAGAAAAATGATTTATTTGTCACAGACAGACATACATTTAACAAGGACTAAACATATACACAGAAAAATTACAAAACTAAAACAAAAACAAAGTAACAAAAAAGAGACATACAGAGCATGTTAAGTAGGCAGCTGTATGTCATGACCGTGGCAAGAAAGGCTTCCCACTCAGCATATAGCTGTGCTATGGGGGACCCACAGCACAGCGCTGATTTTCAGTGGTCACCTTATGAGTTCAATTTATGAGTATTTTCTTAAAGATTCATATTAATTTTATTACAGGAGGACTTGTACCCTGACACCGCAGCGCCTCTGCCCGCTCTGAGTGCCAAAGACTGGCTGAGTGGCATGAATGCGCCGCCACTGCTGATCAGTATGAAGACAGGTATCATTATAATTTTACTACATTTTACGAACTATCGCATCTGTAGATAAATCTCCTGTTTTACCTGAGAGAGCCATTACTCAACATGGGATGTTGGGATGTTGCCATGTTGTTGTTTTCATTTTCCGACATTTCGACACTGTTGCCAACATCATGATCAATACGAAATACTTTTTTTTTATCAAGAATTCAGGCAGAAATGCTATACCTACTTTTAGCGACTTCCCACTATTAAATAGCATGAGTATACAAACCTCTTCTATACCCGTAAGTTTTTCCCAGGAGTAACAATAACAACGCACAAGCCGCGCACAAGCAACAACGCGCCGGCGATGCAGCCGCAAGACGCTAACAACAGGAAGAAGTTCGCGTTCCTGTCGCGAGAGACCACGCCCGACTACCGACCACTCGGCACATGGCAACCCAACGAGAACCATAACAATGAGAACGAACAGGTAGATGTACGTTCATATTTCACTATTTACTCCGATTTTATTTATTTAATCAGAATGGGTCAACGCAGGCCAATGACGTAGAGTACTATTTTGAAGTACCTTTAAGATTTGAACTGATTTGAACCAATGACGATGTTTGGAACAAGCTTTACTAGCCCCATTAGTTTCCCCGTTGCCATCCCAGTCAGTCAGAAGAATACAGTGTCGAAGTTTCAACCGGCATCATCCACAGCTCAACTTGCCTACTACTGAATATTTGCCACTTTTTGCTGTTACCTGCAAAAATTGCAGGATTCACTCTAAAATAAGGCCTTTTTATAGATCGTGCTAAAATATACGTGTGAGATTGGAGTCGAAATCTTTAGTCATTTCGGTCGTACTCCAGTCACAATTTGTCTTTTCACTCGTAATATTTTTTTAAAATTAGGGTTATTTTTTGGTTTTACTGAATTTATTGTTTGTAGTTAAACCAACGACTTTTTCGGTAGGTGCAAATGAATGAAAAATCACAGAAGACAAGCGCCAATCAGAACACGAAGTTCCACCAGCTGCAACGTATGTTTGGCAAACAGACGGGCGACGCCGAGCCCGTGCCGCTGTACAAGCAGATCAACCAAGGCGACGTGTTTAGTACCGAACATGAGGTATGTCGAACTTCGCTCATTTTCACCAGCACAGCTTTTGAATAAAATCTCATATAAAATATTCTTACAGCTATCATGCTGATAAAACAAACTATGTGGGATACTGTATCAATGTCTCACGTATTATCACTAACAGTCATTTCACAATCTAAATTAGCATTTTTTAAGTTAATAAATGTTAACTAACTTGACAATAATTATTGTCAATGAAATTTCGACATCAGATGATGTGATGCAAAATCAGAGTTCAAAGTAAGGACATTGCAATAAATATTTTCCTTGATAGGTTTGTGCCATTTATATCTTATTATTGTCCTCACTCTTTTTACATATTTCAATTAAACTGATTACCTCCTTTGTGTTTTCGTTTCTAGTTACGCCTCGCATTCAACCGGCAAGGCGAGGAGTTGCGTATTGTAAAGCGGCAGCTACAGAACAGCCAGCAGCGAGTTCGTGAGCTCGAACAATTGGTCGCCGCGCTTCAAGCGAGGCTGCAACGCGATGGCTCATAAGCACTCCAGCATAACAGTCTTTTGTCTTTTCGAGCGAACACACGCTTCAGAATGGCGAACAAGGAATACGGAACCTCACAATCATGAAGGTCCAAGACCACTGGTCACTAGACAGAGATGCTTGAGGCCTGGCCTAAAGCATATTTTGTGCCACACTATTAGTAATAAGCGATTGGAGACGAGAATATTGCACGGAAGAAAATCGAGTACACAGGAACAGAACGTCGGGTCTATGCTACCCAGACTTATAGTTGCGATCAGTGGTCGTGGTCTTAGCTTATACAGCGGGAGGAATCGAATGTTCGTTATAAATGCTTGTAAAAACGTCGATCAAGCTTTAAGCACTTGATCTGTTCTCTTAGCCTTCTATTCTATTATTTTAAGGTTTAGTTGTCATTCCCTAGTCTAAACCACGTCTTAATGTTGTCACAAATTAAATACTAATATTGAAGTTAAGCTAGAGTATGTTTAAGGAATGCGGTGATGCGCAAGTGATGTAAGGATAAAATATTTAGAGTGGAAAGGAAAACAGGATTTTCCTTCATGGTATTGAATACTAAAACCTGTAGTGCCGGTACTCTTTAGACATTCACCGATCAGTGATTATGTACAGCTATGCCTTATAGCAGTCTATTGATTAGGAAAATGGGGTTAATATACCCATATTTTACTGTTTGTATTATTATATGTTTTTTAGTTATTTTTATGATTCGAATTTGTTGATCACAACTGCTTTTTTCGCAGGACATGAGATTCGCGAGATATATTTCATAAACTAAGGGATCAAAATTAATCATTCCAAAAATTGCTTTGGGCTAATTCGGCAGCTAAGCTTGACGTATTTGTGATTTATTTGAAATTTTATATTTAGGCATGTATTTGTTAGGGCCTATGAATTTTCTTATGAACAAAAGCCGCATATTGCTTTGTTTTAGGAATTTAAATGTGATAATACCATGACATTCTATATAAATGTTCATGTCACAAACTATTGTTTTTATTGTAATTATTACTTTGTGTATGTGATTTACTTATTTTTTTATACAATTATGTATAAATGCAATCAAAATCAGGGTTATGGTTTCAAGATTTATTGACGTGATGTGTAATAGTGATCAATGAACAACTTGCCTAATCTATTCAATCATCTTCATTTTCGTAGGTTGAGATTTAGATGAAAAAACTTTTGTAACTTGTTACAAATTAATATTAGGCTGCTGATCTCGTGAAAAGCACTTTTTATGTAGCACTTCATAAATGTTATTCCCAGTTTATAGTTAAGTTGACATCTTGTTTGTTAGTGATTGTGTTAATAGTCTGATTTATGTAATAGTGTTACCTGTTATTTTGTGTTTTGTATTTCCTATGTATTTTGACTGCATTATTGTTTATATCATTTTACGACGATCAAGCATTTACTTTCATTACTTATAAAAGCTAAGTGTATTCATGTATTGTGATTCCTATGTTGCGAATGAAGTTGTACAAAAAAGTTACCTGAACTTTTTCTGTACATAATTATAATTAGATTAGATTCAGAGCTAGCATCATAAAGGTATTATATATAGGTGCTAGATGTTCTCAAAAGACTATCAAGCGGTTTTGATTTGCACAATATTTTGCTTGAATTATTATCATTAAAAAGAAAATCATCGTTTTAAAATATAATGGCTTTAAAAATGTATGCAATTTATGTATGAATTGGAATGATGCCACCATAAAGCCTAAAATCTTACATACTTAGTGACATGTTTGAAATTCAATATATTGAAACTATTTTAATCGTTACATTCCATGTTCAGTATAAAACGCATAATGTTAGTGTGGTAAGTGAAAATGAAAGTATTATTGTGCATTAGCTGGATTATTTACTTGGCTAAGTCGGTGTTAATATTTATTATTATGTATTTTTATATCATGCTTGTGTAGCACAAATTTTCAATAAATGTTTGGATAGTATTTTGTTGTTTTCCTCTTAATTTTTCTTTAACTTAAATTCTTTCCTATTTGTCGTCTTCGTTGAATAATGTTTCACTACACACCACAGATGTTACAAAACACGATCATTGTACTCAATACATCAACTCAATTAACTACAAAATCCTAAACAGTTTTTCCCAAAAACAAAATTAAACTAGCAAATATTTATTTCAAAGTTTATTGTACAAAAGGTACGTACAAATAATACAAAGATATTATCTTCTAGTCAGTCAATGTATAACAGAAACTAAAATATATTAATGAGATTCATATTTCTAGGTAAAAGTCGTATTCCTCATATAAAATGGAATTATAATCAATCTGATTTTCACACATATCTATATATATAAAAATGAAACCCGTTTTCCGTTGTCACGACATAACATGAAAACGGCTTGACCGATTCGGATAATTATTTTTTTGTTGTGTTTGTAACCATCGGGACCGGGTTTTAGACCGGGTCGTCCACCCGTGCGAAGCCGGGACGGGCCGCTAGTTCTCAAATAAAATGGAATGTAATGTTGGACGGGATAATTTGAAATACCTAACATAGGTATGTTACATTGCACTGATTTTCAATATAATATTTCCCTACCTAAATAGTACATACCAAGTATAGGTAGTTAATAATATTTAGCTTTCCTTTTGCATTCATACATAAGCATATGTACATAAAATTATAATTTATTGCTACTGTAGTTAGTAATTAGGCACTACATATCTTGGAAGTCGGCTACATGTATCTATATTATAAAAATGGTTCGCAAAATGTGTTGGTAAGCTCATAACTCGAAAACGGCTGGACAGATTCAGATAATTTTTGTTGTGTTTGTAACCATCGGGACCGGTTTTTGGAGGACTTCCACCCGTGCGAAGCTGGGACGGGCCGCTAGTATAATATAAAGTTGCAACTGCACTTTGTACTGTTTAAGAAAAGTCTGTACATGTATGACTGTCCACAAAGTGATCACAAAACCCTTGCTAGGCCAGCAAGGGTTATGTGACTTTTAGCTTCTGCCCTACTCAACATAAAGCAGTTTTCTTTTCTCTAAAAAGTGAATAGCTGTAGCTACAATTTGACTGTTCTATTTTTGATTGTTAGATTCTTTGCACAATTTACAGTTGTGTTAGGGTCTTATAAAACGAAGCATTTGACAATAAAAAGTAAAATTAAAGACAGGAGTGATGTCTTCAGGCTTGTAGCTGCATTGCATCCATCTGAATTGCAAGTGAAGATACAAGTTCTGTACTCTAGTTTGTCGCCGGGCTGTCTCACGTAGTTGCAGTAATTTCCTAAATCTAATGACGAACAGTATCTCTTTGTGCTGATGCCTCCTGAAAAATATAATAATTTTGTTACTTTTTGAATTAGTAGCTGTTCCTGCAGTTTCGCCCACTGTTTGTCTCCTATTGGTTACAGCATGATGACAAATAATCTTTCAATTTGAACCAGTAGTTCCTGAGATTGGCCCTCAAATAAACTCTTCACTTTTATAATATATGTAATTCACAACCTGGAAATGTTTGAATAAGGAAATTGCTATTCTCAAGATCCAAATAAACAAGTGGTTGTTTTCCAATTATGTCAGGGTTGACTTCCAGTCTAACCAGATACAGTTGAATACCAGTATTTTAGAGACATCCAAAATTGGAGCTTTTGCTTTTGGATATAAAGCATCATGACTCACAGAAAAAATAAGAATAACAAGTGCATTACTCACCAAATTACATCCACCAACACCAAATTAGTGAACCATATTAAGTGCCCAGTGCTGTAAAACTTAGAGTCACCCAGTGCAATTAGTGTATAATAAAAATACCTTAAATACTTGATAATGTGTACATAAATATTTACATTTGGTCATAATAATAATGCTTGGCTGTGGTGTATCAATTGTGTTCATCTAAAATAACATAAGGGACAAGTGTCTCTTAGAAAATATCAAATTGCAAACTTATGTGCATTGATGTAAAAATCAAACCCAAATTTTATGGTACCAGTAATAACAAGCAAAGCTCCATATTGTTAGTAAACACCTGTTTGTTTAATGCAGTATTGAGCATTGAATACATGCTCGCAAGATGATGGCTTCAGTATCCCACCATCTAAGTTCATCAGCCCGTCACCACACTCCATGGTTGAGGATGAGTTGCACTGATAGCACTCTAGCGCAATACCTAGATTCATTGTTACACCATGTAAATGCTTATAAGAAATAACAGTTCTAAAAGAAATGAAAAGGATAAATAAATAAAAAAAACTCTACCATAAACAATGGGAAGGCTATTTGTTCCAAAGATGTCATCTATTGTGGTTAAAAAGCATCTATTATATATTAATAGATCACGAATTAGTGTGGCTTAGTACAGAAGAAATCTACAATAGGCTGAGTTGATTCATTGAAGAGTTAGTATCACCAGCACCTATTCAGTAAATAAGAATTAGTAGGTACATTGATTCAAATAAGCTTGTATGACATAACCCAGAGTACATACCATAACCCATGTTACCATAATTTCCCTCTATTATATCCCTTTTAGTGAGGCTCATGCCGGTTTCATAGAACTCTCACCTTCGTATCTCCCGACGTGCTTGATACAGTACTGAGCGTCATGTATCGTTGCACAGTCCATGGGTGACAAATCAACATCACTCTCTAAAAACTCATTACACTGAAACGGATCATTTGAGTCTGTCCCTGAACACTGGTAGCAGTTTATGGAATAAACTAAAAATAAAAAAATAAACATAAAAAACAAAATAACAGACAAAATTAGAAATAACAATAGGAAACAACGCCCTAAAACTCTTACCAGTTTTAAATGTCGCGAATGATATGCAAAGATAAATAAATACTTTCTCTTGAAGACTCAACATTGTTAGAAACACTTTTTATTTATTTATCTGCATGTACTTATTTAGAAAACCAATAAAAATCAATAAAACCCAAGCTACAAATATTGTTACAAAGACGATTTGTCAAACTTGTGGTCAAACTGTCAAAAACTTTTTAAATCTATGCTGTGATCATCGCATTATTTTTCTGTTGTTAGGCATTAAAAACATACAGCGATATCATTTATCAACGTGCAGAACAAAGACAGAAGACTAAAGTCAATGGAACGCAAACATACGTACCACATACGTACCGAAAGTTTTCTTTTTAATATTTCTGGTATGACTTATGGACTTTTGTGCCAATTATATAAACAAATGTCTGGCTTTTTCTGGCACGGATTTTGGGCTTTAGGGCTCAATTACACTCCTCATTTGCCGCCGCCCCGCGCCGCAATGTTGAGTTTACCTTCGTGACCGCGTCGCCGCAGCCGAAAAACAAACAATATCGACTGGAAGCGCGGTGGCGGCGCGGCGTCGGCATCGTGTAAAAGAGCTCTTATTGCCCTAAAAGTTCATGATGTTTTTTTTTAATAGGGCCAACCATAGAAAGATATAAAAATACGTAAAATGAATTATTAATATAATTATTCATGAATTATGCCCGTGCCGAATACCGGCCGTGGCCCGGACGGGGACATTCGAGGCGGACGATAAGCCACGCATTCAAAACTTTTATATTTTAAGCAAGCATTTGATATTGCGTGCCTCGTCAACTTCATTCGTACTTCAATACCAGTACAACCCGCCCTTATGGGCTAACCGTTGTCACTATAGTCCCCGCCAGATAAGTCTGGAATAAAGGTCATTGATCCTAATAATGCATCGTTAGAATTCCATTAAACCATCGTTCGAATTTCAAAATAAAATTTAAGGTCACGGTCGACTCTTACCACGATTCGTTTATTTTGATAGTGTTACGACACTTTCTTTACATTTTTTCGAATGGTTTTGAAATATTGGAATACATCGGTACACGGGGGTCAACGAATTTTATTCCACACTTATCTGGCTCAAACTATAGATGAAGATCATTTACACTAGTACATTTTACAGAAGAAGTGTTTGTATATTGGGGGTGATCTCCGGTATTCTATAAAAAGCTTCAATGTTAACTACTACATTATTCAGTACCTCTACCATGAGTTTGCACAGCCAAAACTCTCCGTAAATTATTTGTATGAAATATTGTACAGCGCCCCTAGCGGTCACAGTGAGAATTAAAATTCATACCATGAGCACTGTAGATTACGATTGGTTAAAAACCTAACGTAATCTATACGACGGTCACTAACGTTTTTCAGCTGTCACCATACAAAACGGTACCATGAGTTTCCAATACTACAGGCGCTAGCGAACAATACGCTTGCTATAGTAGTTACGTAGCTCACTAGCTTTTTGGCGTGTGAAACATATATTACATTAACGTTATAAACTTTTTTGAGTATAAAAAGTCAGAATAATGCTTGCAAGAGCTTTTTAGCATGGTTTCTGTTAGTGGCCGCTTAATTTGGGAACTATAGTCAGCGCCAAATAAGAAAGAATTAAAAGTCATTGACCCGACTTGTACCAAAAAGTCCACAAAACTTAATTTGAGATCGCTCGTCATTCAAAACTGTCGCTAATACTGCATCGTTCGAGTTTCATAATACCAAACACTTATCCCAACGGAAATAAGTAAGAAATACGTAAATTTGAAGAATAATTGTGGTATTTTTTTAAGTTTCAAAAATACACATTCAAACAATGAAATATATAATTGCTATGGTTTATGGATTTCAAAAATATTTTTCTTGGTGTATATTTATTTTTCAAAATTACTTATGTTTTCAACTTATATTTCAATAACAGAACATGCAATAATTGGATTTATTTATCTAGCTTTAACTCATATTCTTACAAGTATACAATAAACTTAAATAACCGAATTTTAAAGTTCATACCAAAAAAATCGATTTTTTGGGATAAGCCCTCATACTCGGCGCTGAGTGTGACGTCAGAGCGAGTCAGAACAAAATAACGCGGGCAAACTTTAGTATTAGAATATGAACGGAGATTTTCCTATATAATGAATTTAGTCATCATTAGCAAATTTTAAGTTAAATGAATTAGTTAAAAAGCTATTAGTTAAAAAGTCATTATAGCAAAATCTGATCCCAGAATCACTGAAGACCACTGGTTTCTTTTTTACGTTTATTGAAATTTTAGATTCATAACATTATAATATGAATGGTTATTAAGATGGTAAAAAAAAAAACAATAAAATAAGACTTATTCAGAATATTTATTTCCAGATTGTTTCAAATTCACAATAAGTTTATATAAAAAATATTTAAGTTTATATAATAATAAACGAATACCTATAAATCGTTCACATTCCTGTTAAAATACGTCTAATATAATATTATACAAACTACGGACGTCTTAGAGTCGTTATATTTATAATATTACTTGCATTCCAAATTATTATACACAGACATCTTTACAATCATTCATTCTTCAATTTTTATTAAAACACCTAGACGTAATAATCACAATAAGCATGAGCTGTACCTTAACTCATGTAGACTTAATTTGTACATTATAATTCTATTTTAAATGCATAACTTAGTTTACTTCTAACTATAGGCAGTTTGAAAGTTGAAAATATTATTGTCATTAGATACTTAAAGCTATTATTTTAATATAATATTCAACATGGAATGTGTTACATATCAAAATTAGGCATCTAAATATCAAACAAGTAAATATTTTGATGTAATACTTCTTATAATATAATTAAGTATAAAGTAGGTACATATTGATTTCTCGAGTAAGTTATTGGCACATATAACCACAGAAAAGGATTGGGTACAGAAGTACAGTATTAAAGAGTATCAAAGTATAAGAAAATAGTTTATAAAATAAAGTACAGAATATAGTATACAAACGCCGATATACTTTGTATAGATTTCGATGTCATGTGATCATACATACATAATTATGTATTCAGTTATTTTCCTATAAATTATTATTTAATGTTAAAGACACAACAAGACAAAAACAGGTGGGCAATTCTAAGAAATAATTAATCTATTCGTTACCGTCACCTCAATATAATAATACAGGCATTCGAATATCGAATTACAATTTTGGAACCCCTTATGTCACTGCCAATGGATAAAATAAAATAAAAAAATATAAAAACAAACACCAAGTATTCGGGGTTACCATAATAAATATTCTAGATGGCGCCACTGTTACAAAAGATAACTTTCGAAAATTCAGATAATCGATTATCACTGCTTTACAAGTAAAGAAATGCTAACACAAAATTGGCACGATATCATTATTTCACGTACCCATAATAACATTACGTAGTACCTAACGTACGAGTAGCGCCATGTAGTGTTGATTGTGTTTCTATAGAACTGCCCGGTGACGTGTTAGTTCAGTTGCTGAGGTTTGGCCGAAGTGGTAGAGAGCCTTCCACCCAGAAGTTGGGTCGCTGCATCATGGTCTGCCATAGTGTCACCTCTTTGCCCACGCTGTCCATCCAGTTAACGCTGGCACCCATGTATGTTCCTGTTAGGAGAATAGATATTGCATAATTAGTAATTACACGAATATTAAAGTCGTTTTTTCCGGATTCTACTTCACCAAAACCAAAACAACCATCAACTAATTGTGAGTGACATTATTTTAAACAACGCATTAGCGATGTTTAAAATAACTATGCGGACATAAACACTGTGTAGACAATATATTTTTTTAGTTGTACATACATCACTGCTGAGTAAATTCAGACTCTGCTGTTTCCTAATTTTTTAGCATTTGAGTTGCTGACAGGGCTGGAAAATGAGACTCGCCTTTCCTTTCGTGGATTACAACCGTGGTTTTTATCGGTGTTAAGATACTTGATACTTGTAGCTTACGTCCCACTGCAGGGCCTCACACCTCTCCCCATGACCTCTAGGTTTTTGGTGTTAAGGGTTCAATAAAAAAAGAGTAATAATATTTACCAGTGCCCAGCGACAGTCTAACTCCTCCCATGAAGTCGTTGGACGCAAGTCGGTCGCGGTCCCACAGACTGAGCTCGAGCGCTCGCGAGCCGAGCTCGTTGAGCGACAGACCGCGGTATGTGAAGGTGTGCTCCCAGCGAGGAGCTAGTGTACGACGAGATACGCCCGTCTTCTGCTTAGCCAGGCGACCTCGTTCCGGGAGGAGGTAGCTGAAAAAAAAATAGTTTCACTTAGAAATATTTTTTTTCGCTTATCGATAGTGTTGCTAATAAGAATCAAATTCTGGGAAGTAATGATATACGGACGTTATCACCAATAAATGTCGTGCATTGAAACAAAGAAAGCAAAGTTTGGCATGATTGCAGATTGCAGCGGTAGACCGGTACTAAAAGATGTAAATAAAGAATCCCCTGGGAGCTTGCATAGTGGAAATCATGCAACATTGTACAAACATTGATATTATCGCTATCTGTTGAAGATTTCTGGCTGTAGATCCAACTTTGATTATAGACTGCCTTGTTCTCATGACAGGAATCATCATATTCCAAAACTAAGGCAATATTCTCAGAATTGTTTTTGTCACTAAATTCAGACCTAGAATGGTTGACAGGGTTTATAGCTAATTAACAAATTTGATAGTAAACCTGAATAATCATTTAATACCCATAACTTTTAGAATCTATACCAATATTATAAAGCTGAAGTGTTTCTTTTATTGAACACGATAGTCTCAGGAACTACTCGAATTAAGCAATTCTTTTTCTGTTGGATAGACCATTTATCGAGGAAGCCTATTAACATCACTGTGCACTAACAGATAGTGATGAGCAGCGGGTGTGAAATAATTAGTTAAAAATATAAGATAAGCTTACCTCTTGCAAAACACATCAGCAAGTCCGTTAGGTTTGGTAGCAACAAGGTTCTTCGCTTCCTTGACGAGTACATGCAGAGTTCCCTTCCCTCGCGCGCCGTCAGACAGTTCCAGCTTCAGACCTATAATCAGGTCGCCGCGACTGCCTTGGTGCTCATCGAATTGTTCCGTCTGTGAAGTGGTAAGATTTATTTAGATTTGTGTTTTTGTAAAGTATTTGTAGTACTTTCAAGGCATCTAGCAATCCGTTTCTACGAGACGAGTGGTCTATAATGGGACATTTCAGTTTCTTTCATCAATTTGAAAGCAGTGTTAATGAACTGACATAGAGTGGCTTTTTGGGTTCACACTGTTCGCCAACAAACTTAAGGCAAGTTATTTGATCAGTAGTTAAGTTATCAAGACTACAGTTTAGATAATTTGTTTGTTTAGTTGAAGTGAACTAGCTAATCTCAGGAACTATTGATTCAAATTGAAAATTCGCGAATTTCTTTTAGCGTCACCTTGAGACGTTAGAAATGGATGGAAAAGCTCGTCGCAGTATGTAAGTAACATCGACGGCTCGGTTGGAAAGGGCGTCAGATGTACTGAATCTGGAACGCAAGTTTAAATCCTGCTCGCGGCTAGAATTTTTCTTTAAAAAGAAATGCTTTGAAGTTATTTTTGTGTTGGATAGTCTATTTATCCAGGAAGGCTATATAACAAGCTACGGCCAAAAGTAGCCTAACAGCAAGCTTCAAACCACAGGGAACAGCTAGTAGGAAAGTAGATCAATAATATTAAGGTTTCCAAGACTCACTCTCTCATGCAACTTGTACCACATGGGCGCGGGGTCGTCGAACACGACGTCGGCCAGCGGCAGCGTGACCTCGCCCAGGAAGTCGTTCCGTCCGAACATGTCGGCGTGCCACACGCTCAGCCACAGTGTCCGCGCGGACAGCGAGGCCAGCGGCTGCACGAAGCTCAGGGTCTCCTCGAACACCGGCGACAGGGTGTTCTTCTTAACCTTCGTCTTCCTCTTGCCAGCTTTGGACTTGTCCGGTAACAAGTACACCTGGAATATTAAACAATTCAGTGTTATTCATAGATTCATTTTTACACGTGTCACATTTTAGGTCTCAAGACTAGTGTAAAGGTACGGGGCTGTTTCATGACGTAAGTGACCCTGAAACGTAAAGGGATATTCAAGGATCACTGTGGATTTAAGTCAGTACAGTTCTGACAATATGGCTGGGAGGGACAGTCAGTATTTTTTGTAGATTTTATCACAATAAAAAAAAACACTTGCGCAAGAGACAATAATGGAACCAAGCCTAAAACTATTCGAAATACATATTCAATATTATCAGCAAATGATAACTAATTCAAAAGGTTTCTACTAAGAAAACCTGTTTATTCTTACTACTACTCTTATTCAATCAAACTAAAAAAGGGTTCTTTTTAAAAAAGTGTAAAGAAGCCCAATTGTAGGGTAGTGTTTTTAGTTGCGTTTTTCGTTATCTATGTAGGTATGTACTATAATTTTCAGTCAACGATCCATCTTAAATTGTTACGAAACAACAACAATTGGGTCTAGTTGCTACTTAGTTGACACATACTCGTACTATATTATGATTCGTATTAATATTCTCGTTGTGTATGTTAATTAACGTAGTCAGTTAGCCATGGCCATGAAACAGGTAAACTCGATTATTTTTAGACAGGTTTATAGTAAGCCATTAATATTTAACGCCTCAGTTTTGTGTTTATTGAATTGTAAAATTATTCTTTGACATTCAATATCTTGTGGACACCTGCTTCAATTTATATCGTAACGTTGGTAACGATAGTTATTTAAAATTTACTTAGACAAAAAATACCGTATATGGTAATATCCTATGGAAAAATTAAACTGTTTTATTTTGCATTCTAAAGTAAATATTGTTGGGTATTGATACCAATACTATGAACAGTCCAAAACTAATAGGAATATTGTAACCGGATATGAACTGTTTGCCTTATTCATATGCAGAATACACACTCCTCGACAATAAAATCCATAGAACTGTCTTCTATCTTTGTAAAAGATTTATGTTGTTAAAACAATAATCCGATTAAACACGAAACCTACACTATTCAGAGACCGAGAACATATGATTTATTATGGCTGAAAAATATTTTTATCCATTAAGTTGCAGTATTTATACTAATTTTGCATCACAGTTAAAATTAAAGTGACTATTATTACCAATACAATAAGATTGCTATTAGATTGTAGCTGTCAAAGGAAAATATCTTTTAAAGAAGCTAAGTACAGCATACCTTAACGTAAGGATCGGATCTGTTCCTCTTGACATCGACAGGCGCGAGGTCCCGGCACCGCTTGACGCCGACCTCCAGGGCTCCCAGTCTGTAGTTGTACAACAATGAGATCTGCACCTCTCCTCTGATCGTCACGTTAGCCCTGGTACCCTCTCCAGCACCGGAGTATACTGATGCCATGGATTCGGAACGGACCTGTAAAGAAACAAGTTGGATATTAGTTTTGGTATTAAACATTGTGGCTACGGGAGTGAATATTGCGATGACGACTTATGGAGAAAAAAGAAAAGAATAGGACATACTGTGCCGTCCCAAAATAAAATTGAAATATGAGCAGGACAATGATGATATGAAAATAGGTCACAATTAGCAGGATAACCAACTCAAAATTATTCGAAAACCTACGGTGAAAATACAGAACACGAGCATGAATCAGCAAATATAAGAAGAAACAATGACTATAGTTTTATGAAAAAAAAAATATTTTTAGTTCGATTCTCACCAAGATTTTGCAATCACCAAAATTATTATTTCGTATAGACATTTCAAAATTAAAAAATGAGAACAACGAAATAAATTCCGTTCCGGGAGTAAAAAGCCAACGCGGCTGTTCACACGGAATTGGGTTTAAAACTATCTATAAATAAAGTAGTGAGAGAACACATTGCACATTTTGCTATGATACCGCGGCTCGCGATCACTACTGAGCTACAATTACAGTGAACCGGTGAACCAACCAAACGGCATGTTTTTGTTTGCTTGCATTATCATTCTGTTACTCGATACTACAATTCCTGCGTAAATACTTGTGTGAGGCATTTGTTTTATGAGGATTTTCGGTTTTCTTTTGTTTCTTATTTTATTGCTCTTGCTGGGATGATCATTGAACCTGTACATGTGTAGAAGTTTTCAAGAGGGACTAGATAGGTACGTTGAGACCCAGGTAAAACTGACAGAAAGATTAGAAATATAGTTTTGAGAAATAGTTGTCACATGCCAAAACATCCTTGTATCTGACAAAAATACAAAACAGTCTGCCAGCAAGACATTTCCACTAATAGGAATAAAACACGTCATACGTTTGCAGCTTTATCAACAAACGCATCAGGCAATAAAAACATCCAAACAAAAGGACCGTATCATTATAAATATTGATCCTATCTCCCACCCAATCCCCTTTGTCTTATTATCATTAAGTTTAATTCAATTCCCTTATACGAAACAATAGACAAAAAAATGTAGTCCAGTTGCGCCCACGCAAGTCTTGGGAACCTGTACTGCGTAGGTGCAGATCTCATTTTTATGCCCTATACAGTAACAGGCATTTATGTCAAGTTACCTTAACAAGATCAGGAAATCCATTTATTGTATAACAGATAATTTAATCTGCATCAATGTATTATGTTGTCAGGCAATGGATGTGGGGTTCTTGTTATTTATTATAACTTATCTGAGCATGTAGTCAAAAAAATATATAACGAAGAGAAGTGGGCCCGCGTGGCGGACTACAGCCCACTCTCTTTAACAGAGACAAGGCCTGTGTCCCAGCAGAATTGCTGGGAGATTATACTTATGATGAAGATGGGTCTTTTGGTGCCTATGGTGTATTTAATAAGGAAAACTAAATTATAAGTTAGATAAATAGGTCGTGCTGGGTATTCTAAGTATATAAAGCTATATTTAAAGTATAAGGAAGTCTGTGTGAATTAACAGATAAAGCACTTACATGACAGGAATACTTTTGAAATGAATGTTTATGACTTAATTTTGATTATTTCCGTTTCGAACATGTCTAATTAATTAAGAAGTTTATTTAGTTGGTGTTTCAGATATATAAGTTTAGGTCTGTAACTCTGTTAGATTTTGATATCCTGCACAGATAGCAACAATTTGAATGTCACAGATTCAATTAAGATAAACCTCGTTTTAAATTGTGTCTCTAACAAATAAATATAAAAAGCAACGGCAGTTTGAACTGGTAAGCGAATACATTTTCTTTTTTTACCAGTTAAATAGTGCATAGAATGTTTTATCATTCTGAAATGTCTATATTTTACTGAATAACTGTGTCAGCACTAGATGTTAGTGGAACATGTCATTTGTGGTCTTTATGTCTGATTTTCTAAAGCATTGCGTGTGGAGTGAACGCTAAGGTAACGGCAGAAATTCTATCAAAGTAAGTAAGTAAACATCTTATTTGCTAGCTGTATCCGTAATTCTGGTTTTTGCTTTATTAAGGTTTTTTTTTCTATTTAATCATTGCTATTTCCCATGATAATTTCTATTAACATCATAGGGTCCATAGGAAATGGGGTTTATACATACATATAATTGTCGATATATCTACTACACAAAAACATGATTTTTCGTTTCTATTATGCTTTAAAAGTAAGGTAACCTACACCTATATTTGGTTCAAATTAAATGCAGTACGTACACACAGACATGTGAAACGGGCCAAACGGCCGCATATGGCATTGAGTAATAACGTTTTATCGTATCTACCCACACTCAGACACTTTATAAGGGATTAATATTACAACATTTCGAGTGTCAACCACGATAGGCCAAGCCCAGTGCGAATGTTTTAAATTATAAAATTGTTTATCGCTTTAATAGCTTCCCATTGCTATCTGTTACAGCATTGATTTATTTTACAGATTTAGTACATGATTTGAGAAATGCATTGAATGGTCTATTTAGGCTTTTTTAACTTAGGCACGGCGTTTTATTAATAACCTATTTTAAACTTGACATATTTCTATGATTTCAAAATCTCACACTCTCTATATTGAATAATAATTTTATTTATTATTTATTTATTTATACATTTCAAGCCACAAAAGACGCACTTAGATATGTTACTTTGCACAGTATGCACATCCGGGTGATTAACTCAAGCGTCAAGTTTACAAGTCCGAGAAGGGGCGTGTTGCACGCACTTACGCCATTCATCACATAAAATGGCACAGTAACCTAATTAAAACGGAGACATGTAAAAAACTACCTACATTAGTGACTAGAACTCTTTGTGTAGGTCACCCTGCCTTGTATACATTCAGGTATTCGTTAAACGTTTTGCAAAGCCTTGTTGTTCGCGGGCCGTGTTGCAAGACGAAGTAATATAATACAATGGCCAACGCGGTCATCGAGACAATACTCCTACACTTACTGCACCTACAATACATAAAGGCCCTAAAGCTTGTTTCGAAAGGTCGGTTTTTGCTTGCAAAAGTGTTTCTAGAACCACAGAGACGTGGAAACATTTATGCGACACGGTTAATGTAAAAGTAGGTGATTCACCGTGGTTGGACCAAAATATTGATTTATTGTGGCATTTAATGATCGATTTGGGTAGTAGCAACTAAAACTGATCACGTAGATACTATCTAAAGACTTTTCAATACAGTTTGATGAGACGTTACATTAAACAACTTGATTGAATTAACGTACTAGCTCATTGGAATGCTAATGGCTTTCGTGACGCAACGCACATACTACTCTTGTCGTTTGTGGTGCGCAGCAGCTTAGCTATGACGTCAGTAAGTCAAGACAAATAAACGGACTAAGGTTATCGAAGTACTAAGTGATATTTTTACCTGTAGCCCACTCCTGTTGAGGGAGAACCTATCCCTGTCGAGCATGTCTCTTTCGTGGTGCGGTGAGTTAGAACGCCTCGGCAGCGTTGCATGGTTGGGTGACACCGAGTCGGACATGTACACCTCATCTGGAAACAATACAAAACAACCGTTATCACCATTGTTACACACCACATAGTACAAAAATAAACATGGTTGACTGTTTAATTCACTCTAACGTACTGGAATAATATGTTGATAAAAACACAAAATTATGCGCAATCAGGACATTGGTCATGGTAATACCGATTTAGTTATGGAAAGTTACGGCGTTTTCATGGTTAAAACATCCCTATCCTGAGAATGATTATGTTCAAATTAGGAGTCTACATAAACATGAGCTAGAAAAGATCGTGTCATATTGTATTATGGAAAAGTTAGTGCCACCAGTTATTTTCTCTTCTCAGAAACATTCAATCACTCAGTTAAATTAAATAATACACAAAAAACACTGTTAGTCAGTGCGTCAATAAACGATGCAGAGTTAGTTGTGCAATAATTATTTGTGCCAGAGAACTAAGTTGTCAAATCTGATTTCGGTACCATCGTTCTTCAATTCTAGCCATTCGTCGGGTTTGACTAATCGACACTTTTTGCTCCTCGTCAAAGAATTATCACACCACTCTAAAGACTTTAAAAAAGTGTCTCGACACGATAAAATCTCCCGAATGAATGAGATTTTCTCACCAGATTTTAATGTACTGCACCGACTGTTGCCCTCTGAATCCTGGGAGGACTCATATGGAACTGCTACCATTTTTTTGAAAGAATAGTTTTGCGCGCCTAAATGGATTTCACTTGCATTTCGTTCAGAGGCTAGCAAAAGCGTCGTTGTAGAAGTAGAAAACTCGTCATCCAGTGGCCTAGTAACAATCAATGAAGGGACACTTGTTTCTTGCACTACACTAGATTTCGCTGCTTCATTATTAAGAGTATAACTCCTTCCGGTAGGTCCAACGAGAGCTGATGTTGGATTATCTACGGGTGAGTCAAGTTCTTCATCCGATGTTCTTTTACAACACAAACACCGACTCAAAAACGAACCGAACGTCATTTTTTTATCACTTTTAACTACGGTCCTTCGGTAAATGTCCACGTGACGATATGGTTCAGCATTTGTTTCGCCAGGGTTGCCACTTTTGTTTTCTATAGACGAATAACCCGGTTCCGATTTATAGCTAATTGAATAAACCATTATTTCAGAGTTTGTACCACCGCGCACCACGACTGCATGTCACTGGACTAAATCACTTTATTCAATTCCACATAAAATCCGTATTTTATCGTATCCTACATGTCATGGTCGTTTCCTGTTGTTTTAGTACACATAAATTGTGTATGTATGCTGGCATTGCGATACCGCTAGAGATAGAACGCGGTGCAAAAAAAACTGTTGTAAATAATCTACGATGTTCACAATGCGTAGGATTGAATCAAACCGGGGAGACTTCTCACTCATTTGATTGCTGTGTCCATAAAGTTGGACGGACACTTTCAACTAACGCAACGGGACCAGCATTTATGTAATTATTTTCCTGTTGAAACATAATTATTTTCCTTTATTCAATTGTGGATTTGTGGTTTGGATTATTAATAGCGATGAACTATAAAACTTGAACCAAAGTTTTTTTTTAAGTTTTTGTAGGCACAAACAAAAAGTAACGATTGTATGATAAAATGAGAAACTATCTGTTTATAAAATTATATACACTATTTTCTATACTAATATTATAAATTATTCTTAAATTAAAATGATTTGATTACATACCATGTAGACGTGAGGACCTGTGCGGTAATTCAAGTGTACTCCAACGCAAAGATTTCACGGGTTTGTTTTCAGAATCACCGGTTTCTCCCGATAAAGATTTTGTGGACTTTAGAATGTTTTTTCTTTGCGTCAAGTTCAGTACCGGCAAAGAAGATTTAAAATCTTCTCGAGAGTTTCGTTCTTGAGCGAAAGGCGTCGGAACTAAAGATTTACTGCTTGCTGAATGTTTCGATGTATACACCATATTTTTATTCAATGAATCGATATCATGTAAGTCGCGAATAGACGATCCTTCATAACCCGATTCTGAATTATTGGAACTGGCAACATCAGTTTTCTCACTTTCAGTTATGCTTTCTTCCCTTTCAGAAATTGACAAGTTCTGAATTTTTCCAATGATCTTTCTTATCTCATATTCATTATGTTTTTGTTCATCTGGTGTATTTGTTGTAGAAGGATGCTCACAGATCTTAATATCTTTGATATCAATATATGTTTTAGGTGTTGAAGTTTCAATTTGAACTCTGTATTTAATTTCAGAGTCATCTTTTCCATCGGAACGGTCTTGTGTGGGAGTACTTGGAGATTCAAATGTCGTATTTTGTTCTTTTACTCCTTGACTACATGACATCTGAGTGTCTTTCAGATCTTCGTCAGGCAATGGAATATTTAAACATTCTAAAGACACAGTGTCGTTCTTCTCAGATACAATAGTTTCACATTTTGAGCTTTCTGTGTCTTCCTTACTTGGTGTAGGCAATGTGCTAGTCGAAAATTTATAGGATACGTTTTGCGGCATTATTACAGATGTACATTTGGTTTTTGAAGAAAAGTTAGAACATTCGAAAGTTGGATAAGTAGATTGTTTATCGATTTCGTTATTCTTTATTGATTTTAAAGTTTCCAAGTTCTTTTTGCCTTGTCCACGTGGTGGAACAGTTGGAGATTCAGTAGACACGTTATGTGGCTTAATTATTGGAGCACATTCTGTTTTTGGAGACAATTTGGAACTGTCAAAAGATCTATTAGAGTGCTTATTGACTTCGATATTTTTTATTGAATTGGAACTTTCAGAGTCCTTCTTGTCCAGTCCACGCAATGGAACAGTCGGAGAACCGTAACCCAGATAATGTTGCTTTATCATTGGAGCACATCCAGGTTTTGGAGATAAGTTGGAACATTCGAAAGACACGTTAGATTGCTTATTGATTTCGTTATTACTTATTGATTTTTCCGAGTCCTTCTTAACTTGTTCCGGCGGTGCAACAGTCGCAGATTCAAAAGCCACGCTTATTTGTTTAATAATTGGAGCAGTAAATTTTGTTTTAGGAGATATTATTGATTTTCTGTTTTCTAAATCTTCTTTACATTGTTCAGGCTGAGTAACAGTCGGAAATTCGCACAGCACGTTTTTATGTTTAATGACTGGCGCATACTTAGTTTTTGTAGAAATATTTAAACCTTCGGAAGATACATTAGATTCCTTTTTGATTTGGATATTCGTTGTTGAATTTGAGTTTTCTACGTCCTCTTTATCCTGTTCAGCAGTAAAAGGTGGGGATTCATAAGACACGTTATGTGTCTTTATTGGTGAACTAGTTGGACATTCGAAAGATACATTCGATTCCTTACTGATTTGCTTAAATGTTGTTGATTTGGAGTTTTCTGAGTCTCCTTTACTTTGTTCAACAGTATCTGGAAATTCATAAGACACACTATGCTGTTTAACTAATGGAGCACATTTAGTTTTTGAGGATACGTTTAAACACGTGACAGATACATTAGTTTCCTTTTTAATTTGTCTATTTGTTATTGATTTTCGGTCTTGCGAGTCCTCTTCACCTTTTTCAGCAACGCTTTGTTGTTTTGTTATTGAAGCCAATTTAGTTTTTTTACTTATGTTGGGAAATTCAGAGGACACGTAAGTTTTTTCATATTTACTGTTTGAGTTTTCAGGACATTCTTGTCGTTCAACTCGCGGTGTGATACTTGACTCATGACAAGTATTTTCTTCTACATCAGTTTGAGTAGATTCTTCTTTTACATCTTCTAAATCATCCCCGTCATCTTCTGGCAAGGCAATATTTGCTGCTTCATTAGCCACAATTTGTTCTTCGCTCACTTGAACACAAACATTGTTCTTTTTTTTGGATTCTTTGATCAGTTTCTTTTCAATTTTCTTGCCAATAGCATAATTTTCGCGCACTTTCTGTTTTAATGGAACTGCTTTAGGCACTGACACTTCGGAAACCAAAACAGAGTATAACTTAAATTTTCCTCTATTTTTTTCACGGATTTTTGATAGTGGAACTTCTATTTCACTGTCTTTATCTTCATTTTCCACATTGAAACAATTCCAGCACGATACATCCACATTTTTTTTCTTCACTATTTGATTATTAGCACTGTTTTCAATCATTTTGTACGAACTAGTATAAAACAATATAAAATTATAGAGCAGGTATTAACCCCCGGGTAACATAAGCTTGACTAAACCTTGTCAAAGGTGTCGAATGCTTAAATAACCTGATCGTTAGGTGGTTCCATTATGTATATTAACTAATTATGTTGAAAAAATATTGCGCAACCTTATTTAGAACAGCGTTCTCGAAGAAAAATTCCGTCCAGTTTTAAAATGTTATGTAATAATGTAACAAACTGTAACCTTTAAAATAATGTATTCAATAAATAACAAGGAAATAAGATATACTCGATTAAACTTGAAAAAATCCCATATTCTTGTAGTTAAGATTTATCAAGAACAACAAAAACCAAAGCGAGACCTAAAAGTGGTCATACTGGTTTGATGCACACCCGACAGCCAGCTAATTGTTGTTGATGTGAGGTCACAAGTTCATACAAATTAGTCCCAATTTCGATTTGTACAACGTAGTATTTTTTTTTTCACTGAATACACGGTAAGTTTTTTTTTAATTATATTCACAATTTTAAAACTTCAGTAATAAAGATTTTATGGTTATTTATATTCTAATGAATTCTTATCTTAAGTGTGTCATGGTTAAAATTAATGATTCCTGTAACCATATAGGTAGGCCTACAACAAACAGTTTTATTTAAAAAAATCTATTAACATTCGAATTATATTATAATAGTAGTCTCAAAAGAACACAATACAACGGTTCGGCAGAAAATAAATTCAATTTATCGGTGTTATTTGATTAACTAAAAATTACCATACGTAGAATGTTAGTGTTATTATGATTTAAATAATAAACCTATAAACAGGACAGGTTGATAACTGACTTAAACATCCGTAAACGGGTACTTAACCATTGGAATGTATGTTTATGTCGTTATTGTTTTTAAAAATGGTTTCAATTTTAAATAACTAGTTTTGAGGTTTAACCACTATGTATATGTATATAGAATACATTAATTAATATTTAAATGTAAACAAGAATACTGGGTAGTGTTCGTCCTAAAAAATATTTAAAGTATTTTTTTATTAGGCAGATATTTGTTTTCATTTAAATAGAATCTAATAAAAATAATTATTTGTGAATTAATTATTTAGAGAAGCTATTCGATGGATTATTAAAGAACTTGTTTTTTATTTTCGATATAATAAAAATCTGTGTACTACATAATTAATACTGAAAACATTTCCGGGTTTTCTCCCTTTATTCCTCATTTACGTCTTTGATAGAAATTCACTATTCCGATAGAAAACGCAGGTGCGTGACTTTCATTCAAGTTCCCGCTTTAATCAATGAATTCGTTTTTTACCAAGTTTTTGAATTACAAGAATAAGTTTAATGTGATTACAGTTAAGGTTGAGTTTTGACTGTTTTAGAAAGGAGATCAAAACAAGAACCATGTCATGAATGCGTGTGGACATAGCTATTGTTCGCAGTGGCGTGCAACAGGTCCAAAACGATGTCATTGTCACTCTATTCCATGTTGCTCTCTCTAACAGACATGTTACCTTTCTAATCATATTTGTTACTCATTCAAATCATCAATCAAGATGTCATTACAGCATAAGTATGCTTCAAGACATCTTGTTAGTTTCGTAATCTAATGTATCATGTATGTTGGATAGAAAAAGTATAACAGTTAGTGATAGATCGTGTCCCTAATATCGTGTTGTCATCATAAGACATCATTACATAAGTACCGTAAAATTTTAGTTGATTGGTGGGCCTAAGAATGCAGGTCTATTCTTTGAAGTCAGCCCATTAATTAAGCAACAAGTAAGTATTGATGATAATGTCCATAATTCTGATTGCATGAACAAAAAATGTGAACTATCAATTATGACGAACATTTAATAGCTTCGACATTGTTTAACTAGTAGATATTAATGACAAAATCAATTAAAATTGCTGTTAATTTACACGTTAAGCCTAAAAATAATTTGCCTTAGATAAACTCTGTTTTAATACGAAAATGGCTACCAACAACTTACATACTAAAGTAATTAAGTAGGATTTTCTTAACGTGTGAAATCTAAACACTATCTACGTGGTCGTTGGGACAATGTGTTTGTTTCTCATGAGAAGGTAACTGAGTATATTCACTTTCCATTATTCGATTACAACAGTAGTAAGCGAGAAATACACCGTGCGATTATTGTGGCGATATGCAAAATCATAGTATTTGTGCAACCTGTTGCATTACCAAGAGTCGAGACCTAGCCGATAAGAATTACGAAGTTGATTATTTTCCATTACAAAACTCCGTGAATAAAATAAAATATTAAAGATTATACAGCGTGTGTCAGGAAGAAGATCGTGCAAAAAAAAGTTCACCCTAACACAGTAGAGAAACGGCTATGTAATAATGAGCGTGTGTCATAATGGTTTGGTTTAGAGTTCGGACCATCAAGCTGAACAACTTTATTTTGGGAAAAACATTGATTAAAACAAAACACATCTGTCCTTTCCAAGACTTCAGACTCGGTCCAAATGTATGAATGAAAATAAGTTACACGACTTGGTATAAATTTATGATTGTGTGTGAATCATCACAGCAAAATGTGGTTTGAAAAGACAGTGATTAGCACTCAACACCTAATGTCGTGGAAATAAGTGCTAGAAATATTAAAAAAAAAGTGATTCTGCGAATAAATGATTCTGTTCTATTATATTCTTCTATTGGCTTTTAATGAATTCCCGTAAAAAGAAGTAAGTATTCGAGCAACATCTTTTGTTTAAAATTAATGCTTAGATCTAGATCCGGTTTGGTAAATGACCTGTCTTATAAAGATAAAGCGAAGATAACTTTCAGAGCTAAGTACTCGCCATTTTGTAAGCAAAAGCTGAAACTATGAATGAATTTATTATGACCGGGGTTTACTTTTGCGTTCAATATATTTACTGTGACTTGAAAACAATAAATACATTTTGTCTTGCTCACTGCCACACATAATTGAGCGACAATTGTCTGAGTAAATAACAACCTATTTACCTAGACAATACCACAGTGCATATTTAGCACTAAGATTTCACTATGCAAAACATTTGTCAAGACTTAACAAACCGTTCAACACTTATAAAGTTGTTGTTAGTAAATGTTTTAGCAATTCTGTATTTGAGATTTTTGTAACAGCAATCGAATGTAATTTCATCAGCTATTTACTGCGTTAAATGCTAATGTGTTGTTTAAACAACTGTTACTGCTGCTGTGGCCATGGCCTGAAATCATTATTGACCTTAAGTAGACGTAACTGTTTCAAATACAACTGTAGCACCTTTAGCTGCTTATGAATAGGACATCGACATAATAGTATAATGTTACATGAAATGTCAACAGGAATAACGCATAGCATCATCTTAACATATATAAATCTCGTGTCACATGTTTGTCCTCAATGGACTCCTAAACCACTTAACCGATTATAATAAAATTCGCACACCATGTGCAGTTCGATCCAACTTGAGAGATAGGATAGTTTAAATCTCAAATTTTAGACCGGGTCCTCTACCCGTGCGAAGCCGGGACGGGCCGCTAGTAATAATATAGTTTTCCTTATGAATCGCAAAATATGCATTTTCCACAGGGACTCGTCTCTGTGGAGAAGTAATTTAGCTAGTTATGTTTGAGCTCTATATCTCTTTACCATTATATTGTGACTAATAGACCAAACATTTAGGCGTCGTATCTTATCTTATTCGATTTACTGTCCACAATACATCGTATCCTGGTATTTAGGCAATACAAATCTTGATGGGGCTCTAAACTTGGTGTGTGACATCATACGAAAGCCTGTTTTTCTGTGGGAGGGTCATGTAAGCTTCGTCTTTGGCATTTTAAGGAGACTTAATTCATTAGGTGAATTGTTGTTTTATTGTTCTGTTGTGGTTTTGGAAAAACCAATTTTTTCGTCTTTTGTGTCCAGGGACTGTAAATGTGTGTATTTTAATGTTATGGAATCGGTTTGTTTTGCGTATTCTCCTAATTACTTCATCAGCAAGTGGAAATAAGCATTGCGATACTGCCATCTTTACATCAGTGGCTGGCACAATTAGGGATATTTTACACATATTTGAAAGCGGTATTACCTTCCTAAAAAAACTCAGTCTTTGACGCCGACGAAGTAACTGTATATTGTCTTCTGTATTATGACGTAATCTTAATAAAAGAAGCTAAACCACAGTCAGCATTGTTTAAAGATTAAAAAAAAGAACAAAGTAAGAATAGTGAATGTTCACCAGATTGGAACGAGGCAAAAACTCACATCAAGTGCTTTACGCTTACTTACCAAAACGAGTTTACTGTAAACATATTCATTTTATAATTTTAAAACACAATAATCTAACTAACGATGCTTTAATGTAAGGTTTTGACACAGACTGCATGATTTGCGATAAACCAAAAACCAATAATGGTATCAAATGGATAATTCTACTGATAGCAGAAGGATGCCGAAAATTTATCAGTAACGTTCATTTACGGCGATACCTTTTGTAATTGTTATTGTACTGATGGTTTATTGATTTCATTCACCTCTGTTTAAACATGAATTGTTTTATGAGTTCACATTCACACGACCTTTGTTCTTTCAAACAGAAGTTACCTACGTATGAAGCCATGTTTAGGTGATATGAAGTTGGTTATGTTTCTAATCTAATATCGCTGACGTTATCGAGTGCGTGGCGCGTGCCTCGAACGCATGTAGGTACGACGTCCAAGTCGTGAGTGACGCCAGCACAAGTAGTCACGTTAGCCAGCTGCCTTGACCCTGAGATGGCATGAAAAATTGTATGTACTTCAATTTGCGAAAGGAAGTAGCCATGTAAACCGTCACGACTACCTTCTGAAGACGTAGAAAGGTTTTTGGAATTGGGTTCCTTGAGACCATGAAAAATCTAATATACGAATAGGAATATGTTTGGTCAATTGTTGAAATAAAAAAACAAATTGTAATCGTTTCAAATGATGTGACGCAGATACAGGATTTCCGTTGACTTTGAGACTGTTGCTAGGTATTACTTGTTACAAATAAGGAATACGAGTAAAAATGTAGGTATAGTTAATTCAGTAAAATGATTAAACTAACATCAAGCAGAAGTAATCAAAGCAATTAAGCTAATGTGACAGTTTCCTGACGGAACTTAAATGGACTCGTAACGTTTCAAGAGAGAAACCGGACCGGAACACTTGCTGCCAATCAGCTACTTACCTACAAGCGTCTTAACGCCCATATGTCTACATAAGACACGATTATATGACGTATGTTGTATGAGACGGCGAGCAATCGTAGTTTCTCTTTTCTTAGCGCGGGTGTTTGTAAATACACACGATGCACTCAGAACAATGGAGCTATAAAGCTTAAATTAGATAAGTGGATATGGATACTTATGATAGTTTTTAGTAGTGGGTACCTAAGCAATACAAAATCATCGGGAGATGTAAAAGGTACTAGTGCAGAATTATAACAGGAATTATGTTCTGATTCTGTTAAAGTGGCTCTTTTCGGAACCCAGTTCATTTTAAGATCTGGATTCAACTAAGCAGACATGGAAAGTGTTGTTCAACATTTCCGAAGACTTTTTCTGAGATACTTCGTGGAATTTGACGTGGTTTAAATCCCAAGCGATACGTTGATAATAAAATCATGAAGTTTTCCTTCAGGAAACTGTATTTTTCCTTGAAAGTATACTTGAGTTGTATGTAGTTATGAGCGGTAGCAGAATTCAACAGCATACGAGTCAAGTCGGTAGTGTTTATTTCTAAATGTTCCAATATTATATTCGTGCGACATAGAAGGTTACATTGGTTTATTACACAGTAGCTGCAACATAATTCTCATTATTTTATCGGACAAGTAACTCACGATTTACCGTTAACGAAATCATTTAAGATCTGCAATAAAATCTGGCTCGGAGATTCATTTAGCAACGCATTGTACTGCTATTTTATTAATGTAGTTTTCTAGATTATTGTCATGGTATGATTTAGTTTAAGCCTGAAATCGTGCGCTTAGTTTATAATTTTAGGTCTTAGTGCACGATCAGTAAATCAGGATATTTTGTTTTTTCTGGTAGTTCTGTAATACCATGACCAATTTGTTTTTCAATAATGTTTGTCGTGTCAAATAACAGGAAATGGATTTAGTCACACAAAAGTTTGCCTTAACTTACATAATCTATTAGCATTATGTCTAGACGCTTTTGTGTTGGTTCTTTTAAGAGCACATGGCTTACCTACACTTTATATTTTTACGAGCAAGTAAGGCCAAAACCACAGATTAACAACAGACAATATATCGTTCCAATGCTTATATAACGTCTGTTTTTCTCGGAATATGATACACTACTTAGTATTTTTTAGATAAGAAGTCCTTTTAACGTAACTTCTTTGTTTCTAAGTTAATAATATGCAGATATACTTTTTTTTAAGTTCTCGCACATTAAACTCAATTCTTTTTTCCTAGAAATTAGTTCTACTGGTTCTACCTATATTGAGGTACCTACCTACTTAATTTTAATTTATTAATTAATAAAACACCAGGAAGGGAATGAACTCGAAATGAGGCGTACGAATTGTTCGCACACGTACAGTTAGCAAAAGTACAGTTTGTAATCCACGGAGCATGGCGAAGACAAAACTAAATGGTGGACGAGTTTTTAAAAATAAAACATAAATTACAATTGCTCAAAGCAATTTTTCGTATAAAATATGTTTTGTTGTAGTTTCAAAACCACATTCTGAACGCAGAGGCATGTTCCGTAAAATTGAAAATCCTAGTGTCTTAATATAGCAGCATAGCAAAGTAATTTTTTTTTCATGATTCCTTTAACAGGTATAATAGTATAATAAAGTATTAATGAAGTGGCATCATTTAATCAATAAAGTAAAATAACTGAAACAAATGCGATATTTTCTACTATAACAAAATGTCAACCTTCTTGTACGTCGTTGAAGTCTTTTGTTAGAAGATGTTAGCCTGAAGTTTGTACAATTTCTCGGTTCGAGACAAACTTTTGTAGTATTCCATTTTGACTAAGATTTTTGTTCTTATTTAAATGAGCGTTTCGTTTAAATATAACTTTACAAAATGCTTGGTTTAGTAAACATAAACTGGAATACATAACAGAAAGTCAAAAGTGTTGCAACTGCAAACAAAAATTGTACTGGCCACTATGACTTCGGCTCCCATAACATGAGCTAACACCTTTAATTTAAACGTAGGCTTTAACTACCAGTACCTCAGCATCAGATAGAAAGTAACAGAGACGTAAACATGGATGAATGTAGTTTTCCCATGGCGAGAAAGTGGTCTCACAACAAACCTTTGCCAACATCCATCAACGTCGGCTGTTACAAAAATTATGTAGTTCCACAGTCTCATTATTATTCATAGCTTAGTGCTAAGAAAGTAACAGTCTACTGTTATGATTCACGTAATCTCATTGATGATACCTCTCTCAATTTTTGCGATGAAATCATATTCAAGAAACGTGTAATTTTTATTATTACATCGTCTATCTGTACTTGTATTGTGACCTATTCTATTCCTTTGTGTAATAGAAAATAGCATGTTTTCTAACAATAATTTTCGATCGGCGGCGATAGAAAGTTAATCAGGTTATTGTGTTTATAATTATTTTAATTACTGCTGGTTTACTGATTATTATACGATTAATAGACATGTTTAGAAATAACAATTTGATGTTGAAATGTATAGAATACAACAGAATACATTACTAAATACAGCAGATATGGCAACTACAAGGTAAATGTAACCAGATGTGTGTGTCTTTGAGTCAGACACATTTTATTTCATAGATCTCTTTTCGTTGTACTCCAAATTGCCCACACCTGGTAATTGACATTTCAGCTGTAAACCTTATTTCGACCTCAGTTTTAATTATAAAAGATTAGCATCATTGTATAAAAAAGCCTTTTTTTACAAATCTCGAAAAACTGGCTGAAGACATTGGTCTTCAGGATTTATGAAGTTGTAAAGAAAGTTGCGTCAAGCACTATCTCTGTTTGTTCTCAGATAACGTGAGGTGTGGGTGGTGTAAACATGTTTCGTAAGTTGCATGTCAACAGACGGCGACTTTTTTCAACAATTAACATACACTCGACATTTGTATGACCACGCATACGTGGTTGCAACGTATTCAAACTATGTATCGGTGTACGAACTGCATAGTTATCTATGAACTAATCTAGTTTTTTGCAATATGTAATGTAATGTTTAATAACACATGCCCAGATTTAGTAACAAAATAGAAAACAAAACGTGTCGATTTCTTGTAACACATAATAACATACAGTGTAACATTTAAATTGATTTTCTTTTTCTCAAGAATGTGTAAATTCAATTCAAGCAGTAATTTTAAACTGCACGTTTCGAAAGTTATTTCCATAATCTAAACTGGTATACGACTTCGAATCAACGGATTTGTGGGCTAATAGGTAAACTTGTAGGTATTCGTTGTCTATCAATATTTATTTTACGGCTTGTTAAATCTCTCGAAAATTGTTGTTTGAATAAGGTCGTGCAATAAGTTCTGGGAATATCTGTAAATTAAATATCAAATTGGTTACAAGTAAACTTGAACGAATTGCGATTTAGGTGAACTGAGAACCAAAGTACTTAGGAGCTATCACAAAAATACGGAACATTTTATAACTAAGTATTTTAGATTCGTTCAGAACCTTATTTTCATCGAATGATACTGCGGTAGTTAGCTTGATACAGCTTGAGATTAATTCGTAGAAACCTCAGTTAGTGCATTGAAGGAAGGCAGCTTTATTGTCTTAGAATGAACTCATCCGGAGTCTTGCGTCATTTGGACTTGCAAACCGGTTGGCCTCGCGTCGATCTGCACTTTTAGATTTTTTTCTTACAGAACAATGTTGAAGAACAGCTTCAATTAGCGTGTCACTGATTACTGTGCCTTATTTGATGTGTTAAGACATACTAACAATAATTGTGACGTATTTATAATGTGGAAGAGAATATGTCGATAAACCAGAGTTTACAAAACAGTAATGAAGTTAGCGAAGCAACTAGCAAACATTCAATTGCCAACGATGCTATTACTGTGAACAGTGGACCACGGTCCATGACCACCCCTGTGTAATTTCCCGACAATTTTCTTTTATAACAATTCCTTCCTGCTTTATTAGCATTCATGAAACCTTAAGTAAGCAAAGCCGCTTTGCGCTAAACGTTTGCGCACGTTGATGCGTCGTTTACTTGCGTTTCTTCATACTTTGTACTCATTCCTCGTCTTGGTGCCGTGCTCACGACAATACTGGTATGCCTGTTTACAATATTACAATAGAGTTATATTACTCGACCTTTCATTGGTTGAGTGGCATTTCGGTGATTTTGAAACCCGGATCGTGACAAATCGCGACTTGATCGATTTTAGAAGAGCTTGTCTCAATAGCTAGCCCTCTTCTGACGGTTATTCTTCGTCTCAACGTTTGTTCACATTACTTGTTTGTGTTTACTTAGTACCGTGGGATGTTTTGTAAATACGTAGGTATGTGGGATGCTAAACACATTGTAGTTGCGGATATCAGCATACCGTTTAAAAACTGGTTTAAAACTATGTAGTAGGTACTGTTATAGCGTGTTATATGGCAGTAAATAAAAGCTACAAAAAATATGTGAGAGGACCAAGACACATTTTAAAACGACCAAAGAGCATACAAGGAGATAATCCACTTTTTCTAATCTAGCCTTTGATAATACCTAATGTGCTAACACTCTGTAACACACTAATTACCAATAACGATCAGCTTATTAATATTTAACCATGATTATAGACTTTTTTATCCGCATACTTAGACACATTGGCGTAAGAAATATACAAAGTGAAAGCACAGAGCGTCGATAAAGTCATCGACAACAATTGGTCACATGAAACCGATAAAAAAAAATAATGCGGCCGTGCACAATGACTTCCGAGTTTCATTTCTCTGTGACATGAAATATGTGTACATCTGTATGGCATGGATAGAAATAAAAAGATGTAACAGTTTCAGGTAATTAGCCTACTGTAGTGCGAGAAATCGATGCTTCTTTATTTATTTCAAATGCTTCAATCGATTACAGGATCTTAATGTATTATGTTTACAGGTTAAATCGTGTTTGTAGGCCTTGATATGATCTAAACATTTCTTTAAAAATATTTAGACTTGAAAATGCCACTCATATTCTTTTATCCATTTATCTACAAATCTGCACAATAATTATGCAAAATTCAAAAATGCTTATCAATGTAAATACCGAATTTTTGAATGCTATTTAGCGTTCTCTTATCATGAGACACACATGATATTCCAGAAATCGGCACATATTATACCTACCAAAATTTATCTAGTCCTTTATGATATAAAGTAAAACGATATTTAGATTGTCCTTATCACTTTCCTTGCAATTTAAAAATAATAAGTTTTGTTTAATAAGGTTCTGAATATATCTTAAAACAGTAACCTACAAGAACAATTGTACAAACCAGGTGAATATAACAAGTGAATAAACATAATACTGTTTTCTGGCAAACTACAAAAACAAGTTTTTTATTATATTAATGTTCTAAATCCGTCATTATTTCAGTTGCATGTAGGTACGAACAGTTTTGCATACTGAAGGTTTTCAATTTTCATTTAGATTCACCTACATACCATAAGTATTAAAAATAGTGAATTTAGATAACAAGATTAAGAAACAAATCACTGAATTTTATGTGTATTTTAATAGACACAAGCACTTTTCAGTTACAACTTACAACATTATGCAAAACAATGTTATTGATTGCAATGAGGTAATTAGGCAATGAGGGTAGGTCCTGCTTTACAAGACATAGATAACCAACAGTCTATGCAATGACTAAAAAAGTTGCATACAAAAACCTGGCATGTACAAATAGGGGAAACCGATTCATTGTTTCAAAAGCTAAAGGTATCAATGGATAAAGTGTCGCCGGTACCCTATGTAACCGGATGAAGCCAAATAGCAGCTAGCCAGCGTGAAACCACCATTGGGTAAGCGCGTAAAATACGCCATGCGTACAACTCGGTCCAGTTAAGTCTAGTCTACGCCTCGTGTTCATCGCTCAACATTCCATGATATGTGCGAATTTTACTTATCAGGGTTGTACGGCTCATGAAATTAGACTCAATCGATTTCTTATGTAGTAACTGTTAACTGTTAGAATAAGAATATTATTTTATAAAATATTAGTAAAGGTTGGTGCGGTTTCCGATAATTTCAAAAAAGATTGAGATTTATAGCTGTTTTGAATGAAACTAGCTTATATTTAGTTTTTATTAATGTTTAAAATAATTTTGTCTATGAACTAGTTTATCTCTAACGAATAAACTATATTGTCGCTATGATAATTCACCTAACTAATAAATGTCACTGCAATGTGAAGCTTCAAGGTTAGCCATTCATCAACATGTGGCATTTTAATATTCTATTCACGATTAAGTTTACATACCCAGTGATATTACGTCAAAGTTCCTTTAAAATTATGTTTACTTTTGGCCCAAGGCTCAACATTATACTTATCTTACATAGGTACCTATAATTAGTTTGATCACTGTTTGCTGATTTACCAGAAAGTAAATAGATTTCGATATTTGTAGGTTAAGTAAAAATTATTTGCGTTTTTACCTACATATTCCATCACTGTCAACAAAAAAAGAATTGTAACCCATTCTTGCTTTCTTGTTTCCAGCTTTTATCTCTAGACAGATACATTTAAATTATGATTCTGTTTAAAAGGACATTGGCCGGATTACTTTCTTTTTTAGACACAAACAAAAATAAAAATCTGTTACAACGCATGCGCAGTGTCATCGCCACAGACGGTTACAAATCAAATCGATTCGTTATCAAGAATTGAAAATGATTAGGTTCCAATTTCCAATATGTTTTTATTACTCGTGTATAATTTAAAGCATTTTATCATTATCGACTGTAATTTTGAAATTATTGACTTTTTTGAATTGCTATTAAGTTTATAATAATTGTCGTTAGCAATTACCGTTATCATAAAATTAAAGGAAAATTATAAACTGTCTGTCCAGTGTCCACTTAGCAGATTTCTAAATATGGCTATATATTGATATACCTAGGTAACATGTTTTTTTTTTCTCACTATTCGTAACCATTTTCTATTATGGTTTTAAGATTTTTATGCTTTCATGTTACTTAGTTTCATATACAGTTAGCGGCACAAAGTTATTATTTTTATTGGTTTGTCATGAGTTCTTATCAGTAAGAAACTGAAAGGCCTTCCAGCAGATTTCGGTGTTTTCCTTTCAATTGCCGTGTTTTGCTTTCAAACGCAATCAAAGGTCGTTACAAAGGCCGCAACCGATAGTTAACTGAACAGGATACCTAAATCGCAAACGTAGCTAGCTAAATGCAACGTCAACCTTTAATCAATAGCCTGCTATAGTACCGAATCAAGCGAGAATTGGACACATAATACATTTGCTGTTAAATTAGGACAAGGCCAGTACTTTTCGTTGCTTAAATAATACTTAGTGCGTAAATGCATCGACCAATGAGTGAATGGCAACAGTATAGAACTTTGCATTTGCTCGCCACAAAATGATTACGTCCGATAAGCCGGAAACATTGTAATGAACAGGTTTTCGAAGTTTTGAAAGGTGTTACTTGGGTTACGTATGAATTGAAGTATAGAAGATTATTATGAAATCTATTTAAATAAGAGCAATATGCAAATTGAAGTGATTTAAGTTGCGTAATAAAGAAATTAAATTGATATCGGTTATCTCTCATGGTCTGCTAATTGCGTAGAAACCTGCATTCGTCTTTGTTTATTTATTTATGCGCAAATCACGTAGGTTTTGATTTCAACCTACATCGACAAGCGGAGCGTACAATCTTGACCAAGGCTGGCAATAAAAAAATTATTCATAAATAAACTCTCTTTTTTGCATAGTATGAAAACTAAAGATCTCCTGGTCTTTAGAGAATTGCAAGCAAGTCCCTGCAGCAATTCACATAGCATTTATGTAGACATACATATTTTCCTACAGAGAAACGTGAATGATTGAATGTTTTACCAAATGAATATGTAGGCAAACACGTAAGTACCTACATCACAGACGTCATGTAACTTATGCCGATGCGGCCTCTCGAAATGTCTCATTGCTGTGCCGATGAGGAAGCATTAAGGTCAGCTGTTTACCGAGGAATGTAGTCAAGAACGGAGAAATACTCTGTCTAAACAGTTAGGCCTACTTTTCAGCAAAGCATTTGGTTGCAACCGTGACGGTACAGAAACAAAGGCGGTTTGTCTAATGACGCGTTCAATTTATAAAGTTCTAGAATGGAGTGATTGTTATACTTATTTTGTAATGTTAAAAAAACAGCTAGGTTTCTATTAATTGGTAGTAGTAGCTTATCAACATTGTGGAGTAAATAGTAATGGTAATGTCCAATGACCATTACAACATAAACTTATTGTTTTCTAAGAAGTACTTATGTGTGATAACGAACTACTTAGGTAAAAAAGGAATATGCAGAAATTGGACAGAAGTGTATAATCAAGTCAAAATATAATGAACTGCTCATTAGTAGAACTGATATGTCAACACAATGAAGTTCTAAGAAACCCTTGAGTATTCCTGGAATCCATATAAATTCCGTAAAAGCATTCTGTTGTCCATCAAGCGCTCAGCAGTTGTACACTTTCTTCAGTTCATTAACCCGTAAGTCTATGAAAGTTAATTAAAACTAATCTTCAAGACCATAGGATTATCGATTATGTCATCATGAGGAAGTAGACTACTTCCTAGCTAATGCAAACATTCACTCACCGTTGTTTTCTTTAATCGATTCATACGTAATCGAAATATGGTTTAATAGTTGTTTGCTATCATAGAAATTAGTATACGCAGTAGTGATGTTAGTAGCGAATTCATTATTGAATACCAAAATAAAAAATGATTTACGAGACTTTGTTTTAAACGTCTCGTCTCCTCGATTTCACAGAGAAATTCGAAATTTTCTCTTGTTTTGTACTGGTGATTTTTTAGTAAAAACTTTTCGGACGTACTAAAATGCTTTTGTAATAAAAATAATCAGTTTAATGTATCAATCTAGCTTGCTTCTATGTTTGACAGTTCAACTAAGCATTCTTGTTCAAGCAATGTTTAACACATACAATAAATATCTATGGTTACGACCCGGAATTCAATAGATAAAATTACATCACACAAAAATATTATTGAAGTATTTATTTCATTTTTTATTAGTCTTGCATTAATAACTGTAGAATGATTGCATAAAAGTAATAACAGTATTCTAAATATTAATATTTGAACTGGCGCCGTATGTGCACGTTTTATATTATGTGCATTTTTTCGTAAGTACAGGCGAAAGGTAGGTATGCGCTGCATTGAACGTGACATCAAAATCAATGAGTTGCACATTTCGATGAATTTGTTCACCCATTACGTCACAGTAGGTAATCTGAATGTTAACTGTGCCAATCTTTTGTGATCTCCAAAGTTTGTAGTATCAGTTAAGTGTAGTTGTAGATTTGCTGACGTAACGTTTAACCAGATTCTCTAACATGATTATTTATTTATGTGGTATTTGAGGGTTAAGAACGACGAATACATTCGAGAACTAACAGTTGTATTCAATAGTGGCTTGAAGTTGATGGGAAAACAGTCACGCAATACTTTAAGTGGGCTAAAGAAATACGAATGCAACAATGATACTTTGTAAACGCAAGTGATTTGCTGCGGTCATGGACACTTGTGAGCCATGGGAAATTGAAGAAGGGCACAGAGGCACACGTTTGTTCGAGCAATTTCAGCTCGTTTCCTGACTTTAAGAAAGGTAACCTGATGGCATTGAAATATACGATGTTTCAATATTAAATATCGAACCAGTTGGTTTAAAATAACTGTTCCCTTCCAATGTACACTTGTATTGTCTCGTGCGCAAGCAAAACACTGAAGGTGTATATTTTTCATAACATACGTCGATGCATATTTTTACACATTGTTTGGTTACACAAGTTGTTCAATTGTGTACATACTTTAAATTCAAAACGTCGTCGTTTATTCATAACAAAATGATTTAGTTCAGAGTTAACGAGCTAATTGTCAGAATGTCTCATTCATTGAGTGTAAGTGAAAATAAGTTTTGAAATTGTTTAGAAAGTATAAAGCACGATTCATCATCCTTTTAAAGAGGTTGTTAATTAACTACCTTTTTACGTAACAAGGCGTACTTTAATTAACTTTTAGCTGTTAGTTGCTGTTAAGAACAATCACGAAAATTCATTTGCTGCTCCATTGTCTTTTTGTGGAGTCTACAACATGTTGAATTGTCATGACAAATGAAACTTCCAGTACATTAAAAGGCTCGTTTTATGCGAGTCTCGAGAACAAATAAAGTGCAGTAATATTTTACGTGTCTAGTTGTTTCTCATGACCTTCTAAGTTGGCAAAGTGAGCACATAACGAAATAAACGACCTCTAGTTTGTCAGTTTTTATAACTTGAAATATACGACAGAAAAGCCTTTCTACGTCAGCGGATGTTGTGTTCCACAGACATGTCTCTGATAAAATACAATTAAAGTCAAAAGAAAGTCATTTTTAGTTACGATTCTGTGAAACTGTTGGATTATTCCTAATCATAACCGTAATGAGCTGAATGAACACTGGTCTTCAATCAGAACTTCCGCATCATACCTTCTTGAAGAAACCAGGTCTGTTGTTTTGATTTTAATTCCTAGTGTTTAAACATTTTCTGTTATTGCATAAAACTTACAAACGATTTATTCTCTGACAATATGTCCATTATTCTGAATGAAAACAGACATCGGATCACCTGCCCTGATGGGAAGTTGCGCAGTTTCATTCGCGGTTTATGTTTGTCCTTTATAAGACTGACACACTATAAAATAAATAAAAGATAACTCACCCTGCAGGCTAGGTGCCGACGCAGGCGCAGCGGGTGGTGGCTGTAGCGGTGTAGGAGGCGGTCTTCGCCTCCTAGGTGCATGTAATCCTGGCGCTGACGCCGCCCGGGTAGCCGTACGGAACCCGGGCGCACGATACCGGGCCGATTTCACCGGACCAGCCGGCACTGTGTTCGTACCCGTGATGGATGGCAGCCGGGGTAGAGAACCGGCGCGTTGTTCTTCCTCCGACTGCAAGATATATGGTGATGTTAGTTTTCACGTCGTTCCTTCCTTGACTCAAGATATAATGAGAGTATTTAGCTAAAAATATCGACTAGTCAGTAGGTTAAAGCGGCCCTGGCAATATAATAGATACTCTTACAGTAATGAGGTAATTGGGACACAGTATTTATCAATGTTGTGCTAAGTATAATCGGGCACAGGAGGAGGCGGGCCGCGAGAGGGAGAGGATAGCGTCCTCCCTCCATCCCAGCCGCAGTGGTGAACGCCCACGGCGTCGGACGTCGCGAGGCGATCTCCGGCCACCGAAGGCGCGGGCATGCGGACAGCGACTAAAGGGCAACTCGCTGTCCGACCATGGACCATGCCCGGGTCGACGGCGCGTCGTGTTCCACGCGCGCCTGAAAGAGCTGTCAGCAAATGACGGGGCCCCCTCACAGAGGGCCAAAGCCTGCCGGGGTCGCGGCTTTATTTCCTCACCGTGACCCCAGAACATAAAGGGCTAATGAAGAACACCGTGGATTTTAGTCAGTAGAAGTCTGACAGTACCTCTCACCCTGCCCGGGGTGGGAGGTCTCATTTGAAGATTTTGCCACGTAAAAAAAAAAAAAAGTATAATCGGGCACGAGCATAGAATCGAAGTGGTAAAGTTTCCCAATAACCTTTTTGTCCTCTTCATAAAGATATCAGATCGATCAGATTTGTTGTATGCTGCAATTTTGCATAATTAAAATGGTGATAACTAGATAGGTAAATAGATAATGTGTGCGAAAGAAAAAGTTGGAACTCTTTTGCAGTCTTTAGCCCGCTGTACACACACTGTAACAGTTTTCATCGCTTTATACAAATCCTATGTTTATTTATTGGAGCATCAAATTTTAGGTGTGATCTGCTTATGTCAGTTTAAAATTGACTAGAAATATTACGCCACATTATTTAATTCGTCTCCTTATGATGGTCGAACTACTAATGTGAAAATATTTGGGTAATTAGGTTAAGTGCATTTTTACGGCTGATTGCTATTAGTTGAGTCATTTCAAATTCTGCAATATAATTATGTTATTACTAATTGCGATAACCTTATCTGTTAAAAGTCGTGTGGCACTTAACTACAATTAGAAGTTCTGTGCAGGTGACACATAATCCACCTGTTAGTGGAACTATTTACTAAGATATTAAGACATTTCAGAAAAAAAATAATAAGTGGTAAGGACGCTGTTGTATTCATAGAATTAGCAATGCATGGACATTCTGATCCACTATATCCTATCTAATATATTTTTGTAAAAGCAAAGATCAATATTGTATGCATGTGTCCCATGTAACTCACAGAGGGCCAAAGCCTGCCGGGGTCACGGGACTTATACCATCACCGTGACCCCGGAACATAAAGGGCTATTGAAGGAAACCGTAGATTTTAGTCAGTACAAGTCTGACAGTCCCTCCCGCCCTGCCCGGGGTGGGTGGCCTCATTTGAGGATTTTACCACGTAAAAAAAAAAGTACCCTATGTAAGTGATTATCAACAGGGTTTATACTTAATTGCATGTTATACCTATTTGTCTAGCATTTTCTAGGTAAAGCTATAACATCGTACGTGCTTTTCAACGACAAATAAATTTATTGTGCGAGCATAGTGTGTGTGTCCTTTAGTAATTTCGTTAAGTATTTATTATCACAAGGCATATCTAATGCAATTGTTTTGTACCTGTAATTTTTAAGGCTATATTAAATAAGGTTACATTTTATAAAAGTATAGAATATACACTTCTGGACACATCTATTGGCCCACCTTGTAATATCAGTTTCGTTTGGTCCTAGCTAAAATTTTATATTAGGTCGAGCAAAAAGTTTTTATACAGTTTTGAACCTGGCACATTCACAATTTCATTCAATAGTCTTTTTTTGAATTTCGAACACAGAATTTAAAGAAACAAAAGACAATTTGGAGCCTGTTTGTTGATATCAAACAATCGAATACTACGAAAACTTGGTTTTATTGGTTTACATGGATTTAATTCTTGAAAATGTGATTGATATCTTTGGTTTTGCAACAAACATTACTTATTCTTAACATTAAGGTGAGGTTCTATCAATAATCTATGGATACTTCACCTGAAGTCGCCGCCCAAGCTGTGGAACTTATTCAGGCCGGACACAGCCAAAGAAACGTGAGTGCTCAACTTAATTTAAGTTGATCTGCGGTCCGAAATGTTTATCGGAGGTACCTAGAGACTGGTGGCTTTGTTCGTCGCCAAGGAAGGCCACGATCTCGGGTCACAACTGAAAGGCAGGATCGATTCATCGTGACGACCAGCTTGAGAAATCGTCACCTTACCTCCATTGAGATACAAAACCAACTTTGCGACTTCCTCGGAGTTGCTGTGAGCGCTCGAACTGTTTGAAGAAGGTTAAAAGAACGCGATATGGTACCACACAAGCCAGCTAATGGGCCCAAACTATCGCGAGCCCACAGAACAGCGCGCCTTCATTTCGCACGCAGTCATTTAAATTGGACACAGCAAGATTGGAGCCGTGTACTCTTTTCTGATGAGTCTAAAATTGTGTTACATGGCAATGATGGAAGGAAGAAGGTCTACCGACGTAAAGGAGAGCGTTTCGCACAATGCTGCTTTGAAGAGAGAACAGCTTATGGCGGTGGCTCATGGACTGTCTGGGGCGGTATATCCGCGCGCAACAAAACTCAACTTGAGGTTGTTACAGGACCACGGCTGCCAACATTAAATGCTGAAAGGTACATTCGTGAGTGCTTAGAACCTCACGTGATACCATACGCGGAATATGTGGGCCCAAATTTCCTTTTTATGCATGATAATGCAAGAGCCCATGCGGCCGGCATCGTCAGGGAATATCTTCGGGATGTGAACATCACAGTTATGGACTGGCCAGCCAGAAGCCCAGACATGAACCCCATTGAGCACATGTGGGACGAGCTAAAAAGACATGTTAGGGCTCGTCAGCCAGTTGCCCAGACGATGCAGGAGTTGAAAACTGCCATAGAAGAGGAATTAGGAGATGATCCCTCAAAATTTATAGAGCGGTTGATAAACTCTATGCCTAATCGTTTGAGAGCTGTGGTAGATGCCCATGGAGGTAACACGCGTTATTAAATTAAACCTTTAATTGATAAAACATGTTTTTTATTCAAAAATCAATTGCCTTTAATAAGGCGCATATCCGACTTGTTACCCGTAGCTCCATGTCGTATGGTATTCTGAATTCAAATTTAAAACAATACGATCGAAAAAGATGGTAAAATGTATCAGGTTTAAAACTGCATCAACAGTTTTTGCTCAATCTAGCAATTATATTTCGGTAGGGGCCATCGAAACCTAAACTCTAAGGTGGGCCAATAGATGTGTCCAGAAGTGTATTATTATATTATAGTATCGAATACTTTTACAAGTACTAACATCATAGATAACCCTCATGTAGACTAGATAATAATCATGAAGATAAAAACTAAAGTGAGCCAAGAGGAATGCATTGTACTTATTAGAAATAGTAATACTTGTGTGAAATAACTTTTCACATTTTGAGTGACTTAGTATACTACAATAAATCGTTAAAATTATCAGTTTAAGTGGTAAATTAAAACGGTTTTCATTTCAACTGAACTTAGAAGTAACCCAAACAAATTTATAGGCATATGTTAGGGTAATCAAAGTCTTGGGAACATGTGACCTTATCTCCGTTTTGGTGTATACCAAGAATTTAATAGATTCACTATGTTAATGTAAGTAGTACTTCTAAAAGCTCTTCAGTAAAACAGTCAACGAAAAAATTTTATAATAGTAGACGATAGTGAAAGTAAACAAGTTTTCACAACAATGTAAACGAGTCGGGAGATTAGGAAACTTCATGCTCTACTAGACAGTATCAGTCAAATATTTATTTATTTACAAGCCTACGTTATCTCTTATGTGACACACAGCCCTCTCATAAGCAATCTTTTATCTATTAACGTGCGTTCTTGAACGCAGCGGGAGTACCTACATGACATTGAAATTTTCGAAATAGTCGCGTCCCAAATAAATTGATATGATGAAACAGCCTTGAATTGAATAGTTGTATGTTTTGTAAAAACTCACTCGAATGTAAGTACGTGATAGAAAATGTAAACATTCAGTCAAGTATGTGTCTACTTTAGTGTGTACTAATGTTTGTTTTGATTGAATCTTGTGTTGTGGATATTTATTTTGATTGCATATGCCGTATGCGTAATGTTGGTATTTGCAGGAAGATGTTATGTTATTGTCTTACCTCAGCATCTGGTGCGGAAGCACGTCGTCTTCCCCGCCACAGCCTGTCCTCACTGCCTCCGATCGCTCCACAACTCCGCGAATGTGATTTCTGTGCTGCCAAGTCAGCTCCCGCTGGCGAGCGCCGGGATTCACCACCACCGCCCAACGTGCCACGAGAATCGGCTGCCAGAAGGGCAGATTCAAAACTACCACGCCACGAAAACCGCTCACAATCACTCGCGACACTACCCCGACTGGCTGTCGGCTCCAATATATCATGAGATCGACTCCGCGCTAACGCTCCCGGCTCAGACGCACTGTCGTCGTCTGTGCTTGGCGACGCACCACCAGACACTTCATGCATTAATGCCACTAGTCTGCCACCTATATGCCTCATCACTTTGCCAAACATAGGGGGTGAACCTTCCCCGGCGCGTCCCAACGTCGCCGCCAGCCTCCGGTACGCTCCTACTGCATCGCGCTCTAACGAACCCGCGTCATTATTTCCTCTATCGAATTCATCAATTATTTCACGGCAGCTATCAGATATTTGTTTCCTCAACGCAGATCTAGTACCAACAGTTGTGCCCTCAAGGTCAGAACCAGCATAATCGGACGAATCGTATGAATCACTCCACGTGTCTTCACTCGATAAATACTCAACTATCTCACGCACTTCTTCGTCCCTTATACCCGGAACTGTTTTCATTAACCTCGTTAATTCACTTTCGAAGTATAGAAGTTGCGGTGGCTTCGGAGGCCGGGAGCTTTCTGTTGAGTTAGAAGATGCCGGTGTAGAGGTCCGGACATTAGTTGTGTGTATCATTGTTTTGAAAAATTGTCTCATTTTTGTCATCATCAGATTGGTTTCTTCATCAGACGACCAATTGTTAAAACTATCTTTACGTACTAATGGACTTTGAGGCGGGCGGGATGAGGGTGGAGCTTCCACACGTTCTTCAATATCAGGTCGGATTTCTTCGATAATTTCCTCTAATTCTACTTTAGGTTCATGAGATCGTGTAAAATCAGAACTAGAATCTCCATTTCTTAGTAGGTCATCACAGCTACCGACGAAACCACTATCCCTACTAGTTTGTTTTTTAGATTCAGACAGTTCAGATCCAAGCGGTGGGAATTCAGGTCGGGGTGATAGTCTACCGTCTTCACCTTCCGAAACAGATCTAGTATCATCACGTGTTTCTTCGGTAAACTCAGCTGATTGTCGTCGTTCATCGGCGGGTGATCCACGTGGTTTTTTGTTTTGTTTTTTCCTTTTCGACTCGCCTTGCATGTCAAGCCTTTCAGAGGAGTCATGTCTGTCCTCCGTCTCTGTACTTGAGGCGTCGGAAACTTCCTGATTATCCTGCGAAGGTTCGTCTCCCGTTAACAAATTGTCAAGTGAATTTGAATGTGATCGAGGAGTTCCACGGGCACGGACGAGTCGTTTTCTACGCTGTTCAGGACTTTGTCTGCCTTCACTATCACTACCGACGCTACCGGAACCGTCTGAATCACGCCTTTCTTGATTAAATCCCATGAAACCAGAGAGAAAATATTTTTCCAACCGTGACGACACTAGATCATCATTGTCACCGCTTCTTTTAGGTTGCTCGTTATCAACAATAGATTCACCACCTTCACTACACACACTTGACGTTTCCGACACTGCTTCCTCATCATCGCGAACATTTCTGCCGTCACCCAAACCGAAGAAAAAGTATTTCTCTAACTCAGTAGCGGATATAGGTCGTGGCTTTTTTGTTGTTTGTTCCGTTTCGCTTTCTTCGCAACTTTCTTCAACGATGGTGTGTAAAGTGAAGTCTATGGAACGCCTACAGTAGGCGAAATCCTCTCCCCGCATTGGAAGGGAGGCTTCATCCCCGGAATCCGAGTCAGAAGGTGAGGTGGCCTCGTCCTCGTTGTGACTGACGTCCTCGACCCACGAGTCATCGTCTGCAAGCCCCTCCTCGAGGCACACGACCGCCGAGAGAGTGTCGGCATTGCTAACAACAGTCACTCCGCCCGAAGGCTGTGGCGTTTCGTCGTCGGATATTCGTTCGTCTGTTTCGTCTTGTTGCACGTCCGGGTTAGGGTCCGATTCACTCTGTGAATTGGTGTGGTGCACTATAACCTCCCGCATGAGCCGCGTCGTGTCTGACGTGACAACGGAGACGCGGTCGTGCGTTATCATAACGCGGCTAGTGAAGCGCGCGGAACCGTCCGCACAAGCCGTACGCGAGCGGCAAACTGTTGTCGCGGCAGGTGCGCACGCGCTCCCCTCCGCGTCGTCGCAAACCGGCCTGCCACCGTGCATTTTCTCCTCCTCTTGGTCCTCCATTAATTCTTTCTTCAATAGTTCACTGAGAGTGCGTTCAATACCTTTAAACAGGTCTATTTTTTCTGCGGGCGACGAACTTGTGTTTTCGTGATTGGGCTCCGGCGAAGGTGCTAATTTAGTTAATGAGTCCGGTTGAATTTCTGCAGAATTTAATTCGTTATTATTATTATGTGTCTCGTTAGCTAATTCTACAGAGAATTTTACTTTCACGTCCGCCAGCGAATCGTAGTCGGTATTTTCAGATGATATGCTTTGATATCGATTAACGTCACTATCAGTGTTATTTTTTTTATCTAGATCATTACTAGAGCTCGAGCTACAACTTGCATTAAAACTGTTAAATCTTTCACATGTTTCACTTTGAAGCATATTTTCGTCACAAAACTTGAAAAAGTTAGATTTTCTGGATCCTTCGTGACTGCTGTCATCGTCACTATTATTTTCATACGGAATAACAGAATATTCTTCCGTAAAATTAACTGAGTCTAAAAGCACAATGTTTGAGTTTTCGGACCTTGGTGAAAAACTTTCATTTGATTCGGCAACAACATTGGCTTCATTCTGCCCAGCTACCTCAACTGCGATTATTTCTAAACTATCGGATTTCTTGTCATAGGAATCATCACAATCTATGCCACTACTGTCAGCGTTGTCCTCGAGGTCTGAAGATGAGTCAGCGGGATTAACAACAAATACTCTCGAGAATCTGCCACCGCCACCACCTCCTGAGTCATCAGAGTCCTCGTCAGACGTCGCCGGTTCCTCAGGAGCACCGCTTGTGAGGTCATAACTTCGACGAGCTACTCCCTGCTCTGAGTCACTTGAGTCAGCTGACTCGTTCGAGGAAGGGAAAGCTTTCTCGGCTTCCAAGTGATCTGGCATGGCATTTGCTGAATCGGATAACAACGATAAAGAGTCCTCCTCAGCAATCACCTTGATTCCGACTGACGGTTCATTTTCGACTGGCCGTTCGATATCCTTATCATTGTTATCGTTATCGCGGGGCTCCGGCGCTTGTGACGCTTCGGACTGAATCGCTTTGTCAGTTCTTTCAACAGTGGTCATCTCGAGTTTAACTGTTTGCGGTGCAGCAGCGGAGGCGGTGGCGGTGGCGGCGGCGGTGACGGCAACGGCTGCGGCCGTGGTGAGCCGAGCGAGCGTTGCTGCATCGAGAGGCGCTAAGCCAGGGTACGTGTTCCAGTGTGGCGTGGGCGGTGTCTGTGTTGGGAAGGCGAGTAGAGCGGGCCAAAGAGCGGCGGGTATGGGTACGGGGACGGGCACTGGGACCGCGACTATTCGGGGCTCGGCGCCGCAGGAGCAAGGTCGCGGACAAGCCTGTGGCGCGTGCTTGGCAGGTGGTGGGATAGGGGGCGCCGCCGACGCGCCCGGCTCGAAGTAGTCCCAGTCGCAGTCGTCGGGCGCGGGCGGCGCGGCGGAGGAGGCCGTCGATGACGAGTCTTCCGTGTCTTCGCGACACGACGAGTCTGAGCTCAGGAACACGAGGCGGTAGTCCTCGGGACGCATGCGACCGGCCTCCGGTTCGCTTGCCTCGCCCGGTTCACTGTTGACGCCCCACTCTGAAAATAAACAATTCGTTAATTTATTTATGGGAATATTGATAACATCATGTCTATCTAAGGAAATGAGTGGAAACATCATCATAAAGGGTAAATGTAACTCCATCTCTCATTTCGCCTGTTCAGAAAAGATTGCTAGTCGTAATAAAACACGTTACACAGGTAAGTTCAAACCAGTTCTAAAACTTGTATAGAATACATACATTAAACCTGTTTTGCCAGTGTGTATGTACATATGTATGTATTTATTTTATTATCTATGCATGTTTTATTTGTTCAAGATGTTGTAAAGTGAAATAATAACAAACGCCTCCAGTTTTCTCTGAGCAACGACTTGGCGCCGATGCGACGTCTAGATATGCGCGAATCATAAGGCGTTCATACTTAACTGTAACCTTACGTTGAATCTAGTTACTGCTTTTATTTTTCCTACTACTAGACTAGCAACAGTCCATTACAGGTGCCGTTATTAAGTATATCATGACACTGGTGGTACAGGTATAAACTAAAATAACAAAGAACTTGAGTTTGAAATTCTTCTAACTATTGCAAGAACGTTAACAGTCGGAACACCAGGACTGAAAATGCAATGTATAGAATAATGAACACACAGTCTTTGAAGTATACAAACAACAATTCAATAATTATTCAACACACAAGCGGAAAGATTAAGTGGATATGATATCACACGCCCACTGTAATGAACCCCGCAAAGTCCTCGATTGGCAGGTAGTAACAACAATAGAAATAGAACAGCAAGTCCAAGAGTCCGGAATGTCATGTTTGAGATTGCAATCATGGTAATATTGGATCTGTAGAAAGCACAACGGATGGGTGGCCCGAGCCGCGCCGGCGCAGCGCAGCGCGTGTCGTGAGTCGAAAGCGACGTGTTACACGAACCTATCTCGGCAAGACGGGGTTTTATTTGTCTATTTATATATTTTTATTTAGGAAAAACAATAGCACTTGTAGAAATAAGATAAGGTATGCAGAAAACCTTAATTTTATTTTGCTTAATCTGCTATGTTTTGGAAGTATGCTGTAAAACTCACTGTTGACGATCAAGGATGTCATTAATAGTACATTATGGTACAAGTGTGTAATGTTGGTGATTACCGCTGAGGCGCCATTGAGACCCGAGCCGTTAGGTGAGGGTCTTAAGAGAGCCGACGACGTTTTTCAACACACTTGTGAAGAAAATAATACTAAAAAGCCATTTTATTTAATGATTAAAAAGTTTGTTTCAAGAAACAATTAGTTAACGTGCAGTTGGTAAAATTTATTTGTATCTACTATTGAACACGATCTTTTTTGTTTCGAAACTTTTTTAAAAACAAAGCAACACAAAAAAAAAACAACAACAACAAAGAAAAAGTCACAGTTCGATAACAGTATTAAACTGTGACTTTTTCTTTACCATTATTCACAAGTGAGTTATAGGTTTTTTTTTAAATTGGTTGACACTTTAAAAAAAAACCTATAACTCACTTGTGAATAATAGTAAAGAAAAAGTCACAGTTTGATAACAGGTGTCATTATGTGCCTAATTGCGGTGAAATTAGAGCCATTTTATGAGCAAGTGTGTTGAAAAAAAACATTTTTGATAGATGATGTGATTGTTTCGGTTGTACCAATGTTAGATTGGATGTGGATATTTTGGAAATATTTTAAGTATCAAGCTTGCAATAATGAAATTAACATAGGTACTACGTAATGCAAATGCATATTAAAATGGACTGGAGCACTTTTTATCATTTTACTATTGAAGCCTAAGGGTTTTGTTGACTGAAAAATATTAGCATACATCTACACCCACTAAGTATTTCTAAATTTCAAGAGCTCGGCATTTTATTATAATAGCTTTGATTTATAATGGTTCATAATTCATTTTTATTGGCGATAAGAGTAATACCATCACACATTAACTTTCTAAGATGAAATCAGATTAAACGATAATTATTTTTAGTACTTTAGTATGCTGTTAGTCTAGAAAGATAATTAATTAAGCAATAACTTATTGTGAGGTTTCATAATGCAATGCTTCACTAGTCTCACGGCGATCGCTATGTCGTTAAATTGTTGTAATTAACACATTATAACACAAAAATTCAAATATGGACTTTTACTATTTTCCTGGCAAGAGTGCGACGAGCAATGGTTTAACTATCAATCCGCCATTAATAGCGTCAGATAGAATTATCGGAAACTTACAAAACTTAAACTAGGCTCTTCTGAAGAGAGGTTATGGAGGATGTAAAAGATTGGCAAGCGTAGCGTAGGACGTCCACCCACACGGTGAACGGACGATCTTATGAAGACCACAGGATCTCGTTGGATGCAAGGCGATTCAAAACGGTATTTTGGAAGTCTATAGGGGAGGCCTATGTTCAGCATTGGACGTCATACGGCTGATATAATGAATGTAACAGATATAGTTATATGCGCACATGCATGTGAAACAAAATATTGAGTATTGAGGTTCTAAACATTATCTAGTCTTTCAATACCTACAAAAATAGAACGAAAACCTGAGGCAGACTGGATGCAGAAGGCGAATTTACCTGCGCGATTTGGGAAACACCCCCTTTCAAGTATATAGTGATTTTGATTGGTTCGTATTTATAACCAAGTTATCAATTGATTCGTCGGACATACCAGTGTCAATCAGATAAATAACAAAGTGTATGTAAGCGCCTCACGTGCGTTATATCTAAGTAGCTAATCTCCATGTACCTACACTACCTACTCTATAATTGTTTACGAATACACAACACGCTACTGCCTTTTAGAGAACAACATGCACATGATGTGAATGTAATTACTGCTAATGTGATCATGCACACGCCATGGTTTTTGTATTACTGTAGATGAGACTTTTAATTGATTTTAATTCACATAACAGCAGTGAAACTTGAGTGCTTCTAGCTTTAATATATGACTTTATTGTTCTTGAATGATAGAACAATAAGACAATTTAACATATTACTGTCCAATCCAGAGTGTCTACTTTCTAAATCCGTCAACGAAGACACGGGAACGTCAGATGTCATGTACGAACGTTACTAACGGCAAAATCAAATTTTCGTACGGATAATACCGCCACGACTGAAGTCATTTTGACGCGGCGCTAGTGTCTATGTCATTACACCATCATCATCAGCATATAATGTTCCTACTGCTGGAGCTCAGGCCTCCTCTTTGTGAGAGGGAGTGGGCCGTAATCCACCAGTGCGGATTGGTAGCTGTCACACATTTTCAAATTTTTGTTTCTCACACGATGTTTTCCTTCACCGTTTTGAGAGCACTTGTGACGAAATAAAATTACACAAAGTATGCACCTGGAGGGGTTCGAACCCACGACACGACCTACAACTCGTAAGTCGGGACCGATACCACTGGGCCACCACTGCTCTCAAAACGTTTGATGTAATGTCATTGCGTGTTTCATCCGGTATGTACCCGCTAAGTATACAAAATTAAAAATTAATTAGAACCTGCCAATTGAAAATGTTATGGCTCATAATTATACGGAGCTGATAAAATGTATTTATAGCCATAGATAAGTCCAAGAGATTTTTCTATCAGTTTCCACAAGGGCCGTAAAATGCATTTTATGATTCTGCTGACCTCAAATACGAATGAGACCGTGAAGATACATATCTCTACTCTTATTACGTAAGCAAAGATTACTTTGTGTACGGTAGGTCCATATTAAAACATTTCCCTTTTTTGATTATTGAGATAGGGCAAAATGTCAAATAATGTCGCGTTCAATTTTTACTGAAGAAAGGCCTGCAGACTAGCCACTCTTTGTGTAACAAAGTAAAATGTGTGAGATGTAAACTTTGGATTCGAAATTTCGGATAGACCAACCAATAAATAGCAAAGAACATAACACATTTTTTGTAACATTCTGTAGCCTTTCTGACAGTAATGTCGCCTAATAGCAAAAAAAAGCAATACAAGAGTCAATGAATACAAGGCAACTTGCCAAAACAATCTTCATAGCCTAAAAAGAAATGGAGGTTACTCCACATAGGGAATAAACACCATCAATCGGATGGCCTCATTGTAATCAAATCAGCATTCAAACGGACAATGAAAGTAAGAGCCGGGGCATACGTTGGCGCCGACTCAAGGCTCGGTTGCCTAACTCGGCGCACGTGGGATGCACAGAGGTAGCGAGGCCGTACCAGATACAGTTCGTACATGTCCTTAACATTACCGTGTGTTACTTAATTCGATCAGCAATAGTTCCAAGTTTTGTAGATAACCTAAATGATAGAGTGGTCCTTAAGACCGGTCGCCTTGATTTGGAACAACACTCGAGTCACTCGAGTCTTACGATCGTGAACGCCTCGAGTTATTTTGAGTGGAACATATAACTATGGCTTCCCATCATGAGTACTATTTTACTCTCTCTAGCAGGTAAAATAAAGGAACTGATAAAAGAAACGAACTTTATTATTAGCAATACAACCATCGGTTTACTTGGAATAGAATAGAACAAATAATTCCCAGTAATATACCACGTGTCCCTCGAAATCTTCTTAAGAAAGTTGTTGGTTATTCTTTCTATTTAGGATAATCAGAGCAATATATCCATTGTTTCCTTTGCCCCTTTGGTTCCGTTCATTAGTATTTTTTCCTGTGCCCATACGATTATCCCAATTTAGTCGAGCCGGCGATTTTGAGGAATAACCTACGAGTTAAAGCGATTTGAGCCGTTTAAGGAAAGTTTCCTAAACAAGATTTTATGATATACCAGGATGAATCACACTTTTTGGAAATTCCCTTTCCCGATTTACGTACATCAAAGTTTTATTTGTTGCTTTTTCGCAGACAGACATGTTCAGAATAAAAAGTTCCTAATATGTATTTATTATGCAGACGGTAAAGCCTACTGTTACTTACCATCATGAGATTTTGCACACCTTTATATTATAGTTGTTTGTTCATAAATCATTCAAGTGACTCATCAATCATCATACTTGATAAGGACTTTCCAATTCACAAATACTTAAGCTTCCTTTAGTAACATTCTAGAAACAACCCAACAAGTATAAATAGTTAAGTTTCAGACCAGTTCACTATTACGAAACTGTTCGCTTAGCTAACCTGGCCTACCTTTGAATATCCTATTGTTTCACATAATGCTGGTAAACACAATATATGTGGATCAGATGTTATCGATAGACTTTCTAGTGTTGGTGGACTGGACTTATCTGGTAAATAAACGCTTCGATGCTTCAGATAGTTCTGAACCAGTGGGGTTTTATGGTGCGCCATATTTCAACACTGAAACGCACTAGAAATGTTTGAGGTTGCATTTAGATTGCACTTAAATTAACACGTGATGGTGATTGGGTGTTCGTTATTGTTAATAGTTGGATGTAAATTGATTTTTTTAAATTGATTTGATTAAAGGAGGCTACCCAATAAATAATAGAATAACCTGCAAGTAAAAAACAAACAAAGGAAATAGAAAAAGTTATCAGGTAACCTAATTCGGGTTGAGAACTCCATAATCATATTCATGTCAAGAGCTAGTAACTAAAACAGTATTTCCAAACCTCTATAATAACAGCAAAGCACTTGGTCCTTAGTGTCGAAACTATGTGCATCAATGCGAAACGTCTTCTTTATGGTGTATATGGGCTGCTTTTAAAGGGAGCCCGTATCGCCAGTAAATTACTGATTAATATACATAGATACTAACCGGACTTCGCTGTCAAATAATTTAGAGTATAATCTTGAACCCTATATACGAGATTCACTTGAACAAACATCCGTTTGCTTTTACAACTACAGCTAAAGTCTGCATACTTGACTAATAAAGAAGTAGTAACTTTCAATTCGGTCAAGGACCTTTTTATGATTCAATTAGTCATTAGCGATTATGTATAATTAATTAATAATTATACAACTTTTGCTGCACAATTAGTAAGTCAGACTGTTATAAATTATAAAACACGTAACGCCAGCCAATCTTCGTGTAATGGTCGTCAGGTGTATACGATTTGTCGAGCAAGAAATGAATTTCTTTTGTTCCATACTAGAAACATCATGAATAAGCAATGGATTGGAGATATCACATTTTCTAAAGAATCAATTTTATGTTAGTATTGTCAATATACTGCTCGGATGATTTATCGAAGAATGGTGATCCTTTGGGTATCTTTTGGGGCCTTCAAGCCTTAGTAGTTTGATAGTATGATGCAATAATGTGATCGTCCACTGGGCTTCTCAACAGACCGTTACAATTAACGGTCACGGGGGGATATTGTCGTAAACACCATGCCTTTGCCATGCCAGACACTTTGGGGATTCATTTTTATTACTACATATTTGTACTTGTGCTAGCCTTAACTGCATTGGCGAAAAGATCACCATTATAAACATAGATTTAAAAATATTCTAAAAAACCTGTGCTACAATTTCGGCGTCAAAAATATAAGTTATCTGCCTATTGTTATTGAGTGTTCTTTCGTCTTTCAGTCTTTAGACTGTTTTTTCATTGCCTCTTATGAAATAGAGCGTTACAGAATACGCACGTTTCTCAGATTAGAATTGGCTAAAAATAACTATGATTGGCCAATTATTTGCTTTTGATAATTGATTGATCAATCAATATTGCGGTTTTCTACTTTTCTGCAGATTACTTTTGATTATTTTGGGTAACTTTATGACTTAACAACGTTGTCTCACGATTGTGATTGACACCGTAGATCTGTTGTCTAATCTTATTGCGATAAGTTTTTGAGTGATAGGCTGTACATAATTTAGCAAATACACTCAGTATATTGTGAATAAAATGCCTAGTCTACATATTATACCTATGATTCCCAGATTGAATATGAAATAACGGATTCAAACAATCAACTCAACGACCGAGATAATGATCATTGTCTTTGTTTTTTTTTCTACTGGTCGTTTAGGAGGCTTAATAATAGGCTGAATTTAAAAGCCTTGACTTAAAAAATACTTCGTGATGTGCAAATTATATGGAGCCTCAATAAATTGAAGTCTAGAGGGATAAAAACTAATGTTGAATGGCTAGACTTTTTATGAAGTCATCGTGACCACCTTAATATAAAGTTAGAAACAATAACCCGTCTGATGCTAGGCCAGTTCCAAGCCTTACGTCATCTTCAGCCCATGCCGAATTGATTCTTAATTTCACTTGTTTGACTTAGCATGAAATAAAACTATTGTACCCTGGATTAGACTCATTAAATTTTGTATTATTTTTTCGGATCTCATTAACCAACTCCGGTATCTTGACCAAGCATTCAGTTGGGTAGTGATTTCATTCAATGTTTTCAAATTAAATAAAATACTTTTGCCACATTACAAGATTAGCGAAGACGTTGCGCAATTTGATAGCACACATCTAATCCATTAAACCGCTTTTCGATATCCAATTACTTCAATATCCACACCTATAGTTACTTACTTATTTTCGTCAGTGAATTGCTAAGGCTTCCTCGCAAGGTTTCGCTAAAAGTTCACAACACAGGCTGTTTTCAAAAACACAGTTTCAACCGTTCATTAAACTGGCTGGAAACTTGAAACTTTATTGTTTTATCAAACTATCATGAAATTATGAATTGGCGGCACTTGTTGCTTGATTTTTTGAATATTCGAACACATTGTCACAGATAAAACACTTTTCGGTCGTATTTTCGTTTTTTTTTTGTCAGGTTGGTTAGGGCTCCGGAGTGCGGGCGCGGGGCTGAACGCGCAAGCGGATGTGCGGAGCCGGCCGGCCGACTGCTGCGCTCGACCGACACAGTGTTGCCCCCTACTCGATTGTTAGTGTCGAGTTTTTGTCGACGTATTTGTTTGTAGAAGGTGGAGTGTTTATTTTTATGACGGGTGCTATTATGTTGTATGAAAACTATTTAACAAGATTAGCTAGCTGAATGCCGTTTTTGGTAACAATGGTTTGGTAATGTGCTATATTTGGATACTCTCCAAGTATCCATAGAATTGTTGTGTCAGGACATGCCTGGTTAATTTTTTATATGTTACATATTATTGTGAAAATATTGTTTTAGTGCTTTAAATTTAATAATTAAGTTTTAATTTGGCCGTTGTTTTCATAAAACAAAATAGTTGCATTTAGCAAAATAGTTTTTACTGTTTATCGATAGTAAATATCGACTTTTACGAGTACTAACAACGTGACTCACCTCGCGTCTCAACGCCAACAACAAAACGTTTACCAGAACCAAAATGACGTAAGTGACCGGTAACGACTCGACAAAAACGCTTTACCTCTGCCGAGGGCCAAACTTCAGTACAAAAAACAGTCGGAAAGCGCCTGGCGTTTACGACCAATGTAAATTAGGTTCGTCCGAACAATGAACTTGCACTGGCGAACTAGACCAAACAGCGCGACCACCACTTGTATATAGAACAAGCTCGTTTTGAAAAGAATACTTGTTTGTATGTATGTAAGTACAGGAGGCTCTATGTACCCACGCACACACGCGTAACAGTTAACTGAGTAACCAAAACTAAAACCAAAAACAACCTTAACTGTACTAACGCTACGATGTCACAGTTTCCTCCCATTCAACAGAGCGCGAACGGTTCAATGTTTTTCAGTTATAATAAGACTTCTAAATTCAAGTATATAAGGTTTTTTTACAGCTTTTTTGTCGTGTGTAGAGACGAACCTTGTGGATTTTGGAGGTCATGAAATCAAATTAATAGTATACAAACAAGCAAAAAGTACCATTAAAGGCTATTATCGGTATGGAGTATTAAGTCTCATCCGTGTACTACGATATACATAAGTAAAATAATTACGTGTTTCAAACCAGAAGCAGAAGTAATGGCTAATTACAAAATAATGAATAATTACGGCCTTATAATTAGTAATGTTATCTTATTTTGTTTTATAATATAATGAACTTTAATTTGCAACACATTGATTATGTCGACGAGAGAACATCTTGTCTACTTACTTATCATCCATACAAAAGACTTCAACGACCTAGAACCAAGTGCAGCTACCACCAACTTTTCTGATTTAAAAGTAAAATCAATACTTACCTGAATTAGTTAACCATTTTATATGTAAACGGTAAATTCATGATTATAACAATATTAATACGCAAAAATATCTTGACGGCTGCTAAGGTACCGATATAGTGATAGTAGATTATTGTTATCTTTGAATAACATCGAATTTGATATTGTTATCGTAAATTGTTGTGGTTTTGGAGCACCCCGTCGGATATAGCACTCAATCATTTCGACTAGTCAATCCGACGTTGCCTTTCTCTCTTCATAACCGTTTTTTTTTAAAGGTATTAGTATTAAAATTAAGAGTTTCAGCAAAATTTTACATGTAGGTATGTATTTCAATTGAAAGTGTAGTCTAATCTAAAAAAAAAGATGTAATTTTAGGCTAGGAATCAGTAGCTTTTAAAAAACTTTGACGGAAACTTATTTCTGGGAATTTTTTTGGATGGGAAGACGTTGCGCAAAAACTCGTCTACAAAGAAGAATGAGCAGAAATGTATGGACCCCGTCCCTTTCCTTGTAACACTCCCATCCATATATCAAATGAAAGTACGTGAAAAGTGAATCATTTCATTGTATGACAGCAAACCTGAAAACTATGGGAGTATTGTGTACTAAGTTATTGAGACTTTTATGTCAAAAGGTGAATTTCGATTTTTAGAAGAAAACATTGCTCTTAGCTTTCTTTCAATCTAGTATGTGTACAGATCATGAGAAAGAGTGACATTGTTGACATAACCGGACCTCAACATGCACCCACTTCTGACTCTTTAAAAGAAAATCATAGTACTAATAACTACAACAAAAATCGCGAACACGTAACACATAGTTAACGCCTTTCTTCTACTTCCATAGTCGACAAACTCAATCGTTAAGGCACAGAACCGTGGACGAGCTGAAGGTAGTCCGAAAATCGGTTAAAGAATAACATCATCATGATTTGTTATCATGTTCTTTTTTTTATTATTTTTTCTTTATGTGTATGTTGCGTGTACCGGCTCTCAAATAAACGTTTTTCTTTCTTTTCTTCTTTATTTGACGGCAAACTCTACCATTGCGTTGATTGGTTAAATCAAGAAGCGCTCCCCCTCCTGGCATTTTAAAATACAGAAACGTCAACGATACATTATCAAGAAGATAGCATTGAGTATGGATTAATATAATTTAAGACATACACGACTTCTGCCTAACATTATGTATCGTTGGTATTTTGACTTTCAAGTCTCAATAACTTTTTTCTCCCATGGTTTACAGGTTTGCTGTCATACAATGAAATGATACACTTTACAAGTGCTTTCATTTGATATATAGATGGAAGTGTTACAAGGGATGGGACGTTTTGTCCATTCTTCTTTAAAGGTAGCAAAACTCTTTATATAGCGCATATATTTTTTCCCAATTTGCGCATTAGTTCGTACTACAAAAAGCCTACATTATTATTATCGATATTCAACGATTATCTCTCAAGGCCATCCATCTGCTTAAAGAAATGCAAGGTTGAGATCTGACACAAAAATTAGATTTTCTTTGCAGATGTTCAAAACCTTCGCTGTCATTTAAACGCCTCGTCATCAAGTGATATTCTCGGCATTGACATTAGCTGTTCATTCATTACTATGATTACGGCCTACATGCTTCCCACAACTGGTAACCGAAGGTTGTACTTCCGTTCATATAGTTTGCCCGCGGCGGGGCATCCTGTCTCGTGAGGGGAAGTGTGGCGATACCGGTGGGTAAACTCGTTAGGGGCTTGTTGAATCACTTTTTTTTTTGTTTATTTTAAACTAGTTTTCGCCCGCGACTTCGCTTGCGTTAATTTAGGATTTGACAATGAATTACTTTGTTAGATTTGAAAGGCACGTGGCGCCATTTAAATTTAAATGTTATGAAAAAGTTTTAGTTTTAATTACGCGAAACAAAAACCCAGGCCTGGATCCGGATGAAGTAACACCCTCCCGCCTCATGAATAATGCACTTGCACATGCAGGAAAGGTCCCGCCCTCCCGTGCATATGCACACTGTACCTGACTCGACACATGTTTCACCCCTCCACGGGGCATCCCCAGGTAATGTTGACTTGACAACTGCTCGAGGCACGTTTTATCCACTTGTGTTGTTTTTCTCGAAAACTATTCTTTTTTGGGATGAAAAGTATGTTCCTTTCAGTACTCCTGACAACGTAGAACGTACCTATAATTCAGAATTTCATGGTTCTAGTGTAGGCGTAAAAACTTTGAACAGTTAACAAACAGGCCTACTTTCCCATTATATCTTCTACAGTGGTTGCAGTCTTTCAAACCGACTGTTATATATTTTTTTCTATATTAGGTAGGTACGAGAATAGGTAGTAAAGTATTCTCCATCCTCCTACCTTCACTACCCTTTTGTTTAAATAAAGAAGAAAAGAAGAGGGCACGTGCGAGTCGCGGGCAATCAATGGATCCAAGTGGCAGATTGTCTTGCGGGGCATGGGCAATGGGCATGCATTTGTTCACCAGTGGAAGGCTTCTGGCTAATGATGATGATGATGATAAAGGGAGGCACGGGTGAGCTAGTAAAATTATATTATAATTAGTAAGAAAGGATACATATTTGCAAAAGATGAAATTAAATATAGGTGAGTAACGATTTTCTCTTCTGAATATTATAACCAATCATCATTATGGTTGTTCTATTCATCTATTGTAAATCGACTTAGAGTTAGATTTAGGTACCTATTTAATTTACTTCCTTAAATCGATGCTCCATCTGTTCTAATAGTAAATTGTTTACCTACGGATTCCATGTGTTTTATTAATTAAAATACAAGTTACAAATCTAATAAGTGACTAGCAAATATTATTTAGAATGTGTACAACGACGCTAACTAGCTGTAGCCGTCAGATATTACCGATCTCCAAGACCGTTGTAAAAATCACAAAAGTTTAGTCGTTGTAGAAATCTAGAGTGCATTATTTTATCCTGTTACTTCGAATTAATTTAACCATAGAACAAGCTTTACGACACAAAATTGTAGAACGTAGCAGCAAGGACACTAAGCGCCATCTATGATAAGAGTCGTACACTTTTTAACTGCATACGCATGCATCGGGTCGTTTAGTTTCGCGGCGTGAAGATAGATGGCGGTGCAATCGCGTATTTAAGTTATTGATTTGATAGAAGAAATTATTTACATGGTTTATATACAAATCATATAATACACTAGCATAATGCACTAGTCTCAACTTAATAAAGCAGCTTAATATCCTTTGTGAAAATTGTTATGGGAACCATAAAATATAATTCCATGCCGCCTTTAGCGCCATCTGTGAAAGCTTTTTGCTAAACAAAGAAAGCAAGTCCATAGATGCCGCTAGGTTCTCCTCCTACGCATTTTTTTGCGATTATCTCCATTGTTATCATCTGGTAAGTTAATTTCATTAATTTCGCTTTCAGCTGCTTAGCCATTAAACACGGTACTTATTTGAGTTTTTTTTTTGTACGATGATTTTGAATTCTTGCTAACTTTAATTTATGATACAGGTATCATAAATTAAAGTTACTATAGATTGCTATATTATATATTGTAGCTATAGATTGCTTTTTCTATTCTATTTCAAAAAACATAGGTAGGTACTTGTTTACATTTCAATATTCGCAATTTCATCAAAGTTGCATGCAACCAATGCACGTACTATGTCATTGTTAGATCGTAATGCAACTATGCAAAAATATATTGCATATGACTATTCATTATGATTATACATAGCTCTAAGTTATAATTATGTAAGTAACGCAATCACAGGTAATCGCATTTTAATAACCTTTATGTAACTTCAAATCTAACTAACCATGAAGATTAATGGTAGGTAAGAGTTTGAATGAGTTTTTTTTGTATTTACATCGCACCAAGTTTTTTATAAAAGCAGAAAATAAAGTTGTCCTAAAATATTTTCTTGTGCCTATTTAATTATATCAAACAATTCAAGGGAAAATGAAAAAAATGTGTACAATTTAAACTGAAGCTAAATAGTACCTTCGATATTTTATGGAAGCCGAGATTTTTCTTTGAATTAAGTTTTTCAGACGCATTTGTTTAGCATGCTATTCGAAAAGCGGAAAATTGAGTGGGTCATGTGTCGGCTTATCATTAGTACCTGACTAAAATGAATCATCTTCAGTGGACTGCGAAAGATTGAAAACCCAGTCAGGAAGTTTTTTTACGCGAACATTGTTATGGCCATTCTGGTCCCATGTAGGTACGCGGAAGAGTCTCGGCGTGACATTGCATCTGATTTTTTATCTTGGTTTTTGTTTACATTATCTTCAAATGATAATATTATAGCTACTAATTTACACCACGCTTAGTCACGTGTAGAAATAACGTGCTAGCTGATAGATTCCTATTTTGCATAAATATTAACACGGTGTTAAACAAATGCAAGTAACATGATTGTGTTGATTTGTTCCATTTAACTTCCTTGAAGTGAATCATGGACTCTCTCTTCATTGGAAAAAAAATCGTGTCAACATTCGCAAAATTGAGCAGATACGTCCATTGTTCTCTCATAATGGAGTGTTGGACCTAAATTGTTGGCCGCCGGCTCACTGGCTTTTGGGGCAAGTACGCCAATTGCGTGGGATGATAATAATCAACTAGCGTACTGTTTCGAATGTCATACGTACCTACTTATAGGTATTTTTCGAGATCTCGACTTTCTCGTTGAGTCAAAATTACTTCATAATTGGGATCAATTTGACAAAAAAAATCTGAGAGCATCCAGAGATACCAGTCGCAGATGTTTTCATTACACTATTTATATATTGTCTCATCACTGAATGACTCGACGTTTGGCCACCGTATCTGGTCTGGCTTTTATGAATATAAATAAAACAGTACCTACATAGACGCAATAAAATGAACATAGCAATATGCATAAGTGATTCTATAATGATATTCATTTCCTGCGCCAAGTATAATGCTACAAATAATGTCAATGACAATAAGCAACACATTTTCTTACACCAACCTTGGTTGTGGTAATTACTACATTCTATGTAAACAATTTACATGTTCTAGTATAATAATGCTGTTTAACGTAGTAATTTCACGTGTCGGATGCAAATGAATGACTGATAATATTTGTTAGCATTTAGGTCATGAAGTTGGGAGCATATTGAAATCACGAGAACGGCAGTATTTATTCGACAAATCTCTGTATTCGTACCTGGGGAGGCCATTTTTATCACGAGGTGGGAAATTTCGAAAAATTTACGCGTTGGGACAACTGAAAAAGTATCAATAAGCGTATTTCGTAGAGATTTAAATGATGACGAATTTAACTTACGTACCGAACAGCGTCACGACGATGTGGTTGTTGAAAGCGTGGATGCTTTCAACAGAGGTAACCATATCGTGATGCTGTCTGTACTAACCAGTTTCGTATATTTTGTACGCAAGATTCTATGTAATAACAAAACTTCATTCAAATTTTACACAGCATCGTTACACAAACACGCAAGTACGGCTGCATTGATCTTATCTTAGTTACGCTATGACTAGTAGGTAATTTTTGTTATCATATAAGAAAGTTACGTTACAAACTCGAGTATTTATGTATTTAAAATGAAGAACTAACCTGGGTTTGCTGGCGTCCTTCGTCGCCTCGCAGACGCTCTCCTGACGACTGTCGAGACGAGAGAGTCCATTTCACTCCCAGAGTCCCATCGCGACCTCTGAGGCGCTGGCCGTGACAGACGTCCATCATCCTCTGTATCCCTATCACTACTGGTAGGTGGCAGATTAGACTCGTCACTCTCCGGAGGAGGATCTACTTTAACATTTCTATTGAACACACCGATCATGCTAACATCGCGAATATCGTCCGAACACGTAAATGGGTGGGTCAAAGTTCGTCGTATGTTACTTTTCCTATGCTTCACTTTCACTGACCCCTCGGATAGCGAGCGCTTTCCATTCAGCTTGCTATCAGTTTTTGCGTCTCCCCTAGTGCATTTTAAGTCAGACGGCGATAGGGATTTCTTTCTAGAGTTTCGCCTTTTGTTACATCTTTTTTGCCTGCTTGATTCTCTTGCTGTCTGCATGGTGGTTACATTGATGATTGCTGTAACAAAAAAAAAACGGTCTGAGTTACGCTGTGTGCATTGAATTAAGTAGATATTTGTTTGTACCAGTGTTGTGTAATAGGGCAGTTGTTGGACCTAAGTATAAAATAAAGTCTATTATTGTACACAAAATGCATTGCTTCTTCACGTTTTTTCAAGTCAAGTCCGCACCTCCTTGGCAATATCAAGTTCATCAAAGGTATTGCAGAGTTTGTAACGTAAAAGGTCATCAGAATCTTAATGGAATTGTGAAAATTGCAAATCAAACACCGGTTTATCGACGTGGCGCCATTTGCATTTAATGGCAGAATGCAAGTAGTAAATTATTCATTAACTCCACTTAATAATATGCCATTTTGCACAGGTACCTACTAGATTTACGGAAAATACTAAATGTTATGTTAGTAGTGCGTGTACCTAAATATCGATAGCTTATCACTCCCTCTTCGCTTATCGATTTTCATACGAAGGGAAAGGGTTTGATAGCATCCTGTATAATGCACAGGTAGATAAGTTTTATGTGAAAGTGTGAACCTGTTGTCTGCTAATATTGATAAAAAAATATTGTTACAGAATTTAGGCTTGCTGGCTTGAGTTTCATCTGTAGACTCTTATTACGAGAAGCTGAAAGATAGTTCTACCAGTGCCAGCTAAATAGTTGTGTAGAAATCTCAAGTGCATGCACCATAAAACTTCTTGACTCAAATTCCTCACTATCGGCCATTGCAGATAATGCACTCACTTGAGTGAAACTATAATAATTTTAAACGTCAGACTACATAATTCTAGCAAGGTGCCCTCGACTAGCGACTGTTATCTCAAGCGTAGAATCGCGTTTTTTCTGGCCATAAAATGAAAAACCTGAAGTATAAATTACATTATTCTATGCTGGTTTTTTGACATTTGGATTATAAAACACCTAATTTTATTGCATAAAAAGAATAATAAGCAATCAGTTTTGAGCAAGGATTTTCCGGCAGTATTTTCCCATGGTCGAAAAAAACAGACACCTATGAATTTCAGTTTTATGTGTACCTAGTTGAAAACTTATGATGTTGCTTAATGATATTTAGGTCAGAGTAGTTAATTAATCTGAGAAGTAATTAAGTAACGGAAATAGTTCGTAGAATTACTGGATTTAAAATGGAAGACAGAAAGATAGGTAAGTACCCGTAGCTAGTAGTAAAGTTGAATCTTTATTCATGTGAATTGTTAAATGGTCCATTTGCATATCAACTAGTAGGTTATTATTATAATAACATGTCAGTAATTATTTCATGGTTATCGTAGTTAGGTACGGAAATTAAACAAGCCTTAAGTTTAATGAAATAAAAACCAGTTAATGACATGATCTTGTTAAAGGTCGGAGCCAGTATCAATTGAGAAATAAAATCAAGTCAAGAACAGAAGAAAAATGGTATTTCTTTTCATGTGGCTAGATAATCTAGTTCAGAAATTCGATATGCCTAATCATATATCTGATAAAAGTTAGTCTCAAGATTAAAACCAAATTGTTACTTTGCAATCAAGGAATATGAAATTAGCTTTGAAATAAAATATACCTCCAACAGACGCAACCGCAAACCGAGGAAACGTTATCTACACTGCATAGTTGGTATCACAATTTCGTATTTCACTAAACAAACACACGGCCGCACAAAATTATCTAATACGAATACTTAAAAAAAACAATCACGAATTTACGACACAGATAAGAACATTATTGTTGACGTTGTTTTGGCGCGAATACACATATTGTTTTAACGGAAGCGAAGGCACAGCTGCGTATACAGCGAGCGGTTTCTGAACGTCTAGATTCGAACGTCGACTCGCGGCAAAGGCGTCTGCTTCAGACGGTTCTGCAAACCAAACTGACTGCCATTGCTTTGCTTGCCTTGCTTACAGGCCTAGGCACACAACACTCAGATTAAAACTGAGCGCAAAAATCTTAACTAAATAAAATTCCCACAGGTGTGAGCTAACTAAATTAACATGTGCTTGTAGATCATAAGTAATTAGTACTTAAATTGCTAAAACGTTGGTAACCAATAATATAATGCAAACAGAATTTCAGACAACTCCATTATTAAATAAATGAAAGCGAAGTGTGAAGAAATTAATTAAATAACGAACAATTAAAGTAGTTTTGTTGCATCAATTTAAGTAAGGTTTATTTTTTAAATTTTATTCTTTTTTTTTTGGAATGATTATACTGGCAACTGGCAATACATTGTAATTGACTCAGTAATTTTAATTTCAAATTACGTGGGGCACAGTTGGTTTCTATACAATAATGGTAGTGCTAAAATCCATTCATTTATAGATACTAATGGCCACATTAAAATAAAGTGCTTACAGAAACTAAACCAGCAGTCTTAGCAAACCCAGTGGTTTGTCTTGTTGCACGCGAAAATACAATAAATTATGCTGATTTTCTAACAAGTCTATGAGCTGATTTACAAGAAAAGAGTAGATATTTTGCTGTCTACTTATTCTGGACTCTACATTGAAAACCTCTATTATTTGTTATAAAAGTAAAATTATCTGCAATAGTTAAATAATATTTAAGGTTTACCTGCAGTAAATGGTGCGTGAAACCTGACCTTACGTCTTCAGAGTAGTTTTTACAACTGCAGTTATAAATATTGCCTAGCTAGCCTAAGGTGTCTAAACATTTCGTCACGCTTGAGATTATCGAGGGGGTTATTGAGGCGTCACGATTAAGACGAAGTATTCCTCTTACCCGTTGATAGATATAGTTTTTATTTATCAATGCAAAGACCCTTTTCTAAAATAAAATATTTTTTTAGCAGGAGGTAAGGCATATCGACGTTTTATCGGACATAGTCCCAATTTCACTCAGTATGAAACAGGGGAACAATGCGTATCTACTATCGGGGATCTGTTAACTGACTTATTCGAAAGAGGTGTTTATAACTATTTTGTACATCAACAAATTATCTAGGTTAGGGTATGATAATGGAGGTTATTCTTTTGTAAGACGCCAAGAAGCTGAAACCGTTGTCCTTATGTTCCCATACTAGTCTATACATATAATAAAATAGTAGGAAAGTCAAAACTGTACATTGAATATTTTTTTTAAAGAATACTTGGGGTGTGATCTACAATCGATACCGAAGCCAAAAATATAGTTTTTAGAATTTTTGTCTGTTTGTCTGTTTATCTGTTTGTCTGTTTGTCTGTTTATCTGTTTGTCTGTATGTATGTCCGGGATAAACTCAAAAAGTACTGAACGGATTTAAATGGTTCTTTTTTTGTTGTATAGGTATTAAGTCTGGTCAAAACATAGGCTATAAATTATTCTGGAAACTTGAACACCTGGCGCAGAACTGCAACAGACCAGCAAAACTATAAGAGATACAAAAATGGTTTGATAGCAAAAATTGATCGACGTGATGAGCATTTTCTGCTGAGAGAATAAAATTGAAGATCTGGAACACCTGATGTGGAACTCCAAGAGCCCAGCTACACTATAACATGTACAGGAATGACGTCTTAGCAAAGTTGTTCAGCCTGATGAGCACTCTCTGTTGACGTATAAAAATTGAGGATCTGGAACACCTGATGTGGAACTCCAAGAGCCCAGCTACACTATAACATGTACAGGAATGACGTCTTAGCAAAGTAGTTCAGCCTGATGAGCACTCTCTGGTGACGTATAAAAATTGAAGATCTGGAACACCTAATGTGGAGCTCCAAGAGCCCAGCTACACTATAACATATAGGAATGACGTCTTTTTTTTTGCGTGGTAAAATCATCAAATGAGGCCTCCCACCCCCACTGTCAGACTTGTACTGACTAAAATCCACGGTGTCCTTCAATAGCCCTTTATGTTGCTCTACTGTGTCCTCCGGGCGATCTTCGTAGTGGTTCCTCCTTTCTCATCAAACGCAGGTACCTCCCGAAACCGACCCGTTTCGACCGGACCCGGTGAAGACCTGCGTCATGCGGTAAGTAAGGACGCCGTGAACACTCCAACCACTCCTCAAAGAGGGGTCTTACCGCCGCTATTGCGGCGTGCCCGAGGAATGACGTCTTAGCAAAAGTTTTTCAGCTTGATGAGCACTATTTGTATTGTATATGTATAAAAATTTAAGATATGGAACACCTGATATGAAAATCAAAGCTATCACTAATTTCACATACAGTGAAATTTGTATCGTGAGTATTTTATAATTATACAAATTATAAAATAACATAAGCTGGGATTTCTTCCACGCAGTAAAGGCGGTAACAGTTTAGGACCGATTTTCGATGACGATGAATATTATTGTACTTGATTGTACTCTACTGGCCAAAAGCCATTATTTTTTTGCCGGGCTCTTGGAGTTGGGTAATAGACTTTTCAGATCTTAGATTTTGACGATTCCGTTGTCGCTGGCATAAGCAACAGGATACGCGTACGAAGTCGCGGGCAGAAGCTAGTAAGTAATAAAATAAAACTGATAAGTCTGTAATAATCAGAGTATTCGCGGTATTACCGGACCGTGGAGATATGTTGAAGAACTCTTCATGGCAATGCGATGTGATACGATACGGTCGTTACGGCAAGGAAAGCAACGATAACAGAGAATTCTGTACAGTTAAACCGCTTCCCATTTTACACATTTCATTGAGTCGACTATTGACCCGAATTACGTGCTATTGCGAAACATGCACTGTTAGTAATATTGATAAATCGACAAAACTGATAACTATTTTCCCATGAGTGCATACGTGGCCTGGTATGTGTCAGCTTTATTTTTATTTATTTTGGCGAAAGATGCCTGATTTTAATGTATATGAATCGTCTTCGTGTCTCATCAGCTCTATTTCAACTTGACTTTTTATTTAGAGGTTAATTTTTGCTCAACTCATGTTTAAATTCAATAAGGTTATTGTTAATGTTCTTGGCTCCGATGTACATCTTATTACCACAGCATACGATCAGACAAAATTCCCCAATCAATAAAACATGATTAAGTTATTTTGAAATGCATTTTAATTTTCGACACCACTAACTCTTTCATCTTTCGCAATATCTTCAGAAACGGGTGTTTTGAGGATATTGCGACAGAAACGCATTTTGTAGTGAAAAGAAAACACTTGTACTGAGAATCTCGAGACAAAAGTAAAGGAGAATGTTCGACGGAACCAAAACCTTGTATTTAACAACGACTTTTACATTGAAGGAGTCCAAGGCAAGTTATTTATTGATTTATACGTACATAAGGCTATAAAAGTGCATTTGGATTTTAGTAGGTTCTTGTAGGTGGGTAACATCTTTCAAAACAGATTTATACCACCTTCGTAAATATTGCTAAAACCTCGTTATTCCCAAGAGAAGCTAGATTCAATTACGTTGGTTAATGACACAAACGTATTATCATGACAAGGAAATGGTATCTCATAGCCTGCTGAGATGACATCTCCTGTATTTACAGGAAAATCATCATAATTTACTTCAGATTCTTTGTAAAACTACAAGTAAATAAATCTGACTAGTAGAGCTTTCTGACAATATTATATTCTCGTTCACAAACATATCACGGGTTCAATTGACTATTTTAAACGACATAGAAGGCGTCGTTAATGGTACTACAGACACAAAATTTGAAAGTAAAATGAAAGAGAAAACGGATTTAAACGAGTACCTTAACTTCGAAGAATGAGATTTGTATTGCATACCTATGCCGATTTTCTTTCCTCTGGTTACTAAGTGCAATTTCCCATTTTCTTCTTACAACTACTCACGGCTCGACCTTAAAATATCTAACGCCAGAAGGCCGATTCTCGGTTTAGAGATGGTGTCTAGAAATTTTAATGAACTCTAACGTTAGCCTTCGACAAATGGCCAATTTGACATATCAACTTTTAAAATTTGTCAAAAAAATGACGTCATTAGAATTTTTTGTCGAGTTCGACACCATCTCTAAAACCGAGAATCGCCCCCCAGTTCTAAATAGAAGTGAGCCGACAAAAATGATATTAAAAAGTGGGAAATTTTGTAATATTTTATTTGTCGGAAAAATTATAGCCCTGTCAGAAAGATGGCTTTAACAAAAGGTACATTAAACAAAACAAACGATCATGGTATAACACGTAGGCCACAATTCCAGGTACCATAAAGGAACTTGAGACATCAAAGCCGCTTTACTTCCATCTAATCCACAGGGCGGATAGCATAACGGATATACAGACAACTTATAGAATCATGTTAGCTAACGGACGAGGCTTCAGCTTACCTCATCTATCATCCATAGCTATCAATATACCGTATGCCGCATAAGGCTGCGTTTGCGCGACCACGGAGCGTGCAGCGAGTTAGAATTGCTTACACTTTTCCCTATATCAATCCGCTGTGTATGTACTCGATAATCCTGACAGGTCTGTGCAATCTGAGACAAAGCACGAATGATTAATGTTACGTCCTTTCATAACGATTGCTCAAAACATTCAATGGAAGAGGGAAAAGGATGGCCCTTCAAAGCCCCTCAGACATTGCAAATGCATTCGGAAATGATCTATTGAGACATTCGTATTGCAAGTCTGTCTCACCAATCATGGTTAACATGCGTAACGTGACATGTTATGCGGTACCGCATTACGCAACAGAACTTCATAAAACAAGTTCATTAAACAGTTATGTCGATAATGATGGGGAATGCGCGACAAGTTCAACTTCCCATAGCTAGGTGTGGCGTTCCCATGGCCCCAGTCCCCAGAGACAATGGTAATGTAACGTTATCGTGTTATCTGTACTTGCTATCGTAAGTTAGGGCGCGAAGTAATATAAACATGCGTTCAGGGTTAGCGAACCTCCGGCAAGCCATGGACGACTCGTGACAGAATGTTAGAGATAGGACATTCAAGTTCATTTGGTAAAAAATGTGCACAAGGACTACTTAGTCCATGCAAGAGACACAGCAAGAACTCTCACTATGGAATCGTTTCGATTCTTGTTTCTAATTAATAGCTACGTGGTAGAATGAACATGTTTTATTATTAAGCGAACACCAGATCCATTTACTTATTAATCTGGCAGACTGGTTAGTCATTTTTTTGCTTTATGCAAAATCGTTGTCGTAGTTGGACATGTTCCATATTAGAACTCCTGGAACTGTCAGTTTCAAATTAGTGGCTTCTGAATTTGATCATAATATTCTATAAAACCTACTCATTGACGTCAACTTGATTCTTGATGGAAGGAAAAACATGCAGATTTGTGTTTTCTGCGGGAGCTTATTAACCACAAGAATGTAGAGAATGTCTTCTGTCGAGACGAGAGCCGCAATATTATCTAGTGATTTCACAAACACGTCGGAAGTAGGTACTGCTTGATGATATTTACGAGTAAATCAATTGTATTTTATTTGACAATGCCACAAAGAGTAATTGAGTAAAAATTGAAAATTTTAATGTTGTAAACTTTTTAAGCAAAAGAAAGTTGGAAAAAAATTGATTATTACCAGATGGAACGTGCCGAGTTAGAGATTTAGCTACTGTCAACAATTGTTATTGTATTATTAGGCTTTGGAACGTGCAAAACAATATTGTAGCCACTAATGTAATGTTTACCATTTAATGCTAGTTGACATCGAGGGGAACATAAGGCACGAGCATAGTCGTTGGGGACCATCGCAAATCCCTAACACGTAGATATACGTATACACATCATATTGACAGCGTAGTATCTAATCACATAGTAAAGACCTCTAGCGTACTAAAGCGTGCCTACGAATTCAAGTCTCCACGCACGATTTTCAAGCCAGACTTGACTAAGCCAAATACGCGACTAATTACTATTGGCGAACCGATCGATCGTTTACACAGGATAATTACAAAACCGTTCGGTCATAAATCTTATCTGAAACAAAGCTCCCTTCACATCACTTTATCGTGCTTTCAAATAAACATTATCGTGTTAGCTGCCTACTTGATCAATTACTACATATACGCCATAGATAGTTTCACTACATTAGGCTAATCGATATTAGAAAACTACTTTCCACTTTACCAATATTTTATCTTAAAATCAATAAGTGACTTGCTGAATTCAATTACACGGTACTTGCACCTACACGAGTAGAACTTTTAAACAATAGAGTAGGTAAAATTCAGACACCTGGTCACTGTTTCAAAGGAACATCAGTTTTGTAAGTTTTACTTGAAATAACGCTCATGCGTATGGATATTCATTAAAGCAATCTTAAAGTTTTAAAACAATTGTCACTAGTCATTACTAGACCTTCGAATGAATCTTGAATCTTGCTAGTGTTTTATTCATCTTAGACTGGTGATTCGTGCTTATTTGGAATCTTAATCTAACTAAATAGGAATTTTCTTCGTATGAACGGTAAGCTTCATAGAAAACCAAGTGGTGATGGCACTGCTAAAGTTAATAATAATAAATTTTTCTTGGTATTAAAAATGAACCAGAATAAAAGATTGAACAATCACGACTTAGTAACCTTTTTCTTTTGAACTCCGTACCGTTCAAACAGATCTACTGGTAAAGTTTCGGTCGATGTAACTGAAGTAAGTACACCGCGTGTCCCACTTCTTACAAAACGTAAGATCGGCACTCACTTGGACGACTTCGAGCTATGTGGGACAGGCGAATGGACTTGCCGACTACTTGGGTACAAGAAAACAGGCTGTTATGAAAATATTATTAAGAAATAACACATGGACTGAGTGGTTAATTGAATGTACTGCTGAAAGCTATCCAGCGCATATAACTTTGATGCTCTTGATTAGAATTACGTAAACCTACTCTTGATGGGATGTTTTGCATCCGAAATATTGGGATATAAAAGTAAAACTGTCATCACTTTATCAGACAACTTAGACAGCATCAATCATCATCACCACAAGGCCACGTAAAAAATTCACAATTCTCTCTTCAATCTCATTGTTATGCCTAATAAACATTTTATTTCAATGGCATCCAAGGAATCGATCTAGGTTTATTAATTTAGATCTTTTTGTAGTTATTTGAAAGTGGAGCAAAGTACAAATGATCTTAAAAATGAAACCGTCTTTTAGTCACGAACTTTGCTCTTTGTTACTTAAGCTCTCACTTAGATCTTTTAGGTACGATTTCAAAGTGTGTTCCTATACTCGTAGCACACGGTTAAAGCAAACTATAAAGTTAATTGTAACAGCTGTACAATAGCAAAACTGAAAGCGATCATTATGTCCATACGACTACTGAACTTGAAAATATCGGTTTTTATTTTATTGTTGCAAGTTTTTTTGCAGGCAAAAATAAGAGATGAATATAACCCATCGCATTTCATTAAATTACAAAGATGTCTGAGAACAACAAACAACACGACTTTACAATTTCAATTAGAACTAATCGTTTCGTAGGAGTCAATTAAGGAAATGGGTTATTGGCTAATCTGCTACTAGTTTATCGTAGGGTAAGATTAGAAACTACTGCTCGACGAGCAGTTCCCACAGAGAAAGAGACCCTGACACCAAAACCGCAAGGATTGCAATTGCAACTGATCAAATGAGAATCACGATCATTCTCACAAATAGTCTGCTGATTCCACCGACATTGAGGCTGTAATGAAGTGTGAAGATCGCAGCATCAAATACAATTATCTATAGCTGTGTTACTTATAAACAGTTTTTGTTTGTCGCTCGCACGTCACGGCTTTGTTGGGGAAATTCACTTCCTACTGGAGGACGTTGTGTTTTCTTACTTTTTACGATAATTATTAATTTTACTCGCCGCACTTGCACAAAGGCAGACTTGTTAAAACAACTTTCCCAGAGTATGCTAAAGAAAACGGCGTCATGTTGGCCGGTTATTACCCCTGCATACGTCGGTTGGCCAATACGAGATAACCTCTAGATATTTAAATCCACTGCCAAGTCGCACTCTAGCAGTTTAATGGTTCACAAAGTAAAGAAGCAATGAACAGTATAAGCTTGCGTTGGATTTCTAAGCAATACGTTCTGTAGGTAACTGATTTTCGTTTCATTATGAAATGAGCGTTTCTAAGTAAACTCGTATTTTCACATGATGCAGTAGTATGCACTTCGTATACCTAAGGTAACTGAACCGTTACAACCAGTCATGGTTTTAAATTAAGGGGCTGATGCAATAGTGAATGAATTCATTGGAAGCAGATCCAAGAATATCTTAAATCCGCAATTACCTATCACATTGTTTAAGTAATTGTTCAGTAGGAAGTTTTATGTTTAAAGAATGTAATAGCTATACTATTAGTAGATCGATACTGACCGTTACGCGAAGGCATTAGCTAGCTTTTTAAAAAGTTCTAATATCATCATTATCAGAAGATAGGATCTAATATCAGTGATGAAGTCCTCACTAATTTTGATATTTTAAAAGACTGATCGTAAATAGTCGTAGCTAACCGTACAACCTTGTGCCAGTAACAGATAAATGACAATTAACGATTTCCTGCGCTCAAAGATACCTGAACGTTAGCTAACGTGTGTTACCGACGCAGGCGCATGCACCTTTCCATGTCTCGAGTAAAGACTGCTAATAACCTGATGACCGGTATTATTAATGGTATTCGATTTGAGGTACTACTTTGACTTACTGAAAGAGTCGTTTGCGCTCCAACACAGAAAGACGAAGATGGTACCTAAAAGGAACCAACTGTAACACAAATTGTAGACAGTAGATTGATATTAATATATTTTTTTACAATTTGTCGAGTACATGGTTGAATCTACACTTAATCACCCTTCACTGCCCTTCAGTGATTATGAAAGTTAAGACATTTACATAAACTTCTGTTAAACTGTCTCAATCAGGAATAGAAATTCAAATGTATCAGTTTTACAATTAGGTAAATGGAACTTAAAGCAGGATATAATCCAACTGCCTATTAAATCAAACAGATAATGTTAAACCTGCACAATGTGGCAACGTGTCATTTCAAACAAAATAATACGATTTAGATTACCCTGTGTTGTCGAGTTATAAGTTTAATATAGGTAAGGTACGTGGGTTTACTTCCTATTAATACAACAAGTAGACCATTAGTGCGGTAATTATTTACTTTTATTGAGATATTCATTTTTATTGTATAGGTAGGTATCTAATAGTTACTTGTAGGACAATTTCAAGATCAGGAAAATAAGGCGGAAGGAAACGATGTCGGTTAGATATTTCTTGTCATTTTCTCGTATCATTACAATGTTATGCCTATTGCCTAACCTTATTATTTGTAAAGACAAAGACTTGTTAATTAGCGTGTATCTGATACTCTTCTGTATGTGTATAATAGTTAGGTTTGCGAAAAGCTATAATTATTATTATGCATTAAAGACGGATAGTCTGTTTTTTAATGCTCACCTGTGCAAACATATTTAATAGAAACAGTTTGCGAAACAATGAGTTCATAAAATTATCATAAAATTACAATAAACTAAGTGATGTTTACGTTGAACAGTTTTATCATACAATCTTCATCAACTAAAAAAATATGATCTAACATAATTAACACCTAACAAAAATACTTATTAGTAAAGTTAAATGGCGGGACGAAATATCTTCTGCAAAAAGGATTGGTCCGCAATGGTACATGATAGATTTGTGTAGAATGTGAAGACGGAGGCTTTTGGCCAACAGTAGAACATTACAGATAATATAGATAATAAACTTCAGGGTTAATAAAAACAAAATAGGCGTGTGTATCCTCAGGTCACATACCTATCTACAATATATGGGAGTAAGTAAACCCACACTGGCATTGTTCCATCAATGTCACCTTGATCAACGTCGCCTCTCTAAATACAAGGCGCAAGGTTGCAGCTTGCAGCCTCATTAAAAAAATATTAATAACTACTTACCTACATGATTGGCAAACTTAATGGCGTTACTTGTAAATTGATACTAAAATGTATCTAACTAAACATTGCTACAGGAAGTTTGATTGGCTAGGTCACATAATTATATTTATTTTTGGAAGTTGCTGTTATTTACAATGCTGAATGGAAAGAAAAGCAAAGGACTCTTTTATACTTGTGTAACAGTAACACAATCATGATTATCTCAGAACTTCAAAAACCTAGATAATCTTCGTTTTATGTTTCTTTGATAACAATTTGTGACGGAGTTAGGTTAACCCGCTAAAACGACCTAGTTACAACCTTGCTACTTTGCCCTTTTTATTTGAAAGCTATGCTATCGTTTAAAAGGTTACTTGGTTGTTCTCTAAGAACAAATATAAGCCGAGAAAGATATAACATCTTTCAAATCGTTGCAGATTATCCAGTCACAGATACGATTTAAGTTGATAATATTCCAACAAATCAGAACATCTCTAAGGCTAATTGGATGTTTAGAATTATATAGAATTCGAGACAACATCGCATTACTTACATTAATAAATATTTTCCTGACATTTAATTAATTGCGTTTACATTAGCCCGAGAAAGTAGGAGCGCTTTCCCTGGTGCAAGAACCTCATGAATGGATATTATAGTAGGTATCTGTTTTATCGTAATATGCAAATTGAAATTGCTTACAGGTAATACATAGTACTACCAGTATTTGCTACTTTCATCTACCTTAATAGCTTACAGAATGATTGTATACTGCCAACAAGAAAATGTCAAGATAATAAGATAAAAATATGACCCACTGACCTTAGCATTCATCATGTTTGCACTGTGACTAGAAAGGTTAAAAGTGTAAACTGTACAAATCAGATTTTATTTGTTAGAAATCATCAAATAATAATAGCGCAATCTTTAAAATTGTAGCTCGAAAAGGATGAGTAAGTGAAACTTATACAATCTATGCTTGATTCTAGCCATCACTTGCCAGCAAAAAAGTCGACTAAAGCTTGCTAGGGTTTCGTCTTGTTTGACCTCGTCGTCACGGTAATATAATCATACAGTACTCCAACTTCATAGAAACGGACGAAAAGCGAGCTATACCTACGCGCCTCGATGTCGGGGCGCGCTCGGGGTGCAGACAGTCACGGCTGTACCGGAGTGTCGAGCGGACGGTGTGTTGGTTTTTTAACAATAACCGCGTGTTTTTATCTCTAAAAATCAGTTCGAGTACATATCTAATAAGACAAGTAGTTTAATTAAGCTTTATATTAGAATGCGGATTTATTATACTTTAAAATTTAATAATAAAGCATTTCGTACGACTCAGTCGTGGCGCAAATATTTTTCGGTTTCAAATACTTCTATAATATATCGGACTTTTTTAAGCCCGATTTGTTTTTCAAACAAAAACATGATTTTTTAAATGAAATCTACCAATCAAAAAACAACACGCATTTTTATTGAACACTTCCTATTCATTATACAAAGTATTTCATTTATTTATATAAAAAAGTATATTTAAAATCACAAAACTAAAATAGAAACAGAAAGTACGCAAAGGCAAATGTTATTAAAATGTTGTAGACGGGTAGCCCTAACGCATGTTTACGTACCGCGCGGCTGTAGGTATTTAAATCTGTCTGGCGGCCGAGTTACGCTACTGTATGATTATTATACTGTGTCGTCGTCTTCTTTAATTGACGGTTGATATCTTTTCTTCTATGATACTCTTATTAAAAGCAAAAAATACTTGACTTGTTCGTTCGTTGACAAGTCAACAGTCGAAATAGTGGCGCCAACATTCAACACCGAACCGCGATTGCCATGAGTATCGTGTTTCAACAACATTAGTCCACTTACGCCTCAGTTGATATAGAATTAGGTATTATTAAAATATTGTTGTAATTATACTTGTCTATCTTGTCTCCAAGGCTATTCAGAGCGCGGTGAGAATGGACCCAAATATTGTGGATTCCGTTTTAGAGTGTTGAGCGTGCCAATTTGTTGTTGAACTTTTAAACGTTCGGGTTTGTGCAATCATTTGGCATATGAACAATATTGTGGACGCTTTTACAATTAAGTAGAGGTGAATGATCTAGATCCGTCGGGGAGATACCTACTAGTATCGATTTCAACTGCGGATATTAAAAGAGGATTTACTGTCTTTATTTAACTGTGCTAGCATTATGAAACAAAATAATGGTTTACGTCGCAAAACAAATAATACGGATTTGGATCTTTGTTGTCATGCGGTCAACTATTAACATAACGAAGACCATTAATTTGAAGAGCCATTAAGCTTAATCTTTCCAATTGCTTTAAAATAATCTTCAACATTAGAATAAGGTGTCTATAGTCATTATTATCTGTTATTGGTTGATTGATTGAGCGTATATCCTTTAAACATTAAGTCAAAATCGTGTCAATCAGTACGTTATAAATACCAGGTTAACAGTACCCGTAGGCGGTTTGCCTTGCCGTACTTGTCACGTAGAAAGCCTGAGACAAAGGTCTGTCTGCCAGTTCACTTGCGTAACTCGAAATCTGCATGTCTAATGATCGCTTTCGGGTCTTGCCATGATTGATTGAGCTGTTATGCAAAAGAGGTTCATAGTGCAGGCGATTTTATTCAGATTACGGTCGCGGTCCCACGTATGTTGAACGTGTGAAATTAACCTAAAGTACCTACTGAAAGAATTTTGTTTTTGCATGAAGATGATGATTTTGTTAGACTTTGTAATGTCGTGTGAACCTTGTAGGTACAGGTTACACAATAAATATTTCTCTGTTCCTTTCACACTGACTACGAACTGTCACAGTATAGTAGTTACACGTAGTAAGTCTTTAATGGATGTAAAAGTGTTGCACATGCAACTGGGGCTGACCTAAATCGTAGAACGGAGCTCGGAATATACGCTATACATAGTTTGAAGTTACGTGTGTTCCGTGTTTCCAAGACCGACTAAATTGTTGTAGAAACATAAAACTCTTTAGTCTTAATGAGCATTTGTCATCTTGTCAACGCTCTCAATCGGGATTTCAAATAATTGTCTATCCATTTGACTTGCTAACCATAGTTTTTACATAAATCAAATTATTCAATCAACAATATAATAACTGTTCCAAATTAACTTTAATCAATGCGATAAATCTTAGTAATATTCTTGTACCGAATCCTTCGAACATCTAAACTCTAAACCACATTCTTACCTGACAGCGTTCTAATTGCTAACTTAATTTGACGTCACTAATTAACGTACATAGCAGCATTATTTGCTAAGATATTTAGCATACATACCAAATGAAGCGGGTGATAATTGTGACCGTAATTACAGCCAATGATTATAGACTGACGGTGATCACTTTGAACGTTAGACCTAGGTAGGTACCTACTCGTATTAATAAAGTGATCTATTTAGATCACAGTTCGCAACATGTCACAAGCGAATTTATAATGAAGTATCGAAACTCGTAGCACAGGATAAAGCTTGACTTGAGACAAGTTAAAAACTGGAGTGGTTTTGCAAGTTTTTTTGCAAGTCGTTTATTTCTGAATTAATAGATGTAGCGACCTATGTTGCTGTTCGCGGAGATATATTGACTAGTGTATTAATTATAGCAATTTTTTCATTGAGTAAGTATTCGATATTGAAACTTTATTCATCTGTTTTTCCATGTATCCGTCCATTCATAAGCAAGTAACGCACAAACAAAAAAAAAACTTCAAAAATTTGATCTGAATTGTCTTTTTAACCCTTTTTACTTTCAATGAAGATATTAAACGAAACTGATCAATTTATTAACAGCTACATTTGTTGTGGAACATGACGAATCTACAAAGTATCAAGCCTCTATTAGAATCGGTTATCGACAGACAAAATGGTAGGCGTACGAAATTATTTCACAAGGAAGCAAGTAACAAATAACACACAGGGGAATACAGCCTGTAAAAGTTCTTATTAAAGGACGATATTCCTATGAGTGCAATGGAAAGGAAGGAGGTTGTGTTAGTATGCGCACCGATTTGTAGGAAATAACGGAACGACCAGTTGGTTGACGACTGTCTAAAGTTCGCTATCTACGAGTTTCTAAGAACTTGTTTGAATAAATATTCATTTAATATTTTTAATTATTCTATCAAGGCATGTAAAAATTTAAGTTTGTTTAACAACTGGACTATATGAATTTCACAATTATAATTCATTAAAATAAAATTATTAAACATTTGACCTATTCTGAATTCAACAAAAAGCCTTTTATAAAAAAAAAAAACAGCTAGAAAGGGCTCTCAGGAGTAGTCATCAAAAACAAAATCAAATGTTTGATTTCACATAGGCCCACTTATGAAACGTCGACAAAAGGGAACCGGCAAGAAACTCCATGGTTATTATTTTTTTTATTACGCATCCATATAGGTAATTCCTTAACAGGTATGAAACACCACAATACTACTTTGTACAACAATCATTAATTCCAGTTTCATTCCAGAGAACTGGATTGCTGTTATCCAAGCATATTTTTGTTAAATAGTTTTTATAGTAGTAAGTAAACAATTATGAATAACAGCTGGAAAATGGCAGAATGAAAATCCATTAACAACACATTTCTTATATCCTTCCAAGTTTTGTGTCCTGATAAGATTTTTTTCAACCATAGTTATTTTAAAAAAAAAAGTTGCCCCACACTAGGAATTTCTACTGTATCGTGGGTGCGTTTACAAACATTGAAACCCACATACACAAACAACAAGACCCGGAAAAACTACTTGCAGATCATACAAATATTCGTTCCGTGCGGGGATCGAACCCACGACACACAGCGCAGTTCGATTGCTCGGCCACTGCGCCAAACGTGCCGTCAGTAGTTCGAGTTTATGGTCACAAAAAACTGGATATAAAATCTTATCATAAGAGTAAGTAACTGGAACTGATATTACTGATGTGGGCACTAAGGCTGCCGGCACTAAGGTTGAAGTGGGATTGGGCGGGCCATGCGTATAAAATGCATAGGGATCGCTGGGCCAGAGTCGTTACGGAGTGGTTACCAGATGGGCGTTGTTGCCGACAGAGGCCTAGAAAACGCTGGCGTGACGCATTCATCAGCGATTGGCTGGAGAAAGCCGCACAAAGGAAAGAGTGGAAGGTTATCGGGGTGACATGTTCCCAGCGGTAAGACAGTGTAGGATAATAAAAAAATAAAAAAGAGTAAGTAAAAATAAAAAAGTTGCCATAAGATCCACCTACTCCACTGGCAACCAGTCAACTATGTGGGTCAGTAGGCCCAAATTTAGTAAAATCAAGGACTGATACCTAGTAGGTGTGGGCCAAAATAATTATGATTTAGAGGCCTGACACAGCCAGAAATAAGGTATTGAGAGGTATTAAGATAGACCTAGAAGTTTGTTTAACACCAACAATCTGTGGGCTACATTGCCTCTGGATTGGAGGAACTCCGATTAGTTGAAAGAGGCCTTCTTCGTCCACCAGTGGGTTAACACAGGCTAACAGTAACAGTATAATTGCAGGTAGGATCAAATTCTAGTAGGTTTCCAGTACCAAAACACATTTGACCTGTATTTTTAATCAGTTAAAACAAAAATTGACATGGATACAATGATTTTAAAATTCACAATATGTCACACCATGGTATAATTTTAAGAGTGTCATATATGTTTTTATTATTATCAACATTGACACTGAGCCCTAACACAATGTTCGATCCGTCTTATCTGCCATACAAACATTAAATCATTAAAATTACTACAGCTTAACATCATTTATGTGATGATAGTTTTAATTCATTTTATTGAATTTTCACTGAAATTATATGATGATGATCAAACTTGAATATTATAATAAAGATTAGTTTATAGTACTTTTGAAATAGACAACCTACTGACCAATACTTTAATTTCTTTGTTGTGTTTTTGTATTGTAATTAATCTACAAAGGCTCTTTTTACTTTTCAGACGAAACCGGTTCGAAAGGCCCTCTTCAAAAATGTTCTTAACATAATTAAGAACCTATCAATAAATGTTTGTGAATCTACTTACCAGCAGTAAACGCACCCACCCAGATAGCGACATTAATTTCTTAAAAAGTCTTTCACGAAAATTCTTTTGTTTTGTTTTGAGGATACCGGGAAAACAGAACACAAACAAAAATATGTCAATGTCAAAGGGAGTAAACTTTTTGGTTTGTAAAATATTATTATTGGCATGAATTCTGGGCCTTTGCGCCTTGACGTGACAGCTTTCTGTCAGAAAAATTCTGATGTTTGCTGATGCACCCCGCAAACTATTAGAGATTTTAATTTTACTTTTACAAAATGTATACGTCCGACGATAACATGCACGTATGGGTCGGACGATCCGTCTGATATTTTCTGACCAACGAAAGCTATCCACTAAAAAGTGGCTATTTATGTGTTAACACTGCCAGTAAAGCTCATAAAGAGAAATAGTTTACTTTATTGACATTTGAAGTAATAATCTATAATAAATATATTTATTTATTTTATTTATATATTTAAATACTGAGTGTTTCTTTTAAATGGGCCAAAAGGGAGAAATCTGCATCCATAAGAGATACGAGAAAACTGTCTTATGAACCTTTAGCTCTTTTTTGATACTGATAGTTTTGGCGTTTTTATTTTTTTGGTCAAGTGTGAGCTGTCCACAGAAATGAGTGAAATTGACAAAAATTTTTTTTAATGCCGTTCGGCTCTGTTTCATCTCAGGATCATTACATTGTATCGGAAGAAAAAAATCGGGACGGTGGAAGTTGGTCAAAGAAGAATGGGCAAAAATGTATGGACCCCGTCCCTTTCCCTGTAACACTCCCATCCATATATCAAATGAAAGTACGTGAAAAGTGTATAATTTCAATGTATGGCAGCAAACCTGCAAACTATAGGAGAAAAAAGTTATTGAGACTTTTATGTCAAAAGATGAATTTCGATTTTCAGAAGAAAACATTGCTCTTAGCTTTTTCTCATGATAATATGTGTATAGATCATGAGAAAGAGTAACATTGCTGACTTAGCGGCACCCACTTCTGAATCTTTAAAAGAAAATCATAGTACTTAGTAGTAATAATTGTATGAAAATAATGAATTTAAACTAGATTGGGGCTTTAGAAGCTCAAAGCTGTGGTAGGGGTACCACAGACCCTACTTAGAAGAACATGGCCATAAGACCGTCACATGCCGCCACAACCAAAACGTTACTCAACTGACTAACGAGGAAGCAAAGGAGTAAAAAAAATCACCGGTGTACTATGGATGGTCGTTGAAGTCATTTGTTGGTTTCCTTCATTAGTGTCCGAAGTGCTAACAGTGTCTGAATAGCTTTTTGTCATGGTAATGATGCGTACCAACGCCAACGCTTGTACCCATCATTTCCATGTGAAAATCTATGAACATCGCCGTGTGGAGACACGTTCGTATAGAGTATATGGAAATATGTGGCACGACTATAATATCGCCGCGATTCTATCGATTGTGGAGATAGCGCCTTATTCTTTTTCAAAAACGCTGTAATTAAATATTAAAACTGCCATTTTCAAAATCAATGTGTTCCATTATAAACTCTGTGAATCCCGGCCGATCTTCCATATACATAATTTCTCGTAATAACATACTAAGACGAATTCTGATTCGAAGTAAAGATCGCGAACACGTAACACATAGTTGACGCCTGTCTTCTACTTTCATAGTCGACAAACCCAATTGTTACGGCACAGAACCGTGGACGAGCTAAAGGTAGTTCGAGAATCGGTTAAAGAAACTAGCAAGTTTTTATTTTTTTTGCATATCATGTGACATTTTTTTTTAATACAGTAATGTCAACGATGCATCAGCACACAGTATTGAGTATGGATTAATATAATTTAAGACATACATGACTTCTGCCTAACATTATGTATCGTTGGTATTTTGACATAAAAGTCTCAATAACTTTTTTCTCCCATGGTTTACAGGTTTGCTGTCATACAATGAAATGATACACTTTCCAAGTGCTTTCATTTGATATATAGATGGAAGTGTTACAAGGGGTGGGACGTTTTGTCCATCCTTCTTTAGCAAAATAAGTTTTCATACAAAATGTATGAAAGAAAAAAAAAAACAATTTTTTTTATGATGCCATGTTATTTAGTGTCTTGTTAAGAACATTTCATTGTATGGGAAGGAAAATGCCCGGGCAATAGAAGTGGGTCAAATCATATGAAACACTATCACTTTTAATACGACTTTATGCTGTTAGAAGAAACATTACTCTACTTTTGGCCAACTTCTACTGTCCAGATATTTTTCTGCCCATACAATTATCTTATCCTTATATGAAAGTAAGTCAAACAACATAATAAAAAAAAAATCGTTTTTTTTTCGTTCATACAATTTGTATGAAAAAATATTTTGCTAAATTTGACCAACTTCCGCCGTCCCGATTTTTTTCTTCTGATACAATGAAATGATCCTTACATGAAACAGAGTCGAACGGCATTAAAAAAAATTTTGCTCAATTTCACTCATTTCTGTAGACAGCTCACACTTGACCAAAAAAATAAAAACGCCAAAAATATCAGTATGAAAAAAGAGCTAATGGTTCATAAGAAAGTTTTCCCGTATCTCTTATGGATGCAGATTTCACCCTTTTGGCCAATTTAAAAGAAACATCCTTTATATTAATTGAGGGATTTTCTTTTGATTGTTTCCCTAGTCGATGGATAGATGGCGCTGAACTTGGTATGTTACTGCAATGAACGGAACGTCGTCATTTTTTTATTTTTTTTTCACTTTATTGTAATTTTGAGATCTTAAAACGTAACGTACATGTCATGTCATTGTCAGTCACATCACATCACACCATTGGCATTTGGAAATAAATAACAACAAGGAAAAAAAAAATATTCATTGACTTTTTGATTTATGAGTTTTCCACGCCATAAAGGAAATGTCCCAAGAGAAAAGGAAGAGAAGTCTGTGCCTCGTGGATTTGTGCAAACATGAACGCATAAATCTACAGATAAGCGCGCGAGTTGAATGCAGTCGGGGTCTGAGGTAAAGAGCGGGAGCACCTCCCCCCGCTACCCGCACGCCCCACCTCACGCGCCTGCAGTGTAGTACTGTGCCATCTTTGTCAACAGCATTACCGCATTCCTAAGCTCTGCATTCAACTCGTGCGCTATCTGTAGTAACGTAGTCAGTTCAACGCCATCTACAGAGTTCTTGGAAACTACTTTTTTTAATACTCGTAAAAGAAAACTTGTCATTATAGGCCTTTGGAGAAATTATGTCTTGAACGACCATCTAATTGATTTATAGAATATTAAAATAAAATTGAGGTTGGAGAAGAATGGCAAAGACCTTTAGAAGTTGCAAACTAAGTTTAGCGGGTTAAGCGATATTGGCATCAATCCTAAACAACAAAAACAACCCGTGAAAAACCCGTAAATTATTTTTTTGATGTATTTGTCCTCTGACGTGAATTCGTGTCAACGCAATGCAGACCCAACCTATTGCTCCAGAATATAAATACACCAATAGGGGTTGTCATCCCTTGATTTGTTTAATGTCCACTTCCAGTTTTCAAAAAGCAAATATGGCACAAAGCCTAGAAGCCACGCCAGAAACAGAATTTAAAAAATATTTTCAAACATAGAACAAAGTTTTTCTTTTTCAAACAAAATAATAAATGCGCGAGTGTTTTGTCTTTTATTTTGTGTATTTGAAACAAAATAATTCAGCTCTTAGGCAAAATTCTATAATTCTATTCATCAAAATCATTGGAGATAAGAAATGGCGAAAAAGTTTATTGCTTGGGTATTAGTAGTAAGGTAAATAAACTCAATAAACATGTTTAATTTCTACGATTTATTTCCATGTGATCTAAAAATTAACTAGAAAACCTCATTGGATTGTCTTTGACGGTATATATCACTTTATTTTCGTTAACAGTATTATTTTATTTCCATTTCAGATTTTGATTATTTTGAATTGTGTTGAAATATATACAAGAGAGTTGCTTGAATTTTATGATCACCATGAATTGCTATGCTTGCATGCTGCATAAACTGCTTCAGCCTGACCGGCACTGCTTGAGCATCCCGAGGTTTCAGTAAGTTTTTTTGCTTGTATTACAAATTGTGAAATATTTTGATAATTGTTGAACAATCTTTTGGCCTAGGCTGATTATGCTGAAATAATCAGATAAATCAGTATTTTTTTTTCAGTATATATTTAGTTTCAATATAAAGGTAATGAGAGATGCAATCAAAACATTTTTTTTTACATGGTTTCATCATCAAATGGGTCCTCTCACCGCAGGATGGGAGGGACTGTCAGTCTTGATCTGACTAAAATCTATGGTGTCCTTGAATGGCCCTTTAGGTTCCAAGGGTATGGTTACTTGATACCACAACCCTGGCCGGATGCAGTTAAAAATTGATTAATGTTGTGAATTATTGATTCAAACTCATTAAGGAGACATTTATGTAGTTTCAGACTGCTAGTGGGTCTGAAGGTATGGGTACTTTATTATCTTATTCAATTAGCTCATCCGTTATTTACTTAAAATTTTGTTTCAAGGTAGTTTTTAGAAACATAAGGCCACATATTAATGGCATATTTTTTCCCTTTCTCCAGGTCCGTTGTTCATTTCAACAATATGACTATAGGTCTGGGGTCTAGGATCTGTTTAGCCCAGATAGGTACATGGTGTGTAATATTTTTAAATCTAAATAAGTATAGTTTTGAAATTGGTCAAGTAAATTTAAAAAAAAATGTAACCAACTTCAAAACCAACCACTAAAAAAGGGTAAAATAACCTACAAAATAACTTTTCTTTCGGAAGTCGGTGGTTTTATTTTTCATTGTCTTTTTTGCCACCGACTTCCGAAAGAAAAGTTATTTTGTAGGTTATTTTACCCTTTTTTAGTGGTTGGTTTTGAAGTCGGTTACATTTTTTTTTTAAAAAGCTTTTATTTTACTCTTTTTAGTTTAAATATTCAACCCAAATTCTTGTCAAATAGGTACATCATTTTCTTACATGTGCACTAGAATTTTGTAATCCGTAGCACCGTTAATAACATCGCTCATGTATAAAATTAGCTAATAAAATTCACTATCTCAAAAACTACTGAACCGATTTTGATGAAACTTGCAGTGTTCCCTCAGTTGAACAATACCTAGTATAACAAAAAAAGAATGACTTAAATCGGACTTGTAGTTCCAGAGATAAGCGAACACAAACTAAATCAGTTGATGCCTACTCCTTACTGTTAAGGAGTTGTACCTTCCATCATCAGCTCAGCTACATGAAATTATGATTACCATACGCAAATACTTAAATTACTTCATAATATTTGCAAAAAACTATATGTGGGCCTATAAAATTTGAGGGTTGCCCTCGATTTCTCCAAGATCCAATCATCAGATCTTGACTTGGTGAATATGGGACCACTCCGGAAGCATCTCCTTTCGAACAAAAAAAGAATTTTGAAAATCGGTCCACAATCGCCGGAGCAATCGCGTAACAAACACACAAAAAAAAAAAAAAAAACATACCGTCGAATTGATAACCTCCTTCTTTTTGAAGTCGGTTAAAAAATAGGTTTGAATCGTGTAATATTTCAACAGCATATTGCATGTTTCTTTTAAAAGTTTGGAAGTACTTATGATCTAAATCCGAGCCGGAATAATTAGGTAGGTACTGGACTGTTCGTTTTCATCGACTTGGGCCAATCGTGTCATAGATTCGGCAGTATTCGGACGAGGTCATAGCACGGCGGCCGAAGGAGTCATGCGTCATTGCTAGCATGACTCCTTCGCAGAAGGAGGCGACCGCTTCCCGTTCCTGCGACCTGCGTCAAGCAGACGGTGAGGACGACGCGGCGCCTCTCCAGCCACTCCTCAAAAAGCGTGCCCGGTAAAGCAACCCTACGTGAACATAATTGATTGATAAGTTAAGAGGTTGCTAAACACTTGATTAGTTGATTTTTATAATTAAGACCGAATATATTTATAACAGCGATAACGCCTTACACTTACGATTGTTTTACTACAGTATCTACCAGCTATCTTAATTCGGACAATCCGATTGAGGTACTAACTACTTAAAATATATTGTACTGATACTGATCATTAATCCTTGCCATCTATAATGGCTGCTGGCGGCTGCAAATAAAACCGATACTATTTACTACCGTCACCACAATTACGGTTATAGTTTCAGAACTGCGGTTATCGGTACAAGTGTGTCAAATTATAATATTTATTTAATGTAAGCGTGTGTTGTACGTGATGGACGGGTATTGTGTCGGCCTCATACTCGATTCAGGCCGAGGGTTCGCGCTAGGCAATGTAAATTGAATGACATAAAAATTATTAAAGAGGAAATTCATATATTAGTGTCAGTGTTTTCCGTTGCAAAGCTTAGCTTTTCGGTAGAGTTGGTGGTAGGTTGTAGTTAAGGCCTTTTGTGACTGGCTTTGGACGCCTGTATAGATTGATTGAATATTTTGGTTGTAATAGTTTCAGTAGTATCACGTGGTACAGCAGGAAAAAGATGATTTTAAAAATGCCGTAGTATTTATTTAGCGGATTTATTTTCTCGCCATCGACAGACCCATAATCTTTAGTCTTCTTTCTACCAAGTCATTTGATGTTAAATGTCGAACTCTTTATATCATTGCCTATTCTTTTTATACGGACACGCGTACCTATAAGTAATTTTCAAAACAAGAAACTGGTCAAGCTGGAGATAGGTAGGTGCAATATATTTCGTTTTGCTTATCTTCCCGCGCAGGTTGTAACTCGTGTGTGTCAATCGTGGAAAACGGGTTATTCTGGTGTCCTGTCCATAGAGCCACAAGCCACATACAGCCTAGTTTACATTAATAGATTTTGTGGTTTTGTTTTATCGTAATCTTTAGAATGTAGAGATGTTGTGAGATAGTTCATTAAACTCCCACTACTTCCAAAATTATGCACAGACAGATAATGTCGAATAGATACTTCCAAATAAACGGTTAATGTGTTCTAAAGCAAGGAATTTGAATATACAACAAATTAACATGGCTTGGGGGTTGATTTCATTTACGTGTAACGAACAAATATAAAGCCAGTAGGATAGGTATTTACTAATTTATTTCAGTGAGTATATTTAGTTTTGTCTCCGTGCAAAACACGTAGAAAACTCTTATTTCTAAAACAAGTGTCCTAGGTTGCCAAATATTTATTGTACTGACAGGTCGTGTTTATCGGTTATGCTGTCGACTTAATTAATTCATCGAATGCTAGAGGTTAGAAACCGGTTACTTTTCGGCTTTTAAGTGCTAGATAGTTTGGTTTTTAACCGACTTTCTTTAACATGATTTTAAGAAAGAGTGCCAGAGAAGGCCGAATTAACTGAAATTATAATGTAAATGATAAGAAATCCTTTTTAGCAATAAATTTATTTCTCGATCGTCAAAGTAAACCTAATTACGCTCAATTTCCTAGTTATCTCGGTAAGAGGGAAAACAGCTTTTAAGCTTACGAAAATTTCGAATCTGAATAGGTAGACCTACTTGTTAGAAGATATTATTATGTTTAATATTGAGTAAAGAAAAATGAATTATATAATTACAAAAGATTAATTTGCGATTAGGTTCACAATTTTGTATGATCCAATGAATTGAACAATCTATTATGTTTTTCAAAGCAATGTACCTACCGATATTTTTATGTATGCTACGATATCTGATTTAGCCAATTGATAGATTTTTTATCCAGATAATAATAATAATAATAATAATAATAATAAAGCCTTTATTAACGATCTAATATGTTACATTTCATCTTAACACTACTTAGTACTCTATGACAATATTTTTGACTATGAAAGTAATTAATAGCTATAATTGTTCTTGTTAGACACCGGTTTCTGGATCGTCTTGCTTTCCAGCATAGGCCTCCCCAAGTGTTCTCCACAGCGATCTATCCCTTGCTTGTCTAGTCCAACATGCTCCTGCTACCTCCTTGATATCATCTTCCCATCGTCTGTATTGCCTTCCTTTACCTCTTTTATTGTATCTAGGACACCATTCTGTTACCTCTCTCGCCCACTTGTCAGTCTTGCTCCTTATTAAATGCCCTGACCATTTCCATTTTAATTGTTTAATTTGGTATTTTATATCGGTAATCTTTGTCTGTTTTCTTATTGTTTTTAACTGAATTTTATCTTTTAATTTAATTGTGAGTATGCTTCTTTCCATTCTGTGTTGACAAGTTTCTAAGGATTTAATATTTTTCTTTGTACAGCTCCATGTCTGACATCCGTAAGTCATGCTTGGTAGAACGCATGAGTCAAATATTCTCTTTTTTCCTTCAATTGGTATATACGAGTTCTTCATTACGTCTTTTAGAGCCCAATATCTCTTCCATCCTATGTTTATTCTATTCCTGATTTCTTTTGTTGTGAGGTCTGTGGGAGATATTATTTGGCCTAAATATGTGTACTCCTTTACATATTCCAGGTTAGTAGCATTGCCAAGTTTAATAGTAGTTTCAACGTTGTTTGTCATCAATTTCGTTTTACTTTTGTTCATTAACAATCCTACTTTTTCGCTTTCCCATAACAGCTGTTCGACCATAACCTGTAATGTCTTTGGATCTTCACTTCTTAAGGTCATCGGCAAATCGTAGATGGTTAAGCAGTACTCCATTAATATTTATACCATATTCTTCCCATTCCAGCTGTCGAAATACATGTTCTAGGGTTGCTAAGAAAAGTTTGGGTGATAAAGGGTCTCCCTGTCTAACCCCTCGTCTAATGGGAAAATATTCTCCTATCTTTTCTGTTCGTATTTTGGCTTTCATATTTCTGTATATGTTTTTAATTATTCGGACGTATTTACTCTGGACACCTTGAGATGTTAGGGCTTCCCATATTTTCTCATGTTTTAGCGAGTCGAATGCTTTGTTGTAGTCGATGAATGCCAAGTAATATTTGATTCTGTATTCGTTACATTTCTGTATAATTTGTTTAATGGTATGAATATGATCTATGGTTGAGAAACCACTTCGGAACCCTGCCTGTTCTTTTGGCTGATTTTCGTCTAAGGTCTTTGTTATTCGCCCTAGTATTATCTTAGAGAAGACTTTATATAAATTAGACATTAACGAGATAGGTCTGTAGTTTGAAACATCGTCTGTTCTTCCTTTCTTGTGTAGTAAAATTATAGAGGACACGGTCCATTGAGCAGGTATATATTCAGTTGTAATGATCTCATTAAAAATGTCAGTTAATGTGTTCAAAATAGTTTCGGATACTCCAATTAAAAGTTCATTTGAAATGTTATCATCTCCTGGTGATTTCCCTCTCTTCTGTAATTTTATGGCTTTGACAACTTCTTCTTTTAGTATACATGGAACTCGATTTTCTTTTTTAATTGTAACAGTCTCGTCAATTATATTTGGTGCGATTTGCTCATCGTGATAAAGATCTCTATAGAAATCGGTCGCTATATCTAATATTTCGTATCTTTTGGATTTGTGTTTTTTTGTTTTGTGGTGTGTCATGTTGGTAATCCAATTTTTACTTTCCTCGAGTTCCTTCCACGCATTCTGGATTCCTCCTGATTTTGCTATGTGAGATTTAATTGATTCTGTTCTTAGTGTTTTTCTGTACTTTCTTAATTCTAGATTTATTTCCTTACTCAGTTTGGTAATATTTTGTCTATTATTTTTTCTGTTTTTAAATAGGAGTGTTCTTTGTTTTATTAGTTTTCTTGCTTCGGATCCCAATCTATCCTTCGGTGGTTCGTTATCCCTTCCTAGTTTTTTATTGATTTCTTTAATTTCTTTTTCTAAAATATCGTATTTTTCCTGAACTGTTCTGTAATCATGTATCGGTATTAGCTTGGTTTCTAGAGATTCTAAGATCTGTCTTGGTATTGGTAGTACAATTGGTTGTCTGCTACTTTTTATATGTTTCCTTGATTTCTTTGGCGCTAGTATGTTTAAGTGGCCTCGAAGTAGTCTGTGATCGGTAAAATAATTAAAGTTGTTAAGAACTTCAACATTATAGAAAAGATTTGGTTTATTCGTAGTAATGATATATCCAGATAGGTATTACTAAATTAAATAGAAAGTGTTGGCACTTCCACATAAAGCATAGAAATCACAGTCGACTAAGTAACAATGACACGGAAATATGGGATTCCGCGTGACTTTAGCGTGTCAATTATAATTATTTTCTCGTGTTTACTCAACAGTTAAAAGTATTTTTATCAATTTTTATTATTGGATAGTTTAGTTACTACAAAATGGCATAGATACATTTTAGAGGGTTTTTGGTCGAAGTGTAGGTTCTTTACCACTTCTAAGTCAGTCTAGTTTTGGCATCATGTCGTAAAAATAAATGAATTTCTAACATTCCCGACCAAACCCATGCGGTATTCACTTCTTGTCGAGAAAACATAATAACTCGCAAATTCACAATGTCGCCTAGTAAGTAAGAATATTCCCTCTTTCTCTGGCCTAGACAGGGCAACGCTCCCTAACTGAACCTCCTCCTCCTCTACTTTATTTTATTTAGCCTTGCACATCCTCTGTGGTTAAGCACGATTTGTGTCTGTATTCCCAATAAAGAAAACAGGAAATCTCATTTCCTTGAGTTAAACTAGAATGCTAAAGACGCCAATAAAACATAAATAAGTAGATTATGTTTGGCATTTTTTCATTTAGAAATTACACATTGAAAAGTTTTTGATTTACAACGAAATATTCATCTTATACACATCTCGTTCATAAATTATTCACGGTCATAATATACACGTGAGGGGTTCGTGACAAGGCAACATTTTGTAAAGAATTCCAAAGAATGCACAAGTATATATTGAGTCAAAACATCGATGGCAACAATTAAAGTTTTGAATCAGTCTGATCTGCATCTAGCTTCTTAAAATAATAAATTAATATAGGTGCTCATGTATCTGCCTCTTACGGTCGAATGGTCATAGACGTGTGGAAGGCAGCGTGAGAGGCGAGGTGGGTGCAACGTCCTGCGCACAAGTCGCCGCTGACTGGCATACGTAATGCGCCCACTACCACAGACCACTACTAAGGGTCTGTACCACTTCACGATCAAAAAGTTCTACTTTTATTATTAGTTCTTGCTTTTTTTTCATCTATTGTTGCGTGGTGAGTTTGGTTACAATATTCCTAGGTTATAAAATCACAAATAATCTACCTGTCACAAACTTTTGCGCGTAGTTTTTTCATACAGTGAAAAAATAAAGTTTCAAAAGGGAGGGACGTAAATCCCTCCCGTTTTGGTAGAGGCCAATGACTGACTTGCTGACTTAACTATCGTACAGCACTGGCTCTTAATTATTAATTCTTTAAATAAGATTATTAAAGTCACCGAAGTTGATAGACCCCTTAATGTTATGCTAACGTTTATTACGAAACGTCTGATTCAAAAATGCCAAGTCGTTTACAGGTACAAATGTTTGTAGTGATTATTTGTTTCCTACATCTGATAGTTTAATAATTATGCAGTTAAGTAATCCCAGTTAACTAACCTCAAAAAATTGTAATCGCAATTTGCCCTAAGCATTAAATAAACTCTTAGATAAGTTTCAAATATAGACTTGTACAATACAGATGATTTTATCGAGTAAGAATAACATAACATGCACAACATGATTGAATCCCGCAGTACGTTTGTTTAGTCATTTGCGTGGTTATTGAACCGATATTGACAAAAGATTGTAAGTCATTCATTCAGTTTGTACCATATTCAACATACGAGACCACCGGTTCATGGATCACGTACATACAAACTAAGTACATTACTTTCAACAACTTTGCCATCAAGTCAAGTCAGTCATGTTGTCTTGTTTTTTGTTTTGTAAAATTTATAATTATTGGTTTAGTCTTTCCTAGAAAAAAAAACAAGTCATAAGTCCAGAAGTTCCGTATTAATTTGTTTTACATCATAATTTTCTCTATACCTCTCAGTTTATTTGGGTTTGATTCCGCAGCTGTTGTCAAACTCCTCATTTTAGCAGTCACTTCCTTTTTAGCCTCATCGTTTTTTACATGGTCGTTCTTTTCCATTGTGCAGTGCACCAGTCACAACTTCACCTGTCAAATTACAGTCTTTTCAGTATCTACTAGCCATTCTTTGTTCGTCCACATATTTATTTAGATCATATTCATGGTACCTATTACTCTTTTTTAATCATGTACGCTACAAACGTATGAATGAATCAATGCTTGTTACTCAACCACGTTAAAATGCCAGACGATCTGGATGAAGGTACAGAGATAGAAGGTATAATCCTGTGTATACAATTAATCTAATTACGATGATTTTGACGGCACAGTTGGCGTAGCTGTTGAACGATAGACAGCAGCGTAGTGTCGCAGGCTTATAATAATATGATGTAAACGTTGTTGTTCTGAGTCTGGTTGTTTGGGTATGAGAGTTAAAATGTTTGTAAGCGCACCCACGATACTGGAGAAATTACTAGTGGAAGTGGAGATAACGTTTAAAAAAATATTATAAAAATACGAGCTTCGTTTTTAATGCTTTATTTTCCTTAATATCATAATTATAAACATTTTAGTCACAACTAACAATCTTTGAGAAAATAATAAATTCATTTAACTAGCTGCAGACGCCAGCATATCAAGGTACCTCAATCTGTCTCTTGAATTGATTTTCAATCTTATCACAATAGTGGAAGGATAATGTTCGAAATGTACAATTTGACAGATTCGTGTAGGTTGACCTGCTAGTGTCTACTTTTAATGTCGAAAGATTTTCTAGGTTTATAGATTTTACACAAATGAGTGATAATCTATTGGCATTCCATTCAAATCAACAAATAAATAAATGTTCTAATAGCTCAAAAAGAAAATAACCATTTGAGCTTATTTTATTCAAAACCGTTTCAGTGTGTTTGGAATGCCAACCTTTAAGTATTTAAAAAACATGCAGCAGTAAGCTTCTTAAGATGATTTCAATTCGTAGTTTGGTACCTTAAGCATCCTTGAACATGATTTGACCATCTTTCTTTTCATTTCGTAGCAATTAACGACAATGATTTTGTCCCTTAAAAGTTACTTGAGCAGACACTTCGATCTTTTGGCATATTTACATAACCTTAATAATTTTTTTGTTAAAATAATAATCGGTATTAGTTTTGGCTTTTTTCTTCAGTTTTTGATGATGTATGACTGGAACTACTAGTAGAGAAATGATCGATTTCATTTGGCTCTCTTTCAGTAGTATCGTTTGATATGTTAGGCTCACATTTTACAAATTCTATTGGGACTTCTGACACATTTTCTGGACGAATATTTGTTTTGAGAACCCGCTCAAATCTTTGAATTTGTTTTTGTTTTTTATATGCTGATAATTCGACAAGCACTGTAACCTTTTGACAATCAAACTTGTGTGGAAGAACTCCTTTTTTCAATATTAGTCTTCCGCCCATCATCTTGTACCTTGTGTAGTTTGCCAAATCCTCTTCAACCTGTGCGAGAAAAATATTTAGAATTTTCATTGTCACAAAAGTAGGTGTAGTAGGTGCTTGTAGGTATTGTATAAATTATACCTGCATGCAACCCTGATTATCCCAACTACAATAATTGTAAATGTGACGGTAAGAATAAGATAAGTATTACAAAAATCTCATGTTAAGTAAATACAAATGAAAGTAATACTTACGTCAAAATGATCTTCACAGCAATTGAAACGGGCTTTCTCTGAAATATTTGTATCATTCTTCTTCATTGCTTTAAACCATTTCTTTCTCAAATCTGCCTTTTGTGGAACTTGAAAAAACAGTTTGTTTGGTGTAACAGCTGTTGTGTTGACGCATTTAGGCACAATACAATATTTGTATGACGGCATTATTAATCAGTAATTATCACAGATAGTATTACAAGAGACTAAATAATCAACTGTACAGACTAAAACACTGCGATCAACTGCGAGCAAGAAGCAGGCGGTGAGGAAATGAGGAGGTGCGGGGCATTGTGTGTCAGCACGGGTGAGAAAGGGACGGCGTGACTACAGCAATGTAGTGCGGCGAGGGCGATAGAGACGCCAGATGACGTAATGCCCGCCGCAAGCTCATCAGTTGTTGGCTCTCAGTTGTGTGTAGTTCTCAAATAAACTTCACTGAATACTTAGGTATCGTGATTTTTTAACGAACCTCAGATGATCACTGAGAGGATTTTAAGGACGATAAAATTCTACCGTAGCGTGGGAACAAACCGATTACTGAAATCCATTCGTTTACAAATCCAACTGCCTATAATTATCCTATTACTGAGGGCTAAATAAATAAATGCTTATTAATTTACTAATTATTTTATTACATAGGTAAACTTTTAATTAATTTTGATAACAATGTATTTTTGGGCCCTTCCAGAAAACCAGCGCTGTGACAGTTAAATGTCACAGCACATGCTGAGGTAGGCGCTTTTTGGCCTCGCACAGGACTAAATTGTTTTGTGTTTTTTTGTTTTGTTTTACCTTTGTTTTTCTTTTATTAATTTTAGTTTTTCTCTGTTGTTTTTATTCATGTAATTTTGTTTATTCTGTCCTGTGTGTCCCAATAAATCTCTTATCTTTCTCTTTCTTTCTTTTAATTTGCTGCTGAAACTTTTATGAAAGTGAAGTGATCGTTATTGGAATTTTCCGCAGCGGTCCATGCGTCACCGATAGTTAGCTTTGTCTGAATCAAAGGACGTCGCCGTGTTTTAAATTACGAGTACATCCTTATCGAAGTTCTGAGAAGAACGATTATTGAAATCTTAAAGAAGAAGGGTAATGCATTACCTACAGTACCGAATGCGGATCCGATGCAAATTGAAAGGTGTCTCAATTTTTTTTGTTTCCGGAAAGAAACCAGAATTTCTTCACATATTATATTAGTTTCCTTCACAGTGTTAAAAGCAGTATCAATAAATTACCTACACAAAGTAACACGCCTGTCTCGGTACGAACTCACGACCCGTAAGAAGGGTCGGTGACACTATAACACCACCTACAAAAGAAGAATGATCGATAAATTCTAATGAAGCAATTTCATAAAATATAGGTCTAACTAACTGTCCTGCATTAGTAACTGTCATGTTATCAAACAAGTTTTAGGATTAAAAGGGATGGTAGCTACATTGTACAGTCAGGTTCAAAAATCCAGCATCAACTTCTTAAGGCAATAGACTGATGCTTCACTTTGACTTACGTCCTTTTGTAATAATTTGTTTTAATACTATACAAATCAAATTAACTTAAAGTAATGATGGCGCAGTGGTAAAAGTCGTAGGATTCGTACGCTGCGGCGATGGATCGATCGTCACCTTTTTTCCAATTATTATTTTATTTAATTTAATTTTCAATAATTACTTTATTCTTTTTGTTATTACTAATACTTTTTTAAGTAGGAATTTGATAACATAATTTGTTTTTTTGTTATAATTACCAATATTAGTCATTAGTGTTGCGTGTCGTTCGTTATAATCACAGATATAATGGTCTATCTATATCTGTGGTTATGATCATAATTTTAGTATAATAAAGCTTTGTAGGTAGATCACAGAAAACGAAACAAAAGTGACAAACGTAAATTATTTTTATTTGCGAGGTAGACAAAACTATGTTAGTTCATTTCGAGTCTCATAATGGAACGTTGTTGATTCCTGATTATTTTATGTGACGATTGTTTACGTATAACACTGTTATGGTTTTGCAGTGAAGTATTAACAATGGGAATTATATAAATATTAAGGGCGAACATTATAGCCCTGCATAAAATATGTGGATGAAACTTAAAACAAAATATGAAATGAAACCGGACTAAGTGTGAGTATAAACATTTAAATTTTAACTATTTCACATGTTAATATTCTTTTATAAATAAGGTTCCCTATTCAAAAGTGTTTCTTTAAAAGTAAAAGAAAAGTGATTAATACTTAGTATGTGCTATTATATTACAGTTTTTCTTAATAGTAAAATAGATCAACAGCTGTTTTGCATAAAGATAATAATAGTATTCTATGTTTTGTTCTAGTGACGTATCTAATACTATGAGTCTGTGGGATTTGAGATATGGCATGATGATGAGATGAGTTGTTAAGAATAAACAGGGACGCAAGCGACGTCCGGGAATTAATACGAAGGAAAATGGTTTCCGTGTAACTAATTCAACACGAAATTAATAACCGTTCAGCGTGCACTCAACATTGAAGGCTTACATCATCGAATATCACCTATAAACCGTTACGTTTATGGGAATCCAAAAAAAGTTATGATTTTCTTGAGGTCCTTTTTTTATATGAATTTTGTTTATTTATTGTAAATAGACTGAAAACGTAAACATCATTTTATTGATAACTTATTATTTAAGGATTAAGAATTGAGGTATGGTTTCAAACATCTTTTCGTAAAGAAAACGATCCTTAAACTTACCTCAATATCTTGTATCAGGGTATTTTTTATGCAGTTTGGTAATTTTTTATTTGATAATATATAACTTTTTTTCGCTAAATTGAACTTGGTGGAACGGAAGAAACTTGATAAGCTCAATAATTTTTGGCACCGCGGTACTGGAAAGCAAAGGGCAACTGGCCCTTTGTGTTCCAGAGCTGCCATGCTAAAAGGCGTTTATTTTGGAACAGTAACGGGGCATAGCGGTTCTTGAGCGTAAAGGTCAACTAGCCCTTTGCATTCCAGGGCCTAACCTAACCTAATCGGTCTGAGTCAGGGTGACCCAAACCCCGAGCTCACTTCGCTCACTCTTGCGGCCCAGGAAGGCAAAGAGCAACTTCCTATTTGCATTCCAGGGCCTAATCTAACATTTCCGAGTCGGGGCGACCCGAATACCGAGCTCGCCTTGCTCGGTTTTGCGGCACAGGAACGGAAAAGGCAACTGGCCCTTTGCGTTTCAGGGCCGCGGTGTCTTGATACTGTTTTAAAATAAATGGCTTTAATAATGATAACTTTATTATTTCTTTTGGTAAAGTAAATACGGTTTTATTAATTTTCTTATAGAAAATAACATACTAAGATGTTCGCAATTAGAATACCCTGTAATTGCTAATTAGCTACGCATAATAAAACGTAAGTTACCCTTAAAACCACTTATATTAATGTTAAGAAGATATTTTTTAATTGTTAAATTCTCTTATTTACTGTTTTATTACGTCAAAGATTCATTTAAATAATTTCAGAATTTTGTTTAAATAATAAAAATTGCATCTACGATTTACTACAACTATTTCACATTATATTCAGCTCGAATATTCATAATTTTAGCGGTTTTATAACTTTATCTAAAACATAGAATTATAATAATTACAACTAAAATATATTATTATTGCTAATTACAAAACATGCATTTTTATTCTAAACCCTGTAGGTAATAAATTATCATCATTGGCAAAAATTTAAAACGAAATAAAATTACAATAAGCAGCACTAACGAAACCACATACGAAACTTGTGAAAATATTTAACTAACAAAAACAGATGGTGACCATTGCATTGCCTTCATTAGATGATCTAACATGATTGTGCGGATAGCGTGGGGTCATGATCAATGTGGTTTGAGTTCGAATCTTAGTTACGTTGTTTTGTTTTCATTAAAATCAATCTTTAATTTAAAGAGGACATTTTTTGTTTTTATTTAGTATCGTTGAATTCGTGACAATATTTTTAATAAATAACTTATTTATTTATTATTATTTTGTATATTTACGCTTATTGTTTATTTTTAAAGAAGTTATATATTATTTATTGTTTTAAGTATTATTTAAATGATTATGTTAATTTTTATTTGTTAAGTTAACTAACTAACCAGCTAACCAAAAACACACACAAAAATTCCTAACAAGGCCATTTCTGCCTGTGTGTAAACATTAAACAATCGAGTAAAAACCTACAAAAAATCTAACAGCCGCTGCGTGATATTTGAACTCGCACCTCTTTCGATTAACGCATTTATGTAAACGCCTAAACCACTGAGCTAGCTGGACTCATATTTTAACGTTGAAATTATGAACTCTACTTGAAATTATGTTGATGGATTATTGTGTCTCTCGAAAATAGAAGGTCGTAAGTCAAACTAAACGTTAAGCTATTTCTTTAATAGCGAGCTACAGCAATTTTGATTGCCTACTGTACATAACGACTGCTTTGGAAGACTTCAACAACAGCTTCAAGCTGGGTTATAAAATGAGTATAAGTAGAGTAATTTTAATTAACAGCGGTTATTGCGACTGCGCGAAAATACGGTGTGGCGAAGCATGATTGGATAGTAAATCACAAATGAATATGAACGATGAGGCTAGAGTAATAAAGATCAAATCGGCATTGTCAGTTCCTAATAGCTTGTAGAACTCTAAGGATATCACATAAAAGTTATTCAGTGAAGTGTAGTGTAATCTGTTTAGTGATAAGTTTTAAAACCCTAATTTAAACAGTTGAAGTGTTTTTGAAGTTCATTATACTTTGGTTCTCCCATCTGGAAGAAATGTGGGTATGTGTTCTTTGTAAATTAAATAAAAAAAAAACTTTATTTTGAAGAATTTGATACCAAATGGCTAGTCTATCAAGTAAAGGTAGTTTGCGACAGTTATCGTTAGCTGGTGTACTAAAGTTCATAAATACTAACAGTTGCGTTTTACAAGTCTTCTGCATTCCTCTAGGGCTACGAGGTCATACTGTAGAGCGTTCACTGCTTGTCGAAATAATAAATACTTCTTGTTTATTTGCCTCCGTTACTTAAGCAATACCTTCGAGTAAGACTATTAGAGTAACGATCTTGTTTGGGTCATTGAACATCGATTGATTTGCATCAAGTAGGACAATGCACGGTGCACAGTTCATTGTAGTTACAGAAGCCATTACCATCATGACTATGATTACCAATAATAAGCTTTCCAGATATTTACGCAAGCACCTGTAACCTTTAATCTTTTATGTAACCATGGCTAATAGCCAACCCTGTACCTGCCGATGGGAGAGAAGGCTTTCGCAAGGTTTAGCGATGAAAACGTAACGCACGATCGTCACGATTCGTATCATTTTAAATTGTTGTTGTTGTTTTAAAATTAGCTTTTGCAACGGTTGAGGTCGTTTATAGGCGACCCAGTAATGTTTTGAACTCGTTATAGTTACAGAGAATGTAATTCAGTTCAGTGATGTTGCAATGAGTAAGGCTTTTATAGCAGTTTTGGTCATCTTCAGATAGAGGAGTAAGAATATAAAGGACTCCCTTTCAAAGTTGCTCTGGTATTTGTTTTCAATCAAACAAACTAATCATAAGTTAACACAACAGGAGGGCTGTTTAAAAATTTACTAGCTCGAACCCAATTGTGCGCTTTTGCTGTGGGTCGACGCCTACTTATACCAAATCCGTAGACGGAATTTACCACATACCTATTTACTTCCATTATAAAAATGCATTGATTCCAAAGTCCACTAAATGGTCTTCCATGACTAATAAATATACCTACGAGGTCTGTGGTCATCGCAGCTATATCGATATCTATAGATATCTCATCGCGTATAGCATCGTGTGGTTTGCGTGTTGATTGCTCATTATCCTTCAAGTTCTAACTGCGATGCCAGCTCATTGGACTTATTTTATTGAGTATCTAAGTGAGGGAAAGGCCAAAAATTACAAAATATTCTTATTATTAAATTGTACTGTGCACCTGTGTGGCAGGTTGGGTTTACGTTATCATTGAAATGGGACTAAAAAAACAAGTCACCTGCTTATTTTGGTGTTTTGGACTTCCGATAAGTGACTGTTTAAAATATTTGTTCTTTTCTGAGAATGACTCGCTTGACTCAAGATCAAAGATGCAAAAATAGAATATGCTATAATGTCATTAGAAACATGAATTTATAATATTGACCTAGAACATTGAGCACAAGTTTGTTTAGAGATTTTGGCAATCATTAAATAAAATTAATATTAATTGTTCTCGAACACGAAGACGTCTATGAAAGTGTAGAAGGTCTTTACCTGTTATACTTTCATAACTCTTTAGTTTTAGAGGTTATGAGTTCACGCGATTGATGATACTTGATACAAACGTGTCAAAAAAACTTAACTACTTGAAAAATATATTAAATAGAGATTTGTTGAACTAGTTTAATTTCCAATATATATGCCTAATGGACTGTGTCGTACTTACATACTAACAAATAAGACCATAACATGGGTCATTCAAAGCCTACGTTTACTACAAGTCTAAGGTCAGTAACGTCTGCATGTAAATAGAAGTACCTATTTTAAAAATCTTAGAATCATTCATCAATTAACATCAAGGAAAGCCAATACTATAGTACCTATCTAAATTATATTTATAAATCTAACGCCCAACGGTAAAACTTATACGTATCTTGTATGAATCAAGTTACTCATAAATCATATACCGTAAGATGGTTGGCGTCTAAATAAGTACATAGAGTACATGTGTAATGTCACCATTGTTCGCCAAGTGCGATTCTTTGTCTGTTTTGCTTTATTCTAGAAGATGAAGGTTATTGATTTGTTACACATGATACACCTGGAGGTTCCTTACACGTCTGATAACGTTGTTTTTTAAAAGTAATTGTGATGGTGATTCAAAATAGCAGGCATTTGAATACTTTTTATTAAGTATGTAGTACGGATTCACTTCAACTTAAATTATTTTTCGATGAAAATTTTCTAGGATTCTAGGCCAATCGAACGAGAAACCAAAAAATGCATCAACAGTTCTACTCAAATATGTTAATGATGTCTCGACCTTTTAATTTTATTTACATGTGTAACTTTAAATGTCTTAGAGCTATTAGTCACAAATTATTGCTAATGTAAAATCTAGACGTGTCAACGCACGAGATAGCCGTTATCCTGTTCCTTGATGAAAAAAAAAAATCAAGTTGAATTACAATAAACTGATTTATAATTTAAAGCTAACAAAACAAACTAAAAGCCAAAAGACATAATAAAAGAGTCAAACTTGTTCGCGATGTTGTCGTGGTTAATCCGTGTTCGCCGAAAATGAGTCTTTAAAACATCTACCTGTTGATAACCAACCCGACCCTTACCAAAAAAGTCCAAAAGACTTCAAAGAAGATAAGATTCTCAGAAATAGTATGTTCGTGTATTAGTGAAACTTTTTTGAGCACAAACAAGAAGGTACCTAGTAAAAGTTATTTAACAAGAGATTACATTAGACGAGGAAAACATATTTTTTAGAAAATGCCATTTGCTCTACATTTCCGCTCTTTGTTTAAACTCTTAGGGCTAATATTAGAACCAGTGCAAGCCAATATGAATAAAAATTAAAGAACGTGTAGGAATGCATTGCTGTGGGAACATAACATAACAAATTGCTAGTTTTATCACTTATTGTCACATTTATAAATTAGCCTTACCTGTGATCTCTAAGTCAGTCTTGCACTCTTGAAATTCGATACAGGAATAGGTCGACTAAACAAACAACAGAAAAGCTACTTTCAATACATTGAGGACTTAAAATCTGGTTTCACGATACCGCTATGCACTTAAGGAGAAGTTTTCAAACGCATACCTCGGTGGTTTCAAAACCGCGCGCACTCTACCGCACTGTCAATGTTTAAAAAACTGTCTTGTTGTTCTTTGTGCTTAGAATACAATATAGTTCGTTTGACGGTGGCGTTCGTTCGATCGTTTTATCGTTGAACCGGTAGGACGGGGCGCGATACCTGCCGCGGACCCGTCGACTAATCGACTGTCTGCGCTATAGGGCACGTGTTTACATGAGATCCATTTGTGTGTGTGCGTGCAAGAAGGCTTCGCTGCGCGTGCGAGTGTACGGTGTTGCCAGCTTTATAAAACTACATACAATCAAGTAAAAGTACCGAGCGTTCGGGACTGGTAATACTTCATTGTAACAACTTAACCAGTTTGATAAACTTAGTCTGTAGTAAAAACTGACGAAACATTTAAGTATTATAAAATTATAAATCGGTGCGTGTGTACAAAACACTTTTTTTAGCCCATGTTGTCCCTCTACTTAGCTTAACTTTCAAGATACTCAGTCCAAGTTGTCCAGACTCAGTGAGGAGGCAGCTCAGCCGTCTATTGAGAAAGACTTCACATTTCATTGCCTTTTATTGCATCACAAGTTTTGCTTAAGTACATTTAGCTTGGCTTTCGTTTTTTGACGAACCCTGTTACTGTGCCTCAAGAGTTTGCTCCAGTTTATTTGTCCTGGATAAGTCAAATCTGGTCAATCTTTTTTTGGTCTCCTTTTATATTTAGGTCCCAGTTCAATGTCGGGCAGCTGCTACTATTCTCTTCTGGCAGGTTTAAGGCAACTTGTACCGCTTGGTCTACGCTCCCTCTCATACATATGACCATACCATCTCTCTTTCAACAGAACTTTAGTTAACTAGTGCAAATGTAAATCATCAGTATACGTCGAATTCCATCCAGTTGGAACGCGGGTTGCACCTCCTGACCATCACAGTATCTTCAACTGGTTGCCGTGAAGCTTCTGCTAATAAAACTTCATAGCCTACAAATATTCGAAGCAATTTTTAAGAAATCTACTAAGAATGTTTCTGGGTCTAAACGTGAAAGATAATCTAAACTTCTAAATTTCCTAATGGTAAATGCATTTTACTTTTGTTATTTATTATTTATTAACACACAGCAGCACACAGGTACACCAACAGCTTCTGTATATAAATTAATAAATAGTGTAGAAATTTATGACTACAAGGCTTATACAGTTGCCAATAACAGGTGAACCAACATTCACATAAATAGGTGGTAACTTTTAAGCTAAAGTCTAAATTAAATTACTATTTTCAGAAAATAAACTTTAAATTTAAAATATACAATATGTATGTATTACATATTAACTATTTAATAATTTAAAAAAAAAACAGACATAAAAAATCTATGTAAGTAGTTTTATTGTACAGGTATAGCAACATCGATAACTTAGACAGCTACGTATACAAAACTGGAGGAGCTTTAATAAAGCACTGTGAGGTATCCGAGGTATCCTTCGGGTTTAGTTTTATTTTCGTTTAAAAATAGCCTACATACTGGTTTGACTTCTTGCGAACACGACAGTGTAATGGCTGGATTTCTCAAAACATTCCACCATGTAAATTTTTATAATTAGGCATCATTTTGAACACTAAACAGGTTTATCCGGTGGTTTCTTATGCCCGTTCGTTGTTCTAAATTGATAAGTCAACCACCTTTATTTTTATTGTGTTTGCACTATTCAAGAGCCAGAAAGACTAGGAGCCAGACGGAGGGTTAGATGTTTCTTTTCTTGCAGTAAACTATTAAGTACTTACTCAAACGTAGAATGGAGTCCATATTTAGAATTTAAGTACCTACTTATGAGGCCGTATTGATCTATCGAAGTTTAGTAGTTAATTGTAGGACAAATCAAATGAAAGGCACAAATTATAATTTTTAGATTTATTTTATTTTCAATAACATAAAAATGTTATGTTTTTTCATTTTACACATTTCGAAATGAATTCAGTGGGTACCAACCTGATTACTAAACTTTTCAAATGTTAAATACGCTACAGTACAGTTTGGCTTTGTATTAACTTCTGAGTCATGGGTCGCATGTTACCTTATTTAGAATTCTTTTTCACTTATTTCCAAATGCTGCTTATATTTGTACGAGCACAAAATCTACTTCACAGCAGTTCATTATAATATTCAACAAAATATATAATATTGTAATCATTTACTCACTTGGATGAATCATTCGGTTTGATTTTTGCTATTTTTATAATGTGATATGCTATACATTTTTTGTGATATTTTCAATTTTTATATAAACAAATTCATTATTTTTAAATTACCTAAAATAGGTAAACATGTAAAAAATTACTATTTGGTCATACAAAAATCGTTGCGATGATCCATCCAACAGCAATATTCACTACAATAAATAGATCTAGCTAACTGGAATTGAAGGTCCCTTAAAATTATGTAATTTATGCTAAAGCTGTGATCAACTAGACACACAATCAATCAACCACGAACGGACGACAACAAAAAACTTGACAACGATTCGTAAATTATCTCTAACTTGTTTGAATAATTGACCACGGCTTTGTATAATACTAATTTTATTGTTTTTCGTAATAGTTTGACTAACTCTAAAGAGGCGTCCATATTCATAGCACGAAGTAAAGATGCGCAAATCATCAATTTACATAAGATAGTGAAAGAATCGACAGTTTTACACATAACTCTAAGTATGAGATACTTTTCTAAACTGTTATTAAAAATGTTACTAACCGTATGTTATGTTTGAAAATGTTACAACATCTAAATGAATTATGGTGTTACGATTGTCATATTTTTATGGGAACTTAATTCCATTTAGAACCGAATACCGTTGACAATTTGCGCTGCGCGTTACTCTAAAAATATAGATATATAAAAAATAAATAAGTTACAACAAATATAATTGTTTTTGCTTGCGCAACATTACTCGAAACATCAAAATTGGAACCAAACATTTGAAAATACGTGAAATAAGAATTTGTCAATTCGATGCTCATCGCAATTTTTATTTCTATTTATTGTATACTTATATATTTTAAAATAACACATTTAACTATTTAAAATAAATTTTATTTTTATCAGCACTTCATTATTATTGCTTTTATGTATATCTGAGGTGGGCAAAACGAAACAAAATTAAGATGAGCATGGATGTAACACATTTTTCTATGAATGTTTATTTATTTGCGGTTTGCACTTGTAATTAGAGAAACGTTTCAGAGCACAAATACAGTAGGTACTATCAACTAAAACATGTAATATTGCGAAATTATTCAACAAAACCGAATATTGATGTGTGCTAGAGATACTAATTCTATCATGTGTCCAATTAAAAAAACAACTAAACGCTTTTACGTAAGTAAATATTTATAAATCAAGCAACAGGAACTTTTCCGTACGAAATCAATGCAAGACTAGGGACTAGGTAGTTTAATTCAATTAACAATGTCAGATCGAAATAATTATAAAGGTTTAGCAGAAGTAAAATTTGAAAAATTATAAGACTCAAGAGTTGTTAGCTTACTGTACTGGGCTCCAAACGCATAGACTTGTATAATAGGTATGGTAATTTTGTATGTACATGTAAAACCATGTGTAGATTTTTCTTTAATTTAGTAATACTATACTAAACTGGCCGTCATATAAGTATCTGCCATGTTCTTCTCCTATATATAACTAGGTAATATAATATTCTTATCTAGATTCATATTTACAAATAATACAGTTCATTACTATTTATATAGAAATTAAAATATATTTCTATCATTCTTCGATTCACATAACGCAAAATAATTTAACAGAGTTCATTTTTGCACTCACATTTACAATATACTTTTGTAACTAATTTGTTACCATTTATTTGTTGATTTCAAACAACTCATTTAGAATATATCACCCAAAAGCGAGTAGCGTTATACTCACGAATCCTATCATATCTTACCATTTAAAAATGCAGAATATGCGAAAACTTGAAGGAATATGTTTACAGTAAATGGCAATTGAACATTATAGTTCGCTCGCATCCAATAGGAACTATAAGATTCACAATGCCTCCGGACGGGCCGACCACGCTCGGTTAGCCTATACGTACAAAGAGCCGCCCGGCCCTGCCCACAGTACACAAAACAACTAGCACAAATAAAATAACTCCTCATTACTATTTACAACCGGTGAACTATTCACAAATTATGGACACAAATAAAAAAAACTCTAATCGATTACAGTTATATCGAATAAGAAGTTGAATTATTAATGAAAATTTGTGTTATAGTTTATGCTAGAGTTTAGAATATTAAAGGAGCTCAGTAGCGCCACCGTGTGTGCGGCGGTGCGAGGAACTATACATGCACAACACCGCAGTGTCTATGGCCGTTTGCCTCCAATACTTTACTTATATACCTAATAAATGTTCTCCAACACCATTGTTTCAACAATCGATGCCTCGGTGTGCCGCTGTGTTCAACACGACAGTGTGTTCGGAACTTCTACTAGACGATAACACCTTTACAAGGTGACAGAGATTCTGAAAACATCTACTGTTCCAACGCTCTGCGATATTCAACCCAGCGACACGTGGAGAAGGAACTAAAATCTAATATCACAATATCGGGCTTCTGGCTTCAATGCGAGTTGAACAAACGCCTAGTTTGACTCTTAGACGAACAAATCTCTTAGTGTACCTAACGAGCCATATACGTAGAGGGTTTTAGTTGGTAGCAAGTTTCCCGCCCAATGATGGACCATGAAATGGGCGAAATAGAGTAGGTATTTTCTTTTAAGTACAAATCGAGATCCTTGGTAGTGGTGATTTTAATTGACAATCCTATACGTAACCCCGTCTACGTATTTCTCGGCAGGTCACCGTACATTCACTCGAACAGTGCCAGGAGATCGTCAGAGGAAGGCGCGCGCGGTGGATGGCTGCCTGCTGACGATGACGACGACGGCGGCGTTGCTAGGAGTTCGCCAAGCGCAGGTGCGTCTAAGTACGACAGCAGCTCCATCGGGTCCACACTTGTCTCCGGCAATAACTGGAATAAGTAAACAAAAGTCAGGCTTGCCTTTTGCTCGTGTCGAATGCCTTTTATTGATGTTTGCTTGAATTGTGAATGTAATCCACCTGGATATTTGTTTGCTATCGTTTTATGTAAAGCGCATGCTAATACGCTTGATTCAGTAACGTAATATATATGCATTATTTAATTTCACATGGTTTATATTAAATGATTCTGTTAGTAGCCAACCAAGGATTACTAAACTCACTAAGTATTTTAATTAGTTGACTGTTGTGTTGCTTTTTTATACTGTCTGCATTGCACGATATACTACACACCAACTTCATAGTTTTCATTATTCCTTAGTTTTATTTATGACGAGCCGCTCCGCCCGCGACTTCGTCCGCGTGATAAACGAACTTTGCTTTTGTGAATTTTTACTTCCAGTCACCCTCTATAAGGGATACTTTTCGAAAATCTAAATCAATATTCATCAAAATGTTTATCTAGTCGTAGTATCCCGTCTTGGGTGGTACCTACGTTCTTAAAATAACCCCAATGAATATATTGGGATTCCTTGCTAACAAACCCAAAACTACTCTTAAGGGGTTGAATTTCGCAAGATTCTCTCACTTAGTGAGAACCTATGTCTAAAGTAGAACGTCCTGTAAAATTTGAGACCTCTAACTATCAATACATCAATCACGTTTTAACTATCACTTACGTCTTGAGACTCCTAGCACTTGTAGTAACAAAGTTTCATACAAACTATCAACCCCAAAAACAACCCCTTGGGGTTCGAATTTCACAAAATCCCGTCTTTAGTATCACTTACGTCCAACAGAGAATCCATATGTAAAAAATTAAATCTAAAAACTATCAACACCAAAAACAACCCCTTAGGGGTCGAGTTTCACAAAATTTCTACCTTGTTGAACATTAACGTCTTAAAAAGAACCGGCATGCAAGATTTGAGACGCCTAGCACTTGTAGTAACAAAGTTTCATACAAACTATCGACCCCAAAAACAAACCCCTCAGGGGTCGGATTTTGCAAAATCCCGTCAGAGTGAGAATCTACGTTCTAAAAAGACACCCCATGCAAAATGTGGAATTCCTATCACCTGTAGTAGCGAAGTTTCATACAAACTATCAACCCCAAAAACAACCCCTTAGGGAGCGAATTTCGCAAAATCCGTTCTTAGTGCTCACCTACGTGGTATAAGGAGGGTTTATGCCAAATTTCAAGTTTCTAGGCCCAGCGGTTTGGGCTGTGCGTTGTCAGATCAGTCAGTCAGTTTTGAATTTTATATATATAGATTAGGTAAGGAGCCTCCCATATAACTTACTAACTTTGAATACTCACATTGAGATTATCTGTCCCTTCTCCATCTATGACGGCGGCGGGATCGAAGTTGAGGTCGGCGGGTATGTCGACGTCGGTGAGCGAGTGGTGGTCCACAGAAGGCGGCCCCGGCGTGTGGGACGAGCCCGGCGTGTGCGCACCACCGCCACCCGGCGTGTGCGCCGAGCCAGGTGTGTGAGGCGTGTGCGGTGTGTGCGGCATCTGTACAAAACGATCACTTAGACTCCGGTGTTTTAGCAGGTAAGGGAACACTTTTATTTAAGGCCCTTTTTAAGGTGTGGAAATACTCAATGAATTCTTTGGCCGGTAGATTGTCAAAATTGACTTATTGGAAATATGCGGGCTTCGCTTGTGCATTCACCGTTCCAAGGTCTATGAATGAAACCATAGTTTTAATTAGTTTCATATAACTTGGTACTAGAGGTTGAGTAAGAGGCTAACTACAAAAGCACCAAATTTGCTTTCTCTATACCTACCTTATACAACATTCTTCACATTATTATTCAATATTTTATATACTCAATTTATTTAACTGTATTAACGAACAAGACATTTTATACCTGATCGTTAAGACTTTTCTCCATGGCGTTGAGAGGATCTAAGGAGTTGACACTCTCATTCAGATGCGATAGGGGACCGTTTCCAGCATACTCGTTACTGCCAGGACCATTGTTCATTCCGAAGTCGTAATTCTGATTGTTCGAACTTGAATTTCTGTTCTGGCCGTTTTGGTTGTATGAGGAGATCATTGAGCCGCTGGCGATAGTATTCATATCAGGAGGAAGGTATGGCGATAATGCTTGGTTCATGTCCCAGTTGTTCATCGTTGGCATGTTCATTGAGCCAGGTGATACTGCTTTGCTGCGCTTTCCTACGCTGCCATCACTGCTGTCTTCTTCTTGCTGCAATTTAAAGATGATGTTTTAGAATTACAGTTAAACCAGTTCAGAGTGTAAAATAAGAGTTTGTTTAACATAAACAAATAAAAAAAATGCATTGGTCCTGTGACAAATACTCACCTTAATGCCAGTGTTGTTGGCGATTTTAGTTGCCTTCCAGTTAGCACCACTGTCAATCGTGACTTCATCTACATCTGAACTGTTCAACGTGTTTAGGATACCCCACATGTATTGGTCAACTTCTAAACCTTCTAACTGCGCTGGTTTACTGAAAATAAAATTATCATGTTAGACACGCTAGTATCATAAAACAAAAATATGATAACGATTGAAATAGGATTAATACGTACTTGCAAACTGGACACCGCCAAGACCCTCGCTCACAGTTCAGTTGTAGATACGACTCGAGATCGAAGCATTGTATGTGTTTGCACTCGTGGCCACGTGCTGGTAGCGTGATCTTCTTAAAGGTGATTGGACATTTTAACGATACTTTTAAAGCTGTTTGTTCAACGCTATCCCTATCGTTAGCTGTGTTGGATCCATTGCTACCATTCGTTGTCGTCTGGTTGAAGTTCATTTTGATCTTTGCGATGCAGTGGTCTGCTGTTAATAGGCGCTTTCTTAATAAACCTTGCAACACACTTCGTACGCTCGGTCGGTGAACTAATTGTAAAACAAATAGGTGCGACTGCAAAAAAAGGAAAAACACAAAGTTTTGTTAGACCAGAATGCTGGTAATTCATATTCTTTCGAAATTATTTGATAAATATAAAAGAAACCGACATTAGGATTTCAGCAGATACTTACACAGCAGCAGGCTGAGACGGTAATTTGAATCGTATTTCGGCCCGGCTGGCACACTTCTTTCAGGTACAATGGTTTGTGTGATGTTTTGTTCTCTCCTCTATCTATTACTAATGGAGTCGCGTTGACTGACACTTGAACACTCGCTGGCCAGTTTGTGTTCATCTGCCTATCCTCGTGGTGGAAGCATTTTAATTGTAACTCAAGGTCCGATCTGTGGAGAAATAAACAAGGTTTTTTAATTTTTGTCCGATTAGTTACACTTTTACTTTCGTATGTATTACTTTACTACAATATTTACCTCCATATTAACGTCGAATGGACCGTGGGTTTTAATTGAAATACATGATTGCTAACTGCTAAATTATGTTCTAATCTAAATGGTGGTAATATAATACCATCTCTTACGGGGAATGTTAACCGGAGCTCATCATCTGAAAATAAAAAGGTTCTTTTAATTAACTTGTTTCAAAGCATATGGATTTATTTTTCCACAAATATTTAGTAAGTATCCTTACTTTGCATGCCTATTGCTGGTTTGAGCTCGTTGAAGTGGGGTTTCACATCACCATTGGGGCTGATGTAAGGAGGCATACTGCTGGCTGGCGTAAGCGGCGGCGTTGGATTGCCAGGAACAGGACTGTGTTGGTAGCTCATGTTAGTACGCATAGCGACCTCCTGCGCAAACTGTCCACCGTATTGCCCACCATACTGAGCGTTGCTACTCTGGTGCTGTGGGAATTGATTCGGCACGCCACCGTTAAAGTACTGCCCTTGGTTTGAGTAGGGTGGCGTTGATTGCCTCATTGTTCCTCTCATTGCTGCACCAAAGTTACCGCTTGGACCTAATGGTTGCTGCGGTGGGTATTGTCCCTGAAAACCGGGTCTGCCGCCGTAGCCCGCCGGATACTGAGTCGGCCCAAAGCCTGGCTGCCCACTCATGTACTGCGTCTTTCGCTGACCCATAAGCATGTTACCAGCCGGATACGGCGTGTGTCGCCTTTGGTATCCCGGCCCCATCTTCGCTGAGCTGCTCATTTGTCCAGGCCCCATCTGCGACGGCATCATATTGGCGTGCATGCCCATGTTGGCCATTTGCGCCATGGGGTTCATGCCGTTCATAGCGGCATTTCCCATCTGCCCCATGCTATTCATTCCGTTCATTCCGCCGTTACCTCCCATCCCCATTCCGGTCATACCCGGATTATGACTGCGTTGTTGACCGTAGCCGTTCATCGCGCCATATTGAGGGTTTCCCATAGTCATGTTGTTTTGCATCTGTAAAATGAAAATAATATCGTCTGTAGAATTGTATACGTGACTGGATTCACGTTACATATGACATGTGATAACTCTTCAAGTCCTTTTCATAAATTGTTTAATATTGTTACATTTGTTTCGAGTTTGTGTTCATCTAGAGGTAATAGTTTCATGAATGTTTTCGAATTGTATTGATTTTGTTGTGCATGAAAAGATGGCATTTTCCGATGTGTGTTTTGAGACTTCATACAGATTTGTGATTGATGTTTTACCTGCGAGAAAGGCTGCGAGTCCTGCATCGCGGCCGTGGTGGCCGCGGCGACCATTGCGGCGGTGGCGCCGAACTGCGCGTTCTCGCCCCCGCCGCTCATCGCGCCCGAACCGCCGGCGCACCCATAGCCGCTATAACAATAACGACAAATACTTCATAAGTATTCATAACAAAGATATCTTCTACTTTTTATTACAAATTTTACTGAAGGCATCGTCAAATACTTTCGTTTAAGATTACTTTATTGAAGAAACATCCTTTTTAGGCTCTCTTTAACAAAAGTAATTACTTATGTTAGAATGGATACACGTGTACATATTAAATGTGAAATCGGTCCAGTTAATATTATTTCACTCACGATACGAGCAGTTTCTATTGCAAGCGGCCTTGCAGAATCGAACATTCCACACGTTAACGCTTCGATTATTAATAAACTCAGACTCAATATTCAACCCAAATTCTATCGACGCAAGATCTTTTTTGAATAGGCGCCGTGATTTTATTATTTTACTAACAATGAGAGAAAAAAATCAATATGGACGTATAGTGACGCGTTGTAACCCCTGTGTTTCTCTCGGGATATGTTTGATTTTTTGTACGGCGCCGGAGTGGGAGAACGATTCATGTGAACTGCTTTTGGGGCGAATTCCCGAGCCTTCCCGGAGCCCTTTCTAATAATTCCCATTCGACAAATGCACGACAAACACTCGCACGGGCTACCCATTGTTGCGAGCATCTGTAGTGGAGCAACAATATTGGCCCTTTATGAACGTGTATGGAATTATTATAATAAATACACATTTACGTGTGTACGTTTTAGTATCTACACAAACTGTAACTGATTACGTACGAAAATTTGATGAGAAAAATATCTGCCTGTACGTAATAACATAATGCAATTAAATTCAAATGACTATTAAATTAGTTTGTTATCAATGATAACAATGTTATGTCAATTAACTGTCACCTAAATTGGATGTAAACAAATCTTGGCGAAGTGGCAACTCCTAAATACAAAGTATTCTCGTAAATAGCTTAACAGACACTTAGTAGCGTCAACAACCAATAAACACACGAGTCAACGACGCTCATCTCGACATCGTCTCTATTCATCGTCGCTGCAGATGATTTACAAGGGTCCTTCCTTAGGTAAACTCGGCCCTGCCTGCATATCTTTTTATAGTTTTGTCTGGACCTTTTTCTTTTTGCCGACCGAAATGTGTAGTCAACAAAAAATCTGTGTGTTCTGTATCCTGGTACACTTTTTGTAAAAGTGGTACTACATCCGAATAATCACTTATGGTCTGTTCAAAATATTTGGGTTGTTGAATGCGAACGTTCGTCGCAGGCATTCTTTTGAGACAATTCTCGGAAACCCTTTATGAAAGACTTATGTTTCGGCAAATGTGCCTGCGCAGACTTATCGACTACTTTTGAAATAGTACTAAGGACTGTTAAACTGGTGATTTGAGCAAAGAATATGACATGATCTCTATGTGGACGGGTTATATATGTTCTTCGACATACGAAATTTCTAAATAAATCAATATGAATGAGTAGGCATGTTGCTATTTTGAGAAGCTGGAAGGTGTTTGGCATAGTATTGAGAGATGTGCGAGTAACGCGTAGGTATTTTGATACATAGGCTGCAGTTAATTTTAGATTAGTGCGCAGACGTGTCGGATTCCTGGTTAATTGGCAGTCGAGATAATCGTGTATTGAATCCAACTGTTTAACAATCGTGCTTCTGTTTTCAGTCGTACAGAACAGAATTTAATATATTTATTTTGGTGGTATTGCAAAATGAAAAAAAAGATTGTAAAAAGGTTACTAATCATATTTTTTGTCGTATATAACTAGATGTTTGATTTTATTTGAAGTGAAGTGTTAAATAAGGCATTAATTGTGAGTCTCGTATAGATTACTATCGCGGTAGCGTGAAGCCGTGGCGTGTTCCACCCCTGTGTTTCGACGACAGTTGGTCACCCCCATTTAAATGCCACTTCACATTGTGGCTTGTGCGCACACTGACATAATAAAAAGCGTTAACTAACGTTAATATTATGGGATCGATTGACTTGGTGTTTAGGATGCCTTTTGCCAAAACAAGATTAAAAAAATCGGTATCTTAATTAGAAATGGGTTTGCCATATTGGGTGCATTGAATAAATGCCCGTAAACGCCGAATTGATGCTTTTTGCTCAGTTAATTTTCTGCATATTTCTTTAATAAACAATATTATTAGCTTTTATCTCCAGTGACCGGGCGTTTATTTGGGCGTAAACTCATTTATGCTCAATATGCAAAGTTGTGCTCATTTTGTTATTATGTATATTTTTTATATCTTCTTTTGAACACACACATCAAGATTGTATCTACAAATTTTTCGAAAATAATATTCCACAATACTTCTCACCGATAATTTTAATTACCTACATTACTATCTACCTATCTCATTCTCATCAATTGACGCGGGGTCCGGAGAATGAATCATGCTTCAAGGAGCGGATTCCGGGGGTTTACAAATGGAGCCGAGCGTTCCGGGGTAAATACGGTACAATGAGCGGGGAAGGGTCGGCTACGTCGCCTAGGGTAAGTGGGGCCGGTCACGTCAATATGGGGCTTTATTACGACGACGCTCCCGATAATAATTTGTTGGGCTGTGATGATATTGAACCGAAAGGAATCGACGATTTAACAGTGTAGAATAGATTAGCCCGTGTATTTAAAGATATGTTTTAATGCTTAGTGAGTAAGTTACAGTCACTTCGTGACTGAAGTGACTACATGGAAACATTTAGGTAAGGTTTCCATTGAGAATCTGTTCAGGCATGCCACACGTGGTGTAATGTGTGTTGTGTCAGTGCATCCGCCCCCGGACGTCTCGCTCGATTCAAACTGACGTTTTTTCCCACGATCACTTACTAACGGTTACAGATCTCTTTATGTTTCAACTCGCTTTTAAAATTGTTCACACTTTGGTTTGATATTAACTTAATGAGTAACTTTAGTTCAATTTCCTTTACTTCCCAACCCTTGAAGTTAAGTAGACTTCCTGTGTTGTGTTCACACAATCTCTCTGCCGGTCCCCACTTTTATTATTATTTACTTATTGGTTTTGTATAAAGGCAGGCCTGCCATCAACAATATGTCGTTTGTAAAGGTGACTACTAAACAAAGCCGTTGAGCGCTTCGACTTAACACCTGCCCAGAATTTTTTTGACATTGTTATTTAGCTCATAATCATGGATCAAAAACGGTTATTTATCCAATCGTTTAATATTTGTTGTTCAGAACAATGGCAGTTGAAAATATCAGACGAGAAAGTAGAAACGTAAAAATGCTATTGGAATGAATCTTAACTGTTCGATGCTCTCGGTGTTGCTAGTTTAAATGTTTTGTTTATTTGTGTTTATTGTAAGCGCTAAAGTGCAGTCACCGCGTGCATTCCCATTATGCGCTTGTGTGAGAGTTCCTTATAAGTGTGCGTGCGTTTGCATTAGTGTGAGTGCAATGACGTGCGTGTGTGTGTGCTGGGTGCCCTAAAGCGTTTGTGCGTGTGAATGGAGGAGCACATTTCATTTATAATTGCTGCGATGCGCGGTCGACAATGTCACACTTGTGTGTACTTTTTAAGTTATGTTTGGTTTATGAGGAGCAACTTAATATTGCTCGTTGATTAGTAGTCGTTGATTTATATATTATTACAATGCCTTATCATAATAAATTGGTTGTGAAACAAAACATTCTCAATTTAAAACATGACTCGTAAGGTTGTTCAAGATATTTACGTAGATGGTATATTTTTGATTTTATTGCTTGTTAACTACGATAAGGTGGCACAGGTACGCCGAGTCACGTTTCAGCGTTTTGTTGAAATGTAAACAAACTTGTTCCGGATAAGATAAAAACAGTTAAGGCAACCAAGTACTACCTACACAAAAAATGTCAAGTTTTGGTAACTGATAACGAATTAGAGATCTGTCTACTCATCATTTTCGATTCATTTTTTTTATTGTTTAATAACCAAATGTTTGGCTCGAAAATTCTGCTTTTATTAAAAAAAGGTACAAAACTCATCAAAACATTATTTGCGCATTGCCAAACCGGAAATTTTGATTACAACAAGAATATTAAGGTTTTCATGTAGTACCTATTTTAGATTTTGTATTATTCACGTCTTTCACAATGATACTGATTCAGTAATTCACTTCTGCCATAGTTTTCCACGCTTGCAGTAAAGATTCAAAAACAAATATTTTTTTGACTCTAAACAAATGTTTTCGGACTCACCTAGGGGCGTTGACTCTGTATCCAATGGTCCCTTGCAACGGGTTGTGTTTTCCACTATCGGGAGCTTGTGCTCCCCCGTAGGTGATGATGGAACCCGCGTACCCGGCCGTACTATTGGAGTGCGCCGTCCTGTCGTTCCAAGGCACCCTCTGAAACACGATGCACCTGGTTTGTTGCGACCCAAAAACATCAACGTCAGCTCGAAACTGACATTTCCACCAATCGGCAATAACTCCAAAAAAAATCCATCATTCCAAATTCTATTTTTTTTCTTCAATATTGTACTCGTGTCAGTCGCGAGCATACAGTCGCGTTTTCTGTTATCGCGTATCGCGCGTAAATTTCGCTCCAGCCGTTCGTCGAACGTCAACAATTGACGAAACGTTCATCGTTTACCTTTGTGAAAATTTTATCTTCGTGTTCAGCCTATTCTGAGTTACTTCGTCCATAGTTTTTAAAGCCTGTTTTTATTTCTTTAAACGGCCAATTATAAATAACTTTACACATTATGCAAATCAACATTTAAAAACAATAAGTTATCACGTATAGATTTTTCATTCACAAAACTTCTTTCACTTTTTTGTAATCTTTCAACGATGAACGATTCGTGAATTTATTCAGTCTTCAAATCAGCTGAGGCAAAATCCAGCGTGTACGTTTTACGACAGGTGGTGTGTCCTAGTTTTAAACCTTCTACAAGTTTTTTCGTTTCTATTCATTAAGTCACTAGCCGAGAAAATATTTTTTTCCAATGTTTTTCTACTGTTATGTTCAAAAAATATTTTTTTTAAACTTGTAAAAAGTATTAAATCTATTTCAGAGAGTTTAGAAAAACACTTGTATTTACTTGAATGCCACTTTCACGTAACACAATTCTTGAATTCACTGCAGAAATATTTAATTCATAATCCAATGTTGACACTTAGAAGAAATCCTTTTTTGGTGATCCACTTCACTGTTTGTTCAAAAATCCAAATAGTCACTTATCACAACTCATCAAAATCCAAATCCAGGGAGTAATGAGATCAAAACTTGTCACTGTGTTCCAGCATTCGATGGCCAATAAGTTATCGTTCACTCACGAGTCCGACTTTGAAGTCACCGAAACATCATAGACGTGTTGCACGAGTGTCGACACCGACGTCACTGGCTACGACGGCGAACGACCGCGCATTCGACCGTCAAAGGTAACACTGGATGATGGCGATGGCGAGCCGGCGACGGTGAGTGAGAGGTTGCGGCGCGGGGCGCTCCCACCCCGCGCGACGTTGCCAGCTCGCCGCGATAAGTGGCGCACCCCCGCTTCCCCCGCTCGTAAGTCGTCGTCTCGGCACTCGGCGATCGGCCGTGTTCGGGCGCCATCGTCACCGTATCGGCTCTCTGCCCCACCCCGCGCACTCGACGTTTTCACGTAACGGTCCTCAATCGAGCGCGATACTGCCACTGCGATAGTTGCAATGTTCTGCTGTCCATTGCGATTTCAATGATTGAAGTATAACGCTTTCGATAAAAAATATCATGAATATTTAATAACATTGTTCATGAAAGTTAGGTATTTTTGAAAACGTTAAATAATGGAATTTAAATAAATCATTTCGCCTTATTCTCAGGTAGATATTATGTATCTCAGTTTTTGCGCAGCGGCTCGACGCGCTGCGGCGGTCGACAAGCGTCTGCGTTGGGGCATAATAATTAGCAACGATAAACAATGGGCTTGTCGTCCTCTGGCTGCTACCTGCGCATGACGATAGAGGACAACTGACTTGTCCTGAGATGTCCTTGCGGTGTGTCGACTTGTAGCTGCACGCATTTCTAACACATCTTAAATCATGTTTATTCTAATATTGTTATTTTTTTTTTTTTAAAGTCATAATATTTTACGCTTCGCTAATCTTATAATCTCACAAAAGTAGTTCAATTGCCTTTATAATGAAAAGTAATGTTAATTTTTTAGCTCCTTTTGAGATTCATAGTCATAAACGAAACATTGATAATTTCTGCGAAGATGCAAATAATCATTTATTTCACTTGATAGTTAAAAAACATAAATTCATTTACTTTTTTTGTTACTTACCGACTTTCGGAAAAAATTGATTTATGAATTTTCAATTTTTGTGTTGGTTTTTGAAGTCGGTTACATTCTTTTTTTTAAGTTATATATTAAATTTATTCTTCTATACTGCATCGAGTATAAAAGAATCGCTGAATTCGGACTAGTATCATCGAGAGTAATTGGTGTACATAAGTACCTACAGTAAAAGCCAAAGCACACTTAATTTAGAACCTCTTCTGTTTTGAAGTTCGTTTAAAAAATATGTTTAGTTCATTTTTCCATACAATAATTTATGGTAAATACACAATTGTTTTTTTTAAACCCGCAAATTTAATGTCTACTTATACCGTAGAAGCGTGAGACTTAAGCTTCAGCAAATAACCAATAAGTGAATAAAGAAAAAATCATAAACCTAAGAAATAGTGTGAAATTGGTAAGGTAATCTCAAGATTTTATTAAATGGTCGACATCAGTTTTGTGCAGCACGCACGTCGCCTGCGCCGACTGGAAAGTCGGGAAAGCGAACGTAGAGCAGCGCGCGCCACGCGTCTCGTCCGCGTTCCGATGCGCCCGCGCCGCCCTCTACTCCATTCATAAAAATAATTAACCAGCTATCCGTTCTACCGACTACAAAAATAAAAATGTTGTTTAAATATACACAATTTCACATTCATTATTTTGTAGCACTGCGACGTCATTGGGAACCTAAACACATTTTCGTTGTTTTCTTCAAAAAAATCCTATCCACATTTGAATTTATACTAAATTGAATTGAATTGATAGAATTATTTTTTCCTTAAGGTCACCCGGGGCGAAAGCAACTAAACAAAATAATTTTGAAAGTTTGCTTCCCTCTACCATAAGCTACTTAAATAATAGGGATATTCTAGTAAACGTACTTCATTGCATAGTTTTCGATGAACAGTTTCGACATAAATTAACTTACAAACAAGCTTTAGTTTTTCATTAATTTGCATTATTGTTGAATATGACCAGTAAAAGTTACATTCACCCCACTTTGGGGTAAATGTGACTATTCGTTATAACTCTGTTGTAATCTATTTCTAAATATTGAGGTCAAGAGTACATGTAGATGCACACAGAATTATCCGTAAAAGCTATCTACAGTTGCTGAGAAAGAGTTCAGTTTCAAGTAAATTTAGTTTAATTTTTTTATGGGGCGAATGCGACTGTCTTCCATACTGACTAGTGTTGAGAATTTGAGATGTAGTACCTACTACTTATCGATAAATATAAATATGCAAAGATTCGATAATTAACAATAATGAAAGGTTTTAAATTTAATGTAAAAGTACAGTTTTTCGCGCTTAGCGTATGAATGTGATATTATTGCTGAACGAGGAATATTGAAGCGTTCCGCAGCTGCATAACTGATTTTGCTTTACTAGTCGTACAGTTTCCAGAAGTGTTTCACAGCAATAAGTGTTCTCGTTTTTTCTTTTATCATTTCTGATACTTAACAAAATTTGGATTTTGTACTAACTTGGTACATTTTTTATTTAAGCTTTCTGTTTTATTATATAATTGCAGATAAACATTTATCGAAATATCGACACGGAACGTCACTAGTAATTTGCAGTTTCCATACAAAAAGCATGGGGCAATTGTAACTGCCAAAATAGTCGCAATAACCCACTTGCATGAAAAGTTGGGGTTAATGTAACTATATCAATAAAATATTAATTACAACACTTAGAGTTTAACCAAATATACCAAAAACACTGACGTTTTATCTTATTTTTAGGATGCACTTATAATTTTCCTTGCGACGACTTGAAATATTTTTAATGGCTTAAAACATAACACAGGCCGCAGCAACACGTTGCTCCAAAATGACGGCTGACAGAAAATGGTCTGTAGGCACTACAGTCGGTGAACTGGCGATGCCATCTGTACTTTATTTGAAAAAACTATGATTCCTCTTTACTCCAATAGATAGATCTATCTACAAAAACGATTAGATAGAGAGAAAATTGAATTAGTTGCTTTAGCCCCATAGTTGCTTTCGCCCCGGGTGACTTTACAAGATATTTGTATCGCATAATTTATTTATAGGAACATTAAAGCATTCGAGATGTAAACGTATTTAGTTATGATTATTTTGGTCCCAGGTTTCCTTTCGGTCCAATTTCGTATTGATTGATTCTGTTGTTTAGGCGTGAAAATTGAACAGATTAACTGATTCTTTCCAATTCTTAAATTTAATGTCGAGGGTGAAATATAAGTGTAATGGAAAAGGATTACGTAGAAAACGAAAATAAAAAAGCACCTCTAATGTACGACCGAGAAACTTTTTTCTATAATAAAAGTCCAAGTTCCTGTATACTTTACGTCACAAAAACGTGAAAAGTCATACTATAGCCTGCGGCTTTTGTAATTCATCAAGCTTGGAACACTAGCACACTATATTTTATGGTGGCTTCGAAGTTTCGCTCGTCGTCTCTCCCTATGGCACTTTGCGCAGGAGACAATTACAAAGTTTAAATTACAAATTAGTTTCAAATATCTACTAGTGTGGTTTGTTGACTATAGATTATTTCAATTTACCGACTTGGAGGCATGGACGTTGAAGGGGGAAGGGGCGGTCTGGTCTGGTCCCCAGAATTTTTACTAACAAGAAAAACGTTTTTTTTTTTTTAAAAAAAAGCTAATGTTACGGACTTCTAAAGCAAACTCAAAACAGTCTTTCTATCGAAAGTCAATGACTTCATTGTCATTTGCCTGACTTTATGTCACTGATTTCCGAAAAAAAATGTTGTATTAGACTTTTTGTACTTTGTCTAAAAGGCAATTATAATGTGTTGTGTAGAAATCGCAGTTGATTTTCTGTTAATTATTGAAGAGTGCCCCGATATTTCCAGATTATACCTATCCTGATCTGTATCATGAGACGTTCTGAAATTTATGGCCGAAGATTAGTCCGTAATTCCGCATACCAAAAACAATCAAATTCTACTATGTATAGACTGTTTGCCTCTAAACCTGGTAACAGAATCCTTATGAAATTCGACCTGATTTAAACCAAACATCATTCGACATTCCTGAAACCGGAAAAAAACCTAACAGTGGCGATTAGTACGTGTTTAGTTACCTTTCTTCCGCAGAACGTTATCAATACAGATAAAATTAGTGACGTAGGATGAAACTGATAAGAAACATATTCCATAAATATGTATACATTCACACACGTAGCATCCATACTTACCTAAGTGCTGATATTATTGTTTTATTCACATTTTTCGGTGCTACGTGACTTTACAAACCGAAGGTCAGTATGAAGTATTGGAAGAATCTTATCAGTGTAGATCTATATAATTTGTAACTTAATACACAAATATAAATTGTTACGAAGGTATTTTGATTGTAAAAGAAATACATTAGCAAGAAAGGTTTCGTTACCTACCTATTTATTTTCCTCTCAACCTTGGGCGGGCGGCTAAAATAAGTTGGCTTGCCTACTTATTTGCCTATTTTTCTTTGTTCATATAACTTAGTATTATTTTACCTAATTGGTAATAAGCTGATTTTTAAAATTATGTCTGTGATCATTGATTCCTTAGACGGGTGATGTCGCAGCGTGGGCGGTGAAAGAGAACTCAAAGTTACTTTCGAGGGACGATTCGGGGGTGTACAGACGCAAAAGGGCAAAGCGAAGGCGGGAAACCATTTAATTGTAAACCGTAATTATTTATTTGTGAGACAGAAAACGTTGAAATGTAGATTCATGTACTTATAAAATCTCTTTATGACTTTTTTTAGCTTTCAAAAAGAAGTTTATGTAAGATTCGTTTGATACAAGTATTTAAAAGAAATAGGCACGTTTTGTCTGTGTATAGGTACAGTTATTGCGCGTGTCTACAAAAATAAGATCATACCAGTTAATTCTTTTAATCAGCAGCAACTGTTATTTATTACGCGGGTTTTCCAAAAATATTATCATTATAGTATTGTTTGTATCGCGGCCATTACTTCTGAAACAAAACAATATAAAAAGAGAACGACTGAAGATAATGTGACATTTACATGCTACGCATGTTGTTTATTTACTACATGCTGATTATTGTTTATGTTTAATTGGCTCGAGAATCAATTTAGACGTATTCGCTCTTGAATTTATATGAATTTCGTAAGGGCATAAATACCACGCACGTATAAGCATCGCTTAAAGTAGATACTTAGGACATATAAATTGTGAATATAGTGTATCGCAAAAATAGTTAAGAGTAGTCCTTGAACAAATCACCTCCTACATGTGAAATATTACACAATGTTTTTCTTTATTATTATTTTTTCTTTATTCGTAACATTCTAAATATTTTTACAAAAATACAAATAAAAACATATAAATATAGTACATAGGTAGTACGCGGTAGGGGGAGTCAGGGCTCTTGAGACAGGAACCTCCTAATAACTCGCGCCGTGTCCAGGAGTACTGCCTTCTGAATCCAGCTGCCAAGCGAAAGCCTCCTCAGAGGAGTTGCTGATCGAGACTCGTGGCAATGAAGCCATATACAATGTTTTATTATTACTTTGTACCATTTTGTAGTATTAATAACTAAGTAAAACACCGTTTTGAAGACAAGTGAAAAAAAAGATATACGAATATTTAATAATACCTACTAGTACCATCATCGAGTAGATAATGTAGTTGCAAAGCGTATGTATGTAGATACTTTAATAAATAATATGCTATCTAAGATACAGATTAGTGTGGAGGAGGTCACGTGCAGGCAATTCTACTCGGCAATACAACAATAGCTCATCATCAAAGCGTTGAAAGCGGAGAATTAAAAAATCAGTTTTTCCTCATATGTTGACAACAGTTATAAATCACAGTCGCCGTGTTTATTTTATGATCCAGCTATTATCGTCAACTCGGCGGTTTTGCAACGTGGTCGCTGCGCCTCGGAGCTGAAACGCGGCTGTAGGGTTGTCGAATTACCAACACATCCGCTTGTTTCTTATAATCGTTAACAACAGTTATACGCTCATGTTCATCAAAAGTGTCAAGCTTTTAAACCGTGTAGCAATCATTGTGAATCATTTGGCCATCCCTGTCTCAGAGATAATTTTAAATCAGCTTTATTCGTACCTAAATCTATGCCATCCCTACGTTCGTAGAAGTCGTAAAAAACAGATATATTATATTTGTACATACATGCATCAGCTATTTCTGTATCATCGCTCTGTACTTCCATTCCTGTGGTGTTTCGCAGCCACATCTTATGGTATTTAATTTTGTGCATGGTATTTAGTTTTCGTTAAAATAATAAAAGTAACAACAAAACTCACCGCTAGTATCTAATACCTAATATTTGGAAATACATTATTAGTAATTATTATGCACAATTTCGGACAAGAACTGTACCTTATCATTATGTGAGGGAAGTGATAACGATTAGCTTTGTTACTAATGTCACGATATGTTGCAATTGTTTTTATTATTAGCTGATGTCTTACTTAATAACCACTCGTTATTTCATCATCATCGGCCGGAAGACGTCCACTGCTGAACATAGGCTCGTTATATGACTTCTATCAAATCAATAGTCCGTTATTGCTTGAAATTAACGATTACAAAAATCTCTATTATAAAAAAATCAACTGCTGTTTGTTAGTCTCGCTAAAACTTGAGAACGGCTGGACCGATTTGGCTCATTTTCGTTTTGATTTATTTTGGGAAGTCCAAGGAAAAAAAGGTTCTTTTTATTGTTTCTGAGGCGGTATGAAGTTTGCCGGGTCTGCTAGTTAATTATAAAAAAAATAACATTTAACGAATAAATATATATTTTAAAGTACTGAATTTAGATTACAATAACGAATAATTCCCAACTTTAAACACCTCATTATATTATTGATAAATAAGCTTAATTTAATGATGCTGTGCTTGTTTTCCCTATTTTTGAATTTAATAAAATAATAATAATTAAAATTTCATGAATATTTCAGGAAATTTTAATTATTGCATTAAACTAGATCATTTTTACTGCCTATAGTGTACTACTATAAGTCTTAACCATATGCGGCCTTATTACAAAAACTAAATAAACCTTGGTTTAAACCTGTACTAACAAGTCCAGGCTTATCTTCGGAACCATGGTTTAAATTTCTCCGTATTACAAAACTTAAATAAAATGTAGACTTTAATACCGTCATTTGAACCATTGTCTTAACATTTAAATACGCCATGTGTACTAACAATTAAATCTAGCACGTTTAATCCATTTTGGGTGAAAATAACACAAAATCAACAACAAAATGAAAAAGTAGCTTTGAGGAACTTTGACACACCTTTGACAGCTACGACTGTTAGACCATGGTTTATCGCAAAACCAAGATTTGTAATAACGTTTGTGTAAACCGTAGTTTTTGGTGACATAAACCTTGGTTTTTAGTTAAACCCCATTTTGTAATAAGGCGGATAAAATTTAATCTACGTAAATATTGATCATGAAGTTTTTATCGAAGCCCTAACATTTTACACAGATTGTAATAAGACTACTTGATTGAGATACTCGTCTATTTTTAGAAACAAAAATTTATTTGATATTTTGTTGATAGTCATAACAACTTATAATAAATGAGAGATGACACCAAGGCTATTTTCTTATTGACATATCTTTATATTTAAAATGTAGCAGATCGCTGTTTTAATTTTTAGAACGTTTTAGTAATTTTATCTTCTCCGGTTTCAATATAATTGCGATCATCTTTTTATGAATGTGTTGGCGTCTTTACCCTTTTCTTGTCACATCTGTCATAATATTTTCTATAGTTTATAATTCACTAGCTTTTGCTCGTAGCTTTAGTCGCGTTGATAAATAATTTGAATTCGTACATGGGGCGCCATCTATAATAGTTATTGGTTTTTCCCTTGCGAACGTATTTTTTGTTCATGTAGAAAAATACCCTATATGAACTGGCTGAACCTTTTAACTGATTTTTTTTCAGTTGTTGAGGAGTGAAAAGGTAACAGACAAACTTACTTACTTCCACATTATTACCAAGTCATGTTATTAGTAAGTCGATAGATTTCCTTTTTTCATTTAATAAACATATATGTTTTGGTAACTAAAAAAGCGGTGTTAGAGTATTAGGCCAATCTGAGTAATGATAGATTAAGATAAGCCTTAGAATAACAAGTACGGCCAAAATAATTATTTTTTACTTCATCATGTTTGGTAAAGAACGTGACACCTACCTTAATTTTTGGCAATTTAATATTAACAGAGTATTTTTTAATAGTCATCCTTATACATGGTTTTGTTAGTAAACGCAAAATTATTTTGTATATGTTTAGATACGCAAAGCAAAGTAGCCAATGTTGATGATTATGTGTTTCAGTTCCAACTTGTGGAAGTTATAGTTCGCGGACAAATTCATAACGGAACTTGCGCTCGGTTTACTTATCACTGGGCTTCAGACGCAGTTTGGCTTCATGTAAGCATTTCTAGTTTGCAGTGCACTTTATCTTTGAATAAATAATTTATTTATGTGCATAAATAGAATGGGATTAATGCATTTTTAAGTGTGCAGATGGTCTGTACCTATTTGTGTAGATATGCATTCAGGGAATTGAATTTTTAATTAATTCACGAATAATATACTATACGAGAATAAATACGACTAATATCTTTATACACACTACCCAACAAAATAGCTATAGCCCGCTTTGCTGTCCCATTAAACCCTATGACCGTTTTTAAGCTCCCATATATCTCTATGCAAAAAATCATCAAACACACTGCCATTTATATATGATATTAGTAGAATTACTTACGCCTCATCTTATATGTTCACGAAAAATATGTTTATCGAGTTTAAAGGGTTTTTAGAAATAGGAAAAGGTAAAACATAATACCATAGTCGAATAGTTAGAACGTTCGCAAGTGGCACATAACGCGGTGTAGCAAGCAGGCGTATCGGCTGCGAGTAACATGCATTTAGGGTTACCATTAAAATCACTGAACACCAGAAAGGTCAGGTTTAGTTAATGAATAAATACAACAGATGAGGCAATCATGAAAAATAAAAAACGAGGAATAAAACCTATGGGATTTTATTTTGCCAGAAATATGGTGTCTTCAGAGTTGAGATTTTATACAAAATATTTTATTTTATTGGAACTGCTTCTTACTTTTGTAATGATTAAGGAATAAATTATGTATTATTTCCAGATGTATGTTTTTATTACAGTTATGTTTCTGTACATTATTTATTACAGAAATATTGTTATAAGATTTTCAGCACTCAGTTATTTCTATTAGCTGCTCGTTTTATAATCCAAGTTGTCCTTCAACTTACTTGTCCACACTCACATGTAAGTCGTATTCTGTACGTGTGGTAACCCTACATTTGCATCGGTGCAAACCTGTTCCGCACTTCGGGAAATATGTCGCCGATCACGCGTGCCCGCGCCGGCTTGTCCACTCTTCGTTACACTAATACTTATGCATTATTTTCGCGATTGCTATCTAAGCCAACTTACTCAGTAAATTATTATCTCAATGGTAATAAGGATCAAGTTTTTGCATATGTTTTGTCTTTATTTCCACTTCTCCCACTAGATTTTTTAAGTGACCACGTCAGGTTGTCGTTGGCCCTTGAAGTGTGTACAGAGAGTGGGGCATGTCAAAACCATTTTATCTTGAAGATTTTCTTCGTGTGCTTCATCTGTGTTTAATTTTTTTTACATTAGGTGTTAAATCTATTGTCTCTCTATAAATCTATTATACCAATGTAATGATATTGATGTGAATGCTATCTTGACTTTGTATTCTAGTCACTTGCTCTTGTCCCCCGCTCTCTCTCTTCGTTTGTACCGCACAAAGTGTCGAGTTAGACATAACGCGCGTCTATATTTATTATTTACAGGCGAGCGATGATTTCCATTCTTCGCGCTCGATGTCGCGGCTACGAAACGAGAAAGCCACACAACATGAAAATATCACATTCTTTGCTCCACAAATGAATACGTTCTAAAACTAATTGTTTATTATTTCCACTTAGACACTGTTTGTCTATGGTTATACCTATGATTTTGACATTCGTTTTCTTTTTACATTATTATCATGATTCTTTAGTATTTTTCTTACTCAAAAGTAACAAGATATTATTATTAGTCTCTTATAATTTGCCCTTGACGTACCTGCTTATGTCAACGTCGTAAACATCAGTTTATTAATTGTCTTGTTACGTACGTCAATTGTGTTTATTGTACCTACTATGGCTCCAACATACACAACATACCTAATGGACTTGGGTACATGTACCTAATGGACACAAAATTACTTCAACTTAAAGATAAAGCGGTGACGAAACCAATTCATACGGCGTGTTATTTTAATTAAGCACTACAATAATTAACAAGAGCGGAGGTAATGAAACAATGATGCGCGTGAGATGGAGTGTTTTACGAAAATAAAGGCAACAGAACGGGCACAATGACTCAGATGGAATTCAGCTTTGCCCGCCATACTGAGCTTCGTCGGAATCAGAAATACAATCCTAATTATAATCGCACGCATCCGTCCAGCACCTCAATCGGTCGCTAACGTTCCGACTAAACCGCACCGTGCTCCTGGACGCACTCATCTCTGTGGATTGTGTGCAATGAACGTTTAATAATTATTTTCGTAATACACGTCACGTAAAGTTCAAGCGTCGGCAACACTCGCTGCGAGCGAGCTGTGCCGCGCCGCGCCGCGCTTTAATAAGCTCGGAGAATAAACACGCTATTGATATCTTGTTAATTCTTATAATAGCTTCTCGATATTGTTCACTTACTACATAGTGGCGAGTACAACATTATTAGCGATTAACCATCCAAGATTACAGTGGACTAAACATATTCAAATTTTTCGCGATTTAATGTTTTAGACCTTCACCTATTTATTTACATCCGACAAGGTTATATTTAAAAAATATTTATGTCGTTCAAATAATCTTATCCATTGTATGGACAGATATTTTTCAATGGTTTCTCTTTTTCCCATTCGATGCTCTTGTTTCAAAATAGATGAGTCATCAGTATATCATCCGTTGTTTATTGTGATCGCTTACTGCATCTAATATTTTTACGTTCGTTTGGACGATACATGTTATAAATACGGTGCGAGTATTAGCCGACGGAGTGGTTCATAATAACGTATGTGTACATAGGAGCAACATTGCCGCATTGCGGTGAGCCGCCCATATGTCGACATATCACTTCTGCCCTTTACTGGAGTGTGCCATACTCAAATACCTTTTAGATCGGACTGCGCCGGATTACTAACTTTCTTTAGTCACAATCTACTTGACTATGTTGATCATAATGTAATGTGATGTGATGTGTGCTGTGCTTATATTAAGTTATTTTTTATGAATTAAACTGAATAAAGAAAAGAAAAGTTGCAAATAATAAGACTTACTGAGAAACCGGCCTGATGTTATACTCGTACTTTATGAAAAATAATTTAGGAACATCATTTATTTATTGAATAATCAAAAAAAAACAACAATAAAGCCGGCTCATTTATATTAGCTGAATGGTTAAGAAGTGCTAATCAAGAACTTGTTTCGGGTCAGGAAGTTTTGTTACATACACGATTTTGGGCACTTACTTAGGTGCTAACCGAATAATAAGTTGTGTTAAAGAATAATTAAATATGTATAAAGTTTTAAGTTGTTTTTAGTTTCACGCCTCAGACGCTATGTATCGGGTTTGTAATACATTAGTCGGGCGTTGATTTACACGGCTACATATCGTGGGCGCGTCTATTCATAGTACTAATGTACTATATTTAGTAGCGATTCCCTATTATTTCTCGCGACTGACTCAGTATGTGAGTTGTTCCGCTTTCGAAAATGGGTTTTAAATTAACATGCCGCCGAGATTTATTAATTTTCCTTATTGCGCAATATCAATATTGCAAGAATTTACCCACTTTCAGCTTTCGAATCTGTTAATTAGGTCACTAATAGTAAAGGTATTTAAAATGTTGAATTTGCCTTTAAAAAATCCCAGCTCAAGGAAGCCTAATGATTATGTTTACCACAAACACATTGTTTCCTTAGAGATTCCCTAATATAGCTCGGATTTCACAAAATGAGAATCGAAATTCATTAAGTAAGTATTTAACTTAGACTTAACGCATAGAGATGTGGTTTCAAGGTCGGTGGGTGTATGTAAATAGCAAATAAGCGCATATGGAGAGGCGCCGATGCAGGTAGAGGCAGCGGCGCGCGGTACGTCGGCTGCGCTTGCGCACATCTGCCGGAGCGCGCGAGTGGCGCGGCAAGGCGCGTGCCGCCGCGCCTAGCACCCGTCCCGCCGTCACGTAAGCCACGAGCGACATACCGACACATGTCGATATCTACCATAGTTATTATCATGTCTTTACTATGTAGGGTATACACCAACGTAGGATATAAATTGCTGTATTTAAAAAGGAATTCGTCGCCACACTCATCGCTCGTTTTTTTTTTTTATTGTCGTACTGTTGAGCAAAGGCCTCCCTTTCCTTAGTTTCAACTATGTACCCATGTAACTGTCGCCGAACCGACGAAAGTTGAAGTAGGAAGGTTTTGGAATGGATACCGCGCGTAGGTAAATGTAGTGTGGGATGTGTCCCGGCAATGGACCAATGACCTGGAGAAGGTAGCAGACTACATGAAGAACCTGGAGATCGTGCGCTCCTCGGGGATGTCTACATCCGATATTGGCCAGCAGGAGGTCGAAATGATTATGACGACCCATTTAACAAAATCCTTTTACCTTAACTTTCACATCTCGATAATAGCTCAAACCCTTTTAATTTTTAATGTTTATAAACATTTGAACGTGTGCGTTTATTTATTCTATAACAGTAAAATGGCAGATCACTTGCATACATAGTGTCCTCTCTGTAAACCTGCGTGTAAACAACTGCTATGTCGTACATTTATCATTAACACCTACGTATCATGTAATTAATCTATGTTCCGCCACTTATTATGATGATGGTGTGACTGACGTGTTTACTATTTCATCTTACACGTAGCTGCGAATTATTTTATTTACCTAGTCTCGCGAATGTTACAGAATAAATAAAGAACTAACTATGATTAAAATTTTAACACATGATTTGTTTATACACACGATTCAATTCGTTATGTGAAGTCGCTTACGCTTATGAAATACACCACTGGCTGAGAGTTGGCAGCGCGGCTAATTATAATCTACTAAACATCATCGAGTGCTTGTAACTTAGGGTCGCACCTTTTGGGTGTATTTTTAAATAAAATTTTCTAGTTTCGCTTCCTTAACGTTGCACCGATTTAGAAAATAAGTTAAAAGAGGTGATATCTAAATTACAGCTGTTTCTGCTAATATAGCGCGCTGAAAACAACAATGGTACGCGAACTTTATATTTATAAATAAAGAAAATGATATTTAAATACTTAGGTCTTACATTTTTGAATTATTTAAATGCCTATATATATGTGTGTGTTAACAGCCCTAAACCGGTGTAGGGAGGCGGGCGGCTCGCGACGGCCGCGGCCGGTGCGTGCGACCCGATCACCACATCGCACCTTGTTGAAGACTGCACGATGCGTGGCGTGCCGTATTAGCAACGGCATTAGCATTATTTATTTATTGATTTATACACCCTCGCGCTCCACATCAAGTTATGATTATGTTGCGTCTGCTGTTTCAATCAGCGCGCGCTAAACTTTTACTAATTGCTCCACGTTGACAACATGATTAAGATCTTGTTATTTAAATGCGTGAATATTAAACAAAGTCATGTGTCATAATAATTAATCTGCCTACTCGTGCTCTATTTAAAATTGTCTTGGGATGATGCCAGCTATTCTAAATACCATACGTGGTCGCGTTCAAATTTGTCTATAACAATAACGAAGAAATTCACATGAAATAGAAAGGTAATCAAATTCGTGGCAAATTGCATGTATTCGAATGGCTCCATTGCTGAGACTCGCGAGTCCATTGTTCAGTCCGTAGCGTGAAAATCAAACTTCCGTACTGCTATTAAAGATATTACAAACATTTGTAAATATCTATTGTAGTCTGTGCGATTTTCAACAGATAGGTAGTACCTACATTGCTTGCTAGAGTGTTTTTATTTTTAGTGTTACATTTGCGATTGTTATTGATGTCGACAGGTATGCCACCTACACTGTTTCGCCAAAAATACATGGCACGTGATAAATTTAAAGCACAATCGCTGTTTCTAATAAATGACGTCAAAGCTAAAGCATACAAAAATAATTATGCCGGTTTGGTCAAATCGGCGCGGGCGCACGGTGCGACGTTTGAACGGTAGAGATTATCCAGCACCGAGTGAGCTCGATTTTTAATCTGTCGCGCGATTCTTTGTAAATCTTAATTCATATGTTCCGTTACAGTAATTCCAGCGTGAGGGCATGGACGTACATTTCTTTCTCGGGAAACGTATCACCTTGTCGTCGGGTAGCCGGTTACTTACCTACAATTAAAAAGCGAAAAGAGCGCGGATTCCGAGGCGAATTTCGAGAAATATCGACGGGGTCAACGAACCATGTCGACGCATCGTGGCCGCGTCTCTTCACTTAATTTTTTTTTACATTTTTGTGTTACACAGACAATTGAGGATGAATTTTATTTTGACGTCTTTACTAAAACAGACAGAAACAGAAGTTCTATGAATATGAAAAACGAGTTTCTGTTTCTTCAAGTAGTGGGCGGCGCTAAGTTTTCTCAGGGAGGTATCTACTATACAATCAGAGTTATTATAATACTGATCCGCAAAGTAAAATTGCCTTCAACAGGCATATTATCTTTTATAAGTAGTCTAACGATCCTACTTTTTGTTTAAGTGCGCAGACGCTCGTGATTCAGAGTCATCAATTTGGAAACAAAAACGCTACTAATTGTGCAGGTATCGACCGGCAGCCTTTGAAGGGTTAAACGTACACCAAATATTAGGCCGGATCTTTTCGATCTGGCCGGTTTTAACTTGGAGATATGTATTTTTTGCGCGCGTCTCGGAGTAAGCCGTGATCGATTCTCAGTAGGTAAGGCGGGATGAGACTCGTGGAAAATATATTACCAATTCGCAGATCGCTTTGTTGTTTCAAACTGGAATTTAATAAATTAGTGATTTATTTATTTATTTATTTATTTATTTCGATACCTCCCACGTAAGTTGTTGTAACCCACAATATGCATGTTTTGCTTTTTTTACACCAAAACGCCTATTTTTGCCTACTTTACGTGTTCAGTGTAAAAAAAATAAAAAAATACAATTTTTAAGCATAGTTACCAGACGTATAAAGTTGTATCTTATTACAACGGGCGGCGTATAACATTGTATCCACCTTCGCAACCGTTTACTCGGGGCGCGTCGGGCGCTCGCGCCGCGTATGTGTGACATACGACAGTTCATCACGGACTTCCATAAAGGTGGAAGACGCGGTCAAAAATCGATAATATCACAGATACGATTTTTTCTTAAAATATATTATGATATTTATGTAGTTTTTCAACAATAACAACCTAAACTGTTGTATATATTACTTACAACAACTTACGTCTCTTATAAGATACTAAATCAACGTTGTATCATCACATACAACACTTTACCTTGTATAAAAATAACAAATTATATGTGATGTATTACATACAACAATTTACGTTGGTAGGTACATACACAAATATGTATTGGATGTTGACATACTATATTTTACGTTGTTAAAATATATTTTTTTTAGTTACATACAACAATGTACGTTTTAAAACGCTTCATATCTTCATTATCGAGCAAAAGGTTACCACCACTTTTACTTTTCCGTATCTGATTAGCCTCATGGGCCGGATTGAGGTCTAGATAGCAATAGAAAATTATCATATTGATACTTACTATTACAGATTCTCCATTGCCAGTTACTTTTAATGAATCTGAGATGATTGAATTAGCTATTATTATATTTTAATCACTATATCTGTCAATGACCAAGTTCTCATTAAGGCACTAGAAAAGATCGGATATATCGATGTTACAACCGGAATACTGATTCCTGATCAAAGCGGTAGGCATTCAATTCACCCTCTTAAGAAACTGAATCTGTCAAAACCAGCGTATGTGACCACATCAAGAGCTCGGAACCAGTTGAGTCACATTATGCAAGAAAAAGGTCAGACACAGACATTTGGATGACGATCTTAATTTTCAACGATTATTTAAAATATATACGAAATGGCTCTAGTCTAAAAGATATGATGAGATAGCTAAATCCGACGTGGGAATGCATCGAGATGTTGTGGCGGTGGACAAGGGCCTCACCCCGCTCTCCTGGCGAAAGAGAACTGGCGCAAACCTGCATTCCCTATACACTTATGATCGCATGGAGGTATGACAGATCAAGGATCTTCACGAATGCTTTTTCCGGGCTCTATATGGGCCTGATGTAGACATATCTGCGTCCGTTGCCTAGCTACGATCCGGAGAACTCTTTGGTTGTTTCACGTAAGTTTGTTATAACTGATGTACGAAATAACTAATGAATCATTCACCTACGTTCAATTCAGCTACGGTTAACTCACCTACGGTTAATTCGCCTACGGTTTAATAGACCTACGGTTTATTCAACTAAGGTATGTTTAGCTAAAATTAACATCCCTGTTGCGGTATCTGTGACATGATACAAACATCGACGGCGCACGGCTAGCGGTGCTCCTACTTGTGGGTGGTTTATAAAAAAATAACCACGAAGGGGATGGCCCCTTCTAACCGAACCTGTCCGTGTCAGGGAGCTCCAAGTAGTTTTCACGACTTTCTTTTTCTCAAGGCTCAGTTGCGAACACTCCTGCCTAAATACCTACTGATCAACTTAGTCATTTTGAACGAGAAGAAGACGGTTGACTTCAATGGCAGCCCGAGGTTCGGTTTGGGTAGGATTAGGTTCCTTTGAACCCTGTTGACAGCAAAAGCTCCGTCGACCCTACTGCCAAAGCCTTCATTCTCCGCTTTAGAAATAAAAAGTGCGCATTTTATTTCTTAAAAAAATAATGTAGGCGAGTATCTTCTATTAGGTATTTCAAACGTAGTTAAAACAATCAATATGTATGTGGATCAAGGGGCTGATTCAGAAAGCATTTCTTCTGGACACGGTGCGTGTTTTTAGGACTTTCCTTTCTCTGGAGCCCTGACCGCTGGTAGCTTGGACCTTGTTCCCGTTACCGGTGGGCCACTATTGTTTATTTTTTTAAATGTTTTTATTTATATTTTTACCTTTGTAGGAATATTTATAAAGAATAAAAATAATGAATAAAGGGAATAATATCCTATGTAAACATGGTTTTATACTAAGCCCTGATAGTTGGTCGCGGGGCTTAGCGAATAACCGTGACCCTGGAACATAAAGGGCTATTAAAGGACACCGTGGATATTAGTCAGTACGAGTCTGACTGTCCCTCCCGCCCTGCCCAGGGTAGGAGGCCTTATTTGATGAAAACAAATAAGTTCTCCCACCCTGGGTAGAGGTCTTTTTTTTGAGGTAAACCACGACAAAAAAAGCCCTGATAGGTTATACCTTATTACACATACTACCACAAAATATTAAATTAAATCAACGTACACTATGGTATTTAGCACATACTGCTAAATTCAACTATTGTTGTCCAGTGTAAATGGTTGTAAGTATCCAGTACAACATTTATGTGAGTTAACATAACACGCTAGAATGTTGTATAAACAAAATCTCAAAAACTACAGGTATTTAAAAATAACTAGGTAAGTAAGTATTGAAAGTACTTTAAAATATATGTGTATGCAAAATTTCAAAAGAATATATTGAAGAATGACTATTTCCTGCGAGTGTTTCTCTTTAAAACGCTCTACTGTAAAATTACAATTTTGAAGATACAACAACTTACGTGGGAGGTATCGATTTATGGCACACCAACGACTTATTCACTATTACATTTTAGGATAATAAAACATTTTTTTCTCTAAATCTAGAGTGAACTTGTCACTTATAGGTGTGCACAGCACTCACAGGTTACAAGTCTGATAATAATTTACAGATAGTGCTTAATTGAAGCTAAAGAACTGCATACATGAAAATAAATTGAAAATAACATTAAAAATAAACCTAAAACATGTGTTATAGTAAGTAGGTGATTGTAATATTCTATTAAATTTTAATTTTGGTCACTATGGGTCTGTAACAATAACTGAGAGCGAAATTGCGATAGCTTGTTGGAGAAGATGTCAATGCTACTGGAACGTGTGTGGAGCTTATTGTACGTTCTCATCAATCTATTCATTGGTGCCGAATTTCCAAGGTTAGTTCTTGTTGGTCTTGGACTAAACACATCCAGTGCGCGTTCTAATCTGGGAGAACTATGGCGAGGGACCGATATATTTACTTCATCGAGAAGCTTCGGAACTTGTATATTTCCATTAATAATTTTATGAAGCAATATCACATCGTTATTATGCCTACGTTGTTTCAAAGTTATCATTTTGAAGTGACTTAGTCTTTGCGAGTAGTCAGCGTCCCGATGACAGCTATCGGATTTGTACCGTAGGTAGCGTGTAAAGCTTTTTTGGACCCGTTCTATGCGTTTCACATGTGTACCGTAAATAGGATTCCAAACAGGTGAGGCGTATTCTAAAATACTACGTACGAGAGAATTATAGAGTAATGTTAAACTTTGGACAGTTTTGAAATCGTAACAGGTTCTTTTTATGAATCCCAGTGTTTTAGCGGACCTAGCAACAACAGAGTCAATGTGAGGTATGAATGTAAGTTTACTGTCAAGGAGAACTCCTAAGTCTCTGATTTTTTCGACTTTTTGAAGCACTCTTCCGTTGAGCGTATATGAAGAAGTGAGCGCACGGTGTTTTTTTGTAAATGTTATATGGCAACACTTATCGGCATTTAGTATCATGTGATTTTTAGTACACCAGCGATTTATAGAGTTGAGATCTTCCTGGAGTAGGGCAACGTCCGTACTTGTGTCAATGACCCGGTATAGTTTCAAATCATCTGCGAAGATGGAACAGGTACTGTATTTGATACTGTGAACAATATCATTTACAAATATAATAAACAGTATTGGGCCCAAATGAGAACCTTGTGGGACTCCAGATGTTGAAGGGTAAAGTAGAGAGTGGTGACCCTTAACTACAACTCTCTGTTTTCTGTTGGTTAGATATGATTTAAACCACCGCCAAAGTTGACCGAATATGCCGATATTTGACAGTTTCTGCAACAGTACAGCATGGTCTACTTTGTCGAACGCACTGCTGAAATCTGTGTAAATAGAGTCAATTTGCTTGCGTGCGTCTACTGATTTGCAAAGGTCATTAACGTAAAGAACTAAGTTGGTCGTAGTGGATTTATGAGCGCAAAAACCATGTTGTTGTGGAGCTATCTCTATTTTTGAATGAGCAGTTAAAATGGGACACATGAGAGACTCGAAAACCTTAGAGAATACAGACAAAATAGAGATTGGTCGATAATTCTGCACGTTATCAGCTTCCCCTTTCTTAAAGACAGGAACTACATGCGCTAGCTTCCACTTATCAGGAAAATTAGATGTTTTGATAGAGTGGTTAAATATTATTTTGAGTGGAAGAGATAGACTGACTTCACATTTTTTGACAAATATAGGTGGTAGACCATCTGGACCTGCACCTTTGCATGCATTTAACTTTCTTAGTGCTCTGAGCACGTCTCTTTCCGTGAAAGCAACGCTACCTAACGTATTGCAAGAGCCGATCTGCGTATCTTCAGAGCGCTGGTCAGAGTTTAATCCGCACGATTGAGTAAATGTAGACGAAAAGTGACGCGCAAAAAGATTACAGATGCTGTCTCCCGAAGTGGCCAACTCAGTGCCCAACTTCAATTCAGACGGCATTTCACTTGAGCTTGATTTCTTTGCTTTGACGAAGGACCAGAAAAGCTTGGGATTATGGGTTATGCCCTGTTCTATTTTCTTAGAAAAATCATCGTAGCTTGTTTTAATTATTTGATTAGCTCTTTGGCTCAATAATTTATATTCGTAGTCGTCACGGGGATTTTTATACTTTTTGTAACGTCTTCTAAGTTTTTCCTTTTCATTCAGAATCTTAATAAGTCTTTTAGGGAACCATATGGGGTATTTATTGCTTTTAATTTTCGATTTAGGCACAAATGAACATATGATGTTTTCTAATATCTTATAGAGCTCCTCTACCATAGCATTGACATCCTGAAAATGGGAAAAGTGTTCGATCCAATTGACCTGCTTTATTCTCTCATTAATTATTTGGTAGTTTGCTTTGCGGAAGTTAAACTTATCAGAGAGTTTACATTTGAGAAATGTTGGAGACACGCTGATAACATCAATACACAAAGGTGGATGGTAAGGGTCAATTGTTGACAATGATTCAGCACAGTCATGGACGAGTACACCATGGAAGTTGGACAACACTAGGTCTAGGGTTTTACATTGGTGATTTTTTACACTATTTAACTGTTGTAAGCTGTTAAGAGATAAAAAATCTACAAGGGAGTAACCTAACGAGTTATTGTAATTACTAGGGGACATACTTGCAGACTGACGGTCAATGTTATCCAGCTCCCACTTGATGAACCCTAGATTAAAGTCTCCAGCTATGAGCGTATGACTACCCGTTAAATCAATTACAGAGGTAACCTTATCCAGGAACTTGTTCAACGCTTGTAGTTGGACAGGTGGAGGCAAGTATACTGCACAGATGTTCAGGTATTGCGTCTTTCTTTCTCCCGTAGTCATTAGTCTCAGCCACAAATTTTCGGAATCAGTTTCCCATTTTACCATGCGGATACTACCAATCGTCTTCAATACAGCGATTAGGACGCCTCCGCCCTTTTTGTGTCCAAGGAGAGTTGAGGATCTATCTCTTCGATATATTGTATATCGAGAGTCCAAAATTTCGCCATCATTTATTGCATCATCTAGCCAGGTTTCCGTTGCAATAATAACGTCATATTGATGGTTTTGTACTGCGAGCATAATGTTTCTCAGTTTGGTTCTTATTCCTCTAAAATTTTGATAGTAGATCTTGAATGGGAATTTAAAATCAGAGGCAAAGTATTATTTGTTTCTTGTTTGTTTATTAGAGCCGTTCAACAGCCTCAAGGCTCTTCACTTGCTTGGCTTGTATCCCGTCAGCTTTTCTAACAAGGATTCGGCCGTCACGGACCCACACATACTTATATTGTTTGTCACGGGCAGCTTTTCTAGTAGCAGCGTGAATCTGTTTATTGAGTGGTGAGAGGTGTTCGGAAACAAAAACAGGTTTTTTCGCACCACCATACCCTAAGTGATGCGAATTCAGCTTGTTTTCGGGGTGTTTTTTATTGAAATTCATGACGGACGCTAAGATTTCATCTCGAGTTGATGTGCTATTCACCTTGACAATTATTGCACGCGGAGAGGAGTTCTGCGGGTCTAGTTTTCTAACACGAACGGCGGAAATAATACAGTTCTCTTTAAGTGTGCTTGAAACTGCTTTTCCCAGCTGAATTACAGTACTAATCAGATTCTCAGATTTGTTCTCAGGCACGCCGTTGATTTCAATGTTTTGTTGACGAGTGTTTTGTTCAAGAAGATTAACTCTGGTAGACAAGTCGGACACAGTATGCTTAAGAAGCTCATTTTCTCTTGCAATGCGTTGGTTGACGTCCTTATAGTCTTGGAGTTCGTTTTTCACCTGATCGAACTCATCACTCATGAATTGAACTGAGGTTTCCAGTTTGCGAATAAGAGACATAGCTTCCTTTAAATCACCGAGTTCCTCTGCAATTGAAGCTTTAATTGATTTTGATATCTCAGTTGACATAACATCTCTTATTTCTTGGCGAATGGTCAGCAGGAACTCCTCAGTCATCGGCTTAGCTGCGTGATCGATATCAGGAGAGGTGTCCATTCGAACACGTTTATAACGACTTGAGGCAATGCCGGGCGAGTCGGATAGTGTTTTTTGCATGTCAGGTTTGGACTGTTTCTGACTAGTTGAGATGCTGGTGATGCCAGACGAGTCAGACAGTGCTTTTTGCATGTCAGGTTCGGACTGAGCATGACTGAGATTAATGTTAGTATTTGTTTTTGTAGAGGTAACACTGTTTTGAGCCATTGATTGCGAATTTTAATTAGCAATAGGTTAGAAAAAAAAAAATGCAAAACAAAAATACGAAAAATGTTTTTGAATCACTTGGGTTCGAACTCACGACGAATCCCGTGGCAGTCTCACTGTTTCAGCAAGAGCCACGAGCGTTACTAGCAGAGGCGTTGAAATATGTCTTTGTATGGTGAGTAATGATCCAATTAGATTGTTGACGAGTAAGTGCTAATGAGTCCAAAGTCCAGTCCTTTGTTTACCGTGAGCACTGCTCATAAGAAATTTGAATTTTAACAGATTCGTGAAGAAGTTTTTGTGTGGTTTTTCGCACTTATTTCCAATTTTCACAGTTAATATCTGTTAAGAACGATTAAGCGTAAAGCACTGAACGTCACTGTATGAGTTTTTTATTATATTATGCACTTTTTGTTCACTTTGGCAATTTTATTTGCGGAGCTTAAAGCAACACGACCGACCTGAACAATTACGTACGGTGACCAAGTGTGATAAGAGTGATGCAGCATATCATTCAAAGTTACTCTGTAATGATTTATGTAATGCTGTGCTGCATGTCCCGGGTATTTGTACAATGTCGGGTTAAAGTTTTGTAACGCACGCAACGATTCAGGATATATTCACTAGTGGAAGCCATGTATTTTTTTAAAGATAAGCAACTACTGTTTATAGTATCTACTGTCCAAGTTGCCGATACTAAAAAAGAAATAATAACTTTTGATGTTTTATCGTTTAACCCGGTATTTACTTCTGACTGACAGACTGTCGATATTTTGTTCTTTTGTTTGTTGTTGTCGATTACTTTGCACGTGTTTAGTATAGCTACTATGACTATGGTAATTATTATGCACTAGCTGAACGGGCAAACTTCGTACCGCCTGAAAAACAAAACCTTTTAAACCTTCCCTGGACTTCCAGTAATAATTCAAAACCAAAATCAGCCAAATCGGTAAAGCCGTTTTCGAGTTTTAGCGGGACTAACGAACAGCAATTGATTAGCTGTCCTAAAAATATGTTTCTAGCAAATTCTTCATTGAATGCACCACACTACACATTTTATTTCGTATAATTTGTTTTGTAAACAATTCCGAGTTCACTGCGTGCTATTTTAAGAACAGCATAAATATCGAGAAAAGGCTGCCCCGGCCTACTTAACATTCCATTAGCACGAGCCGTTGATTGCAATTGCATATCTGTAGCTTTCTATTGAACGACTGTTTTGTTCAATAGCATACTCAGTACTTCCTAATCCGTATTATTCTTCAAATTAGTTATTTTGTTAAGCATCACAGCATCATAGAATGTGATCATAATAATATGTAGACAATTCAGTTGACGAATGAACATAAAAAGGTGCACACACTCGCACCGCATTTCATTTGTGACCGCCATCGCTTGCGAAGGCGAACAATAAAAATATCACCGACGTTGAAATAAATAAAAAGAGCAGCCGGTCCAGGTGCCGCAAGGGCAGGTGGAATAATTGGCAATTCTTTGTCTCAACCCATACACCAGCTACGAAAACCCACTTAAATGTCTCAAGCCGATGTCTTATTTTTGAAAAAAAATTACGCATTCTGCATATGATGATTAGATAAAGTTGAGAATTACCCATTAAGTAAATACGGTGGCGTGATCGTATGTCAACTTCTTGTTCACCATTGTGTTAAAGATATAAGTAGATAAAGAAAGTTTATCCAAGATGATACGTTTAAGTAAAGCGGCACAATTTTGGCATAACAGAACTGTCGTTACTGCTTTTTACGAAACTTGTGCAAGCTGAAAATGGTCGAGATTTTCATAAGCATGATGAAATCGTCGCGAATCGTGGAGTAAGTAGGTACCTACGTCGAATAGATCTTATACTTATTTCTATTTACATGTATTTTTTTTTCCTGTACGCAAACTTTAGTGGGTCCAGGAAGTGTAAATAAAAGGTAATACATTCGGATAATTAAAACGACTAAAGATCTGTAAATTGACACCGCTTGTGAGATCGATGAAGACAATTTCTAGGGTACTGACGACGTCGGTAACCGTAGCAACGGTACGTTTTGACAGATCGTGAAACTGGAACTCAGATGTGCACCAGATTAAGCATCAGTAGTGGTTCGCGAGGTAGCCAGCTTAAGATCTGTCCAAGATAAATGAAGGAATTTCGAAGTTAAATAATTATTTAATACAGTTACTGATATTTTAATTCCTGACTGATTAAATTGCTGTAGAAATAATTAAAAATGAATTGCATGTAGATCGTTAATACTTCGAAATAATATTATGGCGTCACAATAATAAATGACCAGTGATAAATAAAACGACTTGCGAACGTATTTCAAGTAAATTTACTCTAATCGATTTAGCTGTTTGGCTGCATTGCTAATTTCCATTTAACAACGGCGCAGAATTAATCTGATGGACATCGATAAACACAGTCATTGTATCAGTACATTGCGACTGTCAACGTGAGTGAAATTCCGGAAGGCAGGAATGTGGGTGAGGTAACCCCATTCGGTTTGTGCACATGCGCCATGTTCGCAGTTTCGCAGCGATTTCTGTTGCAACCCGACCGAATCGAGAAGCGTGCCAGTAACCGTAGTGAGACGTTTACCAAGTTTTTATTTACAACTTGGTTGGATATTAACCTCATTGTGCGAGTAGGTAGCGCAACCCGGTCACTTAGCTAGTACGCATATTATCTCCATTTGCATAGCGCGGACAAGTAGCGGTGTCGACTTACGCGCCACTGCCGCCTTTAATGCTGTTACCTTCAACTGTATTAAAATGTAGAATACAGAATATAATAACTAATAATATCATCCACGGTAATCTGATTAAAATTGTCATCCCAGACGCATTTCTTTCGTTTGGTTCTGACCTCGAGCACCTTGAGCCCTTGCAATAAGGATTAATGGTTGCCGAATAGGCTTATGTACTTTGTCTTGGTCTTGATGCAAATCAGATTTGAATTTAATCAGCGTTTTGTCTACTGCCCGGTTTTCTTCTATTTTAATTTATATTTTATTAATTTATTCATTAACTCCAAATCTCTTTTTCCTAATAGTGGGAGTTTTTGCCTACTAAAATTATAAATAAACAAATGTAACAATTTCCACAGACCGTAAAGAATAGGTATAATAGTATCTGAAGCACCTATAAAGCAGCGGCATTGAACAAAACACGCGATCACAATAGTTATGAATACGTACCCGGATAACGATGTTATTTGCTTTTGCCTTCCGTCATTGAGAATCATTGCCGTAAATACGGTCTCGAGATCTTTGTGCTCTTAACTCGTTGTAAAATGACATCTTTGCACTTTTTACACTCTAAACCACCACCACCACACCTTTAACTACTTTTTAATCATAACAAAAACGTATGAAAAAGAAGCACTATCCACATTCCCTTTGATCACTTTTTTGAGTAGTCTCGACAGAAATTCAGCGTGGTTATAATATGAAACTACGGATTTTAGGAAGTAGGTAATATATGTAGCTGGTTAAGTTGTTATCTAACTTCTATAAGTTTGAGATTGTTATGTCTTATTTTGTATTTGTTTTCCACTTTTAATTTTCTATATATTGAATTCCATACTGATGACTAGGAGGCTTGCTTTTTTATCGTGGAAGAATCGTCAAACGAGTCCTCCCACCCAGGGACTGTCAGACTTTTTTTTTTTTTTACGTGGTAAAATCATCAAATGAGACCTCCCACCCCGGGCAGGGCGAGAGGTACTGTCAGACTTGCACTGACTAAAATCCACGGTGTCCTTCAAGGTTCGGGGTCACTACTGGTACTACTGATAATTCGTTAGTCCCGCTTATGTTATGCTTAACTTCGCTCTAAACCACCACCACCTTTCTTTTGCTTTCAATCATATGAAGACCATAGAAAACTCGTCACTCTCCTCACTTAGTTTGTATTCCCTACTTTGATCAGTTTTTTGTGAATGATGATGAAGATGCATAGTATCTAGGTAGTAATTTTTCGTGTACTTCATACCATTAGATAGATACACACATTCAATAGTGACATATATCATCGCGGTCATACTTTTATCAAGATGACAACTTTAGATGTAAGTACATAATTATATCATGTACTTAGATAGATATTTTATCTTTCACAATAAGAAATACAGTTGCGTAAAAACGAAAGACGTAAATAACATGTCGTAACTAGGATAATTTGATGTTTATGTGCATTACTATCACGTCGTTGAACTCACAAAGGTAGTGCTCTACAATTACATCTTATTAATGACGGCATTACGCACTTACTTTTGGTCCTCTTCATTGTTTAAATTCTCTCTCATTGTTTCAAATCTGTATTCTTCCACAAAGGAGCTTGTGAGCTTGAATTGTAAATTTAACGTAAATCTACGCCAATCTGGCAATACCAATAAAACGGAGTCACGCATTTTGAATTGATTGCTTTACCTAACAGTTAACATTATTGTATTAAGCGACCAAAGTGTCACAGTAAAGAGCGATTAACATTTGGACCCCAATACGAAGTCTGAAAGTCACGTGCATTTAATGAAGTTTGTTGATTCTCCTATATTTAACCGCCCTTATATAACTAGGTAGAGTGCTCAGCTTGATATAACGCTATTAATAATTCTGATAAAAATAAAATGGGAACCGTGAATGACGTCATTCGTCATAAAGTAGTGGTAGTACGTCTCTCAGGGTTACCTCGACAGAAATTCACTGTGGTTATAATATGAAAATATGGATTTCAGAAAGTACCTAAATAAAGCAGCTAGTTAAGTAGTTATCTAACTACTTTAACGAAATGAAAATTCGAGATTGTTATGTCTTATTTTGTATTTATTTTCCACTTTTAGTTTTCCAAATCTCGATTGGGTTACATGGATGTATGAAAATCGTTTTAGACAAAATCTTTATTACCCTTAGTAGGTTACAAACTTAATAGGTTACATGTTAACATAGTGTACTAGGTTAGCCTAATGGTTAACCTAGTACAGCTCGGTTCTATTTGTCTGAAGACTCATTTAGCACTTCCTCTTCCTTTAACAACCTACGTGTAACATTTGCCATAATAAAACAAAACCTGCTTTATCTTTGATGAAAGAACTGATATTGTTGTAGTAGGACAGAACCCGAAATGTTAAATGTAGGTAGGTATGGTAATATGTCATGATTTTTTTATACTGAAAGATTAAAGTTTTTCAGTAAATTGCACCAGTGTCACAAAAATGCATTGCTAGAGCTTTCCTACAGTAGAAAAACTGCATGAACACTAATGAACAGCCTTTTTGATCACAGAATTATGAAGCTGACTTTAGCCATATTGAAAACCAATGTTCAAATTTTTCCTTTCTACAACAAAAATGTAAAAATATGTCACTGGCCTAGTTTTTATTTGATAATTGGGATGTTTCAAGGTTGCTATGCTAAGCAATGGGTTATCAACTTCGCTAATGCGTATGTACTTAATATATATGTTACGGTAAATGTGATTAATTGAAAATTATTAATAATTATCTATTATTATTAATAATTACCGAAAGTCGAGGTTAAAGTGATTAATTAATCACATTTGTCGGTTATTATTAATAATTTGACCCTAGTAGTGATAAATGTAATAAGTAAACTTCCTTCACAGGAGCAAGTCGACGGAGCCCCGCTCCGCGGGGCTCCTACTTCTGCGTGGTTAAAAAAAAAATAACCACGAAGAGGATGGCGGGGTCTGAAAGACCCCGCCATCCTCTTCTAACCTAAATTGTCCGAGTCGGGGTGCCAGCAAGTCCCGAGGTTAGGCCTAGTTCTAACCGGCTAAACCTAGGTGTAACCGACCACAATCGGTTAAACCTACGTGTATCATACTTATCTTCAGTTAGCACTAGGTTTAGCCGTTTAGTTTATTAATTTTATCACTTTTACCAATATGTGTCGTGAATTATTAATAATTACTACTAAAAGTAATAAATTTCGATCGTTTATTCACATTTACCAAAACATGTGATTATTATTAATAATTTGGAAAATTATTAATAATTTTCAATTAATCACATTTACCGTAACATATACAATTAGATCAATACCTACTGAATGCATCATACATTTATGGCATTATTAATAACTTAAAATGAACCTATATCGTACCTATCTTTTGACATTTTTTTGTTAATGAAAGTTCGTTCATCTACTTTACAAATGACTATCGACTGGAAATGCAATATAACTGCTGACCTTAGCCGATATACAGGTTTTCATTTCATCTTCATGAACATAGCCTTTTCCATTATGACTGAAGTATTAATGCTTTTAATTAGTTCTTAATCGGGTCAGGTTCATATTGTGTCAATACTATGTGCCTTGAAAATGTCCGCTAAGTACAAATGTGTTGGTTCGTCACAGTATTGACGTCCTTGTCACACTGGCCAGTGTATACGTGTGTGTTGCGACGCTCGCGCTGATTGTTATTGTCAAGTATGTGTAAACAAAACCGAATCATGCGCTGATGTGACAGCGGCACGTTAGCCACTAGAGTTATAAATCAAATCTAAACATTTTTGAGTGTTACATTATGTGTTGAAAATGTTGTTGTCAAGTGTCGAAGTGCCGATAAGAGTATTATTTAATTCATAATTTGTGATCATTATGAAAAAATGGAACAAAAAACATATTTGTTAAAACCACGAACATTATCATTGTTCCTGGTTTTTCTAGTTAAAATAAATAAAACTGTGTATAAGTTTACAAAAGGACATATCTGCGTTAATCGATCCGTGAATAAAACTACTAGTTTTAACGATTGTATGATTAAAGTAGCAAAACAAAACCAACAATTATGATCAGTCAAGTATTCAAACGAATTAGCATTCGTTTTAATACTTGATCCGATCCGAAAGAACCGACTTTGAAGACCCTAAAAAAAAAGATTTGGTGACTTAGGATGTTTGGTTACAAATAGGTATCTTTATTCTCAAAACGGCTGTAACCGTATGAGGTCATGTGGCTATTTAGAAACAATCAGGTTATAGTGAGTCACCGAATTCAAGGTACGGGGACATCAAAGCACAGCCGTATAGTGACTTGGACACACACCGCCAGCAAGCATGATTTACCTAGGTATTATTTATGCAAGCCTAGGTGGTCACTTTCTCAGAAGAAATATATGGTTTCAGATCATTATTGATTATTAACAAAGTTGAATGAATAAAAACCAAGTTCCCTTAAAAAGTAAAAAATAATAAAAATACGTCGCGTTGGGGGACTGCTCCAAATTATTCATCATCTCCTGTCTTTTTGCAGTCCCCCAACGCGACGTATTTTTATTATTTTTTACTTTTTAAGGGAACTTGGTTTTTGTGTCGGGGGTTTTTTAAATTTTTATTTTATACTTTTTATAGGTACATACTTATATATTTTTTTTGTTGCTAAGAGTACTCCTGATTAAGTCATGTTCCCTTTCAGTACGCTTTCATTTGATACCCAACTCGAGTATATTTGCAGACCCTCGGTTACCTTTCCCCACTTTCACCCCCATAACTTCTAAACGGCTCAACCGATTTTCATCAAACATGTCTAAGAACACTCGCAGGTAAGTCACCTTTCATACAAAAAAACTAAATTGAAATCGCTTCATCCGTTCGGGCTCTATGATGCCACAGACAGACACGTCAAACTTATAACACCCCTCTTTTTCCGTCGGGGGTTAAAAATAAATGTAATTTGCTTGCAAGGCAAAAACAATTAGTTTTCCGAGCGAAATGAATGTCAGTATTTAACACCGAACGACTAGCTATCTGATCTCTAAAACCCAATAACTGGGTGGCATCTTGTGACAAAATTGCTTGTGAGACTCCCAAAATTTGGTGTATCTAACAGTAACGCCTATCAAATTATATCTAGTATAAATGTAAACCATTATTTTATAAGAGAAAGTCTTTTGAATGTTGCCCGAAAAAACGAAAAACCAACTGTATTTTTTCGAAAAATTGTACACACGAAAAATTCTCACATAATATGCGTGATTAAAAATCTTTCAATATTATGAAGTCAAAATTATTATAAAATAACACATAATCTCCTATTGATTTCATATTGTAGTCTCCAGAGATAAGTATGTAGGTTTTTTAAGTTGCCGTCGCCGCAAGGCAAAATACGGAAACCTTATAGAGTTGTCATGTCTGTCTGTCTGTACTGCCACGTGTCTTCTATTACTTGTTTTAACAATCCCGAAGTTGTATTGTTAAGTTAACAGTTTAATAACAAAACAGTCGGGAAATGATTCATTACAACTTATGGGTAAATTATCGTCAGTGTGTTATCGGTTAATTTTATGATGCCATTGCTGTATTTGCAACTACTTTTCCTCTTCAAAGTGGGTTAAAATTTGATTTCATATTCCAGTCTCCCCTTTCAATTTTATAATTCATCTGGTTTATTTGTTTTTTGAGTTTCGTCAATCTTCTTTCTGTATTGCATGTCGATGGGCGCTAAATTACCTGTATCCGTTCACCTACTTGCATGACTCCATCTCTCCTCCCAGAAGGGATCCAACCAGATAATCATGAACATCCAGATGCATAGCACACGAGGCAGTCAAAAGCTTACGTAGAAGCTGCTTCTAAGTATACCTTCCCAGATACAGCGGGTGATAGATAAACATACAAAAACAAAGAACAAACGGAAAAACCCAGTGACTTTTCCCGGTCAATGGCTACTTATTTAGCACGTCATCGATAAGAACGTCCGTTGCTATTGGGCATTGTGCCTGGTTTAACTGGGAATATTTAACTAGGAAATCCCAAAATCGTAACTATTCTTAACAAGACAGCAGCATCGAGTTCTTTTCCATTTATTTTAAATCTACCTATTTGTTACATAAGCAAGGTGTTGACTAGATATTTGAAATACACAGGATTTTTGACAGGTTGCCTTACACAACAAAAATAAAAAGTTAAGTCTAAGAAAAAATAGAACGTATTACAAAAACTGCTTACAGATCTGAGATCCAGTTACAAAATAAATAATTAATTATGGTTTAGCACTCAGAGCTAATCCATAATTAATTATTTATTTTGTAACTATGTATTTAACAATCGATTTGTTTGTAAGTAGATGAATTAATTATATCAATCCAGTAAGAATTAGTACGCTAAGAATAGTATCTATTGTTAAAGAGGAGTATTTTATTTAACTCTGTGTTTATTATCAGATAATTTAATGTGCATGCTAATTGACTTATATATCGGTGTTTGTTGTGTATGTAAACTTGCCTATACATTTTTATAAATTAGGTTTTTATAGTGTTTTCGTTCATAACTATATGCTCAGCATGAAATAATGATATAATATTTTGATAAAACTACCTATCCACTGAAATACCTCGATTTCTGATGCAATGTGTGCCTAGAATCAATAACAAAGAGGAGATATTATGAGATATCCCCTATTTAATTATTAAATTTACTTACAACATACTTATTTCCTACATCTCAAGATAAATTATGTATATATTTAGTCTTTTGATAAGGCGAAATAAACCGTCAAAACATGATTAAGAAACACAAAATAATTAGTATAAAAGTAAGTAACTACTGAATAACCTAATTTCGAAATTACAAGGCACGTGTAGCTACAGAGTAATACAGAAAACCGTTTTGAATTGAAGAAATTAATATAAGCTTGCGTTACCTACGTTGATTTTCACACCTCGAACGTGCTATGAAGGAGAGGCAAACATTATCCTGCTTCCTACAGATGTCACCTCGATTGTGCACGGTGCATCCTATTACTAAACGAAAGTGTTGTAACTAGGCACTAGATATATAGATCCTTTCGACTTTCCACTTGGTATCCATAAGAAAATACCTGAAAATAAAATTAGTATCTAGTAAAAAAATCCACCTATTTCATTTTTAAAAAGCGAACACAATTCATTGGACATCAAAAACTTGCATGGGTCGATATCCATATTGGTTGATAGCAATTCCTGATGCATTTATTTCCCTTGCCTTAGAAATTTATATCTTTCGACGGCCGGCCGGCGCCATATCCGCTACTATGACAAAGAGAGGTCAATCAGGGGTTCACTGAATTAACGAACATGAATTTTAATTACTGTGTTTATGCAGAGTTTCTCATGTTTATAGGAATGCATTAAGTAGGTCCTTTAAACCGGGTCAAAATGTCTTTTGCTTGGTGATAGAGTGGTAGTTATTTACAGATACATTGTTCAATGTCAAGGCTATCTCTTGTCTGCCAAACTAAAATCTGCCTTTTATTCACACATTTATCTTAATGTGGATGTAAATGTTTGTTTACCTTATAATTTACAAATGTTTAAGTATGGGAACTATACGTCAGCTTATTATAATTTGTTGTAAAAAGTGCCAAAACAAGAATCTAAATGCGGTCTTTAATATTAAAATATGCACTATAAAAGTCAGAATATGCAAAACGCTGTTAGAAATAAAGTAGAAGAATCGTATCGTGTTACTCACGCGTTACTCATACATCAGGTTTTCTTAAAAAAAAACCAATCAAAATTAATAATTGAGATATCTACCTGAAATCTGCACAAGGATCAGTGACGTTATAATTTAAGGTTCAATTAATATGAATATTACAATAAGTACATTCTTTGGGATTTCCAAAGAATGTACTTATTGTAATATTCATATAATGCATTAAATAATTGTAACTTTCTGAATTAGTGCAAGTCCTATCCAATTATCGGAATATTCCTTCGGCACTGAAAGTCGACACCCAGAAACAGATTCCGTCCCATCTACGGGCAACCGCATAATAAAGACAGAGGCTGACTTCTGCTGTGTCTGTTACGATACGAGGCATAACTTCTTTGTTAACTTTGAATAATTTTCTTTTGTTACTTAATCTAATTCGCAAACCCACAATTTAATTTATCAGCAGACTTGCCTCTTCCGACTTTTGTTACGGCTAGATCCAGTCTGACCAGCCACAGCTGAAAATCAAGATTTTTTACGGTTTCGTGGACATGTGACCTCTTCAACCCAATTATCTAGCGTAGGATACTGACGTTACCGGTTTCACTACGTTTTGGCCTAAAAAGGCTTATAAAATCAACGAGACAACACCTTCACAGAGCTGATCCATAATCGGAAAACACAGAAACTTCGATACGAAATTATCATGTATTATTTTTCTTACTGTATTTGTTGAACGGTAAATAATCTCATTGAGATGGCACATTAAATTATGTCTAGTCGTCACAATACGCACATATGAATGTCTTGTTTGTGCTTTGTAACAGTGGTTACGTGAGCTTAGTCAAGTTGCGAAAGCACAGTTCGCACTGAAACGAATTTAGCGCGAGTCGAGCAGGAAGCCAAATGCGCGATACTATTGCTGAGTTACGTTCCACTAGATGTGGCTTGATACAATTTAACAAAAGAAGTAGGATATTTAGGCCACTGCAAAATATTTTACACATATTTTGATAATTTTTCCCCAATTCACTGACTGGAAGTCAATGAATTAATAAAATTAATTTTAAAGGATTAATATGAAAAAAATCTACGCCTCTTATAAAGCCATTTCAAAACTTTAGCTTAAAGCTCGTTTTAGCATCAAATAAAAACATGGGGTGAAAGTAAATGTAGTTATCTATTAATAATGCATATCTATTTACAATAACTATAGATCCCTAATTATATTTAATTTTACATCACGAATGTTCAGTAGTATCTAATACTTACTCTCCGTCATTTCTAGTCTATCTATTTCTCGGTGCATTTGGTAAGACGCTCAGTGAAAGTGATTGCGCGGATGTCGCGTGCGACGGCGCAGGCGCACCCGCCGACCTTGCCATATAGGCGGCGCGCGCGACGCATCGCGTAGTGCGTAGAGCTACCGGTTGTACATCGTGCGAGGCTAAGCAGGGACTCAGGGTCTTTTGAAGACCGGTAGCGAAAATTTTGAGGGTCAAAACAAATACAGCAATTTTTTACGCCTGTTTTAAGGGTCAAACATTCATGCGTGTAAACTTTGAAAGCGGTGTTACGAAATTTTGAATCAAATTATTGTGCGTACAGTTCATAACATGTTGTACCACAAATCGAGCAATACTTATACAACAGCCTTTCCGCAAAGGCGCACGCTGCTCATGTTTCTTCATGTTTACCTGGCATTGACATGGCACAGAGTATCCGTAACATGTTGATGAATTTCGAGCATTACAGAACTAAACTAAAGGGACAGTTACAGTTTACACTAAAATAGGAGTTCTTTCCTCGAACCTTTAAGTTCCCTTCTCAGGGAAAAGCAAAACGCTCGAGTTGTCGAATTACTTCACATCACCTGAGGTTCGGCAAACATTTCACGCCTCATAGAGATGATAGTACCTGAGTATTTTGTTTATGAGAAGACTCCATTAACTTACAAAATATCTAGACATAACCTGTTATGTCTCGAATGTTGTATACTGGCCCCAAAATAAAGATACTGTGAAAGGCCTTAACAATTTTAGGGCAGTGAATAAAACTTTTAGTATTTGTGAATATTTTTGCAGTGCACACGATTGGTTTCCCTCGGTCAGATTTCCCTAACCGTCATAAACAACAGCCTTTACGAGCTCGTACCTAGATAAACATGCTTAGTTTTGCAATTACAATAGTAAAATAAATACTGAAAGGTTTACTTCACCGCTTGAGAGTACCGGATGACATATTTTTCCGTGACTTCAGCAATTACGGGTGGAGACACGCCTGATACGATCAGGTAGTTTTGTTCCGATATTAATGAATATTATACAATATTTGTACATACAATAATTGTGCTATGGTTCAAAGTGCTACGTCGGCCTGAATCCTGGCTACTCGTAACTTTATACGCACAGAGCTGCACCACTTACCTTGAAACCGTTTTTGCTTCTTTTTCCATAATCAATATGTCAGTTGTCGTGTTGCCTCAGCCCGGTGCAACATGACTGGCCACACATGAGCACCACCCGTTATTAATTTCCCTTTGAAATTACTAGAACTAAGCATTAAACGGTGCATTTTAATATGGGTTAGTCGAGTACTTTTTCTGCCGAATAGATTATAATATGTAATTCGAATTCAAATAGATATTCAAATAAAGTCTCGATAAAGGCGATAATGGCTGGCACAACTTATGTTTCATTTTTTTTAAACTGGCTGTCCTCCGTAGTAATCACGTGTCTTATACATAATATCACTGTTGTAATGTGTACTGTGTCAATGTTTTGTAGTAGTAGTCTTTAGTTTAGTAGTATTATAGTAATATCTCAAGGAAGTTATTACGTAGACGTATATTGTCTAATTTTCTTCGAGCACCCAGAACCACCTTGACCTTAGTGCCAAAGTCCATCAAGTCATCAAAAATATTGGTAATCATTATTCAGTGTGAATGAATAATAGACTGTCAACAGATTAAATGAGTATCGAGCAGGATGATGCACATGTTAGTTTGCGCACGTTTTTTTATTTTTAATTTTGTTTGTTTAGAAAGATATTTCCACGCTAGGAATTTCCCCTGTGTCGTAGATGTGTTTACAAACATATAAACTCACATACACAAACGCCCAGACCAGGAACAACTACTTATAGATCATACAAAATTTTCTCCGTGCGGGATTCGAACCCGCGACACGCAGCGTAGCAATCCAATCGCTCAGCTATAGCGCTAACCGTGCGGTCAGATGTGCTCTGTTGGTCGTTATTGTTATACTTAATTGTCCACGCGGTCACGTGTGCCTTCGAGCACAACCTCACTTCCATGAAAATTAGAGTCATTTCATTACTGAACACTAGTTCTACATACCTAGCATTCAAACAAGTTACCGACTGACTTGCATCCAGATCTAGTTTTCACTAAACCGAAATAACTGGGCATATATTTTGTGCAATATCGTAAATTCTAGCGATAATGACGTAATGCAGTTTTGTCTAAGCATTTGGGTAGTTAACCTTAAATGTAGTTGGTAGTAAGGTCCTACGCCGAAATAATTCAACAAATCAGATTACGCGTGTTGTAACACATTACTATAATGCATCAGGTTAATTCATCGAGTGGAGAGACACAGTATTGAGATGGACGCGTATTGGCAAATAAGTGCGCGTTTGTTTGGGGGCCGCCGTGTTAGAACGGGCGACCTCTCGCCTCCGCGGCCCGCGTTCTCCTTACAACTACTAGCATTGAGGCATTTACCTTTCTTAGGTCGGACTTGTCCTCAATACTGGCTAGAAGCGTTGATTTATTACGATGCACGGTATGCCGGCTCAATTTAGAGACAAATTTTGTGCAATATGCGCCCAATCCGCGGAACGTTTACATTCTAGTCCCCGTGTGGGGTCAACATTAGCCCCGTTGGCCTGATATGTCGGTTGGTAAATATTCTTTGGTACAAATTAGCCGTAAATACTTTATGTATTATGATAAATTTTACAAGGCTGTTTACGGACAAATTGCTTCTACTGGAAAATTCTGGTTGATTTCTCACACTTATATTGCTTGTTTTTGTTAAGTTCTCAAAAGCTCCATAAATGGAATTAAATACTTAAAAGGAATAGTTTCTAATATTTTGCATTATCAACGTTGGTTTAATATTGTGTGCGTTATTAGGCGCTATTTCATTATTAAATCTTTTCATTTTGCCCTAATTTGGACATTTTCGTTCTGTTACATAGCCAGTTCGCCCACGTTGTACGTATTGTTCGAAAATATGTCCAAGGTTGTGTATGAAAGACCCTGGACAATATTTAAGTAACTTTTAGCTCAACAAAGATGTGTGATAAGGTCCAACAAATGAAGTATAGCTAATAAGCACATTTTTTAACAGACGAGTTTAGTGGAATTCGAGCACAAATATTATGTAGCTACGAAATTATTTCTACTCATTAGTAATATGTTGTTAGTTGTTTAATTACTTTTAATATTAAGAAAAATGGACGCAGAGTTAGAAACAGTGTTTAATTATTTATTACAGAAGGTGCCTACAAAGACGTTTTAGAGTAGAAAGTACCTAGTATTAGTTAAGATATCTTAAAACAATAATAAGATTTAGGGGGACTGTGCTCAACACAAAATTTTTCGAGCAACTTAAACGTACCTATCGAAAATGCATTTATATTACCTAAAAAAAAACCGCAATTTACGTCAAAACAACGAAATCATGGATGTTTAAAGTCAAGGTTGTGTGATATCGGCGAGGCATCAGTATTGTTATCAGCCTAAGTGACTATTTACTAAAAACAGATTGTATCGGAGGAAGCGATCTTTGTCCTCTTTGAGGCAGTACCTTGTAAACGCTTTGCCGCCTTCCTGTGGCGAAAGTTATAAGCTGAAGCGATTTCTAGAAAAACTTTGTCACCTTGCCTATTCGAAATTAACCTGCCTAAATTTTTAGTAAATCGATAACAGAATTAGGTTTTCGTTGATAAAATTTCGCTTAGTAACTGTAGCAGCTATGCAAAAGTTCTAGCATAGCAGCTTATCTTTTGCAGAGCATCAGACCCAAAACACTAGTGACAAAGACGTGTGACAACATAAAAAATAAAGTATTCGTATTCCTATATCGTGACTGCTATTATTGTTATTATCTTATCCCATTTACTGCTAAATGTGGTTATTTCAATGTTAATTACAATATTATCAATAAAGCTTATGGTACACTTAAACAAAATGCCGTAAAAATACTCAAATAAATTAGAAACTTTTCAGGAGTATACCAAATCAGACATCTTCAGAAAAAGCTTTCAGGCTCTTACTGAAACTTTGCCGGCATTGTTACCGCAGTGGCTGAGTGATTGATTGCTGTTGTATGTGTCGCGGGTTCGGTTCCCTAACAGAACATACATTTGTATGATCTACATGTAGCTGTGTCATGTGAATTAAAATGTTTGTAAACGCATCCATGATACAGGAATAGTTACTAGTGTAGGGCATTTAATATAAGTACCTACCTTCCAGTCCATTTCTCTACAAAATGTCCAGAGACCTATCACAAGCATTTTGTATTTTATTAACAAGTGTAGGTACTTGAAGTATTTATAGCTTTTATTGTTATGATAAAAAACTTTTTTCAAAAAAAAATTAACCGCCTTCAAAAACAACCACAAAAAAGGGTAAAATAACCTACAAAATAAGTTTTCTTTCGGAAGTCGGTGGCTTTGTTTTATTATTTCGATGTCTTTTTGCCACAAAAACATACCGACCGAATTGAGAACCTCCTCCTTTTTTTGAAGTCGGTTAAAAATTGAAGAAGCGCCTCTAGTATACCATGAACTAAGTTTTTCATTAAATTCACGACCCAAAAATGTAAAGTCACGCTGAGGGTTCTGGTGGTTGATAATACTTCAGGAAGTTACAACACCAAAAAAAAACAAACCAGTCAGCCGACTCGCGACATCTTTTGTTTTACATAACTAGTGACGCGGCTGACATTGAACGCTCGACCCGATTAAGCATAAGCAGACGATTCGCGAGGTCGCTTCGCCAATGTCCACACAGTCCACTGTCCTACTCTAAAGATGTATTATTCCATCATTCTCACACTTAATTACAGCGGCCTCATTGCTCATCTATAGTACTATACCGAAGTAATTTTGACGAGGAATTAATTGCCTTTTATACTATGATGTAGTAGCTTATTGAATTTGAAATGTCTCACAAAACAGTCCGAATTTACTAGATTTTCTTTCGAAGTAGGCAAAGTTATAGTTTGAACGTTATGTAGAGCAGATAGAAGTTAGCCATTAAGCAGTTGTAGTGCTTCTAGTTCAATTAACGGCACATGACTGTTAAGATAGCGATCTAAGTATACTTATATATTGTCCAGTATTGAGGTGTAAAGGGTGAGTCGCACGCGACCGACTAGAACCTGCGACACCGGTTGCGCTCGGACCATTTCTGATGGGCTCATTGTCGGTCACTCAGTGTGCAGCAAGATGCCAAGTTATTTATACATTGCTTGTAATAGTTTTTTGAAAGGTGAAGAATAAAATACAAATAAAGGGCAGGAAAAATAAAATGTTTGTTGATAGGACTAAGTTGAATTATTGTAATTGGGAGCATCAATTAACTCGTTTGAGATATAGATAGGTAGATAGATATGCACTCTGTGGCAAAGCAGCTGAAATAAGCCTGTATATGCCTACATGGTTAATAAACATTAACGTAAATGGAGTCTTAAATTTTATATAAGACTAGCTTTCATAAAGATTTCAGTTCAAATGTTTCCATTTCAATGATAAAGGTTCATCGTAACACAGACTAGAAAGAGGTCAAACGACGCGTCGAACAACTTAATTTACGACGTTTAGTCCAAATAATAGGTTCAATCGAAAATTAGCAAATTGGTAAAACATTTATGTAAACAAAAGTTCTGCGATTTGTGTCAAAAAGTCTAATTTCTATGCGGAATTTATGGATTTCTTCATTTCGCAGTTTGGCAATGTCATTTACAAGAAAGGACGAATTAGTATTCAAACACGTACTAGCGGCCACATAAAAATATCAAATATTATACTTGGGTACTTAGTCGTACGTTTCAATACAACTGTTACTGACTATTACGCCATTTGTTTTGCAATTTGCTGAACACAATGCTTGTGGTCGGTGGAACGTCTGCTGGATTAGTTCATAGCCGCAATGTTACATTTTCAAATTATCTCCACGTTATAGGCTCGATAACCCTCTTCAGATTTCAATTACGTTCAATTTTGTAGAATAATAAAATAGGGCATTTTTGCAGAGCTGTAATATCCACATAATGTTATACTGAAACAAACAATCTCACTGCCAAGTGTTTATAACATTATCTTAAGATCCATAGTTGAAGTTTATTGTCAAGAAACGTAACCAAATGTATGCAAATGCTATACAAACTAATCAGCGTGTTCTTTCTCAACGCTATTTCCACGTGGAACGGAAAAATAACCTTAAGACGGAATATAATTGTAATCCGATAAACACTATTTTACGAAGCAAACAATCGAGTTTCCAATTTGGTACCATCCGAGGAATAAAATTGACGTGTGCGGCCAATTATTTGTTAACACGTTAAAATAGGAGTATATTATGGTGCTTGTAAATCAATAGGACGATAATGTAAATCGTCTTGATTGTGATCTCGGGTGTCGCGAGCATGATGTCACTTGCCTGCGCAGCGGCAAGGCCTCGAGCCTGCCTCCTTAGTTTGAGCTACAGGTACACACGTAAATTTATAATATGACATATTTATACGTTTTTGCCTTTAATTCTGTGTCGACTTTGGGTTTATTTTATTTAAATTTGAACTAAAAGTAGGTACTTACCTAGGCACAGGGTGGACCCTCTCCTTACTTTTTGGTTATAATAAATTTTTGGTGGACCTTATTTTTTTTGCAATTTTGTCTTCTCAAACATCTGGTATTACCTACATTTATTATCAAGGTGCCTGGGCTAGGTAACATAGTAATATTGCGATAAAAAAATATATGGAACCATTTTTTGTGGGTTGTAAAAATCATCAACAGATTCTGAATGTTTCGTTTACCACACCAGTTTGCTTTTACCACATCGTGGGTAATATTATGATTTACGTTGATCAGTTGCACGACTGTCAGCTCCATCAATATGACATATTATTATTCTAATATAAATAACAACCACATTAGCATACCAGTTTGACGCCATTGGACCAGACTTCCAGTACATCCACACATTCTGGCCATATTGAGCGTAACAACTTAATTTAGAAGTTTGTGTGTTCAAGGCAATTTGTGTTTAATTTTTAAGCGGATCTCTGCGAGAGGTGGCTGCCAACCTGATGTCATAATCATGTCTCGTTATTATATAAAGACTGGTTTCAAGTATTTTTTGTTGTTCGCATTTTGCTTTGTTACGCGTTTATGTCAAATTGTTTGACGGCCGGCCCTCTATTTGTTAGCGATTTGAAAATTTTTACAAGCGTTTGCCGCTGTAAAATGTAATGTAAATGAAAAGTTTAAGTTTTCCTAGTTTCTTCAGACAAAAAACTATCGTTTAGCAATCATTTTTTGTACACAGTATTGACTACTTTTTAGCAGAATCTAGAAAATTGATGTAAACGTAAGATAACCACTATCCTGTCAGTTTTTTTTAAGTATGCAAACATCAATGGATGATGCCTCAATAAATTATGTTCTATAAAGACATAATTTCTTGATCCACCTATTTTATTCATGCGATGTTGTCAAGCTTGTCTTTTTAACGGGTTTATTGTGCATACTAATATTGTGATCTGTCGATTATTATGATTTAAGGCTCTATCATGCACGACAAAACGATGACTTCCAATTTTCATTTAAAACTAATAGCTGTAACTTATGTGTTGATTTTTGACACGCTTTTATCAAGTTATTTCTAATATTAACCAATTTTGGCATTCCAAATCAAGAATACAGTTTTAAAATAAAATTCTGAAGTCAGTAGATATTTATAGCATCCTATAGATAGTAGGTACAGACGCCAGCACATCAGGTTGGCGCCGCGTGTCGCATGTTCGATTCCCGCACGGAACAAACATTTGTATGATCTACAAGTAGTTGTTGAGGGACTGCATGTTTGTGTGTGTCAGTTTAATGGTCAATACACACCGAAACGCAATCAATAGAGCGACTCAAAATACAACTTTATTTACTACAAAAGAAACACATTTTCAGTATCGTTGTGTATTGCGTGGAATGACCTGAAATGTTTGTAACCGTACCCACAATACAGGAGAAATTCCAGGAGAGAGTCCTTAGTATTTTTTATTTTTTTTAAATACCCCGTCTCAAGAGCAGGAAGTTCAAGTTCATTTAGGAACATTTTAAAGTTTGGGATTGATTCAGGATTTAGCGTCTGTACTCTCTACTGAACATAGCTTCTAAATAACGATATAAATAATGAGCAGTTAATGGAAATAATTTTCTTACTACAATTACCATCATGTTTAAATCTGTCCACTGTTCAACCATCCAATTGTAATAGAGCAGAAAAGTGAATAAAATGCTCACGCACCGCGAGCTCGGTTCTCGGGTCGGAAAATGATAAACAAGGATTTTCCATCCGGATTTTTTTAATAGTAGCTCAGAACTTGGGCTGACACCCCAAAAACACCCCTTGTTAAATTCAAGTTTGATGTATTACAGTGTACACCTCTGTCTTACCATTCGAAGTTGAAATGCTAAATCATCAGAGGTAACATATTAATCATTTCAAGGGAAACAAACTTGTCTTGTCTCTAATATGACAGTACAACGTAACGTAACGTTGTCAACATGATATAATAACACAGTAGGAGTATATTATTGACTACATCATTGCCTAATTATATTTAGTTTACCTGGAAAAAAATGAGTATATCAACCACATGAGTACCAATTGGTACTTCATTAATGGAAAATACTAAATGCAAATTCTTCCTTTGTTTAGCAAGTTTTAGTTCTATTATTTGAAGTTCTGTTAGGGTGCTTTTACACCAGGTTTGATTTCCACCAAAAGTTTGGTTTGAAACTTTGGGTGTTATTGTTATAATTGCCTTCTTCACTAGTTAGATATCGTAGGTTAATTTTATTCAGCCTTACATTAACGTAACCCTGCCTTTGTATCCGAGATAATATAAAAAAATTGGTATTTTTCAGGAGTTATGTAGTTATGTGTAAATGATATCTGCTGTTTATTTACTTGTGAACTTATTTGAAATGAGCTGCCCCCATTTAAAAAGTTGAAATGCAGAACACATAGCGTTTAGCCCCGACTTACATGGATGGCGGTAGTTAAGAAAGACATAGATGGAAATAGTATTGACTCAATGACGACCCAGGGGCCTTAGTCAAACAGCAGACGACAGCAGACGACAATCGTTATCGTTCATAAGTCACCAATACATTTTCAACTTTATACCCCAGCGCATAAAGTTGAAAATTTATTAAAAACAGCTGATCGATAACGAACGAAACAAACGAAAACGATCTGAGAACGTCAATAGATTTTCAACTTTACGCGCTGGGGTATAAAGTTGAAAATGTATTGGTGACTGATGAACGATAACGATTGTCGTTTACTGTCGTATGCTGTTTGACTAAGGCCCCAGGAAAGACATCTTGGAGAAGAACGATTAGGAGAGCCGATCCCAAATAAACATGGGATAAGGCCGGCAGAAGAAGAAGCGGAACACATAGCGTTTGAGCAGTAGGTTTCTAAACTAAAGAATGTAAAATATGGATGGATGTGGAATATGTTTATAAATAACAAGTTGATAAATGCCGCAAATTAATCTCAAAGTATACAAAATATTGCAAAGTGCTGTATAGATAAGATATTTTTGTTCGCTACGCAATAAACACGTAAAATGATGATGCTTAGGAATTTGTAAACATTTCAGAGTCATGGTTACGCTTAATGACTTATTTGTATTATTTTATAACCATTAATAAGACAAATCAAAAATACATTGAAATGCACTCATTAACATTGATTAAATTAAATAGATCATTCTGAATTCTAGTTTTTCAGTATGATCAGGCATGACCAACACTAATTACTTTAATGGTCATCAGTCAGTCTCAAAGTCTTAGGCTTTGCTCTTTCACAATACTTGAGCTGGACAAAACCTCAGTAAACGTCACCGCTCAATTGTTTTAGGTAATTAAGTAATATTCATCTATCTATATACAGGGTGAATTTTTCAACTGGGCGTGGATGGCTACTTTCGAAACTATGAGGAATATCGAAAAACGTTGAAAGGAGTCTCGAGGCCGATTTTGACGAAAACTAAAACTGCATCATTCGATTTTAGAAAAATCAAAAATCCTGGTCAGGAATCGAACCCGCTGATTTGGAAAAAAAAATCACACCCTGTATTATTATACCGTTTTATAGTATTGCTAGTAAGGATCAAATTCTGGGAAGTAATCATATATGGCAAACTTAAGGAAAACGTATAATTACAAAAAAACTGATTAATCTTCAAGGCAAAGACAGTATTTAAAACGTAAGTTACCGTTTCTACTTTAAAATAATGCTATTTTTAGTTCAACTCAATAATGTCGTATTGCTAAGTACAGTGGGATTGTTGAAACGTCAAATCTAGTGAGACATTGAAAACAATGAAATTTTATAATGTCGAATAAATAATGGCTCAGTAGATGTAAAGTAACATGGAAAAATAGCAATTTCATAAAAATCAACTATTTCCTTAAGTTTGCCTTATATGATTACTTCCCAGAATTTGATCCTTATTAGTAACACTATCGAGCGGTGTAATAATACAGGGTGTGATTTTTTTTCCAAAATCAGCGGGTTCGATTCCTGGCCAGGATTTTTGATTTTTCTAAAATCCGATGATGCAGTTTTAGTTTTCGTCAAAATCGGCCTCGAGACTCCTTTCAACGTTTTTCGATATTCCTCATAGTTTCGAAAGTAGCCATCCACGCCCAGTTGAAAAATTCACCCTGTATATAAAATTCAAAACTGACTGACTGATCTGACAACGCACAGCCCAAACCGCTGGGCCTACAAACTTGAAATTTGGCATAAGCCCTCCTTATACCACGTAGGTGAGCACTAAGAACGGATTTTGCGAAATTCGGCCCCTAAGGGGTTGTTTTTGGGGTTGATAGTTTGTATGAAACTTCGCTACTACAGGTGCTAGGAATTCCAAATTTTGCATGGGGTGTCTTTTTAGAACGTAGATGCTTACTATGACGGGAATTTGCGAAATCCGACCCCTGAGGGGTTTGTTTTTGGGGTTGATAGTTTGTCTGAAACTTTGTTACTACAAGTGCTCGGCGTGTCAAATCTTGCATGCCGGTTCATTTTAAGACGTAAATGCTCAACAAGGTAAAAAAAATCTGAAATTCGACCCCTAAGGGGTTGTTTTTGGGGTTGATAGTTTTGAGATTTAATTTTTTACATATGGATTCTTTGTTGGACGTAAGTGATACTAAAGACGGGATTTTGTGAAATTCGACCCCCAAGGGATCGTTTTTGGGGTTGATAGTTTGTATGAAACTTTGTTACTACAAGTGCTAGGAGTCTCAAAACGTAAGTGATAGTTAAAACGGTATTGATTTATTGATAGTTAGAGGTCTCAAATTTTACAGGAGGTTCTACTTTAGACATAGGTTCTTACTAAGTGAGGATCTTGCGAAATTCAACTCCTTAAGAGTAGTTTTGGGGTTGTTAGCAAGGAATCCCAATTTAACCATTGGGGTTACTTTAAGAACGTAGGTACCACCCAAGACGGGATACTGCGAGTAGATAGAAATTTTGTTGAATATTGATTTAAATTTTCGAAAAGTATACCTTATAGAGGGGTGGCTGGGAGTAAAAATTCACAAAAGCAAAGTTCGAAAAATACGCGGACGAAGTCGCGGGCGGAGTGCTCGTTATTTATAAATATTTGGTGTTCCAACTAAGGTTTCTTGGGTTGGATATCGAAACCCGCCTCCTGGGGCACAACCTCGGCGTTGTAAACATAACTACGTTACCAACAAGTTCTCGAGTTAATTCGTTGTATTGCAGGGCGTTTCCCGCCAACGCCTCTAAAACACTTGTGAGCTCATGTAGCAAGTCTCGTGAAGCTTCTGAAGCAGCCCTGACCTCTCGTACATACCCATTTAAATTAATCCGAGGATATACGATCCGAGCCATAATAACTGAGCAATTATGCCCGTAATGTGTCTGTTTTGTCTGGAAACTTGTTATTTCGTTAATTGTTTTGCTATCTGCGTTAATGTCTTTATAGAATTGTGATATCTCAGTGTTAATGCACTGTTTTTATAACAACTCTCGAGTGCCTGAACTCTTACTTTGTATGCACGTTTTTCTATTTATCACTGACTTGTACAAACTTATAGTTTAATGGTCGTGTGGGTGTTATGGACATGATTAGTAATTAATTCAAGTATATCACAGACTTCGGTATGTGGGTGTTGGTATTTCTGTAATAAAAATGGCGTCCATTTGATGTTACTATTAACATCCCGCTCGTTGTTGCATCAAGTGAAACGTCATAGAGGTACTAAAATATTAAACAATATTTTTTATCTTAACCGTATAGTTCGGTACCGGCCCCTTTAGGGGCGCGACAAGATAACCTACGCTGGCTCATTAAGTGCCCCTAAAGGGGCAGACGTTGTAGTCATACGACATCCTCATTATAAATTTAAAAAATATAATATTCTCTGCGTTAAATCCTATGAGTGCGCATTAATTAAGAATGTTTAATAAAAAAATTTTTTGTTCACGTCATTAAAACTTCTACATTTAGCGTGCATTTTCTTAATTTACCATAACAAAATTAAAAAGTGTAAATACGACTGTCGCCATTTTAATGGCAATGTTGGGTTGGGCTAAAAATCATAAAAAATGTGGTTTTCGGACATCCAACGAATCATTATACGAGGGATGAATAACTCGTCATTTAGTATTGTTACGAATGCATACATTATTCAACGTAAATTAGCAGTGGTAATGAAGAATATGATATCTGAACTCGAAGTTTCGCGCCACTTTTGTTTGTTTACATTTTTATTTTTCACTTATAACACACACACGCGCTTATACTCAATAACAATTAGGATAAATATCATGACAAATGTTATAAGTAACGTAAAAAAGTCCAGATCTTGGCGTAATTCTCTAATACAGAGCCAATAACACGTATTTTTCATTACCACTACCCAATTTCTGTTCGTAATCGACAACCATGTTTATTTTTTTTAATCGTAATGATGTGTGAAAGCGAGTATTCTAATCGATTCCATAATTGAATTTTTTGTAGACTCGAGTGAAAAAATAGGAAATCGATAAATAGAAATTAAAACAAATCAGTTTTAAGCTTAGAATACAATTACTATTTTTTATAATATTTTTAAAGCTTTTATAATAATTTTATCTACATTTTAATTTCTAAAAAACCATATGGACAAAGCAACAATGTCAGTAAAAAAATATGTTTGAATGCGCGCCAATTTTATTTTTTGAAATAGGAATGCGCTCGCTGTTCAAAATTTAATTTATTAGCAATTTTTGAATGTGCATTTATTTTGTACAATAATAGAATTTAGGCTGAATGAATATAGAATGCCTTGGATCTTGATATAAAGGCTTAAATCAAATGATTTTGTTTCTCACTAAATATAAAGAAGTAATTTTTTTTTTTTCAAAAATGTTTTGTAAGGTTGGTTTGGTCGCGGGCATGCGGACAGCGAGAAAAGGGCAACTCGCTGTCCGACTATGAACCATGCACGTGTCGACGGCGCGTCGTCCACACGCGCCTCAAAGAGCGTCATCAAAATGATGGGGCCCCTCACTGAGGGCCAAAGCCTGACGGGGTCGCGGGACTTATTTTCATCACCCCGGAACATAAAGGGCTATTGAAGGACACCGCAGTAAAATCCGCGGTGTCCAGTACAAGTCAGTCCCTCCCGCCCGCTTAGGACACGGACACACATTCGTCTCGGACCCTAGTCCTTGAGCAGACGGTGAGTTACACAATACTCGTCGTTCGCAAGCCCGCTACTACAATAATTTTGCAAAAATTAAGTAGGTTTGCGTCTTTAGATTTTTGTTATCAACTTGCTTGTAAGAAATCGAGCTTGTAAATTAAAAAAAGAAAACACGGTATATTTGTACACTATTTGATAGGGTCGTTGTGAAGGATCAAATTCGGTTAAGTATAATCTATAATTTGGTCATCGTACGCAGGTCATATTCAAAATTCGCGCCAAATCACTAAAAGTTCGAATTTCAAAAAATTCGGTATGTACTCGTATTTGTATCGCGAGGTGATTATAAAAATTTGAAATGAGAACACGATGTTGTGAACATATTGTAGTGAGCTACGGCCATTAACTAAAGCTTGAATCGATTTATTATAAAAAATCTTTTACCAATACGTTTCTAGAACATTGATTGCTGGAAATTAATATACCAAAAAAATAATTATAATGCTGTAACTATATTTTTTATCCAAATCGACCACCAGACTTGTTTCAGTATTTTTCGCTATTCCTCATAGATTCAAATTTAGCCATTCACGCCCAGCAGGAAATTCAAATTATTTATTTTTGCAAGGAACCATTTGATCCGAATTAACGAAGACACAGTATGGATAAACTTTAGGATTTATTTTAAATTTAGAAGACACACACACGTTTGACCTCATGAAAAAAAATTATTGCGTAATAAAAAAATCATCTTACGAAATAATACTTAAAATATTATAAAAAGAATCTTCAGATTCAGTTTCATAGATTTATTGTAGGGACTAAACTAACTATAGTCAAATAAGCAGATAAATCAGTCCATGCTCTATGTCTTGTTTTACTTTTTTTCCATGTTCGATTATATTGCGATTATCGATTAGGCTGAAAGAACCTTTTTAATCGTTATGTGAACATTGGGATTGCGGTCAGCACTAAGAAGTGTCATGTTGCAACATAGTTTTTGCTAATTTTTATGAAGACTTTGTTCGTTATTATTTATGAAATTATGTATGAACACTGGCAAATCTAATAATGTATATAGTAAGTTACTTTATTTATTTCACTTTTTAACACGTTTTTTTCATGTGAGAAGCTTGTTTATGCACATATTTTCACCACATCTAAATTACCTAGTTTTTGGAACGATGTAGCATTTTGTATGTTACACACATTTTACAGTAGAATGAGGCAGTTTTAGTGACCTCAACATGTTCTCAGAGATATTGCTCACAAACTTATCGCATGAAATAGCTGTAGTAACATATTTTTGATTAAAAATTGGATGCTGAAAGTTGACAAAAAATCTTGAGTATTATCTCAAATTTCGAATCACCCGGTCGACTCAGCTGATGTGTCATGTGTCAAAATTTTGTCGTGCAGAGAGGTTAAAGTAGTTAATATTGTTTCCATCTTTAATCAAACAATATACTTCTGATCTTCTTTTGAATATCCACTGTCGATGTATATTTTTTTACCGACTCCTAAGTAAGAGGTTCTCAGTTCGACGGAAATCTGTATTATATGTAGCTTCCCCGATTTTTCAATGATTCCTGAACCGATTTGGACAATTCTTCTTTTGCTTGAAAACCGTGACTGCTATCGTATCGCTAATTGTTATCCATTTTGTATTTACGAAGTCGCAAAACAAAATTGTTATCACAACTCCTTAAGAAAACTGGGAAACGCATTTTTATAGATCTAGCTTATGAATTTAAGAACTCAATGAAGCATTTGCATGCGGGGAACCAAGTTGACTGAAATATTGAAAAAATAGGTAAAATAAACGAAATCAGCGTCATTCGTCACACTACAATTTCCATATAAAAATATATATAAATGTAAATGTTAGTCCGTTATAGTAATAAAGTTGTGATTGTTGATTTAAATTGCTTTGTTTATTTCCAATTAGGTATGTTACCTATACTTTGTTCCTCTTTTTTGAAAAAAACATTGTTTTACTTACTTTATGTCGACGTTTATACGGAAAATTGAGATTTCAACTTGAAAAAGCTTTCAGGTCTACTTGATGTCAAATGCCGTATCCAAAAGGCAGTAGTAAGCAACCTGCGGTGTGAACTTGTTGTGTAGGTGGGCGTACTAAGTACAAATAGCTGGCCGCCTCGGTCAACGCTTGTAGATATACACCACCGAATGATCTCTCGCTCCTCTACCAATGCAATGTACATTATAATTTCTAGAAAGCACCCACTGACTCGTGTTCATTTGCTTAAACTTTCAATTTGATATGAATTTATGAACGGGTCTCTGTTTTCTCTCGATACTTTCTTAGTTTTACGGTTTATTCTATCAAACAGCATTTCGAGATTAATTAATTTTTAAAAAGTAGTTGCGTATGGAATTTTGATTCCTGATAAAGTATTGTTGGAACAGTGATTGGCAGTTTCTGTTGCAATACCTACATGTTAATTTGCGTATTTGTTTGTTTGTTTATACTTCATTCAACATCATACTATCTTGTCGTGTAGGTGTATATTTACATAGTTACATTAAATACCCAATCGATTTCGCGTTCGCTCAAATGGCATTTTGATGCTAAAATCAAACAAATTTTTGGTATTATTTTTGGAAAACATGTTTATTTATTTACCAGTGTTGTTTCTAGTAATATTCTCATTTATTTCATATGTAAACAGGTGCCGCACACGCGTCTAAATAACTACGTGATATCACTGCCTTTATGTTTACACACAAGATGCCAGAACACTTCCTTAATCTTACGCGGCGGTAACATTTACTAGAGATAAAATAAATTAATGATAATCTCATACAGAAGTGTTTGCTTTTTAAAACGCTACAAAACTGTAAATTACAATGGAGCGCGATGAAGAGTGTGTATAAATTTCGCTGGCATTCCCACACACTAACGTCACTCGACCGCGTACCTACGCAGATGTCCTCTGCGCATGTGTGAGTGTACGTAGTAAATACACCTCCCTTGATTGACTCACCCAACATCCTTTCCACTCTATTCCGACCCGTTAAAGTCCATTTTAGTCTGTGTTTAATTTAACAGGTACATGAATAAGGTTGTGTTACTGTACCGTATTGTTTCACGTTTACGCGTCTCTGTGTGGCGAGGTTAAGTAGAGCGGCGTTATCTTAGAACAGAGATTCCGTGGAGTCTGGATTAACGATAAAACAATATGTTGATGTAATATTTGCTTATAATTGCATATCTATAATTAATAATTTATTTATTTCAAACGCTTTTCAGCTGTTTTACGTATCAAAGGCGTAGATACGTGATGAACACAGGCTAAGAAAATCTGTTAATCTATATAGTGGCAGTTTTTATTTAAATGATTTATTTATTAACAGACGTAATAAACCTGGTTCCTATTCTAACGTTCCATAATCGTGATGATTGCACTTGATTAACAAGTTACATCACACCATATACCAATCTGCTACACAAATAATTACGTTTCATAATTACCGAGGGTTTAGAGCATTGTCCGTCCAGTCTAAATGTCATCGAACGGGGTTTCGCAAGAGCGTCAATCACGGGCGGTCACCTACTTTCGCGATCGACTCGAGGCGATTAGTCGACTACATTCACCGAGGCCTCGGATCACCTCTACGCAACAATTGTTTCTGTAGGAATCTTTTATTTATGGCAGCGTTGATCTGCGTCTGTGTGAGTGGGCCGTAAGCGACCGTGCCCGTGTTTTACCTGTATGATAAAAATCAAAATTAATTTCGACCATATTGAGATCGCAATAGAGTCTCAATTCTGTCGTGCAGAACAGACACAGAAATGCCCTACCGGCAATAAGTCAACGCTCGAACTCGCCTGTTTGACAAGATTCCAACCGCGTCTGTCCTGTTTGTTTATTGTAATCGGTTTGACAATGAGCTTAAGGTGCGGTTTCGAGTGATCTCCTGGCTCGCGCTCTCTTGTGATTGTTCTCGGCTACTCGGTGCGAGACTGTGTTTGTGTTTGTATTATACGTCATGTATACCGGCTTACTGTAGATTCGCCTCTTAGCATTCATAATTGCTTGGCGACCGAGCGGCTTTTAAAGCTTGCCGTTGATTGGTTTTTATTCGCGGTTTGAATTCAACTTTTTTTAATTTATCCGTAATTATCGAAATCGTTACAATGAGTTATATGCCTTATACGCGTTCTCGTTTGACTTGAAAAGTTAAAGTTTGAGTTGAAAAGTCAGCAAAAAGCGGTTGATAAGTCAAAGACAATCCTATTGGTGATAACGGAAGGTCAATGAGGGATACGTCAGTCGATTGAAATGGCGCGCTTCGGCAGTTGGTTTGATGTTGCGTGGCGCGGGAGGAGCGTGTGGCGGCGCGCGGCGGATAGCGGCGTCTCTGTCGCGCGCTCCGGCGACCTCCTTGGATGTGCGGCCTGCAAGGTCGGCCGCCTTAATTAATAAACTCACCGTAAAGTATTTGAGGTCGATCGGAGAAGCGTCTACAATCTTATTCGAACCTTTGTCTAGTTATTGACCCGTACGCGTCCAACGATGAAGGCGTTTTATTGCTCTATGTAGTGTGGGACTCAAAATAAATGGTCAGCTAATCAAATATTTTATACAAACATTAGTGTTTATATTTTACTTGCTGGTAGGAACCTCGAGTTTAAAACTCGTAAAATTCTGTTTTCTTATTGTGTAATGAAAGTACACATTATTTTGCTTTATAAACCTACAATTGAGAGATCAAAGTGAACGATATCACTTTAATAAACGTGCTTGTCGTTTACAAAAGGTATGAAATAGTCATAACAATGCAAATTGTGTATCGCATAAAGTTCACAGTGAAATTTTTAACGGTGAAATAAAAAAATGAAAGTTTTTTTTTACTTACCCCTGCGGTAGTGAATTAAGACGTTTCGTCACATCCGTGCCTGATTAAATCTTTAATGCATTGCTCTGTCGCAACTAAATATTTATTATTTATTACATGGCTACGAACGTTACTATCACTTACACGTTTTTATTAAACGTCACGTGATAGTAAGTAAGTACCTAGCCATCTTTTATATTTTTCGTTTACATTCAAATTTGTGGTGATACAATTTTGTAATTTTGAGTGTAATAAAAATGTTTTTATGTCTGACAAAACCGCTACTAATTTAAGTCATGGAGCTGTATTAAAACAGTAATGTAACATTGTTACACCGTGTCTAATATCTGGCATAAAAATAATATCAGCCTATAATTATTATCACTGTAGCTCGTGGTACGCAGGGTACCGACCGACGCGACGCGATCTAACAACGCACCTAGTTGTGATTTGGGTTTTTGTAGATAAAAATAATTAAAAAATATAGACTTTTTGAATACCGTAACTATTTTCAGTGTCATTATTGCTACGAGTATTTACGATAATGAAGTCGGTTAAAAAAGAACGAAACTATTGTCGCTGTGTATTTGTAAGCAGTTAAACACCAAGTGAAGTGAAGAAAATAGCTTATTGTGCTTACGAGTTTGTCGGCAAGTCTTTATTTATGCACTATTGTGACGTATCGGCTCAACTACTTATTGCACATGGCTTTGAAAGGCGCCGCCACTGTTGCGATTAGGCCTCGATTCCATTACGCACACACGCAAGCTTGGTGACATGTGGCATAATGCAATTTATACTTGGAAAATTAAAATAGAGCTGGATTTAAACCTGTTCAAACATATGTTAGTACTGGTTTAGCAACCGGTTTGTATGAATGGGAAGTCGAGGCTTTGGCCATAAAAATTTCAGTGGCACATCATAGGAACCAAATGTATCGTACGTTGATGTCGTACCTACGTCCAAAAACAATAAAAGAGTTTTAATAAAACAGCTTAGGCAAATGTTCTAGCCTAAATCAGCTCGTTTATATTATCCACGTTCAAAGTTTTAAAATATTATTA